>CM048748.1:372816787-374181041 GCA_026315105.1 Locusta migratoria
TATTAGGAAAGTCGTCCTGCGATTTTGGTGGGAATCTCGTTGGTATTAATGTACAAGATTGTTTGCTGTAAGGTAATTAGAAACCTCCTAACGAACTATATTTTCAAGAGCCCTCGATAATGTTGTTAGAATACAAATTGGCTTGTGGTCGGAAGGTTGTAGCATAGGGGGAGGTTTTATAAGTCCCCTTTTTCCAGGTTTCCAGGTGCTGGCGGTCAAGGAATTGTTAAATGTGCCCTTCATTAGAGGCAGAAAAGGATTGCTAAGAAGGCTGGTCATTGTCACTGTAATGTTATCGTTTCCTGCGATTGAGTTCCTGACGGTATTAGAGCTAAATGGCTGCAAAAAGAATTTTTCTGTTGCACCAACCACTAATACTGTACGGAAATCGATGATGCGCGCATTTGTGTGTTTTTCAATTGTAGATGCTAAGGTGGCGAAGTACTAACTTAAATCTTCAGCAGGAACTAGCGGTTCAGCAGCAGATTCCTACACCTTCTAGAATTTTCCTCGGCACAGCGAGGCTGTGCGGGTTCTCAATTAGCGAGTAGCCGTACCGCAACCATGCATTTCTCACCGATTGTTGAGAAGTGAGATGATAAGCAGTGGTCGGATCCCGTTTATTTATTCTGTATGCTGCTCCTACTAGAGTCATGAAATGTTTCAAGTTGCTTATCAGCAATGGTGCAGGTTGCTTCCGTAGTATGACAGCTTATAGAGGCTCACGTCTATCGTACATTTCATGCAGTTTGATAGTGAAATTAGTTACTTCATTATCAAAGTCGAAGTTATCTCCTGCTGTTGACCGCAACGATATATTGTGGCCATCTACTGTAAGCTCGGATATACTTACGTTTTTAAAATCCCTGAATGTGAACTTTTGTAGATTTTTTTAAACTTTTCATTTTTTGACACTGCAGTGAATAACTCATGAATACTAAATCATGAGCAGGTAGTCCATGCATAGGTCAGTGCTTATAAATTTTGGGCTTAGGTTGCGAATATTTATTACATTGTTACCACGCTGTAACGATTATTGTAATTTAAGCTCTAAATCACTCTTCGCAAGTCCTACGTTTCAGTTTAAACCGGTAACTATGCCATTCCCGTGACAGATTTGAAATAGGAAAAATAATAAAAAATGATAAGAAATTCCGTTCCAATATTTTATGGATTTTTGATGAGAGGCCCACAGTTTACAAACATGCCATAGTTCCGCGAACGCTAAGCGCCTCTTGCAGGCAATCACACACCTCTGAAAATTGCGCCGGCAGCATATATTTTTCATACGTGGCTATCGATTGCAGAGCAGCAGGGGGTGGCTCTTGAGCACAAAGCGGCGGCCCCCGGGGGCGGCGCGGCGATCGCAGCTCTGCTGGGATGAACAGGGCGGCTGCTCTCAGAGCGCATCCAGCCCGCTGTATATTTAAACAGTGAGTGTGGCTCTGTTTTATCCAGAGCTAAACTTTCAATAACGGCTGCCCTATGATGAAATCCGTGTAAAGAACCTGTTTGGAGTGGTAAAGAGATGGCGACCAGCCGTGTGTTATGGAGGAGAGTGTGAGGACGATTTATTAGTGTCCATCACTTTAAATACCAACCGGGAAATAATACTGTCGAGCTAAATATCCGCGATGGAATATTCAACGCGGCGGAGTGGCCGAGTGCATTGAGGTGCTGCGTCGTGATGCGAGAGGCCGTTCCCCGTCGGGGTTTTGAATCCTCCCTCGGACATGGATGTTTGTGCTGTCTTTAGTACAAGTTAGTTTATAAGTAGTTTGAAAGTTTAGGGACTGATGACCCCGCAGATAAGTCCCATAAGCTTAACAAACATTTGAACATTTCATTAGTTCAAATGTTTGTAGAGCTAATGGGACTTAACTACGGGGTCATCAGTCCCTAAACTTACAAACTACTTATCAACTAGATAATACTAAGGACGGCACAAAAATCCATGCCCGAGGGGGGATTCGAATCCCCGACCATAGTGGCTGTGCAGACTGTGGCTGACGCCCCGCAGAATGCTCGGTCACCGCGGCCAGCCATTTCATTAGTATTCCAATAACAGTACCACGTAGGATTCATTGGCTTGCGGTGATATTTGGACGCGGGGAATCAATTACAGAGGACAGTCTTTGCTAAGTCAATTTTTGAAGCACGTTACATAATCAGCTGATACATTCATGTGCCGGCCGCGGTGGCCGAGGGGACTGAGGCACTTCAATCACGGTCTGCACGGCTACTACGGTCGGGGGTTCGAATTCCCCCTCGGGCTTGGATATTTGTGCCGTCCTTAGACTTAGTTAGTTCATCAGTAGTTTGTAAGTTTAGGGACTGATGACCCCGTAGTTAAGTCCCATAGACTATACAAACATTTGAACATTTTTGATACATTCATGTGATGTTATATTTGAAGTTAATCTACGTAAGCTATTAGACAGCGGAGGGATAGAACGGAAATAGCACAACGGTGATGAATACAGGCTTTTGGATATGAACTTGTCAAAACGGAATCGACAGTCGTACTAGAACGTGTGTGCCGAGAAACATACTCGAAAATCTCTACATGTTCGCGTAAATCAAGCTACGTTTGTGCGAATTAATAATAAAAATATCATTAATAATAGTAGAAATCGCAGATTACTGGTTATGATATAGGATAATCATATAAAATACAGTAAAACTCTGCCAAAGCCGATCCCAAGCCCGCGCTGACAAAGGTCGAGGGGGAGGATTAACACCTCGTTAAAAAACCTTGGTTCACTTGGCCCGGGAGATAGTACATTGAAGGATTGTCAGGATAACGGTGAACACCTCAATGACACTGAAGGTGGAGATGAGGATCATCGGTATGGCGGAACTGGTGGAAGAGGCAGACTTTTATGTAAAAGCACAGGACTGTAGCGTCTGTTCCCACAGTGGGCGGCTACAAAAGGCGTCTGTTCAATATGTTAGTGGCGGCTTCATTTACAATTGTGAGTTATATGCCTAAATTTCAATCATGTAAAGGTGCAAATATCATTCCCTATCTAAAGTTTAACCTTAGGCATAGTGGTAAATTTCAAAAGGAAAATTACTCCTGGAGGTAACCAAACTTTCATTGCTAATCATAGCGATGGATTTAGGCCTTTGTATTTTGGAGAGCCTAGAACGTAATGCGAGGAAACGTCGGAGCTTCTTCAATTATAAGTCCTAAGATAAAACACCTACTGGACACTCTGAACATCAACACACCAATGAATGTTGGTAAAATGAAGCACCTAACGGACACTCAATAAAAGGAACATATAGTAGCACTTCAGGAAACAAGATATCGGGATGAAAATACAATTTAGTCAGGTATATAACGAATTTACAAGGGAAAGCCAGCCATTAGGTATTAGGGACAGCTTTACGATTAAACAAAAATTACATGATCAATATCCAATTTACACGTCAGAACGAATTTCATGTTTGACTTATAATCGTTACACCACTATAAATGCACACACACCTATCACCCAACACAATAGAACAAATACTGAACAAGTGGAATAGTTTTGAGAAATGCTAGAATGTGAATATTCCAAACTAGCAGCTGAACATATCTAAATTTTAGTTTGGGACTTTAATAAACAAGTTAGAAAACAGATAAAATTTAAAGCAGTAGTGCTAGACTATCCAGCTCTTGCAAGAACGAACAGAAAAGGGGAAAGGCTCATAGACTTTTATAAACAGTTGAACCTACAATTAATGATAACATTATTCAGGAAACTTGAAAGGGAAAAAAACATGGATATCACCAAATCTATCAAGATGAATATCAACTATATCATTTGGCAATAAATACTCGGAACCAAAAGGTAATTTTGAATGTTAGAGTGAGAAAGGGCCTAAATATAGTCTCAGACCATTATGTTACAAAAATAAAGACCAAGTTTCAACCCAACAAATCTAAAGCAAAACAAAAAAGATTTCAAAGGGTAAACTTAATTTTCTCAGGAAAAATCGGGATAAATTCTATGAACAATGATGGTGTCAGTTAAAGAAATGGGAAAATCACTAAGAATACCAAGACACAGATGGTGGAATGAGTTATGTGAAGAAACCGATTGACAAAATGGGAGAGTAATATAAAATTTGAATATTGGGAAGAGTTTAAAGAAGAAAGGAAGAAAATAGCGAAAATCATCACATCAGTAAAAAGAAAATATGACAAGAACATATTAGAAGAAATGGATTGTGATTTTTAAAAGAACAACACTAGGGACTTCCATAAAACTTTCGAAGACGTATTGACAGGATTTCAAACAGCATGTTTACATTTCAAATATAAAAAAAGAAAACATGATCGTATGGAATAAAGAAAACTGCCAACTCTTAGCTGAATACTTTGAAAATCTACTGAACCGTGAAAAGCATACTGACGGATTACACTTTCACAAACTACAACATGAAAAGCCACCATCGGAGCCACCTACAATAGAAGAAATAGGAGAGATTATCAAGCCAACAAGGCACCAAGAGAAGATGGGATAATGGGAACTAGTGGGCTTATCCGCAGGGTAGAAAACTGACACAGGGTTTAAGACATTTGGACAGAAGGTATCATGCCATCTATAAAGTCACTGATGATGACCTTTACATCTGCAGGATTACTGCAGACAAGCACTATGTGAATCTGCAAAACCTTGTAAATTTATAATTTTTACTTCGTGCATTTTTAAATTGCTTATTTTTGTATGTACTGTCATTTGTTTGATATGTTCTTATTTTAATTTTTTTTCAATTGTATGTTTCTTATGTATACGTGTAGAGAGACTGAGCAAAGATTTATATGTAAAAACAGTAGAAAGACAGTAGCGCGCTGTACTGCGATAGTGTATTGTTAACTGAGAGGCAGTCAGGGTTTGCGAATGGGTCTCGTCGTGTGCGGATGACGTCCGTGAGTGTCTTTTCTCGTGTACGGTACGTCACGTGCAATCGCCGGCATGATAAAACAAAGCGGATCATTTATCAATAAGTTGAAAGAAGGAGAGGTATTGATTGCGAATTTTTTTTTTTAGGAGAGCGGCTCTGTCGTGAGACAAATTTGCGTATCACAGAATTGAACCACTCCAATGGAAGGGACACTTGATGAACATTTTGTATCAATTTCTATTGCCTCGCACACACTAGAATTTTTGTATGGATGTCCGTGATTGTTCGTGAAATCATGAATGTACTGGAAGATATCATGGAAAATTCTCACCAAAAGATGAGTATTAAACTGTTTTGTATTGTGAACTGATATAGCATTTGTGTTAAATAATAAGAGTTAAACAAGAGTTATAAACGTTTTTTTCAAACGAAAATCCTTAATCAATCTAACTAAGCTTTTGATAATAAATTACAACAATAATTTAAAAGTGAAGAGATAATAAAATAACTTGAGAAGTGAACTTCAAGTGGCTGACATTTGTTGTTCTATCTATAGTGCCGAATAAATTCGATCAGAGAGAAATTAAATTATTATTATTATTGTGTGCTACGGAAATTTCATTTATGACAATATAGTCGTTTTCATATTAAACTATTTAACCAGAGACATTTTCAAAGTAGTAATAATTCAGTTAGCAAATCATAAGATACTGTGAGAGCTAATGAAGAAAAAATCATTACTAAAATTAATCAAAGTAAATAGCGCCAATAATAAATATATGTGTGTGTGTGTGTGTGGACTGCAATTGTCATGGTATAACAAAACCCACAGCAAAGATCAAATGTCAGTTACTTTTAAAAACGATAGTCAAAAGTGTACATTTTCAGTCACAATAAAGAACAGATTTTTTTATTGTTTATTTATTTATATTTATTTTTATTTTTTTAAGAAGCGAACTGTAATTCGAATGTACAAAGTTGACAGACAGTTACGACCTTTTATCAGTATTTTTTCGAGTTTAAAAAATACAAACGATGGTCATTTATCTTTATTTACAACGAAATGCAATATTTAATAGCCCTGCCCACCTCATACTACTAACTGGAAACAAGCACAGATCCATCGTCTCCACAAAAAAGTAGATAAAACTGACACCAACACTTACAGCGCCATCTCCTTGTTACCAGTAACATACAAAATATTGTCGAAAGCACTTCTAAATAGCATATAGAGACGAGTTCAATCTACTGTAAGAGAGTACGAATCAGGATCTATGAAAGGTAGATAATGGACAGAACAAATTCTTAATTTCACAGTCATTTTGAGAGTGAGAGTTGTACAAAATAAGAACACAGTACGTACTTTGGCAGACTTCAAGATGGCTTACGACTCATTTGACAGACAATCACTATTTCATTTTTGTAAAAATAACAGTCTCTGTTGCAAAATAATACTGTTTATTAACGTGTTTGGCAGTTTTGGCGCGTCATCAGAATACTAACGGACAGCAATATTGCATTCTTTAGTAAAACACGCGATGTGTGGAGTGGAGTGGAGCTGAGTGCAGTGGAGTGTAGTAGTATATAATCACTATTTCAGTTTCTTTACGAATCACGATAGATGAATATACCAGAGGACTTGTACAAAGTAGGGTTACAGCATCAAGGGTTAAGTTTCAAGGCGAAATTTCTGAACCATTCAAAACCAAAACAGGTGTTCGGCAAGGAGACGGACTGGCCCCAATTCTCTTTAACTTGGTTCTAGACAAAATAGTTAAAACATGGAAAAGCACACTAGGAAAGAGGTTATAAACATGGGTCATGGCAAGAACAAATTTGAGCAAAATTTTTAGCCTTTGTGTGTGCTATACCATTGATAACTCAAAATCCAACAGTTTCAAAAAAAAAAAAGTATATAGCACACAAATAAAGTATGAAAAAATTAGAAGAGTTGATAAATTTAAATAGCTTGGGAAATGGGCCCAAGCCAATGGCCTAGATAACACAACAAGTAAAGAAAGAGGAAATAAGTTAGAATTTGCATACACATTAACACAGAACTAGTACAATAAGAAATCACTATCCATGCAAGCGAAGCTCAGACATTGTAATTCAGTTGTTAGAACATTAGCAATATTTGGATCTGAGTGCCTCACATTGAATAAGAGAGGCAAACTAAGAGAATCAGAAAAAATAGAGAGGAAAATACTAAGAAAAATTCTATGTACTGAGAACAAACAATGAAAATATATGGATAAAAGGGAGAAATGAAGATATACAGAAATACAGAAAAATCAAAGATAAAATTAGGAAAAGACGGCTAAAATTTTATGGAATTTAAAAAGAAAGGTAGACACATGGAGAACAAAGAATATTTTTGTTTACGTTAATACACTGAAGAATGCTATAGGATGGATTGAAGTAGTGAAGAACAATAAAATAAAATAGTGTTACAGAAGAAATAATATGTGACTGGAATCGCTTCAGGTTACTACTAGAAAACGCATCCTATGAAGAAGGTAAGCCAAAACCTCGACCAAAGAGAGTGTGGACAGGTGAGCAGACACAAGCAGTTGGAGGGGTAATGAAGAAGTAGTGGGAGGAAAGGAAGAGAAAGAAACACCATCAGTGTTAACTTGTATTCGGTCATAACTGGACAAATTCATAAATAAAAATTATGTGTTAAGCATACTGATTTAGTTCATTGAATGAACATCCTCAGTGCATATTCAAGTCCAAGTGGCCTTATGTACACCGCTAATTTACTTATTTATTTACTACAGTTAAGATTATTATGCGACGTACTTGAGGCCCCTCGAATTCCACTGAGGTTATTCATTCAATGAACGAAATCGATATACTACATTTTTGCATAAATATTTTATATCATATCTATCAATCTATTATTTCTATTGCTATAAAAAACGTGCAGCCGTATCCGAACCCATTCACCTCCCTAATTATATTGTTTTATCCCCCTTCTGGTATATCGGTTCTTGTTTGTTGTTCTGTACATAATGACGTATAATTTAGGCAAGAAGGAATCAATTTGTAAGCTTTCTCTAGTCTCACCCCTGTAGGGTGATTTTGTCTTCCACGTACAAGATGCACTGATTGATCTATAAGAGATACGGAAAAGGTTTAATGAAAAATGGATGGTTTACACGATAGAGACCATTTATTCAATCATACATAGTCGAAAACTGGCTGTACCATGCAGCTACAGGTTAAAGTAAGCATGGTTTTCTCCTAGAAGGTCATACTGTGGTATTAAAGGAATACGTGATGGTCTAGCGCCATCACCTGACAAAATAACTAGTAATGTTGTATCTCATACACTTCACTTCCTGTAATGGTTTCTAGTGGATATCTTACAGCGTTGTACATAACGGTTCAATATTCGAGTCGAAGGATTGACGATAGTGTATGGACTTATGGAAAGCAAATGGCCACTGACGGCGGGCACTAAGATTTTACTAGGAGACCTATACCCGCCATCAACAACCACAGCATTCTATGTTTGCTACTGCATTTCGGCGTCTGTCTGAGGCAGAATAGTGTAAGGAAGACGGAGACCGTGAAGGACGTACCCTCCAATGTTCGTACAACAGACATAGAGGAAAATGTAATTAACACTGTGGAAGATGAGCGCCATGTCAGTACCGGTAAAAGGCACGTGGCTCGCCAGTACAAGGACAGCCAGGCGAGTGTGTCGAACGTTCCGTAAGACGCTTGTTACAACCGTTATCACTTAAAGCGTATGCAGGGCTTACTAGCGACATACATTGCACTGTTCTGTCACTGGTTTATTCATCAGGCATTCGTGATTTAGGGATTCGTGGCATCTGTCGTATTCAGAGATGAGTGGTAACCTCAACTTTTATAATAGTTATCTGTGGTAAAGTATGCAAAAACTCCGTGGTAAGGCGACAGCGAAACACCAGCACATGGGCAGCACTAATGTGTGGCCTGGGTCAATTGGCAACATTATTTTGCGACCAGTGGTCTTTTCACGTCGCATGAGCTATCGGCGTTTTTCGCGGGAGACTTTGCTTCCTCTGATGGAGGATATGGCATTGATTTCTCGAAGCGTTATGTGCCTGTTGACATGAAGGTGCTCCAGGCCTCTTCACTGTTAACGTGTGGATGCATCTCACAAGGAGGTCTTCCAGTATCGCAAATTAAGTTTCCTACCAGTATCGGAAATTCAGTTTGGGATGAGACTTCGCATGCTAGTAGTAAACGTCAAAGGTGTTCACTCATATACGCCCTATCCAGAAAATTACGAGGAAAAGGGCACTAAAGTTTAAGCGAAACTCATATGCAACTAATATACTAGTCGATAAACAGTAAGGCAGCTTGGCGAAATAACTCAAGCAGTAGCGTGTAAGATTATCACGTGGCAGATCCGAGTTGGAGTCTACCTAAAGCAGGCGTTTTATTTTTCTTATTTGGTTTAAAATTTTAATAAATTAATGATACAAATGTAATTAATGATAAAAATATTATCAATTCCATCTGAAAGAACTTTGTTTTATTAATGAAATGACGTTTGCAGCTAATTAAAATTTTAATTTCAATATTTTCTCTCCAAAAAGACGTATGAGTAGAAATGCATTTTAAAGTTAATGTAGGTAGAATAAACCGTTAAACGCTATTGCAGTTTTATTACAAAATTAGCTGATATTGTAAGGTGTAGAAAGTTTATAATTATTCGTTGTGATTTCGAGTAACCGGTTTCTTCATGGAATAGCTGTTGCCTACGCTATTGAATGATAGAAACAGGCAGACGGTCCTGGAGATTCAAGTAAATAATCAATATAAAAAAAGTTGCTTGAAGATAGGTTCTAATCAGGAGTATCCATATGACAGGTTCAAAATGTTTGTTAAGCTTATGGGACTTAACTACGAGGTCATCAGTCCCTAAACTTACAAACTACTTATTAACTACTTACTAACTAGGACGGCACAAATATCCATGCCCGAGGGGGGATTCGAACCCCCGACCGCAGTGGCCGTGCTGACCGTGACTGGAGCGCCTCAGTCACCTCGGCCACCGCGGCCGGCCATGACAGGTTCAACACGGAACAACCTTTCTTTTTCCTTTTTAGAAAAGGGTCCTGCGAAAAGAAACTTGCCACCATCACTTTTGCCCTAAGAAATGAAAGGCACTACACCACTCCTAGACACTACACTAGACACTGCCTAAACCAGTCCCATTACAACTGACAAAATTCTAATGAAAGAAAAATGATTAATTCAGATACAATTTTCATCCTCTGGCACATTTAAAACAGTCCCTCTTTCCCTTTAATAATTGGATCCTAAACAGTTATTAATTTAATTTTTTTTATTTGTATGCACTACCCGAGTTTCGAGACCGATATTTCATTATCAAGTGCAACTGCACATTATAATAAAACAAATGATGTCTGTCATGGAAGAACATGGCTACCCTACATCTTTTATATAAGCTTTATACAAGCTGGGAGGCACAGTAAACAACGTGGACACGACATTGCCAATCACAAGGCAGGGTCTGCATGTAAAGCAATAAATACCGTAATTCAGAAAGGAACTTCGTAAAGATAGAAAATCGGCACTGTTAAGAACAGAAAAGTGTATATTACGCGTACCTAACCATACCGAACCAAAAATGTAAGCCCCATGTAGAAATGGAACTTACCGAGCCGTCCGAGCACCGCGTCAGTCCTCCAACAACCACCGTAGCAGTTGAACTGCCGGCAGGCAGACAAGCAGTGGTATCGTCGACTATGAGTTAGTGGCACCATACAACGGTCATACTGTCAATTTTTGTTGTCGTAACTGTACGAAAAGGAGCTTAATAACTAGCACCCAGTGCCTCTGGATATTGACTGCATTCATGTAACAGAGAGTCACTAGTAACACGACATTACATCAGGAGAGATAGGACCCAAAATTAACATATATATGATTCAAACAATAACTTGATTAATAGCAGTGTAGACTAATGACGAATAAGAAAGACATATTGCAGAAAGACACGAAACTATGCAAGTAGCTGGCCCCAAAAATAATTATAAATTCACTCATTTAATCAGAATGCAATTATGACCACAAAAAAAGTCTGTAAATCTATCGGACCAAAATGCGTGGTCATCAGTCCGTAGCTTACAAACTACTTAAACCTAGGTAAACTAACCTAAGGACAAACATACACACACACACACACACACACACACACACACACACACACACACACACACACACACATGTTCCAGGGAGGACTCGAAGCTCCAACGGCGAGCAACCACGCGCTCCGCAGCGAGACGCTTTAGACAGCTCGGCTACTCCACCGCGGCTATGACCACTTAAATTAGACCAAAGCTCAGAGGAAAAAAATAGCAAAAGCTACCGTGACATTTATGATAATGTGTGAAGGGTAGGGAAAGTAAATGCAGTTGGGATATCAACATCTACATACATACTCCGCAATTCACCGTAAGGTGCGTGGCGGAGGGAACACTGTACCACTATTAGGCATTTCCTTTCCTATTAAACGCTGAGATTTAATACCCTGAAAACAGTGAATATAATTACTTAATATGCTCTTGTATGCCGCTTTCTTCTAAGATGCTGAGTGTTAGTCCCTTAGGTTGCACATGCAATATATGTAAATCGTCACCAATATCTAGTAAATCTGTGATGGTTAAGTAATAAATGGAAATATAAGGAGGACTTTTTTTTTTTTTTTTTTTTTTTTTTTTTTTTTTTTTTTTTTTTTTTTTTTATAGCTCCACGTTCCTTAAATCTAATACCGAAGCATCTTCCCGTTTTTCCTACATACCTGGCATCACATTGTGGATTGGGTATCTCATATGCACCTGTATTATCATAGGGGGATAACCTGCCGCTCTTCGTGGTGAACAACCATTGTCCATTAATTCTGGGGATATAAAACAAAGGCATGATATTTATGGCTCTCAACCACTTACCCAGCTTATCCGATATTAACCCATAATCAGGTATCCTACAAAATTTGTTCTCATTATCCTCACTTTGTTTAATGAATGATTGGTACCCTGAAAGCCATTGCTATTCCTAACGTGTGTCATCGTTCAGGATAACAATTTACTGAAGCCAAGTTTTTAATAGTATCAAGTTTTCTCTTGGCTGCTTGTTTGCTCAGTGGAATTTCTTGCTTTCTGCGCAACGGTTCTAAAAGAAACCTGTTTATATGACCGATAAAGGACAGAAGAGTTGTGCTACAGAGAACCTGAAGTCGTAGGATTGCAGTATATATCAAAGGTAATATTACCCTCCATTAATCGGATGTACAAATCCTAATGCGGAAACTTTGTTTCCTGCGCAAATTTAATGGTAAATTTGAGGTCAGAGTGTTGGTTTTTGAGGGTTCTAAACATTTTATCTAACTGATCAGAACTGTCATCAAAAATTACAATCACATCATCGATATCGCCTATAGGCCCCGATTTTATCCTTAAACTTTGGCTCATTAGTAAACAAGCTTTGTTTAAAATGTGACATATAAATATTGGTTACATTAGTAGCAATAGGAGAGCTAATAGCCAACTCTTTATTTTGTAGATAAGCGTGTTCCCCAAATTTGAAATAATTATACTTGAGAACAAACGATAACAGCTTCATAAACTCAGCTATGTAGTTTGATTCAAGGTTAATGAATGTAAGTGTCTTTACTAATCAGCCCCAGTTTAAGAATATGATAGTGGCCTATAGGCGATATCGATGAAGTGATTGCAATCTTTGATGGTAGTTCTGGCCTACCACATGAAATTTTAGAACTCTCCACAACCAACACCCTAATATGCGCGGGAGAGCAAGATCCATGTTTGTATTTGTAAATCTCGTTAAATGAGGATAATATTGCCTTTGATGCATATCGCAAGGCTACCACTGTAGATTTTGTGTTGGACAACTCTTCTGTCCGTCCTTGGTCATACGAGTCAGGAAAGATGTATTGCACTGCGTTGCACAGAATGCAAGAATTCCAACAAGCAGCAAGAAGAAAACTTGATACTATTAAATACTTGGCCTAAGTAAATTGCTAACCTGAAGATATGGTCAATGGTTTGCATAGAACGATCACACACGTTAGGAATAGCAATGGCCCTTAGGGTAGCACTCATTCATTAAACAAAACGAGGATAATGAGGACAGATTTTGTAGTATACCTAATTAAGCGTTAATATCGGATAAGATGGGTAAGTGGTTCACAGCCTTAAATATCACACCTGCGTTTTTTATCCCCAGAATTAATGGACAATGATTGTTACACCACGAAGAGCGGCAGGTTATCCATTATCAAAATACGTGTGTATGCGAGAGACTCTGTCCGCAATGTGATGGCAGGTACGTAAGCCAAACAGCCAGAAGCTTCAGTATTAGATTTAAGGGACAAAGTGATGTATACCACTCAAAGTCAGCCTTATCCATCCATTTAGCACTTAGTAATCACGATCACAGGTTATTGGTGAAGATCTACGTATTCTGCATGTGTAACCTAAGGGGCTGACACTCAACATCTTAGAAGAAATCAGCATCATGAAGAAGATGACTGATTGCCCTGAAAGTGCACTCAATGAATAAATTAAAGCACAAAAGCAATTAAAGTATCTATATTTAATGTTTTCAGGGTATTATATCTCAGTGATCTTCACGTATCCCAACTGTAGGCACTTCCTACATTACTTTATATTTCATTGTAGCTTTTGCTAGTCTTTTCCTCGGAGCTTTGGCCTAATTTTAGTGGTCATAATTGCATTCTCTATTAATAATTGGATTTATCATTAATTTTGGGGCCAACATTTGGCATAATTTCGTGTCTTTCTGCAATATTCCTTCCTTATTCGTCATCTTAGTAAACACTGTGGTCAGTCAAGTTATTGTTTTGAATCATGTGTAAGTTAATTTTGGGTCCTATCTCTCCTTGTATAATTTCACGTTACCAGTGACTATCTGTTACATGAATACAGTCAAGTTCACATTCAGGGGCATTGGGAGCTAGTTATTAAGCTCCTTTTCGTACAATTACGTCCGCAACAATTGAGAGTTTAACCGTTGGAACGAATAATTTTAATACAAATGTAGGGTAACAATTTTATTACATGACATACATCACTATTTTATTCGATTGTAGTTTGCAGTACATCTGATGATGAGATATAGGTCTCGAGATTCGAGTAGGGCATACACAATAACAAAAAAGTTTAAAATTATCAACAGTTACGGATCCAATTATTAAAGATGAAATACTCTGTGTTACTCGACCGTGCTGCAATACAGAAATCACTGACAAGTTTATCAGTTATATACGTGCTGCAATATATATATATATATATATATATATATATATATATATATATATATATATATATATATAGCTCATTATCTAGGTAATTTATGGACAGCGCGCTTTGGGGCATTCCAATAAATGAATTAAAAGTTGAGTTGGCTCCTGAATCCACCATTGATGTCCACAACATGACGAAAAGGGACGGATGGGGAGTTAATGAAATTGACTCCTTTACCGTTACATCTTATAGCCCGAAACTCCCTGAATAAGTGAAGGCAGGCTTCCTTCATTTCAATGTACAGGCCTATATCCCCAACCCTATCCGATACTTTAAGTGCTTGCGCTTTGGTCACACCACCCTATGTTGTAAGCGAGAATTAAGACCGGCCACGTTTGGATCCGTTGTTCCTCATCTAGAAAAAATGTTCAAATGTTTGTAAAGCTTATGGGACTTAACTACGAGGTCATCAGTCCCTAAACTTACAAACTACTTATGAACTACTTACGAACTAGGACGGCACAAATATCCATGCCTGAGGGGGGATTCGAACCCCCGACCGTAGTGGCCGTGCAGACCGTGACTGAAGCGCCTCAGTCCCCTCGGCCACCGCGACCGGCTCATCATCTAGAAATGTGTCAAATGCTCGTCGGAACAACCATTTTGGAGTAGAACTTGCAGCGTGTACAGACGATCTATGAAATCAAAAGCATAAAGTGCATCTCGTATACTGAGTCCAAGAAGATTTATAAGGGCATGTAGCCCCCTTCGTTTGTCACCTCTTTTGCTGCTGTTGTTATCAAGCCAATTTCCCAGGTTGATGCATTTATACAAACTAAGGTTGGTGGTGACGGCACTAACACCTGCGTTTTTTAGTGCACTTGTAAGGCTGCAGTTATCACCGAACCCACTGCCCCCCCCCTTCCCCCAGGACTTCTGAGGAGTGTAGTGCCTTCATTTGCATGGTCAGAACAGTATAATAGCACTTCTCCAGCTATTATTGCCTCAGCTACCAGTAAGTCATAAAAGACTTCCAGCCGTGCAGTAAACCCTCGGAGCTTGCCGTACTTCTTGTATCTGACTTCTCCTTTGGAACTACTCCAGAGTTGACTGAGCGCGATTTCCGTGACTACAATCTATAGAAAAAGGATGAAATTAGTGGAGTGAGAGCTAAAGGAGGGTACTGTTTTTCTCAACACAGTTTACCCTGCTGAACCATTCTCTCTTACACAAAATTCCGAGCAGTCGCTGTGTCAGTGAATGTTCCCCATAGACTGACTGTATGCTCCCTGTATCTGCCTCTACATGATGCGCTAGATGAAGCAACTCTCTAAGATCTTCTTACCGAGCTCGCCCACCCATAAACCTTTTGCGGTGATTTCATTACACGCAGTGTGATTTTGTGGCTCTGTAACTACCTGCCCCAGTGATGGAACAATTGAGAGGTTTCTCATGTCCTCTAGTGCGCACTTATACAGGTCAGAGCACACACTTCTGCACTGCAACAGGGACATTCTCAGCCTTCGATCTTTTGCTTCGCTGTCCACTTCTCAATGGGACGTGGTTGACGGCCTACATGAAAGGATGTTCCCTACCTGCCGGTTGGCATCCCCTTTTCGTGATGTTCTGAACATCAATGATGGATTCAGGAGCCCACTCATCTGCTCTCCTGAGCAGGAGAGCAGATTGGACTGTATACAGCCTACTTGCTATATTTGTGTCACTGGCCAGGAATGGGTGGATCATGTCTCCTACCCGATCCTCGATGCTGATGATGCATCCATTCCGCAATCATGAGGAGGACCAAAACGGCAGAAAGGCTCCTTGGTGGAATGGCGAATGTTGTTCGGCTCTCACGGCAAGGTGGGAATCCCTGCGTCAGTATGAGAGACCATCAGGAGCATATCAGGGAGAGGAGGTAGGTTTCCGGTGGTGAATGGTACTCTCCACGCCAGCACGCAGCACACTGCCCAGACTCTGGCGGCCGCTTTCATCACGGTTACCGCCACCGCCAGTCAGCATCCAGCTTTCCAGCGCCACAGAGTGACTGCTGAGACAAGAAACTAGCACTTTAGATTCACCAGGGATGAGACTTACAACCGCCCTTCCTCCACGTGGCACCTGAATTCTGCGTTGTCTGTGGTTCATGACACACTCTCTTGTCACGGAAGAATCCATTACAATATGCTGAAGCACCTCACGAGTCGCAACTAGGAAATTAACTTCAATCATTTTAATGCAATCTGGACATCAAGGCCTGTTGCTCGACTCGTCGAGGGAGGCACTTTTAATTCCGCTATCAAAACCTGGAAAAGACCTCAATCCTGACAACTCCTTTGTCACTTTCAGTGTGGATTCAGGAAATATCGTTTCATCTTCGATAACCTGGCCTCCCTGGAAGCAGCTATACAATAATCACATTTAAGTGTATGCCAGAGAGACCATTGAACCTTTCTAACGCTCCTATTTCTTATTAAATATACAGAAAGAAACTCATCGCAGTAATTTTTTTTACGTATTATGCGTTTCGGTGTCCCATCTTCACATAGATAATCCACTATGTCTCGTGGACGTCTGTTTATGTTTTCATTGGTGTACCAGAAACATTACAGTCTAATATTTAAGTTTGGCTTATTTATTGTCACAATCCGAATTTCGGATTTTAGGCCATTATCAAGTGCACAAATAGTGCATTTACTCGGTATATGTGGTCTCAATATACTATGTTTAGTTCCGAAAATGTGATGGTCAGCAGTGTTTAAATATTGCAATAAGTCTTTTATGTTACGTGTCATGCTTGAGGATAATGGAAAATGATTTTGATTAAATATAAGGAGAGGCACTGAATTAAAATTTGTGCTGTGGCCGGGGTTCCATCCCGCGACCTCCTTCTTACTAGGTAGGGGCTTTAGACCACTCAGCATTGCATCCAAAGCGATTACACGGACTGTTTCAAAGCACGTCTCCATCCACTTTAATTCTGCCTCATGTTCGAATCCCGGCCACAGCCAAATTTTAATTCAATGCCTCTCCTTACGTTTAATACCTTTTGTATAGAGAGACAATATTGTCTCAAGGAAATTTATTATTGTTGATTTTAATTAATTTAGCTAGTTATTACCAAATTTTAAAGTAATAATTTTCTATCCAAGGAAAATTCAGCGTTGGTCGTAAATTTGTTTTATTATTATTACAGATCGATTTCGACTACTGAATAGCCATATTCGGCGCAAATTGCACAATGGACTAGAAACATTATTGATCCTACAAACATCATTTTGTATCTGCTTATAGCTATGCTTGTGGTTGGATTAGTAAGATCAGTAATGTTTCTAGTCGATTGTGCAAGTTGGACTGAAGATGACTATTCCGTAGCCGAAATTGATGTGTAATAATAAAAACAAGTTTTCGACCAGTGCTGAATTTTCTTTGGATATGTAACATTTTATGGTCGTGGTGCACACTGCTCATAATGTAGTCTTCATATTAATTTTCTATTTATTAAGAATTCTAGGACTGTCAGGTATAAGCGTTAGAGATCGAGCCTTTATGACGAAGCTGATGGTGCTCAATCTATGGTAGTTTCTTCATCTATTATTGAATATCATAACATTTTGTTATCTTTACATTCAGTATATGTAACATGTAATTTGCTACTTTATGCACTTTTAATCACTACATTTAACACAGCTTTGATTGAAGCAAAAGTGACTTGACACAGTAAGTACTGTGGTAAATCAAACCCATTCCCTGAATAACTCCCACACTGCAATCAAATTAAATTAAAATTTAATGAGAATTTATGGAACTGATAGGGACATTTGATTCTAGAGAGTGATATGAAAACTAACAGTTTGTAGTCTACAGAGGATTTCCACAAGAAATTTAGTTTTATTTATAACAAGACTTGCAAAACAATAAGTTCTCAGGGCCGATGTGACTGGGCATGGAAACGACTCAGATATGAACAGGAGAGGGGAAGGTAATCTCCTGTCTCACCATCATTAACTTGATGTGGGCGTCAGCCGCTGGATCGGCGCGGTGCGGTGTGGCGGCGTGTGGGAGTCGGCGATGGAGGCGGCCGCGGCGGCATACCACGCGCCTGCCCCGCCCTGGCCTGCCCTGCCCTGCTCTGCGCTCTGCAGCTGTGTGGTGCGGCGCGGCGCGGCCCCCGAGAGAAGGCGGGAGCAGCCTGCATGTCTCCTCGATTCTCCGGCGTCGGACCAAGTGTCCTCTTTGATGGTTTCTCACCAAGTCCCTCCTCGCTCTCCAGCTACACCTTCTCCTCGTATTTAGTGTTTCTTTGACTGTGATTGGTGGCTCCGTTTTGCAATGTCATCCAATAGTTGATCGCCGTTTTCACGACCGCGCCTCTCAGTCACCGGTGGGCCGAAATGAGACTCGCGAAGTGGCGTCTTTACCACGTTTAAAGCACGTTGTCTTAATCTCCTGCATTCTTTCTTGGTTCTAAAAACACAGTTCTTTGTGGTAGCTGCCTGTTTTAGGCCTGCCTGGTATACCATTTATCAGGGTCTTTCTGCCTGGCCAGAAAAGTTAGCTCGGTTCACCCACTTTATCTGTACTGCAAGCCAGATTCTTGTCTTTTTCCCGTCTGCAGGGGTCTACTGTTTATGTGCGATGCCATCGTTGTTTTATGGAAACGACTCCTCTGGGATCTGCAGATAAGGGCTTTCTCTGCCCTGCGTCCTTTGTCGCCATGTGTCTGGACGCCCCTAAAGTCAGGCTGGTTTCGCCGAGTACATCATTACGAGAATTCCGCGTCAATTCTCCAGGGTGCCCCCCTGGCGGAGAGCTACGGGGCGGCGGCTGGTACTGAAGGTGAGAACTGGGGCGCTTCCTGCTGGATACCTCAGGATCTCCACACCCTGGGCCGGCGGAGCGCTGCCGTGGCGTGCGAGAAAGTTTCCATCGGCAAAGTCCCCGATCAAAAGCGTCTCTGGGCAAAATATTACACAGCTCCTGGCATGACTCTTAAGTTTTAGACACGAAAGATTGAGAGTCATGGGACAGTGGACAATTTATGATCACTAGTCTCATTTCACATACGCTTACTGAAGTAAATGAAACAAAAATCACTCACTGATTATGATCCAGCAAATTTCACATTTCACTGCACTTACAGCCATAGGGGCTTTAACTGAGTTGGGAGGGGTGACAATTTTAGTCGTGTTTTAAAATGTCATTCCCAGTGAAACATTTACATACACGTTTGCCTTTTATCGTACAAGAAACATGCAAATAAACATAAAAAACAACTAAACAGCACATAATGAACACAAAAGATCTAAATTACAGATGGGAATTAGGTACACATGGAAGGCATTTGAAACTTGATTGCCCGAGGCAAACATAAGCCTTACAATAAGCAAAAAAATACGATTCCGCAGACAAATAAACATAACATTATCAGCTGAGAAACGTGAGACACAAGTAAACATTTTCTCTGATAATACCAACATAAAATAAGAAAATAAAGATACATATAAGCATGCGAAACACATGTTCCTTGCACTTTTCTTAATAAAATATATGTCAACCAAGATTTATATCAGTCTAAACACACACACACACAAATATTGCAATTTAGATATTGTTTGACCATAACCGCCTCAGGACAAGATCTACATCTACACACATATTCCGCAATCCACCGTGAGGTGCGTGGCGGAGGGTACACTGTACCACTACTACGCATATACTTTCTTATTCCACTCCCAAATAGAAAGAGGAAAAAAAAGTATGCCTATATGCCTCCGTACGAGCCCTAATTTCTCTTATCTTGTCTTTGTGATCACTACGCGAAATGTAAGTAGGAAGCAGCAAGATCGTAGTACACTCAGCTTCAAGTTCCGGCCCTCTAAATTTCCTCAACAGAAATTCACGAAAAGAACGTCGTCTTTCCTCCAGCGATCCCCAGTTTAGTTGCCGGAGCATTTCCGTGTCATTCGCACATTGGTCGAACCTACCAGTAAGAAACCTAGCTACTTGCCTCTGAACTGCTCCTATGTCTTCCTTTAAACTGATCTGCTGCGGGTCCCAAACACTTAAGCAATACTCAAGACGTGAGTGTACAAGCGTTTTATACGCGATCTCCTTTACAGATGAAGTACATCTTCCCAAAATTCTCCCAATAAACCGAAGTCGGCTGTCCACCATACTCACAATTGTCCTTACATATTCGTTCCATTCCATATCGCTCTGAAATGTTAGGCCTAGATAATTGAACAATGCGACAGCATCAAGAAGCTCACTACTAATGCTGTATTCGAACATTATGGGATTGTTTTTCCTACTCATGCGCATCACTTTACATTTTTCTACATTGAGAGCTAGCTGCCATTCTTCGCACCAACTACAAATTTTGTCTGTCATCTTGTTTGCTATTACATTCAGTTAAAGATGCCAATCTCCCACACACCACAGCATCATCAGCAAACAGCCGCTAATTACAACATACTCTGTCCATCAGATCATTTATATAGATCCCCTGGGGCACTCCCGACGATACACTCGTCTCTGATGAACACTCGCCGTCGAGAACAACGTACTGCGTTCTATTGCTTAGGAAGTCTTCCAGCCAGTTACAAATCTGTGAACCTATTCCATAAGCTCGTATCTTCGTTAACAGTCTGCAGTGTGGCGGCCACGCGTCGAACGCCTGTTTGAAGTCCAGAAAAACACAATCCGCCTGTTGCCATTCATCCATAGCTCGCAAGATGTCATGTGAGAAAAGGGCAAGCTGATATTCACATGAACGATGTTTCCTGAATCCGTGCTGATTCATAGAAATAAGCATTTCAGTTTCAAGGAAATTTGCTATATTCGAACTGAGAATATGCTTCAAAATTCTACATGAAACTGATGTCAACGGTATTGGCCTGTAATCTTGTGGGTCAGTTCTCTTTCCTTTGTTATAAACGGGAGTCACCAGCGCTTTTTTCCAATCACTAGGAAGTTCGCGATAAATGCAAGCTAAGTAGGAGGCCAATGTCGCAGAATACTCTTTGTAAAACCGAACTCGTATTCCATTCGGAGCAGCAGACTTTTTCGTATTTAGCTCTCTCAGCTGCTTCTCCACACCGGAAATACCTGTTACAATGTCCTTCATTTGGGAATTAGTACGTTGATCAAATGATGGTACATTTGTGCGGTCCTCCTGCGTGAAAGATTTCTTAAAGGTTAAATTTAGAACTTTAGCATTCCGTTTGCTTTCTTCTATTACTGTCCCGGAATTATCAACGAGTGACTGGACAATGGCTTTGACCCGCTTATCGGTTTTATTCAGGACCAGAATTTTTTCGGGTTCTCGGAAAGATCTTTTGGTAAGGTATGGCTGTGATAATTATTGTATGCTTCGTGCACCGATCTTTTATACATGCACGAATCTCTACTAACTGTCATCATTTGCGTGTTTGTTTTATAGATGCATGAATCTCTACTGTCATTATTTGCTTGTTCTCTTTTGAATCGAGAGTGCAACAGTCTTTCCTTTCTCAGCAGCTTTCTAACATCATTATTATAACACGGTGGATCTTTTCCATCGTTAATCGTCTTTACTGGCTCATATTTCTCTAACCCTTTATTTAAAATGCACTTAAACTTAGTCCACAATTCCTCTACATCCATAGTCCGTAATTAAACGATGCCCAGTCATTTTCTAAGTGCGATCCTAACATTTGCTTATCTGCTCTTTCCAACAAAAACACGTTCCTAGCCTTCTTGATCGGTTTATGAACTTTGGTCACCATCGGGGCTATGACAATACCATGATCACTAATTCATGTCTCTACACAGACATCGGTAATAAGGTCAGGCCTCTTCGTGGCTATAAGGCCTAAAATAATTTCCATTGTGCTGGGTTGCCGGTTTAACTGCTCAAGACAGTTTTCGGAGGGGATAGGATAGGGCAGGGTTGAATAACAATACATCTGTTAGCAGAGTATCACCTTCCTACCCAGTGCACTATGTTCCTGAGACTGACACAGTTTTAACAACAAACTAATGTTTGTTAAACTTATGGGACTTAACTACAGGGTCATCAGTTCCTAAACTTACAAACTACTTATCAACTACCTTATACTAAAGACGGCACAAATATCCATGCCCCAGGGGGGATTCTAACCCCCGACCGTAGTGGCCGTGCAGACCGTGACTGGAGCGCCTCAGTCTCCTCGGCCACCGCGGCCGGCACTGACACAGTTTCCTTTGCACTGAACGTACGGTGTCGTTACTCGTTACTCATAACGTGTACATCAACTTTGTGAGGTCTCACTTTTGTATCAAAATAGAATGCAGAGTGTCAGTTTCGCGAATCGCTCTAATAAGCTCGATTATTAGCAATAAATAAATATAACCTAAGTTGATTTTGTGTATATAGCGATCTTAACTTTAACATGCAGACTAATCTGAAAGCACGTGCATCCAAATACTATTTATTTCAAACAAAACAGCTTCTCCGTCGACTGCAGAATACTTTTGGTACATCTGTGTAGACTGCAACAAAAATCCTATTAAATATTGCAGCGTGAGTGGTCGTCACCACCCACCCTAGCGACAAGCACATCAGGTCCAGAATTCAATTATAGAGTGCTAACATGTGCATATCATACTCCAAATTGTACACAAAATGTAAAACATTGAAATGGTGTTGCAATATCGCGCGCTGATTCATAATCCCGCAAACACACCGCTTCTTACTCTGCGCTGTGTGTCGGCGCACGGTCGTCATTCTCACACACACTGTATCCTCACGTCATCTCTCCACATTCACACACAGTGTCCACGGTTAACACATCTACTAAATGACTATTTACCACGAATTTGTACTAACTACTGAAAAAAACTACTAGACCCAAAGTATTCTTAACATTTATCCACAACGATCTTTCCAACTAATGTCTTGTACACTAACAGGCCATATATGGTTTCCGACTTCGGGCGTTGAACGTCCCGACCTTGTTTCCATCCTCACGTCCCTTATTTCGAAGTGGGAGAAACGTGCTCCGCTTTTGCCGCCATTTCAATGCGTGGAATCATCTGCTGTCCTTCGAAAACCGCCTGACCTTTGGAAACTTTTCGACCATGGAAGGAACAACATTGTATTTTCGTACTGGCGAGTGGGCAAACACATTACTTTCTTGCGCATGTCGCCACTTGGCGATCTGTTTCGCATTCCCTGTTCTGCATGAACTTCGCATTCGCAGTGGATGCTACGTTTTCAACTTATTTTTTGATCTCGGTGAGCTCGTTGTCATCGCATTTAACGGCGCCTTCTCGCGGAATACAATTTTCTTCCGTATCCGCAGGGGAGGCTTGTAGTGACACGGCCCATTGCCTCTGGACGTGTAAATCCTAACAAGACATGCGCGAGGGTGTTTAAGCCATGAACAGTCGCATCCTGTCCGTTATGAGACTGTTTCGTCAGCTAAGTGCGTGGAATTTTCATCACGCCTTGCGGACGGCAAACTGACATCAGCCACGACATTTACAGTCTCTATCGTCCAAGAAATAACCTTCTTTCTCCCCTGCCCAACCTATGAAAATTTTCTTGTCCTCTTCACACTTAACTAAATTAACACTATCGTTTTTACCATGTGGACCCCATGTGACCTGATCTTTGAATAATTTGACCACAATTTTAGTGGTCCAGTCCATAAAAACCGCTTTGTCTGAGAGAACGTCCTGACCACTTATTAAATCAAGCGACGAACCTCCGATGACAAAAGCATTGACTTGGAAACTACTTCCTCCGTCACTGAGCGTGACCAAGACCTGCTTTTCTTTTTCCTTTTTGACCCAAATGGTGGAATCAGGGAGATTCCTGTTGCGGGTATCTCTGCCAAATTTGCTACCCTTCTCCACCAGTTTCGTGCAAAAAGATGTCGAAAGTGCAGTCACTTCCCAACCAGAATCAAGACATGCTTTCGTCTTTATTCCATTCACGATTATTTCAATTAGGGGACACCGATTATTCGCTCCTCCGGCAACTCAGGGTCATCACAGTTCTGGTCAATGTCATATTGCGCTTGCGACTGCCATTACCGCACATTGCGTATGTGATATCCCTGATGTACTGAGGTGGCCTCTGCGTTTTCTCATTGGGCAACCTCACGGACCACTGTCCGAAGAGTGGTCTGTGTTATTATCTGGAACTATCTTATTGTGCGGCGCCTGCACGCAATTCATGCGGCGTCCCTGATTCAGCGCTTCATTCCTATGTTGTTCCTCCCGATTTCGACCATGTTTTCCATTTCGCTCTCGCGGGATCCTTTTTTCCTTCTTTCGTCCGTCATTATAGCAATTTGGCTTTTCATGGCGCCGGACAAAACCTTGTGGTGCCCTATTTTCTGCCATTGCCCTAGCTTTTACTGTCCTAAGTTTCTGCTGCTCCGCAATACCGTCTAATGATCTCAATATATCGAGGAACTGCTGCTTCGCACGTGCTCCGATGAGTGCGCGTTGTACATAAGCAGGAAAGTGTGTAGTTTGAGAGACAAATAAGAAATATTACATGAAATAACTGGTTCATTAATAATAATTGTTTTATTCTAACGTTTGAAGTGACGTACGCAGAAACAGGGATTTTGTTGAATAAGTTGTATTCAATCAAACTGGTATTGAATGTTGTCCGATGAATTATTAATCGTAAATCGAATAAAATGTTTAAACAGTTACATTGTCTACATTAGGAAATTGCTGTCACTTTGCCCCAAATAAGTAATGATAACTTTAAGCAACAGTGAAATTCTACATATTTCGTGAGTACTCAGCATGAAAATGTCAACAATTCCATATAGTTTATTAGTCATACACCATTTCTACACTTGTACGTTCTTGTGTATAAACATAAACACATATCAGCTGCACTGGCGTTTACTTGTTCTCGCCAAATTCAGGGTGCCGAGAAGCGACTGTTTGCTGCGGAAACCTTAACGCTCTCTCCAATCGAATCAGTCCTGTGATCCAGGAGGGCCCTTCTTCTTCCAAGACAAGACATCGAGTCTCCTTTCCCACGCACCCCTTTCCTCGCCCCCTCTGTCTCAAACACACACTCCCAACCTGTTCTGTTTCTTGGGCATTTCCTCATTGGCCGATTGCCATCCCTTCCAAAATCAAATACATATTAACGTGAGATATTTCTTTAAGTAAAAACTGACACTCTGAACCACTTCCTTACTAATACAACATTATTTAAATACATAAAATATTTATTTTCAGTCCCTGAGGATTGTTAATTAGTTTTAATGTATGAAATAAATAAATAAACAAACATCTTTCCTGAGCTTGATCACTCATTCCATACAATAGTTACGTAAGTTACTGGTAAATTGTACATAAATTAAGACACTAAATTAATTATACAAAAGGTAAATCATATTGTTTGCAACTTTTATTGTTATAGTGAAGAATGTGATGATCTTTTCATATTTCCATTAGAAATTTAGATCAGTTGAAATGAGTCATTAAAAATATATACAAGTGTGACGCTTCAAGATGATTGCTTGAGGAAATAAGCTTTCATCTGAATCACTGTTTGTTGAAATTGCATGACGCATTCAACAGTTAGTTATTTTAAGCTTGATTTTTCTCTAATTCGTTACGGTAGCGTGTAGCTCGATATCACAGTGGTAGGGTGTCAGACTATGAATCCAAAGGTCACGGGTCCGATCCCCGTCAGGTCCTAGGATTTTTATCTGTCATTTCCCACTTCTTTCACCTCTGAAAATGTTGCTGACGTGGAAAATATCGAGAGCGAGTACGATTCGGAAATCACGTTAAACTCTAGGTCCACCTGTAACAGGCTGGGGAAGGCAGTTTGAAGTTCTCAGGAAGGCAATGGCATACCACTTCCAAAGAGGACCATGCCTTGTAAAGAACACATTACGTAAGTAATATCCGTCGAGTCACGAAATTAGTATGAGTAATAGTGCTGTCTGGAAAGATAAAGGACTGGAAATCGGCTGCAGTCGGTTGGACCAGTTGCCAGACAGCCCAGGTACAATTAGTGAGTTAAACCCAATGGGAAGTAGCGTCTCAAATGTTCAAATGTCTGTAAATCTATCGGACCAAATTGCGTGGTCATAAGTCCGTAGCTTACAAACTACTGAAACCTAGGTAAACTAACCTACGGACAAAGACACACACCCATGCCCCGGGGAGGACTCGAACCTCCACGGCGAGCAACCGCGCGCTTCGCAGCGAAGCGCTTTAGACCGCTCGGCTACTCCACCGCGGCTAAAGCGTCTCGCTGCGGAGCGCGCGGTTGCTCGCCGTGGAGGTTCGAGTCCTCCCCGGGGCATGGGTGCGTGTGTTTGTCCGTAGGTTAGTTTACCTAGGTTTAAGTAGTTTGTAAGCTACGAACTGATGACCACGCAGTTTGGTCCGATAGATTTACAGACATTTGATCATTTGAGACGCTTTAGACCGCTCGGCTACACCCCATTGGGTTTAACTCACTAATTGTACCTGGGCTGTCTGGCAACTGCTCCGACCGACTACAGCCAATTTCCAGTCCTTTATCTTTCCAGACAACACCATTACTTATACTAATTTCGTGACTCGACGGATATTGCTTACGTAATGTTACTAATTTCAGTCATTAACGAAATATTTTCCCGCTGACACCTCACACAGAATTATGAAGCTTACTGCAAATTTGCTGTTCATTCGGTGAAGCTCTAGCACGCAGTAAATCATCAGCATGAGTTGTTTATTACTTGAATTTGTCTCGTCCTGAATACAGAGTGTTACAGAAAGGTACGACCAAACTTTCAGGAAACATTCCTCACACAGAAAGAAAGAAAATATGTGATGTGGACGTGTGTCTGGAAACGCTTAATTTTCATATTAGAGCTCATTTTAGTATTTACGGATGAGGCTTCGTTCCAACGTGATCAAATTGTTAATTTTCACAATCAACGTGTGTGGGCTGAGGAGAATCCGCACGCAATTGTGCAATCACGTCATCAACACAAATTTTCTGTGAACGTTTGGGCAAGAATTATTGGTGATATCTTGTTTGGGCCTCATCTTCTTCCACCTACGCTCACTGGAGCACGTTATCATGATTTCCTAGGGGATACTCTACCTGTGCTGCTAGAAGATGTGCCTTCACGACACAACATGTGGTTCTTGCACGATGGAGCTCCTGCACATTTCAGCCGATGTGTTCGTACGCTCCTCAACAACAGATTCGGTGACTGATGAATTGGTAGAGGCGGACGAATTCCATGGCTTTCACGCTCTACTGACCTCAACCCTGACTTTCATTTATGGGGGCATTTGAAAGCTCTTGTCTACCCAACCCCGATACCAAATGTAGAGACTCTTCGTGCTCGTATTGTGGACGGCTGCGATACAATACTCCCTTCTCCAGGGTTGCATCAGCGCATTAGGGATTCCATGCGATGGAGAGTGGATGCATGTATCCTCGCTAACGGAGGACATTTTGAATATTATCTGTAATAAAGTGTTTGAAGTCACGCTGGTACGTTCTGTTGCAGTGTGTTTCCATTCCGTGATTAATGTGATTTGAAGGGAAGTAATAAAATGAGCTCTAACAAGGAAATTAAGCGTTTCCGGACACATGTCCACATAACATATTTTCTTTCTTTGTGTGTGAGGAATGTTTTCTGACAGTTTGGCCGTACCTTTTTGTAACACCCTGTATAATTTACAGACAAGATCCAAAAATTATCACTGTATCTAACTACAAAATTGTGACATGACACATAGCATAATAAGTATTGCAGCATTAACATTGATATGCAAGAGAAATAGCTTTTATCTGAAATGGAGAAAAATTTACCATTTGTTCATCCAGTGACTTTTATTCCTCATCATTCTTCGATTTCTTGCTTAAAAGCAACTACTTAATTCATATCAGGTATGTATTTTTTAAGATTATGATTCTTTTGAAGCAATTAATAACCGGGAAAGGATGAACTTTTTGTTGTTATTATTTTCATACTTTCGCTACCGCAGCTCAAGCTTCCATTGAAACAGATGTTACACTACTGAAAAATACACGCTTTTTGGTGCTCTATTGTATTTAGTTATATTTTGTGTGGCTTGCATAAGACATTTCAGAGGAGAGAAGACGAAATAAGACATAATTAACCCGACTACAGAGTGGAGAAGGCAAGTCGCCCGCCGAAAAGAACAGTGAAATAGGAGAGCGTCGAGTACAGGCAGCGAAAAACTTCGGGCGGCGCTTTTTGCCCCGGCTGTCGCTTTTGTGCGCCGCCCCCGTGATTACGAGAGGGCGGCGACGCGGCGGTCACTCAACCCGGCCTGCCCCACAGCCACAGCACAGCACCAACTCCCGTCACCGCCACCAGGCGGCGCGCGCGCTGCCAAATGACCGGCCATTGTTCCAGCGGCCAAATAAGAATGCGCGCGCCGGACTCCTCATTAGCCGCGCGGTGCACGACTTATCTGTGCGACGACGGCCGCCAAGGGGCACCGCACGCCGCGAAAAAAAGGAAAAAAACAAAAAAAAACCTCTACTTGGAAATGGTGTGTGGTCCTCCTGATTACAGCCGTATTGCGAAACCGAAGAGTCTGAGCTGTAATTATGTTCAGCAGATAGCGATTGCTAAGTTGCCCTATTAACTGTCATGTACAGATGCTGTCATCACAATTTCTTACGTATATGAAGGGAGGAAAATCAGTTGTATGATCTTGGTGGGAACTGCAAGAGTAGCCCCAGAAAAAGCTACTAATCGACGTATGTTTAGGAAACAGGGGAACGTACTGTTTTCCACAAAGGCTTGTGCACATTCGTTTCGAATACATACATAAGAGCAGTCCCTCTTGTCTATACACATAAGGCAAGGCAAGGTTTAGGAGTAAGAATACCGCCGAGGTATTCATGCCTGTCGTAAGAATCGACTAAAACGTGTCTTCACATATTTGGGTTTGGTCTCCGTATTTTCAAAATTTTTCCGAAGTGCAGGCCATTTGGAGATGTGATGTATCACGGATTTCCTGTCCAATAACATATTAAGCAGCCATTATGGAATGTACTTATAATTGCATCCCATATCCTGCCATTGTGTAAGGACACCTCATGTGGATCATGGGTTACACTGATTGCACAATGACACATCATGCACCATGATTCAAAACGGTCCTCCCACTTAGTGCAGATGACGAAAATGACCGCTACACTGATAAGAGGAGGACACACGAAGGAAGAAAATAGAAGAGGCCTAGACCTTGATATTGGTATCATGGAAAGGGATATCCGATTGGGTTTGCACTTGAAGGTCTTTGGGACTACTTTCATCACGCTGAACAAACTCCATGTGATCAAGCCCTCTACGACTCCATAAAAGTTCTTAATCAGGCTCTCTCATAGGATGTCAAGGCGATCAACTGTATAACTGGGCTTACGAAAACAACATTCCATGTTAGTGAGATCGTTCCGAGACTCCAACAACCATACCAGCAGACATTGAATATTTGGTTCCATTACCTTACAGACGCTACTAGTGAGAGAAATTGGACGGTAGCTGGAAGGAAGATATTTGTCTTTTGTCCTTTTGGGGCTTAACTATGGGAGGCGTCAACAATGACTTCGTTCGCTATTGTGAGACCAGTAATTGGGAAATGAGCCATGTTCCAGGAAGTTGAGGGAGATTAACCAAACAACTGAAGACGGCTCTTCACTCTTGAAAGAGCTAGTAAATGAAAGTCAACTAGCTCGTTTACTATCTCTAAAAAAGCAGCAATCTGTACATGCCACAGTTTTGCAACTACTACTGGTTCCAATGTGTAATGGCGTTTAAAGACGCTGAGATCATATCTCCGAGTTCGGAGTGCATCGCGGCACGCCCCGGTTCACCAGGAGGGAGAGAGGAGGGGGGCGGGAGTTACGTCGAGGCAAGGAAGACATGCGAGAGATGGTACATTCTGCGGCAGTAAGGATTTTAGCAATGAGATATTAACTGAAAGTCGATAACGAAGATAAAATTACCAGTCGGCTTTGGGAATCGGCCAGTTGGGTAGACGCACAGATGGATTGGGTGTCAACAGACAGTTGACACATGGGGATTGGCCACTAGAGACGACGGGCAAGAGCAGTACAGATCGAAAGATACAAGGTGGAAATGGTTTGCGTGGAGTCAGAAAGAAATATAGGTTTACCAGTGTGATGACGATTGAAATTAAGGAGGCTAAAGATATGCCCTAAGTGAGCGTCCATCTGACAGGAGCGTGTAGCGCTCCAAATGGCGGGGGATAATCGTTGAAGTTCTTGACCAGCAGAAACGGAGGAGGAAGCTGATCAATGAGTTGTGAAGGATGTTCCCTGGTGATGGTAGGCGACCTCTGGGTGTAGCCGTTGTACAGTGACAGGGTAAACCAGGAAGTGAAATACTAACAGCTATAGCTTGAAGCTGGGTGCGTAAAGGACTTGTGACTATGGATATCGTCTCATATGAGTAGCATAACGCCCCCTTGAGCTGAAGTTCCTGCTTTGGAAGGGAAGGTCAAACCGGACTTAAGTGAAGTGCGAGAGATTAAAACGATCATGATGGTGCAATTTATGTTCTTGCAGGCAGAAACTCTTGGGAGAGTAGATCGCAAAGGAAGTTGCAGTTCACTCCTATTGGATTGGATGCCGCAAATGTTCCATTGAACAATTACTGAGAGGCATCAAAGGAGGATCTGTCATCCCAGTGACTGCTGAATACCAGTATGCGACTGCTCGCAAATGCCGGGGTAGGAAGGTTGAGGATATTTGTCCATTAGATTTACTCTGGCGACAGTACCCACCTTATGTCGGCTTTCTGATAGATCGTTGGCAGTACGACAACATTTGTGGGCATCTTTCCCTTCAGCGTGATCCTGTAGATACAGGGTGTCAAAAAAGGGCTCCGTGAATTTCACAATTAAATATCTCGAAAACAAAGATCGATAGAGGAATGCAGTAAACAGTATGTTTATTGTGAAAGCTGTAAGAAGTTTATACAGCAGTTTGAAATAATAGTTACAAAAGCTGCTAACAGATGGAGCTGTACGCTGTACAGCTCATATTAGCATACATAAGTGAAATAATCTTATGAAAACACTCTTTGGAAACAATCACATCACAATGTTTTCAAAATTTTCACTATTGGTACTACAGAGGTGGCGCAAACGAAAAATGAAAATAGCCATCACATTTCGTAGTGTCTCAACCGATATGAATTCACATGCCACAGAGATCGCCGATTCAAGCTCGTCCAGCGTGGTGAGATGCTTTGGGGCTTCGGGTAGACCATGTCTTTCACTGTGCCCCACAAAAAAAAAAAAAAAAAAAAAAAAAGTCATAGGGAGTCAAATCTGGCAAATATGCCTGCATCAGTAAATTTTGGATATTCCAAAGCAATGATTAGATTCCCGAAGTATTCCTCAAGAAAGTGAAACACTTGTTCGGTCCGATGTGGTCGGGCTCCATCTTGCATAAACCATTCAGTACCTGGACGATCTTCTAACGCTTGCTGTGTGGCGACAAATTGTTCCAAAATTGCAACGGAACGTGCACCAGTGACCGTTTCTCGAATGAAAAATGGACCAATAATGCCTCTGCTGCATACTGCAGCCCACACAGAAGAATACAGGGGTACGCTTCACGCCAATATGGCTTTTCGGAACCCCTAAATCGCCAGTTCTGCTTATTCACGTATCCTATTCAGGTGGAAGTGTGCTTCACCTGTAAACCACATGCAGCCAACATCAAATCCTTCACTATCAATCATTCTGAGCATCTGATTAGCAAAGGGAAAACCTTTGTTGCACAGCTCGTACGGGTATGGTCTGCTGCGTTTGAATTTTGAACGTAAACATGTTTAGGCTCTTTCTCAGTATTTTGTGCGTGCTGGAACGCTTCAAACCAGTCTCAGATGAAATTCTACGGATGGATGACATTGGATTTAGCTGAATAATCCCAGAAACTGTGGCGATATTTTCAGGAGTAATTGCAGTTTGCAGCTACGCTGCCTGTTAGTTGAAATTTTGCGAAGAGCATAAGAATGGTTTTCGCATCGAGTCCTTTTGGAACATTAACTCCTGCTTGAAAACTTCGCCTTGTTGCCGTAGGACTCTCTTCTAACCTGTGGTACTCTAGCAACAGAAAAACGCGAGTTCAATGGAGTACATGGTTTTAATCTCTTCTTTCGGTACGCTAACCTCCTTTCACGTTTCAATAGTGGAACTGATCGCTCTGGGCTTCGGATCACTATTTATGCTAGGCATTACGTATGGCGATTACAGCACCGGCTGTTAGCAGCTTTTGTAACTATTATTTCAAACTTCCGTATAAACTTCTTACAGCTTTTACAATAAACATACCGTTTACTGCATTCCTCTATCGATCTTTGTTTTCGAGGTATTTAATTTTGAAATCAGGGAGTCCTTTTCTGGACACCCTGTAGCTCCCTTATCAAGGTAGATGGGCATTGTCGCGAGGAGGCGGCATGGTTATCCATGCAGTTGATGCAGTGAGGGGAAGAGGTGGACAATTATCCTGATAGTCTTCCCTACCGCAGTTTACTCATTTGGCTGTGTTTTTACATGATTGGCGTGTGTGTTTGAAACACTGGCACTGACTGCAACGTATAAATCAACCTCAGGCCATCCAGCTTTCCCGTGATTTTCCTACATCACTCCAGCCAAATGCCGGGATTGTTCTTACCCACAACTCCGAGCGTAAGCTTTGTCTCTGATGACTCCGCTGTCGACGGGACGTTAAACCCTAAGCTTCCTTCCTTTTTACTGATTGCAACGTGTAGGATTCAAAATATAAAGTAGTATACATTATGATCTCATAATTAGCTTTGACATTTGGTGGAAGGTCCATACGATAAGAGGTTAGGAAGAGGGTATTGGTTGGTACTAATTCATTGTAGACCTTCCACGATGTGCTGCTGTTACGCCCTAATCTTAGGTATAATCATTGAGTTTCTCTTTAGTCAGACCATCAAATAAGTTACTGGAAAGAATCCCATGAGATGAATGTAAGGTACGATGAACATCGAATTCTGTAGGGTAGCTATATTAAATCCTGGCTTTAAGCAGTCTTTGTGACTCAAAGGCACTTTCGGTATCTAGCAGCATCAACGAGGTTTTACAGGGCCTTCAATTGCATCAACTACTTTCTTCATAAATATAGCCCGCTGCTATGTTCTTAAGATGTGCTGCACTCCTTACCTATGTTTGTTACTGTATGTAGTTTACCTGGTTGGCTCAGAATGCTGTATGACGACTGTTGTGAGCTTTTACTGATAAGGGACAGTTTTGACCTCGAACGCTCGTAACCGCATGAAACCATGCTTATAATAACAGACAGTCGTAAAGACGGCAGTGGTGTGCGTCATTTCCTTGCAAAACGTTTCATTGTACCTCAAGTAACATTTTAACAGAGAGAAATGAAGCAACAAGATACCAATAGCGTGGGAAGGAAATTACATGTAATTTAATGTCCTCAGTGCATCATTACATACTGAATCAGCAGCACCAAAAACTCTCCGCTTAAAGTACTTATAATAGCGCAAAACACACTTATACAGCAGTACCACATACATGAAAGTCACGTATTCCATCATTAAAAATAATAATAATAATAAAAATGTTCAAATGTTTGTATAGCTTATGGGACTTAACTACGTGGTCATCTGTCCCTAAACGTACAAACTACTTATGATCTAGATAGCACTAAAGACGACACAAATATCCATGCCTGAGGAGGGATTCGAACCCCAGACCGTGACTGGCGCGCCTCAGTCCCCTCGGCCATCGCGGTCGGCTCCAACATCAAGCGCCACACTAATTACATTTTCAAATGATGATGTATGTATGTCATTATCATACTATTCGATATATCTATCCAGCGTCACTTTGTGTGTTTCTGTGTATATCCGCGAACTCCATATCCTCGCCTCCGATGTCATTTCCAAAAAAATGTTCAAATGTTTGTTAAGCTTAAGGCACTTAACTGCGGGGACATCAGTTCCTAAACATACAAACTGCTTATGAACTAGCTACTACTAAGGACGGTACAAATATCCATGCCCGAGGGGGGGATTCGAACCCCCGACCGTAGTGGCCGTGCAGATCGTGACTGGAGCGCCTCAGTCCCCTCGGCCACCGTGGCCGGCGCACCTCCTTTCGCTTCAGCTGTTTGGAGTTCAACAACTTCGGTTATTTGTAAACTAAGGCCTAAGTGCTCGACTGGTTTTACTAAGAAATCTTCTTTTCCTTCAGCGTATCTCCCGCGCCACTGCAGCATTCGGTACATGGTCCGTCGTCTCCACTCTGTTTCGGGCTGCATCACCATGGATGCTCTTCTAAGAAATATATACGTATAAAAGCGCTGGAAAGTATCGGTTGCATGTTCCCCCATCGTTTACTGGTGTATTGCTTTATTAACATATCGCCCACTACAAAGCAATTCCGCTTTGGTTAGGTATCATTTGCTTCCAATTTTGACTTTACCGTGTTTCTTGAGAATTTCACCAACAAAACGAGAACGGCTATTGGGCAATGTCTGTATTCTTTTGGTAAGCAACACTTTACACATAGAACACGTTTATTACTAACACAAGAGTGCACTCAGTACAAACTGCTTCTTGCTTGGAGTGCTCCACTATTTATACATAGAAAGAATTTTCTGGAACTTACAAGTACATTAAACATAAGAAACATGTAGAGCATTCTAGAAATAGTTAATACAAAGAAATAATTTTTTTCTGCCCGTGGCGTGATTTGAACTGGGGACCGCAAGAACAACGATCTGTGATGCTAACCACTGCACTATGGGTTCTTTCGGAAGATTCGCCGCAATGTAGCTCAAAGACGCATCGTTTTATTACTTACTCATTTCAGCGAGTAATTTTTTGTTAAAATCAGTTTATTTGTTCCGGCAATCATTCCATTTTATGGTTCTTACTTTCATCAGATATTAATGATTTCAAATTTTTATCTCACTCTGATATTACATGAATCTTACTTTCTTGGCTCTTTGGTTTGCGCCCCAACTAACCAAGCAAATAATCTTTGTTTGCTGTGTAGTCTCCGTTTTTTAGTTTTATGTGACAGTTGTTTTCCCATTGCTTTAGAATGAATTTCGTCTTCTATTTGAACTCTAGCTTCAGTAACTGTATTTTATGACATAATTATGTCGGTTTCATCGTTAAGATTTTGCACTTCTTTTACGTTTACGGTACACGTGTTTTTCTGGAGTTTATATTTCAGTTTGTCGCCTAGATACAGATGGTACCAGTATTTTAAGGAAAAGATAATTATGAATTTCGCAGTGCATTTGGCGTGAAGACTTTTCTCCATACATACGTAACCTGCCGCCGAGGAATAGCCGTGCGCACTGGGGCGCGGTGCTGCCGTGCCCTGGGGCTCCGTGCTGTGGTGCGCGCGGCCATTTGCCGTTGGGGGTTCAAGTCCCCCTTCGCGCATCGTTGTTTGTGTTGTTCTTAGGTTACTTTATCTTAGTTTAAGTAGTATGTAAGCTACGGACTAATGAAAAAAGTTTTGAAAAGTTATGGGACCCAACTGCAGTCGTTATTGGTTCCTAAACTTTACTTAAACTAACTTATTCTTAGAACATCACAAACACCCATGAACGAGGGAGGACTCGAACCTCCGACGTGGAACAGCCGCGCGCCCCGTAGCAGGGCGCCTCAGTGCGCACGGCTATTCCGCCGCGGCACGATGTCCAAGCAGTTAAGTCCGATAGATTTGCAAACATTTGAACACACGTAACCACATATTACTTGGGCTGTCATGAACAGAAAATTCGCGGTAACTAATGCCGCTAAATTTTCCTTTTGGATTCTTACGTAACGGCACTCAGCAGGGGTAATATTTGTAACGAATAAGAAGGACATTTCAGATTATTGTGGTATATGGTCGCAACGTAGTAGCAATGTACTTTTATCGCAATTGTCCGAAACTATCCGCAAGGATACTAGAGGGCTATGGAATAATAAACAGATTAACTGTGGAATAGTTCTTACCTTCATCTGTACGGCACACTACGAGATACCAAGGTGCCGCTCGGAGAGTTGTCGAATCCTTAATTTCATTTTTCTTTCCTTTATTTGAAGAATACATTGACAGGTAATCCTCCATGATTGCCAGCGCCTCCAAGTGCGCGCTCCTTCCAACTGGGGATCCTCTCAGAGGAGTGCTCAACCTTCCTTAGGTGATTGTCCTCACATTAGGTCACACATCCCGAACTCCAGATGGAGGAACCAATCGACATTTTGGAAAGGTTACTGCTCAGTTAATCCGCCCCCCTCCCATCGCCTGAAATTCACCAGCGGCTATGGGAACGCTACATGTCGACATGGGGCTTAGAGTAACGCGTTAACCAGTCCCTTCAGGAATGCACAGAGAGGAGGAAAGTAAAAGGGAAGAGAGGCCTGAAACTTCGAAGTAGAGGAAAAAATGGAAAATGAGAAATGAGGAAATATCGAAAAATGAAATACCCCGATTCATCGGAAATATTCGGTTTCCTGAAGAATAGGAAAGATAGTGGAAATTTAAGAAAAATCCTCACTTAGTATACATTAAATTAACTTCACAAGGGAAGTAAGAAGTTTAGCATAACTTGGCCTGATGGGTACTCAACAGATACAGGAATCAAATGAACACAGAATAAACTCAAAGAAAAAGACAATTACAATGAAGAATTAGCCCACATCAACAACAGACAACAAAATGATATAAGACGCAATTTCTCAAATAAATTTTCCTGAAGGGCAAAATTTATATTATTAAATATTTATAAGAAAAATTACAATTTTCCGCTTTATCTTATATTTATTTTTTATTTACTTTTTTAAGCAAAAAGATTGCAGCTAAGGGCCTGAAAGGCACAGTTAAAAAAAGGGACAAGAGCAGCAGTTTACAATCCAAATCATACATTCGTCAACAGTCGATAATAACTAACTGTGAAGGGAAGGCATAACAGCAGTACCACACACTTTAAACAAATACCTACGTATATGCTGCACAACAGGGCCCACAGACACATGGCCCTACAATCAAGTTAACAGTTTATCTGAGCAATCACAGTTCCATTGCAACAAACTCGAAGCAGCAATGTCTTTCTAAGAAAGAGAACGGCTAGTGCCCCCACCCCTCTCCTGAGAAAAGGGAATTGTTTGAGGAGTGTCCGAACAAATTAAGGAGCTGCACCTTAACCCAAAAGGTACCACAACATTGCCCTAAATACGACTACGTGTTGGCATAATTTTCCCGTAGAAGGAAAACACTCCGCCTATGATTACGGCTCTATACCGGACGTGTCACGAGGTAACAGACGGGTAAATATCAATGGAAAAAAACCTAGAGACACTGAAATAGGTTGCCATTGGCAAATAACCGTCAAGAAAACCATAAAGGAGCAAATTTCAAAGGCGAAAAGTCGTTCAAACAGAAGACCTAGTTGTCATCAAGCACAACAACCACTGTCTGTCTCTGAAGTACACATATTCACAAGGACATAGGCGTGGAAAACCGCTGCGGTTCAGCTAACCACCCTAAACTAACACGAGGACACAAAGACATGGCGAGCCAGGAGTGTACAGGCACCAACTAATGCAGATAATTAGATATGGCCAAGCAAGCAATAAAAGTTGAACATGACGTGCCAAGGTGTCTGCTTAGACTCTAATTGCCACTACGGTCGGGGGTTCGAATCCCCCCTCGGGCATGGATATTTGTGCCGTCCTTAGTATAAGGTAGTTCGTAAGTAGTTTGTAAGTTTAGGGACTGATGACCCCGTAGTTAAGTCCCATAAGCTTAACAAACATTTGAACATTTTTAGACTCTGATTTTATTCCAAGTTGAAGACTCTGGAGAAGCAAGTAGATCACAGGCTCCAAAGTACATGAGGCCGCCATAACATGGAACGTACTAGGCACTAGGCAACACCGCTCCACCGGCATGAGGACACCCGGCCGATGTCCGGTCAGAGTACCGCCACTGAGCACACCACATTTTATCCGCAAGGCCCTCTCGCTGTCTCGTTACTCGGCGCTGAACTCCGATATACTCACCGATCGAGGCACCTACAAATGAGAAATCAAAACTAGTCATCCATCCAGGGTGAAGTAATAATAATAATGATTTCGTGTGGCTCATTAGCCTGGTGCAAGTCTTTCAATTGGACGCCACTTCGGCGACTTGCTTGTCCCTAGCCTACCCCAGTTATCCAACCGGGGAAAGGGGACCTACAGTTTAACGTGGAATCCGAACCACGTGTCGTTTCTGGCGACTCCTCACATAGATGAGAGGTGAAGGATGGGTTAAAGTGCAGACTGAAAAAATCCGAGGCCCGACCGGTTTCGAACCCGCGACTCTTCGGTTTCCAGTCGAGCGCTTTATCCCAAGACCACCGGGCCCGATAGGGTGAAGTAATGAATAGTATCGATACGCGAGTAGGAGCGAGGTCACTGGCGCCAATAGAAATTAATCGAGCCAGTACAGCTCGATTAAAGCGTACCTAAGCCACATCACCAATAACATCTACACTTCACTACCCCGCAGTCGTGACAAAATTACAGCAACTGAAAGGAATTAATAGATTAACATAATTGAACACGTTGCCTACTCCGTATTGTCGTTGGAACTCTGCTTGTATACTAAACCACATAAATACTGAAAGATATTCTGAAGACCATAAATATTGCCACTGGTCCAGGCTAAACCATGACATGTTTCCGCATGATCATAGCTAAAATGGGCAACGACCACCAAGAACCTCAATGTCACGTTTCTACAATTGGCCTTCCCATTTTTTACTTATTACGGTGCAACCAGGTAGTAATGATTACATTTTGCGGTTTTGATTGCTTAGAGGAAAAATTTATTTATGAAATCAGTGCTCAGACATTTCATACAAAGTTATTAGTGTCGCCGCATACAATGGTCGTGCAGTCTCAGGCGTCACGATACGGATTGCGCGACTGTTCCCGTCAGAGTTTCCTCCCTTTGACATCAGTTTGTGTTTTCTTCTAAGCGTACGATAACTAGTTTGGAAGTCTAGGGACCGATAATCTTATCTATTTGATTCCTTAGAATTACAAACATTTTTTCATGGAACTTCCCCATACAACTAAACATCTAACATCTGGTCACAATAAGTTCTTAGATGTTCCTATTTCATTATGGTGTTTTACCTTTCTCATATAACCCACTTGGGTGAGAGGAAGATTGCATCTCTTTGGAGCTGTTCCGCAAGGCAGTCATGGTGCTCTGAAACGCTGCCACCATTTTCCTTCGTGTGTCTTCTGGAACTGCTTTCTTATCCTCTAACAATATGAGCCATGCTTTTCCTATCCCTTGTATCCTCAATTTCTCATAAAACGTCTTGAATTTATTGTTATTCATTACCTTAATTGCAGACGGTTTTGGGCAACTTTTTAGAGAGATCTTGCTGGCTCCTTTTTTGGTTAAAAAGTCTGTAATTCATTCCCATGATTTCCTGTATGTGATGGTATCCACTGATAAACTCAGTCCCAGCTTTAGTAATTGAGAAATTGGAAGATTAATTTCATTTTTCGAGCATTTAGGTGTTCGAAAGAATGATATCGCCTGTCTCGCAGAAAGTGGACCAGAACATATAATAATCCTTTTGTGATTCCACAACTGAATTAAAATTGCCTTAGCATTGGTTTCTTTTGTCCCAATCTCTGCATAAAAATGGGAATGATACGTCCGACAGACTTGTAATAGCATAGTTTTCAGTATACTCCGGCATCACGGAGGCTACGGACTTCAGTCAGGGACGCTTGCAGCAGAGTAGTGACCCCCCCCCCCCCCCCACCCACTGTCGCCGGCAGCTCAGCTGAGACGCGGCGTGACGTTTCCAGGCCAGCGCGGCACGTGCTGGCGCGCCACGGCGCCTGCCGTCTGGAGGCCTGCCGGCCCTCACCACGTCCACAGGTCTGCCGCCCGACCAGCGCCACTCCACCCCACACGAGATGAGCGTCAGCTCCTCCTCACATTCATTTACTGCGTGCCTTTCCTTGTCCTCAAGGATTCGTTGTTTATTCAGTCACCGGCTTTCTGTAATAGAAAAAGTTAATGAGTTTCCCTAATATGTGTCGAAATAAAATGTGGTCTGGTATTTTACCCGACTTCTATTGTTTTAGATAAAAAGGGTTTTAGAAAGTAATTTACACTGGGCCTATGTCATATTCTTAGTCATTATAATTCAATGTGCCACCCCCCCCCCCCCCCACACACACACAAAATCATTGCTGTGTGGAACTTCCGTGTGGTCAAAGGTCTCAATTTACAGACTGGGTAGGCTTCTCCGCCGGAGATTCGAGTCCTCCCTCGGGCTTGGGTGTGTGTGTCTGTGTGTGTGTGTGTGTGTGTGTGTGTGTGTGTGTGTGTGTGTTGCCCTTGGTGTAAGTCAGTTCAAATAGTCTGTAAGTCCAGGGACTGATGGCCATAGCATTTTGGTCCAATACGTAAACAAACATTTCAAAATTTCGAAATCGTCCCAGTGCCAACCTCGTCATTTCGGAGTAGAGTGCACACAGGATAAATTGGCCTGTAGATGCGCACACGAGTGGGCAAGTGTCGGGAGAGCCGTAGTAGTGGGGGTAGCAGCCGGAGCAGTGAGCAAGCGATGGATGGGAAGTTCCCAGCTCACTGAACGGCAGGCGGAAGTGAACTGACGCGGCCTCCTCTTCCGAATGGAGGAATGAACTCGCTCGGCGCTTCGAACGAAAACTCGTATCTGCGCATCGTCCACCTTATCCTGCGCGAACTCTACCAATTACTCCCTACGTTTCCAATTTTTTTCTTGGACGTAACGCCAATCTTCCCCAAAGGTTTTACCCTCTCCTGCTCCTGTAATAAGAGATGATTCCACTATTCCACTCGTGAGATCATGTTAGTCTTCTTCACATGCGATGATGAGAGCAAGTCATCAGCGAATATTATCACTGATATTTTTTCATCCAGATTTTTTCCCTCTCTCTTCAGTGTTATATATGTTTTATTGATTCTTCGATGTATGTATTAAAGACAAAAACACACCTGTCTTAGACTCTTTTCCAATCCGAGCACTTCATTCTTGGTCTTTAACCCATTATTCCCTCTTCTTTTATCGTAATGTATCTTTTGCCCATATTCCTTAATTTTTTTCAGAATTTCGAACATGTCTCTCCTTTTTACATTGTCGAACGTTTTCTCTAAGTAAACAAAACCTATCAAAAGGACGTGATTTTTCTTACATCTTTCATCCATTTTCAGTTTCAATGTCAGGACAAGATCTCTGGTGCCTTACCATTTCTAAACCGAAATTGAATCTCATACAAGGCATTCTATATTTTCTTGTACATATGAGCTACTAATATAATCAAATAGCTTTTACACTTGCCTCCTTCGGTAACTTACAAGGAAGTCGTTCAGTGGGAGGTCGCAGAAGGCAATGTTGTCTATGGCATTCCACCTACAGTTATGTCTACCTCCCAACCACAGTATGGCTTCTAGTAGTAACAGTGGCACGAGGTATCCAGTGCCACGTCATATAATGCGCCTACGGAACGTATTTGAACTGCTCAGTGGACACGCAACTCTCAAACAAGCAGAACAGTGGCAAAGACAAAGCAAAGATTGCATTATATCCACAGGACTTACAGAAATTGGCACTGCTTCAGAAAGACCCACAAAAAATGTCGATGAATGAAAAATAAATGGCACGTGCTTCTGTAGGATGAGTCGCTTGAATTTGTGATATTGTATACCATCGACTGTGCTGAAAATGTGCACTAGGAATTCAATTGTGGAGTTGTGATGATACGTACGTAGGAAATAAAAGGGATAAACAGGTGTCAAGCTACGTAGTTGATAATTAATCCTTGTCAGATGGGAGCCACAAATCTCGTCGTCTGTAAAATGTTGTAAAGGGCAGTCGTTTACAAGCTGCGGGTACTATACAAAATTACGTAAATGGAGCTGATCAGCTGTATAGCTCAAAAATAAATATGTATATGCACAAATTTTGAATAAGTAAACAACAATAACACTGCGCAGTGGATAAGAGAAATTACGAAAGTTTAATGGCAGACAGGAGGCACTTGTTGCAAAAACTGGTGTTTCAGCATATCAAGGATGCTCGGTGCAATTTACAGGACGTACATGATAAGCACCTATTACTTTCTGGACCACAAATTGCACTTGAAGTATATTACAGTATTGTCTGAGGAAGCTGTAGACGGTTGCATAGTTTCAAACAACGGAACGTACTTGGAAGACGTAATGTAACGCAACCTAAAACAATACGTCAACCCAACGACGCACAGCAAACTGCGGAACCGGGACTAAAATTTGTAGATGACATACACAAATGTCCTCTATCATTTGGTAACGATTTTCAACGCTGACCAATTTGGATGTGAAGAGCAAATGAATACGACAGGAACCCTGAAAATCAGAGGTACTCAGTGTATTGTATCAAAAGCAACTAACATCATAGTGTTAATGTATTCCCATGTAATTATTCCGACTGTTAATTTGGAGAGTAAATTGGCAGTAAAGTTTTTATTTTGCTGCGACAACTTGAAGCTCTGCTTCCAACGATTCTTTCTCATGTGCGTGAACTTGAAATACTTAGGAGAAAATGATGAAGTCACAGTAAGCAATAAGGGGAAGTTGTGCTTACGAAAACTATGTTATTAGAACTGTTTTTGGCCAATAGGCAGTCAAAATAATTCGCTTCTATTTCACTTCTGGTATGCGTATAAAAATCATATACAGTGCAAACTACCATCCTGATGTGACATTGTAGTTGAAATCATATGGAACCACTTGGAAACATTCAGCCAATTGATAAAATATTTCTTCGGTGCCTATAAAACATATATCTGCAGTTAAGTATTAAAGGATAGCCGGTTTCATAGAAGCACCAAGAAAGACTGTTTCGCATTCGATTGCACGCCGTCGCATTCCTTAATTCGCCACCACCCATATACACTAATGTGATTTTATAGGCGTTTCTTAAGAGTACATACCAAGCAGAAGGTTCTTTACTGTTTGTACCGTTCATGAAAAAAAAAAGTAGTGGGATGTGTGTATTGTATCAATAATATAGTTCGTTTGATTGTCCATAGATGTCACTCAATTCGCATAAAGATGTAAAGAACGACACAAGAGCAGTGTCAATGCGACGGAGTGGATAATGTGGTTAATCAGTTCCCTTCAAAACCCCAGGTAGGAAGTAAACTCGCGGTCTAGCTGTAGTTCTGTCCTGCCAAGAATGTCAATTCCGATGTTTAATCGTATCCGACTGCCGATTTGCCTTTCCTAGATGTCTCATAGTGTACCAAGACTGTTGTTAAGACAAGGAGTAGGTGCAGAAATACAGTAACTGTAAATGACTTGCTTCGCTCTAACCACCAAAACGCTACTGCGGCAGCTGATAACCGCTACTTACGTATTTCGCCTAGGAACAATGATTCTCGTGCTTCGGTTCAAACTGTACGAAATAGGCTGCATGACATTTAACTTCACTCCCGACGTCCTTGGCGAGATCCGACTTCGACACTTAAACATCATGCAGCAAGGTGCAGAGAGGCCCAATATTTTCCTGAATGATTTACTCAGAATTGGCATCAACTGCTATTCAAAAATGCCACTCGCGTGTGGACTGAAACACATAGTCGTAGGAGACGCTTTTGGAGGAAGCCTAGACAGCCCCAAGTTTTAGTCCCGCTGTCGAGCGAGTGCAACCAAGTGGTGGTCCCTGATGTAGTAGGGTGGCATTCTGAGGCTACCATAAGCCACACGTGATCGTTGAAGGCAATGGCGTCCTCCGACATACAGTGCACCCATATTGGTAGACTTCGTTATGGTATTCGTGTTAATGTATTACCATTCTCGTGCTGATGTTGTGAATGTAACTCTTTATAATAATGACATCCCAAGATTTCGACGGACAGAAAGTTCTCCACATATGAACATGCCTGGGATACATTTAAAAGGGCTGCTTTACGAAGTGACGACCCACCAACCAGTCAGAGATCTTAGACGAATCGCCATTGAGAAGTAGGACAATCAGAGGCAATTGTGAGGACGAGTTGTGGGAGTATTGATGTACTCTGTAATCTGAAACCCAAATTCAGAATATTTAGATCATTATCGTACAGTTTGTCAAATCCTGTTTTTTCGTGAGCAATAAAAAGAACTGAAATGTTTTGGTTTATCTCTATTCCATTTTTTAAAAGTGTCATGAACACCTACTGTGGTGTCACACAAGTCTAAAGTGCGCGCCACCTACTTTCGGCGCGCGCCGCCATGCACGCACGGCGCGGCGTTCTTAAGACGTCAGCCACGAGCGCCCTCTGCTGCTATCCCGCTCGTGGCCACCACTGAACGACATCGTTCACTTGGGACTGAGATAGGAACCAGATAACACTTCGGAATCAGATATGCACCAGTAAAGACTTGGCTATCGGATAGGCACTAGGCAGGCCTCTAGCTCAACTATGTCTCAGCATTCTGCAGTACTGAGCTATGTAAAAGTTAAGTATTACAAAGTCTCTAAGAAATATATATCTCGTTCTAATTTACTCTAGTGTTTCTAATTTCTGCTGTCCCATTGGCTGGTCACCTCCTACCTGCAAAAGCGTGCATCCTTTATTCCAGTGTCGGTCTTTCTACTCAGCCACCGGCACCAACGACGGAAACGAGACGTAAAAGCGGCGACGAGGCTGGGACACAAAACCTACAATCGGAGTAATTCAACAGGATTTTGTTGTCTGTTGATTGTCGATGAGAACCTCTATTATCATTGTGGTGCGCCAGTTTTGCTGTTCGATTTGAACATTTGATATAGACGAAGCCCATTTTTTGAGGTGTAATACGTACATCCCAAAGAAAGTACAACTCTGCACCTTCCGAACACTATTGTCTACCGTCTGGCTGATGCACATGGTGTGTCATAATCAGCAAGTATTCTTCATATCGTAATGCTTAACAGTTTCAAATTACAGACTGAAACTGTGATCTTGCACTGTAGAGGTTGCTCGTTAGGAATTTTGTGGTTAATAATTTTTAAGAACGATTGATGATACGGTTCCTGTGCCATAGATTCTACACGCCAATCTGAAAAGCCCATTGGTTGTCACACTATCCTACTATTTTACGAATTAAGATGAAAAATTATCAATGACTTCATAGTTACTTGATTGCAAGTGTTCCAGATCTCTTTTAATTTCCACTAATAAGTTCCCTGCTCTACGTACAACCATGGAATTCACGTAGCATTTCAGTATTGTCACCCTTGTTTTTACGTTCACCTAATGGTTTGAATTTTCTGCATGGTGAGTCCGTCCTTCCGACCACAATTTCCTTGTAGATTTCTTGGCAAATCTACATTTGCCATTTTATCCCCGACTTTAAGGGAATTCCTATGTATACATTCCAAAATGAACTGGTTCTATAGTCACGAATTGGGCGCAGTTGTGGTCGTTGCGCACTTGTAATCGAAGCTTAGCCTCTTGCGCTTGCACGCCAATAATTGGGGGCTTCGTGAGTGACAAGGGGGCAGACCGGGTGGTGAGCCGTGCGAGGAGTGAGGCCGGTGGGCCGACCTGAGTGTGTGTGTGTGTGTTTGTCGGTTATGAATCTGTTGTGTCGACTGGTGTCCTCCGGCACTAAAAAGGGACCGGTCCAATAAGACATGTCGAAACCTACCCTGAAATCTTTTACGCAGGACGAAGACAACGAAAGAAATGCACTGCCTAAATTTTAGCTGCTAAGCGGCACTGCAAGTATTTAAAAAATGTTGCAGTTATGCACTTTTGTCTCCCGAAGAAAAACTTATAACAGCGGTTTGTGCAGCCCTGCCCGCCTAGCGCGCGACTCTTCGAATCGCTCACTCAGCGCCCCGTAGCGACATTATCTGAAGTTTACAGACACCAATTTTTAGCATCTGAAGCCTGTTTTACAAAGGAATGAATGGAAGCGAACACTAGGGAGTTAACATTTGCAGAAGATTCACTATCATTCGCTTGTGTATGGGTATAATCGCTTATACTAGAGTGAAAGGAACAGAACACAAGTAGCTAACATTGCCTGTGAACGCTGTGCTATTAGTTTTTAGTTTTTGTAGCTAATATTCGACATACAGGATTATACTCTACCCTCTTACAGCTACAATTCGAACTGGATGAGGATTTTTGTGCATGTCGAGCACTCTGTTCTTGACGGAGTGCGCAAAATAGCGAAGAGAAGAAAGAATATAAGGGCCTCAATTTGTACGGAATCGGGACATGCGTAGTGATCGTGCAGTTTACACGGAATGTTATCACCATCTCTCCTTAGCACTGGTCCAAAGTTTTCCTCTTATGTCGGCTGCCACTTTTCTCTGGCTTTTCGTTAGCGTTGAGCGGAAATCTTGGGTAACATTATGTATGTCAGTTCCTTGTGGTAACGGATTCTGTGTTTCAGGTGTTCTGTCCAAGCATTGTTTGTTGTGCATTGTAAAAATATAACTAAGTAAATAAAAAGCTTATTGGTTCACTGTTGAAAGAGGAATACGTCAGGAGGCTGTTCAATTGTGCCTACGTTGTTGGTGTTTTACTCGGCGCAAGGCTCCTGAATTGAGTAAATTGTTCATTTTGTTATTTGTAATATGTTTACTTGGTTCTGTAAAATAAATAAATAAATATAATAAAAATAATAGAGAGAAACTTCACAGATTAATTTACTTTACCGTCTTTCATGAATCACTGGTTAGTTTAAACAAATATTATAGTTTCCATTTGGTTGAGTAATTCTGTTAATTTCTACAAGGTATACTTGTTATTAATAAAACACTTTTGCCTATATGTTTACGTATTTCTACTGAAGTTTTAGACTGTTTGGTTACTAACAAGTATTGTGACAGTTTGTTGTTTTTAAGAAATTTGTTTCTATATATGTTGTTCAAATAAAGTTTTATAAATTAAAAAAAGGTTGTAATAAAGTGTTTATATTCAATGGGAGTTTATTGAGGCTCAGTACCTTACCTCTTCCTCAAATGCCCTACCATCCCAATGGTAGTAGAGCGTGTTTGGATCCATGGACCTCTGGGTTATGGGCCGAATAGTAAAGCAGTATGCAAAGGCGGTTTCATTTCGTGAAATATGAATGTGAACCTTATAATCATTTCGGGTGAAAAAAAGATGAATTGTCACACTCACATGCGATGTCAATGATAAGTATGAGTGTTTTACTGTTTCCGTAGCTGTGTATCTGTCTTCAAGAACTGCAAGGGAAATTAGGAAAAATAATAAAAAATGGCATCTTAAGTTTCAAAAGTCTTGTAATCGACGTATAGAAATATGGAAAAATGCGAAACAATAATTTTCAACAATTCGTTCGAAACCTTTTTCAGCGAGTTGCAGCAGCTAATTCATTGCTTTTATTGGATATAACGTTGCCTCTGTTTTTGTGGAGGACAGCGAAAAATCTGTACATTTAATGTGGATTCCACCTGGAACTACTAATGCGACCCAATTTCTCGATAAAGAGTTTTTCGACAGTGGCAAGTATTTTTCATGAAATTATCAGACAACATAATTTCCGATACCTCTATCTGATTTGAGGTTTATCAGCGGAACAGTATTCTTAAACTCGTAATTTGTGCCTTACCAGTTTTCTTCGCCATGTGTTATGAATTTGATGAAGTATGACTAGTATGCAGCGCAATATGCAGAACAACGACAGGGGCTGTTCCTGACTCCATCGTAGTTCTGCCTAAATAAAGCTAGTGGTTACTGCAAAGTGGCGAATGCATCAATTTTTCTTTTTGCTATGTGCCCGGTGCAAGAAAAACTTCGCATTTTGGTGACGACTTCATGGAATAAACAAAGAACTCTGTCTCTGAGAGCCAAATTTATAACACTCAAAAATTATTTTAAGGAATAGCCAACAGGAATTGTTATAAAATGTGGTATTGCAAGACACATTTCATCTTAACAACTTACAAGTCATCATTGACGAAAGTCGTCTATGGCATCAAACACTGCCATGATTTTATTTTCCCTACTAGCCAGTTTTATCAGAATTACATGTGCAAGAACTGAACTACCGATATCAATTTATTCAAAAAATGTTTGTATAGTTAAATCCAGGCGTTCACTGTAGCAAACAAAAGTTAGAAAGATGAGCGAAACATAACATAGTCTGGTGTACCCGGTAGGCCTCTTGCAGGTCTTTCAACCACGTATCTTTCGTAGCCACTCCAACATCTTAGAGATGCTCGGTTATAAATCGCAATGAAAAAAAATAGTGGCCTGAACGTGGTTTGATTCCGCACTCTCCGGTTCGCTAAGCCCACAATTTTTTTCTATGGTTATTGCTGTTCCTTGCGGTCCCTGAACGTGTTTGTTCGTTGTTGTTTAATGTGTATGTGGCTCAGCTTCTTTATTACAGAGAGCAATCAGCCCACTGACCGGGCGCCCGGCGATCAAATCACCATTTGACCCTAGACCACAAGACCTAACACGCGTAGTGGAATGCCAAGTGTGTCATCTCTTTAGATGATGCTCGACATCGGTAATTAGTGTTCTGTACAAGATTAACACAACAATGGATACAAAAGATAAACACAATCATGATATGATGTCGCATAGCAGGTTAACGTCACTGTCCTAACTCGGTGGTGGCTGTACATAGGTTTCAAATTGTTTTTGTACCCGCTGTGCGTGAACAGTACAATAGGCACTAGCGTAGACGAACTCGTCGAGACTTCCGTGACGATCAGTTACAAAACGAGTAACGGATTGCAAATTCTCCCGTCTCCAGCCAAAGGTTTCTACACAACACTGTTTGCTGAGCACTGGCAAGAGCCTTTAAGCCACGTATGCCCCGGAAACACACGTTCCATCGGTATGTTCTTCCATGCAGATCACAACTCTCCACATGTCGTTAGCCGAGCCCTCCAGAACTCTTGGCGCAGTCACACAACACCACTGTATCGCCAACCACCTCTCTCTGCCGCGTCCAAACACCACCGATTCGACCATAGATATACAAGTCCAGCAAGTACACTTCGTAACTATGCCGGCGAGCAAGCTGCGGCACGGCACAACTATAACCGTTGTTTTCCTCCTTCGTTTAACCAATATTTCACTGCCTTTTCTTTGTTGCTGAAAGCTGTGGCAGTACGTGGCTCTCAGTACGAGGCCCTGGTTTTTTCTTTTAAATAAGGGGTGGAAGTTATGTTACTGGCATTTTTCAAGTCGCAACTGTCAAGTTACTTTGTGCGATATTTGTTGTGTTTCTCGTTTCGCAACTCGTATTTCGTGCGTTGCTGTGCGTCGTCTGCAAACGTCTTCGCATGTAGTCTGCCGCCGCGAAGTGCCGTTGCCGCCGCCCGGCCGATCCGAACTGCAGTACGTTGTGTCGACGGCCCATCAGCGTCCGACGCCCCCTGTTGTCTTCGCTGCTGCTGGCCCCTGAAGGTGTATCCCCGGCCCACGTCGGGTTCACCGGAGGCCAGCTCGTTCTGCCGGGCCCCCAGCCCGCCGGAGCGCGTCCCATCGCCGCCGTCTCGCCGCAACGCGCCGCGCCGCTACCGACCACCTGGGCCGCCAAGAGGCATGTCCGCCTCCGCCACTGCTCCTGCTGTAGTGCTCTGCGCTTATGTTGACTTTTCGACGCTGACATGCCCTCCGGTGCCCCACCACCGTCTCCTGGACCACATCCTCCCCTCTCCTTCTTGCCACGATTCCATCCCTCCTCACCCTCACCATCCCCTTAGCTGTCACAGTCTCCGCTGCCCCCACAGAAGTTGCTGCCTTCGTCCTCCACTCTCTTGCCTCTTCCACTGTCCCCCCATTTCATTCCTTCCCACCCCTCCCCGACCCCCGCGGTGACCCTGCCGCGGTCCTCACCCGGCAGGCCACTGTCGACTCCTCAATTTCCCCATCCCACGAAGATGTCGCTGCTGCAGGGCCGGCTCCGCGCCACCTCCCTGTCACTCCTGTCTCCACTCCCGTCTCCCAGACACTCCTGAAACCCAAGAAAACGAAACGAGCGCCCACAGACGCCACCTTCTCAGCCAAATAAACCCCACCGACCCTCTTGCCACTGGTCGCCCGGTCGCAATGGAAGCCGCCCGCCTACCTAGCTTGCACCACCTCCCCAGCCCCCCTTCCCTCCCACCCAACCCTCTGCTCTCCACATTTTTGTCCTCAGTAACCCTGATCCCTAGCTCCTAGACTGCTGTGCCCTCACCCTCCTGTCAATATCCCCCCTCTGCCCCATCTCTCAAATCATCCCCCAAAGGGACTCTCTCCGCCTAATATCCACCGACCCTGAGCTCCACAATCTGATCCTACAAAAAATACCCCACATCCAGTGTGGCTCCCACACTACCCTCACACCCCTACCCCCTCCTGCCTCTCGCTGACACCGCCCTCCTCCCCACCGGCATCCTACCCACACTGCCATGATCACCAAGATCATCCCAGGGATCACGGAGGCAGAGGTGTTGGAGGAGCTCCGACGTGATCCTCGCCTCTCCATTCGGTCTGCCCATCGCATTGTTAACCTTCCTCATGCGCATCTTCACAGAAGATGCACCATGTATTAATCACCTCATCCAATATGGGGCCATCATTTACAACCGCCTCGATAAGGTGGAACCCTTGTGAGCCCCTCCCCAATCTCATCGTTGCTCCCGCTGCCTAACTTACAATGACTATTTCACAGCAAACTGCTGTCTCCGTCCTGTCTGTCCCCACTCCAAAGGTCCCCATTTCCATACTTACTGCCCAAACCTCGACACCAGCCCCATCCTGTAACACATGTGGTGAGGCTCATCCTGTCTTCTCCTTCAAATGCAAGTCCCACCTTCCTCCTACCAAGGAGGAATTGACTGTCCCTCTCCACCCCACTGATCCCCCAATCCCTGCCAACAATTTCTTGTGCTTTCCCCTACTGCAGAGGATATCATCCACTTCCTTACCATTGTCCTCCAAAACATTCACCCATTTCAGCACCTGCACACCTTTCACCATGTCTCCCTTGCTGCTCGCTCCCTTTTCAACCTCGACTTTAAGGCCACTACATCTCAAAACCACACCCACTTCTCCTTTTCCCACACCAACACCCAGCAGACTCTAGTTTAGTCTCTTTCTTACTCCATTTTCCTCACAATTACAGTGCAGAAACCACTTACGCTCTTATTCTCCAACATTCGCTCCCATCCCACCAACAAACTCTTACTCCTGTATACCCTCTCCCAATACCATGTTGATGCCTTTGTTCATAAAGAAACCTCTCTCCTCTCTCACATACAAGTTAACACCAACCCCTATATCCTCCACCGCCATAATTCCCTCCACCCCTCAGCATGAGGTGGAGTTGCTTTTGGCCTCCTCTGGTATCACCCAGTTCGGCCACATCCCCTCCTCAACATCCCATGCGAAAACGTCATAGACACCCCTTCCTCCCATCCCTTACCACTACCTGTGCAACCATCTGTGTCCACTTCCGCACCTCCATCCCTTATGACTTCCTTGTCCATGTTGATAGCACCTTCTTGACCTACGTGACTTCTGCCGACCTCAATATTCATTCCTGCACTCCCACCGAACTCTGCCAGTGGCATCAGTTTCTTCCCACCATTAGTGGCGATGTTGTTACCCATCCCTGCCATACCCACACTTGTAGCAGCACTACCCCTGACGTCATCAACAACTCCCCAAATCTCCAGGGGTGCATCACTGCTGAAGTCCTTGACTCCATTGGCAGTGACCACGATCCGATTCTCCTCACCTTCACTCTGAATGTCTGTCCCCCCCAAAATCCTCGCACACCTCCACCTCCCAAACTCGTCCACGAGTGCTCCTGGGCAGACTGGGACGTGTTTTGCCTTTCCATCACCCACGAAGTCAAAAATCATCCCCTCCACCTCCACTCTCCTGATGATATTGACCATGCTACCTCCTTCCTCCAGCAGCCTTTTTCCCATATTCCCACCAAAGCCATCCAGACCCACCGCCCTACCCTTCCCCCACAGGCTGTCCTGCACCTACGGGAATCCCGCTGCCTATAACGCTCCTTTCTCTGCACCCGTGACTGGAATACACTCCTCCACAACTGGCAGCTCCAACGACACGTGCACAGTCCCTGACTGCCAAAAAACGCTGGGACTGGCGTCAGAAAGTTACACGGCTTAATGCTCACCTCCCCATCCACTCATCCCGGTATTGAAAAGCCTTCCATCGCCTCACTGGCTCCCACCCTAAGCCCACTCCCCTCTTCTCCATCATAACCCGTCCCTGCCTGACAACGCCAGTAAGGCTGATCATTTTGCCTCCTTCCTCTGTGACGTCTTCTTCATCCCTGATAACCCAAACATTGATTATTCCCTCTTTCCATGAGAAAAAAGTCCATGAGAGAAAAGTCCCCATCCCACCACTAGCTTCTGGCTTCCAATACCTTTACCGCATCCCCCCCCCCTCAGACCTAAGCTCATGATATACAGTTAACACTACCCACGACTGCATCTCCTACCGACACCTCAAGGAATGCCCCCTCCCTTTCCTCACCACCATGGCTACTGTTTACAACACCATCATTTACACTTTACATCAACCTTGTCTGGGTCATTGCCTCCTTTCTTTCCAATCGCCCCACCTATGCCACAATCTATAAATCTGACTCCCACCTCTTGTACCCAACTGCCAGTGTGCCCGTAGGTTCCGTCCTCTCTCCCCTACTATACTTCCTTCCTCTACACCTCTGACATGCCAAAGCCTGCCCTTCCTGTCCACCTCTTCCAGTATGCTGATGACACCGCTTTCCTTGCCTTGGCTCCCACCCTCGCCCATTCCAATCGTCTCCTCCAGCAACACCTTGACCTCTTTGCCACTTGGTGCAACCAGTGGCTCCTCTCTATCAATCCCACCAAAACCCAGGCAATCATTGTAGGTTGCACCACGCCTTCCTTTCGTCCCCACGATGCGATGTTTACCTCACCCTACATGGCCGACCCTTAAATACCTAGGCTTAACAATAGATCGCTCCCTCTCCTGGACACCCCACCTCCGTACTATACAAGTCATAGCTCGCTCCCATCTCCACCTTGTGAAACTCCTTGTTGGTCGAACTTGGGGCCTACACCCTTCCACAGCCCTTTACACCTACTAATCCTTCATCCACTCCATCCTTTGTGTAGATCCATCTCCACCCCTCCATCCTTCTACAAATCCCTTGAGATCCTCGAACGCCATGCAATCTGCCTTGCCTTCTGTATCCCCCTTCCCCCACACGGATCCTTTATGACGTCACCCCTTTTCCCCACCTTGTCCTCTTTATTGAACATCTCCGCCTCTGCTAGCTTTCCCATAAATTAGACCCACTTCATCCTCTCGTCCATCCCCTCCCCACAGATTCTGATTTGCTGCCGCTCTTCCCCCTGCCCTCCACCTGCCCACCCTTCGTATTCTCTCCCGTGGCAACTTCCGCACCCTCCCGCTTCCGGATGATGCCCTTCACCCTGACATTTAACCATCCCACCAGCTATCTCTCCCAAAGGGCCCCATCTGTCCTGTCCCTCCTACCCACTCCTCGTTCCCCCTGTCCCTCCTGTATCCCTCGATTCTCCCACACCTACAGTTTTCCTGAGATATCCTGCCCCACTTTCCTGCCCCCTGCTGTGGTCTCTCTCTTCTCCCCCCTCCATCCTCCTCACAGCCCCACCGCCACCTCCCCCATAACACCCAGCCCTTTCATTCAGTACCGTCGATTCTGTGCTGATGCTAGGCCTAGGTGTATTTTACAAAGTGTGTTTTTTAACAACAAACACCGAACGGCCAACCTGTCAAAGACGCCGAGTGTGTGATCTCCGAGTCTATTTTATCTTTTTTATTTTTTATTTTTTTCTCTTCATTTTGTCACCATGTCCATGTTAACAAGTCTGCAATCTATGCTCCATTTTTAAAGTCATGTACTCTTCTACAAGAAGTCATGTACTTTTCTCCATGTCTTCATGTCAATTTTAATTATTTTCACATTTTATCACCTTTACTGTCTTGTATACTCCTCTGTATTTTTATATCTCTCTCGGCTGAAGAGCGCCTGCGTGCGATAACAGCCCGCTCCATTTAGGAGAATTGAAATTACAATAAAGAAAACAGGAATATGTTACTGGCAGAACTGACGTATTCCGAACCACAGTTTGCGGAGTCGTCAGAAATGTTTACCATTCCTTCTAACGTTCCCACATTTTGAAACGATATCATCGACTTGAATGTCAAAGAAATCAGTCAAGAAAAGACACATATGTAAGTCCTCAAAAGAAGTAGGTGATTTGGGCTGATAACCACTTTCTTCATGCTAAATTGCTAAGTTGATTCTACATTTCTGTGAAACAGGAAGAAGAAAAAAGAAAGATACTATTAGCGGGTAGTCCTTAGGAGAGCACAATAAATACTAATTCAGCTTTATCTTTATTGTCAATACTTACCAATACTGCAAAAAGCAAGTAACAATTTTAATGATTGTTAGTTGAATGGCTAATTCGAGAGAATAGTAAGTGTAGTGTAGTGTAGTGTCAGGGACACTATCAACGAACGATAACATGAAACGTCCTTTACAAATTTCGATCGGTTTGTGTCGTGTTTTCTGTTTACAAATGTACCACCGACTTCGGCTGTGTGCGTGCGACCTCGAATGTTTGTGTGTGTGTGTGTGTGTGTGTGTGTGTGTGTGCGCGCGCGTGTGTGTGCCTGGTTACGGATACACAGTTGCTACCAAGCAGGTTAGAATGCAGGGAGACGCCCTTACGCTGAAAAAGTGAAGCCTCCTCCGCCATATTGCTGTTTTGGAAAAGTGTTCGTATTGTAGGGGTAATGTTTTATCTCACTTAAAATAGGTATAAAATTTCTTACAGTTTTGTCGTGATGTACAACGTGTTAAAAGAGTGCAAATTAGCCATTAAAATAAGTTTTCTAACATTTTAGAATATGTATTTATTACTATTTAATCAAGAAAGTATAATGTTTGAAAGTACATACTTTGCAGTGACTGTCAGTTCAATACATCAACAGTAAGAGGATTGACTTAACATAAAATTTTAACAGATAAATAGCATTCCAAAACTGATCAAGATAGTGGGCAGGCTTCAACTGACTTATGTGCTCGGGATAGATAATGCCATCTACTTTCATTCTAACCTCCTTGGTTGCTATAGCGCTAATTGATGTCAATTTGTACCAGGGTTTTGGAATATATCCTGTACTCAAGTTGTAGAGTTGTGCAGGGATCGAATGAAGGCTAGAGCCACGGGTCGTAACACATCTTAAATTTAACGGCCACTGTTCAAAGTACCGTCGATGCGAACAAGAGGTGACCGAGACGTGTAACCAATGGCACCCGATACCATCACGCCGGGTGATACGCCAGTATGGCGTACACGCTTCCAGTGTGCGTTCTCCGCGATGTCGCAAAACATGGATGCGACCATCCTGATGCTGTAAACAGAACCTGGATTCATCCGAAAACATGACATTTGCCATTCGTGCGCCCAGGTTCGTCGATGCGTACACCATCGCCGGCGCTCCTGTCTGTGATGCAGCGTCAAGGGTAACCGCAGCCATGGTCTCCGAGCTGATAGTCCATGCTGCTGCAAACGTCGTCGAACTGTTGTTGTCTTGCAAACGCCCCCATCTGTTGAGTCATGGATTGAGACGTGGCTGAACGATCCGTTTCAGTCATGCGTATAAGATGCTTTTCACCTCGACTGCTAGTGATAGGAGGCCGTTGGAATCCAGCACGGTGTTCCTTATTGCCCTCCTGAACTCACCGGTTTTATATTCCACTAACAGTCATTCGATTACGACGGAAGCAGCAATCTCCCGATACGATAACCCGCAGTCGCGATAGGCTACAATCCGACCTTTATCAAAATTGGAAACGTGATGGTACGAATTTCTCCTCCTTACACGAGGCATAACAACAACGTTTCATCAGGCAACGCCGGTCAACTGCTGTTCGTATATGTGAAATCGATTGGAAACTTTCCTCATGTCAGCACGTTGTAGGTGTCGCCACCGGCGCCAACCTTATGTGATTGCTCTGAAAAGCCAATCATTTGCATATCACAGCATCTTCTTTCTGACAGTTAAATTTTGCGTCTGTAGCACGTCACCTTTGTGGTGGCAATTTTAATGGCCAGGAGTGTATTTTGTCATAGATGAAGAAGGGTTGCATGATCCTGGGCTATCCCTGGTGGCCATTTTGTTCCGGAACTAGTTGTGACGCCATCTTGATGACGTCATTGTGAATTTACTATATTGGTACCGAGGCGGCTGAAGGTATAGGAAGGATATCTGACAACACTCTAATGTTCTCGATTCGCTTTGGTGGTTGTAGGGAAGACAGTAAATCATGATCGCATGGATCACCAACCGAGAGCAAAATATGCCCTTGTGCAAAAAATTTCTATATTTTAGTCGCAGTTTTTAAAATTTATCCATAGAATTGTACAGTGTAGTACTTTACAAGATGAGGGACAAATAGTAAATAGGCTCAAAAAGAAAGAATGATATTAATTATCATTTTTAACGACAGAAAAATGTACGGTCAATTTTTTCCTGGGCTTGGCGCTCGTAGGATTATAAAAATTACGATAGATGGATGAGATTGTTAAGATATAGTCTGTTCGGAACTGCTCAGTTGTATTGCGTGTGAAAATGCATTAAACAGCGAAGTTCTCCTGACAGACAGAGCCGGCCGCGGTGGCCAAGGGGAATGAGGCGCTCCAGTCACGGTCTGCCGGCCACTACGGTCGGGGGTTCGAATCCCCCCTCGGGCATGGATATTTGTGCCGTCCTAGTTCGTAAGTAGTTCATAAGTAGTTTGTAAGTTTAGGGACTGATGACCCCGTAGTTAAGTCCCATAAGCTTCACAAACATTTGAACATTTGATTTGACAGACAGAAAAGTAGCACCAATTCTGTGTTTTATGCTGGAGTACGATTTCATTCTCGCGCAAAGGCGAAATGTTCGCCGCCAGATTCTGACACTGCCGAAGTGTTGTGCTCTCTCCAGTCAACGGTGATGAGATGTCGTAACCGTTAGGCCGGTCAGTGTTTGCCGTGAACTCCAACTGCCGCGCCACTAAAGCGCCAGACGCCACTGTTGTCGCCGTCTGCGCGATCTGTGTGCGTGCCCTGCAGCAGGCGCTCTCAAACACATAAACACATATTGGCGCTATGTGCGTGGCGCGGGGGGGGGGGGGGGGGTGAGGGGCAGCCGAGCAGGGAGGGGGGGGGGGGGGGCGCTGCCCTCGCTGCTGCCGCGAGCTCTCAACGACATACCGAGGCGTACCATCTACGCACCGCATAACAAGTCAAAAATGAGCTTCAGTGATGTTTGATAGTCATCTCAATACACATCTCCGTCCAGAATTGAAGCAAGAAGTTATCCAATGCTTCGTTTGTTTTGCCACAAAATAATATCAACAGGGATATAATATAGCCGGGAAATAAAGAAGGGAAATAAATTGAATCAAACGAAAGCGTGGACAACAATGTTTTCTACGGTTTATTCCAAATTAAAAGATTTGGGCACACATTCCTAAAACTGATTATCTTTGTTGTTATAAGTCACTCTCCTATTTCCCCCATCCTTGTGTGTTATGGACTGCGAGTGGAATGCAATAATATTGCTTTGGGTGTTGGTAACATGGGAAAGATTGTAAGCTTTGTTGTGGCAATGTAGTTAGTGGCGACAAGGATTGCCTAGCAACATAAGTTTTGTCTGACCTTTGAATTAGAGGGCCGATCTGGTCAAGCCACGGGTTTGCGAAGGCGGTGGAGTAACGGACACTCGGTGTCCAGCAAATCAGGGCGCTCCGCTCCACGAATTTGAAGAGGGGACGGTTGGCTCTGGTGGCGCCTAGCGAGAAGGAGATCAGATCCTTGCCTGATGGATTGTGGACGTAAGGAGAGCTCCTCGCTGGTGTCACGGAAATTTTGGTAACAATTTGGTGAGAATCTTCAGCAGTGTTTCTTATGGTGACTCTTTCACCACCGGTTGTTAGGGGAAGTAATCAATAGGTATCAATATTAACATTTTTTGGGAATTTTAGGTAATAGAATCAGATACAGATGGTGTGTGCTTTGTTGTGGGTCAAAATTGGTGCTAAGTCGGTTATTTATTGAATTATCACGGGGAGTATTAGTTCGTTGAACGGGATTTTGTATTAGTTTCTGGTACATATTCATTTTTAGGGGTTTACTTCAAATTTCTGGTGATTTTCGTTGGAAATAGGACTTTGCGCGCGAAATGGGTAAATTGTAGTCTATGAGTACAATTTGTGCAATGGTAGTATTTAATAGTCATAATTTGTTCCTCGTGGTTTTTCGATTTGTTTAGTGCATAAATGTCGTGGATTAATCTCGGAATTATGACGGTTTTCTCTGTGCAATGTGATCACGGTATATGTTATGTCACGTATTGCCCAGTACATAGTAAGTCTTACAGGGGTTCCACGTTTTCTCTACATGTATCTGACAGAATGACTCTCCGGGCCTAACCGAAACTGCCGGCCGTGGTGGCCGAGGGGACTGAGGCACTCCAGTCACGGTCTGCACGGCCACTACGGTCGGGGGTTCCAATCCCCCCTCGGGCATGGATATCTGTGCCGTCCTTAGTGTTAGCTAGTTCATAAGTAGTTTGTAAGTTTACGGACTGATGCCACCGTAGTTAAGTCCCATAAGCTCTACAAACATTTGAACATTTGAACTAACCGGAACTGACCTGTAGAAACTTTCGGAACACCACTTTCAAAAGAACATTGGCCCACTGTCCGACAGTCCATTTGCAAGTTGACGATTCGAGTCAACACGTTCCTTTGAGGAGGCGTCAGGAGAGCACATAGAGCAGGTCTTACCCACTCCGATGAGGTCACCTGTACACTATTTTCCTCGAAACAACTCGCGGTAATCGTCAGACGCCAGCTGTCATGCAGAAGTACTGCACTACTGACATGCCTTTACAGCCAACTAAAGGCGGCCGCAGTGGCCGAGCGGTCTGCGGCGCGCCAGTCACAGTCTGCACGGCCCCTACGGTGATATTAAAACACTCAAGTAAAAAAAGTGATGCATCACCAAAATTCTCTGACATAAAAGTGACATAAAAATGAAATAGAGCTATACAAAAACAAGAATTCAATTCTCTTTATCGCTCATGCAAACGCTAATTTAGAAGATGTAAGGCATAGTGTAGACATTTTAAATTCTTGTTCCAGATTGCAGCTTAAACCAGTCCCGAAATACCCGGTAACGCATGCTTTTGCACTCATCCATGCCTTCACTAGACGCGGCTCTGTCCACTAGATCGACAAGGGACTGTTCGTACAGACTGTCCAAAACCCTATCGGAGATTATAGGGTCGGAAACTCATACGCTGCTCCTGTATTGGTTGGAATAGAATATTTCGAGACTTTAAGGTCCCAAGATGGCCTTTTACGCCGAAAAGCGGTTAATTAAATAAAATTGAAATTGTAGAACACACTCAAAATTGTGCTTTTAATTCAATATAGTGATGTACAAAGAAGCAAGAGAAGATTCAGTGAAAATGACCACATTTCCCTTTCCTCTAACTTTGTTTGGGTTACATGTTAAAATATGTATCTTAATACTGAATTAAATTTTGACACATAATATGGGAATTTCACTGCAATTCGTGTATACTACAATTTCCTGAAATGTTCAGTATTTGTCTTGAAACATTCTGTAGATGGGACCATCGGAAGCCAAAGATTGAAAGTGAAAATTTTTAATTCTGGGGGTAATAATTAATGCAGACACCATTGAGTGGCCAAAAGATAGAATTAACAAGTAGTCCGCTGTTAACATTTGGAGAAGTGTTTTTTAGGGGTTGTTAATCATAGACGATTGTAACACAAATGATAGTGCCATCCTCTGCCCGGAGGCGTCAATGGGTGCGGTATGGAGACGGACGTGGTCAGCGTCCCGCACTAAAGGCCGTTATGTCACTTTTCGTGACCAGAGCCGCTACTTCTTAATCAAGTAGCTCCTCAGTTGACCTCACAAGGGCTGAATGCACCGTGACTATGGCCTGCCAAACATGAACGTTCTCCGTCTCATACCCATTATTCGTGTCTGCTTCAGCTGCTGATGATACACACTCTCAGAATGAAAAGTACGTCATTTATGCGCTCTGGTTTCTAAGGTACTCGATTAACGGAAAAGGTGAACCTACGAATGTTTATTTTTACCTACATTGCAAAATGCTCTTCGTTCGTCAAAAATAAAATATTAAAATAAATAAAGAAAGAAAGTACACTTCAGTGTAGGTAACTGAATTTTACCACTGTCAATTTAATTTTATAAATTGACATTTTTGACCCATTTTCAGAATTTGTTAGTTGCAACAGACTTTCGTTTATCTCAATAAAATCCTCCGCTGTATAAAAAATGCAGCCGCAGAAGTTGCTTTAAAATAAATGAACTTTATCCAGAGTTAGACACCCACTAAGAGTATCTTAATGAGAAATATAACTACATCATGAGACGTTTCCACAAAGAGCTAAATGCACTCATGTTTTATAAAGTTATGAAACATATTTTCTAGTTCTAACTAGCAGTCTGAAGAATAAAACGTAATGTAGTGGGTGGCCTCAGACCTGCGGACACGTCAGCAGCCCACAGCAGCCAGCCGCTATGTTTTTCCCCAACTCCTTTAGGTATATGTTCGTTAAAAGATCTCACCTTGGCATGTTTGCGCTTTTTCGACTCGAGCTGAGGAGTCGGCCTACCGTGCTTTCTAATTTCACACTTTCGTTCCAAGCTGAAAGCTGAGTGATTTGTTTCTAAAAGATACTGAACGTTGTTCTTCTTTATTTGATAATAAACAAAAAGAACATAGGAATATGCACATGAACACTAAGACACGGTATACTAAGTAACTGATTACACTGTCAAGTGAGTGTAAACAAATAAATCTGTTACGTTGAAGAGGCAAGCTACCTTCGGGTCTCGTGACATTATAAGCAGCACGGTCTACTAATCTTACACATGCGCAAAGGCTGCTCTCCCCCACATCTTTTCAAACAGTTAAATATTTGTTACAACGAAGAGTATAAATGTCATTTACCCTCAAAATCGCGACACATTTGCTGAAACGTTCAAAGATATGTGGCAAGTAACAATACAAAAGTCATTGTTGTTCCTGTGGCCTACCTGTTAAAAGGAAGAATTGATTTAAAATAGTAACTTGCAGTCGGTCTCGAACCTTCTTCCTTCAACAGCGCAGCGCGATCCCGCTAACCACACGGCTATATTTGCTAGATGCAGAGTAGTGAATTTATTATTATTCATGATCGGATCTTCTGATAGTTATATAATATTTTACCAAATATTAGGTGTTTTGATGAATCTTAAATGCGCCAAAATCAAATACGAAGGGTGGATCTTGTCTTCATGGAAGATTTGCGCATGCGCAAGGCGAGATGTGCTGTAGCTCCAGTGCCTTGCTTGGGGACCATTCGTTCGTAACCGCCAGAGCTCGAGTAGCCAGGAGCTGGGGTCTCTACCAGCTATATTACGAAATGTTAAAAGCGGCGTCTCCCCTCGCCCCTCCTTGCGGCGGAAGCGCCCGTATGCTGTCTCCAGGGTGTTATGAAGAGAATTTGAACATCAGCCGCGCATGCGCATTGCAACGCTGCGGCCACTGCCGCCTACATTTAGCGGCTGCCCCACGGCTCGGTATACGTGCGATCTCAGCGATGTAAAACGTTTCTCATGCGATAAAAATACTTCGAATGTGCATATAACATAATCCGATAGAAGAACGAAACGAAGAATGGTTGTAAAAACCACTATTTATTTTACTTATTTATTTATTTATTTATTTTTCACGACGAGACTTTTTTCCGAGAGTTCACTGAGCCAGTAAACAGAGAGGACACGCCGCCATTGTTCAGACTGCTCCTTAGAGCCTAGAATACGTTTTATAACGTACTTTATACAACATAGGCGCATTTAGCTATTTGTCTAAATGTCTCATGATGCAGTTTTATTTCTCATTAAGACACCCTTAGTGGTAGTTGAAATGTAGGTAAAGTTCATTTATTTTAATACAATTTGTGAAGCTGTATTTTTCATACAATACATTACATTAAAACAGTTGCTGTTGTGGACAGACCACGTTCAAAATGACAATGATATCCGAAAAAACTGATGATAAGTCATACTCCAGATATGGACCCTTTCACCGCAAATTAACCAATCGACGATGACACGGGAAAGCACTAGCTAAACTGGAGTGGCAACTGTCTTCTCGCAAGTTAATCGCGCCTCGACCGCCAAGCAACGACAACCAAGTAATCACTTAGGGTAATCACTGAGGCCACTGTCGTCAGAGTGCAGACGTGGCCAGTCATTAGTCGCCGCTGAGCCCTCGCGGAGGGATTAAATAACAATTATCGGGCGTGGCGCCGGCGCCGCCAAAGTGGCGCGGCAGCTCGAAAATCCGCGGCCGCGAGCGTCTAATTGCGTGTAATGGAGATGCATGGGGGCGGCGGTTAATTGGATCAGCTAACGAACGCGCCGCGCGGCCGCCAGCCGCCGCCCTAAGCCCCCTCCGTCTCTGTCCCTCATAATTACGCACACTGTCCCATACATCTCCGGGAAATGATTCGGAAATACATCGGCCGCGTCCGAGCGGATTTATCTTCTTTTTCCGCCTCCCAGGGAAAAATTATCGCCGCGTGGAGCACGCCCCTCGGGTGTGGACTCCTGGAGATAGATGTGTCGACCTAGATTTGGTCGTAGCAGGTACACGGTGCTCCACGAACTGGTGGCCCGTTATTCAGCGGACTAATTTTACGTGTATTTGGCCCCATTTATTGTAGCCTGCAGTGACAAACACTACTATCAAGTCATTACTGTATACTACTTGATTCTTGATGTTATATACTGTCGAAGGTAATGCTGCTATATTCCAGAAAGACGCACAGGAAGAAAAAAAAGACACACACACATAATCATCTTCCGCATAGTTGCTGGAAGAAATTAAGAATTGCGGCGTGTTTTCTTTCGTACATGTGCAAAAGGAATAGAAGTCGCTAAGCGATGCTGCAACTGTTCTAAATATAAACTGGTAATAACTATTAGGGGATCAATTGAAATATCTAGGTAATAAAATATTGTCATCGGAACAACGTACTAAAATGCTACGACGTCTTTCTGTCGCTTCTACTGAGTGGCGAGAACAACATTACGGCAACCGAGATCGTGGTAATAACAGAAAGGTGCTGCAGAGGGGTTGGTATTGACTTGTGTTTACTCTATCAAACTAATTACACAAGCAGCTGGGTTCAGATGGTGTAATGGTCGTGCAATGCAACAAAAATGTGATTTACCGAAGGTATTGAATGGAGAGGTACAGGAACGTTGGAAGAGGGGCAGACACATAAAGAGGTGTCTGCAGCTATTGGAGTGGCCCAAAACGTTATTGTTGTTTGTAAAGCTTATGGGACTGAACTACGGGGTCATCAGTCCCTAAACTTACAAACTACTTATTAACTACTTAAGAAATAGGACGGCACAAATATCCATGCCCGAGGGGTAATCGAACCCCCGACCGTACTGGCCGTGCAGACCGTGAGTAAAGCGCCTTAGTCCCCTCGGCCACCGCGGCCGGCAAAACGTAATTCCAAGGACCTGTAGGCCATTACAGATAAGAAGAATCGTTAGACAAAGCAAGGCCTGGGTCGTCGACGAGTAACATTAGCAAGAGTCCGGTTAACAACCCGTCGAGGCAGGAGGCTGACTGCACCTCAGTTGCAACGCACCCTGCAGGCAATGCAGGCAACAACAGAATGCGTTATATCAACACAAACAGACCGAAATTGTCTTCGGGAATATCCACAGAAAGTGGTAGGAGGAACCTCTGGTTTGGAGTCGTAACGAATGGCGTGGGTTTCTTTTCACGGCATGAATCAAGATTTTGTGTTCAGCCAGACGATCGTTCCCTCATCTGGAGAGAGTGTGGAATTCGGAATAGTTCTGTTTATGAGCAGGAAACATCAGCATATTGTGATGAGGGACGGATGGTGTGCTCAGTACGGATCTCTATCACGTTCAGAATGGCGCTTTGACCGTTGAGAGGTGTACATACGAGATCCTTCGACATTTTGTTGTGCCCCAAGCTGCTGCCATTGAGGATGGGTTTCTTTTGGTGGATGATAACGCTCGTAGTCACAGAACAACACTGGTGGACAACTCGCTTGAAGCTGAGGGAATTGAACAAATGGAGTGGCCAGCTTGTTCTCCGGATTTAAACACCATGATAGGATATAGGCTGCTCTTGGCAAACGAATTTCAGCCAGACCACCGCCTCCCACAACGGTTTCAGAGCTGGGTATTGCACTCATGGAAGTATGGCCAAACATTTCTCAAGAACTGATTGATAACCTAATTCTGTCCATGCCACGTAGGTGTGCAAATGAACTGGGCGTGCGAGATGATCACACACCAATTAGAGGACAACGGCAATGAAATTACGGTAGACCCATGGTGCCTCGCTGTAAGTAAACGCCATTGAAGCTTCAAGCAGAAAGTTGACACAGCAAAAGATAGTTCTGTATCAAACACAAATTACAATTTTAATCAATATCTGAATAAAATAAGTTACCATATGTGTATTTTGTATGATGTCTCACATGATCCATTAATTATTTTGAGCAGTGTAAATGAATATTAGAGTTGGCGTGTTTTTGCCCCAGCTGTTGGTAGCTGCTGTAATGATACAACGTGGATATATGATAATTTGTGCGGTGGCCGTAATTTGAATCCTGTAAACAGACAGTGGTGCTAAGCCTTGCACCATGCAGTCACATGTGCTTATCACACCTGAATCGACTGCTCCAGCTAGAACCCCGACTGAACCAAACTTCTATTGTATCTTCTTACTTTGACCAGGGATACATGTTTGTGAAGTTCATGCAAGTGTGATAAACCCAGGTGGATGGATGCTGCAGGAATTATAACAACAGCTTATCAAGCAAAATACTAAGTTCAGAATCCCAAGACACATACATGTCGTATGATTACAGCATGTACCAGCATCTGAGACAAAGATAATCAATTAAAATTTATCGGGTAAATATTTACTGAAAACAATTTGCTAAAATCAATGTGCAGCATCTTCAGGTATTCATACATGTCTCAAGGAAAGGACGCCGGAGCTAATTCAGCTGTCCGGAATAAAAGAAATGTATGTATAATAACTACGATTATGAATAAGCATCATCGGTAAAATTCATTAGGAACATAAGAAAACTAGGAAAATTAGAGTTTACAGTAAATATTGATTACGATAAAAAATTCAGGTAGTACACTAGTACCACCTCATCATACCCTGCTGGCTAATGGTCAAATGCGAGAAGGGATAATTATCCTATAAGGATGGGCTATTCCTCTTTAACGCACCATCTAAGGATTATCTTATACTGCTATTTTGCAATTAAACATAGAGAAAAGAAATTAACATTAATTCCATAACTATACAATATTAGATTAAATTCTCATTGAAACGTTGTTTATAAGTAAAGGTATTCAAAAGGAAACAAATTATCTCACAATATGAAGTTAACTGTGCCTACTTCGAATGTTTGAAAATAATTCAGTGTTATTATGTATTCCAAACATTAAAAGAAAACATCGTAGTCTTGCATATTTGGAAATATACAAAACTTTAAAAAATAATATTCAAAATCCACATTGTTTCCTCTTTTTTTTTTAAATATACAACAATTTAACATACACACAAATATTAAGAAAACGCAAGCAACAGAAACATGGTTTATGTCAACAACAAAAAAAGTCCACCATGGTATTGAAAATAAAATGTATAACGAGGTAAATATTTGTTCTTAATACGTAGATAAAAATAATAAAAAGTTTTTTACTCCAATTAGTATTTTAATAAAGGTGTTAAAAAGAAAGTGTAAATTAAAGATAAAAGTAATCTGACTAATTATATGACGAAAATCTTTTTCTCTAAATGTTATTTCCTACTTGCTTTTTCTCTAAATGTTATTTCCTACTTGTACACAAAAATTTTGTACACGAAAGAAAATGTTATATGTAAGTAACAAAATGGTTTGACGTAACAAACATTAAAATGTCTAAAGTCGAAGACTGTTACTCATCATAATAATTGAAGCTATTGCTTACTAACGAATTTTAAATCAGTTCTACCTACTTGAGAAAGAGAAAAAGATATTACTAGTGTAATTGATTATTTTAATCAATAGCAAATCAATAAAGAATTTAACTAAATACTAGAACCTCTGCCGGCCGCGGTGGCCGAGGGGACTGAGGCGCTCCAGTCATGGTCTGCACGGCCACTCCGGTCGGGGGTTCGAATCCCCCCTCGGGCATGGCTACTTGTGCCGTCCTTAGTGTAAGCTAATTCGTAAGTAGTTTGTAAGTTTAGGGACTGATGACCCCGTAGTTAAGTCCCATAGACTCTAGAAACATTTGATTTGAACTAGAACCTCTGACACGACACGATACACACAAATACAAAAATTGAATAGAGGTGGTTGGTGTGCGATGTTCTGTTGCATATAAGACGCCAAATAAGTTATGCATACACACTTTACCCTACCGCAAAGGCATCGTCATGGTGGAATTAATTTTTTTTAAAGAACTGGAAGGAAAATATGACATCGTCAAACGCAACAATCTACACAGTTCAAACTGCTCTACTTCATTATGTAAACAGGCGCTAAAGTTCAACACCGTCTTTTGACCAAAATGAATTAGTCAGCTTTAAGATGTCTTCACAAGAGTGCATTGTTCAGGTGTAGACACAAGTCCTTATCTGGTAGAGGTAAGCACCACAAACTAACGTAATAAGCGTGCTTATTAAGTTTTCTGCTATAATAGATTCAAATTTGACGTTATGTGTTGCATAAGTATGTCTGATTAATTGTTCTTTGATGATAATCACTTGAAAGTTCACATCCTAGTTCATATAATATGAGCTATAATCACTTTTGAATGTTTGCTTCAAAGTTTACCCTAAACGTTCTGACTGACTTAAGTACTGTCTCTTGATACATTATTAGTCAGAGTTGAAGATGACTAAATATACGACCATGATATTGGTAACTTTACGTTCAAATCAAATATTCTTTCTTTATATTCGCCATACTGTACAAGTCCGTTTGAAATTGTCTCTTACTCTTAAAGAAATAAATAAAATAAAATAAATAAAATATTTAAAGAAAAACAGCTATTTGGACTGTTCGTTGTGGACGTGACCTGTAGAAGCAATCTCCATAGAAATGGAAATGGTTGCGTTCGTACAGTGAAAAGCTCAAAGTTTCACGAAACTCAAATAGCCATCTGTGACTGTGTGGTTGCAAGTGTATCATCTGCTCGCTATTTCCACTGAGACGCCGGGGCTCTTCACTGCTCCCAGGGTCAGTCGTTATGATGTGTGTGGGCACAGACAAAAATATACAGACGGAAAACCGCACGTGCAGGGGTGCAGGGCGGGGGAGGGGGGGTTGAAACAGATCCGTAAGATGTCCCATGACGGCGGTGAGATAAGAAACAACCCATTACATCTGGCCAGCAGGCGGCCAGATCTGGCGGCAGGTGGAGACTGCCGCCACCACCACTTCCCCACATACGCTGGCACACCAGACACATCCGTGGCCTCGTGGCAGGCAGCACGAGCGCTCCCCTTAGCCTCCCCTCCACGCTACTCTCTGATGTGCGAGAGGCGCCCTCAGAAGCGCCTCTAGTGTGGTCTACCAGTACCAAGCCGGGGAACCGCCTGACTGCTAGCATCTTACGAAACTACGAGGAGAGCGCAGGACAGACGTAATGTTGGCGCTAGGGAACAATCCCTTACCAAAGCCCTCCTCTAGAAGTTAAACCCCGCCTCTGTTAGGCTAAGCCCAGTTTATTCCAAAGTTGACTGAATCGAAGATATGTTACCCACAAAATCAAAGATGACTTATTAGTATCCACTTCATGATCCACTGTAAAGTAACGATTACACTGAAGATATTCAGTAACTACTACGAAATTTAAGCGTTTCCTAATGCAGTTGTAAAACCTTTTTGAATATTCTTAACAAAGAAAAATATCTAAAGCAAATATAGGGTAATTTTCAAGAAAACTTACACTCGAAGTAGTTCGGTCTGAAATGATATAGCCGGCCGCGTTGGCCGAGGGGACTGCGGCGCGCCAGTCACGGTCTGCACGGCCACTATGGTCGGGGGTTCGAATTCCCCTCGGGCATGGATATTTGTGCCGTCTTTAGTATTAGCTAGTTCGTAAGTAGTTTGTAAGTTTAGGGACTGATGACCCCGTAGTTAAGTCCCATAAGCTTTACAAACATTTGAACATTTTTCTTGAAATGATATATATCGAACGTACAACTGTAAATCGATTTAGTGTACCTGAACCGTAAATTCGGGCGCTACTCGCTCTCACACTTTTTTTTAATTTGTGGGTCATACCTCCAGCAAGTAAAGCTGTGAAATCATCTTGTAACAAACAGTAGTGCTCCTTCCAATTAGCCGTAGAAACTAATATGTCATCTACATATATAATAAGCGTCCTCATCAATTCATCTCCCAGCACATAACTTACAGCTCTGATAAAAACAGCAACTGAAATATACAATCCAAAAGGAACAACCTTATACTGGTACGCCCTACCTTCAAACATAAATGTAGTATACTCTCTGCTCTCAACAGATAGGGGGCCTGCCAGAATCTGGCTGTCAGAACCATAGTTTTCATTAGTCTCACATTCTTCAAACCCTGAATCAGTTCATCCATATTCTCAGGATGATCTGTCTCAGGTATTATTATATTATTTAATTTCCATTTTCCTGCACTGACCTCTGACCATTTTTATTCTCCCTCTGATTTCTATGTTCCCAATTATTTCTTCCCTTACTACTACTCAAATTTTCATTCAAATTTCTTCCTTTGTGGTGGTCCTACTGATTGTAACCCCAATTCCTAATGCCTCTATTTTCGTTGCGCTCCCTCTGATAACTCATGTTATCGGTTTCCTTAGGTTGAGGTTCCCTAATCATAACATGTCAATTTTTTCAATAAAATTAAAAAAAAATAGATTCAATTTGTAGGACAGTGTATCAGCTGCCAATTCAAGTCTTCTGCTAACCTACTACATGAAGCAGATGTTTCAGTAAGTTTTCCCAGTGACTTGTCTAATTGTACTAACTTCCTTAAGTCTTCCTGACAAAATTCCCTCATTGTCTGTTTACCCCCATATACAACGGTTCATTTAAGAATTCATTCTGTAATCTTATTTGTTTGGCTTCGTTCCAATATCTATTGAGAAAAATTCAAAATCATCAAAAGTAACAAATTGCTCAGAATATTGATTTGCCCATGTTTGTGCAGAGTTTTCTAAAGATCTTTTGGCAATTTTAATTTTAAACTGATGAGACATGCCAGGTGTAAATTGATCTTTACAGGATGCCAGAAAGTCTACCGGACAGTATTTACTTTCCACTGAGAATTTGTTACTATTTGGCATGTGCATCAAGGGCCAACTTGTATTTCCCGACACAGTGCACATTTCTAAATTACTAATTCTCGTATTCACCTTTTCTATTTCGGTGGTATTCACTGTCACTACATGTTCTATTTTCTTTCTTAAATCACACTCTGTATTCTCCAACCTACCAGTCAAAATAGTTTTTGTTTCCTTATTGCCTGCCACAATCCTCCTGTCTACCTCAATCAAAGCTTGCCTAGTGCCCTCAATTGTGTGATCACAAGTCTGTCTTCCTACATCTATCTCGACCCTTAGTTCAGTCTCAACAGTACCAATTCTGCCATTCAGATCCCTATCCCTAGTCTCAAACCTTTCTGTAGTTTTCTAATTTTCTGTCAATATCTGTGACTATTTCATTCTTTAAAGCAACCATAGAATTTTTCATTGTCCCTATCTCTGTTTCCAACTTTCCCAAGAAACTTCCCATCTCTGATTTTAGGCGTACTATAGTATTTTCCATATCTGTTTTTAAGCCTGAAATAGCATTTCCCATATTTGCCATATTAGTTTTTATGCCTGCAATTGCATTTCCCATCTCAAACTTACTCTCATATGGTAAATCTAATTTTAAATTCGCTATTTGAGCCAATAATTGTGACAATTTATTCTCCTGTGCTAAATCTCGGCCACTATCTGAACTTTCAGGTCCTACCGCAGTGGCCGAGTGGTCTGCGGCGCGCCAGTCACAGTCTGCACGGTCGCTACGATCGGGGGCTCGAATCCCCCCCCCCCCCCCTCGGACATGGATGTTTGTGTCATCTTTAGTATAAGGTAGTTCATAAATAGTTTGTAAGTTTAGGGACTGATGACCCCACAGTTAAGTCCCTTAAGTTTCACAAACATTTGAACATTTCTTTTATATCTTTCAGGACGGCCTGGTATACTACCATCCCCCAATGAATCAAGGTCACACGGTAATTTCTTGATCTCCTTTTCCATGTTTTCGACACAGAGAGCCTACTGCTTTACTTAACTTTTGCTGAAAGTTGCTGCACCGCGATGTCTCAAAGATGTGCTGAGTCGTCGAGCTGCCAGTCGGTATCCGCTACAGAAAATGTGGCTGCATTGCGATGTCGCCGTGTGCCGTCTGCCGCCGTTAAGGTGGGGTTCCTATGCCGCGTTTGTCACATGCGGCTGCCATTGTGCGTCTGACGTGTTGTGGCTGACGCATACCTGGCGATTCCTATGGAGCGGCAGCCGCACAGTGTTTAGTTGGTCTGCTGCGTCTGTTCCGAAAGGACGAGCGAGCGCGATTTGTTGTTGTATCGAATGTTAGAAGACGTTGAAGAAATTCAGCTTCAGCTATGTGAGAGAAATGCTGAAATACATCCGATTCACCTAAAAAGAACTGAGGAAGGCATGTGCGAATTTTTTCCTCTGCACTGACAGGCTCTCTCTACTGCCTTTCTTGATGTGGTTAACTCCAACTACAAATTGATTTTCATTGATGTCGGGTCATATGGGAAAGAAGGTGGTAGTGGAATTTTTGTAAAAACTAATATCGGTAGCCGCGGTGGAGTAGCCGAGCGGTCTAAAGCGTCTCGCTGCGGAGCGCGTGGTTGCTCGCCGTGGAGGTTCGAGTCCTCCCTGAGGCATGGGTGTGTCTGTGTGTTGTCCTTAGGTTAGTTTAGCTAGGTTTAAGTAGTTTGTAAGCTACGGACTGATGACCACGTAGTTTGGTCCGATAGATTTACAAACATTTGAACATTGATATAATATCGGGAAACTGTTTTCAAGTGGTAAGATGTTTCCTCCGCCTACTAAGCTGCCGGATTCGGACACAGTAGTGCCACATGCTTTTCTGGCGACGAGGCATTTCGATTACCTCCAAACATGATGAAACCTTTGTCTCTTAGAAATTCTTAGAGTTGCTAGTACAAAAAAAAAAAAAAAAAAAAAAAAAAAAAAAAAAAAAAAAAAAAAAAAAAAAAAAAAACCACCCTACATTTCACGAGTGTTACTGATTAATAAAGTATTTGTTTGTGTTAATCTCTGTATATGTATATGTATATCTTTACGGTAACAGAGATGGACGTCGTAGGACCGCTTTTTGTCAAATTAGGTAGCCTACAGTGTTGCAGAAATGTTACATCTTACTTTTCACATGCGCAACAACAAGAGCTCTTCACCTCGAACTAGTATCGGATATGAGCACGATAAATTTTTGATGGCCTTTAGAAGATTTACTGCACGAAGAGGATTGCCGAATACTGCTTACTCAGATAATGCTAAAACATTTCAAGCAGCGAACACAGAACCGAAGGTGACACTAAAATCAGTCAGCACTTCGCCCACCAAGGTGTTTCTTCGAAGTTCATTGCACCACAGGAGACTTGGTGGGGAGGATAGTGGGAACGCATGGTAGGAACAACGAAACGTTGTCTCAGAAAAGTACTGGGAAGATCGCTAGCAGATGAAGAGACTCTCAAAACCTTAGTGTCAGAAATAGAAGCCGCCATCAACTCAAGGCCACTCGTACAGAGAGACTCAGATGTTCTGACACCAAGCCATTTTTAATAGGAGAACGATTAACTGCAATACCGTCCGGTCCTGAACCAAATATAGAGAAGAATCTAATAAAATTGGCAAAACAAAGGAAAAACTGCAAATGATTTCATGAATAGATGGAAGAAGGAATACCTCCTGGAATTAAGAAACTTTCATGAAGTCGACCGGCCTAAAGGCAAACCTGATAAATACCGTGTGGGAGATATTGTACTCTTACAGGAAGGCAGACAGCAGGAAGAAAGTCCGCATTGTGGAAAGAAGAACAGTGAGAGATGGAATAATGCGGACCTTAATTCTTCAGACACCAGACGGAAGAAGTATTACTCGACCAGTGCAACTGGTCATCCCACTTGAGATTGACCAGAGTGGGATGGACCAGGGTGGTGAGGATGTTACGGATTAACAAAGTCTTTGTTTGTTTTAATCTCTGTATACGTGTATGTATATCTTTGACTAAATAAATAAAGTTGTAGAAAGTACACATGTGTATCTCCTGCCTATTGAATGTGTGTGAAATGCAAAAACGAGCTCATAGAGTTTCTGAAAATGCCTTCTTTCTGTTAAGTATTTCGCATATTTTATTCGCCGATCAATTTGAAGCGAGAAACGACTGATAATTTACATAGAGATGATTTCTTAGAGAAAAATAACAAGCCTCCATAACAGGTCACATCACTGTTGCAGAACCAAATAAAAACGCATGCAAAATTTAAACAGACACAGAATTCCCAAGACTGCCAATCATTTACAGAAACTCACAATCTAGGGCGGACTTCAATGCGAGATGTTTATGATATTTTCCAAAACGAAATCCTGTCCCGTAATCTGGCATAAAATCCAAAGAAATTCTGGCCATATGTGAAGTATATTAGCGGCAAAACACAAACAATACCTTCACTATGCGACAGCAATGGTCATACTACCGATGACAGTACTGCTAAAGCAGAATTCCTAAACACAGCTTTGCGAAATTCTTTCACAAAAGAAGACGAAGTAAAGAATCGGGACATCGAACCAAGAACAGATGCGAGCAGGCGAAATTTAGAAGTAGATGTTCCTGGAGTAGTAAAATAACGTAAGTCACTAAACAAAAACAAATCTTCCGGGCCAGATTGTATACCAACTAGATTCCTCTCAGAGTATGCTGATGCAATAGCTCCATACTTAGCTATCATATACAACCGATCACTCAGCGAAAGACTAGAAAGTTGCCCAGGTCAATCCAATATTCAAGAAAGGCAATAGGAATGATCCCCAAAATTACAGGCTCATCTCATTGACGTCGATTTGCAGTGGGATTTTGGCACTTTGTTTGAACATTAAGAACTACCTCGCAGAGAACAATTATTACTCAACAGTCAACACGGATTCAGAACGTACCGCTCTTGCGAGACACAGCTTGCCCTTTATTCACATGAAGTGATAAGTGCCATCGACTAGGGCTCTCAAATCGATTTCATATTTCTGGATTTCCGGAAGGCTTTTTTTTGACAAGGTACCTCAAAAGCGGGTTCTAATGAAATTGCGTGCTTATGCAATATCGCCCCAATTGTGTGACTGGATTTACGATTTGCTATCAGAAAGTACACAGTGCGTAGTAATTGACGTTAAGTCATCGAGTAAAACAGAAGTGATATCTGGCGTTCCCCAGGGAAGCGTTATAGGTCCGATACTCTTTCTTGTGTTTATTTGATGTGGAAATCATTAAAAAAACGACGTTTTTCGTTGTGGTAAGATATGAGAGAGAGATCTGAGAGAGAGAGAGAGAGAGAGAGAGAGAGAGAGAGAGATCAGATCGAAATGGAACGATTTAGGTGTTCTTTCTTCCCGCAAACTATTGGAGAATGGAACGGTAGATAAAGGTTATGAAAGTGTTCAATGAACCCCCTGCCAGGCACTTAAATGTGATTTGCAGAGTATTTAGGTAGATGTAGAAGACATAGATGCCACCTATATCATGCCATAATAAATACAAATCAGGGGTGCGTCAGAATAGTTAATCACACAAACAGATAGTCAGAAAGCTATACTATTACAACACATTAATGACAATTGTTTACAACCTTGTAGTAATAATTACACAAAACTACAGTTACTATAAGGAAAAAGATTAGGAATGAAAATAAAGGGGGAAGGAATAAAATTGCTATTGATGATAATAGAGAGACAGAGCTATAACATAATAAACAATAGTGACAACAGTGCAAACTATATATATACAATCTCATAAAGCTTAGCTTGTAACTAATGTGGCTAATGGTGACTGACTTCTAAGCACAGAGTACGAGTGCTGAATTTTATCTTTACAAAAATTTGTACACTATCTTTTTGCAATATTTCTGCTCAAAATTTGTAGTTAATATTATTTTCTATTGACTGATTCTGATGATATCCCAGGCTGAAAAGCATCAAATAAAATCATATTGTAACCTCTTCATGACTTTTATCAATGCAGCGACCTATGAAGCTTACTGTAGACTTCATTTAAATTATGTTTACTTAGCGCTCTGAACGTTGTGACTGCTAAATAGCTGTAGCAACGGTCTCGGACTTATTTTGAAATACACATGTAGCAGATGAAAACTATACAAATTTTATTTGTCGAATACGCGAGAATAAACTGTTATGACAGTAGCATAAAGAAAATCTACCCAGTACATGAGAATAAACCTCTTAAAAACATAAGCAATAACGTAATTTAAGAAACTGATTGGTAATGAAAATGAACAGAAGTTCAATTAAGCTACTTTGAACGATTTGATAAGGACGGCAGTTGGCACTAGACTCGGCGTCTATACCTGCCCTGATAGGTAGGAAAGGTCCAGAAAAGTCTGATCAAGGAAATTAATTTAATAAGAAAGACAGTATTCGTCCATACAAAGAAAAACATAACTTTCAACTTCTATATCCCCTACAAAACTGTTACTTGGAAACTTAGTTTGCGTGATAGTGAGTTAAGTTCATGTTTAACCCACAATTTGAGTCAAGTTCCTGATTTCGTTTAGGACACTACGTAGTTCACCAACTTGATCAAACTAGAACTTATTTTATCTAGTCATGAACAAGTGTTATGTTATATCTCAAAGAAACACGCGTGACGTCGTGTCTTGCAGGACAGTCACGTTTCAAACTTAAGTTGGCGAGCGGTTAGCACAAGCAGAAGCGACGAAGTGAATTTGCGAAGCAATGAAACCAGTATCTTTCGGTCTCCACGCCTTCACTCAAGAGGTCAAGAAGCAAGCTCCAAGAATACTTACACGGAAACTTGACTGTCCAGCGATGCCCTTGCGTCTGAAACAAATGTTCAAATGTCTGGTAAGCTTAAGGGACAGTTGCAAACTACTTATGAACTACCGTATACTAAAGACGACAAAAACAGCCGTGCCCGTGGAGGGGATTCGAACCCCTGGCGAGTGAAACAATTCATGTTTTTTCAAGTTAATATTTTGCGTCAACGAATAGTAAACATCAGCTAAGGATGGGCGGCGCTGACTTTGTGCACTGCGAGTTTCTGCAAAATCCGGCCGCCATGCAAGCGCAGGGTCCTAACCTGCAGCAGCCTCCTTCCTGCGTCTGCCTTCGCTGCGTTAAACGCGCTCCCCGCTGGCGACATTCTCTGTGGGGCGCTCTCCTCCCAGGCCTGTCAAAGGCTGCCTTGCAAACATGATGATTCACAGTAAAATTACGCGCAGATTTATAATGACAGTAATAGTTTCCCTTACACCCGAAATAATACTTTTCTGATCCACGTTACCAAAAGTTCCCAATTCTCCTGAAGACTAAAGTCGAATAGAGAACATTACTATAATCAATATAATCTTCGTGCGAGAGTTAACACTGCACAAATATTTGAAACATTTTATTATCTGATTATTCGACAACAGTTGTGCATGTTTCTTTTCTTTCATTAACATGTTTCAGTTCTTCTGGATCATCTTTTGAAAATTGTAGTTGCTACCCGTCTCGTAATTGTCACAACATAGACGAGACGGGTTGCAGGTGATCCAGAACTTTGAAACATATATGTAAAAAACCATTCGCAACTGTTGGCTATTAGATAATAATTTGTTTCAGAGCACAGTTTCTTTGACTGTCGAACGCCACACAATCCGCACATATACACTATTGGCCATTAAAATTGTTACACCAATAAGAAATGCAGATGATAAACAGGTATTCATTGGACAAATATATTACACTAGAACTGACATGTGATTACATTTTCACGCAATTTGTATGCATAGATCCTGAGAAATCAGTACCCAGAACAACCACCTCTGACTGTAATAACGGCCTTGATACGCCTGGGCACTGAGTCAAACAGAGCTTGGATGGCGTGTACAGGTACGGATGCTCATGCAGCTTCAACATGATACCGCAGTTCATCAAGAGTAAGTGACTGGCGTATTGTGACGAGCCAGTTGCTTGGCCAACATTGACGTTTTCAATTGGTGAGAGATATGGAGAATGTGCTGGCCAGGGCAGCAGTCGAACATTTTCCGTATCCAGAAAGGCCCGTACAGGACCTGCAACATGCGGTCTTGCATTATCCTGCTGAAATGTATGGTTTCGCAGGGATCGAATGAAGGGTAGAGCCACGGGTTTTAACAAATCTGAAATGTAACGGCCACTGTTAAAGGTGCAGTAGACGCGAACAAGACGTGACCTAGACGTGTAAACCGTGGCACCCCATACCATCACGCCGGCTGATGACGAAAACACGCCTCCAATGTGCGTTCACCACGATGTCGCCAAACACGGATGCGACCATCATGATGCTATAAACAGAACCTGAATTCATCCGAAAAAATGACGTTTTGACATTCGTGCACCCAGGTCGTCGTAGCGTACACCATCGCAGGTGCTCCTGTCTCTGATGCAGCGTCAAGGGTAACCTCAGATATAGTCTCTGAGCTGATAGTCCATGCTGATGCAAACGTCGTCGAACTGTTCGTGCAGATAGTTGTTGTCTTCCAAACGTCGCCATCTGTTGACTCAGGGATCGAGACGTGGCTGCACGAACCGTTGCAGCCATACGGATAAGATGCCTGTCATCTCAACTGCTAGTGATACGAGGTCGTTGGGATCCAGCACGGCGTTCCGTATTGCCCTCCTGAACCCACCGATTCCATATTCTGCTAAGAGTCATTGGATCGCGACCAACGCGAGCATCATTGTCACGATACGCTAAACCGCAATTGCGATAGGCTACAATCCGACCTTTATCGAAGTCGGAAACGTGATGTACGTAATTCTCCTCCTTACACGATGCATCACAATAACGTTTTACTAGGCAATGCCGGTCAACTGCTGTTTTTGTAGGAGAAATAGGTTGGAAACCTTCCTCATGTCAGCACGTTGAATGTGTCGCCACCGGCGCCAACCTTGTGTGAATGCTCTGAAAAGCTAATCATTTGCATATCACAGCATCTTCTTCCTGACGGTTAAATTTTGCCTCTGTATCACGTCCTCTTCGTGGTGTAGCAGTTTTAATGGCCAGGAGTGTATATGAGCTGCCAATGTGACGAAGTGGGTAAGGTGGTTGATTAGTATTAGTAACAACACCAGGAAGGAAATACACGGCATGGGTTGGCTGCTGTTCTACCATGCTTAGATGAGAAGGTCAATTCTGAAGTTTAATCCTATCTGAATTGTTGTCAGGTAGGTTCTCAGCCGTCTTGGAGTTGTTCGGACGTGTTGGAGATACATACAAGATATGACGAAACGTGCCTCGCTCTGGCCGCCCGAATGCTTCCACTGCTGCTGATGAACCTTATGTACGGATTTAAGCTCGGAGGAACTATAAGAGGGACGCACCGATGCTAAATAATGATTTCGTGCAGCCACAGGAGATTGTTTTTCGGATTAAACTGTACGTAATAGGTTGTACGATATGCATGACGATCATCACGATGTCCAGCTTTAATACCTAGAGACTGTGCAACGTGGTACACGTGGGCACGATTGCATGACTAATGGACTAGTCAGAATTGGCACCAGGTGCTAATTACAGATGAAACTTGGCACATAGTCGTCGGAGACATTTATGGAGGCAGCTTGGTTAGCCTTAACGTCTCAGTCACACCGTCCAGCGAATGCAGCGAAGTGGTGGTTCCCTGATGTTTTGGGTGGGGTTATGTCAACGCAGTACAGCACCACCACAGAACCAATACAGCATTCCTTGCTGCCTTAAGATGTGGTTTGACGTATGATCTAAAATTGTTTTATATGCCTTGGGTGTAGTAGCCAGTAGGGAGTTGGGTGGATTCCTCTGTGCGGCTTTGCTCCAGTTCCTGAATCAACTGCACATTTTCGGATGTAAGTAAAGGACAATGTTAGTCAGTAATTATTACCACATTTCAATTTTTGAAGTTTCTCTATCCATACATTTGAAAATGGTGCTGTAGTGCACTGAAATTAGTCCTGTAAAGTAAGAAATTTCAGTTATTACTAACTTCAGCGTGGCCACTTTATTGGTATAAAATTAAAACAAATCGTGATGATGCAATACTTTATTTGATGTGGTATTAAAGGTGAACTGGACGCAGAGGAAAATTTTAACTTTCTGCTGAGCTTTTCTGATTTCCAGTTTTAGCTATGACGTAGTTATTTCTAACTTAACAACTGAAGATTTCCCATATGTACTTTACAGGACTAAAATTACAATTCGAGAGGTAATAATTGTGGTGTCGCACAAGTCTGAAGTGCGTGCCACGTACTTTCGCAGCGCGCCGCCACGAGCGCCCTCTGCTGCAACCTTGCTCACGGCTACCACTGAACTGTATGGGCCACTTGGCAATAGGACAGGCACTAGATAAGACTCTCATCAGTTGGAAGGCTTCAGTAGGAAAGCACATTCCATTAGAAAAAGTAGAATATTATAACATTTCTACGAAATACATTTTACTAATCTAGCATAGTGTTGCTAGTTTCTGCTGTCCCCCTGGCTGGTCACCTCAGACTCCGTACCCGCACATGCGTGCATCCTATTTCCCTGTGTCGGTCTCTCTTCACTCGCCCACCGACACCCAGGACAACCGGCGACAACGAGACACAAAACTAATAACTGAAAAACCGAATGCTTTCCCCTTTATTCTTTAGACACGAATACCAAATATAAAAATGTAATTCTTCTACCAGTGTTGTATCGCAGGTAGTGGACCACAAATTTGCTTTCCTGGCGAGTTCAGACGATCCCTGTAAGAGTACCGAGCGGGTAATTAAAATTAGACCACTATATATAGCAATGCAAGCTTAACAGAATGAAATTAATTTATATTTGCAGCTTTAATCGCAGCACAGAGGAAGCACTTCGGCGCTGTTTGGACGGAAGTTATGAAATTACATTAAACTCTGTATACTGACATCCTCTGAAATTTCATTTTGGACCTCTGGCTATAATTAATTAACCAATTATTATTTTTACGTCGGCAGTTAATGTGTATGACGTGTCCTCAAATCACGTGTTTTAGTTAACGTCCAGCCAGGCAATAAACTGTGTGTCTAAATTACAGTTTTAAATGCCTTTAATTTCGTGGTTTCAGTTAACTTTGCCAGATGGAAATGAGTTGTTGGAACTGCCGGTGCCATGCTCTCTTAAATATATAGCATTATCTGAAGTTGTATTAGCGTGTAGAACATGAGTAGCATATGAATATGTAAAATTTGAGTCATCTTTGACCGATAGAATTATCATTTATTGTTGAAGCGAGTGTTTGCAACATTATCACCACTTCTCACATTTTAAGCCCTTATTGAACCATGCATCTGAGACGTAGAACTATGCAGAAACGCCCCAAGCGCGGTTATGTACAGACTTCGCTCCACGGCAACCTATTACAATAACACGATGAGCGTCGGGACGGATAGTCCTTGTCGCAAATCCGCGTGTACGTGCATGCGGACTAGACACCAATAACGCGCATGAAACGTGAAGATAAGTGTCTGACCTGTTGTTCTCGTATATTCATACCGTGTAAGAATCCAAGGGAAACTATGTTTCCTTAGAACGTCATTCGTAAAAAGGATTTCTGTCAGTCAAAGTTTCCTGTTTTATGGGAAGTTGTTAGTCATTTTTTATTAAGTAACTCATACGTTATTATTACGAAATAGTGTTACTTCTCTGAGTTTCAGGCTCAACAGTTCGTTTTATATTAAAGTTCGAAGTATGTTAAACTAAGGAACGAAACTGCTTGGGTTACTGGTCTCTAGACGTACATACCAGTCAAACTATGCTGAGGACAACACACACCCATGCCCAAGGGAGGATTTGAACCTCCGGAGAGAGCGGCCGTGAAATTCGTGACATGCAGTTTCATGCTGCCAGCCCTGCACGGGTTTCGTATAACAACACTAGGTTGCACATGAGTATGTATGTCTAAATTTACAATTGTACAGCATCTTGTGCGTGAAAGATGAACATTTTTGTTTGAACACTTTCCCTGACAGTGAATCTTCAGATTAGGACACGACAACGACGAAAAGTCAGATGTTGGGTTCGACCCTGTCAGAGAGACGAAGCAAAGGCAGGAAAAGACACTCACTATTAGTGGAAGAGCAAAGTCTCGGAGGTAAACAAGAATTTAGGAACTTCATGAGGATGAACGTGAAGCTAACTTGAGAAGCTACGGTATCTAAAGTTACTTACAGGCTTAGACAAAAGAGTCGGTCACGTAGTGTGGACAATAAATTCGATCGACCCCTCAGAATTCTAAGTCCGGCGATATGCACGATCTGACAACACTGCAGGATGCGGTACTTTCAGGAGGAAGTGTTACCTCTTTCGCGATGCTGCTGTCTACTGTATGGGCGCATGGGCTGTGGTAAAAGTGTCGTTTACAAACGTCTTTTTTATCAGTGTGATAGAACCTCAAATGTAACACCAAAAACTCCCAGAAATAATTACACAAAAATGTTTTGCAAATGTATCAAAACAGAACTGTTTACTCTCGTGGATCCTTTACCCTTATAGTCGGCACCGGCTATGGCGACGCACCAATGGCCATATCGAGCAAGCCGCCTGCAGACAGACTCCATGACAACGGCGCGCCGCTGTGAGTATATTTACCGGCTGTTATATCCTTACTTCAAGTTCTAGTACTTATATTCCAGTCACTTATTGAATTTTTGAAGCCCTGTATGTCACGAGGGAGCCGACGCCGCTGAGGAAGAGGTATTTCAGACATTAGCTCCTCTCTGCTCCGGCAATCGCACCCGACTGAAGAATGGCGTCGCCCTGCTATGACTTACGCCACAGCCAGAAAACGGCAAACTATGAACCGGCCGACGCGGCCATAACCAACTCCCCTGGTAATAATGACGCCCGCAGAACAACAGACGTCTGGAGGACAGAAGATAACACACCACTGTGATTCCACTGTGGGCGTCCTCGATATGTCATACACTACTGCAGAGAGAGAAGACGAATATTCCACGATTATTTAGCCGCAAGACGTCAGCCGACGTGCTGCTGCCGTTCACCGTCGCCGTACAGAAATACCAGCATCTTCCCTAGACGCCGCGCTCCAGATAACTAAGCGAGGCGATATATTTAATGAAAATCTTGTTGCCACACAAATGCATAAGACAAAAATCACATTTAATATACCCATCTATGTTGGAATGATTGTATACTAGATTTATCTAAATAACTGATGTATGATCTTCACAACAGAATAATGAAACCGAAATATGGAAAAATATTGAGTTGTTATCAAGATACAGACAGTTACATCTATAATATACAACCTGAAGATTTGTATGAAGACGTTAAATTAATTATTGATACAAGTGATTATCCAATAGATCATATTTATGATATTCCATAGGTAAACAAGAAAGTTTTAGGAAAAATGAAAGATGAATGTGGTGGAAAAATAATGCAAGCGTTCTGTGGTTTAAGAGAAAAAACGTATGATTTTAAAATTGGCAATGAAATAGAGAAAAATCCAAAAGTGATAAGAAGTGTATTGTTAAAAACAGAATAAGTCTGGTAGATTATAAAGATTGTTTGTTTGACAATACAGAACAGTACAGATTCAAAGTGAAAAACATGAAATCTACACAGCTGAAATAAAGAAAAACAGTATTCAGTCCTCATGATGACAAGAGATATCAATCGGTCATTTCAAAAAGGTCATTAGTCATGAAAATAAAATTTTACAGGAGAAGGAAAAACATTCTACAGCATAAAACATTTATTTATTTATTGTTATTTTAATATCAATATTTTGTGAGGTGCCAAGCACTGTGTTGCACTGTGTATTCTTGTTTTGCAATTAATAGTTTAACCACAATATTAATTTAAAAATTGCTGACTTATGACTTTTTTGCAATGAACGGCCGTGTGTTGCAACAAATGAAAGCATTAATTGCAAATAATTCCCTATTTTATTGAAAAATCAGTTAATATTTTACACAGTAAAAGGAAATGTGAATATTATTATCTGAAGTAACATTTTCCGCAACATTTGTGATTTTTATAACAACATGAAAATAGAGTACAATAAACCAAGTCAATCTTCTTGATCATCATCTTCATTATTTGTTCCCCCTTCCTTGGCCATTCTTGTAGTTGGTCATAAAATTCCATATATTCAGCTGGAATATACCTCTTCACTTTCAATAAATCTTTTAATTTTTGACACTGATTGGCACTTGCTTTCCAGGATACGCCAATTTGATGGGAAGTACAGGATGCTTATTGAAGCTGGAATGACCAGCACACACGTCAGAGTGGAGATGAAGATCATTCACATCTTTTGAGGTATACTTCTCGATGTAATTATACAGAAATCAGCAAACCTCATTTGCGCCTTTCTCCGCTTCGCCTTCATGGTACACATAAAAGAGTGACTGCTTGATTTTCATATTATGTATGCCAAAACATTCTTAATTTAGGATCCTCTTTTGGTAGTCTTCTGCTCTTGACATCTTGAACTTCGATTAGCCCTTGCAGGAAGATATCTTATTGTTCTTATAACAGAAACTGTTCAAGTGAGCAATGATATTGCCGCGAGAGACAACGACGACGTATTTCAAACAGTAGCTCCTGTCTGCCCCGTCAATCGCACCAGACGTGAAGAATGGCGTCGCCCTGTTATGACTTACGCTGCAGCCGCCAAACGGCAGCCCATTGAACCGGCGACCTTCTGCTCCGCAGTCCATGACGCTATCCCCTGCGCCACACCGGCAGTTGATGTTCGTGGTCTCTCGCGGCATTGCTCACCACCGGAGACGACCAAGGACTGAGAGAATGTAGTCACAATGTCATCCTCGGATGGGACTTCCTTCAGGCATCCCAAGCTATCATTGACTGTGGAAGATCTGAGCTGCAAATTGAAGAAGTTGTTCTGCCAGATACACGTAATACAGATTTTTCTGGGAAGTTATTCGTCGTTGACAATGTGACGATACCGCCGATGACAATGAGAAGAGTTGCAGTCAGAAACACAGATGACTGGTTAAACTGTGTAGTTCTTGTTGATAGTAAAAAGTTTATCAGGCTCACAAAAGAAATTTACATACCAGTGGCGGTCATAAGCATTACTGGTGGTCAAGGAGAGATTTGGATCACAAATTGTCACGAGCAGTCACAACATATCCCCAAGGGAATGTGTATCGGGACAGCTGAACCAATCCAGGACGGTGAGCTCAACGTCATCAATGAAGACCCATGCCCTGCTATTAGTAAAGACAACACGCTGGAGGACACAAACGTGGAACTGCCAATAGGGCCTGGACTGACCAAGGAACAACGTCAGCGTGTGTTAGGTATACTACGCAAATTTTCGGGTGTATTCTCACCCCAGCAGGGGAAAAGTCAGACGAAACAGCCCATGATAAAGCACCGTATCAATACTGGGGACCATCCGCCAATTAGCCAGCGTTCCTATAGAGTGTCGCCAGCTGAAAGACGGATAATTCGGGAGGAAGTGGAAAAGATGTTGAGAGATGACATTATTCAACCTTTGGAGAGTCCTTGGTCGTCTCTGGTGGTCCTCGTAAAGAAAAAGGATTTTGTAACAAGGCACGTCCATTACAAGAACTTCTGCAGGGAGACGCCAAATTTTACTGGGATGCGACAAAAGAAAGAGCTTTCCGAGCACTTAAGGAGGCTCTAACTTTCGCACCAGTGCTAGCCTTGTACGACGAGAATGCAGAAACGGAACTTCACACAGACGCCAGTGGCTATGGGATTGGTGCAGTGCTTGTACAAGTTCAGGAAGGTGCCGATAAAAGTGATAGCCTATGCGTCAAGAGTTCTTTCAAAGTCCGAGATAAACTACTCTACAACTGAAAAAGAATGTCTCGCGGTTATCTGGGCTATCAACAAGTTCCGGCCGTATTTATTCGGCAAACCATTCACCGTCGTGAGAGACCACCATTCTTTGTGTTGGCTGACCAGCTTGAAGGATCCATTAGGTCGACTAGCAAGATGGGCACTAAGACTCCAAGAGTACGATGTCACAGTGGTATTCAAGAACGGGCGCAAACACAAGGATGCCGACTGCCTTTCGAGGAATCCATTAGGGGAACACAACATTATTAATGAAATTTCAGCTCTCATTGAATTAGATGACGTTACAGCTGAACAGAGGGAAGATCCAACACTATTAAAAATGATAGAGGCCTTGGAGGAAGGAGAACCGACCAATGGAGAGTTCCAACTTATAAACGGAACATTGTACAAGAGCAACTACGATCCACTGGGCACCAAATGGCTACTCGTTGTTCCAGCTTAACTCCAGCCAGCTATTCTCAAATATTTCCATGATGCTCCAATATCCGGTCATCTGGGATTCGTGAAGACCCTAGACAGAATCAGACGCAGGTATTACTGGAAAGGTCTCTACCGATCTGTCAAGCACTATGTGAGTCACTGTAAAGAGTGCCAGCGACGGAAGCATGTGCCGCAATTACCTCCAGAACATCTCGTTCCGATTCCGCCGGCAGTAGCTCCATTCCACCGAGTTGGGATCGATCTTTTAGGGAGGTTACCGAAGTCGACAACCGGTAACCATTGGATAATAGTCTCCACTGACTACCTCACACGCTACGCTGTCACCAAACCTGTGCCGACTGCAGAAGCTCCAGAGATCGCAAAATTCATTGTAGAAGACATTATTTTGAAGCATGGAGCACCACGTGTCATGATATCTGATCGTGGAAAAGTATTCCAGTCAAAACTAGTATCAGAGGTAATGTCACGGTGCAACATTGTCCACAGAATGACAACTGCATACCATCCTCAGACAAAAACCTTAGCCGACATGCTGTCGATGTACGTCGATGTTGAGCAGAAGGATTGGGATACAATTCTGCCAGTCGTGACATTTGCTTACAATACCGCAAGACAAGACACCACAGGCTTCACTCCGTTTTTCCTGCTCCATGGCCGTGAATGTTGTTGTTGTTGTTGGTTGTTTTAAGGGGACTAAACAGCTAGGTTATCAGTCCCCTGTTCCTAGCTGAGAGTCAACTGTCAAAGATAAAACAACGCCCTGAAAATGACACTGCACAAAAGGGCAAGTTAATAATAGACAAGTCATTGACAATACAAAACGGAGACACACACAATTAGTAAAAGAATGTCACGAATAAAACTGCATAGCAGAGGTCATTGGCTGGCTGATCACAAAGAAAAAACAGGATGAGCCAGCCACACTGCAGACACTAAGAACTCCAAAGGACGTGAAAAGTTAAAAAGCTGGGTTGGTGGCAGCCTAAGATGTCAGGCCACAGCACCTACCGTTAGATCGAGTCATAAAAACCAGCAGCGCGGATAAAACGTAAAACTTTGTTAGCCGTAGAGGCGTCGTCACCTAAAACTAAGGGTAGTGCGTCAGGAAGATTAAAATAATGCCGCAGGTTGGCGAAAAGCGGACAGTCCATCAAAAGATTGGCCACTGTCAACACAGTGCCACATCGACACACGGGTGGAGCCTCGCGCCGAAGGAGATACCTGTGGGTGAGCCACGTATGTCCAATCCGGAGGCGACAGAGGACAACTGACTCTCGGCGGGTCGGCCGCAGTGAAGATTTCCACAAAACTGTGGAGAGCTTCACTGCCCGAAGCTTATTCGGTGCAGTCGCCGTAGCCCACTCGGTACTCCAAGCTTCGCGTACCTTCCGGTGCAACACCAGTTTAAAATCGTGTTCCGTGACACCAATAGTCAGAGGTGGTCCCATAGTGGCCTGCTTGGCCAATCGATCTACATGCTCATTCCCTGGTATGCCAACATGACCTGGGGTCCACACAAAGACCACAGAACGGCCTAATTGGCATAGGGAGTGAACAGTGTCCTGGATCGACCGCACTATCGGGTGCCGAGAGAAACACTGGTCGATCGCTTGTAAGCCACTCAGGGAGTCCGTACAGATGACGAATGACCCCCTGGGGCAGGCTTTGAGATGTTGTAGAGCTCTGAGAATAGCGATCAGCTCGGCGGAGAATATGCTACTCTCACCGCGCAGAGAATGCTGTTCTACGTGGTTGTGATGTAGAAACGCATACTCAGCACGGCCATCTACTACGGAACCATCTGTGTAAATGGCGTCTGCGGCACGGAACGGCTCGAGCACTTGCAGAAACTGGTAACGGAGATGTACGGGAGAAACAGAGGCCTTCGACGCATGGGACAGGTCCAGACGGAGCTGCAAACGAGGAATGGACCAAGGAGGGGTGTGGAAGGAATAGTGGAAAGTGGTTGGAAGTGAATAGGATGTGAGAGACGAAAGAAGGATACGAACACGGACCGAGATCGGGTATCCCGACCTTGGCCGTCGTGGAGGGATAGGGAGTGCAGTGTCTGGAAATAGGAGCCGGCGGTTCGGGTGGAAGGGCGAGGCCTGAACACGAGCAATATAGGATGCCAGCAGGTGTTGCCTACGGAACCGCAGCGGGAGGACTCCAGCTTCTACAAGGAGGCTTGTCACCGGGCTCGTGCGAAAAGCCCCCGAAGCTAAACGGACACCACAGTGTAAAATTGGGTCCAACGCCTGCAGTGCTGATGGCGCAGCCGAATCGTAGACTATGCAACCATAGTCTAGGCGCGACTGGATGAGCGCCTTATAAAGTTGCAGGAGCGTTGGGCGTGACGCTCCCCAAACTGTATGGCTTAGACAACATGGCCGTGAAGCTGAGACGACAATGGGCACACTGTTCCCGTTCCAACCGGATGACAGTCAGGATGACTATGTTAAACAGCTCATCACCAGGGTCGAAGAAGCAAGACAGCTGGCTCGCATACGGACACTGAACGCCCAGGAGAAGGACCGTCAGCGGTATAACGACAAGCACCGACCTGTTGTGTACAGCCCAGGAGATCTGGTATGGATTTTTACCCCTGTACGGAAGGTTGGACTGTCAGAAAAGTTATTGAAGCGATACTTTGGTCCGTATCGTGTCATACGTCACCTGTCAGACGTCACATACGAAGTTGAGGATTATGAGCCGTCGTCGAAACGTCAAAAACGAAGAGACATTGTTCACGTCCTGTGCATGAAGCCTTACTACGATCCTGAAGAGCAAGTAGACGACAATGGCTTCTTGTTCAAGGACTTTAAGGATGGTAACGTTCCTGATGAAGCCACGACAGGAACGTCTGTTCTCGATAATCGCGGAGAAGGGAAGGATTCTCTTGAACTGTCATACAGAGGACCCATGACACGGTCAGATCCAGATCCAGGACATCGCAGCTGGCTCCACAGGGATCATAACAGCGGGTCGTTGTTTCTCCAGGAGAGGGAGCAATGCCGCGAGAGACCACGAACACCACCTGCCGGCGTGGCGCAGGGGATAGCGTCACGGACTGTGGAGCAGAAGGTCGCCGGTTCAATCCCACCCACCGGCAAAAGTTTATTTCTTTTTAATTTACAATTACAGAAGGTTCTACATCTTTCTTATGTTCACTTGTAAATTCTACTTGTTTCTTATGTTAACTGTTCTTCTAATTTCTGATTCAATTCTGTCTGTGTATAAATAGCAGAGCACTCTGCCTGAGAGGCAGTCAGTGCTGCGTGCAACGTGACAATATCTATCTTCGTGTCATCATCAAACAGAGAAAAACAGTCGTTGTTGCAACTGAAAGAGTCAAAGTTAGCAATTATGATAACGCTTAAATGCATACTACGCAGGTATATGCCTTTACTTCCATACAGAAATCAAGCACACGTATTTTACTCACTTGCAGTCATCTCCTGTACTCCGACGCTGAATTTTGTGACCCTTACTTATCAGCATTTCTTGCCCTTTTCTTGCCTACAGGAGGTATTTCAGAGTCCAAAGAAGACCACAGATACAATTACACCTCGACAAATAAGTGGCTTCCGAATGCGACAGTAATGACCTATTATTTGAACCTACAATGCTGTAAACACAACAATGGATTGTTGCAGTGATGCTAACCTCAGACGACAAAATACGCGGGAAAGCAGCCCAAGGCCGCCAATAACTTCTGCGTTCGATTAAATACACCTCCACACAGTCATTGCAAAAACGGCATGAGTCAATGACTCATGACCTTTTTGCAATGAACCAAGATTTCAAGGGTCGATAGTGACACCATTTGATAGCTGACTACTGCCCTACTTGTACGTATGAATCCAGCTACACTTTCCCATTCATTTCCAATGGCTAACTCATTTTCGTAAAAAAGTTGACTTATGACCTTTTGCAATGTTCGATTCATATGTTCTGGAATATAAAATAGATACATCACCATATGGACATTAACTGAGATACTGTAAATAAGATATGTAACTGTTTTGTACTGTACTGACACAATTTGTCTCTTATGTTTTTGTCGTTAATCATTTGGATTTACATCATTTTTGTTATTAATAAATGCAATTGACAGATGGCATATCTAAACTTAAAGAATTTAACATACATTTTTATTAACACAACAATCTTAGAATAGGCTATATAAAACAGGAAGAACTGTTGTATACTACTTACAAAATTATTATATATAATTATGATGAAAATTCATTTCTATGTTTTAAAGAGTCATTTACATAATCTGACTATTTGATGCTGGGAATTTATTTCTACAATAGACGATCATAGTATTGATCTATATTCCAATAGTGTCAATGCATATATGAAACTAAAATTTTTAAATGTATATAAATGAAGATACTTCTGTTACTATTATTGACATAAATAATAAGTGTTTATGACAAGAATAAAGCAATATATTACTTAATTGATTATGGTTATTTGGATATTCCAGATAATAAAAACACACAAGTGAGTGAAGATGCATTTAGAGAAGCATTAATGTTATTTCAGTTAACATAAATCTTGATATAAATGGTGAGTTAAGTGACAATACTTAAAATTTTATGAAAATGCCTAGGTGTGGTGTAAAAGATGAATGTAGGTGTTCTAGAACTAGCATGTATAAATGGCATAAGAAAAATATAAAATGGCATTATAAAGGTTCTACTAAAAACGTGTTACATATAGCAGAAGCAGCATTTAATTTGTGGCAAAAATATTTAAATATTCAGTTTCATCGTGATGGCAATAATCCTCATATCTTAATTACAAATAAAAGATGAAAACATAGATACGAATAAGATAAAAATATTCATTGTTCAAAAGATTTAGACGGAAAAGGTGAGGTGTTAGGAGACGCATTTTTTCCAACTTTGAATAAGGATCCAGTAAAAATTCATATGGATGTCGATGAATTGTGGTATTTGGAAATTGATGAAAATACACCAAGGCACCAAACAAATCTATTGGCAGTGTTTGTGTATGAAATTGGTCATGTATTAGGTTTACAACTCTGAGATATGTATGGATCAATTATGTATGCTTACTATAATGGACCACATTTCGAATTATCTCAAGATAATATTAAAGTTATTCAAAGTTTATATGGTAAAGTATTAGCACAACCTATAAAACCAAAAATAATTGTAAATGTACCTACATCATGTATACCAATTTAACCAATTCCACCAGCAAGTGAAAATAAACATTTCAATCACTTATTATTTGCAAAGGAAATTTAACATGTTTTTATAAACACTTATAATCACTTATTATTTGCAAAGGAAGTGTAACATCTTTTTATAGACACGGGTGTGGATTGGTAATGATTTGAAATCACACCTAATAACAGATTGGTTAACACTTTTAACACAAAATTTAGAATCTATAAATGACATATATCAAAGACCTAATCTTGAAGTTGTAATATTAGTTGAGAACATGACATATATGATGCATTTGCATACATTACAATTAAGTTGCTCAGTACTGAGGCACAAATCGTTATAGGTTCTGAAAGCTGGCTGACGCCTGAGATAAATTCGGCCGAAATTTTTTCAAAGGGCCAAATGGTCTTCAGAAAGGATAGAATAAATAAAACAGGGGGTGGTGTGTTTATTGCTGTTACAAACGGTTTATCCTGCAGCGAAATTGAGGCAGATACTTCCTGTGAATTGGTCTGGGTAGAGGTTATACCAGACCACCGAAATATATTAATAATTAGATCTTTTCATTGGCCCCCTGACTCAGACGATGCGGTTGCAGAAATGTTCAAAGAAAGGTTGAATCATATTTCAAATAGGTATTCGAAGCATACTGTTGTAATCGGTGGCGACTTTAATTTACCCTCGATATGTTGGCATAATTATGTATTCAAAACCGGGGGCAAATATGAAACATCGTCCGAACTAGTTCTGAATGCTTTTTCTGAAAACTATTTCGAACAGTTAGTTCATGAACCCACTAGAATAGTATGGGGTTGCGAAAATACTCTTGATCTCCTAGCAACAAATAATCCTGAGATAGTAAAGAGCATCAAAACAGATACAGGGATTAGCGAACATCGAGTTGTAGTAGCGAGACTGAATATTGAAATTCCCAAATGCACCAAAAATAAACGAAAAATATATCTATTCAATAAAGCAGATAAAAATTCGCTTCACGCTTTCCTGAGTGATAGTCTCCAGTCCTTCAAAACTAAAAATGCGAGTGTAGTTCAGTTGTGGCTTACTTTCAAAGACATAATATCAGTAGCAATCGAGAGATTTATACCAAATAAATTAATAAAAGAGGGGGCTGACCCCCCGTGGTACACAAAATAGGTCAGATCACTGTTGCAGAAACAAAGAAAAACGCATGCAAAATTTAAAAAGACACAGAATCCGCAAGACTGGCAATCTTTTACTGAAACTCGCAACCTAGCGCAGACTTCAATGCGAGAATCTTATAGTTGTTTCCACAACGAAATCCTGTGTCGTAATCTTGCAGAAAATCCAAAGAAATTCTGGTCATACGTGAAGTACACTAGCGGCAAAACACAAACAATACCTTCACTACGCGATAGCAATGGTAATACTACCGACAACAGTACTGCTAAGTGTTACTAAACACAGCTTTCCGAAATTCTTTCACCAAAGAAGACGAAGTAAACACTCCAGTATTCAATCCAATAACAGCTGCCAGCATGCGAAACTTAGAAGTAGATGTTCCTGGTGTAGTAAAACAACTTAAACCACTAAACAAAAATAAATCTTCCGGGCCAGATTGTATACCAACTAGATTCCTCTCAGAGTATGCTGATGCAATAGCTCTGTACTTAGCTATAATTTACAACCGATCACTCAGCAAAAGATCCGTACCCAAAGACTGGAAAGTTGCCCACGTTACTCCAATATTCAAGAAAGGCAATAGGAGTGATCCCCAAAATTACAGGCCTATCTCATTGACGTCGATTTGCAGTAGGATTTTGGAACATATACTTTGTTCGAATATTATGTACTACCTCGAAGAGAATGACCTATTAACCAATAGTCAGCACGGATTCAGAAAGTATCGCTCTTGCGAAACACAGCTTGCCCTTTATTCACTTGAAGTGTTAAGTGCCATCGACAAGGGATCTCAAATCGATTCCATATTTCTCGATTTCCGGAAGGCTTTTGATACTGTACCCCACAAGCGGCTTCTAATGAAATTGCGTGCTTATGGAATATCTCCCCACTTGTGCGATTGGATTCACGATTTCCTATCAGAAAGGACACAGTTCATTGTAATTGACGGTAAGTCATCGAGTAAAACAGAAGTGATATCTGGCGTTCCACAGGGAAGCGTTATAGGTCTCCTACTCTTCCTTGTGTTTCTAAACGATTTAGGATATAATCTGAATAGCTCCCTTAGACTGTTCGTGGATGATGCTGTCGTATATCGGTCAGTGAAGTCAACAGAGGATCAAAAGCAACTGAAAGCGATTTAGACAAAATTTCTACTTGTTGCGAAAATTGGCAATTGACACTAAATAAAGAAAAGTGTGAAGTAATACACATGACCACTAAAAGAAATCCGCTGAACTTCAATTACGCGATAAATCAGTCAAACCGTAAGGTCGTAAATTCTACCAAATACCTAGGAGTTACAATTATGAACAACTTTGACTGGAGAGTACACATAGAAAATATTGTGGGGAAGGCGAACCAAAGGTTACGTTTCATTGGCAGAACGCTTAGAAGATGCACCAGCTCCACCAAAGAGACTGCCTACATCACACTTGTGCGTCCTCTCTTGGAGTACTGCTGCCCCTTGTGGGACCCTCACCAGGTGGGACTGACGGAAGATATTGAGAAGGTTCAGAGAAGGGGAGCTCGTTTGGTTTCATCACGTTACGGGGGGGGGGGGGGGGGGAAAGCGTCACGGAAATGTTGCAAGAATTGGGGTGGTAATCATTAAAAGAAAGACGTTATTCATTGCGGCGTGATTTGTTTGCAAAGTTTCAAACACCGACTTTTAGTCCTGAATGTGAAAATATTTTGCTAGCACCCACCTACTTAGGGAGACATGACCATCCCAATAAAATAAGAGAAATCAGATCGAAAACGGAACGATTTAGGTGTTCTTTCTTCCCGCGCGCTATTAGAGAATGGAACGGTAGAGAAATGTTATGAAAGTGGTTAATGAACCCTCTGCCAGGCACTTAAATGTGATTTGCAGAGTATCTATGTAGATGTAGATACCAGGATATCCGAAACCATTATCTAGTACACAATTACGTAATGATTATAAAATTAATGCTGTTGTTAACACATATACTGTTAGAATATTTGTGTTAGATAATGACTTTATCTATGTCGAAGTGTATGAATGTAATTTTAATTATAACATACGTGGTATTATAACCAGAGAATTTTTTGTATTACCAGCTGGAATAAGTTCAGTATTTAGATACATTAATGATATGTTGTATTTTTAAAAGATAATACTTTTTATGAATATAATGAATTCACAAAAGGGTAGTGAATTTTTGTACAAATGTGTTATAATTATTTGGTATATATATATATATATATATATATATATATATATATATATATATATATATATATATATATATATATATATATATTATTTCCAGATGTAATAACAGTATTAAAAACACATCTTGAAAATTTTTCTGCTATATAAATGGATACTAACAAGAAGTGTAGTCGATGTAAAAATATTAATACTATTGATGAATTGCATACTGATAAATTCCAAAAACATGGCCATCGCAATATATGCAATCAATGTGCCTTTATTATACTAAGAGGTATTATGATATTAATAAGGATAAAATGTTTGAAATAAGTTACAGGTGAATGTGGCAGAAGTGTTGCTAGCTGTAAACATAAATGGCATGATTCACTAAGAACTCACAAAATAACGTTATGTTTAACTACCCAACTATTATGTTGATTATCAAATCTTAATGATTTAAAGTATACTGAATCATTTTTATAACAGTTTTTCGATAAGATATACATCTGGATATTTTTTTTCTGTAGTTCATATTAATAAAAAGTTCCTTTAATGTCTCAATTTGTATGTAATTGGGTATGAAAATAGAACGTCTTGAATTTCAAACAATTCAGTAGACCAATTAGCAGTATATCCTTTTCAAATATTACTTTCAGTTTGCTTATCCTAACTTTATTACCAATAGATTACTTTACTTTAGTTGGAAACTTAAACATTGCATTAGGTTTATAATTTTTTTCATTAACATATATTAGTTTCATTTTTATAGTTCGATGTATTGTGTTATTATATTCATCAACTAATTTTGAAACACTATCTGTATACTAGTAATTGCCTTGAAGGCTAAATTTTTTCCACATTTTTTCTTTTAATTGCCTTTTGAATCTTTCAACAAAGGATGTTTTTCATTCACTAAAAGTTGAATAATGGTTAATATTATATTTTTCAATACTTCTTGAAAATCTTTAATGCAGAATACTTTTTGTAAATTATTTGGTAATCTAATTTTAAATATAGTTTCAAAAGCATCACTTACAATTTTGCTTTTTATCTTTAACTAAAATTGTCCAAGCAAATTTTGGAAAAAACATCAATAACAGTCAATAAATATTTATAGCCTTTATTTATATTCGAGGTTCCTTTCAGATATCCTAAATCCATTACAACTCAAGCAGCTTGCCATAAATCTTCAATCCCAAATGATACTACTTTTCTTCTATTGTAATTTTTTCTGATTGGCTAATGTAATTCTTCATTAGCATTGGACACTGGCTTTATTCTATCACCTCCAAAAATTTTTAAACAGATTTACTCTTTTTAGTTTTATATACTGGCCATATACCTTCAATTCCTTGTCTTCGAATTTTTTGTTGATACTCTGTGAGGATTGTGGATTCCTGTAACTTTTTTACACTTCAAACAATAAATGTGATCCACTTATATAGAATAAAAATTATTCTTCTAACATAAGTTCACAAAATAAAAATATATTTACATCTGCTGGAACAGTCTTAATTGTTTTATTTAGTGATTTCAGCAGTTTATCTCTCCGTTTCATATAATGTGCTTTATCTAGTTGATCAGTATATATATGTTTTATATCTTAACATTAGATCTTTATATTTTTTCTGTAAAATTAATAGGGTACAGTTCACTAACAATAATGACTCCAGATATAATTATTTTCTTTTTTTTTTACATCAAACTCGAATTGATGTTCTATTACTTCATTACCAGTCAGAAAAGTAAATTCAATTAGACTAATTTTATTATCATCAAGATCAAGTCCAAATCCTAATTTTCGTTTTCCATACATTATCCCTATAAGTGCTGTTGTTGCAACCTTGTGACCCAATGATGCATCAGAAGCATGCATTCCTTCTTTTGCAGCTAATTGAAATTATCTGCTTAATGTCTTTCTTCTAAATCTGTGTGGTCACAATATACAATATCATGTTGTTTGGAAGCTTCAACTAATGTATTTATTCCTGTATCACCAGATGCTAGTCTTTCTTTTGATTTGGTTCCTGGACCACATAATCTATAACCTGGAAGATGCATTTAGAGTGGAAGTTTGTTGATCAAAGTGTACACTAATCCTTTTCCATATTTTCACTTTGCCAGAATGAGTGTGATAAATAATTCAAAAATCTAATCAAGTATGGAATGCCTTTAGGGTAGTTGATGATGATATCAGTAAAATTATTTGTTAACATGTGTTATGCCATTATGTTAATTTTTGTTTCCAGCTAATTCTTCTCCATGAATTACAGCTAATCTATCGATTAATTCACATACATCATTCATCCAAAGATATTCAACCAGTTTGTCTGTTTTTTCAGGTGAACTCTTTGTAGTTGCTGTTCTTAAACTTGGGAATTAAACATCAACAATTCCTTTTATCAAATTATTGTATTTAACACCTATACTTGACTTTATTTTATTACAATTATTATCAGAATATTGTGCACCTGATGCATATAGTAGATCTGCATAATTTTATAAATCAACAGAATCGAATTTATCATTCAAATCATCCATAGTAATGTATTTTTAAGTAAACAAATTCATAAATTCTTCTTTTAATTTTTCCTGTTTCTTTTTATTTCGTTTTGCTTATTTAACAAGCTATGGTTCATACACTGAAAGTGTACTAAGTTCTTTAGGATGATCATATTTTACAAACATTTATATAACATAAAAACGTTCATGTTTATGTTTACATTGATGTTTGACGTTTATTTTTATGTTGTTAGAAACTGTTATATTTGTTATCTGTATTTACCATCATTTGATTTATCTGTCATGTCTATAGTTATAAAACCAAAATTATCATCGTTCAACAATTATTGCACATATCTAAAATCATTTATCTTAAGTCACCACCAACAAATTCACAATAAATGTGATGTAGAATTGTGTCATCCTATCTGAAAATATTTTTAAAAAATCAGATTATCTCTGACTAGTTGTTTGATCGTTTTGAATTCGTTCGAGTCAAATAAAAATAATTTATTCCTTTATGTCTACCTCTAGAAAATAAACCCTTACAACATCTTGATTTTCCAATATAAAGTCATCAAATACTACAAGTGAATTGTTTTGACATTCATCTAATAGTATAACTTCAACATTCTTACTAATAAATGATGCCAAGGAGTCACCTGTTGATTCTTCAATTTTATTGCATTTTTAATACATTCCTGATACTTTGGATGATCTAAGCATTTAGAATAAACATGGAAATGGTTAATTGTATTCCAATATAACCATCCTGGTGGTAAAATATAGTTATCAATCATTAAGGTAGTTTTACCATATCCACTAGGTCTAATAATAGCACATCTAATGGAGTAAGTAAAAGTTTACCATGATTATTTTTTGGTTTCTTTTCTGGAATTCGTATTTTTGGTTCTCAAACTCTTCAGTAAATGAGTAGATTAATTCAACAAAGTGGTACTTCATCAGTATTCAAATAAAGAATAACGGTTCCTATAAGATATAGTTTTAAAATTTTAGCGTTGTTTGGATTTTATACTACGTTTTTAACATCAAATGTTACAACAAAAATAATAAATTATACTGTGATTGTGAAACAATAATTATTCCAACTTTGGAAAGTTTGGAAAAATATATTCATACAATGAAGCCTAATATACATACAAAAGCACATGAAATATTAAATAGAGTTACTATTGAAAGTCATGTTAAGCTGTATATGGACATTAAAAAAGATGATAATATAGCAAGTTTGCTAGGATTTAGTAATCAGGCTATTAATACAAACGGAAAGACTGTTGCTAAAGATGTTCCTAAGATTATTCCATCTGAATTAATAATTGTAAATTTTAATCTAGCTAATGGCATGTACGTAACGCATACTATTCATCGTCATCGTGAAACGAATATTATTGCTTCATTTAAGCCAAATTTTGAATTTGGTGCACCAATAATTTATGAGACTTATCATCCTTTATTTGCTCCACTTCTTGATAAAATTCAGGATTTAGAGGTATCTATAACTGACAAAAATGATAATCTTATCGATTTCAATGGTGCTAATGTGACTAATTTTATTCTTAATAAATGAACAAGATTGAAAGCTATCAATTTCAATCATCCCAGTGAATGAAAAAAGTAAAAATAATCTGAATATTCCTAATAAAGATACATAAATTTATATATATATATATATATATATATATATATATATATATATATATATATATATATATATATATTGGTGATGGATAGTTGCATCCTAATCATGCTCAATTGTACATGAACTTCAGTGTCACTGGAGCTGATGGTACTGATTATCCTATGTATGATGGAATATCCAATAAGTTGGTAATTGATAACTATGTGGCAAAACTATATGACTTTATAACCATAAAAAGGGTAATACTATATTATCTAGAATTGAACATGCATTTATTTCGTCATCAGTTTTGTGGAATTTAACATCATCTGTTGTTGATAAAATAAATATGGAAGAACATATAGATAACAATGGGAAACTGAAAAAAGAAGAAAAATGAAATACTGTATCCATTGTAAATGTTAGGTGGATTTCTCAAGGATTATAAAGAAGTTACATAGGAGGGTGATCTTACAGTGATTTTTACATGGAGTTCAAGTGCAAATGATTGTATTCTTAGATGGGCTGACTACAATAATGATGGTGGAGAAGTGAAGGATACATTACCAAAAGAAGGCATAATCGTATTTGAGAGTATGGAAATTAGAATACCAGTAAATATGAACCTAATTATGAACTAGAACAATATGAAATTATGCTGAAAAACCCAAAAATTCCGATATCGTTCTTTAGAAGTAGTTGGATTAAGTGGTAAGACGAATGTCGAATTATACATCACAAATTATTACAGTTCAGTGGAATTTGATATGCCTTACTTCATGTTTGCAGTATTTCAAAAAGATCGTAAAAATAATCAGTTAGCTGACTCTTCAGTGTTTGACCATGTTAAACTACAGAATATATACCTGAAAAATGGAACTTAGCTCCACCAAATAACTTTCATGATTTTAAGTGAGGCACACAACTCAAAGGTGATGTTGATATAAATTCTTTTAAGTTCATAATAAAGTATCCTAGCTATGTGGATTAATTTGACATATAGAAAATTATAGAAGCTACACAAAAAGCAATGATGAAGTTATGTGCTACATTTAATGACAAAATACCAGCTGATACGTTTACCTACATAGTCATGTATGGAAAGAAAACTCTGACTTATGATGCTCAGCATAGAATACTGACAGAGAATTTTTACTGTTTATAAACGATGAAAGACAAAATATGAAAATTAGTTAATGTACTAATTGTATGCTTTGATATATTCAGATAAAAAGATACCAATTCATCTAGGCTATAATGGTTTCATACAAATCCATCAATATTTTCTAGCATATATTCTTCTAATTTTACATAACTTGTAATAGCTCTTATTTGTGCTTCCATATATTCATCAGCTTCCTGCTGGCTCCGCCTCTTATCTCTGTTTCACTCGCACACTAGTTTGCACTCTGTGTAGGTGTTCATTTCACTTCATTAGCGCACAAGGAAACAGTTCTTACAGAAGGAAACAGATGGCTCTTAATACAGTACAGAAGTTTGTAAATTTTCTAAACATTTTTTGCGTATTTGTTAACAGATTTTGATGCTTTAAACTTTAACAGCATACTGTTTTCCATATGTTTCTATCATTTCAGTACAGTTTTATACGGCTTAACAGCTGAATATTGAGATTGCACATACACACTGAAACGAAGTTTAGTCCTATTTATACTTATTACAACACTTTCTAAATAAGTATTTGGTACATAATTGTTGGCAAATAAATGATTTTTATGTTTCGTGAAGTAAGTGATTTTTTGTTTGTAAGCATATGAAGGAAGTACTGTGTGTTATTTGATGTCGGTAGCTCAGCTCACTGTGTGTGTTTCCAATCATATAATGTTTACTAGTGTCATTATGTGGTTCGAATCCTGCTCAATACTGAGTTTATTTAAGAAATCCCATGTGATGCAGCCTGGGGTTTCTCCACACAAGACAGGAGTTTTTCAGAAAAATATAACGTTCTGAGTAGTAAATTTTCAACTAAAATAGACATTCGATAACGAACGTTTTTGCACACTTTCCATGAGTAAATAATTATTTTTGTACAAATTTATTAAAATTTTTGGTGTTGTGGCATACTGTTAACGATGTTGCTGTTTGTGTACTATACTTGTGTTTTATTACGATTCTTGTAGTAGATATTGAACTTCACGTATACGTACAGAAAAGACATTTATAACCAGTTTTGAACCAATTTATTTATATTTTTGAATGTGTGGTGTGGCAGGCCGGTGACCCCAATTTGTGTCTACTAAAATTTAATATTCATTCTGGTATTAGCATCACCTAATCATAACATATAAGAATGTATACAATGCTGGCACTATTTATAAGTTTCAATATCCCTTGTGCAGTTATTACCTGTAACAACAGCGACGGCAGATATGTGCGCAATATTGTTGCACACACAGAATATCAAACTGTCCAGTTCTTTTTTATACCACCTAAGGAAACCATTACACCTTGAAACGAGTCTGTCATTTCGTTTCATTGCTTGGTTGTCTCATTATATCAACTTAATGAATGAAATTTGAATTGATTCACTTGGGAATGGCTTGCAACTTTTTGTGGCAGGTGTTGAAAACTGAAAGAGCACTTGTAGAAACAGAGAGGGTGAAGGTGTACATTTTATTTTATATCTATCCTGTTATAAGTCACTCGCCTATTTTTCCCCATCCTTGTTTGCTATGGAGTGCGAGTGGAATGTAATAATATTACTTTCGGTGTTGTTAAGATGGGAATATTGTAATATTTGGTTGTGGCTATGTATTTGCAGCAAGGACTGCCTTGCAGTAAAGGTTTTGTTTGAGGGTTGAAGTAGAGGGGTCGATCTGGTCAAACCAGGGGTTGCAAAGGCGGTGGAGTAACGGATCCTCGCTGTCCAGGCAATTGGGGTGCTCCGCCCTTGCGAATTTGTAGAGGGGACGGTTGGCTCGGGTCGCGCCTAGGGAGAGAAAGAGATCGATTCCTGGCCTGGTGGAGTGCGGACGTATGGAGAGCTGCTCGTTGGTGTCGCAGAGGTTTTGGTAAAGATTTGGTGAGAATATTCAGAGATGTTGCTCATGATGTCGCTTTCAGCACCGGTTTTTAGGAGATACAATCAATAGGTGTCAATTTTAACATTTTTTGGTGACTTCAAGTGATATAATCAGACCGAGAAGGTGTGTGCTTTGTCGTGGGTTAAAGTTGCTGCTAAGTGAGTTATAGGTTACATGGGGAGTATCAGTTCATTGAACGTGTTTTTTTATTTGTTTCCGGATCATATTCATTTTGAGGGTCAATATTAAAATTTACAGTGATTTTCCTTCTAACTAGGACTTTGTGCGTGAAATGGATAAATTGTAGTTTGTGAGTCTAGTTGGTGCAATGGTAGTCTTTTATACATTTGTTTAATGCATAAATGTGTAGGATTAATCTCTGAATAATAACGGTTTCCTTTGTGCAATGTGTTCAGGGTGTACATTGTGCCACATGGTGGTCAGTACATATTAAATCTGGTAACGTAGGGTCTGTTGCAATTGCTTACCCTGCTCATGCAATAGTAATTATTTAGTGTGGTGGTAATTATTTTAAATTAAATCTCAGTAACTTGGTTTTTGTTGGGGGCACCACTGAACACGTATGTTCATCACGTAGTCGGGTATTGTAATGTTTTGTGATCCCCTGCCATGTTCTAGCAATGATAAGAAGGTCGGTAATGCAAATTCCATTGATGGGTAATATTTTGTTTCCATTCACACCACTTTGCTGCCCCTGGCGCGCTACGGCCGGGCGGATTCAAATTTGATGGGTCACGCAGTAATTCTTCTTTGCATGCCTTGTGTGAATCTGGTAATCATAGCGGGGAGTCAGAGGGAAACTCCTTGCTTCCATATCCTTGCAAGTGACGAAATTAACCTGTCTTTTTGGAAACTTGCTAGGAGGCCCATTCAGATGATAGCAAGAAAAGGTTGCACTTAAATTCTCGTTTATACTAAAAATTAGCATTTAAATTAACATCACGTAGGGTTTATCTTAAAGAATTAGTGGTTAAATAAATAACGATTTTATCCCATATGCATGTCGAAGCAATTTCTAAATGTTCATATGACCCTATTCATCACTAATAATTCCATTATTAACGTCTTTCCTGTGGCCTGCAGTGGTGCACTGAAGCATAAATAACAAAGTAACGTTTCCGTTCCATTTGAGTAGGTATATTGGTTCTGATTAATTAGGTCAGATGTGTTTGTAATGTTATCCGTTGCACGGGTCAATCTTATGACTCTTCAATTTCATTAAAGTTGTTGGGTGTGCTTATTACACACATGGCAGGAACCCTTATATGTACTCAAACTGGATACAGCCTGCGTAGGCAAGTCATTCCACATACAAACGTGTGGGAGCCATATTGCATCGCAATAGCTTGCAGTAGGTACACTCTTTGACAAAAAACTTGGCCGCCGGCCAGCCGCCGCTGAGCCTAAGTCCGAGCCGATCGCGACATGGGACAATAAAAATGGCCGAACTGATTCGCTCTAAGTCCGGCTACCTGCACAATCTGGCAACACCCGTAGATTGCGGGAGTTCATACATTACTGCTTGTGTGCAGTTAGACGACCTGCAGGTCAACTACATCCGTGGTCCTGTGGTAAAGTGCGTGACTTCCATGTGAAAGTATTAGCGATCGTAACCGGCTGTTGGCAAAAATTTCACATTCACGTTCCTCGTGCATAATGATGCCACATGTTAAGGGGAGCATAAGCGTAACGTATTTCATTTTTTGTACACTGTTAATAACATTTCGGCTCAATAACATCGCTGCCTCTGGCCGCAGCACTTGGCAGAGCTCTCCGCGGCCCACTCGCCGGCAGCAGCGGTGGCGGCGCTACACAGCGCTGCCTCGCCCTCTGCCCACAGCGCCTGCCGCCGCTCATCGCCCTGGATATGTAAAATGCTGCAGTGTTGCTGAGTGGTGATCCAAAAAAAAAAAAAAAAAAAAAGAAAAAGAAAAAGAAAGAAAGAAAAGGCTGCGATGTGTATTTCAGACACGATATCAACGGAGCACACCACCCATTTTGAATGATGACCAAACTATTACACTAATACATAATACATTAGAGAGGCAAAACATTTTCATAGTCATTGATCCAATCAAATGGCACTCTACGATGTTTAACACTTATTTCTGGTTTAAATCGCGATCCTTTTCCTTTCAGAAAAGCCCTTTATGTAATTTGTTATTGTCATCACTTCATATGTTTTCATCAAGACACTGTGCGTAACTGCACTACAATGTTTAGTGCCGTTGTTTGATTCCTTATGGTAAATGTATGAGCTAAATTACGTGAATACGTTTCAGCGCACGTTATAAAGCAACACAGCCACACTGAAAGGTGTCTCATTTCTACAGAAGATATTTTGCATGAACGAACTATATTAATCATTATGTTCACTTCCTCTGTAAGCATCCCCTAGCATGTGGGTCCTAAGGAAATAGTAAAAATTCCCATCGAGGGAGGTCAATTCGAATTCCTTCAAAGGCGTTTGTATGGTGAAGCAAAAAAGACATCTAATACCATTTCTGTAATTTGGAGTCGACCTTTCTGAAAGCCTTATTGTATAAAGCTTTTCTTCTGATTCCATTAAAGAGTTTCTTCTTGCAATCTGCAGCGTATAAAGTAAAATAAAACAGAGTAAAACGGAATACCACTACCAAACGCACTGTCTCCAAACAGGATTAGAACTGCCGACCCACAGATCGGTTGCATCGCGAGACACGAGCAGAACAACACAGCCAAGCACACGCTGCCGGCTGGTGACCTCAGTCTCTCACATATTCAATGCTGAGCCTCTAACGTATCTCGAAAGTTAACCTGAAAGTCACCTACGCGAATAAAAAAATTCCTTGAGTCCAAAAGTTAAATTTCTGTCTCTCATATCACATGGGCATTATACAGCATGAGTCATGAAAGTAGAAGAGGAATGTCAAGTGAACTTAGCTAGACAACTCAGTACCACTTGCGGAAGTAACTGCACTGTCACAGTGTTGCCAAATATTAGCAACGATGTTGCCAGTTCTTAGCTATACTAGGAAGACCTGTGTAGCGATAAGCGACGCGAAATCGCCCTCGTCTCATACGGGCTTCAAGAGGGAAGTCGCGGTTAATACGTGGCGCAATCTCCTGATAGTTTCCATCGTCACACCTTAGGATGCATATATTTAATTCGTCAAATGAGGCCGAAACCAGCGTTCATATATTTTGAAACTTAACAGCATTATGATATAATTTCAGCAAATGACTAGAGAAGTGAAACATACTGATATTGTTCCCCCCCCCCACCCAAAAAAAAACAGACTAAAACAATTACTTTGTTAGATTTCGACATTTCATTAAATGTTACTGGAAATGAACTTTGCCCCATCCATCACTAAACAGTAAGGTATCAAACACTTACCCTCACCAACTTTCAGTGAGAGCTTTTTGTAACAAAACGAAAAAGTTGTGCGAACGATCATCGTGTCCAATGATACTAGGCACTGTAGTTCGATAACGGACTGTCTCTACGTTGTGTCTTGTCATGCGCGTCTCACATTCAAGGTATATTACCTAAATGAGCAGCTATTATGGAAATGTACCCAAATCATCGACGCAGTGTAATAAACAAATTATGTTTAGATAAGCATGTTTTGAATTTAGTCCTCTTGAAACTGAAACAAAATAGAGAAAGTGGGTAGTTGTGCATATTAGTAAGTTTTTTACGTTCCCGTAATACTTGATGCAAAGATGAACAAAATACAAATGCGTCATCTATCTGTTTTTTCAATTCTTTTGACAGTCTTCTTTAGTTTCAACACCTTCACTTCGTCGGCAATCTACTGGTTTCCTGGACAATAAAGTAATCGAAATTACGCGACTATTTGTCCACATTTTAACGTCGTTGAATTTTATTCCGAACGACAGTTATAATTTCTGTTGGACTGGTTCCATATATCCGGGCCTATTTAATGAAATTTTATTTCTATGACAGATGAAAGTGATTTGAACGTTGGGTCTCTGTAATGAATTTTCATATGAAAAATATTTAACATGAAAACGGTAGTGGACCTGTAAACCAAGGATCTTAATTAAAAAACAGCTGATGCGGTTTCAGAATTTATTATTTACTTTATGTGATGACAACATTTGAAGTAATTTACAAGTAAGTTGTTTTATCAATATTTAAAAGTCTACCATCATTTTAGAACAACAGATAAATTCATTTAAGAAAATGTTCTGTCGTTTTGTTTATGATGTCACTTGATATTCTTGAAGTAAGTGGCTATGGCATCTACTATGACGTTGCCAGGAGACAGTTGGCACGAATGGTTTTGTTTGATAGTAAGCAGATAATTTAAAGGCGTAACGCCGCGCCAGAGCGGCCGAGCGCATCGAGGCGCTATGCTACGATGCGCGAGGGCCGTTCCCCGTCGGGGGTTCGAATCCCCTCTCGGGCATGGCTGTTTGTGTCGTCTTTAGTATAAGGTGGTTCACAAATAGTTTGTATGATTAGGGACTGATGACCCTGCAGTTAAGTCCCTTAAGCCTGACAAACATTTGAACATTTGAAAGACATAACGAGATGAATTGATAAGATCCAGCCTTTGCAACAAAACTAGGTGTTTAGAAAGTGACTATTATACTGCTGTACACCTTACCTCACTGATTTACTCACAGCTGAGGCAGATTGCTCACAACGTGAAAGAGAGTAGGAGTAGTTAATGTATGAAACGACCTTCTTGAACACAATTAAGATACTACAATGAGCATATTCTGATATTAATTTTACAGAATATTTAATGGAGGTGACGAGAAAAAGTCAACTGTTTGCAGATTTACAAATCAGACTCACATCTACATGATGCCAATGTTGCGAAACAATAGACCCTAGCTACGACGTTGGAAAATCTTGATTACATTGGTGGCCTGATGAACGAGTTTTTGTAGCTGGCGTCCTGCATGTTAGGATCCGTAATTCCACTCATGCTCGAGACACTGTGTCCTCCAAATTGCATATGTGCCATGTGGCCAGCTATTTTAAAAGAGTAAAGAAAAAATATCAATGAATACCTCATTGAGAGTTTTTCCAGTTTTGTTTCTCGGTTTATGGTTGTATACTAGGTAGGCCTTATCGTTATGTTTACTTTACTCCATTAAATAACAAAAAGACGCACAATTTCTCGCAGAAAATTCTTCGTAAATACTCAAATTCTGTCCAGTCTCCTTAGAGTTTGCTTCCTGATAAATCTGTTTTATTTCTAATTCACCTTACCCCTCGTACGTATTAGTCACGGAAAGATCGCGAAGGTAAAAGATAGGGCCATATGAACTCACATTAAGTCTTACCAGAAATTGTTTTAACGGCGAACCATTCACGACTGGAAGAGAAACAGGAGGAAACAGCAGTTATATAAAAAGTGCCCTCCACCACACACCAATTAAGAAATGGCTTTAATGTAGCAGTGCCATCCAGTTCTAAGTTGAGTTGAAAGTTTAAGGTCTCTTGTTCGGTGGGAATTAGGTTTGAAATGAACTGCAAAATTTATACCAACACACGGAAACATAAACAAAATATTGCACACTAGACACGAAAGAAAAAAAAGGAAGGTTACGGATTGTTGTGATAAGGATGTGGAAGGAAATCGGCCGCACACTGCCGCAGGGACCATTCCGCCATTTTCCTAGACTTATTTAGCAAAATCATGGAAAATTCAAATCCAAATGGCCGAACATGAATCCAGTGTGTTAACACTGCACCAACTCGCAAAAATGAACGCGAGTAGATATTGCATTGTCAAACGGTTCTGAGTTACGTTAATTAAGTTTCTGGCCTATCGTTAGTATAAAATCAATTGTAAAATTTGTAAGAAACACACAATAGACAATAAAGCAACCTAATAAATACGTGTTACAACGATTAAAATTAAAATTGATCGATGAATTGTGCCACAGTTCAAATCAGTATTATGGAAAGAAATTGCACTGTTGCTTGTTAAAAGATAGTAAATAAACGTATTGAAGTATCTCTTATTCATTGATTTAGAACAGATGCCGTAGAATGCGGAGGGTTGTAATTTAATTCAATGGACTGAGTACAAAATTTGTAAATAAATCTGATCCTAATTATCATTATCAATGGCGTTAATAAATGAGTAATCCGTGAATGTCCACTGCCTACATATCGGATTCAAATGAAGGGTGTTAAAAGAAGTGTTCCACATTTTGAGAGGAAGTTGTACAGATGAAACAAGACAAAAATGATCGTTATACATTAGCTCTAACACGCTTATGTTAATGGATATGAGAACTTGTTGACCTTCAATACTGTCAAACTTACTCAACAAACAAATGTAACGAAAAAATACAAATTCAAAGCTCAACTTGAAATGAAAACTAATGTTACTAACAATAATAAAGCACAGTTCATCCACTTCACGAGGAGAATTATAGGGAATAGCGTATTTTCCTGTGTTAAAAATATGGTTCGAATTGTTGTTATTCTGAACGATTATAACATTCAGACAGCATTGTCACTCATAATTCTTACAAAACATCTGTTATTTTTACATAATTAAAGCTTAAAAATCATTAAATTTCACGATTAGATCACGTGATCGGAAACGCTCCGTTATTGGCTGAAGTACTGGTGACGTTATAGAACACCTACAGCGCGGCAAACAGAAGTCGGAGCTGTATTATTGTACGCGTTTCCTCCATTTCGTAGCTTTAAGTTCAGTTTTTTCGTGATCTAAACGCGTTTACAGTTTTTATGCCACAATGGAAGATGGTTATGTGAAGGCTGACAGCGGAAACCTCCCTGAAGTTGATACAATTATGGTGTCTTCATTCTTTAAAAACAATCCAAATTTTTACGTGCCAGAAATAAGAAACGTGAAAATTGTAAGTAACGCATACCTACATTTTAAAGCTAATTATTTCGAGAGATATTTTATGCCATTGGAAAAAGTACCCTATTTGTTGATGTCAGCAGACTTCATCTGAAGACACCATATTATGCAATAAAGGGTGAAATTTTATCTTCTATCCAAGCAGCCTTGAGTGATTATGTTGGCAACAGCAACAACAAGATAGAAAATCTTTGTGTAGATGTTCAAACCACATAGAATGACTAGATTAATCTATCGTACAGACCATGAAGTAAATAAATAATGCTGTTCCTGCTCTATGATTCTTGTATGTACCCTTGTCCGGTCAGTAAAAGTAACTGCCCTCGTAAATCAAAGGTTTCATGACAAAATATTTGCGCTGTCACGCGATTGGCTAATGCAGACGTCTCATGTGTCTCGCTATTCAGCATCTGTTGCCAACATAGTCACAGGTAGCCGCCAGGATAGTTGGTAAAATTTAACCCAGTAAAGCACGCAGTTAAGGGAGTAATTTTATTTAACTACTTCAATACTGGTGCAAAGTGAAACATCAAAACCTGTAAAATACAGCAAAAATGCCTTGTTTATAGTTATACAACATTTCTATATTCTAGAACAGGGACAGCGGGTTGCTCCGGCGGTGTTTTCTCATATCGCTCGTAGGTTGGTAACGCACATTTCGCGTAGGCAAAGGCATGTCACTTTCACGAAAAACATTGCGAGCGAGCCACGATGAAATAAATTTATAGCGCCGAAATTGCAGCGCTTTTCTGGTTTGTTGTTTTTGTGAGTGAGTGTTTGCGATTGTGTGTAAACTTTCTGCCAGGCAAATCAGTATTTTCCTTACATATTCAAGATTTGGTTTGATATGAATGTGCCACTACTTTTGACGTTTACTCGTCCGCATACGAAGCCCCACGCTTTTTTTTTTTTTTTTTTTTTTTTTTTTTAAACCGCTAATCATTTGAAACGTTGTTTATTTGCAAAGAAAATTGCTTGGTAGAGCCCTGTGCAGAAGAAAAGGCTTACGTTATTTTATCTAAGTTCTATTGGTGATAAAATTGCACTTACTGGAGATAAATAATCAGTGCTATACTTTTATAGTGGGCTGCAACAATATTCATGTTGTTCTTTCATCAAATATATTAGGAAACGGCTTTAATTACACATAAATCGTAGGCGTGTAACATTATGAAGTTTTACTTCGCAAATGTAAACATGAGGTCATTAACCTTTGCAGAAAAAGAGAATGATACTAAACAGTTTAGTTTACCAATGGAATAATATTGTTTACTTAGATCAAAATGACCCTCACAGAAATACGCACATAAAGTAGCCGCTATTTCATTTGGATCTCTTCGCGCCAGTGTCAACCACTTCTCATTTTTTGGTGCTTGCAAGAACAATTTTTCTGGAGTCTTGACAGATGTATTGGTACAGTGCGGAACTAAGCAATATTTGTAGGCCATTATGCAAACGTTAACGCCCAAACAGGAGGCCTCGGCCCAAAACATATACATGTATTTTTTTATCTTACGAGAGCAGCAGCAGCAGCAGCAGCAGCAGCAGCGTGTTGTATGACGTCACAGACATCACGTGACTCAAATGTAGCGTTTTAGCGGGCTTTCAAATTATTTGAATTTCATTTTTTTTTTTTTTTTTTTTAAGTACTGAAATCCACGAGGTAAAAAAGCATGTCCGGACCATAATATGACATAATAAACAGTTTAAAACGATTTCCAGAAAACAGTCAAATACACTATTGGAGACGAACAGCAAGAGCAAACTATTTACGCTTGCGAACAATATTCGTACAAGTAATTATGCCAATGGTAAATATACGACCGCCTCCTGCGAAATGAATGATGTGGAGGACATTTTTCTTTCGACGTGAGATTTGGGACCGGCAGAGACAAAGTATGATCCATCTAGAGACAACGGAAAACGTAATGCTACTTGTAGAGAAAAAGATATGTCATTATTTTGTGACAAGTAAAGGCGAATATAAGCCTGAAAAATATAAATATAGGAGAAAAATAAAAATAATAGGCAGGTTTCTTAGATATGACTTCTTCTTCAACACACAATTACATCTCTTCTCCACAGAGGCCCGGCTATCCGAGGCGAACTGTACTAAGAAAGAGAACCGTCCGCCACTCTGCCTTTCGTGGAGATATTTCACATGGAAGCGTTCTGCCCATGGACGATAGACCTAAAGTAACCAAACTGTTTGGTTTATAGTACAATTTCACTTTTCGCGGTTGCAATTACTTTACAAATAATAGATCGAATAAATGGATTAATTTGAAGGGAAACTAATTATTACAATTACTTTGAAGCACCTGGAAAGATAAATATATTTAATGCAAAAAGTTCTTCGGAAGCAACATTAAACAGTAACATTATAATTCACCTAAACAGGGGCATCATTATACGAAGAAAACAGTTTCTTGTCGGGAAAGGTTACGCGGATCTAATAGAAGTCGCTATATTCTGCAGCAAAACCCGTCTGGTCAGTTTTATGATTATCGGTAAAAACTTGCGTAATAGCTGCTCTAAGACGGTACACGCCAGATACTCATTTTTGTGATATTCCTGGAATGTGAGCCGCGTATGACAAGACTGAACGTATATACATCCATTTTGGGACAACAGTCCATAGCAATTTTGGAGAAAGTAGTCGTTTTGCACTTTCTTCGTTTTGTTAAAAGAAACTCTCCCCGGAAGTTGATGAGTGTAAGTCATCTATTCATCAGCATTTTTCAGTGCTGTTGTCTGCTTTCGAACTGAAGCCTTACTTAGAATGGCCTTTGGTAGCGCAGCCTGCCTAAAAGCTAGTTAGCATGCAGTTTGTAGGAATGAGGATATTGTGGGATGCCCAAGAAGTTCTTGCTATTGCTTGGCAGTATTGCTTACAACGCTAGACAACCCTGATCGTTTCCTCATTTCCAGCATTCGAGGTATTTTGCAATATTCTTGAGGATATGAGTTTGGTCATTGACTTAATATGACTCTGTTATCCTGAATTAAATTTTCGACCGCAGGAAGGTCGACCCCTGTTTAAATTGCAAACAATTTTGTGTTTTATGTCGGGAATGTATAAACTGCCAACAAATGTCAGACAACTGAACCAGTACTCTCAATATAGGTCGGTGACGCTATTCTCGTCACCTGATCTACAGCAAGCATAGTTGATTAGTGAGATATCGTTATACTAGTGATGTGTGTAGCTTTAGGTATATTTTTCTTCTCTGAAAAATGTCCTAAACGGTATTCAGCAACTAAATACCAAAACTCATTTCAGTGTGTCAACCAAAAGATCGGCATTTTCTATTGTTATTGTATATTTTCGTTATCATTCTGCTGTAATGAGGTAAATGCCATTGATTACTATCAGTATGATCATTAATTCAGTTGCAAAAGCGTTCTCTCCCATGTGGCCAAGAGACCGGAAAGAATGTGTGGTTTTACGGAAAATACAACTATATGAAAAAGTAGGCAAAAATTTTTTAATAATTTCTGTTGATTTATCATCGTGACGACAGATACTAAGCAACAACACATGCAAGTCGTGGGTGGCATAATTCGAAGAATCCATCATACACATCGATTCGGATTCTCATCATCATTTGTTGGGCCAACAAGGATGTAACATTGCGAAATCAATTAGCTGGTTAAGTTTCAAAATATATGAACGCTGATTTCGGCCTCATTGGACGAATTAAATATCTGCATCCTAAAGTGTGACGATGGAAACTTTCAGCAGATTGCGCCACGTATTAACCGCGACTTCCCTCTTGAAGCCCGTATGAGACGAGGGCGATTTCGCGTCGCTTATCGCTACACAGGTCTTCCTAGTATAGCTAAGAACTGGCAACATCGTTCCTAATATTTGGCAACACTGTGACAGTGCAGTTACTTCCGCAAGTGGTACTGAGTTGTCTAGCTAAGTTCACTTGACATTCCTCTTCTACTTTCATGACTCATGCTGTATAATGCCCATGTGATATGAGAGACAGAAATTTAACTTTTGGACTCAAGGAATTTTTTTATTCGCGTAGGTGACTTTCAGGTTAACTTTCGAGATACGTTAGAGGCTCAGCATTGAATATGTGAGAGACTGAGGTCACCAGCCGGCAGCGTGTGCTTGGCTGTGTTGTTCTGCTCGTGTCTCGCGATGCAACCGATCTGTGGGTCGGCAGTTCTAATCCTGTTTGGAGACAGTGCGTTTGGTAGTGGTATTCCGTTTTACTCTGTTTTATTTTACTTTATACGCAGCAGATTCAAATGTTCAAATGTTTGTTAAGCTTATGGGACTTAACTACGGGGTCATCAGTCCCTAAACTTACAAACTACTTATGAACTACTTACGAACTAGGACGGCACAAATATCCATGCCCGAGGGGGGATTCGAACCCCCGACCGTAGTGGCCGTGCTGACCGTGACTGGAGCGCCTCAGTCACCTCGGCCACCGCGGCCGGCCGCAGCAGATTGCAAGAAGAAACTCTTTAATGGAATCAGAAGAAAAGCTTTATACAATAAGGCTTTCAGAAAGGTCGACTCCAAATTACAGAAATGGTATTAGATGTCTTTTTTGCTTCACCATACAAACGCCTTTGAAGGAATTCGAATTGACCTCCCTCGATGGGAATTTTTACTATTTCCTTAGGACCCACATGCTAGGGGATGCTTACAGAGGAAGTGAACATAATGATTAATATAGTTCGTTCATGCAAAATATCTTCTGTAGAAATGAGACACCTTTCAGTGTGGCTGTGTTGCTTTATAACGTGCGCTGAAACGTATTCACGTAATTTAGCTCATACATTTACCATAAGGAATCAAACAACGGCACTAAACATTGTAGTGCAGTTACGCACAGTGTCTTGATGAAAACATATGAAGTGATGACAATAACAAATTACATAAAGGGCTTTTCTGAAAGGAAAAGGATCGCGATTTAAACCAGAAATAAGTGTTAAACATCGTAGAGTGCCATTTGATTGGATCAATGACTATGAAAATGTTTTGCCTCTCTAATGTATTATGTATTAGTGTAATAGTTTGGTCATCATTCAAAATGGGTGGTGTGCTCCGTTGATATCGTGTCTGAAATACACATCGCAGCCTTTTCTTTCTTTCTTTTTCTTTTTTTTTTTTTTTTTTGGATCACCACTCAGCAACACTGCAGCATTTTACATATCCAGGGCGATGAGCGGCGGCAGGCGCTGTGGGCAGAGGGCGAGGCAGCGCTGTGTAGCGCCGCCACCGCTGCTGCCGGCGAGTGGGCCGCGGAGAGCTCTGCCAAGTGCTGCGGCCAGAGGCAGCGATGTTATTGAGCCGAAATGTTATTAACAGTGTACCAAAAAATGAAATACGTTACGCTTATGCTCCCCTTAACATGTGGCATCATTATGCACGAGGAACGTGAATGTAAAATTTTTGCCAACAGTCGGTTTCGAGCGCTAATACTTTCACGTGGAAGTCACGCACTTTACCGCGGGACCACGGATGTAGCTCACCTACAGAGCGTCTAACAGCATACAAGAAGTACTGTATGAACTCCCGCAGTCTACAGTGTTGCTAGATTGTGCAGATAGCCGGACATAGAGCGAATCAGTGCGGCCACTTTTATTGTCCCCTGTCGCGATCGGCTCGGACTTAGGCTTAGCGGCGGCCGGCCGGCGGCCAGGTTTTTTGTCAAAGAGTGTACCTTCAGTGTAGAAGTTATTGGGAACAGTGTCAGACAGAATGTTAAAATACACAGTCCAGACATGAGGATATATAAAAATAAAATTAAAAAGAGCAACAGGTACGTTACAACCTGTAAATCAGTATGTAGCTACTGGCTTTTCCGACGAAATACATATTATTTTTGCACATCTCCTATAGCATTAACATGAGGGTTATTCTGAGATAGAGGGAGTGGTACTGTGGCTATAGTTTACGGTTATCATGTGATTGTGTACAGAACATCGTTATAATATGCCATGGAAAATTATCCAAAAACATGGTAATAGTAGATACATTAATAAACACATTTTCTTCAAGTATTAATTATATTTACGGTAGATGGTGTGTATAACATTCGCTCGAGTTCAGACTGATCAGGCACTTTTCGGTCAAAACTTTGTAGAGAGAAGAAACGTAGGCTCTTGCGGTGTAAAAATTATCCCACGAAGATGTATTTCATTTTACTGAACCTGTGATGTTTCTTTCTGCAGGCAGATTAAAAGTTTCACTAAAAATGTATAAAACAGGCAACTTGCATAAGACTAATACAGAGAATATTTTGTGGGAAGTTTCTATAAAAATGCAACATTCTATTCTGCATCTGCACACTAATGATCAGATATGCGTGGTTAACATTGAAATTGATTGTAGTAATAATAATTTTTGGAATTAAAATGAACTATTTTTTTTGATATGAGCTGCATATTCCATGAAATAAGGACAGTAGTCTAAGAATTGGTGACTCAGTTACCTGTTTGACAAATACTGCTCCTAATTCTTTTCTGGTACAGCAGATGATAATACCTAAGAAGATACTTCAATCTATTCGACAACAAACGAACTACACATTTGAAGAAAGTCTGGTGTAATGATGGTGATTTATTAATGGAATTACTGTGTCTAAAATGAGTATTTTTGAATAATCTTACATTACATACACTATGTAACGATGTGTTGTGTTGTTGTTGCAGACTTCAGTACGTAGAATGGTTTGATGCAGTTCCCCATCTCCATTCTACCCTATCTCGCACAAGTCGCTTCGTCTCTGAGTAAGAAAGATAGCCTGCACCCCTTTGAAACTGTTGCTGCATCCATCTTGTGGTCTACCCCTGCGATATTTACCCCACACTCTCCCCTCCAATACTAAATTGGCGATTCGTTGGTGCCTCAAAATGTGCCCTATCAATTGATCTTGTCTTTTAGACAAGACTAGCCAGAAATTTGTTTTCTCCCCAATTCTGTTCGGTACGTCCTCATTACTCACATGATCTACCCATCTACTCTTCAGCATTCTCCTGTTTCACGAAATTTCGATAGCTATCCTCTTCTTTACTGCTGAACTGCTTTATCGTCCACACTTCACTGCTGTACAAGGCCACACTTCACTGCTGTACAAGGCCACACTTCGGACAATTGACTTCAGAAAAGACTCCATATTCCTTAAATTACTAATTTCTCTTCATCAGAAATACTTTTGTTCCTATTGCACTCTACATTGTATGTATTCATACTCTGGGCATCAGAAGTTATTTTACAACCCAGATAACAAAAATACTTGTCGGTGAAGAACAGCTACCAGCCACAATTGGTTTTATTATATTTTATGTATAAAGAACCACTTCCAGTTCCGAATATTATATATTCATCTTCAGATGGTAACATGCTTTCTAAACGAAAGGTGTCCTATTATATACAGAATTTATAGTTATACGTGTGCAAAATACATTGATTATGTTCTTGGCTTGTTTTAGGACGAAACTTACTTGTACTGTTCATCTGGAGTACTTCTTATTTGTATGCAGCGAAACCCATTCTTAATCCTCGAGCGGTCGCACTTGTGCACTGAGTGCGCCATAGGTGAATAAACATGTTTTTCGTTATGTTGCTGACAAAGGAAACGTTCGAAACTCTAGCTATTCCTCCACTGTTATCCTCACTATTGTTGTGTAGAGTCTGGTAATTGTAAATCCTCAAGAATATTCTTAACAGGGGAATTTGTGAAGCATTGTCATAACTGGCGCACTCAGTGCGCCATGCAACCGCTCATGTAAGTATTTTTTTTTTACTTTTTCAAACGTAGTGTTGTATTTCAGTTACATTATTCCTATGGTTCGTGTTCATGAGCATACTTTATTTTAGGGCAAGGAAGTGTTTAACCAGCGAGGAACTCGAGTGGTTTCTGAATGAAGATCCAGATTTTTTGAAAGATTTAGGCAGTATATCGGATGATGACAATGATGATGAAGAAGAGGTAATTACTCAGAGTGACCATAATACTGAAAGTGAGTAAGAGTATGATGAAAATGAAGATAGTAACTGTCAATCAGGTTGTACTGGTGATTGGTTTGTGGGAAGCGACAAAACAACTATGTGGATGAAAGTAATTAACCTAGCCACAACCAAAGCCAGCAGTAAAACATATTGTAAAAACATTTCCAGGACCAAAGGTTATTGCTATGGATGTAATAACCGAGATTTCAGGATTCAGTAAGATAATTAGCATGGAAATGATCGATATAATTGTACATTACACAAACAAATACATTCAGCTGATACCTGATTATCAAAAAGGCAGAGATAGAAAAGAAACGACGAGAACTCAAATACTGGCACTTCTTGGTTTCCTTGGAATGAAGAAAGCTAATCATACGAATGTAATGGAGATGTGGAATACCGATGGATCAGGAAACGAAATTGGAAGAGCTGTGATGAGCTACCGGCAATTCCTGTTCTTGGTATGTTGTATTCGTTCTGATGATAAAACAACTAGAGTAGAGACAAGAAAAATTGATAAATTGGCTGCAGTATGCTTCATTTTGGAAGAGTTTGTCACCAATTGTAAAAGTATTTACAATCTCAGTAAGTTTGTAACCACTGATGAAAAGCTTCAAGCTTTTTGGGGAAGTTGTAGATTTGTACAATATATTCCCAACAAACCTGCTAAATATGGCATCAAGATATTCGCACTTTGTGATGCGAAAACATATTTTACAAGCAACCTCGAGGTATATTGTGGAAAGCAACCTGAAGGGCCTTACGCAGTCTCCAATTCAGCTTCAGAAATAGTTCACAGGCTAGTGAGTCATATAGATGGATCCAACAGAAATATAACAATGGACAAATGGTACACAAGTTGTACCTTCGCCATATCACTATTACAGAAAGAGCTTACATGTATTGGGACACTGAGAAAAAATAAACGAGATATTCGCTTGGAAGTTTTGGCCAAGAAAGATCGAGCACCAGCTTCATCCCTCTTTGGGTATAATAAAGATATGACATTGGTTTCGTATGTGCCAAGGAAGAACAAGGCGGTTCTGTTGCTGTCAACTACGCCTGATTCAGGTACTATCGATGAATATTCATGTAAGTTTGATATTGCGTTAGATTATAATGTTATGAAGGGGGGCATTGATACAATCAACCAGATGTGCGGCATGTATTCTGTGGCTCATATTATGAGAAGTTGGCCCTTGGTAATCTTTTTCGCTCTAATAGACATTGCAGGCATCAATGCCCAGATCCTATTTTATTCAAATTGACAAAATCGTAAGGTTTCAGAAATTGTTTTTCTTTTGAACTTGGCTTATGATCTCACGAAACCACAACTAGTAGAAAGGGCCAATATTCCAAACCTTGCTAAGGATATTTCGCTGTTCTTTCAAAGGTACCAGACAACATCTGAGCAACTTGTGCAGCCTTCTTCTAACAAACGAGGACGTTGTATTATTTGTGGAAGAGCCAAGAATGTTAACACAACAGTAAATTGTGATTCATGTAAGAGTTTTGTTTGCAGGAAACATGCGATTATTAGTTACTCATGTGAAAAGTGTCATGTTGCAACTACAGACTCAGAAGACTAGAGATATGATCCTTGACCTCTCTGAAATTACTAAGTTGGGATGTCTGTAAGCTGTTACAATAGCATTTCAGTAGACATTCAGTTCAAACATATTTGTTTTCAAAGCTGATACTATAACATAATCTTTTGTCAATTAAATTGTATGATTTAAATTCTTGGAGTTACATCTACGTTTATAATAAGAAACGCCATTAACTGTTACATTAAATAATGAACCACTTTTTTGAAATGAAAGTGATAAATATTGTGTACATATTTCTAGATTAGACACGTAGTATTTGGAATTGTGACGTCGAAATAAATTCGTATTAATTAGCAAAAATGTGTAATATTGCGATACCATTAATATCTGAGTGAGTGATAGTACATCTACCTTTAAGAAAATTAACTATAAACATCAGTACTGACATGAGTTCATGTGAAAAATATAATAGAACTGAGTCAATGTATGTGGCACACTCAGTGCGCTCCGCGACTGCTTCTGCACCATGAAAATGCGCGACTGCTCTAGGTTTAATTATGGTTACAGATAGGTATGTTTTACAGGCACCAGATGACAACAGAAATAAACATAGCAAAGAACATGAGCACCAAAGCTATTGTGATAAGTGCTAAAGAGTATTAGCACGTAAGATATTGGGATAAGTTCTAGATCACAACACAGATCTAATTGAATGTCAAGCAACTTTGAAAATAATTTTATACAAGATACAAATGTAGTTAAGTGAATATGTGCAGTCACTAAATATACTGTGATATGTTATAAAGATTCCAATATAGATTTGCATAAATGTTTAACAACTTCGAAAATTAATTTATACAAGATCCAATTGTGGTTAAGTGAATATGTGCAGTTACTATGTGCTATTTATATTTAGTATTATGAAAACTGTTTATTATTTTAGTTACATACATTGTTTTCAAAGTTGTACTTGATCTGCAGCTAGGTGTAAGTTATTTAAATTGGAGTGTGGAAAGTAGTTTCTGAAAGTTTTTTAGAAAGGGTGTATTAGCCAGCTCAGTCTGCGCATTAAGGATATAATCAGGGAAGAGATTTTTTTGTATGTGTATTTCCATTTCTTCCAAAAATTTCATTGTGCCTCCTTTTTCTGCCAAGTGCAATATTTTAATACTGTTTTCTATGTTTTTCACAGAATGGTTCTCTGCAGCCATGTGGGTTGCAAATGTAGATCTGGTTAAGTTGCCAATTCTAAATGCATCAAGGTGTTCTTTATATCATTTCAAAGGTTCTGCCAGTGTGACCTATATAGAATTTTGGGCATGAATCACATTGGAGCTTCTATATTCCTGATATACTGTAGGTGGTCTTGGAAGGATTTATATCATGGATTAGCTTTTGTTGTAATTTATTATTAGTAGAGAAACTGATTTTAACATTTTTCTTTTGGAATAGATTTGCTAGTGCAGTGCAGCTAACATCATACGAAAGACACCGCGAGAAGCAAAAAGAGAGAAGAAACAGACATATTTTCTAAAGTTGAGTATTATAATTTTCAGTCAAACTTGTATTATTAATCTGAACAGTTGTTACAGTTGACATCGATTCCTGCACCAGTACCTTTCATGATAACTAGACCGGGACGAGGAAACAACAAAAGATGTCAAGGTCACAACCAGGAAGATTATGTAATCAGTGTTGGTGTTGTCACCATTTCTGGCTTTAGTCGCTGCTGCACGTCCCAGAATTGAATCATATGTTGGAATATTTGTTAATCTATGGGACCAAAATGCTATGGACATTGGTCCCTAAACATAAGATCTACGTAAACTAACTTAAGCTAACGACAACACACATCCATGCACGAGGGAAGACTCGGACCTATGGCGAAAGTGATCGCCCAGTTACTGACATGGCGTCTACAACTGCAAGGCCATTCGCATGTGGCATTGAATCATAGGGCCTCAGGATGTGTTTATGGGGTATAGCAATTTACGCTGCTTCCACATATTAGCGAAATTGATCTCCTGTAGCACCGGCTGGTATGTAGTGAACGAGTCATTCTGTAATCGTTGACCAGACGTTTCCGATAGGCGATGGATCGCAGAAACAGGAAATCAAAGTTAGTCCATGCGATCCGATAGGCGACGAAGTAAACACTGTGTGTCACGTATGGCCCTGGATGATCCTGCCGCTAATGTGTCTTTCAAAAGTAAAAATGCGAGTGTAGATCAGTTGTATCTTACTATCACAGACATAATATTAGTAGCAATCGGAGGATTTATACCAAATACATTAATAAAAGAGGGGTCTGACCCCCGTGGTACATAAAATAGGTCAGATCACTGTTGTAGAAACAAGGGAAAACGCATTCAAAATTTAAACAGACACAGAATCCCCAAGAATGGAAATCTTTTACAGAAACTCGCAGTCTTAACGGACTTCAATGGGAGCAGCTTATAATAGTTTTGACAACGAAATCCTTTATCGTAAACTGGCAGAAAATCCAAAGAAATTCTGGTCATATGTGAAGGACACTAGCGGCAAAACCCAAACAATACTTTCACTATGCGATAGCAATTGTAATATTACCGATGACAGTACTGCTAAAGAAGCATTGCTAATCACGGCTTTCCGAAATTCTTTCACCAAGTAAGCCAGATAGTATACCAACTAGATTCCTCCCAGAGTATGCTGATGGAATAGATCCATATGTACCTATCATATACACCCGATCACTTAGGGAAAGGTCCCTACCCAAAGACTGGAACGTGGACCAGGTCATTCCAATATTCAAGAAAGGCAATGATAGGGGTGACCCCCCAAAATTACAGGGCCATCTTATTGACGTCGATTTGCAGTAGGACTTTGGAACATATACTTTGTTCCAACATTATGAACTACCTCGAAGAGAACGACCTATTACCAATAGTCAACACGGATTCAGAAAGTATCGCTCTTTCGAACCACAAGATGCGCTTTATTCACATTTAGTGATAAGAGCCATCGACAAGGGATTTGAAATTGATTCCATATTTCTGGATTTCAGTAAGACTTTTGCCACTGTTCCTCACAAGCAGCTTCTAATGAAATTGCGTGCTTATGGATTAACGTCCAAATTGAGTGATTGGATTCACGATCATAAAGGATACCGTTCGTAGTAATTGACGGTAAGTGATAAAGTGAAAGAGAAGTGATATCTGGCGTTCCTCAGGGAAACGTTACAGTAGGTCCCCTACTCTTCCTTATTTTTATAAGCGATTTAGGAGACATTTTGAATAGCTCCCTTAAACTGTTCGCGGATGATGCTATCGGTTAGTGAAGTCAACAAGGGATCAAAAGCAACCGCAAAGCGATTTAGAGAAAATTCCTACATGGTGCGTAAATTGGCAATTAACACTAAATAATGGAAAGTGTGAAGCAATACACATGACCACTAAAAGAAATCCGCTGAACTTCAATTACACGCTAAATTAATCAAGCCTTACGGTCGTAAATTCTACCAAATACTTAGGAGTTACAATTACGAACAACTTAGACTGGAGAGATCACATAGAAAATATTGTGGGGAAGGCTAACCAAACATTACGTTTCATTGGCAGATCGCTTCGAAGAAGCAATAGCTCCACCAAACAGACTGCCTACTGTGATTCGTCTCCTGGAGTACTGTTGCCCTGTGTGGGACCTCACCAGGTGGGACTGACGGAAGACATTGAGAAGGTTTAGAGAAGGGCAGCTCATTTTGTTTTTATCGCGTTACATGGGGGGGGGGGGGGGAGCAAGCTTCACGGAAATGTTGCAAGATTTGAGATGGAAATCATTAAAAGAACGACGCTATTGGTTGTGACGAGTTCTATTTTCGAGTTTTCAAACACCGACTTTTACTTCTGAATGTGAAAATATTTTGCTAGCACCCACCTACATAGGGACACATGACCATCCCTATAAAATAAGAGAAATCAGCTCGAAAACGGAACGATTTGTGTGTTCATTCTTCCCGCACGCTATTAGAGAATGGAACGGTAGAGAAAGGTTATGAAACTGATTAATGAACCCTCTGCGAGGCACTTAAATGTGATTTGCAGAGTGTCTATTTAGGTTTAGATGTAGATAACGTGTAAGTGAATTGCTGATTTCCGCGTAAAGCGTAAAATTCCTTTCAAAGTGCACAGTCAACTTTCTTCAAAAACCCCTGAGAGAAACTATCCCAGCGTGTACTCAGTTGTTGATGAGAACGATGTAGACCGGCCGGTCTTCCTTCCTCCTTTCTTTATCATTGATAAGGATAATTGATAGTGATGTCACAAACACCACAGGTTGAAAATTTTAGTGAGATAGTTTGGTTAAGTTCTGTCGCAGTTCACAATCACTATGTGGTATGTAGGAAATCATTGCCACATGCTAGACAGTTCAGCTTGCCGTTTTCCTATTTTCTCTACTATGTGATTCATAATGATACAGCGAAGAATATCGTTAAGCGTAATCGTAACCCGACTTGAATACTCATAGACAAAAGTGTATCGTAAATGGTCTCCGATACGATGGTGGTTCTGTTGAAACTGCTGCTCAGTTTGAGACTGCTATACGTTAACCATCAAAAACTTCTATCATATGGTCGGAGGAGACGTTATACGACTGTTCCATAATTTTACACAACTGCATGTATAGGAATACAGAAACCATCGAACACAAAGAGAAAAAACGAAATAAATATGGAGGCAGGAGTTATCACAGTAACGATGGCAGAGTTCCCATTAATTCTCCTAAGAGAATTACCGGCAACTTAAAATAGCGGAACTACGAATGAAAGTAATTTGACAGCATGTAGCAGGCCATTATAAAAGTCAGTCAAATGAAAAAAGGCACAGATGAAAAAAAAAATAATAATAATAAATTAAAAAATAAAGGTATGCTGTTCAAAGTGTGAAAAGTATGCGCCTTAAGTCTAATATATGTATCTTTCTGTGAGACAAGAAGGTAGCAGGGTATCAGTGTGAGTTCTGGCACAAACGACTTAAATAGGTGTTTTTACTGGTATACGAGGAAATACCAAGTAGAACTACCGTCCATTTGCCAAAGGTACATTAGATCTGAAGGTTGCCCATTAATAAGCTGAAACCAGTCTCGAATATATTAACAAAATAACGCTATCATTTACTAATGTTCTATTAATAAGTCATAAAGATAGCTGACCCATGATAATGTAATAACTTTTCATAGTCGCGTGGTTTGGTGTTTGTACCCAGTGATACAGTGACAGTACTACTGTTACTCAGGGCATTATATCATTATACGGTCAGTAGCGTGAGGATATCTACATCTACATCTACAACAATACTCCGCAAGCCACCTGACGGTGTGTGGCGGAGGGTACCTTGAGTACCACAATCGATTTTCCCTCCTATTCCAGTCACGTATTGTTCGCGGAAAGAAGGATTGTCGGTATGCCTCTTCGGGAGATATACGTAGGAGGGAGCAATATACTGCTAGACTCCTCGATAAATGTATCTTCTCGAAACTTCGACAAAAGCCTGTACCGAGCGACAGAGCGTCTCTCCTGCAGAGCCACTGGAGTTTATCGATCATCTCTGTAACGCTTTCACGATTACCAAATAATCCTGTAACGAAGCGCGCTGCTATCTGTTGGATCTTCTCTACCTCCTCTAGCAATCCCACCTGGTACGGATCCCACACCGGTGAGCAGTATTCAACCTGTGGGCGAACAAGTGTACTGTAACCTACTTCCTTTGTTTTCGGACTGCATTTCCTTAGTATTCTTCCAATGAATCTAAGTCTGGCATCTGCTTGACCGACGATTGATTTTATATGGTCGTTCCATTTTAAATCCCTCCTAATGACTACTCCCATGGAATTAACTGCTTCCAGTTGCTGCCCTGCTATAGTGTAGCTAAATGATAAAGGATCTTTCTTTCTGTGTATTCGCAGCACATTACACTTGTCTACATTGAGATTTAATTGCCATTACCTGCACCATGCGCCAATTCTATGCAGATCCTCCTGCATCTCAATATTATTTTCCATTGTTACAACCTCTCTATATACTACAACATCATCTGCAAAAAGCCTCAGTGTACTTCCGATGTTATCCACAAGGTGACAAGAAGAGTTAAAAACAGAAGCACTAAACGAAAATTAAGAAATTAACTGTCAACAAATTATGACAGCGCTCTGTACGATGCAGCAGCGGCAGCAGCAGGCACTGAACTGATCATCATTAACGGAGGCGATGTGAAACACAGTTTTTTCCAAAAGCTATCTTGAGCAACTTAGCTGAGAGCTCACAGACTGGAAATAAACAAGACCTTGAAACTTCCTAGCAAATTAAAACTGTGTTCCGAAACCGAGATTCGAATCTGGGGCCTTTGCCTTTCATGAATATGTGCTATACCTACCCTTTCTTTAATTATTTCGTTTCGCGCAGTTTTCTCCGTTGCGGTAGTGTGCTCATTTTTTTTTTCCTTCGTTTGAGAGAGTATTCAGTCATCTCACCAGAAAAACTCTGCAATAGAACCGGCACATAGCGGTGTGCACTCCACTACGGAGCGAAAATTTTGCGAACGTCTCCTAGGCTGTGGCTAAGCCAAGTCTCCACCATATCCTTTTCCCAGGAGTGCTAGTTCTGCAAAGTTCGCGTGAGAGCCGGCCGCGGTGGTCGAGGGGACTGAGGCGCTCCAGTCACGGTCTGCACGGCCACTAAGGTAGGGGGTTCGAATCTCCCCTCGGTCATGGATATTTGTGACGTCCTTAGTATTAGTTAGTTCATAAGTAGTTTGTAAGTTTAGGAACTGATGACCCCGCAGTTAAGTCCCATAAGCTATACAAACATTTGAGCATTTGAGTTCGCGTGAGAACTTTTGGAAAGTTGGAGGCGAGGTACTGGTGGAAGTAAAGCCGTGAGGAGGAGCTGTGAAGCATGCCGGATTAGCTCAGTTGGTAAGGCACTTGCCAGCGAAAGCAAAGGGCCCACATTCGAATCTCGGTTTCAGGGAACAGTTTTAATATGCCAAGAAATTACATATCAGTGCACACTGAGTCGATAGTGCTGTTATCATTCTATACTAGTCAAACCAATAAGGGGGTCAGTTGAGATATCTAGGTTCTGAAGTACTGTCCACGGCAGAATGAACTAAAGTGGTTCGGTGTCTTTCTGTCGGTTCTACGAAGTGGAGACAACATTACGGCAACCTAGATAGTGGTAATAACACAAAGTTACGCAGACAAGATGGAATTACACAAGCAGTTCAGTTCAGGTAGTATAGTGAGTAGGTGGTATAATGCAACAACGTGACTAATCCGAAGCTATGGCATGGAGAGACACAGGAATGTTGGAAGCGGTAAAGACACAGAGAGAGGTGGCAGCAGTGATTGGAGTGTCGCAGAGTGTGACTTACAGGATCTGGACTCCATTTCAGACAACAGGAACCGTTAAAAGGAGGCAAGGCTAAGGTCGTCCATGGATAACATCAGCAACAGATGACAATTATCTCCGGTTAACAGCCTGTCGAGACAGGAGGCTGAATGCAACATAGCTTTAACGCACCCTACAGGCAGCAACAAAGTCGTGATGTATCACACACAGCTTACACCTGTACACGAATATCCCATAACCTGTGGTTTCCACATTTTTTCGCAGTGTTCACTTATGTTACCATACAGCAATTTGTTGTATCTAGTATTGCTTGTGGTCGAAAATCTACCAATTGTGTTTACAATGGTCACTGGGGGTAAAATTTTACGTATCATGTCGGCGGCCTTGCGTGATTATGTTGGAAACATCAACAACACGATAGAAGATCTTGGCCAATTTGTTCGAACCACGTAGAATGACTCGATTAGTGTATCGTACAGACCATGAAGTAAACAAATAATGCTGTTCCTGCTTTATGGTTGACAGTTTCTTGTAGGTACCCTAGTCCGCTTAGTAAAAATAATTGCCCTCGTAAATCGAAGATTCCATGAGAAAACATCAGCGTTGTCAAGCGATTGGCTAAAATGAAGATTTACAGGATTCTCACTAGCCGCGGTGGAGTAGCCGAGCAGTCTAAAGCGTCTCACTGCGGAGGTTCGAGTCCTCCCTGGGGCATGGGTGTGTGTGTTGTCCTTAGGTTAGTTTACCTAGGTTTAAGTAGTTTGTAAGCTACGGACTGATGACCACGCGGTTTGGTCCGATAGAATTACAAACATTTGAACATTTTTTTGATTCTCACTGTTCAGCATCTGTTGCCAACATTATCGTAGGAGACCGCTGGGATATTTGGTAACATTTAAACGGCACTGGGAGGTATAAAACGGTATCTCTTACGTGTTAAGGAAAATGCCTAACACAATAACAACAAATGAAAATGAAAGTATGTACTTCTCATGCCATTTTCGAATTATATAGCTTTAATTAGACTAATATTTGAAATGGAACTACAATTTTGGTGTTCGTATATTTATACAACGTCAAGAAATAATGTTATTTCGATACTGCAATATTCAGAATTCCAGAGCTGACAACATGTCGACTTCGTAGTTCCAACCGTGCCTGCACCGCTACATGCCTCTCTCGGCGCATCCTCATTTATATAGGCATTCTCGACTTCGTAGTTCCACGCGAGCACTGCCAGATGCCTCTCCCGGTGCATCATCCTTTATATCGGCATTCACATAAAAACATCCATTTCCTTTAACCTGTCTTAATCACTGCGAAAATGAAGCATTTGAACGGCAAAAGAAATTGAGTTGGGAGCACTCCAAGTTTTGATATTCGTTTATTTTAATACGTTATTTTAATACTGCAGATGCGCTGCATTACAACGTCTTTGGTCGAGGCGAATAGTCAATCAGTGAGCTGATTGTTGGAGAATGTAGAACTTTATCCAAGCTGTAGATAGGAAAATTTCTACATCCTTTTACCACTTTTAATGGCTAAACGCACATACAATATTTATATTCGTGAAATCTACGACAAACAATCTTTCGAATTATGTAACTTGCATTGGCCTTCTTGTACGAATAAATTAGTAATCTGTACACAATTTTCGTGTTGGCGTATTTATATAATGATAGTAATTTGTACCACAATTTTCGTGTTAGCGTATTTATATAATGATGTAAATAATATATCTAAATCTACATGGGATACTTTGCAAATTACATTTAAGTGCCTGACAGAGGGTTCATCGAACCACCATTGTACTATTTATCTGTCATTCTATCTCGAATAGCGTGCAGGAAGAAAGAACACCTGAATCTCTCCATTCGAGCTCTGATTTCTCGTATTTTATTCTTATGATCATTTCTACCTATGTAAGTGGGACTCAAAAATATATTTTCCATCCCAGATCCTGTTTCATTTCCGTAACGCTATCTTCCCTGTATCGTGACGATACTAAATGATTTTGAACACGGTTGTCTGAAGCAGCAACTGTTTTAACGTAATTTACTGTATGACAAAATTGATTTAAAATAACTGAACTTTATTCGACTACCACAATGAGTGTCTTCATCAAAATTAAAAGTACAACATAGAAATGTATCACAATATGTTTGGAGTTATTACACGAAAATTTATAACAGAAAATATATTAATAATGACAATGGTTAAAATACCTATTCATATGAGACGTTTACATATGAAGGTAATGCGCTCATATTGTATAAAGTTTGTAGTAAAACATAACCGTACTTCGCTCCAAGTGTAAACGTCTCATGTGTGTACATAGTTTGACCATTGTCGTTATTAATTGATTTCGTTACAAACATAATTTTTATGTAATAACTTGTAATACATTGTGTTTCGTTTCCAGATTGTAGTTTTATTTCCGATTAAGGCACACTAAATGGTAGTCGAAATCTAGATAAAATTCAATACCATAAAGCAAATTGTGGAGATGCATTTTCTCATACAATAAATAAATAATATATGTAAATGAGAATGAAAGAAGAATGCTTCGCTAAGTCAGATTTTAAAAATGAGGAAGGGCATATTGTTGAAGAAAACTACAACATTTTGTCCATGTTTCACTGGTGAACTTCATAAGGTTTGTAGTACTGTTTAGTCTAGGTGTTCATTATATGTCTTTTATTTGGTTCGTATCTTGTTAGTTTCAGGCGCAAATTGTTTTCCAACAAAAGTTTGTTTCTATAAGGTCATTCAGTGAGATCGACGCTTGAGAGATTCGGACTGTTACAATCGTGGCTTCGGTTCTAGCTTCACATATGAAGATCACACCGTAGCATGCATCGTTTGAAACAAAACTATTGAATAATTAAGGGATTGAGCATGCGTGAAGTATAAGAGTGAAATTGATGGTGGTAGTAAAAATATTGACGATAGGTTGATTTGTGACGGTTTCCATGTGACGGGCTTGTAAGAGCCGACATTCAGGATTACGGCTGCATATTCACAGCGTGTTCATAGTCAGTGAGAGAGACGCACTGCCATCTTTTATAGAAATGTATAACTCTGGGAGATTCCCACGGTTGATAATGGGAAGAACTCTGCATGTTGGTCTCCCTTATCGCCATGCCGGGATCTGGTAACACGATAAGTGATGTTTTCAGCAAATTCCTTGATCATCTGAAGATACGTATATATCACATGGAAAGACTTTACTTATTTCAGACGGACATGCCACTCACTGTAGATACGCTCAATAAAGCGCCGACTTTCGGCACTGAGATGTCTCCCTCCACACAGAACTCACAAATGCCAACCCCATTATTTTCTTATTTCAGAAGTATGAAATGTTTCTACAATGAGGCATGCAAGAATTATGATCGCTACAACCAGGGAAAGTAGCCTCCCTTGCTATCCTGCCAGATAGTTCGTTTCTTTCTATCCCAACAGCCATGTGTCCACTACATCCTTTCTTCCAGGGGTGCTAGTCCTCGCAAGGTTTGCAGGAAAACTGTGGAAAGTTGTAGGCGAGGTACTTGCGGATGAGAAGCTGTGAGAACGGGTAATGAAGCGTGACGGAATAGTTCAGACGGTAGAGCGTTTGCCCGGTTCCGCAAACAGTTTTAGTGTGCCAGAAAGTTTCGTATCTGCGAAAACTCAGCTATTGAATGAAAATATCATTCTGGGTGTAAGACCTTACAGCTACTCTGACGCCGGATAACGCTGACAGGCGTCCAGATAAAGGTTAGTAATTGATTCATAGTGACGTTGTCTATCAAAGGTAATAATTTGAGCAAGAAAGCTAGGAGTGTGATTTTCATAAAAAGAGGTGTTAGAAGCTGTTAGCGGTACATGCATATGAGGAAGGTCAAATGCCGAGTAAATCAACTGCTTGAAGAGTATCTGTTGACTACGTGTATTAAGGATGAAAAAGACTAACCGTGGTTTGATGATAAAATTCGTTATATGCACTGTCTGTTAAAAAAGGAAGAAGCAAATGAAGGCAGACTAAACTAAGGGTAGATTCGCGCGTCTATAAAATTGTATCGATGTCTGAAGCGTAGAATTACTAGCGCCATAGCGTAGCAAAAACTAGCAAAAACTGCCAAGAACTTCTGAATCTACGTAAAATTGTAAGCAGGTCGAAAGCCTCTATCCAGGCACTCACCGTTCACTGTATAGTGGAAATAGAAGACAGCAAAAGAAAAGCTGACTGATGTTTCATAGGATGACCATACAGACTTATTGTCAGTTGATCATTACACAGACTTCCGAATGAAGGACATAGAAATGGGAATTACCGTAGCAGCTGAGAGACTGGTCGTCTGTTGAAAGTGAATTCGTTAGGTCCGGATGGAATGCCAATTGTGTTTTAAAAAGAGTGTTTAGCTTGCATTTATAGTGAACTAGCTGTAAACCCGACGATGCCCGGGTGTTCATTTATCCTACACTCTCATTTTCCACATCCCCCTCTCTCTGCATCCACCTCTTTCTCTCCCATCTCTCTGTTCGTTTCCTCCTTTCCCTTTCTCGGCAACGTTTTCTGCGAGGTACCCTCTCTCATGCAACATACAAACATTTATGCACCCAGTGATCTTCTTCTTGGTTTAAAGGTCATGTGTGCAAGAATTCATAAAGATTGGAGGAAAACTATGCATTTTGTAAAATTACGTAAGTACCGTCCACCATGCACCGAACGAAATTTTATGCAGACCGTGACATTCCTCTTGTTTCTAACGTAGAATGTGCAAAATTTCATCAATATCGGAAGAAAACAACAGATTTATATGCAATAGAGTCACATTGGAAAACGCACTTTTTGTTATCAAATATTCCAGTTTTATTTCACACAACCCTTATTCTGAGAACAACAAAAGAAGGATCTGTGAAATCGGTCGAGCAGTTCTCAAGTTATGGCGCCACCAAGGTGTTTACGGATCCATTTTATGATGCAAAGTACCCTCCCCCATGCACCGGATGAAACTTAAGGTAGACGGCGACCTTCCTCTTGTTTTGCAGGTCAAGCGTGCGAAATTTCTTGAAGATCGGATTGAAACTGTAGATTTCGTGAGTCTATAGGAGAAGTATGCTCTGCCATACACCTCTGACAAAATATTTTCTTAGGGGGGCGTTTTATACCTATAAACTACATTCCTGCCAAATTTCAGCTTCATAGGTGAAGTAGTTTTCGAGATTTCGTGTTTAGTGAGTTGAGTGAGTGAGTGAGTGAATGTCCTTTCGCTTTTATATAGACAGAGATTAAGAAGACAGATTGCTTAATTTTAGATGCAAGAGAATTACGGGAGATTTGAAGGCAAAAATAAATAGTAACATGCAAATGTGTAATGCTAACTTTATTTGATACAAGGTCATGCCTGATGCGACAGTTTTACGGCATCTGCAGCGAAACTGTTGTAAACGGTAGACTTATTTTCATTTCATCATTTTATGTGTGTGTGTGTGTGTGTGTGTGTGTGTGTGTGTGTGTGTATACGCGGTGGGAGGGAGGGGGCCAGTTACAAAACGTTTCATAAACGCCCGAAATTACATGCAAACTTGGTTGCAGGTCCCTTGCTACTACAATTTTCCAATAAATCTGGGTATTCTCACGCGGTAGCCTTTCATTATTTATGACGTCATATCTCATGAGCTATGTGTCGTGCTCGTTTGTTTTTGGGTCACGAACCTTCGTGGGGGTACGGTGAACAGTTCACCAAAGTTTCATTGCAATCTAATGAATGGTTTATGAAGACATAGAGAACATACAGACAAACATTCATTTCTATATGTAGCCAATTCCGATGTCACAATCGAATATAAAAAGTGCTGAAGCTTTCTATTTATGAGGAAGATCAAAAGCAGATCCGCAATGGAAGAGTTCAATATTATGAACGTCAGTTTGCTGCAGATCTCTTGAACAAATTCGCAATTCGAATGTAATAAAATTTTTTCGACAGGGGAAAACTTTTGAGCGTCCATACCACTGGCTGTAGAAGCAACGCTCAAGTGAAACTCATCTGGACCTTGTATCGTATGTTGAATACAACATGAACGTGAAGAGGCTGATGAAGGCTCCAGATACTGTGGCTAATTGCAGACTGATTAAATGGTACGAGCGTCTGGCACAGAATGTGGTAATGGCATTGGGTGGAGCAGGGAATAGTCTTTATTGCGATGGGGAGGTTAACATAGGAGGTGATCTTGGGATGTTAGGTACTGAAACTAGCGCCGCGAATGTGCATTACGTGGAGCGCTTTCAGTGCTACGATCAGCCTCCTCCAAACACAGATGTCGGGTGTAATAACATGATATGGCTCACATTTCAGTGTTACCAGTTACGTTTATCAGCAGCTCGGTTTCACTAACACAGGCTGCACTTCAGTAGGTATGGGAGAGGGAAGTTGCCAAAGACTATTGGTAACTGCGTAATGGGGTAAATTCCTTTAGTATTAAGTTTTAGAGCTGACTTTTTTTTTTTTAACGCAATCACATGATACAGTCACCCGATACGTATTTTTGAAGGAAGTCCCTGTAACGAAGGGTCCACATTAGAAAAATGTCACGTTTCTATATATTAGAAGAGTTATCACATTTAACCAAAATAACCAATTTATTAGGAATAAAGTTGGAGAACTGCTTGTAGATGTTGACTCTGAGTTAATTGCTATTGCAGAATACTTTTTAAATTATGTCGCAATTCAGAAGTTTTTCTTTACCAGGATACATTTGATGTCTGTTTTCCCACAAATCAAAGGTATTGTAGTTGAGACCATCGATGCACTGAAATGATATTTGTTATGCCAGAGTGGTTGAATTCAGCGGAGCTAAAATTCTTTGTTATTTATCGGTCCCCTGCCTCCGATTTTTAAACAAGTCTGCCTCGGTATTAAAACAGATCCTAGATGCGTTGCATGTGTACAGAAGTCCCTAAATTAATCTGTTGCAGCTGCAGCTTCAGTATTCCGGCCAGTCGTTCTACGATCATCAACCAGACATTTTCGATAGGCGTGCGGGGTAACAGCGAGGCGAAGAAAGCCATTCCCGCAAACCTGATTATTTATTATTTGTTTTCATTTTTGTTTTGTTTGATAAAAGTGGAATGCTAATTTACCTAGTGTGCCTTTTATTAGAACTATTTTTAGTTTAATTTATATCGGCACCTGATATATAAACTAAATAGCCAAAGAAACTGGTATAGGCTTATGTATACAAACACAAAGATATGTAAACAAGTAAAGGACAGCTACCCCTATACAATTCAACAAATGTGTGTCGAAGGGGTTACTACTGCTACAATGACAGATTATCATTAAGTGAGTTTGAAAGTGGTGTTATAGTCTGCGCAAGAAAGATAGGTCACACTATCTCTGAGGTAACGATGAAGTGGAGATTTTCCCGTAGGACCATTTTACGAGTGCATCTTGAATGTTGGGAATCCGGTGAAACATCAGATCTTCGAATCGCCGCGGCTGGAAAAAAAAATGCTGCAAGAACGGTACCAACGACGACATGAGTATAATTAAACGTTGCAGAAGAGCTAGCCTTCCGAAAATTACTGAGGATTTCAGTGATGGGTCATCAACAAGTGTCAGCCTGCGAACCATTCAAGGGAACTTCATCTGTATAGACTTTAGGGGCCGAGGACCCACTCGTATACCTTTGCAGACTGCACGACACAAAGCATACACCTCGCTTGAGCCCATCACCACCGACAATCGACTGTTGATGACTGAAAACATCTTATCTGATCTGAAGAGTCTTATTTTCAACTGTCCTGTGCGGATATCAAGACAATGAAATCCATGGGCCCTGCACGTCAACAGGGGATCGACCAAGTTGATGGAGGCTATGAGATGGTGTGGGGCGTGTGCACTCGGAGGTAAGTGGGACCCCTGATACGTTTACAAACGACTGTGGCAGGTGATATTTACGTACGCATCTTGGCTGATCACCTGCATCAATTCCTGAGTAGAATGCGGACTTGGGCAATTCCAGCTGGACAGTAGGATACCCCACGCGTCTAGAATTGGTACGGAGTGGCAATAGGAACACTCTCCTGGGTTCTCTGCAGGAAACAAAACTCCACAGACATGAATATTATAAACCCTAACTGGGATGCCTTGGAACGTGCTGTTCAGAAGAGATCGCCACCACCTTTTACTCCAATGTACAACCCTCCAGTACTACTTCAGACGTTTGTAGTGCCCATGCCACATTTTGTTATGGCACTTAATAGTGCCCGCGGGGGTTCAACACGATGTTTAGCACGTGTACCAGTTTCTTTGGCTATCTATACTCTTTCCACTAGGTTAGATGAAAGGGCACGCGCTTTATTACTCTGCGACAGCTTGCTTTCTGGAAACACTTTTTAGACCTTATGCCGTCACCTGCTCGTAGATCGATGTTGTGGAAGATAGTTGCTCTCGTTAGCGACTGGCTGAAGTCTCATGGGGCGAAAACTTATTCACTACAAATAACGTAGGCAACACACAGAATTGCAGTTCCTTAAAACTTTAACGTTTTATTATTAGTGCCCAATTGTCCCCATATATGGCCAGCTTACTAGTTAATTACACTTAATTTGACCAGATAGGCACACACGTACGACAACACAGTTAGTGTGTGGAGTACAAAAGTACGAGATGTACACCTTAATGTAGCACAAATATGGATATTCACTGTAGATATACTTTCTACATTAAAGAACTTTTACATAACTGTTCAAAATTAAAGATCAAAGTTACGTGGATTATGCCTCAGATCGCGACTAAAACAGTACTCGAAACTGACATAGATTGTGCTTCAGATGGAGGATGAAACAATATTACGTTCCGTGAGCGCATACAATTTACATCTTACACCTTTTACTTCAAAATTATTCTTCATCGAATCTAAGTATTTTCTACTTAGTATACGTAGACTCCTCTTACCCTCCGCAGCCGAGATCATGAGTCTGTTAACCCTTTAGCTACGGTGAACTTCTGCAGAAGTCGGCAGCGAATGTGCGCCACAGCCGGTGGACTGCTGCAGCAGTCGAGTGCTGCCTGTGCCGCCCAGCCGGTGGACTGCAGCAGCAGTTCCGCCTCGCCTCATATATCTCCGCTTTACTACGCTCGACTTTTGTGGAAGTTTGACTTATATACCATCTTGAGGCTTTGTTGACAGACTGTAGTTAACTAGATGGCAGATGTATTCAGTTTCAAAGCGTTGGTTTCGCTTAAGTTGTACTGCTCGTTTCCCTCCTTGTTTATGTCTGACGTGTTGTTAACCTCAGTTTCTACTAGAAGTGATATGGCACAGAAGAGATATACTGTGGAGGAAGCTCTTTCCCTAATACTGGGTAGTGACTTTGAGGATAAAAGTGAATCATCGTCCGAATCTGACGATGAACATAAAACGCCTATTGTAGTTGCTTCTACATCACGTATATGTGCTACTCCTGCTGTTCCATTGACATCCACAGAGTTGGATTTGTGCACAGAAGACGAATCTACAGATAATGACATAGACGAAGAGGCAGCAGAACCACCGAACAAGGAAAAAAATCAAGTGGAAAAATGACAACTTGAATCCGAAGAAACAAACGTTTGACGCAGCTACCTCTGGACTGGAAGGTATCGTAGACAGTGATAGCATGCTAAGTTTCTTTCAGTTGTTCTTTAGCACAGATTTCATAAACATTTTGTGTGAGGAAACTAACAGATACCTCTCCCAAATGGTGGCTGGTGGTCGCGTTCCAGAAAGGATCCAAACAACATGGAGTGACGGGAATAAAATGATATTTACATCTTTATTGCCACTATGTTTATCATGACAAGATTAAAAATCTGAGCCTGTCTGAATATTGGTCTGAGAATCCAGTTATTCCTACACCAATGTTTTCTAAACTGCTTCCTAGAGACCGATTTCAACATCTCTTGCGGTTTTTACATTTCACCAATAACGAAGAACCTCAAAATGTTCAAATGTTCAAATGTTTGTAGAACTTGTGGGACTTAACTACGGCGTTATCAGTCCCTAAGCTTACAAACTACTTATGAACTAGCTAAGTCTAAGGACGGCACAAATATCCATGCCCGATGGGGGATTCGAACCCCCGACCGTAGTGGCCGTGCAGACCGTTACTGGAGCGCCTCAGTCCCCTCGGCCACCGCTGCCGGCACGAAGAACCTCACGACAGTGACTATTTGTATAAGCTAAGGCCAGTAATTAACCACTTCAGAAAACAATATAAGGTAAATTTCTATCCTTATGAAAAATTATGCATAGATGAAAGTCTTGTTTTATTCAAAGGCAGGCTAAAAATCAAGCAGTATATACCTGCTAAACGTAGCCGTTTTGGAATAAAGATATTCATTATTTGCGACGTTCAGACAAATTATATTTTAGATTATATTGTCTACTGTGGCTCACATACAGATATTGAGAACCTTGATCTCGGTATCTCAGGAAATGTTGCAGCGACATTGGTAGAGCCATATTTTCAGAAGGGACACACACTGTACTGTGACAATTGGTATACAAGTTCTGCCCTATTTTGTTGGTTGTATGACCGGCCAACAAATGCTTGTGGTACAGTCAGGCACACAAGAAAAGATATGCCTAACATGCCTGAGAAACTAAAGAAAGGTGAACTTACTTTCCGTTCTGCATCGGAATATCTGTTGGCACTGCAATGGCGTGACAAAAAAGATGTATGTATATGCTTTCAACAAATTCAAATGTTTGTAAATAAAATGTTTGTTTGTATATCTATCGGACCAAACTGCGTGGTCATCAGTCCGTAGCTTACAAACTACTTAAACCTAGGTAAACTAACCTAAGGACAAACACACACACCCATGCCCCAGGGAGGACTCGAACCTCTACGGCGAGCAACCGCGCGCTCCGCAGCGAGGCGCTTTAGACCGCTCGGCTACTCCACCGCGGCAAATGTTTGTAAATCTTATGGGACATAACTACGGGGTCATCAGTCCCTAAACTTACAAACTACTTATGAACTACTTACGAACTAGGACAGCACAAATATCCATGCCCGAGGGGGGATTCGAACCCCCGACCTTAGTGGTCGTGCAGACCGTGACTGAAGCGCCTCAGTCCCCTCGGCCACCGCGGCCGGCTGCTTTCAACAGTCCACTCTGCAGAAATGGTGGACACATCAAAGATGGATCGTCAGACAGGCGCGAAGCAATTGAAACCTTCAGTAGTATTACACTACAATAAATAAATCGGATCTGTCGATAAAAGTGACATGGTAATAAACACCGTGGAAAGCATAAGAAAATCCACTAAATTGTATCCAAAGACGTTCATTCACATCGTGGACATGTCGCTTTTCAACGCATACTATCTGTATAGGAAGTTTGTAAGAAACATTAGCTATGCCAACTTTCAAATGAGAGTCATACAGGAAATCCTGGAAAAATATAAAGTGGTAAAAAGAAGATCGAGCGGAGGAAAAAGATCGGAATGTCCGCGGAGACTGACAGCAGGGCCTCACCTACCTGATGAGCAGTAGCTAAAGAACTTGCGTTGTCTGTAGAGCGCAGAAGTAGCGGAAGCAGACTAAAACGTGTTGTAAGGAATGCAATACGACGCCTTTCCCTGCTTCAAGATTTACCACACACAAAAGAATTTTGAAATGTAACACTGTGAAATGATATTCTCGTAATGTAATGCTACTTAAATGTAACGTAAAGCAATTGTAAATAAATATTATTTAACAAGCGAAATATGCGTTTATAATAATAAAGTCCACACCCCACCAGAGATGAATCCAAAACTTGGATCTTTTAGAATTTACGAAAAAATTACGCGAATTATCTGAAAGAGGGAAGAAAACTGTTTCTATTCCAAATGAATTTCCCTAATAAATATATAGTATAAAGTCCAATAATTGCGACAACAGTGAGAGTGTGAAAGCAGGACAGAGTAGCGCCGTGGGGAGTGCGGAAAATGCGCCGTACAGCCGGCACGGCCGGGCGCGACTGGCCTGTTCGCTGAACTGCTGTACCCATGGTGTTCATTCTCAATTTTTTCTTTGACTTCCTCATTATGGACGCCCTCCTGCCATTGTTCTAATCTATTAGTACCTACAATGATTCTTGCTACTTTCTGTATCCTCAACCTTATGAATAAGGTAACTTGTTTCAAAAAATTTTCAAATGTTTGTTAAGCTTATGGGACTTAACTACGGGGTCATCAGTCCCTAAACTTACAAACTACTTATGAACTACTTACGAACTAGGACGGCACAAATATCCATGCCCGAGGGGGGATTCGAACCCCCGACCCTAGTGGCCGTGCTGACCGTGACTGGAGCGCCTCAGTCACCTCGGCCACCGCGGCCGGCTAACTTGTATCTATCCAACTTTCATCCCCATAGAACAATCTGGTCGAAAGATAGAGCGGTGCACCGCTAACTCAGTCATGGTACTGACTTACTTCTTGCAGAAGAGTGTAGATCTTAGCTGAGCACTCACTGCATTGGCTTTGCTACACCATGATTCACGTTCTTTCAGTATGTTGCCATCCTGTGAAAATACATCCTAGGTACTTGAAACTGTCTACCTGTTCTAACTTTCTTCCTCCTATTTGGCACTCAATCTGTTTTAATCTCTTTCCCACAGACATTACTTCTGTTTTGGAGATGCTGATATTCATACCATAACCCTTACACCACTGATTGAGCTCTGAAATAATACATTGCAACCTTTCAATGGAATCTGCCATCACAAGTCATCTGCATATGCAACACTGGTTATTTTGATGTCTGTTTTAATCCCGCCCTGCATCTGATCTATGAACAGTGGTGACAGGTTACAGCCTTGTCTTACCCCAGAAAGTACCCTAAACCATGAACTTAATTTACTGTCTAATCTAACTGCTGCCTGAATGTCTACGTAAAGACCTTTAATTGCCTGCAGAAGTTTGCCCCATATTCCATAATATTCTAGAATTGTCAGCAGCTTCCTCCTAAGAACACGGTCATCAGCCTTTTATAGATCTATAAAACACAGATACAATTCCCTGTTATACTCATAACACTTCTCCATTACCTGCCGTAAGCTAAAGATCTGGCCCTGACAGTCACTAAGCGGCCTAAGCCGACACTGATTTTCATCCACCTTGTCTTCTACTAATACTCGGACACTCCTGACAACAATATCTGAGAATATTTTCCCCGAAACGCTGATTAAAGCGATACCTCGATCGTTTCTGTTTCCATGTTTGAAAATTGACGTGATTACCGCTCTTGTCTAGTCAGACGGAACCTGTCCTGATTCCCATGCCTTTTCAATTATTCTGTGTAACCATTTGAAACCTGACTTTCCACTGTATTTGACGAGTTCCGGCTCAATTTCATCCACCCCATCATCTTTATTACACTGTAATCTATTGACCATTCCCTCCACTTCCTCAAATGTGATCCTGCTTCCATCATCATTCCTATCCCATTCTACCTCAAAACCAGACACATCATTTAACGTTTCCCCTACTTTGAGAAATTCTTCAAAATATTCCCTCCATCTGCCCAGGATTCACTAGCAGCTTTCCTGACCTATCCTAAACACTTGTTAATTCCTTCTTGCCTCCCTTTCGAAGACTCCTAATTACGCCCCAGGATGGTATTCCCGCAGCTTGACCCACAGTATAGCTTTTATCCAAAGTCTTCCCACGATTCCTTTTTTGATTATGCAATTATCCATTTGGATTTGTTTCTTTCTTCAACATAACTTTCCCTGTCTGCCTGAATTCTAGTATGGAGCCATTTTTGAAATGCCTTCTTTTTCTTTCTACAGGCTGCCTTGACTGTGTCATTCCACAAAGCTGTCCGCTTCTTCTTGCGTTTACACACTCCTGTTCCAAGACATTCTCTAGCCACTTCTAGTAGTGTGTCTCTGTACCTTGTCCATTCCACTTCCATTGACTATAAATGACTACATTCAACTAACATACCTTTTGTGCCTAATTTCCTTGTGCTGAAGCTTCTCCACTCTTATCATTCTACATATGAACCTGACATTCTGCACTTTTTGCCTGGCAAACCCAATTTCACTGCTGATCAAATAATGATCACTATCGTCAAAGAATCCTCAGAAAACACGCGTGTACTTGACTACCTTCCCGAATTCCAGTTGTGTTATGGTATAGTTAATGATATATCTGGTGAATATCCTTATGCTTAAAAAAGGAGTTTGTGATTGCTAAACCCATATTGGCACATAAATTCGAGAGCTGTTGACCGTTTCTGTTGGCTTCCACATCCTCTCCAAACTTATCCATAACCTTTTCATACCCTTCTGTTCGATTTCCTATCCTGGCATTGAAGTCGCCCATGAGCAAAACACTGTCCTTGTCCTTCACTCTAACAACTACATTAGTGAGTGTATTGTAAAATCTGTCCCTCTCATCTTTATCTGTCCCTTCGCAGGGCGAATACACTGACACAATCCTAATTCTCTTGCTTGAGATGGCCAAATCTGTTTAACATTCTGTTATCATTCCCACTTTGTTCTATAGGATATTCTTATTCCTCTTGTTAGCCCCACAGGCACCCTGTTATCGGATGGACCTTCTTTGCGTCTTCTAATAGAAAGGTGCTTTAAAGAATCACAAGAAATGTGTTAAATATCATCTGTATTATCAGCGCAGTAAAAATTCTGCCAATCTGGTTACTTAATTGGGTTTCAACAGAGCTTTTTTGCAAACGGACCAACGGTCGTGCCGCAGTGGATATACTGGTTCACGTTTGACCACCAAAGTTAAGCAATTTTGGACTTAGCTAGCACTTGGATAGGTAACCGTCCGGGTCTGCCGAGCGCCGTCGGTAAGCGAGATGTACTCAGCACTTTTGAGGCCCATTGCGGAGCTAATAAATGTAGAAACAACGGCTCCGGTTTGGAAAACCGACACAACGGCTGGGGGTGCGGGGCGCTGTACACGGCCTTCACCATACCACGTCGGGTGACGCCTTTGGTTGGAGTATGATATGGCTGCCGGTCGGTACCCGCTGGACCATCGACGCCTGTGTGTAACGGAATGTAATTTTAGTAGTTTCTTATTGCAAAAGGATTAGCTTTATATGTAGTTCAGAATTATACGAGGGTTGGAACTTAAATAGTGGCAACTATTTATTCACAAACGATTCAAAAGCGATACAAGTTTGCACCTGTTACTGTCCTTCAAATAGTCACAAGCGTTGTATAGAACTATAGAACTCGTCACCAGCAATGTGGAAGGCGTAGTATACCATTAGCAGAGATCTGTTGATGGTGCGAATGGAGCGTACCTCTGCCTGTGGAATCTTTGGAACAATTCTGAAGCGAATGCCACAAAGTGGTTCCTTCATCTTCGGAATTAAATCAAAGTCAAACGACTTATGTGAGGGGAGTATGGAGAATAGTACAGTAGAAGTTTGGAAATAGGAGGCGAGGTACTGACGGAAGTAAAATTGTGAGGCGGCATCGTGAGTCGTGTCGGGATAGCACAGTCGGTAGTGCGTTTGCCCGCGAAAGGCAAAGGTCCAGGTTCGAGTCCCGGTTCCGGCACACAATTTTAATCTGCCAGGAAGTTTCAATAGTACACTACTTCCCCGTCCCATCGACCGAACAGAACAACAGAAGCTTGAGCGCTTGCGCCCGCGAACTGTCGTGTAAAGTGATGAGAGGTTTGCGCAGAGAGTGTTGCCGCTTATTTCGCAAAACTGGTGTCAGGTGATGCTCCAAAAATGAACAGTAATACTGTCCATTGACGGTCTGCCGTGGAGGAACGTAAAGCTTTAGGATAACAACATTACAGTCGTTCATGGGAATCACCATAACTTTCACCATACTGGGGCTCTGACGCACTTTCGACTTCCGTGGCGACCGGTAATGACGCCATTCGCTGCATTGGAGTTTCAGTTATGGCTCGTACGATGTGGCCCACGTCTCATCCAGTGCCGTGATACGTCGTAAGAAAGGCTCTCTTTCGCGGTCATGGCGTTCCATGTGGGTCTGAGCAGTGTCGTAAATGCATTTTCGTCAATTCGTGTGGAACACATCGTGATGCAGTTTCTCACGTGCCCATGCGTTCCTTCAGGATGCGAAGCACAGTGTACTCGCTAAATGTGGTTTCCTGGGCGAGCTCTGGTGTGGATTACTGTGCACTAACTGTATGCACGTTTTCTTGAGAGACGCTAAGACGGCCTGTCCGATGCATGTCTGCCTCAGTTTGTCGAACTTCGCTGAAGGCTTTTGTACAACGTACCACTGTTCTGTATGGCAATGCCGATTCCCTGCACACCTCTTGAAGACCTACATGAAACAGTCGTGCAATAAACCTCTGACACATTCAATCTTGATCCATCTCAGTTGTTCCTGTTTCGAAAACATAGTGACACCGTCACGTTAGACCGCTCGCCCAACCGACTGTGGTACTGTCGATTGTGTGCACGTCGTTGACGAGGTGCGGGTGGGTCCATTTGTTCGATGGAGGTAAGGTAAGTAGGTCAACAACGTGTGCATCAGCGACTATGGTAGATTCTATTGCGCATATATATATATATATATATATATATATATATATATATATATATATATATATATATATATATATGTGGCGTCTGTACCGAAAGAACAGACGTCATTTCTGATCCTATTACAAAGTATTGCATAGTGTCTCCACAGCAGTGTTGCCGCTATTTAAGTTCCAACCGATTTTTTCAACATATGTTTGACCACAAAACCCTTGAAATGTGAAAATTTGTACATCATAGTGTAAAAGGGCATTCTCTAATGTGCTAGCAGATGATAAAGTGTGAACAACAATGTTGTCTGTGGTGGTGCTGCTGTTCACATGCACTATCGATGGAAAGGATGCTGTTTCCAACAGATAATAAGAATTAAAGATATCTAAGAGAATCTTTTTTGGCACATGACTTACACAATTAATTTTGAAAACAGCTCATACAACTAATTTCTAGTACTACCAATAAATTCACCCTAGAGCCCTCTCTATCCAGAGTAGAATTGTTTTAAAATCAGAGTCAGGGACCAATAAAAAACAACAATTAAAAGTTTAGCTCCGGTACAATGGACCACTCCTGCACAGCAAGAAAATACTCGTATCTTCTCAGAGTAGTGTTTGGAAACATCAATGGAGTCTACTTTAATACCACTTTTCACGTACATGCTGTCCCCAACACCGCAAAGAATTCCTGGAATAACGAGCAGCTAATTTGTACCGTGGTAAAGGAAGCCTCTGAATAATGAAATTATTTAAGAAGTGCTCTCAAATATCAGTAATATCGGTGGCGACTCCTATAAGCAGTTCACAAACCTTATCTCCAAGACCTTGTACATTTTAATGAAATGTGCTAATTCCTTTATTCTATGGATAGTTGATATTTGTCGAAAGTGGTTCCTTTGTTAGCTGACTTCAGTGTAAAAAAGGTGTAACTACTATAGTAATTTTCTCAAGAGTTGATCCCAAACCCTCCACTATGCTACCACCCATATAGCTTTGCCAACTTGCCCTTCCCATACCTATTGACGTGCAGGCAATGAAACCTGACTTGTTGATAGACTCAGCGGGTGCCACTAAAATGTGAGCTATGGCTTCTGCCATCAGGCCCTCTCAAGCCTCATGTTAATACGCCTGATAGCTGTATTTAGATTAGGCCGATAATGATGCTGAAACAGCTCCACTACATGCACATTCGTGGTACCGGTTTCAGTAGCTATCTCTAGCAGATCACCACATAAGTCGTATTCCCCATCCCCATCAAGACTATTCTCAACTCAATACACTGTAAGTACCCGATTCTTCTTTGAAAAATTCCTTCATAACTCCCCTATGTTGATAGCTACCTAATCAGACTCTGCATTGGGCAGACATTTCTTGCTACTGGTGGCCTACACCTCCGCCATGCGAGCTACCTAACTGCAGAACCTTCTTCTTTTTATTAGCCTTTTCTAACGTTTTAGGTTTCCTAACGGCTAAGGTCTGCTGCATGTTTTAGTGATGGAACACTGTGTGACGAGTAAAAATCGCAAAGACATCAGTATAGGAAGCAGTTGCAAATGGATGTATGTTGCCATCGCTATTTTGAGATGAAGAGCCTTTCATAGGATCAAGTAGCGTTGAAAGTTGCATCAAACTAGTCTTCGGAATGAAGACCGCTACAACAACGAATCAAAATCAAAATCAATTGGTAAATTCCCTTCACCGACGTCAAACAACATCTACGGAAATCTGATACCTTTGCTTGTTTAACTAAATGTTTCAATGTAAAAATAATATCGCCGTAGTGGAGATGATGAACACTACAGGTTAGTTGGTCATTCAGACTGTGAGATGTGATCTTAGAACAACAAAACTCGGTTTCGGTAAGAGAACGTAATAGTAATAGTTAGAACTTGTCGTTGTACATTTTTTCTTTATGATTTCAGTCTCACTAAAGTAGGAACTGGTATGTTGAAGTAGGTTGATGCCTAAAAATGTGTTACTTTCATATGAAAAAGAAAAGACAAAAACTAATGGACCATAACACAAGACTATTCTAATCTTCTTGCTAAATAGCCAATATACGCCCAACAGAAGTAGGATATGCTGATAAAATCTAACATAAAATGGTATAAAACTTTATGAGAAGATTATACGAAATTACATTTCGTTCTATTTCATGAAGTGAAATGTCGAAGTAAGTATCACTTACGAAGTAACAGCGGAACTTCATTGCTTATCGCCATTTAGGATAACTTCCATTTTACACGTAGACGTGAAGTCATAACATGAAACGACGAAGCACCATATCGCCCTCATATCTGCGTCAGTGGCGTTAAGACATAACTCAGAAAATAATCTGCCATTTATACCTTCCCTTTTAATTTGCCGTTTCTATTGCTTTCAGTCGAGTAATGTTACATATAATTTTACGGCTTGCAACAGTTGTGTTTCATGAAATTGTTTTCTTACCAGTAACAGACTAGTGTGAAAATAATAACACTGATGTCTGATGATTTTAAACATAGCTTTTCGACTGCAGCACCTGTAGGTTTACAAATATTTGACAAAGTTTAACCCAATCAGTTGCAAGATGTGATAAAATACCTTGATCTAGATTTTGGCACCATCTAAGGGTTCCTTCATCAAAATATAAAAATTAAAACATAAGACGTGCACCTACGAGCAGTGTGCTCAAGTCCAAAATTATACAATTATGCAACATGCTAGCAAAAGGCTATATTGCCATATTTTCCTCTAAGATAATCCATTTGAAGGGTACGAGTGTTCCAGAATTTAAATCAGATGAAATTTCGAAACTGTATCTACATTACGATCTATGTAAACCACTGTGAAAAGCATGGCAGAGGGTATTTTCCATTTTACAAAGGACTGTTTTTCTAATTTTTCAGCGGAGAGTGATTTCTTCCTTGCCCCTTATGTGTTTCTAGGTTTATCAGTTAAACTTGGTTCTAGACGCTCTAAAAGAAGCTTCTGCATGCTGGTTTACATGTGTCGTCTAGAGTTATTCATTTTACTTCTTTCTGTTTTCTGGTGACGCTTTTTCATGGGATGAACACACTTGCGATCAATCGTGATGCCTGTCTTACTTGGTAGTCCTATGTGGCATAGAGACAATCACTTGAGCAATATGCTAGATTAGACCGCACGATTCTTTTCAATTGAATCACTTTTAAAGAGTCTCAACATCCCTGTTGTTCTACCAATCAACCGTTACCTTCAATCTGCATTACGTATGTCTACTAATTGCTGCACAAACGATTGCTGTGATTTTTTTTTCATTATGCGAAGAAAACGTGTATCGATATGTTGTACTCCAACCACTGTTCAAGTGTTTCGGTTATTTGTGCAATCTCTCCCTGTGTATGTGATATCGGCCTCGAAATGATTATGTATTTGCTCCCCTCAGTCAACAACAGATGTTAGTTTTTAAAATGATTATTTTCTCACACTGCTATCGACAAAACTAATGAAACTAACATGAGCGCAAAACAGATTTCATGGTAATTTTCTTAAGGCCCCTGCATTCCTACATGAAATTAATAAAATGTTCAAATGTTTGTAAATCTATCGGACCAAACTGCGTGGTCATCAGTCCGTAGCTTACAAACTACTTAAACCTAGGTAAACTATCCCAATTACAACACACACACCCATGCCCCAGGGAGGATTCGAACCTCCACGGCGAGCAACCACACGCTCCGCAGCGAGACGCTTTAGACCGCTCGGCTACTCCACCGCGGCTGAAATTAATACCTTAGATAAACCTTTGTGATACAATTTACGACCGTCATTATGCAGCTTGCAAATTCCTTTCTCTTTCGATGTCCTCCCATCTGCTTCAAGTTTACTATTTAGTGCTCTATTGGAACGCTGTATTTCACGGCTAGATGCATGAGCACCTCTCACCAGACTGTTAGAACACATCGTGGGACATTGGTATATCGTACATCCACCATAAAATGCAGGCAGAGCAGTTGCACACATTTGAACTCCACACAAACCACAAATCAATTTGGAACATACTTGGAGGTTTACCACTGCAATGTTTGATACATCGGCTAACAAGAACAGCATTTTACATGGTTGTAAATATGATTGTTCTGTGAAGACACTATTAATATATTGAACTAAAGTGAGCGACCTTTCTAGCTGAGGATCCCTCCTTCTACAAAACACAGACACCACTCAGAAGAGTCCTCGCAGCACGCGGTTCGATGATTCGTCGTTAAGAGCTGCCGCTCTCCTGGTCATGTCTAGAGTAGCCATCACCGCGTTATCGGCTCAGAACACAGGCATGTAGATGCTTTCAAAAGATTGCAGCCACGTCGACTTGACTGATGATCGCGTAGAAGATGCAGCGAAGGAGATCTGTGCTTGCTGTGTCTGTAAAATGGGCCAAGGACAGACAACGAAGGAGCAGCGCAACAGCCTCCCGATACAGAACAACTATGTAGAATCACGGCTAGAAACTACACGTGGCCAACTGCGGCTAGGCAGTTTAGTATTCGCAGAAAGGCGACTGTAGCGCCATCGCATGTCGAGGTTGGGCTCGCCGCGCTGCCCTCCGCCCCTCAGTTCTAATCCCTGCGCAGTCACCACGAGCAAATCTCTGTTTAGCAGAAAAGTTGGCGGGTATAGCCATCGCGTCCGCTGATAGAGAGTCTGTTCCTGCAGCAGATATAGTTAATAAAAGACTTTTCAGTCGTCGAACTAGTACCGGACTTTCTGTTATGTACAAGTTGCGTCTTTAAAGGTACGGTGAATGGTCTCAGGAAATATAAGAAAGAAGAGTTACAAACAAAACACCTTTAGTGGCCTTTACAGTAATCACCATTGGCCACAATATTCTTCTTACATCTGTTGTGCAGCTGTTGGAAACTGTCAGCAAACGCTGTTTGTGCAATCGCTCGAAGCACTGAGGTCACGCGTCGTTGGCTGTCTGGAACTATTCAAACACGCACTGTTTACTCACTGCTTCAAAACCATAGAATTGCACTAATATTCGATAGGTCACCATCGCCGTTTTCCCTAATTTGAAACAAAACTAGATATAACGCTCGGCCAATCCCGCGGCTTGTAGATACGACTAGTTCAATAATTGTTTTGCATGTAATTACTAAATCTTGTAGAGAACGCAGTATCTTCAGCGGTATCTAGCAGCCACCACGTCCTCCTCAGTAGCACCTATCTATTGTGTGTAGGCGTAGTTACAGCCGTCGCGAAACCTTCATAACAAACTCAATATGTCGAAGAAGGACAAGGAGATGCAAGTGTCGCCGTCACTCAGAGTGTCTCTGTAGAGGTCTGGCTGTCACAAACATCTCCTTCTCCTGAACTAGATGGAACGGAACAATGAGCTCCATCACCACGATAGCTCAAATGTTCAAATCTTTGTTAAGCTTATGGGACCTAACTTCGGGGTCATCAGTCCCTAAACTTACAAACTACTTATAAACTAACTTATACTAAAGACATGTCCCTTTACGTAAAAAAAGAATAGAGTAGTAGCAAAACAACATTAAGGTTCTCATTATTGCTCACGAAAACAGGAAAATATCAAAACTTTTACGACAATAGACATTCAGAATTTTTGTTCCAAATTGCAGTACCAATATTACCTGGTGACACGCCCTCTTAAACTGATGCATATCAGGATTTTATAGGTTCATGTCTGCAGAAGGTGCTGGCCATTCTAATCTTGTGATGTTATCATGAAGAAACGCTTTTACAAAACGTAAACGACGTGTTCGAAAATCTTGGCCAAGACGAATACCTCAGCGAAAATCTGCAAAAATGGTCGCAGTATAAGTCGTTAGGTTTCATCCTTGTACGTTATAGCCGTTTCATTGCTTTCTACGACCGCCAGTGGCGTAGGGTAATCCTACAAAGCCTATATAGCGAGAGAGTGGCGAACCGGCCGGCGTCTGCCATGATTTTACCAGACTTCGAGCGGGACGTGCACTTGCATAGCGACCGTGGAAGAAGTGCAGCCACTTGACGAGTGACACCAAGGCACATCTTCCAGCTTACTAATCACTACGTTGTTAAAGCAATGCCATTCATCTACGTCCATACAGGCCTAATAAATTTGTAAGCAAATAAATGTCGTAAAACAGTTTCTGTCGAATATTAATACCACATTTTACGATGTTCTGGTAATTTCGACTGTTGATAGTTGATTGATAAGAAAGAGAGGAATTTCATATTATGTATCTCAAAGAAAATAGTGCTATTTCCGATTTTTCTGTCTGCATATCCATAGCTGAAATTAGTACAACATCATCACATTCCGCCCAGATACAATGCATTTTAAGTGTGCTGTCGATCTTATAATAGTTTCTGACACTGGGAAATACCAAAAACGTCATTCTGTACCGTGACGGAATGGCGGAGCGCTCTGAGGCGCTATGATGCGCGAGGCCGTTCCCCATCGGTAGTTCGAACACCCCTCGGGCATGGATGTTTGTACTCTCTTTAGTATTACTTTATGTTTGTAAGTTTAGGAACTGATGACCCCGCAGTTAAGTCACACAAGATTAACAAACATTTGAAATTTTTAGTCCTTCTGTAGATACTTTTAGGGACACTGTATCACAGAAAATCGAAAAAATACCAATGATTAGTGAAACAGCAGAAACAGACTCACAGTAGGTAGCTGTATATCTACAATGAGTGAATAGCCCCGCCCCTCTTTCTTTCAACACGTCACATCCCGTAACCAATTACAGGATTGTGAACAGCCAATAATACACAGCCAAGGGGGAGGTGCCGTAGCCATGTTAAGACATACCTTGTATCACGACATGTCAAACACAAAAACCATGAACTAACAAGAAGCTACAAAATGCTGTTTAAAAAATTTAGCACTTACTGGATTCGAACTCGCGACCTTCACAGCATGCAATCAGTACGCAACCACTACACCACGGGGGAAATTCAGAAGCAATAGTTCTGTTACTGAATTTGATCAGGGACTTTCTTGCTTTGGGCTGGGGAGGACGATGGGGGGGGGGGGGGGGAATATTTACTTCACACAAGGAGCAATAATTCGTTGGTTTCTATAAGTCGCCTTTACGCTTCCCACGGTTAACTTTCACCTCCCACTGTTCCCGCATTTTCTCATTCCTTGCAAACACAAGCAGCATGTAACAATCTTTACTTCGCTTTTTACAGCCAACAGAGGAAGAAAAGAAGCATTTCTCTTAACTGCCCTCAATGATCATGTAATAAACATCATTAATTACACTCAATAAATCACGTCAAACCAACGTATAATCGTAAAAACTGCCGCGAATTTCTAGTGTTATCGTTAACGAACAACAAAAGACGTGCAAAAGTGGAACAGAGCCTACCGCAATACAATCTGTATCTGTACAATGAAATCGGTCAGAAACTTTTAAGACATACTACAGTACAGAAACGAACACTCTAGCTATTCACTGGCATGTAAAGCCTGCCAAATCTGATAAAAACATGGCGTCCTGAGCTCTCAGACAATCAGGAGAGGTCTCACGCATGGGAACTCCCTATACAGGCTCTCTAGGTAAACCCACATAATGCCAACTCTTAATATCAGAAAAACACGACAGTGCTGCACTTGCTGGAAGTTCAGGTTGACCATGCCGTCTCCATACACGTATTCGACGATTGTCTGGTTGAAGGCAGAAACTAGTTTTCTCTATAAAAATCACTTGATGCCAATTCCGACGAGTCCATTCAGCATACTTTTCGACCCAATTGTACGTTCCTGAATTGTGTGTAGGTGTCAAAGCTGGATCTCCCCATGCTCGTTGCGAGTTACGTGTGATGCAGCATATTACAGTTTGAGTCGAAACACGACGTCCTAAGTCTACAAAAAAACCATTATTCAGCATGGTCAGGATTCCACCGAGCTGAAATTAGTAGGGATTAGAACCTATGGTAGCCTTTGGGCGGTTAGAACAAACAAGTCATCAACAGTCCCTGTATATCTGTATGTCCCCCACGTCAGAAAAACATTGTTTTGGTTCACTCCGAGTCGTCTGGAAACTTACCTAGATGAGAGACCCTCCAAACACAAAGTAACAATGCGGATACGACCAAACTTTGGCATTGGCCTTCGAGGCATGGGAGAACCAGTCAACACAAGCAGTAAACTTCCTTCCTGATCGTATCACTAGACCTTCGGCCACTTTACCCGCCCTGTCGCATTGGCATTGATAATGCGTGGCTGTTTATGCCTTGTGGGTTTTGTAAAATAAAGAAATGTGTTAGTCATATAAGAGATGTTGGAACCAAGGTGATTCAACCCTTTTTTCGATATGTGTACTAATATGCCTGCAAACTAAACAAATACAGGTATTATTATTATTTTTTCGCAATGTCTTCATTCTTAGCACCAACAACTGTTTTCGCGAGTTGCAGAAAGCAAAGTTCATTCCTTTAAACAGTCTCAACGTGTCGGTTACTGTTAGTTATATTTAGTTGTATTGGTCTGATCTCCATAAAGAAAAGTCATTTAATTTGTGAAGCTTGGGCAACGCGCACCTGAACTGGCTAGATCCGGTCATCGTGTTCCCGAAAAAATGTTGGCACACGCCCCTTCAGTGCGTTGTTGGTATCTGTTTCTTTCTTTGTGTACACGATTTGTTTTAAATAGCCTCACAGAAGTCATCTGACTTCAAATGTTAGTGAAACACCACTTCTTGCAGCGTTTAAAAATTTCCCATTTCCCCAAGAATGTTTGAATTAAATGGTGTACTGTGACTTTTGAATCAGCCTGTTCTCATCTGGTTTATTCCGACCGTAAATCTCCTAAAGAGAACACATTGCATTCAACTGAGGCTGGGGACAGGCTGGTGTGTCTCGGATGTACTTCTCCAGAAACAAAGGATATACGTGCACCAATAGCAGATGAAAAATTTAAACTTATCACCAACAATTGAAATTCCGTCCAACTCGTTTAAAATGTCAAAATGTTTGTAAACGTAACGCACCAAAGTGCTGAGATTATCAGTTCCTAGACATACAGACTACTTAAACTGACATACATTAAGGGCAACACACATACTCCCGTCCAGGCGCGAATTTTAACCTCCGACGGGAGACGCCACACAATACGTAATGTGGCACTTCAAACCACACAACTATTCCCACACGACCGTGTAATTTATTTAAAATTCCAGAGGAAGCAACCCATTAGTTTAGGAGCAGGCAAGAGATGAATGGCGGGGGATGAATTCGGGTAGCATGGTGTGGGGAGATGGCAGATGCGGGAAAAAAGTAATGGAATCAGTAACATACCGTAACAAAGTTGTGTAGCCCCTCAGGTGTCTTTGAAGAGGGGAGGAAGATGAGCACGAAGGTGTGAGGAGGGAGGTAGCAGACAAGAAGCAGAAATATCTTCAAATGGCAGTTACGCTAATTACGTAGCGTTTTGCAAACCTGCAGGTATATTTATTAGAGAGAGGCCCGAAAGAAGTCATAGTTGGAGAGAATGGATAGAGGAGTGACACTGAGCTGTCATCAAAAAGTGTAGTTGTGTTGGCTTTGTCCCATTATTCATCTCTTCCTCCACAGGTATCTGTTGTATCAGTCACTCTATGTATCAAATCGTGGTGTTATGGCAGAACACTCAGAGTGAAATCTGGAGACATACTCATTTATTCACAACAGTTTACTATGACAAACTTACTGGCAATACAAATGTTGCTATCTTCTTTGTCAGAAACAACGACCAACTGGGTAGTGTCTCTTTATCTCTATTCAATGACTTTGTGAACTATCTTCTTGAGTTTAGTGTGCATGAAGATATTAAACGTATATAGTCCTGCTGTTTCTGCCTTCTTGTCCATCTTCTTTAAAATTTTGGGTAGTTCCTTTTCTTTCTTTCTTCATTACTTCCTCTGGATTTTCTGCATCTTAATTCATCTTTGGTAGAAGTTTTAACCTTTCAAGGTCAATATAATTCCGTCCCAACAAAATACTTGGCTGTATGATAACGTGCACAACAGAATTTATTGTGCCGTCTCATCCATGAAGTGCCTCCATGTTTTCCAATTCCTCCTTTGTTGCTATTGAGACGTAACAGATCTCTTAGGGAAACACCTAAAGACGGTACATTTGGAAGCAGGCAGCAACTCTTGTAAGAAAATCCCTGTGTATTAGCCCTATGCTGAACTACAGTTATCAGATAACTTTGGTTTAAGAATATTACCAGATTGTAAACCCACCACAAAAACTAATAGCTGCTCGATTAATGTTCATCCATTGGAAGGATACAAAGTTACTGCATTTTAAAGCTGTATTCCGGATTAGAAAGTGAGCACATGTAGCAATAATAGGTTGTAATAGAAAGCATATTAAATGATATTAGATTTACATCAAACTCAGTACATGGACTTCAAATGCCATCTGATAGATTAATATAATACTGGCAATAATTTATTATATGAATTCAGAAGACTTAATCTGAAACCGACATGATCACATGGTCAGCATTTAGGCGTTCCTTGAAAACTATAATATCTAAAGAACTAGAAAACTGTCAGAAGTAAAGCTTGCTAAAACATAAATCTGTACATTGCATTCGTAACATAATTCTCTATTAACTTCTTTATGAATCCCATTGTTCGTATACACATAATAACATATATTGCTTAATTATATCAATTATTGTCAAAGTGATCGTATTTAAACATTTTGTGCTCTACTTACCAATATGAAGTATATCTTGTAACAAATTCGTTGTTCATAATAAATGTACAACTTGCTGTTTCTAACAATAGTTTGTATTTTTGTCTGTATGTCGAAATAGTATATAAGGACCCGAGCAGAGAGGCTCGGAGCGTCATTATTAAGGCTGACTTTGGGCAGTCACTATGTCAGTATGTGGTTTAATACCAACAATGTAATGTTTTGTTGAATACAGTTTTACGAAAAGTGCGGCTTGTGTTTTGAGTTCACATCAAGTGATGTAGGTCTGTAAGATATCACCCACCATGCAACCTTTAACCAGATTTTAAGGCATAGGAAGAACTTTACAAGCGAAGCAGATTCTACAAGATACACCCAACATACGACAGTCTTGTAATGTGTAACTGTAACGTGAAAGTGACATTTATTTATCTTATGGAAGTTATCAGTTAGTAGCAGGTACGTTACATTATAATAGTTTTTGACCTGACTCTTAGTTCTAATTCGCAACGAAAACACAAACGAAACAAACAGAAACTTTACGAAGTTTAAATTACTGTGCAGCGCGGGAGTAGCCGAGCGCCCTGAAGCGCCACGTTACGGATCGCGCGACCTCGCGCGTCGGAGGTTCACATCCTCCCTCGGGCATTGATGTGTTGTCCTTAGGTTAGATTAACATAGTTTAAGTAGTTTGTAAGATAGGGACTGATGACCAACGTAGTTTGGTCCCATAGAATTACAAACATTTGAATTTAAATTACTGATCACACCCTCACACTTACATATAGAAAAATAAAGATGCCCCATAACTATCAGCAGTAATATAAATGCAGGTATGTTAATAAGGAACAGAAAACAGTCCATGAAACCTTTTACAAATGTGTCGGTACCAGTATGAAATCTCAAACGAATTTTCTAAACTTGACATCAAATTATAAGAAATTCGATCGAAATTTTAAACTGGAAATGAAACGTTTACTCACTGAATAACGGGAAAACATATTAAAAAATTCTTTCCACTGATGGATTCGCCGTTTTATGTGGAAGTCAAAGTGTTAGCTTATACTGGTCTTCAAGAAGTAGGACTAGTAAGAAGTAGATGTCTACATGCAATTCGAAAGATTAATTTAGTGCATATTAATATCAAAGTGAGGCCCATATCTCAAGATTACTGTTTCAATTACTTTTTCGATACGGTTATACTAATGTGAAATTTGCGGTATGTTGCAAGTAAATGAGACTGGTTATTATACATTGTTGGATGCTGAAGTTAATAAAAATATTACAGGCTAAAATTTTGCGCATTTTAAGAATATGTCTTTAAAACATAACATGAAGAAAACCATGCAAATAGGTCCGAAATTTATGTCCACTATTGGACCAAATTGCTATGGTCATCGGTCCGTAGTTTTACATATTATTTAAACTATCTTCCACCAAAGACAACACACACACACACACACACACACACACACACACACACACACACACATATTCCCGAGGGAAGACTGTCCGTAACATGATGCCTTAGATCACGCTTCCATTACGCGTGGCAATGAAGCTTCTGTCATTCTTTTGTAATGCTGAAAACTGAAGAAAAATACCAACGTAAAGTCTAGAAGGTCTTACTTGTTCAATTCCAAGAAATACTGAAACTCGTGGTTTTTATTATTATTATTATTATTATGTAACACTAACCTAGATTCCATATCCGAAGTTTCGTAGTTGTAGCTTAAAATTTGGGTTAATATCAACATATTTTTGAAAATGATTTTTTCTTGTCCTCTACTTTACCCCTTATTGTTTGAATTTCAAATATGACTAAACACGTGTCTTTTAAATTCGAACCCTGAATTAAAATTCTAAGGGACATCTTCCCACGGAAATAATCTGTTGTAATCCCTTTGCACCGTCAGCCTTTCAATATCAAGGCAGACATCATTAGAAATTGCGAGAACTCTCCAGCTATACCCCATTTCGAATCATAAGGAGACTGAAAACTTTCAGAGAATTTTACCTAGACCTTATTGACGGGCCTACCGCGAGAGCTGAGCAGCAGGAACAGAGACGGAAAGATGCAGCTGTTAAAAGCTGTCTGCCACGGGGCGACGGGTGACAGGGTGCAGGCGATTCCCTCAGTCGCCGCAGTGTGGCGGTTGTCGCTCGCCGTAACATGACAGCTTCCTAACATCGTGTGCACCACTTCCACGTGTGCTAAAGATGGTGGCTACTTGCGGCGGGAGGAGGGTAAAAAATCCAAATGAAAAAGATTGTTAGTTAGAGAGACTGAAATGTTCAAATGTTTGTAGAGCTTATGAGACTTAACTACGGGGTCATCAATCCCTAAACTTACAAACTACTTATGAACGAGCTAATACTAAGGACGGCACAAATATTCAAGTCCGAGGGGGGATTCGAACCCCCGACCGTAGTGGCCGTGCAGACCGTGACTGGCGCGCCGCAGTCCCCTCGGCCACCGCGGCCGGCAGAGATACTGAACCTGCAGCTCACAGGTGATATGAAAGTTCGTAAAGTTCGTTCTAACACTTCCCTCTATCTCTCTAAGTATATTCCCTCCTTTCCCTTCCCTACGAGACTTTGAATATGTATACCTACTTGTCCTAGGGAAGCGCACTGTATAAGGGTCGTATGTGCATTCCGCCACGTCAAAGTGCGAAGTCTGTTCCGGCGGAGTGGCCGAGCGCGTTGAGGCGCTACGCTTCGATGCGTGAGGTCGTTCCCCGTCGGGTGTTCGAATGCCCCCTCGGGCATGGATGTTTGTGCTCTCTTTAGTAAAACTTAGTTTATAGTAGTTTATAAGTTTAGGGACTGATGACGCCGCAGTTAAGTCCCTCAAGCTTAACAAACATATGATGATCTGTTGTTCTTTGAAAATAGTATGTAACATGATTTTCACTTCATTTTACTTGTCATTCAGACTTGTGCATACTTTGTTATAGAAACGTAAGCTGTAATTTTGTGGAATACAAATGTATGTAATGTTTTGCATCATTTTATTAATCGATATAATATGCTGAAGTGATCTGCATATCTCTCCAATAAACCGAATACTATGTTGTATCTTTGTAGTGTGTCTTGCACTCGCTGTTGTAGTGTTATAGGAGTCGTTGTGTGACTGTCATAGAGTACAGTAAGACTCGAGGAGTAAACATCGGAAAGTTTAAGGCTTTAGCCGTTTTGAAGAGCCGCAGCGAAGTCTGTAGATTGTAAATTTTTATAAGGAAGCTGATTTTAATTAATACTGTCACTAGTAAGGTACAATTTGTACATTTCTATTGTTATGAATGGTAGCTTGTAGTTGAAGTATTGTAGATGGTGTTTGTCTTTCGCTAATGAATACTGTTAAGTGCAGCTTGCATTTATCATTGAACCCTGAGTCATTTTCCCAATTCCTCTTCCCTTTCAGCAATTTGAAAGCAAATTTGCAGTCCGATCTGATCATTGAGATCATTGTTTTTTGTTACAGTCTTCTATATGATTAGTGTTATCGGATTTATAAGTGTTAATTAGAACAGTTCATTGTAGGCATTATGACAAGATCAATTGGTCTCTTAATGAGAGCAGGAACTAGTTTTTTCATAAATTCAGTGAAGTTCGTAGTTAGAGATTTTCTCAGTGTTAATGGAAGTTCGCAATATTAGGGCACTTACTGTAATCAACAGTTAAAGTAATTTGTCTGGTGCGAAGAGACATAGTTAGATCACGTAATGAGGACAGAAATATTTGCAGTGTGTGATATTTTGAAAACATTACGAGATTGATAGGACATTTTTATGTCATTGAATCAGTGTGGTAATTGTTGTACAGATAGGCACATTAGCAAGTGCAGTGATTTTGATACCCCATTAATCTTAAATGTCTTTATTTGAAATCATATTTATTCAAATGACAAAACATTTATGGTAGCAGCACGTTGTTTCGTTGGCTTTCGCAGTCGAATTATTCCTGAACAGTCTGCTAACATATTTGGTGCAGGCTAGTAAATTTGAATATTTCATTTCCTCAGTGTGTCTTACACACGAGATTAATGTGTAGACAAATTACGAGTTTATTTACATTTCATTCATTAACTACTGTACAATTTGAAGTTTTTACGTTGCGCATAAAAGAAAACCACATAGATGTAAGATTACTGCATTCCATGTCAGTTGTAATTTATTCTAACCGGGTAAAGGAACGTATCATTGCTTAGTCAAGTTATTTTGTAGCAAAAGCCACAGTAGAAAATTTATTTGCGAATTTTATCCGGCACTGTCACTTAACACAAACAGTAACACGATTGTTCCGATACACACACACACACACACACACACACACACACACATTAGTTTGCAATAACCAACAAAACACACACCACCATTATCTTGGAAGTGAGGCTAAAATAACTGTGCTGATTCAGGTTGATAAACTTCTGTTAATAACAAACACGATTTCTGGGATTCTAGTCACTTTTTATTTTATTTACAGGTACGTCGGTTCTAAAAAGGCATAAACGTACACAGAAAATTGAATAATACAACACTCATAATAATATATAATGATTGAGTGATTTGTTAACAATAGAAGCACGTGTACTGTCAACGTACTCGCGGTACAGTTCAATGGCATTGGCGAAGATGGCCTTCAGTTTGCACCACAATTGTGTGTGTGTGTTTTCGATGAGACTGCATAGAGAACTGCACCAGATACTGATGTATGAATTTTTTATGACTCCTGATTCTGAAGAGATAGAGATAGAGATAGAGAGAGGGGGAGTGTGAGGGAGAGAGAGACAGAGTAAGAGAGATAGAAAAAGTGTTAGAGAGAGACAGGGAGATAAAAACAGACAGAGACAGGGTTGGTGGGGAAGGGAGAGAGAGAAGTGTGTGTTTTTTCCCAACTCATTATTATTAGTAAATTGTGTGTGTGTGTCAATTTTTTTCCTCTTTAATTACTGTCACATGTCTTTGACTAGATTTAGCAGTCAGTTTTCATTAATGTTTGTCTGTTCATTTATTACTTGTTTGTTCTCGCCTATGGCTTTCTGGATATGGTAGTTTTCTTGTGTTTGTATGAGGTGTTTGTTGTGGTTGTTGGTCCTGATATTTGTCATGTCTTGGTCTATACTGGTTGGGTGATGGTGGCGGTGTTTTAAGTGCTCGGCAAATGTGGAGTGGTTTGTTTCATATTTCTAATATCTGATGTGTTTTGAAATCTCTGTTTGTCAATTCCTATGTACTCGGCATCAAAACTTTGGCTTTCAAGTTTGTATACTCCTGATCCTTGGAATATATCTTTCTTGATTTTTTGTTGTAGATTTGTTTGTAGGCATTGGGCACTTTTGTGTGCTATGTGGAATCCTTGTTTCTTCAATATAACCTCTTGATTTCGTGTAGAAGCCAATATCTAAATGCAATACCTGAACATGATACTTTTTGAAACCCACTTAGAGCTAGCATATAACACAGGGAATGCCACTGTCCTTGTGACACTAATAGAAAAAAAAAATTGAACACAGAACATTCACGATAATGAAACACTTAAAAAATAAACATGAACAGGAAATAATAAGATTAAAAACCAAGATGACACAGGGACATATTTATATTTGGAATGATAATCCAGAACAACACCAACTCACATTTCACCCATGTTAAGTAAATCTCACTGACACAGAATTGCACCCCAAAACATAAATGCTATTAGAAAAAGGTTTGAAACATTGCACCAATAGTAGATTGGACAAAAAATACAGAGAAAATCTCATTGTAGAAAGTGAATATATCCGCACATGTGAAGAGCAACAGAACAACAGAGAAATAAACATAGGGCGCACTAGATAATTGATAAAAAAGAAATAAAAACATAATAAAACAAATACAACATGAAAATATAAACAGTCAGGCACAGAAATGATGAAATCACTGAAACAGAAGTTAACATCTAACAATATTGTAGTAAAAAAAGCAGACAAAGGAAATGCAACAGTACTGGTGGACCAAGAACAATAAATCAATAAAACTAAAATGTATATAAAAGCCTACAACATAATAACATTGAAATCAGACCCACCACACGATTTCAGGCAAATATGAAGAAAACTCTAAAAAGCATCCAAAATATACTCACAGATCAACAGAAATATCAGATAACACATAAGAACCTACAAGCACCAACATTCCGCAGCAAACCTAAAATACAGAAACAGCAGATTCCCCTAAGACCGGTTATAAATTTCAGGAATGCCCCAACATACCACATAGCCAAACACCTCCAAAAAATAATCTCACAGCACTACAAAATAGAAATTGACAGGGCAGTGAGAAACACAAGTAACCTAATTTGAACAGATATAGAACATACATATACCACACACAGCATCGCTGGTCTCAATGGACATAGAAAATATGTAGACATTCATCCCCATCACGGAAACAATAGAAACCATATAACAAAATCTGGTAGCTCACAGCAACCTCACTATGGTAGCAATATCGGAAATAACAAGTTTGCTCAAACTAACTACCGAAAAAAATTATTTCCAGTTTGAGAACGAATATTACCTACAGGGTGAGCGACTACCTATGGGTTGAAAATGTTCAAATGTTTGTCAAGTTTATGTGACTTAACTACGGGGTCATCAGTCCCTAAACTTACAAACTACTTATGAACTACTTACGAACTAGGACGGCACAAATATCCATGCCCGAGGGGCGATTCGAACCCCCGACCGTAGTGGCCGTGCTGACCGTGACTGGAGCGCCTCAGTCACCTCGGCCACCGCGGCCGGCACCTATGGGTTCCCCAGTATTAGGAACCTTAGCTAACATTTTCATCAGTCACTTATAAAACCAGATACATGAAAAGGTAGAGGCAGATGGAAGATTTACAGTCATATATTGGCACAGATACATAGATGACATCATATGACTGATAGATGAGCCAAATGAAAAATTAGATGCACTTCACTCTAAAATAAACAAAGCTCACAAATACATTCAATTCACAGTTGAAAAAGAAAATAAATTTCCATAATATAAAAATATCGTAAACCAACAACAACAGACGTGATTATACATTGCACCTCCAATCATCCCCAAAACCGGAAACTTGCTGCATTTAGACGTATGTTACATAGGCAAAACAGAATCCTTCCCAGCAAGAAAAAGTATCAAAAAGAAATGAGCACAATCATACAAATAGCAAGGAAGAATTGTTACTACACACAAATAACACAAAAACCCAATCAAAAAATTAATAGACAAATACGGAAGGAACACAACATTTCAAACAAACCTAACACACAGCAAAATACACAACATCCAAACACACAACCGCAAACAACAAACACACAGAATGACAACATTACGAAGCAACAAACCAAATGGTAAACCATGACATACACACACAAACTAATAAACAGAGAGACTAACATACTCAAGAAACAAGGACCCCACATAGCATACAAAACTGCCGTATCCCTACAAACCAATCTACAACAAAAATTCATGAAAGATATTTTCCAAGGATCAGGGATATAAAACCTTGAATGCCAAAGTTGTGATACCGAATAGATAGGAATGACGAACAGAGATTTCAAAACACAATACAAAGCACACATCAGATGTTGGAAATATGAAACAACCCCTCTACATTTGCCGAACACTTAAAGCACCACCACCATCACCCAACCAATATAGACCAAGACATGAAAATTATCGGGACCAGCAACCACAACAAAAACGTCATACAACCACAAGAAAACTACCATATCCAGAAAGCCATAGCCCAGAACAAACAAGTAATAAATGAACAGACAAACATTAATGAAAAATCACTGCTAAATCCAGTCAAAGACATGTGACAGTAATTAAAGAGAGATAAAAATCACAAAATTTAATAATAATAATGAGTGGGTGAAAAAAACCGCAAATTTCTCTCTTTCTCCCTTTCCCACCACCCCTCTCTCTGTTTCTATCTTCCTGTCTCTCTCTATCTCTCTAACTCTGATTCTATCTGTCTTACTATCTCCCCCCCCCCCCTCGCCCCCCTCTCTCTCTCTCTATCTATCTCTTCAGAATCAGGTGTCACAGAAAATTAATACATCAGTATCTGGTGCAGTTCTCTATGCAGTCACATCGAAAACACACACACACACACTGGCATAAAGCAAAGACAGTAAAAGCACATACACTACTGTTAGCAACACTACCAAAATAAAAACATAACACAAACAAAATAACATGTGCCTAGTGGTGCTAGCTGTTAACTGCTGGAATAACAAAAAAAGCGCAAAATGAACACAACTGAAGCAGAACAGCCGGATGCCACCAATGAGCACTAGATGTAAAGCAATATCCACGAAATATTGTAAGTAACAACATCCAAATATCGATAACTATACTTTAATAAGACACCAGAACTGTTTATAACCTAAAATAGTAAGGAACGTAAATATGAAATATTGTAAAACATAATCATGTATATATTGCAGGCCACTGATGACGCCTTCCAAATAAAGGCGAAATGCATATAGCAATAAAATATTTTATTAAATCAGTTGAATAGACTGATAACCTAAATATCTACACTATATTAATATAACTACGAAACTTAGGATATGGTCTCTTGATCAGGATTAAAAAGACACGAGTTTCGGTATTTTTGGAAATTCAACAACTAAGGGGGTGAAAATTCTTTTCGAAAACACATTGTTGTCGAGGCAAATTGGAAGCTAGTGCTCCAAAAATTGGTATCTGTATTGTTAGTTACAATTTAAAATATATGTGTTTCGGTATTTTTGGAAATTCAAGCCTAAAGGGGTTAAATTGGAGAGGGGATGCTTTTCGAAAATCTTTGGCTTTTAAAGTAATTTTGAAGCCACAACCACATAAATTGGTATGTGTGTTCTTGGTCAGAATTAGAAAGACACTTGTTTCGGTATTTTCATAAAATTAATCATTTAGGGGGTGAAATAGGGGATGAAACATTTTTTGTACATCCGTTGCTAATAAGCCAATTTTGAACCCATAATTACATACTTTGTTGGAATTTAAAAGACACGTGTTGGCATATTTTTCGAAATTCAACTATTAAGGTGTGCCCTAGGGGGTTACAAGTATGAAAATCAAATGTTCAAATGTTTGTAAACCTTCAGAGTCTTAACTACGGGATCATCAGTCCCTAAGGCTTACTTAAGACGTCAGCCACGAGCGCCTTCTGCTGCAACTCCGCTCGTGGCCACGACTGCTGCATCGTTCACTTGGGACTGAGATAGGAACCAGTTAACACTTGGGAATCAGATAGGCACCAGTTAAGTCTTGGCTATCGGATAGGCACTAGGAATCATCAGTAGGCAGGCCTCTTGCTAAACTATGTATCAGCATTCTGCAGTCAAGAACTATGTAAAAGTTAAGTATTACTAAGTCTCTATGAAGTATATATCTCGTTCTAAATTACTCTAGTGTTTCTAGTTTCTGCTGTCCCACTGGCTGGTCACCTCCGTACCTGCACACGCGTGCATCCTTTATTCCTGTGTCGGTCTCTTTTTACTCGGCCACCGACACCTACGACAACCGGCGGACGAGACACAAAAGCGACGTCGAGCTTGGGATACAAAAATCATAGATTATTTCCAGGTAGTTTCAGTGTACAAAAATAACTTACCGTCTGACAGTTTAAGAATTTTGTGGAGCATGAGATTTTGTAAACAAAATAATAAAGAAATTAGTGAGTGCACCAAGAGAACTTTCTTTCTCGTCAAAAGCGGACATAGACGCTTCTTGATTCAGGCGCAGATAACTCATTCCTGTCTCGGCTATCACTGCTGTCCAAACGTGCCGAAGTGTGGTACGGTTCATACTTGTTTGGCCGCTCTAACAACATCAGTTGCCGTAGTATTTTAACAGTGCAATTTTATGCAACAAAACTTCCATTCTATCTTATAGGTAATTTTGCTTGCTGTGAAAAATGGCGAGACAGAAACAAAGTAACGTACGTAAAGGGGTGACATTACCGGTGATTCTGAATTAAAGCTTCTAATACACATACGCACATGTCTTAACCGTTTCCGGATAAACCAAAGAAAACAACTAGGAATGGGTAATGTGGAGGTCACAGAAATAAAGATGTTCAAACAGTTCACCGTCAACCTCAATAAATTTTACTGCTCCTGTAGATAGGTGTTGTTTTGCCGATCGGAGCTGAATAGTGCATTTCTTTACTTGTATAATGCTACTTGTATAATACGAGCGAGAAGTTCCTCTCTTGTGTTCACTTTACGCTTGTAGACTTTGCATTTCATCCACCCGCACAAACAGTAATCGAATCTGGTAAGATCGGGTAAAATCAACGGCCAATTAATGACTCCATGGCAACCGACTCAGAGATTGGGATACGTTGTCTTGAGATACTGTGCCACTGGCCGTAAGGAATGTGTAAGAGCTCCACCACGCTGGTAGTATACACGAGTTCGTGTTGCTAAAGAGGTATCCTCGACGTATTCGGCTAACACATTTCGAAGAAAATCATGCTACCGTGTCCCATTAAGACGGTTATCTGAAACAAATAGACCAATGAATTGATCACCAATAATACGGCACCACACGTTGAATGAGAAGTGTCGCTGAAAATTGGATTCCACAGCAGCGTACACATTTTCATCGGCTTTTGTGTGACAGTTGCGCTTGCTGTTAATAACTTTGCGGGTAAATGTTAACTCATCAGTGAAAATAAAACGTGGAGGTAATCGATGATTTTCAATGATCCATTCACGGAATTCTTGCCGGGCGGCATCATCTTCATGCAGATGTTGTACAATCTGCCGATGAAATGGATACACGCCTTGGCCGTGTACTGTACGTATTATTCGTGCTTGTAAAATACCAAGTTTCACAGCAATTCTTCTATAGATCGAGCAGCATTACACTACTTGAAGAATGTTCCCAACTTCATTAAGAGATATACCGGACGTTCAGACGGAACGTTTGTAATGGGAAGCGTACCACGTTCCCGCAGTCCGTGAAACACCCTGCTATTTAGCACTCTTGGATTGGGAAATTCCCAATGGACAAATTAGACACAAACATTATGTCAGCATACTCTGCGTGTTTGAAGATCCGTGGCATTTTCACTACATAAAACTGTATTGTTTGTTTGCGTAACTACACTGTATTACCGTGCAGTACGATAAGAAATCGGAAGACCTCACTTATGGTTTACATCCGTACTTCAAGACAACGGATCTGCGACCGGAGTCATCCATGCGAGCTGATACAACATCTGCGTAGCCATCAGGCTAGTAATAAAGATTTCGTTTTCCGTCTATTATGACGTGACAGAAGACAACTACACCCCTCGCGTTTTTTGCAATGCTAATACAAATAGCGACAAGCGTACGTAGGTCGTGGTAACACGACTGAGGGAGCCAGAACATGGTAGGAAGTGCGCAAACTGTGAGTTTTAAAAGTAGTCGTGACATAGCAGTTCTGACGTAACCTGTTGCCATGAACTTTGTTCTACAAAGCACCCTACTCTCAACACTCGTGATAGTAAAACCCCAGTTAAACGTAAACTACACCCCGTGCCATTAGTGATGACTTCTACGGCCTACTCAGTCAGCATATCAGCAAAGAGGGTTTATGTTTTTAATGGAAAGAGTGGGAGGATCTCCATAAAAACGTTTTTATCGTTGGCAGGTGCCACAGCTAGCTCATAAAAATTCCCTTGTGTACCTATCGAAGCAATATATATAAAACGAAAATCTGAAGCCTTTTATTTGCTCGAGTAAATGTTCACATTCGTATCCTTGCCACTTTAAAAGTTGAACACCACATTCACCTGTTTACAAGTGTAACTCTCGGCTGTGCTTTGGTAAGGCATGGTGCGGATCATAACATTTTTCAATGCATCCTTTAAATCGATTGATACTTGTCATTATTCTTACTGCGTCAGCTACACAAAGCTCAGGGGTATGATTGCAGCACTGCCAAACAATGTTAAATGGAATCATCTGTTTAAAAGAAGCTTACAACTCTAGATTTTCGTCCACTCATCAGTGTAGCTGAGGCACATAACACACACTACAAACAATCTAACACTTAAATTTTTATATAATTTGTAGCTTTTAAGGCTGACTAACAGATGTAAACTGGCAAAAGAAGTGACACTTTCACATTCAACTACAGGGGAACCCATACCCAGTCTTGATTAAAGTAGTGCCGCGGTGGAGTAGCCGAGTGGTCTAAAGCATCTCGCTGCGGAGCGCGCGGTTGCTCGCCGTGAAGGTTCGAGTCTTCTCTGGGGCATGGGTGTTGTGTTTGTCCTTAGGTTAGTTTACCTTAGTTTAAGTAGTTTGTAACCTACGGACTGATGACCATGCAGAATTACAAACATTTGAACATTAAAGTAGTTGATTCGTCAATGATAAGTGAAATTTATCGTCAACTTTATTATTTCTTTTAGAATATGATTTTTTCATTACATACATCATTCAGTTATAGAATTGGAGCCATAAATCCATTAAGCTCCTGAAATCGATTTCTGATTCACGGCTGTTAAAACTCTGATACTGTTTTGCAGACTTACCGTCGTAGAAAATAATAATGTCCTCAGACGGCAAAGGCTACCAAATCCACCGGTTAGTCCCTCAACCGTTAGGGATAAAACCCAGTGGGGCCCTGGGCAAGTAAGGCTAGCAACCTGCTTCCCAGGTACTTCCATATCATGCTAGCAACAATCAGAGCAAAATGCCTCGGACCTTTGCAGGTGATGGAGTCCCACCTCTAATTGACAGACCAGGGACTCCACCGACACAACTTGGCAAACGATCTGGAATGAGTTGGGGAGCTATTAATATCAATGGGGATTATACAGGGAAGAAGGTAGAGCTGGCGTAGGCTACAAGTAAGGTGGGGTTAGATGTCTTAGCTGTTAGTGACGTTAGAATAAGGGGAGAGAAAGAGGACGAAGTCGGAGAATACAAGGTCTGCCTGTCAGGAGTCAAAGTAGGAATAGCAGCGGGGGGGAGGGGGGGGGTGTAGGGTTTTACATCAGAAAAGCAATCGAACCCAGCATAATTGCAATGAGGTATGTAAATGAACGACTGATGTGGATAGATTTGGCCATCTCCAGCAAGAAAATTAGGATTGTGGCATATTCACCCTGCGAAGGGACTGATCAAGATAAGATGGACACATTTTACAACGCACTTAGTGATGCAGTTGTTAGAGTGACGGATAAGGATAGTGTTTTATTCATGGGTGATTTCACCGCCAGGATAGGAAATCGAACAGAAGGTTATGAAAAGGTTATGGGTAAGTTTGGAAAGGATATGGAGGCCAACAGGAACGGAAAAAAAGCTCTTGGATTTCTGTTACAGTATGGGCATAGTTATCACAAACTCCTTCTTTAAGCATAAGGACATTCACCGCTATACTTGGGAAGGAAGGGGAACCAGATCTGTCATTGACTATATAATAGCAGACCAGGAATTCAGGAAGACAGTCAAGGACACACGTGTTTTCAGGGGGTTCTTTGATGATACTGATCACTATTTACTCTGCAGTGAAATTGGTTTTGTGAGGCCAAAAGAGCAGAAAGTCAAGTCCATGTGTAGAAGGTAAGAGTGGAGAAGCTTCAGGACAAGGAAATTAGGCAGAAATACATAGCAATGATCTCGGAAAGGTACCAGTTAGTTGATTGTAATGATTTACAGACACTGCAAGAGGAATGGTCAAGGTTCAGGGACACATTACTGGAAGCAGCCACAGAATGTCTTGGAACAGTAGTGTGTAAAGGTAGAAAGAAGGAGACAGCCTGGTGGAATGACACAGTCAAGGCAGCCTGTAAAAAGAAAAATAAGGCATTTAAAAATGGCTCCATACTAGAAATCAGGCAGACGGAGAAAGTTATGTTGAAGAAAGAAACAAAGCCAAACGGATAATTGCAGACTCCAAGAAGAAATCATGGGAAGACTTTGGAAATAAGCTAGAACCTCTGGGTCACGCTTCGGGAAAACTTTTTGGAGCGCAATTAGCAATCTTCGAAAGGGAGGGAAGAAGGAATTAACAAGTGTTTTGAATAGGCCAGGAAAGCTGCTAGTCAATCCTGTGGATGCCTTGAGCAGATGGAGGGAATATTTTGAAGAATTGCTCAATGTAGGTGAAACGTTCAATGATGTGTCAGATTTTCAGGTAGAATGGGATAGGAACGACCATGGAAACAGGATCTCGTTTGAGGAAGTGGAGAAAATGGTCAGTAGATTACAGTGCAATAAAGCGGCTGTGGTGGATGAAATTAACCCGGAACTCGTCAAATACAGTGGAATATCAGGTCTCAAATGGTTACACAGGATAATTGAGAAGGCGTGGGAATCGGGACAGATTCCGAGTGACTGGACGAAAGCGATAATCACGCCAATTTTCAAACATGGAAACAGAAAAGATTGTAACAACTATCGAGGTATCTCTTTAATTAGCGTTGTAGGCAAAATATTCTCAGGTATTGTTGAAAGGAGAGTGCGAGTATTAATTGAGGACAAGTTAGATGAAAATCAGTGTGGGTTTAGGCCTCTTATCGGCTGTCAGGACCAGATCTTTAGCTTACGGCAGGTAATGGAAAAGTGCTATGAGTGGAACTGGGAATTGCATCTATGTTTCATAGATCTAGAAAAGGCTTATGACCGTGTCCCTAGGAGGAAGCTACTGTCAGTGCTACAAGATTATGGTATAGGAGGCAAACTTTTGCAGGCAATTAAAGGGCTCTACGTAGACTGTCAGGCAGCAGTTAGAGTAGATAGCAAATTCAGCTCATGGTTCAGGTAGTTTCAGGGGTAAGACAAGGCTGTAACCTGTCACCACTTTTTTTCATACTATTCATGGATCATATGTTGAAAACAGTAGACTGGCAGGGCGGCATTAAAATAGGTCAAAACAAAATAAGCAGTCTCGCATATGCGGATGACCTAGTTGTAATGGCCGATTCAATCGAAAGATTGCAAACTAATATTTCAGAGCTCGATCAGAGGTGCAAGGATTATGATATGAAGATCAGCATCTCCAAAGCGAAAGTAATGTCAGTGGGAAAGAGATTTAAACAGATTGAGTGCCAAATAGGAGGAACAAAATTAAAACAGGTAGACACTTTCAAGTACCTGGGATGTATTTTGTCACAGGATGGCAACATAGCGAAAGAACTGGAATCGAGGTGCAGCAAAGCTAATGCAGTGAGTGCTCAGCTAAGATCTACTCTCTTCTGCAAGAAGGAAGTAAGTACCAGGACTAAGCTAGCAGTGCACCGCTCTATCTTTCGACCAACTTTGTTGTATGGGAGTGAAAGTTGGGTGGATACAGGTTACCTTATTCATAAGGTAGAGGTTACAGATATGAAAGTAGCAAGAATGATTGAAGGCACTAATAGATGGGAACAATTGCAGGAGGATGTCCACAATGAGGAAATCAAGGAAAAACTGGGCATGAACACCCTAGATGAAGCAGTTAGAGCGAAAAGACTGAGATGGTGGGGTCATGTTACACGCATGGGAGAAGCAAGGTTACCTAAGAGACTCATGAGCTCGGCAGTGGAGGGTAAGAGGAGTCGAGGTAGACGAAGAAGAATGTACTTAGATTCGGTGAAGAATGATTTTGAAGTAAAAGGCATAACATCAGACAAGGCATCAATGTTAGCAATAAATAGGGGATCATGGAGGGATTTTATTAGAGGTACTATGCTCCAGACTGAATGCTGAAAGGCATAATCAGTCTCTAATGATGATGATGATGATGATGATGACTGCCTTTGTGATCATTTTTTTTCCAACTGTGTTACTGGGTTTGAGTTTCACCAATACCAATAATATTAGAACCAGTCCTTTGACATTTTCATTCCAGTGTTTTCGTCGCACATAGACACATCTCCAGCCGTAGATTCTCAGCTTTAGTGAGATCCCTCACTAAAGCTGAGAATCTACGGCTGTCAAAGATACCTAGTTGAACTTTGGACCGTTCGCGCGTGGTTGGCTGGATCACGTCTTAAGAGCGCGCGCCGACAAGTGAAAAGGATGGAGACCAGAGCGGATGGTGAGACAGCAGTTATGCGCCAGGAAGTCTGGCCGAACGGCACTGAGTGACGTGATAAAGATGCTGGCACGTATAGGGGCTCCATACTGGTACCAGCGAAAAGAACGATGTGTTCGACGGTGTGTGTACGTCGTACGTGTCACAGCGTGCAGTCTGCAGTGGAACTGGAGGACGCCGCGGTCGGCCAGCGGGCTGTTGGTGTTAGACGCGTCGTGTGGTTCACGTTGGGCGAGTCCCTCTCTCCTGGAGGCGTGGGTGCTGGGCTGCATTTCGGCTGGTTCATAGTGTCTGCAGCTTTTAGGATTAACGGTGTGACTCGGTGTTGTGGTACCGACATGCGGATCGTTATTTTGATAGAGGTATACACTGTGAAGCCGACCTCGCGCAATATTAGTTGTTAATCAAGGATCGATGTGGTTTGGTTTTTAAATGGTGCTAATCGCTTTTCAAATCACTGTTTTAATATTTCCCTGCTTGTTAAACATGTAGTTTCCTTTACGCTAATCTCCACCAATGTAGTGTGGATGTTAGGTTGTTGTGCTTCAACTGCTTATAACAATAGTTTGTGTGTTACAGAGGCACTATTTTCGTTTTGATGAGACGTGTTACATAACCGTATATTATGCAACCGCAATTGTATACGATCTGTCAATGGCGACAGATGCTGTTTTGTTAAAATAGCTTGGTAATGATGCCACTATATAAAAAGGTTTTTATTTAACCGCATTGTAACAGTTTAGTGTCTACCAACCGGCTCCGTATGCTATAGGTACCTACTCATTACTTTAAGCAAAACTTGAGAACGTTTTAGTCTGCTCCTTTTTATTGAGAAGAGTGAGAGAGAGAGAGAGAGAAAATAAAGAGTTACTTTCCTTGTAGCTTTGGCGAATTTCGGTTAAAAGATTAATAAGTTATCAATTGTGGCGGAGCAATTAAACTGAATTACTATAATTTTTCAAGTTCCTGTAAATTTTCTTGTTTGACAAGGTGTTACGGCCGTGGCCCAATTTAACTGTCTTAAGATTTTTGAAAAATACTTGATATATCTAAAGGCAGGGGACTAGTAACTTGATGCCAAAAGGAAAATTAAATAAACCAAAATGCCCAGACAGCAGTTTATGTCCCGTTTAATATATGTATATATTGCTACGTCATTACCAGTGATCTACGTAATGTAAAAAATTTTGAAGGTTTAAATAAAACTTGTGCATGAATTCATCCTCTTATGGGCTAGTGGATTCCACTCTTGTAATCTGCTAATAAAGTAACCTTGCTAAAACACTGTTGCGTTCCACATATTTTCCGCAAACATTAAAATAGCGTTATTTTTGTTGCGTCCAATAAGCCAATTATATGTGTTTTTTTGCAAAAGAAAAGTTCTACAATCAGACCAATGTTTATCAACTTGTTTGAAGTCCTAGTAGAAAATATAAACTGTATGAACTGATGCTGGAAGAAGCAACCGACGGTCATTCTCCTTGAACTGTTTCCACTGGAGCCGCAGATTATTTTTCAGCTTCTTCTTCTAAATTCTTTACGGTTTTTATGGAAATGAAAATAAAAATCTTCAGCTAAATGTGTCAGCAGGCGTGTGTAAGCTGCACGAAGAAGCGGCGAATGTGTGTTCTGTCAGAAACTACCGCCGCGCGGTCTGAGGCGTCATGACACGGAGTGGGCGGCTGTTTCCGCTAGAGAGTCGAGTCTTCCCCCGGGAGTGGGTGTTGTTTTAGTGTCAGTAGCCTAGGCATTGATGACCATAGCAGTTTGGTCCAATAGGTTTAGAATCATTTGAACGGTTTGAGATGTCGGGAGACGTTCGAGGGCACTCCGAGCGTCGGTTCTGGTCACTGTGTCCTGAGTGGCATAGTGGTTAGCGACCTGCCTAGTTAACAGGGGAGTCAGGTTTGAATTCTGGATGGATACAATCGTTCAGCATTCCTCATCGATTTCTCAAAGCCCCATTAACAGCTAAAATCATCAATTTTTTCGTGTCTTGATTAACAATGGTTGGAGGATCAAACATGGTGTCTCTTGCTTTGAAAGGTCAGACATATGTAAAACAGACTAACAAGGAGACGAAATCGGATTTTAAAATGGTAATTCAGAACTTATATAACAATAAGACAAATCAATTCGACGCAACTTTCAAAAAATCTCGAGATCATGGACATTGAAGTTTTGCAAGTACATGTAAGAACCAATAATGCAGCATCTGTCCGTGCAGCTCAGGTGTCAGCGCTGTGGCCTCAAAACCATTAAGTCAATGGTTCGAATCCTGCTATGGCAGATATTGCTTTTCGTTTTCAAATTCAGTTATGTGAATCATTTTTGGACATCTAAATCCACGTCTTTTTGTTTATGTGTGTGTAGACGAGCTGAACAACTTGTCCTCACCTAAAAGGATGGTTGAGTAGGTTATCTGCTTGAAAAGCTATTAGGAATTATGGAGATGACTTTCCAAAAACAGCGTCGTAGCTCTTCACAAAGTGAACAATCAAAGACTACCGTCGTCAAGTAATAGTGATGCTAATACTGTAAACAATGTAATTTCTGTTGTTTCTATTGAAACCATCATTATTAACACTCTTTGATAACATGTAGAAAATTACGAATATACAAAAAACCCGTGTATATTTCTTAAAAATTAACATTAGATATTGAAATTGTATAAATACTCGAACACAACTAAGCCACGGTAGGATTCGAACCACCGACATCATGGTTGTAAGGCCACGATGCTATCCACTGAACTGCATCGATAGAAGCAGCAACTGATTTATTTTTTGATACTTACGTGGACTTGCAAAATTTCAAAATCCATTTTCTCGATAAATTTTGAAAGTTGCGTCGACTGGCTTTGGCTGATTGTCATTTGAATTCCGAAATTCACGTACCACAAGTATCAAAAAATACTAAAATCCTTGTAAGAGTTAATCATCCCAAGACCTTGTATTGAGGTAAAAATACAAATTCAATTGTTACTCGATCTTCTGCTTGTTTCTAATCCTCATGTAATAAATTCAACAACATTCAGTTTGGACGAACTATGACACCTACAAAGAAAGTTCTTTTGTCTCGCTAGGTAAGTGGCATAAACATTAGAGAGAATTATAGTGAAAACTTGCTTTGATATATTTTATTGCAGAATGTAGAAGCAGAAGTACCAAGAAAAGTCGAGCGTGGTTCCCACAAAATACAGACATTCCCAAAATGCCAGAAAACAAAGAAGAAAAGGACGCAACAGTACATCTGCGGTGCTGCAGCACAGCTAATGATAACAGAAATCTCTCTCTCCTTTCCTAGCACGTCCTACATTTCGGTCCTTTAATCAACGGCCGGGAAGATCAGTATGTAAATTATTTTTGCTGGGACGACAGAAATTCCAGATTTAGCATAGCAAACTCGAGTGGTTTGAAATTAATCCACACACTTGAAGACCAAGTGCTGTACAGCATAATGAACTGCTTCACAACGTTATTTCAAACGTAAGAGTCAAATATCTCGTAACAGTTTGTTCTTCTTTATATATAAAGCAGTGTGTGTGTGTGTGTGTGTGTGTGTGTTTGTGTGTACGTATGTCATACAAATCTACATTTTTATTACAAACCTTATGAAAATTTGTTCACACAAGCTTCAATCCATGAGGACGGTCACCGTAAGTGTAAGGATTATGTACGTCATAAACAATGCGCTGCGCGAAAAACTGAAGCATCAAACGACAATGCTGCACAATTACTCCTAAACCAAGGACCGAATCCAACCAAATTTGGTTCACATAATTCTTACCGTGACGTAACAAATGTGCTGCAGTAAGATCATAAACGACACATCTTTCAGGAGATGTCATAAAAAATAGGAGTCGTAAAAATCTGCCACATCATCTGACGATGAGAATGAGAGTACTTAGAGACGTGCAACAAACCTTACACATAATTCATTTCATTAGAATTTTTCTCGCAGTCATCCACATCATAAAGATGAAAAAATGTTTGTCGCGTATTATTTTTTCGCTCTTCTTGTAGTAAAACCACGGCATTTGGTATGACGTTACAATTTATAATTTCTGCACTACTTATTTTACTCTCAGGAAAGCATTGAGGCGCTAGAAAGCATTGAGGCGCTATGCTCCGATGCGCGAGGCCGTTCCCCGTCGGGGTTTCGAATTCTCCCTCGGGTATAGATGTATGTGTTTTCTTTGGTATAAGTTAGTTCATAAGTATTTTGTAAGTTTAGGGACTAATGACCCCGCAGTTAAGTCACATAAGCTTAGCAAACATATAGACAGTATACACACAGACAAATGAATATACCTTCGAAATTGAGTCACAGTACGACATCTAGTAGATGAGATATGATAACGTCCATGGGAAACCACCCTATCACGCATCCGGTTTGATCTATTATATCTTTACTGCTAACCGTATTCGCAACAGATATTACTGACATAGAGCAGTTTTATTACATTTCTTACTGCCAAGACAGGACAACAATTCGTGGTATGAACAAAATGACTTTTGGAATGTTAGGTTTTACGTAACTTTAAACTGTAGTCGCTATTTTGATTCACACGATTCACGATTCATAATCTTCAATGGAGTTACGTTTTTCAGTGAAAACGACATTATTTTCATCAGTTACTTTTTAACCTTATTTTAAAATGTTGGGGTTCAATTCTTATTAACTTCGATAGTGCCATTGTCAATTTAAAAATAAATATTACACCTTTATTAATATAATCACTTTGACCAGTATTAATAGAAGTGTTTCATTTACTTGCCTGTTTCTACAATTGCTTTGGTAATTGAATCCTACTTCTAGAGGGACACATCACTATAATTAAGATGGATAATAATGAGATCCTGTTACTCATGTTACTGGCGAATGCAAGTATTTTCTTGTTTTTACTTATATGTTCCGTAAGTGCAAGAAACCAGAGGATTTTCTACAATGTGTTTCAATCTTATTTTTGTAATCATTGTTACTGACTTTTTCATGACTGTTGCAACTGGACACAGTATCTTGTTATAGTATTGACTATGGCTCTATTGTTGCATTCATGGTGTCTGACAGTTTTATGTTAATGTGCTTGTTTTCATGTAGCATAGCTTATGTTCAATTTCTGTTTTGTTTATAAGCTTGCCTGACTCAGTATGTTAAATGTCCTGCATACCTACAGTTTTTTTACCTCTGTGGTAGTACACCCTAACATGCAGTGGTAGCCGCAGCTTTGAATTAGTCCTCTGATGAACAGTTCAGCATATACGATTCCATGTCATCTCAGTGATCATCAACATCACCGAAGATTTATCTTCGCCGGCGAACGATATATGAGTTTTATGCAGTTTCCCAGATATTGAAATATCTATTTTCCGTTCTAATTATTATTGGCCGTTTGTGGGGTATATATTTTAATGATATTTTTTGATGAATGCTTTCAACAGTTGTTATTTTGTTTAATGTAGTGTACCTATTTCTGCGTTTTCCATTTACGATTATAAAGCTATTCTCTGCATACCTCACCGTAATCTTTTCATTTCTTGTGTGATGAGCTATTACTGACGTAATGCAGTATGTGATATTTGGTGAATAGTGTATTTCCGCAACGACACTTACTTCCTTCAGCAGTTGATGCTCGTTTATCCGCGCTTTCTTCTTTGTACACAGGCACTGCCTATTTTCACGGGTATAATTTCCTTTTTTTAACATTTTTATTTGTTACACACTGCTGGAAATAAAAATTTGTACGACCTCTTAGAGTTTTACTAGTCAGTATTGGCTGTGGAAACATTGCATATGCAATTCTTGAAATGATTACACTTACAGATCAATAGCTCAAGCATTACTGATGTACCAGACTCGGGAAATGCTGAAACACCATCAGTATGTAGCGTAGCTTTCAAAGGCGGCAATGCTGGCGCAGCCTTTTGAACATACATGTGGTGAATGCTCTCTTGGGATATTATTCCACGCCTGACTGTGTAGATCTGCAAGAGTTGTGGACTGACGAGTCACATCTTCCCGTTATCATCCGATCAAGTTCCACGTGTAATCGATTGGAGAGGGGACCAGAGACCATTCTAAGCAGGGAAGTTGCCGCTCATCTTCCAGTGCCTTTTGAGTTTCATGTACAGCATGGGGGCGAGCATTATCCTGTTGGAACAACGCATTGCCTTCCTGTATTGGAAGAATGATAAAGAAAGGGGTATTTACGACATTTTGCACTTACCCAATTTTGGTCAGCGTTCCCTCCCTAAACAGCAAATATGAAAGAGAATCTTATCGCGTCCCTTACGAGAAAATCTGGAGTGGGTCAGATGTGTCTTGGTCGTATGCACTAGAAGAGACAGTGATCATGAGGTCAACGTCATAACCTGAAACGACTATCACTACTATGCAATAAAATGTACTGTGTCCTCTGACAGCAGCAAATGGCTGGGCGCTTCGATGGCCCTAAACTGATCACGGGGTACATGTGTTCATATCTGTAGACCAATAGCTATTAACAGACTGCGAAAAGTTCATATTAACGCTCTGCGCCAACAAATGGTGCAGGGTGCTATGGTAGGTGTACCATCTGCCACCGGCGCCCTAAGATTGCGACTGTTTCAGCAGATACTTGTGCTGCGTGGATGCCCAGAATGTACTCTACTGGTGTGAGAATGTTCACGTGACCTTTGCAACCAGGGTCGTTTCACAACTAATGCGGCAAGTAAATCCCTCCACTCAGAAGTCCACAACATGGCCCCTTTAAACACTGTTGAGTGCACCTACTTGACTTGATCTTTTCCATTGATGTCATAATGAACTTCATGGTCGCAAACATTACCTATTCGATGACTCTTACACACGTGAGGTTTTCAGCAGCACTTCTTAGCAGCGTGCCTCATTCCTGTAGATCGTGCTTCATCTACATGGGATACTCTGCAAATTACATTTACGTGCCTGGCAGAGGGTTCATCGAACTACCTTTATACTATTTATCTCCCATTCCATTCTCGAATAGCGCGTGGTAAAAAAAAGGACACTTGAATATCTCCGTTCGAGCTCTGATTTATCGTATTTTATTCTGTTGATCTTTTCTACTTATGTAAGTGGGAGTCAACAATATATTTTCGCATTTCGTTTCTTGACCTTGCGCGTAATTGGCGCTGCTTACGTGGCGCCACTTCCCACTGAATAGATAACACAGACTCAAACAAAAAAGTTATTGATCCCGGCTTTGGTGGTCAGCAGAAAATTCACGCGCTTACTCCGCAAATGTAGATACTGGGAACACCCATTAGCCATTACTTGTGCAATATACGGACACTTCTATACAAGCTTCGAGGAATTACTGCATTCGCATATAACACCTGAATGAAAAAGAGTATATCTGTAAAGTGAAAATTAACCATCATAATAAGCTAATTGCAAATATGACAATTTGTGTGCACAACGTAAAAGAAATCTTCGTCCACTCATGTGTCAGAGAAGTGATATGGTGAGACCAACTGCGCCCCTTGTGCTGACACTAAGTAAATGCACGGTATCGCAAACTCTGGTGCTGTGAGAACTTCCGAACTACTAGAGAAAGGCCCCATGCGGAAGTTGTAAATCGCGAAAGTGGAGTACGCCAGCAGCTGCAGTCGACTGTGCACAGCTGCTGAGCAGCGGTGGGCGGCCTTGTGTGTGCAGCAGGCCACGGAGTCCCACAGTCCAGTAAGCGGCAGGCGGCCAACTGCGGGCAAACTGAAGGGCGCCTCGGCGGCCATTACGGTGACAAACTTCCGCGGTAACTTTAAATGTGCGTAAGGCTCTTTTGATTAGAGTGTGTATTCATTCGAATTAAGTCGTGAAAACTATGTCTCATTTAAATGTATAACTACAAAACTGCTTCATACGCCTTCACTATACAGCAACTATCGGTTGAGCGTAAATTTATTTGACATGCTGTGTAGAAATCGGCCAACAGCGTCTTTCTTCATAACTAAACTAATTAATAACTCAGTTTTTAGCGTATGAACGGAATTTATCGTCAGACGAGATTATTTGGCACTTTCTCAGTATATTCTCCAATGGTGAAACTTTTGTGCAAACATTAATTTTGGAAGAGTTCCGGAACACTTCACGTCCTTGAGTGCCTGCTGTATTCACCATTATTTAGATATTTTACAGCATAAAAAATGAAACAGAGCTGCCTGAAACAGCTAATGTTAACAACAGACTGTGAAAATGAAATATTCCACCAGATACATATCAGTAAAAATAGCTTATTACCTTGTGAAGACAGCAACTAGCCAATGCCAAATTCCTTTAAGGAGACGGCGTAGCCGGCCGCGGTGGCCGAGTTGTCTGCGGCGCGCCAGTCACAGTCTGCACGGCCACTGTGGTCGGTGTTTCTGATCCCGTCGGGAATGGATGTTTGTGCTCTCTTTAGTATAAGCTAGTTCTTTTTGGAAAGACACCTATACACAGATAAAACACAACCCGAAATAGTAAAAAATGGTTTACTAAATGCCGTTACAAATACATATAAAATCGCGTTTTTAAATTAAATAAATTGTCGTAAAACTGCATTTTTACGAAAAATGTAACTATGTAGGTCAGTTATAAATAATAAAACTAGTCTAAATAAATTTAAACGAAATCTTTATAGCCGTTTCCTAGATATACGAAATATAATACAGGGTGTTACAAAAAGGTACGGCCAAACATTCAGGAAACATTCCTCACACACAAAGAAAGAAAAATGTTATGTGGACATGTGTCCGAAAACGCTTAATTTCCATGTTAGAGCTCATTTTAATATTTACGAATGAGGCTTTATTCCAACGTGATCAAATTGTAAATTTTTCACGATCAACATGTGTGGGCTGACGAGAATTGTGCAGCCACGTCATCAACACAGATTTTCTGTGAACTTTTGGGCAGGAATTGTTGGTAATGTCGTGATTGTGCCTCATGTTCTGTCACCTACGCTCACTGGAAGACGTTATCACGATTTAATACGGGATACTCTGCCTGTGCTGCTAGAACATGTGCCTTTGCAAGTACGTCCCAACAACTGGTTCATGCACGATGAAGCTCCTACACGTTTCATTCGACGTGTTCGTACGATTCCCAACAACACATTCAGTGACCCATGGATTGGTAGAGGTGGACCAATTCCATGACCTGCACGCTCTCCTGACTTCAACCCTCTTGACTTTCATTTATGGGGACATTTGAAAGCTCTTGTCTAAGCAACCCCGGTACCAAATGTAGAGACTATTCGTGCTCGTATTGTGGACGGCTGTGATACAATACGCCATTCTCCAGGGCTGCATCAGCGCATCCGAGTTTCCATGCGACGGAGGGTGGATGCATGTGTCCTCGCTCCAACTGAGGACATTTTGAACATTTCCTGTAAAAAAGTGTGTGAAGTCAAGCTGGTATGTTCTGTTGCTGTGTGTTTCCATTCCATGATTAATGTGATCTGAAGAGAAGTAATAAAATGAGCTCTAACATGGAAATTAAGCGTTTCCGGACACATGTCCACCGAACATATTTTCTATCTTTGTGTGTGAGGAATGTTTCCTGAAAGTTTGGCCGTACCTTTTGTAACACCCTGTATACAAAATTTGCTCATTTATACATAATTATTAAATGTAAATTTTGTAAAGAAAGTATGTGGGTATTGTATTGCATCTGAAACAAATAGGATGTACGAACTTATTCATCATACTTCTTCATCTTGATCGTGTGCATTAGTAGCTGTGTATACGCCATCTCTTTTCTTTCATTACAAGTTTGAGTAGCCGCGGTGGAGTAGCCGAGCGGTCTAAAGCGTCTCGCTGCGCAGCGCGCGGTTGCTCGCCGTGGAGTTTCGAGTCCTGCCTCGGGCGCGCGCGCGCGCGCGCGCGCGCGTGCGTGTGTGTGTATGTGTGTGTGTGTGTGTGTGTGTGTGTGTGTGTGTGTGTATGTGTTGTCCTTAGGTTAGTTTAACTTAGTTTGAGTAGTTTGTAAGCTACGGACTGATGAGCACGCAGTTTGGTCCGACAGATTTACAAACATTTGAACATTTGAACGAGTTGGAGTATAAGTTAATTGTAAATGGATCCCGATCTTCGTTTCTGCTGCTTTTGTTCACACATGTCCGCGTTTTGACTGCTCTCTGGTGTTCTAATCATTCAGCACGATGCTGCATGTTTCGCCAGTTGTCTTCGAAGCATGAATCGCTGAAACTTGTAATCGTCATGAGTCAGAAATACGCAATTGTTGTTATGATTAATTTCGACGAAGATTCGTTCGCCATACGATTCGATTCTTACTGTTTGAAAAATTCTAAGTGAAGGGAGACACTTCTGCTTCAAATTTCATTATCAAATGAAGTAACCCTATCGCTTTGTTAAATATTGAACACATACAGCTGTAACTGTATTGGCCTATTGTCAGGATATCATTTTACAAGGAATCCTATAAAAATGTGCATATGTGCGATGTGGGATCTTTTCCTTGGCTCTGGTATGAGGCGTAAATGAAACATAATTTACACAAAACACATTTATTGAATAATTAAACTATACAGTATTCTTACTGTGAACTAGAAGGCTCGGCGAGTGTAGGCGGCGGCGGTAGGACGCGCGGCGGCTATGAGGCGTTTCGCAGCGTCGGCCATGGCTCTCTGGTTACACTTGTGGCGTATCTGCTTCTGGACTCATCAGTTGAACAGCACCCGCCGTCGAAGCGAGTACTGTGTGTGAAAACGCCCCAGGTCTTGCGGATTTACCCCGTGTTAGTGCTGTGTGATTTTCCTATCTCCTAAAGTGTTGCGTTGTGCTGCGCCCAGAGGTAGCGGCGCAGCGAGGAGGTTTTGCGCCCTTGCCTTGGGGTCGAACCTTCGGTCTTCAGGCTGCATGACTTTCAGTGGCAGAACCTTAAACAGAGATCACAGGTGACTTTCACGACCAGACTGCATCCTATCGTTTTGGCAAGTCATCCTGGGTGAGTACTTCAGTTGTCTTTGATCTCCTTCCGAACGCTTTTACTGGCGGCCAGATTCTGCCATTTACTATCTTCAACTGTCACTGCAGGTGGCTGTTAATGAGTAACACTCCAACTTCTACTACTGCTGCTGCTGCTAATAACGTCGCTACTACCAAAACGACGACACGAACCTCTCTCTAACTCAATCACCTTAGCTGCCGGCGTCTTCTGGGCTGTGGTATTTATTTGTTGGTCCTGGCTGGAGGTGAACGCCTTCGGGGTCGTTGTCTTCTGTTGACTCGTTGTACAGTTCTAGAAAGGTCGATCGTCACGTGCTCTGGAGGTCAATGCACAAGGTTATTGGCATCTGGTCACGTTGCTTCTAGACGTACGCGATTGTCACGTTTCACAGTCTGTCATTTCACGAGATGGTTGATGGCCTGATCGCTGAATCAACGGCTTCCGCTTGTGGACAGAGCGATGGACTCCTAGCCACATGTCAATAGTCGGCGGGACAATGTGCTGAATCTGCTGCGTTAGCCGGTCGATACACTGTCGGGATGCGGGGCAGCTCTGCTGTTTCATTCTGCCGTGCCTGACTGAACTGACCCTAGTTTTCATTTTTAATTCACGTAATACTCACTTTTATTTATTACTGCATTTATTTCACTATTTTATTTACTTCCTTTACTGCACTCAACATTCCTCAACCCTTGGGAAAAATTCGTCCTCGAATTTATGATTCAAACATGAGCCTCCTAATTCACTCATTACACAACTAGTTACCAGAGAACAGTTGTATTTCTATAACAAGTCTCCACACTCTTAGAAGATTCATAGTACACCCTTACAGCATAATAACACGTGTGACAAGAAATGATTCAAACAAGAATAAATATACAGGTTTTACATGTCGATTACATTGCATTGCAATAATTTTCTCTCACTATATAATAATTCAGTCGTTATTATTGTATTTATTTCAAAAGTGTTCAAATGTTTATGAAGCTTAAGGGACTTAACTGCGGGCTCATCAGTCCCCAAACTTACAAACTACAAATATTTGACAAAGTTCAGCCCAACCAGTTGCAGAATTTGATAAAATTCCTTGATCTAGATTTCGGTACCATCTAATGGTGCCTTCGGCGTGAGACGTGCAGTTACGAGCAGTGTGCTCAAGCAACGGGCTAGCATGTTGCATAATTTTATAAGTTTGGACTTGAGAACACTGCTCGTAATTGCACGTCTCATGTTTTAATTTTTATTCTTCTGACGAAGGCACCATTAGATGGTACCGAAATCTAGATCAAGGAATTTTATCAAATTCTGCAACTTGTTGGGCTGAACTTTGACAAATATTTGTAAACCTACAGTTGCTGCAGTAGACAAGTTATGTTTAAAATCACAAACTACTTATTAACTACCTTATACTAAAGACGAAACAAACATCCATACCCGAGTGGGGATTCGAACCCACGACAGGGAACGGCCTAGCGCATCGGAGCATAGTGCCTCAATGCCCTCGGCACTCCGCCACGACTTTATTTATTTACTCGTTGAGCGTCAACAAAAGCAAACACCACATGATGTTAACTGTAACGTTATTATAGTTATACGCTGACAATAGTATTTTTTTATAGTAGCATTACAATTACTGATATTCTAGAGGCACTCTGTGGTAGAGTCACTGAGTCCTTACATTATCTGAACTACAACAATATTGTTAAGAAATTGAACTGTATACTAGTGCTTAAAGTGTGATAAATTATTACACTAATCCTCAAAGCATTTATAGAAGTAAATAAATTAAGTGTTTGGTATCCAATTAACTGTGATCTGATGAAGTGATATGTTATTATTTGGCTGTTTCTTTTGTCTCAAATTGTACAAAGCAAGATTACCAAAATAAGGTTCCAGAAATACTTGCTCCCAATGTTATAATTTTAGTCTTATGCTCACCTTTCAGCTTTAATACATGTTGCACCATAATATTAGCATCAATTTTGCATTGCTGTGAATTTATCTAATTATCTAGTGACTGCAGAACGGTATTGTTGAGGAAGTCGTTCAGGTAAGAGAGGTTGTGTGTTGGAAATGCTTCCATGGGGGATTTCTGGCCGATAAATTGGAGGAAAGGGTGAATTAACATTAGTTGTACCGGTGATAGGTGAAGGTAAATGAAAATTTACTTCTTATATGGAACAAAATGTACTGTTGCTTATTAACCCACTAGCAGGAAGCTGAAGACGTTGTATTGTCGTGGTGCACCATTGTCATAGCATTGTACAAAAAGTCAGCTGGTTGATTGACTGCATACACCCAGTGGTTTTCTACTTCTTCGAAAAAATTCGATGTAGAACATATCTCGTGGACAATTTGAGGCTTGAGCTAAGTGGTTATACTGCGGTAAATGTGTCTTTTTGGGAGGGAATATTAGCTTTAGTGATTCAGGCATTTGTTTTTCAATTTTAGCTAATAGTGTAGCAAGTGTAACTGGGGTTAGTCAAGTGGGACACAAATGTCACTGGATAGCTTCATTTAAATCTTATGCTGCTAGCCTTGCGTCTACTACATGATACGTCAGTAACCTGAATATTCTTCCCACTTAAGTTTCTTATCTACAGTGTCGAGCCTTGTTCGTATCAACTTTAAGTCGGGCTGATTCCGCCTTATGCAAGACACTTTTCTTGTTTGAATACCGAAACTAGTTTCGGCACTTATCGGCACTTATTGTGCCATCTTCCGTGGTTTTCTGGTGTTTATTTTCTATAATAACATGTTACATATTTTGCTTATAGAATCGTTTGCGCAAGTTGTCTGACAATTTTGTAAGATGTTTTAGGCCTAATTTATTCAAGGTCAAGGCTCTGAGGTGTTCAGTGTATCGTGTTTTGAAGTTTCTGCATGTCTGACCCACATACACAGATTGACAGTAATTGCAAGTAAGCTGACAGATTCGTGATTGGCTGTACTTGGCAGTATTGGTGCAAGGTTTCCCTACTTTATTCTGTATTGTGTTGTTGGTTTTATAACCTATGTTTTTCCTTGTTTGTTAAGTTTGGTGCCCACTCTGTGTGTGATTTGGTTGCTGTAAGTCATGATGTGCCATTTGTTGCTTACGGTAAAAGTGCAGTTTATGCGGCAGCGGCTAGCCGTCGTGCTCGCTAGGTTAGGGACGGCAGAGCAGCCAATCAGGAGTCGCGTTGCCGCGGCCAATAAGAAACAGCGTTACAATTGTACGATGTAAACAAATCGAAGCGGTGTATGCAAAAGTTTTTGAAGATATACAAGTTACAGTTGCTATCAGTATGGATGTCACTTGATCACTGTTTCGAACATATCATAAAATAAATAAAACATGCTATACCTGCTCTATGGTGATATATATATCGAGCGTAAAACTGTAAATCAATTGTTTCTGAAGCGGAGATTCGGGCGCTACGCGGCCTCACTTACTAAAAAAAAATCCTTCTCGTTTAACCTACACCTACCTTAACTTCCACTTAAAATGATCACTGTTTCGTACTGGTCGTAAAATAAATAAAACATGTTTCACTGCTATGGTGTATTAATAATAGGTCACTTATGTCCGTAATACGACAATTATCTAAAAATCTCTTATACATGGAAAATCAATTATAATCACACAAACGCCGCACCGATATCCTGGAATAAACTTCGAAATTGACACCAAGTTTACTCGTCATGAGACTCCTGATTGGCTGCACTGCCGTCACTTGACCTAGCGAGTGCGAGGGCTAGCCGCTGCCGCATAAACAGCACTTTAACCGTTGCTTACTGTGTGTTGGTATGTTGTGTGCAGTGTTTCATCTCTGTGTGTGGTATTTTCTTGGCTGTGTGTTACCTGTTTTTGTAATTTTCTGTGTATTCTGTCCACTGTTTTAGTGTCATACCCATTTCCTTCTGCAATTTGTTTAATTGTGACCAGTTCTTCTGCGTAGTCTTGTTCGCTCATTGGTGTTCTGATTAATAGGTGTAGTAGAAATCTGAAACTTGCTTCCTTCTGGGTTATTGGATGATTGGACTGGTTGTGAATCACAGTACTGGTCATTGTGGGCTTCCTGTAAATTGTGAATTAATGTTTATTGCTTCTGTTATGAATGGTGAGATCTAAGAAGTTAAGTTTTCCATATTTTTGTGTTTCAATAGTGAACTGTATTTGTAGGTATATGGTGTTTATGTCATTGTAAAGATCTTTTATACGGGAGTGTGGTTCATCTATCAGGCATATTATATCATCCACATATCTATACCAATATTTGGTTTGAAAATTTTTTCAAATATTTGGTTTTCTATGTGGTTCATGAATATGTCTGCTAGAAGGTCACTGATTGGGTATCCCATGGGCAATCCTACCTGTTGAGAGTAAAATTTTTTGTTGAAGGTGAAGTAATTTTATTCAGTGAAGAGTTTCAGTGTGCTTGTTATTTCCTGTATGTTTGTTGTGGGCATGTCTCCTTGAAGTTGCATTTGCCTTTCTATTATGGTGATGGTTTCTGCTGTTGGGATGTTTGTGTATATGGAAGTTATGTCAAACGATATTAATGTTGCTGTATTTGGTATGTTTTCAATTCTTATTTTTTTCTATTAGGTCACCTGAGTTCATTAGGGTTCTGTTTTCTGTGTATTTGTATATTGTTTGTAATAATGTGTGTGTGTCTATTTAGCTACGTAGTAGGTTGGAGCATTGATGAAGCTGATCAGAGGGCGTACAGGGATATTAGTCTTGTGAAGTTTGGGTAATGATTTCAGAATAGGGGCCTCTGGATTTTTCTGTATCATTCTTTTTATTTGTATTTGTATTTGTTTCTATTGTCTTCAGTGTTTTCTGTACGTTTCTTTGATACCGGTTTGTTGGGTGACTCGTTAGTTCTGTAATGTTGTTGTTTTGTATGAATTCTACTGTTTTGTCAATGTATTCCTATTGTTTCATGAGAACAAGTGAAATTCCCTTGTCAGACTTGTGTTAATTTTGTTGTAGTTTTCTGTAGGTTTTTTCCTTCTTCTATCTTTGTGTTTTGCTTTATGGAGCTTTTATTCTCCTTGATTATGTGTTTTAAGGGTTTGTCAACAGCATCCACCCATCATTTAGTTCGTCTTACCGTCTGCGAAACTAGTTCTTGTATATTATGTAATTGCTATTTTAACTGTTCATAAGAATAGTAAAATTTTTTTTGTGCTCGCTAGCTATTACGTCAAATATCTCTGGAGTACTTCCCCTTTTATGTAACAGATAAAATTCTAATTGCAGCCTCCTAAGTTCGTTATGTATAGCCCATAAATTGTACTCTAATTAAATGGTCCATTTGTGATTAGTCATAATTACAGTACCCTGTTTAACAAAAATAACATCCCTCGTCAATTGTTGAACCTGTACTCTGTTGTTCCCATTGGTCAAGAACGTAATTACGATAAACAGTACAGTCCTAGTGTAGTTATCCATTATGCTGTAGTCGTTACCTGGAAAAAAAGTAAAAAATCCTCACTGTTATGGGTCTATGAACCTAGCGCAATAATAAAAAAAATAATAATAATAAAGAAGAAGAAAGAACACGTTGTTACTTTACATTACCTATATATTTCTAGCTACTACGTCTACCTTCTATTTCTTCATTGTGAAAATAATAAACCATTAACCTTTACTAGTTACTCTCATCTGTAACATTTATTGTACCCGTGGTCAAAGATTGTATGACGCAAATCTTTCCTTTGTGCTGGGGTGGCTACGGCTTTTCGTTTTCGTACACCTCCACCCTTCGGAAGAGCAGTTACTATTATTGATGGTATCACATCTGGAGCTCCTTTAAAAGGCGTGGACAATAGTTGTTCTGGTAGGCAATCGTAATTTAAAGTTTACTGGCGACCAGATAGGTTCCACTATAGTTCGAGACTAATTTGTTCGTTTTCCCTTTAGTTATGTATGGGGTTGACAGCATGACCCACTGCCCGATTTCGTAATTCGGATATTTCGCTTGGGCCTCATCTAATGTTTCTTGTCGTTCCAATGCCTTAGTATGAGAATTTTGAACTTTATTCCATACCTCCCGCATCATATGAGCGAAATGTTTTACATTTTTCCGGCTTTTCCGTTATTCTGCCTGAGTATGTCAAAGGGGGACTGTATTTATCTTCCATAGACTTCTTCATGTGCTTTAGCGTTGTAAGCCGAAACAATCATTGGTAGATAAAAGTCCCAATTATTATGTTGTTCATTAATACAGTGGCTAAGCATCTTATCAACTGTCCGGTGAACTCTTTCAGTTCTTCCGTTGCATTGCGGAAGTAATGGTGTTGTACGCAACTTTGGTACTTTTAGTAAATGGCATAGTTGTTTCAGCAAATCACCAATAAATTGAGATAATAGTTACAGGTACGCCTGGGTTTAGTATACAGCTGTTAACTAAAGCCTGAGCAAATGTATTTGCTTGCAGATCAGAAATACTCACCATAGCTAGATAACATGAGAAATGATCTGTAATGGTCAGAACATACCTCTTGCCTGCTGGTGTTTTGTGAAATGACCCTTATAAATCTAATCCACATATTTGATATGGGAATGTGGCTTCTGGGAGCATTTGCAGTGGTATTGTTTGACGACGGAGTTCCGCTCGCTGTGCGCACGCAATGCAGTTACGAACGTACTGTACGACATCCTGCTTCGTCGTTTTCCACCAGAACTTCTCTGCTTCTCTCAGTTCTTGACTGTCCAATGTGTCCTGCCAAAATCTGATCATGCTCTTCTTGCATAACTTTTTGTTTAACATGTTCAGGAACCACGATTCTGGGTCCGAGTCTTGTTTAATGACATGGTACTCCATCTTCGAAACAAAATTGTTTTTGTGTTGCATATTTTTTGCATTTTTCATCCCCAGCTTGTGCCTTTTGCCAGTCCTCTGCATCACGCCAAACTGCTTCTAAAAGTGCTATTTTTCTGCTTACACCATCCACATTCGTGTGTTTTTTGCCTGGTTTTTGACTAACTCCAAAATCACTTTCGGAAGGACATAGGGCCCAGTGGGTGAGACGACTAGAAGGATCCTTCAACCCAAGTAACTATTTTAGAGCTATGTGGTCCGTAATAAACTTAAATATTTCCCATACAAGTAACATTTGAAATGTTTGATGCCATAGATAACACTTAGCAATTCCTTTTTGTTGTTGTAGAATAAATTATTTCTCCTTGTTAGTTGCCTTGAGGTGTAAGCTATGGAGTGTTTTGCACCATCTATAATCTGACTTACTCCTACAGCATGACCATTTTCGCATAATGTATTTATTATAATCTGGATAGGCTAATACTGGACAGTGTGTTGATCTTTCAGAGCTTGAAATGATGACTTACAATCTTCAGACCATTGAAACTTATCACCTTTTTCAAGAGTTGGGTTAGAGGTCATACAATTTCAGCAAAATTTTGCATATATTTACGATAATACGAAGCAAGCCCGATGAAAGGTTGTATTTCTTTAACGTGTTGTGGTATTGGAAAGTCCTTAACTACAGAATTTAGTCGGGGATCGGTTTTGATTCCATGTTCACTAATGACATGCCATAGATATGTGACTTCCTTCAATGCAAAATTTAATGTTAGGTTCTCTAAGTCGCTGAAAAACGTTATGCAGAAGCACTGCATGTTCGTTAATGTATTTTGAAAAAACTGTGATATTATCAAGATAGACGCAATAAGGTTGAGTTCTTAGACCTCGCAATAATCAATCAAGTAATCTTTGAAAGGTTACGGGGGGCGTTTTCCAAACAAAAGGGCATTCTTTTCAACTGCCAATTGCCTCCAGGGGTTTTGTGCCTAGCTTCAGGTGGAACTTCCAATTGGTGGTACCCAGTGCGTAAATCTATTTTGGAAAAGTATTTACTGTTTCCTAAACTAACAATGATATTCTGTAATGAATTGACGAGGGTAAACATCTGAAACCGTTTGTTTATATAGGTGTCTGTAATCGCAACAAAAGCTTTAACGTTTGCTACCATCTGGGGATTTCACTGGAATGATTGCAATATTGGCAGAATACGCTAATTCAAAATGTTCTATAATCTAAGACTTCATATAGTACTGGTTGTAAGTGATGCGGAACTCTGTAAGGTTTCTTATAAACTTGGAGAGCTGTTACCTATAGGGATTCTATGCTGCGTGATATCTGTTGTTGGCAGCGGACCTTCTGCATTAAATAAAACTTGAAACTCGACTAATACAGATTCTATTGTGTCTTTATACTTCACTTTTAAACGTGCAGTTTCTGGCGTATGTGGTTTTCTAGGCGGCTGGTTCCTAACCATCAGTAGTATCTGACCAAATAAAATACACTTTCTCAAAGTGCGCTAACTGTGGCTACTAAAATTCAGTTAAGTAACTCTTTATCCCCCATCCCGAAATTGTCAATATGTACCGGTACTATTGCTACTCCATCCACGTTTTTAACTCTTACCACACTTCTGCGTACAAAACAGTGGGATGCATCCAACACTTAATTGTCTTCTAATGGCTATATTAGACACACAGTATCTGCAGATAAATCGGAGTCAACGTTCATGCAGAATAGTTTTCCTGTACCAAATGGTGTTCTGTCCCGCAAATCTACCTTCAAGGACATTGCTCGCAGTTTAGTTGATGCCTCATTCCGGATAGGGAAATCTTGCGGCAACGTGCCTTTTACAGCTGTATTATCTAGTTGAAACAATGTTCCGCTAAGTTCCACTGTTTGCTGTCTGATGTCGATTTTAGATCGATATTTAAGCAGGAAGTCTAGTCTTAGAATCGCGCCATACCCGTCAGTTACCGTTTTGACCACTTCTACAACTTCTTCAAATTGTACACCATCCTATATAAAAAGATCAATGAGGTACAGTCTATTGACCTCACTGTACCTACTCCTACACCACACAGTCTATACCTTGGTGGGTCATATATCTGATTTCCAATACATTCATTACACTATGTTGATACGTTCGCGCCTGTATCTACCAATATCCTTACCTTTTTATCTTGTATGGTACCAGATAACCAACATTCCATCTACCCATTCGACTTAATGGCTTGAAATTCTATTGGGAACGCCTGGCATAGGTCCCAGAGTTCCTGTTTGCGTTTAACTGATTCTCATGGCAAAAGAATTTTTAAGACCTGCAGGACCTAAACGTGTGACCTATTCTCTTACAGTTAGTGCATTGAGATTGCCAACAGTTTTTTTGCTGTATGACCCTGTTGGTCGCATTTGAAACATTGCACCCGGTCTAAAGTAAATTTCGCCTTTCCTTATATCTGGTGGCCATGTCTCTTTCTTCAAACGCTGTTGCAGCAGCTATAGCTTCAGATAAAGTTTTGAGAAATTCTGACAAGGCACGACGAGATATTGCAGGAGGAAGGCCGGGCAAAAATGTATCTAAAGCCCTGCTTCTCGCATAAAACTTTATTTGCTTCATCATTATTTGTTAATGATAGGTGATAATATTGATCTTCCTATTTCTATCGACGAAGCTTTCTAATGACTCTTTTGCCTCTGTGTAATTGTCTTAAATTTTTCTCTATAAAATCAACACCTAATTTGTTTTGGAACCGTTTAAGTAACCCTTTTTTGAACTCTACGCACTTTGGAGTGGTTGGTAATTAATCATGTTAGCTTCTCCTGTCAATCGTAATTTTGTTACCTGTAACACCTGCTCATCGGTCTAACGTCTTAATTTTGCTACTGCTAGAAAATCATAAAACATACAACTATGTCATCACCGGGCTTACCTGAGAAAGGAGTTACAAGGGAGGCTGCAGAGGAATCTACAATAGGAGGTACCGTACTGAATTGCCTTACCTCACTTAATTATTTAAGCAATGCGTTATTATTTTTAAGCTGTGCGATTTGATTAACTAAATCAAATGTTCAAATGTTTGTAGAACTAATGGGACTTAACTACGGGGTCATCAGTCCCTAAACTTACTAACTACTTATGAACTAGCTAATACTAAGGACGGCACAAATATCCATGCCCGAGGGGGGATTCGAACCCCGACAGTAGTGGCCGTGCAGACCGTCACTGGAGCGCCTCAGTCCCCTCGGCCACCGCGGCCGGCTGATTAACTAAACTCTGAAACGCCTCAGTAAGGGAAACTTATAACATTGTACCGCTTTCTTTCTCCATTTTGAAATCTTTTTATTTCCGCAATTTTTTCAAACTGAAATAATTAAAATACCTTTTTCCTACTACTGAGCAACAACAACTCAATGAATTACAACGAAGAAAAAAATGTAGCTTTTATGCTTCCCTAACCTTCTGCACATTTAATAATACTACTTGCAAACTATTATTCACACCTCATGACTGATCCAAGGTCTTTTCTGAAACCAAATGATAAAAAGTAAGTGAAAGAAGACACTTCCGACATCAAATGAAGTACGCGTTCTGTTATCAAACGAAGTAACCCTACCGCTTTGCTAAATATTGAACACTTAACAACAACGGTAACCGTATTGCCCTATTGTCAAGATAGAATTTTACAAGTTATCCTATAAATATGTGCGATGTGGGATCTTTTCCTTGGATCGGGTATGAGGCGTAAATGAAACCTAATTTACGCAGAACAAATTTATTTAACAAATAAACTATACAGTATTTTCACTGGGAACTAGAAGTTTCGGCGAGTGTAGGCGGCGGCTGTAAGGCGAGCGGCGGCCATGACGCGTTCCGCAGCGTCGGCCGTGGCCTCTGGTGACACTTGCGGCGTATCTGCTTCTGGTGTCGTCAGTGGAACAGCGTCCGCTGTCGAAGCGACTACTGTGCGTTAAAAGGCCGTAAATCCTGCGGATTTCTCTGTGGCAGGGATGTGTGATTTTTTTCCAACTTCCAAAGTGTTTTGTTGTGCTACGACCAGGTAGCGGCGCGGCATGGAGGTATTGTGCCCTTGTACTGGGGTCGAACCGGCGGTCTTCATATTCGTTATTCAGATTAGTTCAAACGAACAATTCGTTCACTAATCGCCACAACTGTACAGGCAATGTGTTGGACAGAGACAAGATACACTAAAAAAGGCATCATACGAAGTTCTACACTTGCCGAAACAATCAGTTAAGATATCTAGGTTTTGAAGTATTGTTATCGGCAGAATCAACTAAAATGTTTCGACGTCTTTCTGTGGGTTCTACAGAGAGGAGACAAAATGTTTACGGCAACTGACATTGTGGCAACAACAAAAAATTGCTGCGGAGGTAGTTGGTGCTGACTTGTGTTTACTCTATCAAACGAATTAACAGTTAAGTTCAGATAGCGATATGAGCAAGTAGGGCAATGCAACAACAACGTGACTTGCCCAAAGCTATTATATAGAGAGCCATAGAGAGGTTGAAAGTGGTACAGATACAGAGGGAGGGGCTGCAGCTACAGCACTCATGGAAGTATGACCAAATATCCCTCAAGAGCTAATGGATAACCTCATACTGTCCATGCGACGCATGTGTCCAACTATTCTGGCCGTCCCAAGTTATCAAACGCATTGTTAGAGAGCGACAATGACTTTTCCACTTTTATGATAGCTTCTATAAAGTTCTAAAAAAAAAATGTGGTTGTGCTCTCACTCACACACACACTCACACAGACATAAATTTCACACTCAAGATAACAATGTAAAGTATAAGAACCAACTATCAAACCTCGCGGCACAATTACAGAAATACTCTCGCGATATACGACACACCTCGCGAGTCGCGACACACGCAAGTAACAAGAAATGGCGTTAAGTTTTCAAACCACTACTATAGGCGGAATATGTATTTCTGTGAACCGAGAACATCTATCAAGTCTATCAAGAGAACCGTCCAAAATATTGTGAGTACGCTTCCAAAATATGCACAGCCTAGTGCCGGTACCCAGCAACAGCAGTAAACAAAACCGAGGTTGAAAATACACTGTAATTAAGTTGTTCGAAACAGCTACTGTTGCTAATAACTGCCGCTCATACTGCTGCACATGCCATGCTTTACACCGCAAAGAAAAGGCAAAAAACATTAGGGAGTGCGTAAATGCTTAATGATATAATGGTTCGAAATTTAATGTTTACACAATGATACAATGTGTATACCTTATGTTTCACAGTTATGTAAATATGTTACTTCTGCATTGTTTTAGAATAAATACAAAACCCACTGATTACAGGATTTCCGCCGAAAGTAGTATGGGTATGTAAATAAATAAATGTTTTTCATCAAGGCGTATCCACAAGATCACATTTGTAACGCAACATAAGAGAACAAAATTAGAATGATTGCTCAAATAAAGAGTTGAGACATCAAAATATCGTTCTGTATCGCGGATCAATTACAATTGTAACCGATATCTGAATAAAATACGTTACATATTTATGTTGTGTACGATATCTCACATGTTCCCCTGATTGTTTTGGGCAGTGTAGAAACCAGAGATGCATATCGATTAGATACGACAACGGTAACTTTATAATTGCTGTGACTAGAACCTAATCTGCCAGGAGGTTCTATTTATGGTAACAGGATGCCAATATCCTGCCCATTCTCGCCACACAGGAGAAAGAGGCAGGGTATAAATTAGAACTTCGATTCACACACTGAAATTTGTTCCAATATACTGCTTTCTCCTGGTTCTGCAAACTGTTATATGGGCTCTCTGCTATGACTAATGCAATACATAATAGTAATCAAACAAGAATAACGAAAGTTTCCTTACTAGATAATTAAAGTGACGTACTAATGTTTCATCCGTGATGGAAAGGTAGCGCCCTTTATTCAAGATCTAAACGTTCCTAGTTCAGGCATTGAAGCCGCCACCGTTTCAATTCCGTAATGATAACTTCCGGAAAAAAGGTCAACATTTTTCTGCAAACGGACTCGTACAAGATGGCGGAAAAGCGTAAAGGAGTTCATGACTCTCTCTTGCCTTTGGCAAGATAAACTGTCTCAAAAAGTCAGAAGAATCCCCAATGACCAACGGCAAGTGGATGCATAAGGCAATGGAAATCAATGTACTGCTGACTGAGAATGTGCATGAAGAGGACATGTGGCCTGTAGTAGCAGAAGTGTTTTGATTATGTCTCTATTGGCAAATAACTGCAGAAAAGTCTTGCATCTCTTTCGTAGACCATTGCCAAGTGGAAAGTGGCCAGGAGAAAAATTAATAACAGGTGAAGTTATAACATTCTACAAGTAGATGTATGGAATGACAGAAGCTTTCACGTATTAGGGAAGGGACATGAATAGTCTACACTTGGACTCAGTGACGTACATTGGAAAGATGATAATGATATATAGTTAAACGAACGTAGGGTGACATCAACAACAACGGAAGATTGAATAAGGGATAGTTTTCATCACGAAGAGGAAAGTATTTAAGATGGCTAGCTACTAACTGCAGCAAACCAACATCGGCAACGATAATAACAATATACATGCCGTCGTTCCAAGCAGGAAATGTAGATAAAGTGTACGACGATAATAAAAAGGTAATTTCGCTTGCCTAAGGACGTGAGAGTGTTTTCATCGAGGACGATGGGAGAATGGTTGTAAGTGAACGAGCAGAAGGAAGAATATCAGCTTGAAAGTGGAAATAAGAGAGAAGAAAAGTGAATAATATTGTGTAAAATATCAGATACTATTAGTGCATACTCGGTTCAGGCATTATAAAGACATAAGATATACTTCAAGAAGACCTGGAGATAAGGGCAGGTTCCAGTTGGATTATACGCATAGTCAGACAGACTTTCAGAAATCAGATATTCGTTTGTAAAGATTACCAATTAACCGACATAGACTCACAATCACACCACAATTCAGTAATCATTAAGACTTGTAGAAGAAGTTCAAGAAAATCATTTGATAGTACCATTGTCGAATGAAATGCGATACGGTATCTACGTCCTGATGAAGTTATATACAGCCTCCTGCGTCGGAGGTTCGAATCCTCCCTCGGGCATGGATGTGTGTGCGTGGTCCTTAGGTTAGTGTAACTTAGTTTAAATAGTTTGTAAGACTAGGAAATGATGACCAACGTAGTGTACAAGTACTTATAATTACAAACATCTGAACAGTTTTTTGAGTACCAGAGTAGGCAGTTCAATTGAAGCCGAGTAGACGTCTCTGATAAGAGCAATCATAAATGTTTGAAAGACACGGGTAAGAGGTAAGGAAGTGCAGAGAAATAATGGGCAACAACAGATTTACTTTGCTGAGTGATTAAAGAAGATAGTAGAAAATGTTTGGGGAGTTTCGAGAAAACAGAAATACAAATAACTGCGACGGGAATAAGTATAATGTGCAGGGAAACCAAGGTGAAATGCCTGCAAAGGTAAATGATTGTCCATAAGAATTAACCAACATTTCAAGTCACAACCTGCGGAGAAATGAAAGATAGAATATTAACAGTGCAATGGAAGCTGAACACGGGAGACAGAACGAGCGAGGTGGCGCTGTGGTAACAGACTGGACTCGTATTCGGGAGGATGGTGATTCAAATTCACCTCCGAACATCCAGATTTAGGTTTCCCGCTATTTTCCTAAATTATTCCAGGCAAATACCGAGATGGTTCCTTTCAAAGGACACGACCGATTTCCTTCCCCGTCCTTAGCCAAACAACCCGAGCATAAGCTCCGCCTCTAATGACCACGTTGTCGAGGGGGCGTTAAACACTAATCTTCCTTCCTCCTCTTTCTACAGGAGACATATCGGATGGTCCGATGAGGTACTAGAACAAGATTTTTATTTATTTAGCAGATGAAGAGGACCTTTATTGGAGTCAGAAGAAGCCGTAAAATCAAACGAAGTTGAACGCACAGACAGTATTTCATCAGAACTCTTAAAATAAGTGGGAGTAGTGGTACCCGAACGACTACGTGCTGTGCAAATTTTAGGAATGCCGTTTAGTCCTCCAGTTGTACATCTTTTCATACAATGGTTATTTTATATACTGTTTGATCCTAATCTGTCTAATGATGTACAGACATTTAAGCACATAATACACGGTACTGACATAGTGAAATGTTTGAATACACGTAACACACTTCTGCGATGGCAGTACAAAGGCCTGTTAAGAAGGTTAACGAGCCGCCGCTTGCATGAACACCTCAAGTGCTCCTCGTCTCTCATCTGCCGAGCTATTTTGCCCACTCCTCTTACTTCTAAACATTTCGGTCAGTTAATTTTTCTCTGTCCTTTATTAGGACATCTTTCAGTGATAAAGTCTGTGGTCGTCTCTTGCCCTTTCGGACAAACAGGGACCTGTATTTGACTAATGACCTGATCAGCAGAAAGGAAAGCTTGCACGTTATGCGCTTACTGTTGCACCGCCTTATGATGTTTATTTATATTTTCTATAACTTGTATAGGACCGTATGAAAAACAGTGGCGAAAAGAAGGGAGAGGATGAAAGAACATGTGTTTAGACATCAGTAATTTCTAGAGATCCGGCCGCGGTGGTCGAGGCGACTGCGGCGCGCCAGTCACGGTCTGCACGGCCACTAAGATCGAGGGTTCGAATCCCCCCTCAAATGTTCAAATGTTTGTAGAACTTATGGGACTTAACTACGGGGTCATCAGTCCCTAAGCTTACAAACTACTTATGAACTACCTACGAGTAAGCACGGCACAAATATCCATGCCCGAGGGGGGATTCGAACCCCTGACCGTAGTGGCCGTGCAGACCGTGACTGGAGCGCCTCAGTCCCCTCGGCCACCGCAGCCGGCAATCCACCCTCGGGCGTGGATATTGTGCCGTCCTTACTGTAAGTTAGTTCATAAGTAGTTTGTAAGTTTAGGGACTGATGACCCCGTAGTTAAGTCCCATAAGCTATACAAACATTTTTGAATTACTAGAGGAACTAGGGAGCTGTGTAGGGTAAACCTTAAGGTGATTACAAGGACTGCAATACATGCAAAAGGTAACTGAGTATGTAGGGTACAAATTTTACACTGTAATGAAGAGCTAGCGACTGGTAGGAGAAGAACTCTAGGTGGGCTGCGTCAAACAAGTTATAAGATTGACGACTGAAGAAAAACAAAGGGTAAAAATGAAAAGCTGTAAGACATTGAATGAAACATGCTGGTATCATCTGAAATGCATCTTTCTGAGTACTACGGGTTCGTAGAAAGGCAACAGAAATGGGCAGGTGGGCGAGAACTCAAGTGAATTGGTGTTCGTGGCAGCAACGGTGGTCACGCGGTCTGCTCCGTGTCAGCGGCGGAACGCCGCCATACGGCGTGGGCTGCAGGCGTGGAGCACCGAAACAATGCGAACAGGCCAGGCCAGCGACCGCCGCTTCTGGGTGTCCGGCTGCTGCTGGCCCGTTCGTGGAAAGCAATTACTGCGATATGCCGGGCTGGCTTCCGTGGTTAATGCGAAGCGCTGGGGGCAGACTGCGGTGCTATGAGCGGAGACACCAAAGGGCTGAATTCCGGGTAGTGCCGTCAGCAGAGAAGAGCTGCGCGTTTCCCGGAATTCCACATGCCTAGCTAGCATCATAGAGACAAATAGTCTAATAATATTGAAAGCTTATGTTTGCATGGCGTCTCGAACACAGTACAACGTCGCGAATTGACGTTTATACAGGGCATTTGCAGTGAGGATTGTAACTTGTACAGATTGACAGGTAAGGACGAACAGCTGAAAAATACGTAAATCTCTTTCCCTTCACGAATAAATATCTCATTGAACTACCATATTAGACAATTATCAATTCTCCCGTCCAAGGTAATTTACATGCTTCCACTGAAGTAGACACGCACATTGCACTGACGATAATCGTGGGATACCTCCTGACACTTTCTCAGACCTCCATTGGGCAGCCGAATGGCATGTAGTCGACACGTCGATGGAAGTCCTCATGCAGCCTTTATAACAGTCCATAACTGCATACGTCTTGGCCGAGAAAATTTTTATCCCGAAATTATTGAATAGGATACATGTCGAACGATCTGGGCAGCCAAATCATTCCCGGAACTGTCCAGAACGTCTTTCGAACCAAACAGTAGTGGCCTGGTAACATAGAGCATTATCATCCAAAATAATTCCATATTGCTTTCCGAACATTACGCCATGACTGTTTGCAAATGGCTTTCCAGTTCTCAAACATCATTTCCAGTCAATCGTCGTTCCAGTTGTACCAGATGACCGTCTACATCCCACGTAAGAACAGCTCACTTGGGCAGCTTGCACGGGACCTTGTTGCCAACCTCAGTCATGGCTTCGTATGATCTGAGAAAGACTCGACAATATTACACTCAGCAACTTAAATCCAGGTTCATCTGAAGAAGCCACTGTTTTCCAGTTGTCCGGAGTTCAGCCGATGTGGTTTCTAGAACCGGAGGGAAGCTGAAGATGCTTTTGTGCTTTTAGTAATGGTGATCTATTCGGTCATTTGGTTTTACAACTCCCTAACGCTAAAACGCACAAAACTGCTCTAATAGATAATTTCGTCGTATATTTTGTTTTGATTATTGTGGTTATTTCACGCAGTGTTACTTGTATGGTAGCACTGGCAGCCCCAAACAAACGTTGTTGCTATAGCTAATTAAGTACAGGCTGTCGCTCACTGGCCCGTCAGAATTTCTGGTTCTTTCTCGGGCATGAATGTGTATGACGTCCTTATGATAAGTTAGTTTAAGAAGTTCTTACGACTGTGGCCTAATAACCACCATAGCTTTACAAACAATTTAACATTTCATATTGCTACCCACTAGGCCAACGGCTGTGCCTGAGTGGATACACCGAAGTTGTAGAGGAGACCGTGGCACGTTTACGCATGTGGCACATTTAAGTAAAGTACTTTTCTCCTGAACCACTGTTATTAGATCGTTACTGACATTGGAGGATCTGTACTGCTATCCATTGAGGGCTCTCATAAACTTGTCGGCGCCAGGTGAGTGAACGTGTTAGCACGAGCAATGTGTTTGTGTTTTTGCGCAAGGTGAGTAAATTTTGTTTCTCAAATATTGAAGCTCTTAGGCAGCCTTACTCTTTTCACCGACAACAGAGAAATACAGTAGAGCCTCGATAGTTCGACTTGAACTGGACTGGAACCACCTCGAATTATCGAAAACGCGGACTATGAAATTTAAATGCGGAAAAGAAGTATAATTGAAAGTAACACAGATCAAAATAACGACTTTAATAAAAGAAAATTATTTACATAAGCATTTGCATTTGCAGATTAACAATAACTATTAATTTAGAGAAGTATTCGTCAGTGTGTTTTGTTTAGCGAAGCTGCAACGTTTCCTCGCGCTAACATCAAGCCACCGTCTCAGAAGCAGTAGGTCAGTTGGTGTCCCCTCAGGCTGTTGTCCCACGCAGCATATGGCGGCCTCGAGAACAGCGCAGCCATCGGTGTGACTCATCATCGGTGCAGCCTCTGTCTCGTCATCCTCATCACTCTCACACTGCGATAGAATGTTATCAATTATAGAAGAGTCTGTCACTTCCAACTGTTCGTCCGTTATTAAACCACTCACCTAATATCTACCTCTTCAGACCCTGGTAATCTTCTGATTAAATTACACAACGGTTGATAGTTCTCATCTGCTAAATCTTCAGTTTCTGTCTCTGGCGTACTTTCATGTTGAATTTTCCTCCATGACATAGAAATTGCGTATGACTTTATCGCGCTCTAAGATTCCTTAATGAAGTCCACGATGTCCTTCAAAGTCACTTTCTTCAAAGCTCCTACAATGCTTTCGTTGTCTTCGGAATATAGGATTGACTGTAGCAATCGCAGTCGATTCTTCTTGTAGGCATTCCAGAACGCTCTGATCCATGGGCTGAATCAGACAGCTAACATTTGGTCGGAAAAACAAGGCGCATATACCGTCGCACTGCAGTTCTTCTGCACTTGAATGGGAGGACGCATTATACATTAGCAAAATTGCTTTGCATGGCAGTCAGGAACAAATAAGATTGAAAACCAGTTCTCGGAGATTTCGTGATTCATCCAGACAGCATTCTGATGTGCGTAGACAACTGAAACAGTTAAGATGGTTACATTCTTGAATGCTCTTGGCTTGGGAGACTTTGCAGTCACAATCCGTTTTAGTTTGTGAATTCAAATTGTATTTGAAGCTGCCGTAGCTGTGAACCGCTCTTTGCTTTTTTTGTTCCCAGGAACACTTTTTTCTTCACAGGAAGCAGGTCTTCTTGCTGGTAACATTTTAAAATCTAGCCCACCAATGGCAACAAAACTGCTCCAGTAAAACACCTACTTCCACCAACTCGAATTCCTTCTCCTGAAACAACATTTTGCACTAATATTTAAGAGCTAATTATTTACTCATTCATCAGTGAGAAAATGACCAGAAGACCACTTGTAATACTGGAAGGGAAATCGGTCCGTTTCATAAATGTTGACATTGCGATCTTACACCGCCGCGGTGGAGTAGCCGATCGGTGCGAATGGAGTGGTCTGCTGCCTGTCGAATCTCTGAGTCAGTTCTGAAGCGAATTCCAAGAAATGGTTCCTTCATCTTCGTAAGTCCGGAGAGTATGGTGTGTTGTAGAGTACCTCCCAGTCCCATCGACCGAACAGAGCAGCCACAACTTGCGCTGTATGCGCCTGCGCATTGTCGTACAAACTAATGGGTGAGTTGCGCAGAAAGTGCTGCCAAGTCGTTCGCGAAGCTGGTTGCAGGTGATGCTCCAAAATCGAACAATAATACTGTGCCGCGGCGGATCAGCGGTGCGCATTGAGGCGCCGTGCTACGGTGCGCGCGGCCGTTAGCCGTCGGGGCTTCGAGCTCCCCCTCGGGCATGGGTGTTTGTGTTGTCCTTAGGTTAGTTTACCTTACTGTATGTAGTTTTACTAATAACCCAGCAGTTGAGTACGCTAGATTTACAAACATTTAATTTTTGAGTAATACTGACGGTCTGCCGTTGAGGAACGTAATGCTTTATGATAACACCATCAAAGTCGTAGACGAGAATCACCATACCTTTCGCCATATTGGGGTCTGACGCACTTTCGACTTCCGCGGCGCCCCACACTGACGCTATTAGTTGGATTTGCATTTCAGTTTTAGCTCGTTCAATGTGCCTCAAGTCTCATACAGTGTTACGATACGGCGTAAGACAGCCACTCCAAGCTTTTAGTGCTCTAAGTGTGTCCGTCAGTTCATGAGGAAACCCATCGTGTGCCGCGGTGGAGTAGCCGAACGGTCTAAAGCGTCTCGCTGCGGAACGCGCGGTTGCTCGCCGTGGAGGTTCGAGTCCTCCCTGGGGCATGGGTGTGTGTGTTTGTCCTTAGGTTAGTTTACCTAGGTTCAAGTAGTTTGTAAGCTACGGACCGATGACCACGCAGATTGGTCCGATAGAATTTTAACACACAAAAAAAAACCATCGTGATTCCATTTTTTGCATGCCCAGGCGTTCCTTCAGGATGCGAAACACAGTAGTACGCGCTAATTCGGTTTCGTGAGCGAACTCACGAATCGTCTGTCGTCGATCATTGACCACTGGTAGCCGACCCAACCTACCACTGTTCTGTAAGGCACCGACGATTCCCCGCACGCCTGTTGAAGACCTAAATGACACTGTCATGCTCTAGACGTCTGGCACATACAATCTTGATCCAACTCCGTTCTTGCTGTTTCGAAAACATAGTGAAACCGTTACGTTAGACAGCTCGCTCACAAGTGAATGTGTTTCTGGATTGTACACACGCCGATGACGTAGGACGAGCGAGTCCATTTGCTCGGAGGTGAGGTAGGAATGTCAACAACATGCCCTATCAGCGACAATGGTAGATTCCATTGCATAGTGTCTCCACAACAGTGTTTCCACTATTCACGTTCCAACCCTCGTACTTTACTGTAACGGTTTTAAAGCTAAGTTGCCAGCGATAGGTCTTTACAAAATTCGCCATGTGTTTCACATGGATCTACAAGTTCGGATGACGGCAGTGATTACAAATAATAGTACCATCATAAATTAAGTGCATTGAACACTTTTGTGTGTTGCAAATAATGAATAATACTTCCGTCCCAGTACACAGATTAATTGACAAAATTGTGGGAGACTGAATAATATGCCGTCAGATGCTAACATAGGAAAAACTTTCGGGACTGCAATCGTACGCGAGAGACTATTTTAGTAATAAGTTGCTCATCAACTTGGCCACTCACCCTTCGTGACAGCTTTCGCCACAGCTCTGTTACATAAATGTGAATCACGTTACGTTACCAACACCCATATTCCCCGTAAAAGCTGAGCGTCAGCTTTCAAAACAGGACCTTCGAAGTTAGGGAAAAGCTGTTATTTATTAACCTAAAAAGGCGTAAAATCGGTAGTCTCATGTTGTGACAGACTTTTTGTAAATAGAGTTGCTATCAATTCCATAACTAACGTCCCTTATATAAACAAAACGGCCCTCCTACAGTTGGCTTGGAGAATCTATGACAAGATGTTAGTGCACTCACTTGCGTCTTGCAGTACTGAATTTTATTGCGTCTGTGCGAGAGTTCTCAGGACGATTTTAATCGCCGGCAGCATACCACTACACTCTGTCTGCTAAGCTGTCAAGGAAAACATAACTGACCCCTCCCCCCCCCCCCCCGTCCACAGGGCAAGTAACATACACTGGTCAAAACAATTAGGGTATCAGTGTAGATATATAGGTTCTGAAGTATTCCCATTGGCAGAATGAACTAATATGGTTCCAAGTCATATGTCGTTTCTACTGAGTGGGTACAGCAACATTACGGCAACCGTGATAGTAGTAATAACAGATAACTGCTGAAAAGTTAGATTCTTTTCTAGCAAACGAATTACACAAGCAGTTAGGTTCAAATACTTTAGTGAATACGTACGGTAAAGCAACAACAACGTGACTTAAAAATGTTCAAATGTTTGTAGAGCTTATGAGACTTAACTACGGGGTCATCAGTCCCTAAACTTACAAACTACTAATGAATTAGCTAATCCTAAGGACGGCACAAATATCGATGCCCGAGGGGGGATTCGAACCCCCGACCGTAGTGGCCGTGCAGACCGTGACTGGAGCGCCTCAGTCCCCTCGGCCACCGCGGCCGGCAACGTGATTTACCGTAAGCTATGGCATAGAGAGTCATAGGAGGGTTGGAAGCGGGACAGACAGAAAGGGAGATGGCTGCAGCTATTGGTGTTGTGACTTCGTCGCCTTTTTTTCGTTTCCTCGTCCCGGCCTACTCGTCAGTGAAGGTACTGGTGCAGGTATCGAACTGTGACAACTATTCAGATTAATAATACAAGTTTTATTGACTGAAACTGATAATACTTAACTTTAGAACAAGTGTTTGATTCTTCTCTCTTCTTGCTTCATGCGGCGGCGTCCGTATGCTAGCTGGGCTGTGACCTAGTTACTGCTGTTCGTAGCCACGTTCTGACTTCGTAGCTGCCTAGTAACTGCTTGAGTTCTGAATAGTAACTGTCTCAGTCCACACTAGTATCTGCCGAAACTGTCCTATTTCCGAATAGTAACTGCCGGGCGAACAGACATATATCAGCGTAGACATAGCCGCTTGTAGAGGGCGCTCATCTTCGGATACTCCCTCCAGGATGCGCGGCGCCTGCCTGCTATTGGTTTTGGGTCAATCGCTGCATTCTACACGATCGTTCTTCTGCGTCTAGCGTATGGCGCTGACTTCACGCCGCCGCAACAATTGGAGTTTTCCAAAGTGTAATTTACAGAACCTGGACGCGAATTCTGACAACAAGAACCGTTAGACACGAAAATGCCAAGGCCGTCCACCGGTAACATCAGCAATGGATGACCGTTATCTCCAGTTAAAATCCTGTCGATACAGGAGGCGTAATGTGACTCACCTGTAACGCACGCTCCAGACAGCAACAGGACTGCAATATCAACACAATCCGAAGTCGCCTTCGGGAATGTGGCCTCTACGCACAGGGACTTGAGAGGTGTGTCCCATAAAACTACGTCAGGGCTTAGCCGGTAGAAACTGGGTGGACGAATATCGGGATTGGAGTCGTACGAATTACGCTGATTTCTGTTCATATAAGAGTCAAGGTTTTGCGTTCCCCGGACAAACGTCTTTCCCTCATCTGGAGAGAACGTGGAGCTCGGAACAACCATACATAAGAAATGTAGTTCAGAATGGCGCTTTGACTGCTCATAGATATAGAGACGAAATTCTTCGACCTTTTCTTGTGCTGTGATGGGTTCCGTGTCGTTGAAGATAACGTTCGTCCCCAAAGAGATGCACTGGTGTACAACATGCTTGAAGCTGAGCGAATCGAATAGATTGGCCATATTGTTCATCGGACTTAAACTAGATTGAGTATGTCTGGGATACAGTTGGTAAAAGCATTGACGCCAGATCAGCACCTCTCACAATATTTGTAGATATTGCACTCTTGGAAGAATGGTCAAATTTTCCCAAACGCTGATTGATAAACTCATACTGTCCGTGCCATGTAGGTGTGCAACTGTTCTGGCTGTCCGAAGGCCGCGGTGTAGTGGCCAAGCGCAATAAGGCGCTATGCTACGATGCGCGAGTCCGCTCCCCGTTGGGGGCTCGAATCCCTCCTCGGGCATATATGTTTGTGCCGTCTTTAGTATAAGCTAGTTCATAAGTAGTGTGTAAGGTTAGAGACTGATGATCTCGCAGTTAAGTCCCATGAACATTTTTTCGTTGCCCGAAGTGATCACCATATTAGAGCGCAACTGGAATGACATTTTAACTATTATAGTAGCTCCAGGGTGTCTTGCTCTAAGTAAACGTATTCCTTGAAGATACAGATTGTTCATTCCAAAAAACATTGTACTGTCATTTACATAAATACAAATGTATACATTTTTTTGGGACCTCGATCAATGAGTAATACAATCATTATTACATATGGATTTTCAATGTCCTTAACCAGTCCGCAGCTTCCTCACTGGTATGATTCGTCTCCTCCATTCAACCATTAAACCTTCGAAGTGGACAATCCACAGCAATGTGGTTGAGTTTCTGAGGCACGTCTACAGAGTCGCAGGAAGACCTGTCTTCAATCTTCCACTTGTGCTTCCAAAACTAACGTCTGCAGTCTTGTGTTGTTATCCAGATAAGTGATCACATTTTCTTAGGTTGGTTGAAACCAGGGGGTTGCTTATATGGGTCCGAGATCAGTCCAGATTCATCTGGTTTTTGCAGACAGACTATCGCTACGCCAAGGTTCACTTACTGCAAACTTATCTTGGTTCAGCTTTTTTCCTGCAATACACGAAGGGTTCCGAGTTTTCAGCCTGAGATCTTCATGTAAATAGTCCTCATATGTTGGTAAGAGAGAGTTGTCGCAGCATTTAAGCCATACATTCATGCTAATGCTCTTCGGAGACTAGAAAGAACCAGTAGCCATTTCTGAGGAATAGATTGGATCGTGCCTGATATAAGCCTCAATATGTCATTCGGCTGGACATCTAACTTCTTTGTATGGGAACTGTTAAGCCATATTGAAGATGCAGTATTCAGCTACTGGGTATACTAGATCAAGTGCTGTAGTTCTGCAGTTGGACCCCAGGTGTGACTGCGAGTTTGTGTAAAATGTTGTTGCGGTCTTTCATTTTAGCAGACGATTTACTCAGGTGTGCACTGTAGCTCAAGGAGATAGATATTTAGAGTGAGTATTGAATAACACCAGGCGTCCACCATATTGACAAAGGTTCAAAGGTTTGTATAGTCTATGGGACTTAACTAAGGGGTCATTAGTCCGTAAACTTACAAACTACGTATGAACTACTTACGAACTAGGACGGCACAAATATCTATGCCCGAGGAGAATTCGAACCCCCGATCATAGTGTCCGTGCAGACCGTGACTGGAGCGCCTCAGTCTCCTCGGCCACCGCGGCCGGCACGATATTGACCTTGAGGAATATAGTTGGCTAGTCTGTTACTCAGATGGAATCTACTGACCTCTGTTGTCGTTTGGGTTTAGTCTCCAGTGTTTTAAACAACGTCTCGGGTCTCTGAAGACCTTCTGTGAGTGCGGAATGTTGCTGCGAAGTCATTGGACTAGACAGATAGTACAAGGTCGTCAGAGTATACAGTATAAACATTCTAGCAGTAGTAGGTGGTAAATCAGAAGTGTGTATATTAAACGGCAATGGTGCAAGAACCGGTCCTTGCAGTGAACCATCATCCACTTTGTAAGATCTTCTTACGTTTCCATTTAGGTATACTTCAACGCTCTGTTGGCAAAAATGTTGTTCAAAAAAGTGGAAAGATATTTTTCAGGGAATAATTTTTTCGCCAAACTGTGTCGTATGCTGATGTCAGGTCCACAAACAAAGCTACACTCTACTTACGATTTTGAAACCTTCTCTCTATGTGTGTTGTTAGGGCCAGCACCTAGTCAGTACAACTGTCCTTCAGTCTGAAGCCAGCTTGCTCTGATAGTATGTTATCTAGGTTTGTAGCCGAGGTTGTTATATGTTATGCTTCCCAGCAGCTTATAGCAGACGCTCAGGAGGGAGAGGGGCATGTAAACTTCTTCGCAGGTTTCAGTATTGCGACAATATTTGCTTATTACAGTTATGGTGGTAGGTGTCGATTGATTAAGAGGTTGTAGAATTTAGCAAGCCATTCAGTTGTTTGAGGACCACAATGTAATATTTCTCGATTTTCGAAAGGCTATTGACACGGTACCCCATTATAGACTGCTAACGAAGGGGTATACAAATATGTGAATGGCTTGGAGGCTACTTAAAAAATAAAACCACTACGTTGTCCTCGATGACGAGTGTTCATGGGAGACTACGATATCATCAGGGGTGCCCTAGGGAAGTCTGACAGGACCGTTATTATTTTCTATCTGTATAAATAATGTGACGGACAGTGAGTTGCTATGTGCGGCTGTTTGATGATGATGCTGTGTCGACATTGAAAGACTGCTGCGGTGGAGCGGCCCAGCGCATTGAGGCGCTGTGCTACGGTACGTGAGGTCGTTCCCCGACTGGGGTTCGAATCCTCCCCACGGTCATGGATGTTTGTGCTGTCTTTAGTGTAAGTAAGTTCATAAGTAGTTTGTAAGTTTAGGGACTGATGACACCGCAGTTGAGTCCCATAAGCTTCTCAAACATTTAAACATTTGAATTTGCATTTAATTACTGTAGTAGGATGCAGGATGACTTGCACCAATTTTCTAGGGATATGAGGAATGGTAACTAAAGCTGAATGTTCAAAACTGTAAGGTAATGCAGATGAGTGGGGAAAAAACTCGAAATTTTCGATTACAGCAGTAGTAGTGTAATGCTTGACACAGTCGCGTCAATTAAATAACCAGGCGTAGCTCTGCACATGAATACGTGCACGGTTCGAATTTATTGTTATTAATTAACGGGCATAATAACTTCAAGCCGCTTTTCATGGCAAGCGCAATGACACGAAGGCCGACGTGCCGTACCGCCGCTGCTGATGCTGAGAAGACGGCGCTGGTGCTGCGGCGCGGTCCAGACGAACAACAAGCTTTTTTAGGAACATTTATGCTGGCAATTAAGCCATGAACCGCTCTCTATGTTACTTGCTACGGCTCGCGTCTGATCAGTCTTGAAGAGACGAATGACTACCGTATATTCTCCCCTGTATTCCTTTTTGTAAATAAATTATTTCAAAGTCAATTATGACTTAATTTTATCATCCTGACATTCAACACTTATTCTGTATCTCAAAATCCTAGCTTAGCCATTTGTCCATCTGGTGTAAGAAGTGGGATATAACCTGCAACCTTTTAGACTGTGTGTGACTACTAAAATATATCCAAAATAACACGTCCACACACATGCCTTACGGAGTACGGGAGTGTTGGACAGCTGGACAGCTGCTCAACGCATGAAGCGCAGCGCCTGAACAGCTGGCTGCCTGCCTGCTTACCGTTCGTCTGGCGATGGATTTGGTTCCTGCTTCTTTTCCATGTCAACTTCACATCGCCTGCTGGCTGTATTTCGACACGGTCGTCACGACACGCATCTTGGAAACGTCGACCGTGAGAGTTCAACTTATTATTTTATGCCACCCGGATGCTTTCAATGTCAAAATAAAAAAATTAAAAGAGAAAAAAATCCGATAATAACTATTATTTCGTGAGATGAGGCCTGAAGTACATCTACATCTAAATACATACTCCGCAATCCACCGTAAGGTACGCGGCGGAGGGTACACTGTACCGCTACTAGTTATTTCCTTTCCTATTCCATTCCCAAATAGAACGAGAAAAAGAAAAGAATGCCTATATGCCTCCGCACGTGCCCTAATTTGTCTTATCTCTCTCTTATTTGTCTCTTATGTAAGTAGTTGGCAGCAAGATCGTACTACACTCAGCTTCCAATTCCGGCCCTCTAAATTTCCTCAACAGAAATTCACGAAAAGAACGTCGTCTTTCCTCCAATCCCCGTTTGAGTTGCCGGAGCATTTCCGTGACACTCGCGCACTGGTCGAACCTACCAGTAACAAACCTATCTGATCACCTCTGAACTGCTTCTATGTCTTCCTTTAAACTTCGGGTCCCGAAACCTTGAGCAATACCCAGAACGGGGTCGTACAAGCGTTTTATACGCGGTCTCCTTTACAGATGAAGTACATATTCCCAAAATTCTTACAATAAACCAAAGTCGGCTGTCCGCCTTACTCGCAACTGTCCTTAAATGTTCATTCCATTACATATCGCTCTTCAATGTTACGCCTAGATATTTGTGCGACGCGAATGCGTCAAGAAGCTCACTACTAATCCTGTATTCTAATATTATGTGATTTTTTTCCTAATCATGCGCATCACCTTACATTTTTCTACATTGAGGGCTAGCTGCTATTCTTCGCATCAACTAGAAATTTTGTCTAAGTCGTCCTGTATGCTATTAGTCGGTTACAGACGACACCCTCCCATACACCACAGCATCATCAGCAAACAGCCGCAAATTACAAGATAGTCTTTCCATTAGATCATTTATATAGACAGAAAATAATAGCGGCCCTATCTCACTCCCCTGGGGAAGCCTGACGATACACTCGTCTCTGATGAACATTCTCCGTCGAGAACAACGTACTGCGTTCTATTACTTAGGAAGTCTTCCAGCCAGTCACAAATCTGTGAACCTATTTCATAAGCTCGTATCTTCGTTAGCAGTCTGCAGCATGGCACCGGGTCAAACGCCTTTCTGAAGTAGAGAAAAACACAATCCGCCTGTTGCCCTTCATCCATGGCTCGCAAGATGTCATGTGTCACCGAGTTTCACATGAACGATGTTTCCTGAATCCGTGCTGATTCACAGGAAGAAGTTTTCCCATCTCAAGGAAATTTACTATATTCGAACTGAGAATATGCTCCAAAATTCTACAGTAAACTGATGTCAACGATATTGGCCTGTAATTATGTGGGTCAGTTATCTTTCCTTTCTTATAAATGGGAGGAACCTGCGCTTTTTCCAAACACTAGGAACTTTGCGCTGAATTGAAGATTCGCGATAAATGAAAGCTTAAGTAGGGGGCCAATGCTGCAGATTACTATTTGTAAAAACTAACTGGTATTCCATCCGGACCAGCAGACGTTTCGTATTTAGTTCTCTCAGCTGCTTCTCTACACCGGAAATACCTATTACTATGTCCTACAATTCGAAAGTAGTACTCTGATCAAATGGTGGTATATTTGTGCGGTCCTCCTGCGTGAAAGATTTCTTAAAGGTTAAATTTAGAACTTAAGCTTTCCGTTAGCTTTCTTTTATTACTGCCCCGGAATGATCAACGAATGACTGGATAGTGGGCTTTGGCCCGCTTATCGAATTTACATAGGATCAGAATTTTTTTTGGGTTCTCGGTAATATCTTTTGCTAGGGTATGGCTGTGGTAATTTTTGTATGCTTCGCGCATCGATCGTTTTATAGACGCACGAATCTCTACTAACTTTTGCCTGTCATCAGTTGCGTGTTCTTTTTTGAACCAAGAGTCCAACAGTCTTTGCTTTCTCAGTAGCTTTCTAACATTGTTATTATACCACGGTGGATCTTTTTCACTGCACGGCCACTACGGTCGGGGGTTCTAATCCCCCCTCGGGCATGGATATTTGTGCCGTCCTAGTTCGTAAGTAGTTCATAAGTAGTTTGTAAGTTTAGGGACTGTTGACCCCAGAGTTAAGTCCCATAAGCTATACAAACATTTGAACATTTTGATCTTTTCCATCCTTAATCGACTTTACAGGCACATATTGCTCCAACCCTTTATTCCCTTAAATTAAGTCCACAATTCCTCTACATCCACAGTACCGGAACTAAACTATGCCCATTAATTTTCTACGTACGATCCTAACAATTGCTTATCAGCTCTTCCCAACAAAAACACGCTCCTAGACTTCTTGATTGGCTTATGAACTTCGGTCAGCATCGACGCTATGACGATATCATGGTCACTAATTCCTGTCTGTACACATACATCGTTAATAACGTCAGGCCTGTTCGTAGCTATAAGGTCTAAAATATTTGCATTGCGTGTGGGTTGCCGGTTTAACTGCTCAAGACAGTTTTGGGAGAATGTGTATAAAAGTAACTCGCAAGACTGCTTGTCTGTACCGCCTGAAATGTAACTAGTAATTCTTTTAATTGAAATAACAAATACTATAATCGTTTTGTGATAGTATTAATTTCACGGTAATTTAGTAGATGTGCTGCATAGCCCGGCTATAGCGAGAATTCGACCTGCAAACGATATATATTGTATCGTTATGTTTCGAAACGATAGATATGGAATCAGCGAATGTCGTAGTACAATAGTGGATGAAATTTGCGGACCATTTGAATAGTGACATGCCGCAGTTTAGTTCAAAAATGCAAATGTTTGTAGAGCTTATGGGTTAATCAGTCCCTATACTTACAAACAACTTATGACCTAGCTTATACTGAAGACGGCACAAACGCCCATGCCCAAGGGGGGATTCGAACCCTCCCCCCTCCCCCCGACGGGAACGTAGCATAGCGCCTCAATGCGCTCGGCCGCTCCGCCACGGCCCGCTGTTTAGTGTTGAACATTATGTATGTATAGAGGAAGTATGGAAGAAATTAATAGCAAACGATGTGTTGAAAAAATGTATTTACTACCACAGTGATAGTAATGTGAAACATTCGTAAGAGTTCTGACAAAATCTTCCAATTCCTATTACTTTGCGGTAAGTGCAAGAAAATAACGTCGCCCAGGAGAAATACGTGGTTTGAACACTGCTGATTCGCAATAGCACGAAATACTATTTTAATTTCATGTTGGGTAAGGAACTGTTCGCTTTAAATTTCTACCTGAGAAATTGGTTTCATATTTACACTGTATGCGAATATTATGGGTTTTCTAGGGGAATATGTTATTGTATCGAATAGTAGTGAGTCTATCGGAGGAGTGGGGAAGATCGTTGAAATTGATTAAACTCAAAGTAAAAGAAAATATAACAGAGGTCGTGTACTGAAACAAGATGGAGTTTATTTGGGTGTTTGGTGGCACTGAAAGAGAGAGTAGAAAGTGTTTTATGACTGGTGTCGTAAAGAGAAAAGGCAACTTTAGTCCCTCTTATCAAACACTTTATACTATCTGGGACGAAAATTATAACGGACGGATGAGCTCCCTACCAAATGAAGGCTTTCAACACGAGTTTGTCAATCATAGTGTAATATTTATATCATCAGACGACTCATCTGCAAACACACAGAACGCGAAACGACTGTGCAAAAGTGTGAAGAGTAATATCACACGGGAGGGTCGGCCAGGTGAACACGACGAGGTGTACTTGCTCCCATATGTTTATTTCCATAATTAGCGTCTTGAAGGGAAAACATTTGCTTGCGATATACTGCCAGTGTTCCAGAGAGACATTTCTTGTGGTTATCCGGGATACGGCCAACAAGGACTCAAACCACTAACTTACACAAGAAAAGGACTGGACTAAGACCTGAGCGATACCGAACAAAGTACCGATTAATAAAGGTATGTAAAGTACATATGTAATTAATACTACTTTCTGATTTTCTTTTAGTCCGTGGGGGCGCGTAACGCCCGAATCTCCGGTTCAGAAAGCTGTACTCTTAGGTTCCTGCCTAACCACATCCTTTAAAATCGCGACCTGTCAGCCATAGCCCAGGAATAACATTATTTACGTTATGGTCTGTATGAAGTACTAATCAAGTCATAAAAAATAAATGCTGCTCCTGCTCTATGGTTGACAGGTTCTTGTATGCGCCCATGTCCGGTCGTTAATTATCCGCACATGGGAACATATGATTACCAAAAGTGTCGTTTACACCGACTGAAAACGACTTCATTGTACACGGACTCTTCCAAATTACGCCTGTTCGATACCAATAATTTCGATACTTAACAGCCGCTTCGATATAATTAGATTGCTTGGAGGTCGAGGCCTCGCTAATCGATATGTAGCGCATCTGCGATCTTACCAATTTTGCATGGTTTAATTGAAGTGTTGTACTATGCTTTGTATTTCATTACTTTATTCTTGTGTGATGAATGAGAAAATTTTCAGAATGTGCTAAGAATGGTTACAATCAGAGCTCAGGGAAAAGATACCTGCAGCCAACGAACTTCCACTGTAGGTGCATTATTAATTGTAATTGTATGGTGAATGAGGTAAATTTAGATCAATTAAATCAGTTACAGCAATAAATCGCTGCTTTCATGTTAGAAAATCAACAACCGAAGGAAATTTTGAATCAGGCAGTTGCAGTGGCAGCAGGGTCTTGTGGGGAGGAGAAAGTAAAAACAAATCCTTCAGCAGCAAGTGTTTTCAATTGACAAATATCTGTTCACCGAATGTGGCACCGACAGTTAATCATGTTGTAAATATTTCATCGTGTAATTTTATACACTCTTTCCCAGGAAAGACGAACGAAAATGTGCCCACGTTCATTCAAAACATTGGACATTTGAGTCACATGTCCACGTGATCGAGTAAGTTTAAGTTGAATGTTACTGGACTTCAATTGTCTGGATATGCAAGAAGCTATATAGTGTCAGTAGACTTCGTTAGAAATGTATCTTTTTTGAAAATGCTTTCCCGCGACTTAGTGCAGCGCTTCGCATATCAGAATAGTGTTAGCTTTTATCGGGACAAGTTGTCCATGTTCAACAAAAAACTAGCCAAGGAAATCGAGTCATTTGACGACAGAATCTATGCTGTCTCTAGTCGAACATACGTCCTAACTGAATGCCGAGAACACAACGACATCTTACTATGTGAAGACAACGTTCCCGCAATTGGTGTATCTGTAAAAGCGATTGATCGCAGAATAGGAAGCGAAATAAAGTTCGCGTCGCCAGATAAGTTACAAGAAACTTTCTGGCAGATTAAAATTGTGTGCCGTAACCGGGACTCGAACCTGGGACCTTTACCTTTCGCGGGCAAGTGCTCTAACGACTGAGCTATCCGGACACGACTCACGATGCCGTCTCACAGCTTTACTTCCGTCAGTACCACGCGTCCTACTTTCCAAACTTCAAAGAAGCTCTCCTGCGAAAAATGCTAGACTAGCACTCCTGGAAGAAAGGATATGGTGGAGACATGGCTTAGCCACAGCCTAAGGGATGTTTCCAGAATGAAACTTTCACTCTGCAGCGGAGTGTGCGTTGATATGAAACTTCCTGGCCGATTAAAATTGTGTGCCGGAAGGGGGACTCGAATCTCCGATGTCAACGCTCTGGACACCGCGCACATGGAAGCCAAGAGCTGTGTTACGTGTATTGTGAAGAAATAGTTCATATGCAACACGCGTGTCGTAGGCTAGGGCACAAGCAAAATAGGAATTTGCATAGTATTATAGGCGGTCACCGAGGAAGTAACAGAGTCAGAAATTCGGGAAAGGCATTAGGAGGCGCTGTAGCCACCGCCCCGAAGTCCATTAACGCAAATTAATCCGGCATAGCACCATGGATTAGGAAAGGTGGATAATGAGAAATGTATTGGAAAATTAGATGCGAAAAAAGTGAAAATAATTTTCGAAATCAGAGCGCAGGTAAGTTTCTTATTTGCTCCGCTTAACGACAGGCGTGTCTTGCGGCAGCGGCGCTGTCGTCTGAGTAGGTTAGTAAATAAATTAATATGTCTCGGAAGCTCGCGGAAAATCAACTTAAAAATTGGTAAAGAAGTAGTAGAGACACTCGTCCCGGGCATGACGTTAAGCTGCCCTCCAACCCAAGGTGTGGTGCGACCCGTGCTGAGGGGTGCGTGTCACATAGGTGGATGTGTTTCGAACGGAGCCTCAGGGATACCGGGCGACCTCCCTGAGTAAGTTGCCTTGCACCACGCGGGGTTATCATGGTGTGGACCATATAAATCCCCAAATCGCGTGGGACTAAGATGAACACAGAGAAATAAAGTATTTTAAAAGAATCCGAGGGGCAATCTGACACCTCAGATACTCATACATCAGGATCAGGACCGATGTAGTGCACTCCTACTTCTCAGTCAGGGTCTAGACCTGAGTAAGAAGTGGGAACTGTATCAGAGAAGTTGGACCAGATTAGGATTAAGGCCTTGTCTGGGGCTCAGAGGAGGAAACTTCTCTAGGAACAGAAGCAAAAGGAAGGAAAAGAATGGCTTCCTAAGTGGAGGGAATCAAAAGGGCTTGAGCCCAAGACCCCCAAAAAGAAACTGCCTCAGGTCGAAGGGGATACACAGACACCCTCGACGTCAAAGACAGGTGGCAAGAGGGTTAGGGAGGAATCTAAGACTCCCTCCTCTCTGGACAAGCGTGATCCTAAAAGGCTGAGGCAGGAAATAGGGAAACAGACCTATAGTACTGCTGCCTCGGTCTTTAGAGTGGCGGTTGTCCAAGAAGGATACCCACTGGTAAGCATCACCTCACAGCAGGAGGAGCTCGTGCAGATGGCCCTCTTTGAAGAGATCGGGGGGGGGGGACGCTGGTCCAGGACCAAAATTCAGGAGGGTCTATCTAGATCGCGGTGCCCTCACTTTTGTCTGTGAGGGGGAGCACTCAGCAGAATTGTTTAAGTACAAGGTGCCCATGATATCCCCGTGGGAGGATGCGAAGCTGCTAGTCAAGACAGCAGCCGAACTGCTGAAGACCGCAAAGGTATCAATATGGGTACCAAAGATCTTTAAGGATGTCTCTCCAAAGACTCTATTCGAGAACATAAGGGTCCAGAACCCAAAAGTCTCAACAGAGGATTGGAGGGTAATTAACTAAAAGGTCATTCCGGAAGGACGAACCCTGGTGGTGGAGGTCGGAGAGAAGTCCCTGAAGGCATTGCGAGAGCAAGGCATGAAACTGTTTTTAGGGTTCTCGCAGGTCTGCATCAGGGTAATCAAAGTCCTTAAAGGCAATAATGGCAGCAAGATGGGGACTGGAAGTGCTGCAGATAAATCTGCAGCACAGTAAAAGGGCCACTGCTGCCCTGAGCCGTCGCCTGAGGAGACAGGAGGTGGACGTGGCCCTGATACAAGAACCCTATTTATACAAAGGGGGTGTATCGGGCCTCAGAGTTACTGGAGGTAAGCTGATTTATGCCAGAAATCTAAAATACTCCAGAACATGCATTTATGTTAGAAATGGAATACCTTTCATACCAATAATGGATTTTTGTTCCAGGGACCTGGTGACTATCAGGATGCAGCAACGTGAGGAAGGTATCACGAGGGAAATTGTTTTGGCCTCAGCATACCTTCCTTACGAAGACAGCTCTCCTCCTTCTTTGGAAGTGAGGAGACTGACGGAAGCCTGCCATCGGCAAGGTGACGAACTGTTGGTGGGATGTGATGCCAATGCCCACAATCTAACGTGGGGCAGCAAGGACACCGACAGTAGATGTGAGCACCTTCTTGAATTTCTCCTACATTCAGCTACATTCAGGATTGTAGAAGGGAAGAAGTAATTGACATAACTTTTGGTTCCATGATGATGGGAAGTTACATCAAACAGTGGCATGTGGTCCTGGAGCCATCCTCATCAGATCACATGTATATTAAATTCAAGGTTGAAATGGGAACCAGACAGACCATGGCCTATAGGAACCCCAGGAAAGCGGACTGGGAGACATATAGGAAAGACCTTGACTTCAGCCTATCGGAAATTAAAACTTCGATAAGGAATCCAACAGAGTTTGAGGAAGTAGCAGAGGCCGTAACCTCTGCTATAGTGACCTCATACCAGGACAACTGCTCAATCACCAAGAAGTGCACAAATAGGAGTGTGCCTTGGTGGAATAATAACCTGAAATTGCAAAGGAAACAGGTACGAAGACTGTTTAACATTGCGAGGCGCAAAGGACAATGGGCAAAGTATCGTGAGGCCCTTGTCAATTACAACGTTGCCACGAGACGGGCAAAGGAGGCATCCTGGAAGGTATTCTGTGAGGAAGTGGAGGGCACAGCTGCTCAAGCGAGACTTCATAAAATCCTCACTAGGGTACCAACTAATCCAGGAGAAACATTGAGGAAGGAGGATGGCGAGTATACAAAGACAGCACATGACACCCTGGAACTGCTCCTCAAGACTCACTTTTCTCAATATATTCTGGGGGATAACTCAGACCAGAATGCGATTCCTGAGAGACAACGGTTCTCAGGTATTCACAAAGAGGACTGGGATTTGGCCAAGGAGTGTGTCGATCTCAGTAAGGTCCGATGGGCGGTGGGAACATTTCAACCGTTCAAGTCACCTGGCTCCGATGGAATCTTTCCAGCTCTCCTGCAACAAGCAGGAGAAAATCTTATTAGATTCCTATGCAGGTTATTCAGGGTTAGCCTAGCAGCAGGAACCATTCCCAATGTCTGGAGGGCAGTGAAGGTTGTCTTTATTCCTAAACCAGGGAGAATTGATCATACCAAGGCCAAGGATATGAGACCAATCAGCCTGTTCTCCTTCATTCTTAAGACATTGTAAAAGCTGGTTAATGTGCATGTTGGAGAAAGGAGGTTAAGTAGGGCTCCTCTACATTCAAACCAACATGCATATCAGCCAGGTAAATCATGTGAGACAGCTCTCCACCAACTCGTTGGGAAGGTGGAGAGAGCACTACACTTTCAAGAAATAGCCCTCTGTATCTTCCTGGACATTGAGGGGGCTTTTAGCAACACGACCTTTGATTCCATGGTTAGGGCAGCAGAGGTGCATGACCTATGGACCACTATATGTAGGTGGACTAGGGCCATGCTCAGTGGAAGAAACGTAGAGGCTACCATGATGAATGAAAAAATGGTAATCAACACCACTAGGGGTTGCCCGCAAGGAGGAGTTCTTTCCACTTTATTGTGGAATCTAGTGGTGAATGATCTCATTGGAGAATTAAACTCTAGGCAGTACTTTTGCCAAGGATACGCAGATGATATTGTCATAGTAATACTTGGCAAATTTGCTGACACAGTAAAGAATATGACACAAGGTGCTTTGGGAATTGTGCAAGACTGGTATAGAAAACAGGATCTGAGAGTTAGTCCTAAGAAGACTGTTGTTGTACCATTCACAAAGAAGCATATACAACATTCAAGTTGGAATCTAAAACTTTTCAATGAAGCGCTACCTGTGTAGGGGACAGTGAAGTATCTAGGGGTTACCCTAATGAAAAACTAACATGGCCCCCTCACATCAGGAATATTTGCTCCAAGACAAAAGGTACTCTTGTGAGTACCAGGAGAGCTTGTGGCAAAAATTGGGGCCTGAGCACCAAGGGTATGCACTGGATATACACCACAGTGATTAGACCCAGAATCACCTATGGGGCGGTCGTGTGGTGGAAGAAGTTACAACAGCAGGTTGCTGCAAAGGAGCTTGGTAAGGTGCAGAGACTAGCCTGCTTAGCCATAACGGGCGGAATTAGCAGCACACCAACTGCTGGGATGGAAACCATGCTGGATATACCCCCATTACCCCTTTCGGTCAAGATGGAGGCAGCGGCTACTGCATACAGACTCAAATCTGGCAACAACTGGAACTCTTTGGAATATCAAGAATCACACACTAAAATAGTGAGTGAGGTAAATATAGGAAAGGTTGGGGAAATGCCAGCCGACTATATTATAACCCCATACTGCTTCAACGAGTCTTTCAATATAACAATTGGAAGTAGGGAGCAGTGGGAGAAAATAGTTCGACACCATACGAGGGATATTGTCTGGTTCACTGACGGGACAAAATCGGACCAAGGTGTTAGGGCCGGGGTATACGGGGTGCAGCCAAGACTGGAGGGCGTCATCTCTCTAGCAAAACTGGCCTCAGTATTCCAGGCCGAAATCACTGCCATCAGGGCGTGTGTGGAGGAGAATTTGCGTAGGTGCTACAAAGATCGTAGCATCTATATCTATTCAGACAGCCAGGCAGCCCTGAGATCACTGGAAGCTCCTGCAACAAGGTCTAAAATTGTTGCAGAATGTCACAGGGTTCAGGTGGAGCTAGGGGAAAGCAATAGAGTAAACCTATTGTGGGTCCCTGGCCACACGGGGATCAGTGGCAACGAACATGCCGACAGATTAGCCAGGATGGGGGCAGAGACTCCATTTATTGGACCGGAACATGTCCTGACAATCACCAAGGCAATGATAAAATTGGAGCTACGTAACTGGCTCAGAAGACAGCACGTAGAATATTGGACCAAAGTCCATCAACAAAAACGTGGCAAGGTAATGATGCCAAAGCCATGTTTTAAAAGATGCTCTGCAATCCTGGGTCTGAAGAGGAGAGAGATTAGACTCATGGTTGGATTGCTGACAGGCCATGGGAATTTCAAAAAACACCTACGTACAATGGGAATAACAGAAGAGGACCCTAAATGTAGGATCTGTGATGACGGTGATGAAACTGCATCACATCTAATCTTCGAATGCATTGCATTGGAGAATAAAAGGCACAGAATATTTGGGACAACCAGACCCGAAGAAATTGTGTCTAATAAAGAACTGGTAAAGGGACTCCTTGCACTGTTCAAGGGCATTGGTTGGCTTTACTAGATATACAGGGAGCGATACCGCACAATAAATTTAGTTTCGGTGTGGGCAGTGGCGGGTTAGTCCAAGACTGTTTGGTTTCCCTGGAAAAATCAATCAATCAGTAGAGGCACTGTCACGGAAAAATCTACATTTTGACGTGCTCCTGGTAAGTGATTTCCTGCGCGTTGTTTGTGGTGCAGTTTTTGGTTCGCATACTGTCCGAATAGGTGACCAAGAATTCCCATTTGGCTACGACAACGTCGGAGAAGGGCAGGAAAGGATCCATCCTACCAGTCTCTGAAGATCGACGCACTTCAGAACTAAAGGCAACTGACTGCGAAAATATACATAGTGGAATGGCAAGATGTGTCTGGGTGATAGTGAAATCTATATTCCCAACTAACTCAATTATTCTGGTGGATCAATGGAAATGAGTTACTTTATAACTCACAAGTACAAGTGAAAAAGAAGTAAATGTCATCTGGTTGAATTTAACGAAGAAATATTTTTGCCAGTGTCTGTTGATAATTTTGACAGAGCAGAACCTAAAATAACGAAGGGGAGAGTTTTATCAAGTATATAAGAGTAGCCTGCAAATGAAATGGCGGAATAGGAAGACTAAGGGAAACGAAGGAACAGGAGAACAGAAATTATAAGAAAAGTTGATGCCTTTGCCTCAGAAGGACAGGGATTTGTTGCATTCTTTACTTAGGAAATTTAGTATAGTTTTCGAAAAATGTAGAGACTTACACGCGGAAAATTTGACACAACATGAGATTCGTACCAAAGATGCTAGGCCGATCCGATAAAAACCATATAAGATTCCACAGTATTTGCAACCTGTAGTTGTGCAGACCTTTAAGGAACAGCTAGCTGGAAGCGAGGATAATACAACCCTCATGCAGTGTCTCAATTAGCCCCATCGTCATCATCCCAAAATAAACAGAATATGGAGAAGAAGCTTATGGAATATGTGTGGGTGTACATGCTTTAAACAAAGTAACAACTCCAGACTCATACCACCTTCCGAGAATAGATGAAACTTTAGACCATTTAGGTAACTGCCAATATTTCACAAAATTAGACATGAAGTGAGTTATCATCTAAACCCTCCTGCAACAGCAGATCGAGTACAGACAGCATGTGTAGTGCTGTCAGGACACTATGAGTATCTGAGGATGCCTTTTGGATTACAGATTGCACGAGCAACATTCCGAAGGTTTGCAGATTTATTAGTGAGAGTTTAAAACCTTCCATGTGACTAGTTTATTTATAAGACATTATAGTGTTTTCCAGTTCCATAGAGGAACATGCACAATGAGTAAGGGATGTACTGTCACATATACATAATGCAAAACCTAGCCTCAAATTAGATAAGTGCAAATTCACAGAAACCCAAGTTCATTATTTGGATAACATAATTTCAGGTAATGGTAACCTGTTCCACGGTTAACTGATGCAGTATAAGATGTACCTTCCACTTGCAATGTGAAAGAATTATAGTCATTCCTTGGTTTACCCAATTATCATCATCGTTCATGCCTTAGTATGCCACAATTGCCAAATCCCTCACTAAAATGTTAAATAAGAGAGTAAAATTTACATAGACCCTGAGTGTGAAAGAGAAATCCTCAAATTAAAGGAAGTCTGTCACAATCAGCTGTTTTGGTTCATCCTGACTTTGAGAAACCTTTCCTTCTTTCCTGTCACACCAGCTATTTTGCAAGCGGATGTGTACTTAGGCAAGTATATGCGGAATTTGAATGGCCAATTGGGTATGCATCTACGACATTAAATCATGCCGAGATTAACTACATCACAACAGAAAAGTAGCTATTAGTTCTAGTGTACAGAATTACTGATATGGGAGAAAAATTACTGTTGTGACTGATCATAATGGCTTAATGTGTTCGTTGGGCCTCACGTACCCCAACAGTAGACTGAGTAGGTTGGCCCTGAAGTTAAGCACAAACCAGGAAATCGCCATTTGAATGCAGTTGCATTAAGTCCCAAATTTAAGCATGTGCAAGCCAGTGAGGCTCTGATTGCTGAACAAGAAAAAGCACAGCAAGATGATGAGGAATGCAAACAATTTTCAGCATCGCCAGATGTCTTGGTTATTCCTTATGTAAGACACCCCTAGAGAATCGCATCATTGTTCCAAAATCTCTTGGAGAAAGGTTTTACAGCCATTACATGTAAGAAGGCAACCAATCCATGATTAGCTTCACAGTTCTGGTGACCCACTCGTAAAAAGAATGTTATGAACAGTCTTGCCTACGACGTGCACGAAAAGCACAATATGTAAAGCTAAAAATACCACTTCAAACTCTTTCCAAGGCCACAAACCATTCAGCTTTGCCTGTTTCCAATTTAATCTCAAAATCATTAACATGTTTTGTTTGTTAACATGTTCTGATGTGAATTATAGATCATTTATCCTGTCACCTAATTATGTTGCTTCTAGTAGATGTGACTGTGGAAACAGTCGCTTTGATGACACATCTTGTTTTCCCAAATGACAGTCCTGAAGCCATAACAGTGCTGCTGTTGCTGCTAGACAAGTTAAACAAAGTCAAAAGAATCCAAGAATTCCTGATTACAAGACTGGACAAGGGGTGTTGGTGAGGAATCCAGCTGTAAAGCAAGGACAGCCAAAAACGTTCACACATATGTGGAAGGCCATTACCAAATTACACGCCTAACCTCACTATCAATGCAGAATTACAGTGGCCAAACTGAGTAGTTGGGGTACACTTTCACTGGCTGCAACTTTAACAGGGATGTCTCTGCAGAAGTTATCAGAAATCAGCTGACGCAGTATCCCAAACCCGTAGGAGCCTGACACATGTTCTAAAACGACATAGTACTTGGCAGCGTACTGTTAAATGCTGTTATAATCTAAGACCAGCTCCCCCATATCAGCTCCACTCTAAGGCATGGCATATGAGAGCAAAGGACTATAAGAGTTAGTGCTAGCTACTAGAAGATTAATTATTTCTAATGTAATAAATTCGTGATTAATATATACATGAGTACAATATGTTTTTAATCTTGTCCTCTGTTTTTAGGTTAATTGAATGGAAAGTTGCCACTGTGTGTTAGCTATTTTAAAGATAAAGAAGATTAAGTATGGTAACATAATCTAATATTTTATGGTTAAACACATTGTCCATTAGTTTGATGAATAACAGATGATATGAGGGCTCTAGTGTCAGAACTTGTTTTAATGTGGAGTTCAACAGTAGGTAGTGTAATGTCTCTGGCAATGGATACACCAACAGATTTGTTGGTAAAATGATGTGGAGTCTTGTGACATTTGGGTAGTAGCAGTCCTGAATTATATTCAATATACTAAACTTGTTATTAGGAAAAGTAACATATATTGGGCCTTGATCTGTTAATAGAGGTAATGTGCTGTGAGAGTAATAACAAAACAATAAATTTTATGTCCTAGTCATTTCTGCACACATAATAGCATTGTTGCCTCCACTGTTTTGCACTTCCGCTTAAAAATAAATAGGTTTACAGGAGAGAAGATTTCACCAAACCGCTGTAGGTATGACAAAAGACCTAGTATGAATAGCTCCTTACCCTTTACAGACATATAATTCCTTTCCATTGTAGCGTAATTTCATGTTCTTGATGAAAGGAAACTAGACCAACTGGCCATCGGGACTATTTTCGTATTCTGTCATGATATTGTGTATACTCTGAATACCTTCCCTACACTCATAGTATCCTTCCTACAGTTTACTTACTCCCTAAGAAATATGTTTATCAATAAATCAGAAATCGGTACTTTTCTTTTGGTCCCTAGTAGCAACCAATTATGCCATTAGGCATGATTTATAAGTATCCATTCAACATTTTGTTGTAAGTTCTCACTTTTACCCTCACTTTAAAAAATCCTGTTGCTGTAACTGTATAATCCTACTAACAAAGAATTAGTACCTTTGAAACAATAACTGGTCAACCAACAGCTTCTCTCATAAACAGTTTTCTATACTGTGGAGTTGCACTTTCAAAAATACTCCCTCTCATTTTCCTAATGTAAAGTTGCAAGTCTATTAACCAAACGAATATTTATAGAATGAAGGATGCCCTCCTTTGGTTTCTGTAGAAAATAAACTATACTGAAGAGAGCGCTCAAGAATCAGCAGCTACTGATTTGTAACTATGTGTGATTAACACAATATTGTTGTACTTTCATAAGTGTAAATAGTTTATACAATTGTGTTATGTGTTATATGTGATATTTTAGAGTAATTAATAGTTTAAAGTGTGGAGCCACATTTCATTTTATTCCATGGATGTTAGTAGTTCCATAACAAATATTTATTTCATTGAAATCATTGATTAGCACACTTTAAACAACATACCTGGTATGGAATAAGTCTGGCTAGCATTATATTAGATACTTATACAAACTTCCCTCATTAATGAGAATTATTATGTTATCTGTATATTATTTCTATCCCTTGATATGTTGAATGTACTGATGTCAATACGCAGGCAGCACAGTCTAGCTGAAGACTTTTATGGTTACATTAATGCATCTTATTATTATAATACCTATAGTAAGAAATTCACCCTTTTTGTATCAGTCAAATTCTGCTTATTTGACATTATCACTAGCTATATTTCATTTAGTACTAGATATTCAAACAAAATCAGTTGAATCCCACCTGTTTGCTTACCCTAGTTTGCCATAGTTATCTTATTACCTAATAAGGCACACGGAACATGTAGCGATTAAATGACTTCAATAACAAAAGAAGAGAGAAAGAAATTAATTATTGTCAACTGTTAGATTCTCTATATTAAACTGAGTGTCAAAGTATCATAATCACAGCCCCCTGTAAGATGATGATATTCCGCCACCACTATGCTCGTACTAGTTGCACAAGTTTCATCTCACCCCTACTACCCACCAGTACCAGTCTGGCGGCTGCTATGTCGTCTGCTACCTTTGTCAAGCCGTCAAACCTCAGATGCTGTTCATCGGAATGCCAGTCACCTGAATGTAATTGTTAATGTTGTTTTTGTGGCTTTCGAAAATTACACAATATGATTGTAATTATAATGATTGTACTAAACTCAGTAATCCCGCTTTAGTAATAAGTCCCTATTTGAGTAAAATTATTACGTCACGTGGACCTTTGTAAAGAGGGAGAAATGTATAGCGCGAATGTATTGTTATTAATTCCGTAACGGCCGTGAGAATTTGCTGCCGATGCTGCGAAGTCAGCGCCGATGCAGCGCGGCACAAACGAGCCGTAAGATTTTCTAGGATCGTTTTTATTGCCAGCGCAGCCATGAGCCGCTCTCTATATTACCAGTTACGGCAAGCGTCGGATCACTCTTGAAGAGACGCAAAATTACCGTATATCATTTTCGAGGCAAACATATTTTGTTCACATTTGCACAAATTGTTTCAGCTTCCTGCAGTTGCAGTACCGTAATGTCTACGAAATATTGATCTGGATTTTCGCAGTGAGTCGTTTTGCAGAAGGACAACATCCCACTGTGGTTGACTAGTAATTTTGCTACATATTCACTTTTCGAGTGGATGCTCCTTCAATATTATGTTGTACAACTCTTAGTGTATAGTCGACGTCTACAAAATGCCATGTAAACTTAAATAGTAGAGACAGTAAAATATGGTACCGTATCACACACAAATTGTAACCAATATCACAATAAATGCTTTATTATGTGTATATTGTATATGATATCTCACGTGTTCCCCGAATTGTTTTGAGCACTGTACTTTCACCATACCAGGCTGACAGATCCAATGACTTGCATAATGAAGAGAAAAGTTTATTAGGTTCTCCGATGTCTCCTTGTCAACAGCCTCCTTAATTACTCTGTCGTAGGAACATGGAGCGTGGAGACCGATACCAGTGTTTTAGTATCCCGTTTCTTAATTAGACTTGCTGACATCTAATCTGCTTGGCAGCTTCAGCCGAGTTTACTGTATTAGTTCCTTAGCCTTCTCCTACACTCCCGTACGTCTGCCCGTTGTCATCATAAGCGCTGTACGGTGCATACGGTACCGAATATCACAAAACAGACGTATTTCCTAATTATTGCTTACTAAGCATGATTTGCGATTCAGAATGAAGACAAGTTGTAACGGCTTCGAAATATTCTGGAACTAATGGAGGAGTGTTCATCAGTGCAATAAATGGATCGGCGTTGATATAGCCTGTTTCTTTAGTTGTTAGGGCTGCTGAATATTGCATATACTATTAGTATTAGTAGCCTTTTTATGATTAATTAGCACATATTTTTGTTACATAATTCGAATAAAATGATTGAATAATTGATCGGAATATGTAATGTGTTACCTCAAACCAGAAATATCAAGTTCAAACACCCAAGATTAGGATTAAAATTGCTGTAATTCCACTAGCGTATGAATTATCACTCAGGCTGTTCCAACTGTCCTCATAAATTATAATGAAACTTTGTCTCAAAAGTGATGCTAATGTAATCTGGTGGGATACGTTGTTAAACGACTGAAGTGATGCAGCAATTATACAAAAGTCACAAAGTTCAGTGCAGAAATTGGAATAATAAGAATAATAATAGTCTTGTGAAGGACAAGGAAGTTAAATGAACGTAAATAGAAAAAAAGGTATCATAATAAGGTGATAATTAGGTCCTCTTACCAGTAGACTGTGGCAGTATATAGAAGCATTTACCAGGATTTATTTGGGAACAGTCTATTAGAGCTTCCACCTGGGTGGAGCGCTGCTCGTTATTAATAAGATATCAGTAATATAAACGTGGCACCCATGCCATTTGTTCATTTGTGGGAACAACAGACATCTACCAGAGTGTAAGTTTCAAAAATGCAATACCACCTTTGAATTATTTCTAAAAACTGGTAATTATTTTAAAAAAATCTTTAACGAATATACTACTAACTGCTATCAACAAAATGCAACTTATAAGAAATATGGAATAAAGGAAGGAAGAAAGCTTTTTAACGTCCCATCGACAGCGTGGTCATTTGAGACGGGGCTTACGCGCGGATTTTTGGGCAAGGATGGGGCAGGAAATCAACCGCGCTCTTTGAAAGGAACCATCCAGGCATTTTCCTGAAATGACTTAGGGAAATCACGGAAAACCTAAATATGGATGACCGGAGGTGGATCTGAACCACCGTTTTTCCAAATGGGTGCCCAGTGTGTTTCCTCTGCGCCACCTCGCTCGGTAACAATAAAATTCTAAGTATTCGCGACTCGCAGGCTAACCCGTTTAGTTATATATGTGTGGGCTGTATTGACTAAACTGGAAAAGCAATGTTTCATGCTGAGTTGAGGAAGCTCTGTAAGTCACTGTTGCAAATATCAGTTATTCGTCTTCACGAACTGTGCACTTGTGTGAATAAGTCTGCAGTAAGTGAACTGTGCCTGCTTTACGGGGTCACTGAGTAAAGAGCGTACAGAATAGGCGCTAACAGCGTATGCTGACACATCGGCCCAAATAAGATATTCATGTGACACTACAGCAGCACTATAACCGAAGAAATCCAATGCGATCGCCACTTTCATGTTTCTGGTGTAATGCACCAATAGATTAGATTAGATATTGTGACCTTTCATAAATTCAAAATGTATTCCGGACAATGTTGTTATTTTTGATCAGATGGTTGAGAAGTTGCTTTTACACTATCTTTTATAGAGTTTACGAGAACGCTGGCAAAAGAGAAATTAGTGTGTATTATGATGGTATTTCCGGTCTAAGAATATTACTTCCCAGAAAAAAAATGAAAAAGAATACGAGTGTCATGAGCTGGTCGGAACCCCCCTCCCCCTCTTAGTCCGCCTCTTGGATTAATACCCACATATTTTAACCAAACTGGTTACACAACTTCAAAGTGCGCTAACCTCATAAGAACACGCCTTAATTAACTTTTTTGGTATTTCATAATACCCAGTAGAAATGTTTGTATATCTTATGAGACTTAACTACGGGGTCATCAGTCCCTAAACTTACAAACTACTTATCAACTAGCTTATCCTAAGGACGGCACAAATATCCATGCCCGAGGGGGGATTTGAACCCCCGACCGTAGTGGCCGTGCAGACCGTGACTGGAGCGCCTCAGTCCCCTCGACCACCGCGGCCGGCAATACCCAGTAGAATGCCTTTAAAAAAAAAATACTTTAATTTGAAAGTTATTTCTTGTCGAAGTGAGTGACATATTCATGTACCTGCAATTATTTGTAAATGATAGTAGGGGACAAGCGGACGGAAATACATATATACTGTGTAATTGACATTCGTGTTGTACACATGTCGCGGTGGAGTTACCGAGCGTTCTAAGATGCCTTGCTGCGGAGCATGCGGTTGCTCGCCTTCGGAGGTTCGAGTTCTCCCAAGGGCACGGGTGTGAGTGTTGTCCTTACTTTAGTTAAAGTTAAGTTGTTTGTTAGTCTATGGACTAAGGACCACAGCTGCTTGGTCCAACAGGTTTACAAACATTAGAACAAGAGCATACCTGACAACGACAGTAACTACTACTACTGCTACTACTACTACACAGCTGTTAATAAATGTTTTGAAAACTGCGTCCAGTCTCAATGGTCACGGCGGAATAGATGTGGGTCTTGCTGCGGTGCGTGCTGCCGTTCGCCGTCGGAGTTTAAAGTCATCCCTCATTCGCGCGCGCGCACGTGTGTGTGTGTATGTGTGCTTTGTTATTAGTTTTACGTATAGGGACCGATGATCGCTACATTTAGGTCCCATAACTTTACAAACATCTTAACATTATTTTAAACCAGTGTCAATGCATGCAAGGTACGGCGAATAAATTCTGCAGCACACTCTCAAATGCCCCTGGCGACTGATGTACTAAGAGCAGTGGCGTGGCAAGGGGTGCTGGGTGCGATGCTGGAACCAGCTTCAAACGCGACAAAACTTGTCACGTTCTGTCGCATGAGTTGGCCAAATATTTACACGAGTCGGGCAGTTCGGGTTATCGCTGAATGGGGATGGAGAAAATTTACAGTGCTTATGTAGATAATAGTAATGATGCTTCAAGTGTAGTTGCAAGTTCCGTGTATGTATGTGTGTGTGTGTGTGTGTGTGTGTGTGTGTGTGTGTGTGTGTGTGTAGTTGTATCGATGGTTTAAATGTACTTGTAACTATCAGTGTATATGTGTGTGGTTACTTGTAACGATGGTTTAAGTATGATCGCAAATGTGTGCGTGGGGAGGGGGGGAAGGGGGGGGGGGGAACTGAACTATGGGTCTGTGGATGGTTCAGACTATCGGTGGTTGTTTAGGTAGATAAGGCTAGCAATGTTTTGGTGGCTAGAACTGACGGTGTTATTGTGATTGATTGTCGGCCCGCGCCTGATTGTTTTGATTATAGGGGAGGAGGTTGGGCCGTTCGGCTTCGTTTATAGAGGTAAACGTAATCTTCAACTTGAAGACTGAAAAAAATTATATCTTATAACCACTTTTTGTGGTATTCAGGTGTGCTGGCTGCCTGTTATCCTTTGTTATTAATTTATTTGGCGCTAAGACCTTGGCTTGCAATTTCGATATTTAATTCCCACTTGTGCAATCGGTGGCGCCGCGCTGTGTCGATAGCCAGAACTCCAGAATTTTTTCGAATGTTGCATGGTGCGCGAGAGGCAGTATGATCTGTATCATCAAAGAGACCGGAAGGAAGTGGGCTGCAGTGGAACCTGTAACCGTTGGTAGGCTTTATGCACGAAGTCGCTTACTCCGCTACTTTTTGAACTTCCTGTGGTTGCTTGCTGTGTCGCTCGCAGTGGAAGATTTTAAAGGGCACCACGTGATGTTGACTGAGGTGCTGGATTCGGAGCTGAGGTGACGGTCGCTGCGTGTCCTGGTTTAATGCCTGTCAGCGGTGCGAGCGTGTCTTTGCCTTGCAGTACTTGCTCGGGGTACTGTCGGGATAGCTACTCTTACAGCAGTAAAATATTACGTCTAGTGTTTTCCCGTATATGTGGTGAGATTTTAGACCATGGTGCTTTCCTTTTGGGATGGTCATCCTCCGGAGTTACACGTACTTCTCTGAGTGGGTTAGGCACTTATTTACTTTCACAGATTTGACACTTAAGCAATTTTGCTATTTTCAGAGGTCATTGTAGCGTTTATCGCTATATTTGGTTTGGACCGTGAGGCATCTAAGTAGTCCAGCGGTTTCATCTGCGTTATCGCCATTTACGCTATCGTAAATACTCCCTTCTTCGGCGTATTCAAAGGGAAGCATTGTTCTTCAGTTTCCTCTTAGCTGTTTCCAATACGGTTTGCGTTGGGAGATCTGCGGGGGGCAGTATTGTTCTTTCTTGGTTAATTCTGGTATTATTGTGGAATGTGCTTTCATTGGTTGGCTAGAATCTCCCGGGGTATCCCACTTGAACGCATGCTGGTTTTAGCGGCGTTGCGGCAAAATGTCACGGACTGCTGGACTTCACATGCAAAAGTTACGTAAGAAGTAGGAAGCTTTCAATGGAAATACCCCTCTTCCTTCCATAATCAGTCTTATTTACGTACAACTGATTATGTCAAGCTCCTGGTGTCATTTGAAGAGGTCTTTTTTGTCTAGGTGTGTTACTAGAGACGTTAAGTGGTTTAGAATTTGTATTTCACGATTGATTGACTGATTGTGTTATTAATGTACAAGTTGAATCGATCAATTAAGAAACCCCCCGCATACCCACATTTTAAGCAAAATAATTCGTATTATGTATCTCTGAAGGTAGCGACATTATCTAAGACAGAACTACCTCATGCCCACTAGACGGTTTCTATGTCATGAGATGATCTATTTTAGTTGACGTCCTCTCCGAGGATAACTTCAGTAAATCCCTCTCCCAGATGACGCTCTCAGTCCGACATCTACCCTCCGTTCAAACTTAGTCCATCCCAAAATGATTTCCAGTCCATGGTGTACACTCAATCAGTGAGAATAAATATTCCTTCTTTAAAAAACGGTCTTGATTGCTAATTATTTTAGTAATTAATGATCTTCAGATTATGTGTGTGACAGAATTTATACAAATTACAAGGCGGAATTACAAACGGGTATAATGGTACATGGGCTTATTTTGTGTTAAGAAGACAGTATAAATAGAAAACAAAGCATACAGTGCACTCTCCGTGGTGTGACAGTGTTCGTTGTTTTGCGGTGTTTCTATTGTTCTGGAATTTTGAATTTCCTTGTAGCCCTACAAATATCGGGTAACAACGAATTACAGACGGAACATACTCGGTAAAGATGTGAGAAACATGAAACCGATTTTTGAGTTTACCTTGATAGAAGCGGTAGTCTCTGGTGATACAAGATCTGCCCATGTGTACAATTGCACTCACGGGTGATGGGCGGGCATGGTGGGCTCCTCCGCCAACTTGTACAGAATAAGGGAATGTGCGTAGGGAATGACATAGGAAGACGGGACGGGTGCAATATAGCTATCTGAATACAAATTTAACGAAAAGGAGGTTATTAAGCAGGACAGAAGTTAATAATTTATGTTCTTAACTTCTGTCCTACTTAATAACCTCCTATTCGTTAAATTGTATTCAGATAGCTACATTACATCCGTCCCGTCTTATACACCGGCTTCCTATGTCACTCCCTACCCACATTCCCTTAGTCTGTACAAGTCGGTGGAGCAGCACACCACGCCCGCCCACCGCCCGTGAGCGCAATTGCAAACAGGGATTATCTTGTATCACCAGAGACTACCGCTTCTATAAAGGTAAACTCAAAAATCGGTTTTATGTTTCTCACATCTTTACCGAGTATTTTCCAACTGTTGTTACCCGATCATTTGTAGGGCTACAAGGAAATCCAAAAATTCCAGAAAAATAGAAACACCGCGAAACAACTTACGGTGTCACACCACGGAGGGTGCATTGTATGCTTTGTTTAACGTTTATACTGTCTTCGTAACACAAAATAAGCCCATGTACCATTATACCCGTTTGTAATTCCGCCTTGTAATTTGTGTAAATTCTGTCACGTAGATAATCTGAAAATGCCCTGCTAAAGGGCGGAACGCGTCATTAATTAATAAAACTATTTGCAATCAAGACGGTTTTTTACTGAAGGAATATTAGTTCATCCCCGTATTTGTACGTCTCCCTTCCTCCCTCTCCCATCCCTGTCCCCTCCCTCGCTTGCCTCTCCTCTCCCAGCTCCTTCCTACGAGTCCGTGCGCCTTCCCCTCTCCTCCCTCTCCCCCTCCCCTCCCATCCTTCCCCCAAAGTGCTTCCCCTTCCTTGCCTTTCCCACTGCAGGGTCCCCGTGTCGACATATTTTAACAGTTCGGCGTTCAGCATTGTGCCAGTGTTTGTGCTTCGTATTCAAGTGGTGTTTTTATTACTTTAGCAGCCGCCAATCTGTCAGAATATTTGTTTTACCATGTTTTTTAAGCCGTGTCTTCGTCATCTTGTAATGTGCTCCACCAATGTGATTTTAACCACCCTGGATTTTAACTTCTATCTCTGTATGATTTTAACCACCGTGGAAGTTTTAATTCTTAATATGTTTTACTTCAAATTCTTTGCTCTATGTCCGTTCATTTTACTCTCCATTCTAGTGTTTTAATTCAGCCATTAGAACATAGGTACGTTTTAACTTATTTTCGTTGTTCCAATGTGATATATGCACTTTTGTGAAATTATCATATTGTATGAGAACGCATGCTGTTACTGGGTGATTACCTGTAATTATCTCACGGCTTAAATAAATGCTCAAACTTATATTCTTCAACTTCAGTGCATTTAGTAATACGCATAATGAAATTCCTCTCAACAGCGTGTAGTTCGCCTTCAGTAATGTTCTCACATGTATTGACAATGCGCTGATGCATGTTTTCAGACGTTGTCGGTCAATCACGATAGCAAATATCCTTCAATTTTACCCACAGAAATAAATCCGGGGATGTAAGATCCCTTGAGGTTGCGGGCCATGGTATGGTGCTACTATGACCAATCCACCTGTCATTAAATATTCCATTTAAGGCCACTTCAACAGCACGCGAGCCATCAAGTTTAATGTACTTCGACATTATGCAGTGAAATATCTAGTAATAAAATCGGTAAATTATGTAAGAAATCAGAATATATTGCATCATTTACATAGCCACCGATAAAATAAAGGCTAATTATCCTTCCTCCCATAATGCGGCATCATATACTTTTACCAGCCAAGGTCGCTGATGTTCCACTTGTCACAGAAAAGGTGGATTTTCCTATGCCCAATAATGCAAATTATGACGGTTTACGTTACTTTTGTTTGTGAATGACGCTTCATCACTAAACAGAACGCAACAAAGCTCCCGGCCACAACACAGTCACTTTCGGGCTTGTCCTCAATCTTTCCACACAGCCTTTGCTTCCCTCTATACCGTCATCCTCTAGACTGGACTCTTCCCTGACCTGTGGAAAACCTTCCGTATCCTCAGCAAGCCGCCCTCTGACGACTCATCCTATCATCGTATCAGCCTCACCTCAGTGTTCAGCAAGGTCATGGAAACTATCTTGTCCCGCCGCATTCACCAGCATCTACATCAAAACCAGCTCCTTCCCCTCTCCCAGTGTAGCTTCCGACCTTCTTTCTCTGCCAATGACCAACTCCTGCGCCTTACCCACCTTCTTTCTGTCGAGATGAACTCCCGCCGCACTGCTATCCGCGTTTCCCTCGACATTGAGAAGGGACTGTGTATGGCATTCCAGTCTCCTTTTCAAACTCCAGCTCTATGCCCTTCACATTAATTATGTCCACTTCAGCGCTTCCTTTCTCGCCCATCGCCCATCCTATGTCACTGTCAATAACTCCAACTCCTGTTTGTTTTTCCCCTCTGCCGAGGTGACCCAGGGCTTCGTCCTCTCCCCACTCCTACACCTTATCTATTCGGCTGATATGCCAAAATCCCAGCCCCCTGTCCATCTCCTCCAATGCGCTGACGACACCGCCTTTCTTGCCAGTGCCCCCCTCCCTCGCCCTCTCCCAACATCTCCTTCAGTCCCATGTCTTTGAATTCTTCTTCTGGTGCAACCAGTGGATCCTTAATGTTAACCCCACAAAATCCCAGGCAATGATCATAGGTCACACCACCCCTTCCTTCCATCACCGCGACCTCTATCTCACACTCCATGGCTGTCCCATACCGCAAACCAAAACCCTCAAGTACCTTGGCCTCAACCTTGACTGCTTCCTCTCTTGGAAACTGCACCTACACTCCGTCCGTGAAAAATCCCTCTTCCGCTTCTGTCCGGCCGGATGTGGTGCCTTAACCCCTCTACCACCCTCTTCACCTACCGATCCATCATGCGTCCTATGCTCTGCTGCTTCCATCTTGCTCGGGTCTCCGATCTCCATGCCCACTACGAATCCTTTCTGATCCTAGAACGCCACGCCCTCCGCCTCGCTTACCTTTTTCGCCTTCAATCCCCCATATTGATCCTCTACGACTTGTTTCCCTTTCGTTGCTTTCTGAAGTTTCTTACCGCCTCTGCTATGTGTCCCATAAAATAGAATCTCGCCACCCTGTCATCTCCCACCTGTTGCTGAATCCTGGGCTTGTGCTACGCTGATACCTTATTATCCCTCCCATCCATCACCTCCACACACTCCGTGTCCTCTCCGGGGATAACTTCAATCAAATCCCTCTCCCAGATGACGCCCTCTGTACCAACATCTACCCTCCTTCCAACCTTAGTCCATCCCGTATTTGTACGACTCCCTTCCTCCCCCTCCCATCCCTGTCCACTCCCTTGCTTGACTCTCCTCTCCCAGCTCCTTCCTACGATGAGTTCTTGCGCCTTCCCCACTCCTCCCTCTCCCCCTCCCCTCCCATCCTTCTCTCACAGTGCTTCCCCTTCCTCCCCTTACCCACTGCAGGGCCCTTTTTTGACATATTTTAACAGTTCGCCGTTTAGCGTTGGGCTAGTGTTTGTGCTTCGTATTCAAGTGGTGTTTTTATTAATTAAGCAGCAACCTATCAGTCAGAATATTTGTGTTGCCATGTGTTTTAAGCAGTGTATTCGTGTAATTGTGGTCCACCAATGTGATTTTAACCACCCTGGATTTTTAACTTCTATCTCTGTGTGATTTGAACCACTGTAGAAGTTTTAATTCTTAATATGTTTTACTTCAAATTCATTGCTCTATGTCTGTTCATTTTACTCTCCATTCTAGTGTTTAAATTCAGCCACGTTATCACCTTTTTATATTTTTAACGACTTGTCACAATTGTAAATACGCTCGACTGAAGGGAAGCAACAGCCTGCCACTTTGTGTTCAAACTTTTTACGTAACTCAGAATAATTAAGAATTTTCTTATGTTTACTAGGAGTGTAGCACGACTATTTTGTAAGCGAATTTTCTGACTCTAAAACAATGTAACTGAAAGTATTATTCTTGATGAAGCAGTTTCAAATTATCAGCAGATATGTTAGGAAGAAGACGCTCTAAGCTATTTGAAGAAGTCATCTAGCATTAATACGATATTTGATTATTTGTGTTGCTTCGATAATGATCATGTAAGTAATGTTATATACAAAAATTATTTTTAATTATTTGTTACCATTAATAAAAAACTGTTTACATAATAGTTAGCCTTAAATTTTGTTCACGAAATCACTTGTATCAGAAGACTGGTTTCCAAAATCACTTGTACAATTGCTTTCAGTTCCTCCCCCAAAATAATAAATTATTTAATGTTTCGTGGGGTTAGTCTGGGGGAGGGTTTGTGAAGTTGAAAACTCACGCCAGGTCCCAAAGAACCCAGCTACGCCACTGAGCAGGAGGAACGCAACTTGGACCAAGTAAGCAGGTCTTCTTTCGGTTCTACGGGGGTTTTATCTGTTAAACGAGGAAGTCCAGAGGTGCTATATCCGTTGACCGTGCTGATCTAATCCAATGATGAAGAGGTTCGGTGGAGCAGCGCCACAGTCAGTGACGTTGCGCCTCAGACCGAACGGCCAACGCTAAGGGGGTCGCACAGGCGGCACTGGACAGATGGCGCGTCGAGCAGTTGAGGCACCAACCAGCAATGGACTAACGTTTTGGCTTGAAATTTAGGCAACGTACATTTGTCAAAAAATCCTTCCTATTTAAAAGCCGTTGCACACTACAATACTAAAGGAACTTATACCACTGCATTGAACACTAAATAATCCAAAACTGATATAATTATAGACACATGCAGTGTAAAACAGACATATACGAATTAAAGAATTAACCCCTTTGAACCAGTCCGTACCACAAGAGGAGAAAGATCATTCTAAAACAATTTGATTGGTTCCCACTCGTAGAGCTCACGTAAGGTAGATACTGGGAATAATCGCTAGAGAAAAAGAAATGCAATGGTATCTTCAAATAAGCGAAAAAAGATTTTATAAAGCCACATAAAAGTCGATCATCGCACCAATACTTCCAAGTTCTTTATGAAAATTACAAAAAACTCCTTCGTCTTCAGAAACAAGTTTTCGGAGCTAGAAAATATTCTCTTCCTTCCTCTCTCTCTCTCTCGCCTTTTCTTACCTCTTTTCTCTTTAAACGAATCGTAAGTAGATAATTACTTGCAATCTATTTCTAACTGAATCTTTTCTTGAGTGGTGACCAGCATAAGCTGCCTGAACAGTTCCGGTTGTAACAGGAATTACTGTGCTTACGTTGACTGTAGTTTCACGATGCTTGGAAACCCATTAAGAAGCTTGATCCTCTCTACACTGTTATCTTGTGGCAGGAGTCGCACGTTCAGAACTATACCAAAGCAGTGCTGTTCGGAAGTGCAGAAGCTTCAGATATTCTGGAACTGTCGACTGCGTGCCTTGCTCTGGTCACCTAAGGGCTAAAACAGCAGCTGATGACCGATAGTTACCTAGTTTATCTCAGAAGAACTCCGAGAATTATGTCATGTTACTGAATATTGATATTCGCACAGCCACAGAACGACGTGTTTGGACTCAAACTATACGTAAGAGCCTGCATGACTTCGCTACGTCTATGGAGCGGTTCAGCTTTGACACCTACTGTATCCCGATACGGATGGGCCCAACTGCATGCTGAAAGGACGACTTCGACCAGAAAATCGTTGGAGACGTTTTCGAAAATAGCCTGGTCAGTCTGAATGTCTTAGACACACCGTTGATCGAGTGCAGCAAGTTGGAGATTACCAGGTATAATAAAACCATATATGTAGCATTTCGGTAAGGGATTTGTCTTTATGGACGACAGTTGTCGCACTCATCGTGCACATCTTTCAAGATAACGATACAGCAAAATTAGAATGGCCAGCATGTTCTCCAGACATGAATCATATCACATATGTGAGGCATACATTGAGAACGGCATGCTTTTTACCAGGGAACACACACACACACCAATATGAGATATTTATGTCGAACTGCTGCTGAAGATTGTGACAGTGTCGAGTAACAGTTACTTCATAATTTACTCTACAGTACGGAATGACGAATACAGGCATGCATCTGGCGTAAGCTGCAAAGTGCAACACAATTTCAGAATATCTATGTTATAGTCGTCCAACTTGTTAATTCCCGTATTATGAGCAATAATGGGAACTGAAATGTGATGATGGTAAATACCTATTCTAGTTTTATCTAATGGCTCATGTATCCCCACGACACCTTTTTGTCGTGTTTAAATCAAAGTCCAATTTTATCTTAATCACATTTGAAGTAGTTAACAGTGTTCGAATCTCATCCAATTTTGATTTAATCGTGTTTTTATTTTGTCTATTAATTATTTTTGTTTTAAAGACTAATTCGTTTTATCGCAATTCCGCAACTTACAATTCAATGATTGGGCCATAGTTTCCGATAGTGCATTTTCGTTGCGTTTAATTTGGCAGTATTAAACTTAGGTTGCGGAGAAATCTAGAAGAGACAAAACTCTCAAAAAATCGAAACAGTAAGATGGAAGTCATAATAAAGTGAATAAAGTGTCACTTTTCTGTGGTCCTTTAGTTCTGTATCATTGATCCCCGCTTGGAGGCGTAACCTTGTAAGTTGAAGGCTTTGAATTACTAGTGATCGATTAATTCGATCATTGACAAGATTAATTAACGTTGCCTCTGTAGCATCAAGCGCATGTAACACTAAGTTTTTATAGAGTTTCCATGGAAATTATCAATCGTCACACTAGAGCTATTAGGGCAGTATGAACTCTATTTATTATCCTATTGTATAGTCAACCAATTGTTGAACTGTTAACATCCCACAAAAAACGAACTAAGACTTATAGAAGACAATCTGGAATGGAACTCAAATGTGTTGCTGCTCACAATATTACACCCCTGGAGGTCGACCATGAAAATAGTATAGGTGGAGGTGTGTTTCCAGTTATCGCGGAATTTGAACCAGGTTCAATTTCTTTCTGCGATGAGGCTCCCTTATAGACGAGAATTCATTACTATCATTAAGTAACTTTCACCTCCGATTGCAGTTCGATTCGATGTGATGGCTGCCTCTTGCCATACTACTAGGGAAAGTCCACATCACATTCTCGTCAGATTTATTGATAAGACGGCTCAATGGATAGTCCGTTAAAAGCACGAAAACAGAAGGTGTAAGTTAATGTGAAACAGAAACATTAGGGCGAACGTGCAAGATAAAGTTACGCAACATCTAGCAAAATAGTGCCACGTTCGTCTGCAAAGGCGCGGCTTATGGAAGACATCTTAAATTTGTACTACACAAGTAATACTTACTGTGACTACTGGCATTCCGTGTGGAGGTTTTAACTTTTGCATTCCTCTGTCTGATAACACTCCACTTGCTAATACAGATTTATTAAGGTGCTTCTGCAGCTCTGGGGCGTGCTCCTCTCAACTGAATTTATTATAAAGTTGTAATGCCAGGAATTTAATACTGACAGCCTCTTCTTATTTCTTATTGTTCAAATGTTGTCAGGCTTAAGGGACTTAACTGCGGGGTCATCAGTCCCTAAAAAAACAACTTATGTACTACCTGATATTAAAGACGGCACAAACATCCTTGCCCGAGGGGGATTCGAACCCTCGACGGGGGACCGCCTCGGGCATCGTAGCATAGCGCCTCAATGCGCTCGGCCGCTCCGCCGCGGCCAGCCTGTTCTATCCGCTATTCTTCATACTTTAAGGATATACATCTACGGAACTGCATGTAGTGGTTCATTCCAAAGTTTAATGTCAGTGAGCTTGCTTTAAACTATTAATTAATGTCATGGAAATATCATTACCAGATATTTCTACATCTATGATGAACATGCTACTTTATTCCTTACTTGTATCATCTGCAAACAAAACGACTCTGCTTCTGTCAGTGTAGCTGATTAGAGGTCATTAACTTACAGGAAAAAAAGCAATGGCACTAAAACGGATTCTTGTGGGACACATTATGCAATTTCATCCCAATCGATGACTGATGGCTTAATTCACTAGTCCCTTGCACTGACTCCCTTCGTTTCCTGTTAGTGCAGTAGGACTTGAACCATTTTGCAGCACTGCCCATGACACTTGCAGGGTGCGTGGCATCACAGGAACTGCATTCACATAAGACATCCAATTGAACGTATTACTGTGTGGGCTACTATTGAGTGCAAACATAGATCAGATGGAGCGTGTCCAGGGCACTGTGGCCTGCTTGACTTAGACAATGACATTCGCAAAGTATACACATACCCTCTCTGCACGACATCCCAGACTGCATTTTTTCAGGAAGACAATGGATGATGGGATGTTGCCGTTTTGGTGTCACAGTATGTCAACTTTTCGCCCTGGCACACCAGACCTTTTTCTAATCGCAAACGTCTGAGATACAGGGCAAAGATGCGTCAACGCTGTGACTCAGTAACATCAACCACAGATAAACTTTGCAAACAACTTGAATGCAGCCTGGATTTCTATACCTCAAGTCGCCATTTGCAGCTTACACGCGTCGCTCCCTTCACGTGTGGGTGCACGTTATCAGGATCCATAGTAGACAGTATGCCTACTTAGCAGTATAACTCATCCTGAACAGAAGTGAATGAAATGCTAACCATGTATTCATAATACAATAATGAGCATGTCCCGTAAATATGAATTATCTGTATTTAGATAATCAAGGAATCCCGAATCCTCTGAATATGTGTGTAATTACCAGTAATTTCGTTTTCCGTTTCTGTGGGATGCCTATGCGTTGTATCTCCTGCTGTCAACATATTTTCTTGCGATGGTATTACGAATATTGGCGAGACTGTAGAAAGACAACAGTCATATGTATGAGCGGACCATGAATTCATAATTTTGTAAGAAAGGAAAACCACGAAACAGACATGAACTTGTATCTGCAGAGCTTTAAAGTAACACTATAACCACAGAACCACGACCCACGTCACAACATCATTGCTCGTTGTTGCACATCTTAAGATGGACCTCTCGGTGTTTCCATTTTGCTTCTACACTAACTACCACTGGGCAATCTTATCAGTCAGTCTGAGTGAAGGTGAGAATTGCGACTGAGGATTGCACTTATTAGCTTCTGGCGTGGCTGTTGCAAAGTCAGTCGTTGACGCCGTGCCAGGAACTTGTAGGGCCAAATTGCAGTCCAGACTCAGACGGATTAGTCTCTGTCGGAAACTTGCATAGCAGGGAGCTGCAGTGTGAGAAGTGACAAGTTCCGGAGGGCTTCTGATTAGAAAATCTTTGTGTTATCGATGTAGCGTAATTCTGATTAGTGGTATTGCTACTTTGTAATTCTGTAATTGCTCCCATTATGATTATTCCTCACTGATCTTCTTTCTATACTCACATTTTTGATCGTTAATCTGTTTGGCTGGATGCTACAAAAGCTGCCCGATTTATACGTTAGCCAAGAGGAGTTATTTTTACGTTTCGTAACAAATATTTAGTCTGGTGTTATTCTGTCGGTCAGCGTCATCTGACGCTCTACGCATAAGTCCCACGTTCGGTTCACTTTCTTCTAAGCAGTTTGCTAAGGCAACCCGTGATTTTTCTGCGAAGTTTGCCTCCCCCCTGCGTCGTCCTACAATAGTAGTTCTTCCAGAACACTGGCTGTTACTTGGCACGCACTGCGTGGAGACGGCTTGTTTTTCTACAGACCACTTACATTCACGTGAAGCACCGAGCGCTCTGTCTGCAGAGGTCTCGCGGCTGTTTGCTCTCTCAACAGGCCAGCGCCCTGGCCGCGACCGCAGTAGCCCCGCTTTCTGAGAGGAGCGCCGTCACTTCTCAGACTCGCTCCGAGGGCAGACACCCTCTAAAGCTTTACGACGTGATCCGAGTCCCCTGCTCAGATCGGCGCTCATGCTGTTTTTACGGTGTCCGTACGTTTAGCTTCACAAGGAGCTTAGAAGAGAAAATCTGAATACAGCGGATGTGCGTAGGCGGTGAGTAATACTGGTTCATATTTTGTCAGGTGTGGGGTTCAATTATTTTACTGATGTTTGTCTATTCTGGTTTCTTGCACATGGAACGGTACATTTCGTTAGATATGGTCATGTAACATGGGTGCACAGTTACTGCATCTCGATAGTTGCAACAAGGCGTATATTTCGTACATACATATACAGAAGTACCAACAACACAGTGCTTTGCTGTGCTTAATAGTGTGTAGGAATACCAAAAGCAGCTTCCAATCGTCTGAAAATCGTTAAATACCACACTGTTCCGTTATATTTTCATGGGCACCTTCCTGCAAAATTGTGTAAAGTAATGGTAAGGTGAATAGCTGCAATGAAACTTGCTTTCCGAACCAGTTTAATAACATTGATATGTGCGAAAGAATAGACATAATATCAATAATTGCTTATTTGCCCCCCAAAAAACATTTGACAATTTCTGTGCGGAAGCAAGCATATGCTCCATCCGTTCCGGAAGAGTTAGTAATTGTCAGAAGAAGCTGTTATTATCCCGGGTATTGACTATAGAGGATTTGGGATACTACTGAAATAAACCTCTTTTTGAAGTTTAACGATGTCTAGTTTATTCAGATAAGAAGTTAACAAGCAAACGGTCTGGATGAGGTATCTTCCACTAACTGACCTATTCTTACACGTTCCGTCTGTCTTAACAGGAACCCGTCAATATTACCCACACGTCTAAAGAACAGAGTCCCCTAGCTACCACCTAAAGCCCATCAGGTCCTGCGGCTACCACTGCCTATCTTTGCCTACCATTGCCTGCGTGCAGCACCTATATTCTGCTTCCAAGTGACTAAGCCAAACAACTGTACGAGGAGTGGCTTCGTCCTAAGATTTGTACAAGTTTTACCCTTTGACCCCTCACATGCCTTGTGTCAACGGCGTCGAAGACTACTCGTCTTCTCATTGGCTGCAATACTGCACTAGCATTCAGTCGTTCTTCAGAGGCTGAGTGGAAGAGCAGAAGAGACTCTGTTAACACGGTCACACACTGCGTCCAGAGCCTCTCAGCGGCTCCTTAGGGTGGAGTGCTGCTCCCAGCAGAAGGCCTCTCTCTTTCTTCTCATCGCACGCTCTCTGTCTGACTAGACATATTTAATATCATTATCGCTACTTCGCTGGCCCTGTTATCCAGTGCACACAAACTCGCCTTTGTGCCTCCTAATTATGTTTGTCCTACGCCTGGCTGCAGCTGGTGTATGGGAACTCCAGATGACTAAGCGTTTAGGAAATAAAAAGGTATTATGATACGAATCTATCACGTTATCAACTGCCTCTGAGAGAGTCTGTCTAGAAAGCGGCGTTTGGTTCAGTGGACGCCAGGCGCTGTAGCTCAGTGCGCTCGGTCGGAAAGCTCATTGTTCTCGTAACAAAAAATCTGGGCCAACTATTCAAGGAACAATTTAAATGAACACGAAGAAACGACCACAAAGCGTCGATCTATCTGAAGAACAATTCTCTATTGTTATGGTCTCCAGTCCGGGGACTCATTTGATGCAGCTCTCCACCCTACTCTATCCTAAGCAGGTCTTTTCATCTCCTCATAAGAACGGCAACCCACATCCATTTGAATCTACTTATATACTTACTAAATGCGTCTCTTGGTCTCCCTCTGCGAATTTTACCTCAATGAATAACGTCATTCTTTCAATGATTTCCACCCCAATTCGTGAAACATTTCCGTGAAGCTCCCCCCCCCCCCTGCAATGTAATAGAACAAAACGAGCTGCCCTTCTCTGAACCTTCTCAATGTCTTCCGTCAGTCCCACCTGGTGAGGGGCCCACAAGGGGCAACAGTACTCCAGGAGACGACCCACAAGTGTGATGTAGGCAGTCTCTTTGGTAGAGCTGGTGCATCTTCGAAGCGTTCTGCCGATAAAACGTAACCTTTGGTTCGCCTTCCCCACAATATTTTCTGTGTGTTCTCTCCAGTCAAAGTTGTTCGTAATTGTAACTCCTAGCTATTTTGTAGAATCTACGACCTTAAGGTTTGACTGATTTATCGCGTAATTGAAGTTCAGCGGATTTCTTTTGGTGGTCATGTGTATTACTTCACAATTTTCTTTATTTAGCGTAAATTGCCAATTTTCGCACCATGCAAAAATTTTGTCTAAATCGCTTTGCAGTTGCTTTTGATCCTCTGTTGACTTCACTAACCGATAATCGACAGTATCATCCGCGAACAATCTTAAGGGAGCTATTCAGATTGTCTCCTAAATCGTTTATAAACACCAGGAAGAGTAAGGGACCTATAACGCTTCCCTGTGGAACGCCAGATATCACTTCTGTTTTATTCCATGACTTACCGTCAATTACAACGAACTGTTTTCTTTCTGATAGGAAATCGTGAATCCAACCGCACAATTTGGGAGATATTCCATAAGCACTCAATTTCATAAGAAGCCGGTTGTGGGGTACAGTGTCAAAAGCCTTCCTGAAATGGCACTGTGTTTCGCAAGAGTGATACTTTCTGAATCCGTGTTGACTACTGGTTAATACTTCGTTCTTTTCGAGGTAGTTCATAATATTCGAACAAAGTATATGTTCCAAAATCCTACTGCAAATCGATATCAATGAGATAGGTCTGTAATTTTGGGGATCACTCCTATTGCCTTCCTTGAATATTGGAGTAACTTGGGCAACTTAACAGTCTTTGGGTACGGGTCTGATACCTTGCGGTGTCTCCTGGTCTCTTCCACGATTACAACCTTCTTTTGTGATTCTTAAACCAGGTGTTTGTTACGATTAAATCATGTTCCGTGCAAAATTCTACCAGGCGACTTCCTCTTGCATTCCTTCTTTCCACTCCACATTCACCTACTATTTTTTCCTTCTCTTCCTTTTCCTACTACCGAATTTCACTCTCCCAACACAATTAAGTTTTCCTCTCCCTTAATTGTCTGAATATTTTCCTTGAACTCCTCATACATTCTTCAATCTCCTCATCATTGGCAGAGCTAGTAGGCATATAAACCTGTACTACTGTTGTCGGTGTTGGCTTCGTATCTATCTTGACAATAGTAATGCGATCACTATGCTGCTCATAGTAGTTTCCCCGCGTTCCTATTTTCTTATTATCAGTCCTACTCCTTGGTACTCCCAACTGATTTTGTACTTATAATCCTGAAATAACCTGACCAGAAATCCTGTTCATTCTGCCACCGAAATTCACTAATCAGCACTATATATAACATCAACCTACCCATTTCCCTTTTTAAAATTTCTAATTTCCTACCTGATTAAGGAATCTAACATTTCACGCTCCGATCCGTAGAATGTCAGTATTGTCCTTTCTGATTACACGATACTCCTGAATAGTCCCCGCCCGGAGATCCGAATGGAGAACTATTTTACCATCGGAATATTTTACCCGAGAGGACGCCATCATCATATTTTCATACAGTATAGTTGCATGTCCTCGGGAAAAGTAACGGCTGCAGTTTCCTCTTTGTTTCAAGCCGTTCGCAGTAACTGTGGCAAAGCCACATTAGTTGATGTTACAAATCCAGCTCAGTCAATCACCCAGACTGTTGCCCCTGTAATTACTGAAAAGGCTGCTGCTCCTCTTCAGAAACCACAAGTTTGTCTGGCCTCTCTACAGATACGCCTCCGCTGTGGTTGCACCTACGGTACGGCTATCTGTATTTGTCAGGCGGCAAACATTTTTTGCTACTTAGCAATACGTACACTACTGACTTCACAATTAACCGCAACATCATATATGTTATTTTGTATTTATATGTGCATAACATCAGCATGTTACATCATTGCAAACTTGGGATCCTGAACGGTCCGTTAGGTGCATCAAATAGATGACGAACTGTTCCAAGCTGATAACATATTGCCAGCATGCAGTATTTAACTAATTCCCTCCAAATACAGGCCAATGTTGCAACCATGCGATCTATATTTTGTCTTCAAGTAAAAAATTTAATAAAAAAATTTTGAAAACTGCACTTACCAAATCGAGAAAGAAGAAGAAATCACTTCCTGAGAAGCTTGCATCAAACTACATTCCATTATACATCACCAGCTGTCCTCGCAAGAATTCAGCGTCATGCCGCATTACGCGTGGTTCGCTGCTGGACAGTGTGATGAAAGAAGCTGTTTTCAGAATGTCAATCAAGTCTGTTCTTCTGTGGAGACATTTAAAAAACCATGTAGTTGAAAAAGGGCGGCATTCATAACGTGCGCAAGATGCGGTCAAAATTATTGCCTACCCTGTTTATTCGATGATTATCACTCCGGTAAATGTAACTGATCAGTTGCAAATGAATGGAAGTACCGATTTACGTACTCGACATCTCCAAGTATGCGTAAACTACACCCCGTTTTTAAATGTTTGTAGTCTCGAATTTCATCCAATACCCTTTCTTTTTTTGCTTATATATAAACACAATCCACCCCCATGAACCACAGACATTGCCGAGGTGGGATGGCTTGCGTGCCTCAGCGATGCAGATAACCCTACCATAGGTGCAACCACATTGGAGGTGAATCTGTGGAGAGGCCAGACAAACGTGTGGTTCCTGAAGAGGGGCAGCAGCCTTTTCAGAAGTTACAGGGGCAACAGTCTGGATGATTGACTGAGCTGGCCTTGTAACATCAGCTAACATGTCTTTGACATGCAGTTACTGCGAACGGCTAAAAGCAAGGGGAAACTACAGTCGTTACTTCTCACGAGGACATGCAGCTCTACTGTATGACTATATGATGATGGCGTCTTCTTGGGTAAAATATTCCGGAGGTAAAATAGTTTCCCATTCGGATCTCCGGGCGGGGACTACTCAGGAGTATCGTGTAATCAGGAAGGACAATAATGACATTCTACGGAACGGGGCGTGGAATGTTAGATCCCTTAATCGGGTAGGAAAAATAGAAAATTTAAAAAGGGAAATGGGTAGGTTGAAGTTAGATATAGTGCGGATTAGTGAAGTTCGGTAGCAGAATGAACAGGACTTCTGGTCAGGTTATTTCAGGGTTATAAATACAAAATCAGTTGGGAGTACCGAGGAGTAGGACTGATAATAAGAAAATAGGAACGTGGGAAAACTACTATGAGCAGCACAGTGATCGCATTATCATTGTCAAGACAGATAGAAACCAATACCGACAGTAGTGCAGGTTTATATGCCTACTAGCTCTGGCGATGATCAGGAAATTGAAGAGTGTATGAGGAGTTAAAGGAAAATATTCAGACAATTACTACTCAGGAGGATGTCATCATCAAGAAATCAAAACAGGCATTCTACGGGTCGGAGCGTGGAATGTTCTAACCCTTAATCTAATAGGTAAACTAGAAAATTTGAAAAGAGAAATGGATAGGTTAAAGTTAGATTTGGTAGGGTTTAGTGAAGTTCGGTGGCAGGATGAACAGGATTTCTGTCCAGCTGAGTACAGGGTTATCAATAAAAAAATCAGTTGGTGATAACGCAGGAGTAGGTCTGATAATGAATAAGAAAACAGGAATGCGGGAAAGATACTATGAACAATATAGTGAACGCATTATAGACACGAAGCCAACACCAACCACAGTTGTGCAAGTTTATATGCCTACTAGCACGGCCGATGATGAAGATAGCGAAAAAATGTATGAGGAGATAAAAAAAATCATTCAGATAGTTGAGGGAGATAAAAACTTGATTGTGATGGGGGACTGGAACTCGGTAGTAGGAAAGGGAAGAGAAGGAAATGTAGTAGGTGAATTTGGACTGGGAAAAAGAAATGAAAGAGGAGGTCGCAGAGTACAATTTAATGATCACCGACACTTGGTTTAATCATCATGAAAGAAGGTTGTATACGTGGAAGAGTCCAGGAGACATTGGAAGGTACCAAATTGACTTTATAATGGTAAGGAATAGATTTAGAAACCAGGTTCTAAACTATAAGACACATCCAGATATAGACTCTGACCATAACTTATTGGTTATGAACCGCAGATTAAAACTTAAGTGACCTCAGAAAGGTAGAAAAGTTAGGAGATGGAACTTGGACAAATTGAAGGAACCAGAGGTGGTTGAGAGTTTCAGAGGGAGTATTAGGCAAGGATTGGCTGAAACGGGGGGAAAGTAATACAGTAGAAGAATAATGGGTAGCTCTGAGAGAAAGGGTAGTGAAGGCTGCAGATGACCATATAGGCAGAAGAACAAGGCCTAATAGAAATCCCTGGATAACACAGGATATACTGAATTTAATTGATGAGAGGAGGAAATATAAAAATTCAGCGAGGGAAACAGGAAAAAGGGAGTACAAACGCCTAAAAAATGAGATTGACGGGAAGTGCCGACTGGATAAGCAGGAATGGCTAGAGGAGATAATGCAGAACCGTAGAAGAATGCATAACTAAGAAAGATAGACACCGCCTACAGGAAAAGAAAAGAGATATTTGGAGACAAGAGAAGCAGCCTTATGAATATCAAAGAATTCAGACGGAAAACCAGTACTAATCAAAGAGGGGAAAGCGGAACTGTGAAAGGAATGTATAGAGGGCCTATACAAAGGAAATAAACTAGAAGCCAGTATTCCAGAAATGGAAGAAGAAGTGGAGGAAGATGACATACGAGATATGACACTGCGAGAAGAATTTGTCAGAGCCCTGAAGCAGTTGAGTCGAAACAAGGGCCGGCCGCGGTGGCCTAGGGGACTGAGGCGCTTCAGTCACGGTCTGCACGGCCACTACGGTCGGGGGTTCGAATCCCCCCTCGGGCATGGATATTTGTGCCGTCCATAGTTGTAGGTAGTTCATAAGTAGTTCATAACTGATGTCGTTAGGAGAGCCAGCCATGAGAAAATTGTATCACCTTGTATGCAAGATGTATGAGACAGGAGAAATACCCTCGAATTTCAAGAAGAATATTGTAATTCCAATTACAAAGACAGCAAGTGCAGAGAAGTGTGGAAATTAGAGAACTATCTGTTTAATAAGTCATGGTTGCAAAATACTAACACGAATAATTTACAGACGAATGGAAAAACTTGTGGAATCCGACCTCGGGGAAGATCAGTTTGGATTTAGGAGAAAGTAGGAACACGGAAGGCAATACTCACATTACGACTGTTCTTAGAAAATAGGCTAAGGAAAGGCAAACCTAAGTTTTTTGCGTTTGTCGATTTGGTGAAAGCTTTTGACAATGACTGGAATACACTCTTCCAAATTCTGACGGTATCAGGGGTAAAATATAGGGAGCGAAGAGTTATATTCAATGCATACAAAAACCAGACAGCGGTTATTAGAGTCGAAGGGCAAGAAAGGGACGCAGCGGTTTGGAAGGGAGTAAGACAGGGTTGTAGCCTTTCCCCACTGTTGTTCAACCTGTACATTGAGCAAGCAGTGAAGGAATGGAAGGAGAGATTTAGAGAGGGAATTATAGTTCAGGGAGAAGAAATAAAAAGTTTGCGATTTGCCGATGACATAGTAATTTTGTCAGAGATCGCAAAAGATCGGGAAGAGCAATTGAATGGGATGGGCAATGTCTTGAAAGGAAGATACAAGATGAACATTAACAAGAGTAAAACGAAGGTAATGGAATGCAATGTCAGAAAATCAGGTGATACTGAAGGAATTAGATTAGGTAGTGAGACAGTAAAAGTAGTAGATGAATTTTGTTATTTGGGTAGCAAGATAACTTCTGATGGACGAAGTAAAGAAGATATAAAATGCCGAATGGCTATGGGAAGAAAAGCGTTTCTAAAGAAGCGAAACTTATTTTAATGTTAGGAAATCCTTTCTGAAAGCATTTGTCTGCAGTGTAGCATTGTATGGGAGTGAAACGTGGACGATTAGGAGTTCAGATAAAAAGGTGATAGAAGCTTTTGAAAAGTGGTGCTACAGACGAATGATGAAAATTAGATGGGTAGATCACGTAACTAATGAGGAGGTGCTTAACCGAATCTGGGAGAAAAGGAGTTTTTGGCATATCCTGACTAAGAGAAGGGTTCGATTGGTTGCACACATTCTGAGATATCAAGGGTCAACTTTGCATTAAAAGGAAGTGTGTGGGGTAAAAATCGTAGAGGGACACCGAGGGACGAATATAGTAAGCAGATTCAAAAGGCTGTAGGTTGCCTAACGTATTCTCAGATGAAGAGACTTGCACAGGACAGGGTAGCGTTGACAGCTACATCAAACCAGTCTGCGGACTTAAGACCACAACAACAACATTAATACAATCACCAATACGATGTTGCGGTTAATTGTGATGTCAGTCTACTTCTACATCTGCATCAATACTCTGCAAACCACTGTAAAGTGCATGGCAGAGGGTACGTCCCACTGTAATAGCTATTAGGGTTTTCTTCCCATTCCATTCACATATTGAGAATGGGAAGGATGACTGTTTAAATGCCTGCGTGCGTGCTGTAATTAATCATCTTGTCCTCACGATCCCTACGGGAACAATATGTAGGTGTAGACATTGCCAAGGAGCAGAAAAAGAAATTTCCGCCCGGTGGAGTTGAACCCGCGGATTTCTCAATACGAATTAGATCTTTTAACGCTGAGCCAAACATAGCTTTCTAAACACGTCGTCACAAGAACAGTTGATAAGAAGCATAAGGTGATAGATCCGTAACTAACTTCCTTTTATTTCCTAAACGCTTGGCCATCTAGAGTTCCCACCACGCCCTGCAGGTACCATAAGTTTGGAAGAATTCGGCGATGACGAGTATGCTTCTTCTCCTTGTTAGTCATACATTAACCCTCTATTACCACGGTTACATACATGTAATACAGTGTTTAAATTTATTTTATTGGTCTTTAGCCAAAGCAGCGCAGAAGTTGGATGCCATCATGTTGCGCAACTTGTATGGTACATTTTGGTTTTGTGAATGTTTGTAATCAGTGTATTTCAATTCTTTCTCTAAGTACCAGTGCAAAATTAATCGTATTCATATGGTTCTCCGTACTGAAATACCATTGAAATAAACTCGTTTTACACATGTCAAACACTGGGCATTTGCGGTTATGTGTATAAATATTCGTCTTGTGGTGTTTGGGTGTTTTCTTTCACTTCCAGTGACGTCTTCCGGCGGAGGACGACACGGCGGCCAGACGGTAACCGATGGGCCTTTCGATGCCTGTGTGACGGAGTTTAGTTTAAGAGAGGCAAAGTATTATTCGATTTTGCTTGTCTATACTAGATATAGTAGTCGACTTGAACGAATATCAGTTATCTTAAGATTTTATAATACATTAACTGATACGATAGAAGAAATGTTTATCTGATTCTTAATTGTTGCTGAAAGAATTGGACAATACCTTACTAATTCAATACTGGATCAGACAGAAAAAGAATGGATATTAAAAAAACTGTCTTGGCCAGGGGTAGGGCAATCGAGCAAATGTTGCAGATACAAATACTGGAGTTAAAACTCTAATATTAAATATAAATTCTAGGGCATTTTTACACCCTGTGGGTGTTATAGATGGAATCTAGTCTTGGTAGACGCATCTAATTCTTCATAGACAAGATTTTTTTCTTTATTTTATTCAGAAAATTTATTGATTGTCAAGATCCAGCAAATGGTGGAAATTAATCTCAGCGAAATTAAAGCTTACTATTAAACCTTTATCAGACACAAAGGTGAGAAAGCAGAATCGAGGCATTGAAGGCCGTACTTTTTAAATTTAACGACGTTATTGAATCATCAGAAAGCTTGGAAAGTCAAACAGAAGAATGAGACAACTCAGTGACTGCGAATCAGTTTCGAACGAAATGCTCAGTATACAGTTCATCAAACTATTCCATTTATGATATGACTTGTCATCAGGTGATAATTTTATAAACAAATTATGGCGAGCTGTGTAAGACCAGCTAAGTATTGCCCTTGCGCATTTAATTACGTTTTGTGATTGATTCAACAAATATAGAAAAGCGTGTTTCGAGCAATGCTTAACTGACACTCGTCAGTTTATTGTTAAAAAAAAATTATGATATGCCAAAAGATTATTAAGATAAACGTTAGCCAAAAAGAAGAGAATATTCGATTCCGAAATCAGTGATGAAACCCCGAAGCCTCTTTCCACATCTGATTGATTCCATATTGAGGGATATGTAGTCAATATTTGTATCAGTAAATACACTTTCCAAATTGTGGTTTGCTCTACGATGTAAGTAAACCAAAAAGTACGCCAAAAGATCATATTTCAAAAATGCTGGTAACATTTACACCTAGACCTGCGAGTTAACAATACCAGCAAGTGCAACCTCTGCAGAAAGGAGGTTCTCCAAATCAAAACAATTATAAAATTACTTACGAAGGAACGCCAGAGGGAGGATATTGTAAGTGCAGGAGCAACTGCGGACGCGCGCCTGCAGAAGGTTGGCCTAGAGTGCGCGACCTCTCGGGCTGCAAGCGTTTGTTGTTACCGACTTCATTTAGGCTGAGAGTAAGAATTTTGTTTGATTAAAGTTTAACTGAAATTACTAAAACATTTTACATAAAATACAATCTTTTCATTTTGAAAATAAAAGTTTGTCAGTTTAAAAACAACAAAAATATGTGTCCATATAAGATAGAACCTCTTGTGCCGCCATGTAACCTCATAAAATTAATCTTGCCCACGCAATATTTTGGTCTTGCCCCGCCACAGTGACAATCGCAGGGCAGCGATACGCCTAGTTGTTTCATTGACGCGTAGCACGCTACTATAGCTAAATTCCAACTTTAATGGATTGTTTCTCCAACTCACCTGCATCACCTTGAATTTTTCATCATTTAGAGCTAACTGACTTTCCTCAGACCACCAAGAAATTTGCTCCACGGCATCCCGCTTCCAACTACTGTCGTTCAATGACCACACATTCCGATACACCAAGGTACTTTTAGCAAACAGCTTGCATATTGCTGTTCACTCTATCAGATCATTACATACATAGAAAATAATAATAGTCCTATCTCACTTTTTTGGATACGCCTGACGATATCCTAGAATTTGATAAACAGTCGCCATCGAAGACAACGTACTGCATTCTATTAAATAGTCTTCGAGCCACTCACATATCTGGGTATCTATCCGTATATTCGTACCTTCGTTTGCAGTCTCCAGTTAGGTACTATCTCAAACGTCTTTAAAAATCTATAATATGCAATTTAACTTTTGCCCTTCATCCATACCTCGCAATACGTCCTGAGAGAAAAGGGCAATCTGAGTTTCTCACGCTCGATGCTTCCTAAAGTCGCACTAATGCACCTACAGAACCATTTCCGTCCCAAGGAAATTTACTGTATTACAACTGAGAATATGTTCAAGAATTATACAGAAAACTGATGCTAATGATATTGACCTGTAATTATGTGGGCCCGTTTGTTTGCCTTTCTCATACACGCGACTTTTCCAGTAGCTTTGGAACTTCGAGCTTTATCAAGCTTCGCTATAAATGCAAGCTAAGTAAGGGACAAATGCGACAGAGTACTCTGTATGAAATCGGTTTGGTAACTCGACTCGACCTAACTCGTTTGTTTTCAATTTCAGTAGTTATTTCGCTACATCGACCATGCCTCTTACTATGTCCTCTATTTGGGGGTCAGTACGATCATCAAATGAAGATATATTGCAAGGTCCTCCTGAGTGAATGATTTCTTTAATCTTAAATTTAAAACTTCCCCTTTAATTTTGTTGTCTTCCATCAACATCCCAGAATGATTAACGTGTGTCTGAATAGAGACTTTTAATCCAGTTGCCGATTTTACATTGGGGCAAAATTTTTTCTTTTACTACTCCGAAGGTGTTACAAGATCCGTTGTTTTACTGCATCCTGAGTATGTTGCAGAATATAAAGAGTTGACTTGGATTGATAGTGACTTTACTCAAGTAATTCATCCATTTGTCAGCTTCCAGAAGACGAACCTGAATAAGCGCTCATTCGTATGCAGTACTTCTGATCTTTTGTGAGATGTGAAATGTTGGAACGCTGTGTTCAACAAACGATAGAATTCATAGATTTTGTAGAACTATCGTCATTACCCTAGTTTGGCTGAAGCAGGGTTTGGGTATATATTTGCGAATGGGCTTCGCTCAAATGCTAATGTGTGATGTTGCTGAAAAAAAAATTGAGTATAATCTGTTTTCAGATATAATGGCACGAAACTGCTTGCAGAAACTAATAAATCTGATGTATTTTCTAGGCAATCTTACTGTTTCTGAATTGACACAGAAAGAAAATAAGCTATAGAAATTTCGAAGTTAGCTTACTATTTTCTCGAGAGCTACCCTTAGAAAAACGTCTAACTAGTATTAGTGTGTTGACGAAATTAAATCTTTCATAGGACACAGTAGTCATTGACAAAATTCATAATGTGGGCTACAGTCAGTTCCTCAAGATATTCGTATGATTTTGACGTCTACCAAGATGTACCTTCTAATGAAATGAACTATGTACATGGAAAAGGGTGTAGGTTATAACGTTCTGATGAAGCAGACAGCACCGTATAAAGACGTCCACTTTTTCAGGGTTTATGCACATAATTTCTTCACATCGTAATATGTTTCTCATAGCCTACTGAAGAGGCTATGGACCGCGAAAGGTCAATTTTTTTTTCCCAAGACCATCCAGTGTTCAAATGCACAACTACAATATGGAAGAAGTAGGCAATTACAAACTAATGTTTCAAGGGCATTGATATCTGCTGGGCATGAAAAAATTATAAGGGGACATCCAAGCAGCTCCGAAAGAAATCCACTACCACAGTAACTCTTGTGCTACAGTGCCAAAAGGACAAAATGACCAATTTCCTCAGTGGAACAAAGAAAGGGGCCGGTGCTCAACTTGCAGGAAACAATACTTTTTTCCATTCTCAAAAATGCAAAGTCTTTCTGTGCTTCAGTATAGACAAAAACTACTTCAGAAGACTCCACTACTAAGAGAAGTGTATGTAAAGAAGTTTATTGTTACATATTTAATGAGGTTTTCAATAAATCCATTCAGAACGCAAAACTTTGATTATACGTTTCCAGTTAACTTGAATGCCAATTTGCATACGTTTAATGCATTGCACGATTCAAATGTAAAATAAACGCTGAATGGTTTACAAATTGAAAATGTCAGTCAACTTCCCAAAAATTTTTACAGTGTATTTATAATAAGCAGACCGGTTTCTATCTACGCAGAGATGATTTGATTAACTGATGATTTGCTTTCGAATCGTATACCAGTTCGCTGCTTTCCAAATAAATGATTTCCAAACTGATTAAAAGGTGTACATTTATTCTCCAACCTTTCGGAAACTGTTACTAACACGCCGTTGAGGAATATCTACAAGTAATATTTAGTGATTTGCTGAAGTTAAGTGCATAATGACAGCGTTACCAGCTACGTTAAATACACACCGTCGATTTATTCGATATTAGAATATGCAATTTCGTACAAAGTTTACTAACAATGCTTCATCTTACAGAAACACAACTCTATCCATTATTTCAACATCAGAATGTTGTCCATGGACTGAAAGTCAGCTTTAGAAGCGACGATCGAAATAACGATTAACAGATTTAATTACAGTTGATGGTACAGTAGAGCACGCACCGGCGATTCGACGAGGCATATCGTCTGGCGTAGTTGGGGCTCCGCCACAGACTGCCTCTCTAAGTGCCCTCTGAAGAAAGAAATCCAGGCGGTCAGATCGGGAGACCCGCAGGCCATTTTACAACAGTCTTTGTCCTGTCCGAAGTCCATCAAGTTGTTCGTCCAGTATTTGGTTGCATTATGGTACAAGTGAGCTGAACAGCTCTTTCGAGTATCCACAGGTGCGTCTTCTAGAAGTACTAGAAGAACGTGAGGATGAAGAACGCGCCCACAATACATTTGCCTATGATGCGCACCACACGTTTTCGCTGCACGGCCGTTGATGTTTGTACCTCCCGCAGCCAATGTGGATTTTTGGCTCCCAACAGAGCATGAAATTACCATGTCCAGTGGTTGGTAATAATAATAGAACAAACAATAATAATTTTCAATCACAAAATAATCCAAACATTGTAGAATCATAGAACAATAGAGGAAACTATAGGAATAGAAATAATGGATACAGTAATAATAACAGTGCGTACAGGAATTCATATCAAGGTGGATACGGATTCAGAAATCAATAATCAGGTACTTTTTGACAGAGGAAATGATGTGAGGAAGGACAACTGGCGAGAGCTTATGGGAAAACGGAGGGGAGTAGGCAACACACTGAACGCACACAGGCACAACAAAATCAAAACATTCATTCCATTCAAATAAATAAATCAGATATAATTCAAGCAGACAATAACAGTAACTGTTTAAACGGACACAGTAAAATTCAAATCACAATGCAACTTCAGAACAGATAGAAAAACAGTACAAAGCTTGGGAAGATAGCATTAATTGGTTAAATTCTGAAATCGAAGGGAGCTGCCACCTCTTCCTACAATTAGAGAAATTTCAGATGAGGAATTACTCACAGGGTTGGTCGATGTATTCGACGAAACAAATTCAAATGTTTGTAAATTATCGGAGTCAACTACGTGGTAATTAGTCCGTAGCTTACAAACTACTTAAACTAAGGCAAACTAAGCTAAGGACAACACGAACACCCATGCCCGAACGGGGACTCGAATTCGACGAAACCAACAAGGTTAAAAATGAGGGACAAAAGCAGATAATGACACAAAGATAGAAACAAAGACGCAACAAAAGACACATAATGTCGACAACACAAATAATTACGAAGATATTGAAATTGAGTACATAATGAAATGTTTTGAAGCCAGAGAGAAAGAGACAGAAGAGTTCTATAGGAGATGGAAAGTGACAGATATCTCGCAAACACAGAAAGAAGCAGTCCTTTCTAAAGTTAGAAAAAAAGTCACGAATTAACAATAATAAACAACGATAAATAAATTTAAAAGTTTTAGAGACTTTAGGGCGTTTTCTTGCAAGGCACAAAGGACTAGTAAAGAGAAAATGGGAGTAAAGAAGAGGATGAAATCTAAATGAGGTAAAACCTTTTATATGATGATAAATCATGTAAATAAAAACTTTGCAAAGTACAAAGAGAACACATTAAATCAAAATTTCATAATTTCATACAGTGGTAGGTAAATTAACAACACACTACTCCAAGGTAATTAAAAAAAAGAATGAAGAAATAATAGATATAAAAATTAAAGATAAATAAATATTAATTCATAGCATGAACATTAGAATTTTGCATTATATAAGATAGGAAACATTTTAAATTTAAACTATGTTCATAAAAACAACATTGTAATAAATCCATCTTGCACATCACGACACCACACAGGAGAATCATCAGAGACCATCTCCATTCCGTTCGGCAACTACAAGTTCAAGATAACGACAAAGTATTGTCATGTTGAGTCAGCACTGACGGTATAGTACAACAAAACTACAGTATATTGAGACCTATCATCATCTCAATATGTAATTAGGAAGACAGATCACGAATTCCTTATATCCCATAAATAAATCACTATTCCTTGCCTGAGAAGAAAAGAAGAGAAATCAGAAGAATGATGCGAAGGAAGAAGATGAGAAGCAACTAAGGTCGTAAGAGGAGTGAATATGAACAGAATATTGATATAACTTTCTCTCCTAGCCTAAAAACAATTAGTACAAGTCTTTCCACAATCATTGTAGAGTGGTCATCACACTAGCCATATCTCAACGATACATTTGTATCGCTAACTAAAAGCAAACTGATACAGCAAGTTATGCCAGTCTCGCACTTACAGTACTTCTTTATGAAAACAACCAACATGAAATACTGATACAATGCAGATTCTTCTATCACAAAACCAACGTCGAGATTTTGTCATACTTGTTCAGGTGTGACAGAAGAGTTACACCATCTCTTCAATACTTAGCTGACAGTCGTAAACTGCTGTCAACTAGAGGCATAATTTCACAACGATGAAACCCATCATCAGGTGTTATAGAACTGCTCCACTCTGAAGACAGTCGACGAAATTCCACAACTACAGCGGATCGTCAGACAGGAAACCAACAAAAAGTAGCAGAACAATAAACTGTTTGGAAACAGTGATATTGAATATAAAAATAATTCATTATTAAAGGACACATGTGAAAATAGCAAAAAGTGTAATGTGCATGAAAATATGTTTTTGTGTTAAGTTATCTAACATATCTTTTATGTTAAAATGTTTGTAAAAATGTTAATCAATTAGGACCAGGGTAATAAAATAGCTTCTTCATTTTTGATTGAAGTACAGAAACACTAATAAATAAAAACCATTTATAAAATCGAAACAGAGAAACACAATATAGCTCTTGCAGACTTCATGCAAAGCTAACTATAAAATAAAACCATAAAAATATCATGTACACAGATACTGTACACAAACAAGGTTATAGAAATAAATCAAAGTTAGTTTAAATTTTGAAAAAAAGAAAAAGAAAACAAAAACTGGAACAGGTAATGTCAACGAAAGTAAATTTTTGGTATAAAACAAAACACAATACGCAATAAGAAATAAGAAAAGCTACATTGCGAAATGGCGGAATAATAATTGCGAATCGAAAATTTTTGCCGGTTTTTGTTAATGTTGTCCTTGGCATTAACAAAACCCTAGAGAAAGATTTTTACATAATGGGAGGGATATGTAAGGAGTCAAGTTTACCTCGCTGTCTTTTCCTGCATATTCGGACCACACAATTATATTTTACTCATCAAAACAAATCTTTTCAGTGGTAATAATTACATTTTGATATGCAAATTAGAATATCACATCGCAAGTACGACAAGATAATCAAGGGCATACGCGTACTAGTCTACAAACACCCAGTGTTTTTGTAAAGTGGAAGCTAGTCGTCCGCGTGCAGACGGCTGACGACAAAGCGCAGATGGACAGCCAGGTCCCCACAACAGACGACCCTGGGTGGTCTTAGGCACAAAAGCAACTTTTGATGTGCCTAAGTCTAACACCACTTCTGCTCAAACAATACGAGCATTATCTACCATTTTTTGTCTAGAAGGTTTTCCTCATACTATTGTTTCAGGCAACGGTCCACAGTTCACAATAATTTGAAACAAATTGTGCCATTAACGGTATTGCACACATGAAGACAGCTGCATTCTCCCCACAATCTAACGGTGAAGGGAGATGCTTTGTAAAAACCTTCAAGGCACAAATGACTAAATTGTGCCTTACACACAATAAAGAAGTTGCATTTCTGCTATTTTTAAGTTCATACAAAACTCTGACGTTCCTGGACAGGTCCCCCAACGAACTGCTTCATTGTCGTGTGAACCGCACACATCTGCTACACCCCGAAATTTTGTCGCCACGGGCAAGGCTCCTGCATAAATTCCAGAAAGGACCTACAGTGTTGTTCAGAGTGTATAACAAACGTCACTCTTGGGAACCGTGGGTCGTTACTGATTTGCGTGGACGTGCACATTACACTGTCCGTATGCCGACCGGCATGCCTTGACGACACAATAAAGCAATTACGTCGTAGGGAATACTTCGATGCTGCCATTGATTCCTTTCAGGTATGCTCCTGGCCCTACCCAGTAGCAGTGTTCCCAGCTTCAGTCGCAGTCGCAGCCCGCGCGCCTGCCGGCGGCCTCCACGCCATCACCCACCACTGGCGCCCTGCCGTCGCGGGGCCGTCCAACGCCTCCGCCTCCGCCGCTGCCAGCCCGACTTCACCCATGCGATCCACCAGCCCAATGGAGGTCGACGCTCCGTCGACACCTCTCTCGCCTTCGGCTACAGCCACACAGATGTCTGCTGCTTCTTCGCCGTGGACTGCAGCTCCAGCGACGATGAGAGTTGCACCACTGAGGATGCACAACCTGTCGTCAGTTTTCCTGGTTGTCCCGTCGGCGCTCAGGACGTGTGTTGGAGCCCAGAGAGCACCAGGTCCAGTACTATCAGCAGCACCTCAGCACTGGGTTCTTTGCCCACGCTGGCAAAACACGTTGCTGTCCGCGCCGGCTCGGGACTTCGGGGGAAAAGTCAAGTTGAACTCAGGCCGATAAGTGAAACCGCGTGCGCTTTCTCCGTCAGGCGTCGCTGTAGTGGTGATCCATTACATGAACGCGCTCCAGAGACGTGACCAGCGGTCCCGATGCGTGCAACAGTACATCCCTAAAAAGATACCATGCCACGAAATCGGGGCAGTCTACGATATGGAGTCAACTACGATGGCAGACAGCAATCTCAGTCAGTATTCATTCGTCATTCTAAACACTCTGATAGTACTGCGACTCATCTGTTGAATGTATTCTCATGTCTCTGGACAAGAAGTAATATTATATTGAAGAATTACGAGCAATCGGTACTGGCACTAGCTTGTATAAAGTTCCCAAATAAAAGTTATGTATTCGTCTTTGTATATAGGAATTTATGTGTCATACTGATAAATGTACAGACTGTTTAGAAACTTGCATCTGTGTCGGCTCCCATGATATCCTATAAATAGAAGTTGCCAGTAGACAGAATCTAAGCTACCTCTTATAACTGTGCGCTTCCTAAACTGTTCTTGTATTTGAGACGTGTCCCATCACTGGCAACTAGTTTCAGCACTGTCGACCAGTCTGAAAATGAGTGTTGGTGTAGGTAATATTACATTATCAAACACCAGTGTCATTCAATCTGAAATTATCCACATGGATCTAAAGAAATGATACCATAACTAAATTTTCAATTACACTTGGAAGGACAAGTAATTTCCTGAACGAGTTACATAACCAATGTTTTTCTGAAGGATGGTATTTCAGAGAATACGATATTGCGTTTAGGAAAAGAAAAAGACGTTTTCACGGTATTGGAAGCCTCACCAGCGCTAAAATAACGTTCCACTTATTACCAGTTCCATTACAACCTCTCATTACGGTAACAGCAGGATGTTTCTAAATTAGAGCCGGCAGAGGCTGCAGCTGTTTCGCAGAGAGTCTGCACAGTGGGCGCTCGCCCAGCGCAGGAGGCACTGCCGAGTAATTGCTGCTCCTATCCACTGCCTTTCGCGCACACATTTCAAATACTCCCGAGTACATTTACAGAGAGTGTTAACAGGCATTATATCGGTTTACTGTTCCCTTTAAAGACTTTTAAATTTGATGAAAAGCACCACACAGGAGTTAACTCTTCATCTGCACACTCCCATACATCGAAAAAAATTATTTAGTAATTTATCGTATATAGAGCAGTATGTTTCTTTAATCTTCTTTCATTAACTCTGTCTTGTGGATGAAGATATTAGGCCTTCAGTTGGTCAATTATTTATAGAAAAAGAAGTCCAACAGCGGCATTTTTATGGTTTTCTTTTCTTTACTATTTTCGTACACTTTCATTTAATATGTACCTATAATTCTTTTGGTAAGATTATGTGGTTTGTATGACATTGTATAGATATAACTTCCTCTACATTTTAGTATTTTGTCAGTACCTTGTATCGTTTTGTTGCACAAGAGCAGTACAAGTTATTACTTGGAATAATTATGCCGCATTAGTGTTACAGATATTGTAATCTTTATGTGCGATTGCGTATTTGGGCACTATATTTACTTACGATCTCTTGCATCCAGTACGTTAACCATTCTGTAATACAAGAGTGACTCGCCATTTCGTCATGGAGTTTCCCTCCTTATCTTAGACGGAAGATTATACTAGATTTGTCATCGGTTATGACGATTGATTCCTGTCGAACAATAACATAATGGCTTACTGCCTTTAAGTAAGTGATGCAGTGTCGATTTTAGTACGGTTTTCGTTTTTAATTCTATTCTTTATCTTCTAAGGTTGCGTTTTTGCAACATTTAGTATAGCAGAACCTAGTCTTATATTCCTTGCGTTATATTGGTGGCATAGGGTACCACAGACGGTAATTCGTGTCTGACATTTTAACATTCATATCAAGCAAATTTTATGTCTGAGTCATCAGTTCAGAGACTGATTTAATTCAGCTCTGCACACTTCATTATCCTGTACAAGTCTCTTCCTCTCGACATGAGAAACGCAACCCATAACTATTTGACCTTACTTTCCGCATTCGTCTCTTGATATCCATGTGTGACTTTTAACGCCAACAAGTCTTCCCATTACTAAACTGACGAGTTCTTGATATCTCAAAATGTGTCCCACCGATAGATCCCTTCATTTATTGAAGGTGTAGCTATTGCTATTCTATGAAATTCTGTTCAGTACCTCCTTATGAGTGACAAGATCTACCCATCTAATTAACAGCATTCGTATGTAGCAGCACGTCCAAAAAATGTCTAACGTCTTCTGGTCTGAATTATTAATCGTAAACGTTTCCCTCCTGTATAAGCCACACTTAACCCAAACACCTTTAGAAAATACTTCTTAATACTTGAAATAATATTTAATATTATCAGATTTCTCTTCTGTACAAACGCTTCACTTCCGATTTCATACTACACCTTATACCGTCTTGGATCATTCTAAGTTATTGTATTGCCCTAATAACAAAATTAATCTATTACCGTTATTGTCTCGTTACGTTATCTAATTTGTCCAACATCGCCTGAGACACTACATTCCATTACTCTTATTGATGTTTATCTTATACCCTCCTCTCAGGACTCTGTCCTCCACTTCAACAGCTCTTCCAGGCCCTTTGCTGTCTCGGATTCACTATATAATCGGCAAACCACACAGTTTTATTTCTTCTCCCTTAAGTTTTTTATACCTTTAACAAATTTATCATCGCTTCCCTTCACTGCTTTTTCAATATACAGATTCAATAAAGTTATGGAAAGGCTACAAACCTATCAACTCAACCTGGCCAACTACTGAATCTCTTTCATGGCCTTCGACTCTTGTAACTGCTGCCTGGTTTCTAACTTTTCTTCCATATATTTTACGCCTATAACATTCAGAATTATATTGAATAATTCCATAAACTGACATTCATTTTGGAATTACCACTATGATGGCACGGATCTTAGTTAGTTTGTATTATTGCACTTCTTTTAACGGTTGGTTTTGCTTATTATAGTAAGATTATACTATGAAAATGGTGCCTCTGGGAACATCCTCTTCATTTCCCAATTCTTTTTTTTTATGAATATCTTATTGCGAAAAATAAACCCTTGACGAATTTTGCTCGTCATGTGGTGCTCGCCTTGTACAGAAGTGATCCTATTAGACTAGCGCCTTTTTCTCCTTCTGGTTAAGGTAAGCCGGCCGCGGTTGCCGAGGAGACTGAGGCGCTCCAGTCACGGTCTGCACGGCCACTACGGTCGGGGGTTCGAATCCCCCCTCGGGCATGGATATTTGTGCCGTCTTTAGTATAAGGTAGTTGAGAGTTGTTTGTAAGTTTAGGGACTGATGACCCCGTAGTTAAGTCCCATAAGCTTAACAAACATTTGAACATTTGGTTAAGGTAAGGCAGCCATTACGATCCACTGAAGTGATTGATTCAGATATTTCTATCAGATTACTCTTGTAGACGCAGCCTAATGTTAAGCATGTTTATTATGTAATTTAGAATTCAAGAACTACAATTTACTTTTATTTATTTACTTTCAATAATGTGCTTCGGGAACTGAGGAGTCGGCCGATGATTGTTAGATAGGATTAATGATTGAATCATCGTATTCCGTCGTCGATTTTATCTACATATACCGCAATACATTCCAGAGATCTGGACCGGTTATTTCTTTGTATCCTGCGAAGTTTTCCAGGGAACTATACATTGGATACTCCGGACATTGGTCTTACAACGAAGATACCGTGGCACTGGGTACATCACATTGACACAGTCTCCACGATTAGTTAAATCTGTCGCTGGTTTCAATTTCGTGTATTTGTGCCTCATTCAACAGTCACGAAGCGATGTTTATTTTACCCTGAATCGTACCCTATGCGAAAGATAACACGCGCGCAATCTTTCCTTCTCATAACGCCTAATCAGGTTTATATTTTCAAAAATTGAAATTTTTCTTGCAACATTAAATATATGTATTGTGTTTTTCATGTTCATGGTGTGAGTTCCTGTAGTCATGTCCTAGTTCATGGACCACTGGCAATGTATGAGTGACCAAGTAAGTGGTCCTCACAGTTTGGGATAAAGATACTTTGGAAGAAGGTCGGTCAACTTGGACTCATTCGGAGTTGTGCTCAGGGGAAAGACTACCAATTCCATAGGTTAGTCACTTAACCATTAGCGGTGAAACCCAATAGTATCCTGGGCAAGTAAAACTTGCAACCTGCTTCTCAGGTACTTCGATTGGATGCTGGAAAAAATTGGGGCAAAATGCCCCAGGCCCTTGGAACTGACGGATTCCCACCTCAAATTGACTCCTCTGACACGACTTGGAAAACGATCTGGAATGAGATGAAGAGCTATTAACGTCACTGGGGACTACACTGGGAAGAAAGTGCAGCTGGAAGAGGCTGAAAGTAGGGTCGGGTTACATGTTCTAGCATTTAGTAACATTTGGGCGAGGAGACAAAAAGAGAACGAAGTGGGAGAATATAAGGTCTAGCGTCAGGAGTCAAAGCAGGATTGGCACAGTGGGCTTTACATTAGGAAAGCAATCTAGCCCAGCATAATTCCAATAAAATATGTAAGTGAAAGACTGATGAGGATAGATTTGGCCACGTGCAGCAAGAAAATCAAGAGTGTGTCAGTTTATTCGCCCATCAAGGTGAGATGGATAAATATTACGACACACTCCTTCAAGTGGTTGTTAAAGGGCAAGGATAGTGTTACGCTGGTTACTGACTTGAATGTCAGGATAGGAAAGCGAACAGATGGGTATGAAAAGGTAATGGGTAAGTTGTAGAGTGGTCAATTATTTGTTCATTTATTTTCTCTCTTTCTCGTGGTTTTATGTGTGCTGTGTGTAGTGGGAGTAATTTGCTAGTCCTTTTAATTTTTTATTGACTCTTTCATGTAATAAGGGTGTGTCTCAAAATATAATGTTTGGTCAATTTGCAGTAAGTGTCTTGGATGAAATTTTTTCGTTGTTCTTGGGAACAGTATTCGTTAGATGTTAGGCGCTGTCCCTGCCTGTGGAAGGCAGAACTGAGCTAGCGTTGTCGAGGGAGGCTGGTCGCTGGCGACACGTTTATGGCGGCAGTTTGCGAAGTGGGAACTATCTGTTGGTAGGCTCACTACCTGAGGTGGCTGCACTCTCTAGAAAACACTCGATAACTTATCGCATCCCTTTTAGATAGGAAGCAGTGTGGGCTGCATTCCACGGGGTTCCTATCATCACGGAGCCTCTTAGTGTACACCTTTGGGGAGGTTATCTTCAAAGTATCCGTTAGCCTTCCTTGTCTGCAGAATTACAGCTGGGGACTGTCTTTGGCCATTTTTTTTTTCAGCGTGATACTGCCTGGCGTTCTGTGGAATTTCGGTGCGCAATGGAGTCTTCTCTTGCCTGGTGTTCCATGCCCCCTTTCCACTTTGCTCTCTTATCCATGGCTATTTTGGCTACAAGCTCGCTAGATAAGACTTTAGACTCCTTTTAGAGCAAAAGGCTGGGAAACTATGGGCGTGTGGAATTTTCGAAAGGGGTGTTACCTGGCTTCCTCTGGAAGCGATCCGATTGGCTCTGTTTTTGTAGGCGACAGGTCTAGCTATTTGTCATAGCTGCTTGTCCATTTCATTGGCCGAAGGGTTTGAAATCTCCAGTGATTGGTACATCGAATTTAGGGGGGCGGTGACGCCCAGTTTTTGGCGTGGGCGGAAGAAGAGTGGGGAGACTTCTTGTGTAGGCTCTGGCTAGTTCGGACATCTTCTTTCAGATAGGACCTGAAGAGTTTATTCGCTCTTCTTGACTGAGTACTGAGCGTTTGGGGACCTTAGTTTTTAAGGTATCCGCCTGAAAGGGATCGCGGACTTTGAAAATTTCATGTGTCGACCCAGACAGAGACTCAAAAGGAAAGTACGTAGGCTCGAACAAACAGAAATACACCAAAATCGTATGATAGATAATGTAAAGGTTTCTTATTGCACTAGTGATACTCCCACATCTGCAAATCTCTGCAGTTGCCCATTAGAGGCCTCTGCGTGTGCTATGCCACATTGCACTTTGACCTGCCGGAACGCCAGTGGTGACGGTGCAGTGTGCCTCTGAAGTTGCGTTTTGTGACGTTATTTGTGTGGTGAAGTGTCGGATGGTTCGGCGATTGGTAATCAATCCTCCTAATATAGTGTGACTGGTTGAGGTAAAGTTAGGAAGAAACCTTCTTTGTGTAGATGGTATTGGTGTAGAAGATGAATCATTCGCATGTTACCTTTATATATTATAGTGTTTCTAATCTATGCTCATATTTCTGCACTATAATAGATACCAAAAAACATGTGAATGATTCTTCTTCTACACCAAGACAGTATTCACGAAGAAGGGCTCTTCGAAATTCCATCTCAATCAATTGCAATACATTAGCAGGATTGTTTACCAATCGCCGATCCATCTGACGCTTCACTACACAAATAACGTCACAAAGCGCAACTTTAGAGGCACACTGCAACGTCACTATTGGTGTACCGGCAGGTCAAAGTGGAATGCGGCATGGCACACGCAGAGTCCTCTAATGGGCGACTGCAGAGTTTTACAGATACGGGAGTATCACTAGGGCTATAAAGAACCTTTATATTATCTATCAAACGATTTTGGTGTATTTCTGTTTGTTCGAGCCTAAGTACTGTCCTTGTCAGTTGCAGTTGTTCATTTGCGAAACATCTGTGTTTTATATTATTGTTCGATATAGACTTAAGATTAGGCACCCACCATCGTACTCTCCGTACCGACGTGCTAGTGGTTTATGCATTTCAATTCTGGGGTCACTTGTGTTCAATACTCGCGTTTTGCGCTTGAGGTTCTGAGTGTACTAGCTGACACTGGGAGCATTTACCTGACAACTGCTATCTGTCGTGATAGTGGCGCTGTTATAGTTAAATGTCGATACTGCTTCACAGATCGTAGTGATATTCCCAGGCGAAAGAATTTTTTTCTCTTTCATCACCACTCCTTCAACATCGTCCACACGCCAGCGAGATACAGCGTCGACAGATCAAGGACTCAAGATTATTGGTAAAGTGATGTTCGCTAGTGTTGCTGGGGTTGCTAGGGTTGTTTATATAGTTGCAGTAATCACCCATCAATGTGTATGTGCGTGCGTATGACCGATGTTGACTTCTCTTTCCAATAACTTAGCGTCTCCGTCCACCTTTCTGTTCTACACTACAGGAACGCTAAATGAATAGCAGATATTTCACTGTGTTATGGCTCCATTTGTTTCATTCCTGTTAGATTTCGTATATTTATTTGTAAAATTATTTGTTTAAACTCAGACAATTTGCTGGTCACGCATGTATTCCGTGGTGTTAAACAATTTTACTGCATTTGATGTCCCTTTTATAAGTATTTGTTTTCATTTTTAATCCATTGCTTGACTACACTTTTAACTGTGATATCATTTACAAAATCCTTTATACTAATTGTAAACTAACCCCCGAATTTATGTATGCTTTAATGAATAAATGTATTTTAAGTCATACATTTACTTTCCTTTACAAATTCCTAACTCACTATTTTGGAAGGGTAATTAGACAGATAGGCAGAGGACTGTGTTTATTATTTGGTGCACTCTGATCAATTATCTCGCCACCGTGCTTGCAGATTTAGGGTGTTGGATCTATTCCAGGTTTTTAATGAAACATGTGGTGGTGACCCTTGATAATAACATTAATGAGGATTATATTTAAAATTAATTTGCATATCTGTGATTTGGTACATTCGCATACCAGTGGACCGTCTCTGACGAGTAAAAATATATCCACTCGGTGGACGTTATCCCTTCATTTTTGACGCAACGTCATACAAATTGTGGAGAGGATATGGAGGCAACACGAACGGAAAACAGCTTTTTGATTTCTCTTCAAGTATGGGCTCAGTTACCACAAACACCTTTTCTAAGTACATTCACCAGTATACTTGGAAGAGCAGGGGAACCAGATCTGTAATTGACGACCACCTAATTCAAGTGGAGACGGGAATTTTATGAAAAGATGTACGGTGTTGCAATGGGTTGACTTATACTATTTAAGCTCTTAGATTTCCCCATCCAGCAGTGAACGTTATACTCATAAGAGGACCGCTTGAAATAGTGACAAATAGTGGCAGACACGTCGGCCAATGTCCAGAAAAAATTTGTATAAAAATGACAGCGGCCGCGGAAGCCTTTATTTAACCTACGTCTGTGTGCAGGAACTTCGAGTCGTTACGGATAGGAAGAGGAAAATTGCCGAATATTCGTACCTTCAAGAGATTCAGGTACCACAAAACTGTGCCAAAATTTCTGCAGCTGAAGTGATACATAAAATCGAACAAGGAAAAGAATATTCGTGTACAAGCCTTTTTGTGGGAAAGGATACACCGTAAACGCACCAGCGTCGTCTCCAGCAACAGGAAACTGATCTAACTACACCTTGCCTTTTCGGGTAAACTGGCTTAAGAGGATTGGGAGAAAGTGGATATTTTAACCTTCCAGCAAGCCTAAAGGACACAGAATACAGTCGCCACCCGTCAGGTGATGATATTTGATACTCGCGGCAGCATACGACGAGAAATGGACAAACGACAGACACGCAGCGAACGGTGGTGAACCTATCCAGTCATGCCTTAGGTGACGCGGCTACACAAATCCTACCCAAGGGATGATTTTCGCAATCACACCTCGACGAGACCTAAAAGAAGACGTCTTAGCGCCGCGGCGGATTAGCCGCCCGTGCTGCAGCGCAGTGTTGCAGTGTGCGCGGCAGTCTGCCGTCGGGAGTTCGAATCCCCCCTCGGGCATGGATGTTTGCGTCGTCTTTAGTATAAGGTAGTTCATAAGTAGTTTGTAAGTTCAGGGACCGATAAACCCGCAGTTAAGTTCCTTAAGCCTTACAAACATTTGAACATTTTTTTGATGTCTTAGAATCCGTCAAGGCGTCGTTACGTCAACCTCGCTGAAGCAGGAGAAGATCCGACAAGAAACAGACCAAGTCTTGCCGCATGATAAACTTTCAAAGCAGAACATCAGCTACCAGAAAGTAGCATAAACATAAAGAACAACCTGTTCTTAGTAGTGGTACTGTCGGACAAGCTAAACAACACAGTGATGATGAATACTGTACGTTACGATGAACAAATGGAAGATCTAAGTGAACGCATCTACAATCAGCTTAAGGGAGATCCGTCGGTCAAGATAATAAAACACACGCAAGCACCGCTTAAGCAAACCAGAATTAACTTGGAGACTGCCAGAAGACTCAATCTGCAAGTTCCGTGGGCACCAAGGATATGGTAGTAAATGCAGTAAATACTCACAGCCTTACCGACTTGAAAAATATATAGTGCCAAAGCTGTGACATCTCGCGGGCCTCTTGGACTCTTACGTCACGGTCTCATCCCATTTTGTAGCGCTTCTTGAAGATAAACGAATATGAAAGACGGACATGATGGTCATCATTGACGTTAAGTCCTTATATACAAATGTACAAGTGTCATGAATATCCCAGAGGAACGCATGTCAATCGACGTTTGCGATCTGGTGTCCCGTTTTTAACGACCACCTATTTTAAGTGGAAAGGGAATTTATGAAGAGATGGACGGAGCTGCAATGGGCTCACCTTTCACGCCCATTACAGTCGATGTTTTGATGGAGGCATTTGAGGAAACAGCTCTCCAGTCCTCAAAACTACGTCTAAACTGCTGTCTGCGATATGCAGATGACAGGTTTGCCATCTGGCCTCATAGAGAATAGGAGCTGCAGAACTTCTATCAATATCTCAATCAACAGCATAACAAGATTCAGTTCACCATGGAGTTACTAAAGAATAAGGTACTCCCTTTCCTCGATGTAGAAGTTTACCGGAATAAGGAAGACAAATGTTCAAAAGTTTGTAAATCTATCGGACCAAACTGCGTGGCCATCAGTCCGTAGCTTACAAACTACTTAAAACTAGGTAAACTAACCTAAGGACAACACACAGACCCATGCCCCAGGAGGACTCGAACCTGCACAGCGAGCAACCGCGCGATCCATAGCGAGACGCTTTAGACCGCTCGGCTACTTCACCGCGGCGAAAGAAGACAAACTAGTCAATAAGGTATACAGGAAATCTACCAGTAGAGGCAGGCAACTTCACGCAACTGCCCACTATTATCCTACACAAAAGAAAACTGTGCTTCGCACGGTAACTAAGAGGGTCCATCGGATTAGCGATGAACAGCACTTGAAGGCAGAGATACAAAATCTCAGGTCCAGCTTCGAAGCAGATGGTTATGGGTAGAGGATGATTCAGTAAACTATGGCAACTAATGATGGAAATTAAAGGACAGAGCAAAACGAGGAACAAACTATCGGCTTATTGCCATATGTAGAAGGATTCCCCGAACAAGTTGAAAAATTCGTCTTCGAGTGGGCAAGAAACCCGTATTTCACAGTAAAAACGAAACAAGAGATATCTATGAAGAATGCAATTTATAGGTTACACTCATCCTATGAAATAGGCTTTGAGTGCGACCAAGTGTACATTTCCAAGGATAGTCGAGCCGAGAATACAATCTTTCATCAAAAATATGGCCGTCGGCTGGGCGGCGCTGAGCCTAAGCCCTCGTCGATTGTAACATGGAAAAATAAACACGACCACAATGATTGCTATCTGTACAAACTGGAAACATTGTAAGTATTATTGAAATGAGATACAGATTTCCCAATGACATGGAATTACCCCATCACACCCACCCTCTCCCTCCACCCTCAGACAATAGAGCTCTTCCAGGAATTCCCATGGGCAATGTAGCTCTTAAGGATAAATCACAAATAAAATGAAAATGCACTTAGAACATAGCAATTACCTTGGAAAAAGTATAATTGGCATCAAACATATTGCACTTACCAAGAGTTTAAATGTCGTAAGCAATAACAATTTAAGAATAACTGACTACTCCCACAACTGCTGATTTACATTACCTCACACACCAGACGCCCCCTCCATCGTCAGACGCCGCCGTGAGCCCCAATTAATCATTAATCTTCTTTTGTGTTTCAAATTAATTGCGACAACAATTGCCAGTGATGCTAAACATTCTGGAGGAACCTATGTTTGCAATAACAAGTGAGCCACATCGCTGGTCGACGGTCAGCGATCGGCTCATTATTTTTAATCGGAGATGGTGGATTGAGGCCGGCCGTGGTGGCCGAGGGGACTGAGGCGCTGCAGTCACGGTCTGCACGGCCACTACGGTCGGGGGTTCGAATCCCCCCTCGGGCATGGATATTTGTGCCGTCCTTAGTTGTAAATAGTTCATAAGTAGTTTGTAAGTTTAGGGACTGATGACCACGTAGTTAAGTCCCATAGACTCTACAAATATTTGAACATTTTTGGTGGATTGAGATCTTTGTACGCTGGAGTGGCCAAGTGATACTGACGGCAGTTGCACCACGGAGGCCGATCTAAAGCGGACTGTGCAACACAAAGGACGGCGGGCAATAGAAGTCACGCGGGGATGTTTACAAGTGACGACTTGGATGTGCAAGCGCTGTTGGTACCGAGTCGCGCCGGCCTGGTGGAACTACTGCTCTGCGGGCAGCTGTTGGTTTTTTGCAGCACATTTACTATTTGAGTGTATGCCGCCGTGAGTGTGGCCGTTTACTCGGAACTAAAACGCATTTTCCTTGGGTGGCCTGCGTGTGGACGAGGAGTGGCGAGGTCTAAACTTTGTTTACAAGATTAATCAATCAAACGTGAAGGCCGTAAACTCCACAAAATATCTAGGAATTACTATTACTTCAAACTTAAACTGGAAAGAACACGTACATAATGGCGTGGGAAAGGCAAACCAGAGACTGTGTTTTATTGGTAGAACCCTTAAAAGATGCAAAAGAACTATTAAAGAGACTGCATACACTACCCTTATCCGTCATGTTTTGGAGTATTGCTGCCCAGTGCGGGATCCTTATCATGTGGGTTTTTCGGAGGACATAGAAAGAGTTCAAAGAAGGGCAGCTCATTTTCTATTGTCACGTTACAGAGGAGACAGCATCACGGAAATGGTACAGGACCTTATCGCTGCAGCTTGGTCTACTTACAAAACTCCAATCACCAACCTAATGTGAAAATATGTTGTTACTCCCACCTACATAGGTAGAAATGATCATCAGAATAAAATACGAGAAATCAGAGCTCGAACGGAGGGATTCAGATGTCCTTCCTTCCCGCGTGCTATTCGAGATTACAATGGGAGATAAATAGTATAAAGGTGGTTGGATGAACCCTCTGCCAGGGACTTAAATGTCATTTGCAGTGTATCGCATGTAGATGTAGAGGTGTCACTTGATTCATCGGAGCAGTGGGGATGACGTGGGGACTTGTCACTGAGAGTCACAATGTGTGAGCACTGTTTGATCTGATATCCTTTGACCCCAGGTATGGTGCTTTACATTTATTTGTTAAGTCCTTCACGCTCGTTTCACAATGGATTCGTTCGTTTTACACGAATGGAGTATGCTTTTGGTCATCAGCCCAGCTGGCTCAGCCTCCGCTAATAAACACATCTCTCTATATAAAAGGAAGTGTCCCGATTGACTGACTGACTGACTCATCATCGCCCAGCCCAAACCACTGAAGATAGAAACTTGAAAAATTTGTGGAGGGTGTTTAACTTACTCTGTAGGCGTCATTTAAGAAGCGATTTTTCGATATTCCGTCCGTAAGGGGGTGAAATAGGGGATGAAACGTTTTTTGAAAATACGTAGCTATTTAGGCAATTTTGAAGCTAGAACTACAAAATTTCGGATTTTAATTCAGGGTTCGAATTAAAAAGACACGTGTTTCGGCATTTTTTGAAATTCGACAAATAAAGGGGTAAAATAGATGACGCAAAAAATTGATATTCAAAAATATGTTGCTGTTAACTCAAATTTTAAGCTACAACTACGAAACTTCGGATATGGAATCTTGGTCATGATTAAAAATCCAGGATTCTTACTATTTTTGGAAATTCAACAAGTAAGAAGGTTAAATACAGGATCAAAAATTATTTTTGAAAACACGTTGCTATTGATACAATTTTGAAGCTAGAGCTGCAAAAATTGATATTTGTATAGTTGGTTAGACGTTAAAAAATACGTGTTTCGGTATTTTTATAAATTCAACCATCAACGGGGTAAAATTGGAGAGAGGGTGTTTATCGAAAAATGTTGCTATTTAGGCAATTTTGAAGTTAGAACTACGAATTTTCGAATTTGGATTCGGGATTCGAATTTAAAAGAGACGTATTTCGGTATTTTTGGAAATTCAACCATCAAGGGGGTTAAATTGGAGAGGGGATGTTTTTCAAAAATCTTTGCTAATAAGGCAATTTTGAAGCTACAACCACAAAAATTTGTATGTTTTCTTGGTCAGAATTAAAAAGACATGTGTTTCGGTATATTCAGAAAATTAATCAATTAGGGGGTGAAATAGGGGATGAAACATTTTTTGAAAATACGTTGCTACTAAGCCAATTTTGGTGCTCTTAACTCAAATTTCAAGCTATAACTACGAAACTTAAGATATGGATTCTTCGTCAGGATTAAATAGAAACAAATAGTGCAGACCAAACAGCCTACGCATGCGAAGCAGCGGGGGTTCAGCTAGTTTAGTTATAAAACAGATAAAAAAACATTGTCAACCAGTTCTAATTCCTGTGAATGAACGTTTCGTGTTCTAATACAAGGCTACTCAATTACGTTGAGTGTTTGTTGTAGGCTGCATCTCTGTAATGTAGAGAACTGATGTGAAAGTTCGTGTTTAGTTTAATTCACGTAGCCATTCGCTCAGTTTAGGTTACATTAAAACGTGTTTAATCCAATGTTGGTTGAAAAACTAGATTTCTTACTAACCTTGTTATTTAATGTGCTATACGTTAGTGTTTAAGGAGAGACTCCTTGTTCATTTGTTGTTGATGGTATCGAAATAAGAAAAGCTGAGGCCCATATTTCCATTCTATAGCTTATTGAGCAATAGGTTTACATCTTCTTATTGGGCCGGTAGTATTTTATAATTGCTGAGATCTCCCAGGTAATTTATTGTTTTTCATTTGTAATCATTGCCTTTAGTATTTATTACATGTCATTAAATTGTTTCCTTTATTGTTTCGGGTTCTAGATGCTGAGTCTGTATAAATATGAGCTTCACGCAAGATTTTTTGAGTAAATTCTAATTAAAGATCGTTCTGCCCATTAATGTAATATTTGTTATGTTATTCTAAAGAAACTGCTAATGAATGTAATAAAGGACTTACTGATGAAAATGAGTCAATAAAAATGGAATCCGTCTAGATCACTAAAGTTATATTTATTTATTGCGTTGTTTTGGCACCTGTCATCATCAGATTTTCAAGATGAAGGAACACGTGTTCGTTCGATTTGTCTTACAGATTACTCAATATCGTGTGCCACATTTTATTGCAATCTTTTAAGAATTTTATTTACAATATGTGTAATTTGAATATCAAATACTGCTTTTTATAATCATTACGTTTTACCAAATCGATAAATGTTGAATACGAAAGAATCTCTTGGTTGCCACATTGATTTTATTAAGAACTCCAATGAAAGTTATACGTAATTAAAACAATTTATACGAACACTTTTCAAGTAATGATTGTAGCAAATGATTTTAATTAATTTAACACGAGTTTTTGAAAAATCGAAAAATTTGGCTGTATAGAATTTAAAATTTAAGATTTTTTTCTTTTTATATGATTGTAAAGGTAGACTATTTAAATGTAAAAACTGATGACAATATTCTACACTAGCGCCACCAGTCAGCTGAATAGTTTTTATATATATGTGTTATTATTCTAGACTGCAGTTGACGTACCTTCTAGGTGGATATTTTATTACTGACGCTGAACTTTACTGTACAAATTCAGAGGTTTTTAGTTGTTGTTGTTGTGGCCTTCAGCCCGGTGACTGGTTTGACGCAGTTCTCAACCCTATTCTATCCTGAGCAAGCCTCTTCATATCCTCATAAGAACGGCAACATACATCCATTTTAATCTGCTTACTGTAATCATCTCTTGGTCTATGGCTGCCATTTTTACCCCAAACACTCCCCTCCAATGTTAAATTCACGATTCCTTGACGTCTATGAAAGTGTCTAACCAATCAATCCCTTCTTTTAGTCAAGGTACGCTAGAAATTCCTTTTCTCCACAATTATATTCAGTACCTCGTCATTAGTTACGCGATCCACCCACCTAATCAACATTCTTCTGTAGCCTCACATTTCAGAATCCTCTATCCTCTTCCTGTCCACACTGTTAACTATCCATGTTTCACTCCCGTACAAGGCAACACTCCATACAAATGCCTTCAGAAAGGATTTCCTTACGCATAAATTAATATTCGATGTTGACAAATTTCTCTTTTTCAAATACGCTTTTCTTCCCATAGCCATTCTGCATTTTATATCCTCTGTACTGCGACCATCCTGTGTTATTTTACTACCCAAGTAACAAAACTCATCTACCACCTCTATTGTTTCGTTACCTATTCTAATTCCTTCAGAATTGCCTGATTTTCTTAGAATGCAATCCATTACCCTTGTTTTGCTCTTTTTAATGGTCATTTTATACGCCCTTTCAATACACTGACCATTCCGTTCAACTGCTCATCCAGGTCCTTTGCTGTCTCTCACAGAATTACAATGCCGTCGGCATAACTCAATGTTTCTATTTCTTTACCCTGATTTTTAAATCCTCCTCCAAATTTCTCCTTGTTTTCGTTTATAGGTTGCTCAATGTACAAATTGAATAACATAGAGGAAAGGACACGACTCTGTTTTACACCCTTCCGGAGCACTGTATCCCTTTCATGCCGTTCAACGCTGATACCTGTGTAGTGGGACGGATTATTGTCTCCGCTAGATATCTCATGTCAGCTCAGTTTGTGCAGGATAACTTGATTATATTTGGGTTCTTAAATGATTTTTATGTAAATGTTTAATGTTGTATGATTCTTAAAGAGTTTTTTGTATTTTTTCTATGTTTCATGTGCTGTGATGCGATTCAACCTACGAGGGCAACATCTTCGACGCCGATTCCAAGGAGTAAATATCCGCGGGTCGACGGCCACGAGGCAAGAAGATGTTGATCTCAGCGGTTGTCGTCGCAAGAGTTGACATTATTATCTAAGTTTTATGTTAAAACAACAAATTTTAAAAGTCAGTTCCATTTTGTCTGTCAATGACTACATATATAAAGTCATAGAAAGCAATAAATGTCATTAGGTTTAAACTTGACGAAAGTGTCAGAGTACATCATTTATGAACAATTATTTTACGATAAATTATATATTAAGGAAACGAGGAGATGATTTAATTTAAATATTCTTCAATCTGAAGGAAGTTTTTTTTTAAGGAATTTTTCGTAGTGGGAAAGTTTCGTCAAGAAGAATCCGATAAATGTTTTTTTTTTTTTTTTTTTTTTTTTTTTTTTTTTTTTTTTTTTTTTTTTTTTTTTTTTTTTTTACTTTGGTTAATCGATCATACTCATCGTTCTATAATCATTGAAGAAATATTATTTTTTATCTGTGGTTATAGCAACGACCGCAAACTGAAGAATTTCTTTTGACAGTCTTATCTATAAGAGAACTTGGAAATATTTTAACAAGAGTGACAGTTAAAGTCTTCTTCGCAAGAATCTGATTTTGAAATTTTGCAACGTATAAAGATTTTACATAAACATATTCTTGTTTTATTTTTATATAAATTTTTATGGGCGAGAGGACACCTCAAGGATTACGAAGTCTGATACGCCCACATTCAACCCTAATCATACAAAACTAGTGCTTTTCTAGATAAATTGTTAGCACACGTCCCGCAGCACGAAGAGGTCGTTCCGCTGTACGTGCTGTCTGGTTTTTGAAACTAGTTGTAAATAACCTTCTGTTCCCTATATTTTACTCTTGCTTGCTACATAATTTGAAAGAGTGTATTTCAATCAACATTGTCAAAAGCTTTCTCTAAATCTACTAAAGCTAGAAATGTAGGTTTGCCGTTCCTTAATCTATCTTCTAAGATAAGCCGTAAAGTAAGTATTGCCTTCCGTGTTTCTGCATTTCTCCTATAGCCACACTGATCTTCCCCGAGGTCAGCTTGTACCATTTTATCTATCCTTCTGTAAATAATTCGTGTTAAAATTTTGCAACCATAACTTATTAAACTGATGGTTCTGAATCTTTCGCACCTGTCTTCGTCTGCTTTCTTTGGAATGGAGATTAATAAATTTTTCTTAAAGTCTCATGGTATTTCTCCTGTCTATTACATATTAGATACCAGGTGAAATAGTTTTCTCACGGCTGCTTCTCCCAGATGCTTCAGTAGCACTGAGAGAATGTCATCTACTCCAGGGTCCTTGTTTCGACATATGTCTTTAAGGGCTTCCTCAGATTCATCTCTCAGTGTAGTATCTCCTATTTCATGTAACTTCGTAGGCTTTCCCGGCGTGACAAATCTTCGAAGTCTCTGCGGGTTTTCTGCCGGATAATAATACCAAATCGATTCAATATTTCGACGGTACAGCTGTCCGCTATCTTCAGGAAAGTGCTGCTGCTGAGTCCAGCTGAATACTGGTGCAAGATCGAAGTACCGCGTCCTATACAGGCGTCGGTCGCGTGCACGGCGCATGCGCCGGCCGTCCCAGTTGCTACCTCCTAGACAGGGATGGTGGCGCCGCCCCTAGTGGAACAGGGCACAACGATATATCGCTCCTTACATTGATCATTCCCAGGTGCTGGAATCCGGGTCGAACATTGCAATTTGATATTATTTAATAATGGATTCCATGTTCTGCTAAGAGGAAACCCCATGTCTCTAATTATTAGATTGTCCGTCATCCTGATTTCAATGTCTTCTCCGTATACACTTTTCCAGAAACCGGAGGTATTTACTCGTAAGCTTTCTATTTATTTTTATTTTTAATTTTTTTTATTTTTTTTTTATTTTTTATTTTTTTTTTTAATTGGAAGACTTTCAATACGTTTTAACATAAAGACTGTTTTCCGTCCGCCGTCCAAGATTAGGGGATTGCTTGGCTCCGTCAAAGATGACCTCGGACTCAAGAAACCCGGTGTTTATAAAATACCGCGTGAGTGTGGCAAGGCATACATCGGGGGTATGTTTCGAACTGTACATGATGGATGCGTGGAAAATTGCCGCCACATGAGACTATTGCAGCCGCATAAATCGGCGGTAGCAGAACACTGTTTAACGGAAGGACACAAGATGATATATGATGAAACCCGCATAATAACCAATACCTCCGCTTTCTGGAACAGTGTTTACAGAGAAGCAATTGAAATCAGGGTGACGGATAATCTAGTAATAAGAGGAATGGTGTTCCCTCTAAGTAGAACATGGAATCCATTATTACATAATATCAATTTGCAATGTTCGACTCGGAATCCAACACCTGGGACCGATTAATGTAGGGTGCGATATATCGTTGTGCCCTGTTCCACTAGGGGCGGCGCTACCAGCCCTGTCTAGGAGGTAGCAACTGTGACGGCCGGCGCATGCGCCGAGCACGCGACCGACGCCTGTATAGGACGCGTTGCTTCGATCTTGCACCAGTATTCACCTGGATTCAGCAGCAGCACTTTCCTGAAGATGGCGGACAGCTGTACCGTCGAAATATTGAATAGATTTGGTATTATTATCCGGCTGAAAACTCGCAGAGACTTCGAAGATCTCCTATATCAAATTCATCTATTTCTTCTACCCTTCCTACAATATTGTCTATAAGTGCATTCCTTTATGGAACCCCTCTACATCTCTTTCCACCTTTCAGGTTTCCTTTCTTTGCTGAGAACTGGTTTTCCACCTGAGTTCATGATATTCATAGATCTGTTTTTCTTGTCTCCCATTGTCCCATTTATTTTACAATGGGCGGTATTTTTTGTTCTATTTATACATTCTTCTACAGACTTGCCAGTCCTGCTTATCCATTTTGCTCTTCCTCATTTCTTAGTCGGCTGTACTTCATTTTGCCAGTTTCATTTACTGCATTTTCTATATATTATCCTTTCATCGAATAAGTGTAGTTTTTCCTGTGATATCCAAGGATTTTTTTGTAGGTGTTGCCTTCCTACCTATTTTGTCCTCTGCTGCCTTCACTATTTCAATTCTCAATGCTGCCCATTCCTCTTCTACTGATTTATTTCCCTCCGATTCTGTCAGTTGCCTAAAGCTCCTTCCGAAATTCTCTAGAACTTCAGGTCTCTTTAATTTACATTAGTCCCATCTCATTTTCCTACCTTTATGCAGCTTTTTTCAGTTTCAGCCAATAATTCATGACCAATAAAATATGGTCAGAGTCTATATCTGGTACCTCCCGGTGTGTCCTGGTCTCTTCCATGTATACAACCTTTTTTCGTGATTCTTAAACCAGGTGTTTTTGTCATAACTAACCTAGTCCCAATTCACCTTGTCAATATGCCTAGTCCATATTCACCTACGACCTTCTCTTCCTTTCTTTTTTCCTACTACCGAATTCCAGTCTCCCGTAACAATTAAGTTTTCCTCTCCCTTAATTGTCTCAGTAATTTCCTTTACCTCCTCATACAAATCTTCTTTTCCCTCCTCATCTGCAGAGCTAGTTGTTATATAAATTTGAACTACTGTGATCGGTATTGGCTTCGTATCTATATTGACTACGATAATGCAATCATTGCGCTGAGCCGCATCTCTGGTCATCGGTAAGCGATCGGATGATTATCTTTGCTCGGAGATGGTGGACTGAGATTCTGAAAGTTCGTGTTTCGTATTATTCACGTAGCCACTCGTTTAGTTTAGGTTACAATAAAACGTGTTAAATCTTGTGTTGGTTGAATATCCAGCTTTTTTTTATTAACCTTTTAATTTAATGTGCTATACGTGAGTGTTCGAGGAGAGACTCCCTATTCATTTGTTGTTGTTGGTATCGAGATAAGAAGAGCAGATGCCCGTATTTCCAGTCTATAGCTTATTGAGCAATAGGTTTGCAGCCTCTTATTAGGCCGGTAGTATTTTATAATTGCAGAGATCTCCCGGGGAATTTGTTATTGTTTTTCATTTGTAATCATTTTCTTTAGTATTTATTACAAATAATTAAATTGTTTCCTTTGTTTCGGGTTCTAGATGACGCGTCTGTATAAATATGAGCTTCATGCGAAATAGACTATATTGTAATTAAAAGTTGGTCTGACCATTAACGTAATATTTGTTAGCTTATTGCAAAGAAACTGTTTATCAATGTAGTGATGAAAGTGAATCATGTGAAATCTGATTACATGTCCCAGTCCTTTAGAATCCAGTAGCTGTGTCTTATAAGCGGATTAAAAAGTTCCGAAAAATCATGCCGCTTTAGGAATTCCTTTGTTACTGTCTCTGTGCAAAACATTATACTACATCTAAGTACACTCTGTTAGGTAAAGTGTTACAATTAATCTAAATTACCGTTTGTATCGTATGCAAAATTTTCGTCAGGGACATCAAGAAATCCATATATAATGCTACATACAATTACACACACACACACACACACACACACACACACACACACACACACACACACACACATTCAGCGCAAGTTAACGTCACCAGTCACGTTATTCATATAGACGATGTGTGCAACAGCCAACGGGCGTGTTTGAAAAATATTTGATGCAGCACATACGCAATCTGCTCGCATTAGTCCGCAGGCAAGCTGTAGCGCTAGCGACCTCCACAAGCCCCCGTCACAATAGTAGACAGTAGAAACACCTCTATTTGCGACCAACACACCTCAGTTTTATAATGCGTCACGCGCCTATACTGTGAGAGTCAATCACCCATTTAAACTCGAGCGCCAAGTAATCGAATATTACGAAAATGTGGAGCACCCTAATCTAAATTATTAAAGTCTTAACGTAAGAAAATACAAACGGTCACGCACTCGACAGATAATCTGATTGTGTCTCAATCTTTCAACAAAGCGAAACCGTAGCACAACGCAAATACCTTAGAGAATCACAATAAACCGTAGAAACATATGAACATAAAGAAGATAAAAGTTTGGAGATAAAACACCCATAAAACGGAGATGTTATATGGAGATAAGACAAAGTATTTAAAACGGAGCGAAACAGTGGCTTCATAAAAGATGTGATACTGCGATGGTGGAGAATAAAAACAGCTGCTTGAGAGTCAGTGGCACACACAAAATTTAAATGAGCACACGGCGGCAGCTATGGTTGCCTTCCACGTGCCGGTGGTGCAGTTATGAAGCCGGCATCGGCGGAGGGCTACAACCGGTACCCTGTGTCATTGGCTGGGCACTGTTACTAAGCTGACCGTAATGTAGAGCCGCAGTACAGCGCCGTTCTTCTGCCGTAGGCCTTGTTTATGTTATTATGTTATTACGAAAGGGAGCTCAGCAGCCCCCCCCCCCTGGCTTCCTGTTATGCGGGCTCTCTACACGGTCAGGGGCTGCCACAACATTCCTCTCCCCTACAAAAGTGTGCACAGCCCCACAAATGTCCATGGCGATGGGAACATCGTGGCAGGCAGGGCAGGGACGGCACCACAGCAGGGGCCACCGGAGCGGCCGGCGGAGTGAGCGGCGGCGGAGGTCCCGCCACACGATGGTCGGCGGCAGACGCTGACGGCTCCCTTTGGACTGCCTCGTTCACCAGTCGGGGGCGAAGCTGGTTGAGGTACCGGCGGGCGTTGGACCCAACGTCCCACTGCAGTGATGCCAACGCCCGACCGCAAAGTTTGGTGATGAACGCAGGTGCGCAGGGAGCTCGCTGGTGGGTGAACACCCGCGCCCAGACTGCCTGACTGACACGAAATGTGTGCTTTGCAGGACGGGCGTAAGGACACGGAGTCTCTGGAACAAGAATAGGTGAGGGAGAGCGGAACGGTCGCCCATGAGGTAACTCGCTGGACTTTTGCCGGCATACGGGGCGGCTCGATAGAACGCCAGAAACATTAGCATGGCTTCTTCCATCTAGTAATGGCGCAACAATGTATCGAGTTGGGTCTTGAACGTTCGCACGAAACGTTCCGCATGGCCGTTAGACGCCGGATGGAAGGGGGTAGTATGGACGAGAGAAATCCCATTGGTGGAACAAAATTGCTTTCCTACGTAAATTGTGGGCGTTATCGGAAACTATCGTTTCTGAAAGCCCTTCAGTGGCAGAGACCTTTGATTGTCTTGTCTAATGTGGTGGCCGCCATGCGTCATACATACAGGAACCCCGATCCAGAGTCTATCAGGGTGACCCATGAGATCCGTGAAGAGGCCCTCATGAAGTCTACATGAAGACGTTTCCAAGGAGCAGCAGCCTCAGGCCAAGAAAAGTATTGACCCGGAGCCGCTACCTGGCGTGGTGCTGGTGGATACGTGGAGGGCAATGTCTTTTTCTAACCCACGCCAATAGAGGTGACGGGGCGCCAGATATTTTGTGAGAACGACTCCTGAATGACCAGCGTGGAATAGGTTGAGAACACAACGTTGCAATGTCTGTGGGGTGACTACCTGGGGAATGTCCAAATGCATGAGGATGATTCCACTGCGGACGAGAAGACTATGCCTGTGCTCCCAGAAATGATGGATCGCCGGATCGTGAATGCTACGACGACTCTCCGGCCATCCTGCACTGATGAATGTGGCGGAGAGCTTCCAGTGTTGGATCTTCCGCAGAATTTGTTCGGACTGTGTTAGCGTCCAATTGGAGGGTGCCAAGAGCCCCGTCCACGTCCGGCTCCACATGGGAGCAGACCAACAGCGAGGTGTCAAATTCTCGGTCCGTTCCAACTGGCAGCCGGGTAAAGAAATCAGCTTTCGTGTGTCTGTCAGAAGCGGGATACACAATGTCGATGTTGAAAGTTGATAGGTTAAAGTGCCATATGGGTGGAGCACGGCAGCTCCAGGGTGAAACAGAGATATCCGGGGCTTGTGGTCGGTCTGCAGCGTGAAACGATGACCGTAAACGTAATCGTAAAATTTCGTTTGGGCGAAGACCAGTGCCAAAGCTTCCTTTTCAATTTGACATTACTTCAGTTGAACGTCCATCAGTTTTTTGGAGGCAAAGGCTACCGGCCTCTCGACGCCGTCCACCACTTGTGAAAGGACTGCAGCCAACCCTTAGTCCGAGGCGTCGGCAGCGACAACGAGGGGAAGAGAAGGGTCATAAGCAGCCAGACATGGGGGTTGAAGGAGAGATGACTTGAGCCTTGCAAAAGCCTGATCACAAGCTGCGTCCCACATCCAACGTGCACCTTTTCGCAATAACCTGGAAAGGGGTGCTGATAGGTCGGCAGCATTCGGTATAAAACGACGATACGACGATAATAGCTTATGTACCCAAGGACAGATTGAAATTGTTACTCGTTAGAGGGGGGGGGTGTAGGTTCTGGATCATCTCGACATAATCCTGGGAGGTGTGGAGCCCTTGAGCATCAATCTTGAACCCGAGATAGCAGAACTCCCACGCAAAAAATTCGCACTTTTCCTTCCGGCAACGCAGTTTAGCCTCGGAGAACACCTGTAAACGTTTTTTTGGCGAGGTCCCCTGCAGGTGAGCTTCCGACAAATCGTCCAGATAGTTTGCAGCGCCTGGGTCCTGGTTGGTGAGATGCTCCAAGTAATGTTGAAAAAGGCAGAGGCACTACCAATTCCGAATGGAAGGCGGCGTATTGATGACCTGGATCTGTTGTGATTCCTCGCCCAACGGTTGTTGCAAATTATTTTTAGCAAAGACAGTTGAGCCTGGAGGCCCACTAGCATATCAATTGACGGTACAGGATATGCATCAATGAATGCCTGCAAGTTGACCGTGAACTTAAAATCACCAGAGATGCGAAAGGCGCCATTCGGCTTCTCGAATAAGACTATAGGCGGCGCCCAGCGACTGTGTGCGATGGGCAAAGAACACCTTCTGCCTGTAGACGTTTATCAACGGCGCGAGTAGAGCCTCGGAGGAGGGTATGAAGACTGCCCGCACTTCGTCCTGTACTGAAAAACCTAGAAGACCAGAGATATCCAAACCCAAGAGGTTGGAGGCGCCAGCCGAGCGTACCACCTGAAACTGAGCGGTGAAAGAGTGGTGGTTGTACGCAACTCGCGTCAGGAAAACGCATCGACTTGATTGTGGAACTACGCACGTTTTGGGTGTAGGGTGATAACACTGGAGAGCCTAACTGTTCGTATGTGGCACCATGCACAATAGACACGCAAGACGCAGTGTCGAAATTCAAAATGTTCAAATGTTTGTAGATTTTATGGGACTTATCTACAGGGTCATCAGTCCATAAGCTTACAAACTACTTATGAACTAGCTAATACTAAGGAAGGCACAAATATCCATAACCGAGGGGGATTCGAACCCCCGACCGTGGTGGCCGTGCAGAACGTGACAGGCGCGCCGCAGACCACTCGGCCGCTGTGGCCGGCACGCAGTGTCGATTTGGAAAACGACAGAAATAGTGTCGAGCTACAGTGTGAGGAATGCCCGAAAATACTGGCCCGTTATCGTAATGCGGGTCTTCCGAGTCGTGTGTGAATGATTCGTCAGCCGCCTGTCCATCCTCAGGAATTGTGTCGCCAACGTTGTGTTTCTGTGCAGCTTGACAAACAACGGCGATGTGTCCCGTTCGGTGGCAAACCGGGCACCTAGACTGCCGGTGGGGGTACTCGGCTCGTTGGTGTTTGCGGAAGCAATCTGGACAAGGTGTGAAGGAGACCGTTATTCACGGCTTGTTTTCACGGTTGGACAAGACGGCCGCCTGACGCCAGAGGACTGGCGAGCCACAAAAACGTCGGGATCAAAGCGCGGTGACGTGACCGGTGAGCCTGTTCAAAGGCACGGATGATCGGCAGACAGGTGTCGGGCGACGGGTCCTATAATTTCAAGATCTCAGTTCGAAGACCCTCGTTAGGAGCGTGAAACACGACCATATCGCGAACAATGAAAGAGTATAGGATTGCTTGCAGGCGACGTTGGTGCACCTGAATTTACCATCACGAGAGAGACCATGCAGCGTCGTAACCCACTCCCTATATGTCTTGTCTGGGGACTTTCTACAGAATGAGAAAACCTGGCGAGCGTAGGTGACATGTACTTGTGCGTCAAAGTACTCAGACAAACAGTGTTTTTTTTCGAATCAAGCGATACACTTGGAGACCGACTGTTGCTAATCAGAAAGCCCAACGCTGGTTTTCCTACAGGACTCCATGAGCCAGGAAATGTTGTTCTAGCCATTCTACATAATTTGGCCATGGTTCCAAAGCTCTATCGAAAGCGGGAAACGTCGGCGGTGACTTATGCAGAGTGTTCCATTTTCCGGCAATGGAATCTACTCTGTGAGTTACGTCTTGCAACGCTGGGGAGTGCGGGTGTTGCGCCAACCCTTTGAGCGCCGCCTGTATCTGGAGTAGAGTTTCCGTCAAGGAGTGAAGAAATTCCTCTAAGGGAGGCATTACTACTGAGATAATGTTTTATCCCCGTCGCCAATTCTGTTAAGTCCTACGATCTGCAGGAAAGATAACAACTCCTATTATTGCTAACGGTTTATTAAACAAAAAACCCTCTGGGCGTACAATAACGTCAAGACAAAAGATGTTCAGTCACGTTGAACATCAAACAACAAGTACCATGGAATCTTCTAGGCGTACAATAACAAAACGTCAATAAACAAGATGGTCAGTGACGTAGAACATCAAACAACAAGTATAATAGTGAGAACATATACACAGACAATAACTATTACAAATGGAGCTAGGCCAAGACTAAAGAAATACTACTACACGAAATCTACACTGAGTGCTGCGACAGCTGGATCCGGCGTAGCAGCGGCCGGTGGCGGAGTATGCACTGCCCTCCACTCTTTGTTTTCCTTTATTGTAATTTCAATTCCCCTAAAAAGGGGCGGGCTGGTAGCGCTCAGAGGAGCTATTAAGCCTACAGAAATAAAAAGTTGACGTAGCAGAAACATATAAAATATAAAGGAGATAAAAATTTGAAGATAAATCAAATATAAAATGGATATGTTAAATGGAGACAAGACAAAGTATTTAGAATAGAGCGAAACATTGGCGTCTCGAGGTGCAGTGGCACACACACTATTAAAATAAATACTGGGCGGCGGCTATTAGTTGACCATTCCCTATTGTTCAATTAAACCGAGAAATACAGCACACTTACTAAGAAAAACACAAAACTGGTGGTGTTTGCTGCGGATTGGCCGTTCACTGTCGGTAAAATAAAATGATGTATCTAAAAGACACCACACTTTGTGAAGCACACCCATGGAGAATGTCACATACGACGGAGCACATGATTTGATGTAGGGGAATAGGGCATGAGAAGAGAGGGTGGGGATGAGCCAGTTGTGAAGGGATTGGGGAGATGATGTCCCAGGAAGGCGGTAAGAGGAGGAGCCGGAGGGGTAGAATGAGGAAGGAAGAAGAGGCAAGAAGGAAGGGATAGCCAGGGTCCTCAGGGAGAGAAGAGGGAGAGGGAGCAAGGGAAAGGAGCGCACGTGGTATGAAGGGTAGATGTTAGGTCGGACAGCATCATCCGGGAGGGGGAGGGTATGGAAGTTGCCACAGGAAAGGATTTGGAGTGTGGACAGGTGGAGAGAAGGGCGGATACAGTGGTGGGGGCACGACAACGGACCAAGTGCGTAGGGAAAGGACGAGATGATTAGGTGGGTCTGATTTGCGGGATATGCGAAGATGTTCAGTAAAGAGAACGAGGCGGGGGAAAGAAATATGATGATATACGTGGGGGGGGGGGATATGGACATACGGAAGACGAGGCGGAGGGCATGGCGTATCTCCAGAGATTTGTATTAGGATGAGGGAGCGGAGATCCAGGCTGGATGGGTGGCACATATGATAGGACGGACGAGGGATTTGTAGGTATAGAGGACAGTAGAATGGTTGGATCCCCATGTTTGGCCAACAAGGAGTTTGAAGAGGGGGAGTCGGGAGCGGGCTTCTTCTTGAATAGTGCGTAGGGAGTCCAAGAGAGGGTGCGAGCAATAGTGAGGCCCAGGTACCTTGGAGTAGGGGTGAGGTGGATGGCACGGTGGTGGAGGGTGAGATGGAAATCGCAGGGACTGAAGGAAGGGGTAGTACAACCTACAATGATCGCTTGGGTTTGGTAGGATTTATTGACAGGAGCCACTGGTTTCACCAAGTGGGGAAGAAGTCAAAGTGTTCTTGGAGGAGACGGTTAGAACGCGCGACTGTGGGAGCTAAGGCAAGAAAAACGGTGTCATCAACATATTGGAAGAGGTGTACGGGATGGACAGGCTTAGGCACATCGGAGGTATACAGGAGATACAGGAGGGGGGAAAGGACAGAGCCTTGGGGGTACACCAACAGAGGGATAGAAAAGACGAGAGTCGGTGTTGTGGAGTTTGAAGAGCAGACCATAATGCCAGACCCGATCGTAGGCCCATTCAAGGTCTAAGGACACAAAGGTGGCGGCACGACAGGAATTCGGCTGATGGGAAAGAAGTTGTGTAAGATGAAGGAGTTGGTCGTCAGTGGAGGACGAAAGCCACATTGGGTGTTAGGGAGGAAGCGGTGGAGCTGGAGGTGGTGATGGATGTGATGGGACAGGATGGATTCGAAGACCTTGCTGAACACCAGGGTGGGACAAATGGGATGGTAGGAGGAGGCATCAAAGGGGGATTTGTTGGGTTTAAGGAACATGAGGACTTGGGAGATTTTCCACAGGTGGAGGTAGCAGTCAGTGTAGAGGATGATGGTATAGAGGGAAGCAAGATTAGTGAGGAAAGGGAGGGGACATTCCTAGAGGTGGCGGAATGTGATGCGATCATGACCGGGTGCCATGTTGCGTTTGGTGTACAGTATCAACTGTATGTCGTGTGCAGGGATTGGGATGTTAAGGTCTGAGAGGGAGATGTGGTCCAGGTATTGGAAGGTAGGAGATAAGGGTGGGATGGAGTCATTTGGTTTCCCATGGACATCTGGGAACAAGGAATAATCAAAGTTAGAAGACATCAGAGAGGATAGAGGCAACTGATTATTCTCACTGGAATTATCAGGAAGGGGCTGGTCAAGGGGGAGGGGAGGGTAGGTGGGCGTAGATTTCGAGCCAGTAAGGCGGTGAAAGACGTTCAAATACTGAGTTGACGGGGAGGTGGGCACTAAGCATTGTCACTGTCTGATGCCAGTCTCGGTGATTTTTGGCAGTCAGGAAGTTGCGCACGTGTCGCTGGAGTTGCCGGTGACAGAAGAGTGTGTCCTGGTCACGGGTGGGGAGGAAGGAACGGTACAGATGGCTGGATTCCCGCAAGAGGACATACCTGTGAAGGAAGGGTGGGGTGGTAGGGCTGAACTGCTTTGGTAGGGATGTGGGAATGGACGGCATCAGACAAGGTCTGTTGAAGGGCCGGCCGCGGTGGCCGAGGGGACTGAGTCGCTCCAGTCACGGTCTGGGGTTCGAATCCCCTCTCGGGCATGGATATTTGTGCCGTCTTAGCTAGTTCATAAGTAGTTTGTAAGCTTAGGGACTGATGACCCCGTAGTTAAGTCCCATAAGTTCTACAAACATTTGAACATTTTCTGTTGAAGGAAGGAGGCAGCTTTCGACTTGATGGGTGATGGAAAGCTGAAAGACATCCCAGTCTACTCGGGAATAGTCATGGACGAGCTTAGTACTTCGTGGCGATGGACATTGGGGGCGAGCTTAAGGAGAACAGGATCGTGATGGTTGCCTATGGGATCAAGGACGTCAGCGGTGATGCGCCCAACGAGATTTGGAGAGACAATGACGACGTGAGGGGTGGTGTTGCTACAGGGGCGGGCGTGGGAGTGAGACAATGTCGCCATTGACGGTAGGAATGATCTGATGCCACCGACGGATTTCAGCAGGAGTATGAGAGTTTATATTGAGGTAAATGTCAATCGCATAGGTCGTGAAGGTGCTATCCATGTAAGGAAGGAAGTCATAAGGGTTAGGAACATGCGAGTGGACATAAAAAGTGGCACAGATGACGTTGAGGGAAGGGAGGAAGAGTGTGTGGATAAGATGTTCATAAGGGATGTTGAGGAGGGGATGTGGCCGAACCGGGTGGTGTCAGAGATGGCCAAAAGTTACTTCACCTCCTGTAGGGGGACGGGGAGGGTCGTGGCTCTGTAGGGGGTGGTACTAACTTGTAGGTGAGGGCCCTACACACTCCGGCGGTACGCTTACGAAGCCGGAATAGGAGGGGGGCTACACCCGGTACTCTGCTGTGATTGGCTGGGCACTGTCACTTGGCTGACTGTAATATAGTGCCGCACTATAGCGCCGTTTTTTCTGCAGTTGGCCGTTGTTTATTTTTATATGTTATTACGTAGGAGCGCCTCTGAAAGGGAGCTCAGCAACCCGCCTTTGCTGGCTTTTATGCGGGCACTTTACACGGTCAGGGGCTGCCACAGCAGTATCATTTGGTTGCTATTCAGGTACATGGGGCGATATCGTAAGAGATAAATACAACAGTTGTTGTTAACTATTATTAACATATGACTAAAATATAGTTACGACTTCCTCAGAGCACACATTTCCATACAAGTAACATCCACAAAACGTAACAAAAACCGATCACATTTTGTTTCGATCCTAGACATGTATTGGACATATAAGCGCACAATATAAAAGGTCAGCGTTCTCCACCACACCAGATACACAGTGATTCGATATGTTACAATAATTCTAACCATTCTTAGACCCAAATGACGATACATCTCACTTGATTTATTTAGAGTCCAAAGAAAGGGAGCATCATCAGCCGTAGCAAACTTTCCTCTCCTCGATTATTTAAGAACAAGTTTCACCCATTTTTACGAAATATCTGACCCAACTAGCTTAAGACATTCCTCGCGAGAGTTCGTAACAACAAACAAGCCCAGCCAAGTGACAGGGTTATCATAGAGACATCGTTACTTACAACAAATTGGCCGCGGCGGAGTGACCGAGCGCATTGAAACGCTATGCTTCGAGCAGCGAGTCAGTTCTACGACGGGGGATCGAATCCTCCCTCGGGCATGAACGTTTTTATTGTCTTTAAGTATGCGTTAATTTATACGTAGATTGTAAGTTTCGGGACTGATGACCCGCAGTTAAGTTCCATAAAGTTAACAAACATTTGAACATTTGAACAAAAATTCGATCTATCCATTATACGAGACATAAACAAGTTACTGCAGTTACTAGCTCTCGATAACATCATTCCCATTCCGACATGACTTAGAGTAATCCCAGTGCATCGTATTCCATCCCAAATCAGTCCAATACAGCATTTGAGCGCCAGCAACAATCTTCTTGGGATTAAACAAACGGAAAACCTGTCTGCAGTGCACTCAAAGTCACCAAACCATCGGAGATATATCAAACTCTGCGCATCTCGACGAACGAACAATAACTTTCCACCACAAGCATCTCCACTCCGCTATCTAGATTTGTCAATTGATAATGTAAACGCCACTAACAAACGAGATAAATTCATCACAACCCTAGCATAACTATTATATATCGTAACTCTGTGTGGCTCTACAATTGTTTGACATCTTTGCTTTACAACACATCAAATAATGATCCAGTTTTCGAACAATGAATTTCGCAGAGGATGACTGACTTACTTATCAAGAGCTTGATACCAGTATCTGAAACACAGTCATACACAACACCACACTATCCTTAACTTACCTCAATCTGTTAACGTCATCATTCAGTAATAAAACAAGGCCTTAACAAGTCAGGATACTTTTTTCGCATCAGACTGCGAATAAATGATACTTCTATGAAGACAATAGGCCACCAACACTTCGACAGAGAAACGAATGAAAAATGGCATAGTTCAATCAACTGTCATAATACCAAGTAACAAACCCACTACTAAAAGTGTGAGTGACCCACTTTTCCTAATGTCTTTGAATTCCTTCCGAACCATCACAAATTTGGGTCCTGAAATGGTTGTCAGAGCAATTCTCTGGAACCGATATATCTTGAACTATATTATTGGTAAAATTTGAGCATTTACTTTCTTGTGTTTCCTATCATTATTTGTGTTGAAATTGGGATACTTTTAATTATTTTATCGCATTCATTGTAGTGCACATCAAGCAGTTTCCTCCCCTACTAGAACGAACCATACAAAGCAACCTTAATTCGAGAAAGTCATCCAAACAAAACGTAGGACTTCGGATCCAAGAAACTACAATACAAATAGAGTTGTCCTAAGAGAGAGGGTCATTACTGACAATGCTAGATCTCAAGCTAACGATTACTGATAAACCAGATAGGAGATGCCTCGCCACTATACTGTCCCGAATCAGTTTTCCATTGACATCTAGCCACAAGAAGACTTCCATGTCGATAACATGAACCTATTTGCACCATACCCCTACTAGCAATAGACAAGGATTCACTCAAAATCAAAATGCTCACATATATCATGAGAAAGTTCAATGTGTAAAGTTGAGTTCGCACTCCACTGAAAGACCAACTGAAGTGGTAAACTGTGCATCCAATACATACATCCCAACTAATTTGCTTAAAGTCCTATCTAAAATACACGTTTATTGACATTGATTACCACCTAGGACAACAACTTACAGTTATCAAGCGAGTTCGAAGTCCAAATCAAGACAAGCCGAACTTCTAAAGTGTACAGGCGATATATATACCTCAACTAACATGCTTAAATCCCATCTAAAATACATGCTACCCATCCTCCATTACCAACCCATTGCATCAAGGTGACGTTGAGAATTAGGAGAAACATTAATTCCTTACTCATCCTGCTGACATGCGATCATAAGAGACAAAATAGGTTCAACTACCACCCAAAAAGATACAACTGCGACTTATAAAGTATGAGTTACTCCATCCTCAGCTGAGCGGAACCCACAACACATATACCATATCGTACCCTAGTAAGGCACCAAGGGTTCTTCTAATTTTGCTTACGTGAGCTATTTATAAGTGAGGAATAATTTAACACTTTGTTCCTCGCTTTCATCCAATAATCTTCTAACGAATGAAATGTCTTCCTGCATTTCCTATTAGCTCCACAACACTGAAAAAGCCATAATGTTCCAATGTAGGGAACCCAAAAGGTCTTTGAATTTTGCTGATTCAACTACACCCAATAAAAGTTTCAACGACACAAAAAGTTTGTTTCCAAACAAATGTTTTTTCCACACAAAAGTTTCAGTTTACACACAAAAGTTTTTGTTTCCACACACCAACTTACGGCTACCACATTTCGCGACGACATACAGTTTCAGATACAATACACAAAGTTTCAGCTACCAAAACCACAGATCAGTGGAAACGACAACATACCCAACAGTTCCTCTCATAGTTAGACACCCAGGTTCTTTTTGTTTTACGTTTACCAACAATCTTTCTAAGTGAAGGTCCATTTATTACTAAGTCCATCAAGTCATTGCACGGGTCTTGGTACACTTGTACTGTCTCTCTGTACTTCGTCTCAGACCCAAACGATCGAAAAACCTAAACATCCTCGAAGGTTGTAAGTCTTTACAACATTTACTGGATACAACTTGCAAATTGTTTTGTACTCGTTCTAGCACCTCTTGCACATGGCACAACTTGATTTCCAATGATGTACAGCAAACATAATGTAAAAAAGTCTATTTACATTCGAAAGGTAAATATTCGATCCATGATACACTTAGAATATTTGTATGTGCTCTCCCCCCCAACTCGAATCAAGCACAGAGCTTCGAAATTTACATTATGAAAATACCCCCACCCTTGTAAGACGTTTTGGTTACTTGGAGCTACAGATCATTATAACTCACATCCCTAGATCGACAATTAGATCCCATACAGCAGAACAAGCATATGACGAGTCAGGTAAGTGTAGTGAATTACATTTCATTGTAACTTGTACCATGTGCAATGGGTTTGCTATACTTAAAGATACAAAGTTTTTGCTAATAATTTAGTTTCTCAACAAAACACGATTTTTAGTTTTCCAAAAGTTCATCTTTTTATTGGAATGTGTACCTTGTTAAACTCATCCGTTTAAATGCAAAGAACACACCAAAACTATTATAGAGAAGGCGAACCAAAGACTAAGTTTCGTTGGTAGATGACTTAGAAAATACAACAGTTCAACTAAGGAGACTGTGTACACGAAATTTTGTGCATCTTATTTTCGCGATTACTGAATACTGTGGAATCCCCACAAAGTGGGACATAATGACGATTTAGAGAAAGTTCAGAGAAGGGCAGCGCGGCTGGTATTATCGTGGAGTAGGGGCGGGGGGAGAGTTCAGGTTTACATAATTAAATGAAATGCCTTATTTGTTGTGGCGAGGTTTAGTTGCGAAATTTGTTTCACGAAGTTTCTCTTGAAAATGAAAACTTATTTTGTTAGCATCATCCTACAGAGGTAGGCATGAGCATCATAATAATTAAAATAAATGAAATTAAATCGAAATTAGGAACATTTAAATGTTCCTTTTTCCATTGCGCCATTACAGAATTGATCTGTAGAGAACTGTAATAGAAGCTGCTCGATGAAGCTACTGCCATCAATTCACTGAGATTTGCGAGTAATTATGTAGATGGAGCTGTATATCCCATTAACTGACCTGGGTATATTATTCTACAGTAGATATTATGAGTGTTGATACTCGGACTAAGCTCTAGAAGATCAGATAGTGGATATGCAAGTAAATGTCGATATCTTAGCAGTTGTTATGCAAGAAATTTAAACTACACCAAATCTCTCGTCTAGAGTAATTGTTGGAGTGTGCAGAATTGGGTGTATTACAGGAAAACAGGACGATGTGTATTGGAGTTTGAATACATACTATCACTGTACCTGTCAGTTTACAGATTGAAGAAGAAATAGAAGACACTAATATAGATCTATGATACAAGTTCAAAATTAAATTAGTCAAGTTACACCAAATGAAAATGAAGAAAGTGAAGTTTTCTGTTCCTAAATGTATATCTGTTTCTGCAAGTCAAGAAGTATACAAATTGTAACGAAGGTTTCTGTACACTAACATTCGTGTTCTCTACTAAAACTCCTGAAAACTCTCTCTTATACTGTACTTTATATCCCTGTACTTAGAGTGTAATGAACACAATTATTGTAAACCTAAAATTCTATATGGAGATACCGTCGGATTGTAGTGCAAAATACATATACTAGGTCAAAATATTGGTACAGCAAAGCGATATACTTGGTTTTTAAACAATTTTCAACTTAGAAAGAACAAAGTGACGGAAAATTCTGTTAAAAAACCGTGCCGGTATAGTCAGCAGACGCTTTGGTCAAGGAATGCAGGGGAAGAGCACGGGCGTGTGTTGTGCTATTTGAGGTTTCTCTGTGAGTTATTGTTTTGTTTTTGAGTGTGGAGGTGAAGAATAGAGTCATTAGTGATCACTATTAGCCTCTGCAGCCGACATGTCAGTCGCTTTAGCTGGCGTAGTGACTCAGTACCTTATAGCTCCTTCCCGTTCATAGTACAATGTTCTATCCCTTGAAAATAGATTCTCCAAGACATCGCTTTCGAAAAACGTTTCAGTGCAGTCGGATGGTAGTCGGTTCCTGATTTTAAAGTAATTTATAGCGGTTTCTTTCGATTTTCTTAATGTTTATTATGATTCTCTAAGGAGGTGGTGCTTTGCTACAGTTCGTTTTGTTTAAACTTTGAGACAGAGCTAGCTTATCCCTCGAGAGCGTGAGAATCTGTATTTCTTCAAGTTTTCCATGCACCAGTTAAGACTTTAATAATTTAGTGTAGGGTGCTTCACGTTACTCGATTATGGGGTGCTAGAGTTTAAATGGATGATTGACTCTTACAGTACAGGTGCGAGACGCATTATAAATCTGGGTGCGACAAGGTGTATTGGTCGCAAATGGAAGTGTTTGTACTGTCTAATATTGTGATCGGGGCCTACAGCTTGCTTTCGGTCTAATGTGAGCGGTTTGCATATAAGCTGCACGAAATATTTTTCAAACACGCCCGTTGGCTGTTGCACACATCGTCTATATGGAGAGCGTGGCTGGTGACGTTAAATTACGGTGAATGTGTGTGTAATTGTATTTAGTATTTCAGATGCATTTCCTGTTATCCCACATGAAAATTTTGCATAGCATACGAGTTGTCATCAAAATTCACATATTACAATACCTAACAGAGTACAGCAAGAAATTCCGAAAGCGACATGATTTTTTGGAACTTGTAGCATTTATTCCTCCAAAATGTTTGACGATACTGGTAATTATTTTAACAATTGTTGTTACCTATTACTTATAAACTAGCATGGCATCTGTTGTTGCTGTGTGACTTTTACTAGAAAAGTAAATGTTCTTTCAAAAATTGTTAATACAAACATAGATTCTTGCAATTAATTTGATAGGTAAAACAGGATTTTTCATTGGACCAACATAAGGAGTATTCCTTATGGAGCTATAACGTTATATCACATTTTTAATAAGTCATTGAATCTGAAACTTAAGAGAGTATCAACAAAAGCCAAATGACGAGTGACTGATTCATCATGCTGAACCCATCCCACTTTCCACATTGTTAGTCATAAATATGAGTATATGAATTTTACAGCATACTAAATCAGCACCCATGTCAAGAATTGAGAGACAAACGCCTTCAAAGGCCACTAATTCCTTTAGAATAAGCTTTCTGCCACCGCTACTAAACGATCGCATCTGTTTACTTATGCCAGCCGACTACCAGCGTCCGTGACGTCAGCATGCCCCAGCACTGCAGCTCCTAACTGGTGTAGTGAGCGCGTAGCAGCCTGTTGGGACAGCGTGATTTATTGGGTGCTTCGGGCTTACACTCACAATATCGTCCTGACTTTAATGAAACCAGATTTTTTTTTTTCATTTCTCTGGATTGTGCATGTTGATCCATTTGTGTAAGTAATGTTTAGGTCATAATGTTCTGTGGAAACGGACAATGTTTCTTTTTTGGCAATATGGCTGCAATTCTATATTATTAGTTCGTCTCATGACACGGCAGAAAATTTGTTTAAATTTTTGTAAAGTTACATCTCCCAAATATTGAACGCACATCCCATATTGTATAAGTGAGTGCTTACAATAAGAGTAGCCAGCACGCAGCGGGAAGTCCCGTGATGTCACGGCGGGATGGCCTTGCCTGGGGCAGAGAGCGCGGCGCCGCAGGTGTAGCTGGAGGTCGCCACAGCAGGGCCGAACGACGCGTGGCCCGGCCTCATGTCGACGAACCATCCCCCCCACTCCAGTCAACCAGGCCACAGCTGGGAGCTGACCAACAGACAGCGATCGCCTGCGAGCTGCTCCGATCTAGCCTGGAGTACCTATGTACTCACGGGTGGCTACGAGTCTCGCCCAGATGCTGCAGAAGATGAGGTGCGTGTACACACACTCGACTTCAGCACATCACAGCCCTATACCAGCCAAGTGCAATGGCAGAACAGTAGGCTATCTTCTTTCTTCTCGCCTTGCCGTGACGCTTGTGTCCGACGGAGAAGCCTAGAAACCTCTACGTTTCGTTGCCAACGCGAACATAAGCACTTTTACCTTCAAGAAGAATTGGAAAGTTTCACATTTCTAACAAATCGCCTCGGCGATTCACTATCAATCCATCGTGGGACATGAATAGACTCTACGCTTAACCATTATTCAGGTGTCGGGAAGATCCTGATGCTCTTTAACTCCGTACCACGTTGGTCAGGCCTATTCAGCAGTGAGCCCCACACAAAATGGGTATCGCAAGATGTCCTCTCAATGATCATTTCACTATACATCATGGAGGAGAGATATCTGTGAGGAGGCATCTTTCCGAGTGACGGCATAGAAGAAGGAATCAGAACAACATTTGGGGGCGAGCACTACAGCTGTAGATGATGACAAGAAGTCCAGTACTAATTTTCTCTGTGTGGAGATAGTCTCTCCTAGTTCTTTCAGCCCAATAGTTCCCTGCCTGAAAATGTCCCTAGGCTCAATGTCGGCAGTCAACACATGCATTGTTGCAACCAGTGCTGAAAAGGTGAGAACTGTTTATTAATGGACGAAACAGCGAGGTGGTGCAGTGAAAGAGTTGTGTGCCAAAAATCCCGACCAATAAACGCTCCAAAAAAGCTACCCAGGCAGTGAGTGCTAAAGTGTAACCTCTCACGTCGCTATTAATTTAAAAAAACGCGTCACGAACTCACTAGTTGAGTCGTGTTCAAACTATCTACAAAAAAGTTGTATAAATTTCAATCTTTGAGACAGCCCACTTGGTCAAGGACATGACATTTTTCTTATTCTCCTTAATCAGTAACCATGAACCTTGTTGCAAGTACATTTGAAGGATGTCTGGCCTAGTTTCAGCTCCTTAGGAGTATTTTAATTCATGTTTAATTAATTCAACCACAAGGCAAAAATTAATACTCTCTATTCATTTTAATTTCAGTTTTGTTATGCACTAATGTGTTGTGTTTATGAATTATGTGCTCTTTATTGTTATTACTGATTTTATTGTTTCATCCCAGTTAACCTGTCCACGAGCCACTCCCAAATGCCCAATGTGTTACTAACTTTAAGACTGATATTTTAATGTTGTGTATTTTACATGTTTTGCTATAACGATCATATGACCTGCACACTTTAACATTAGTGATTCGTTCCAAAATTTTACATGAACGAGGGCGTGATGAAAGACGGCTGTTTGCTGTTTTTCTTTCATTGATGAAGTTTACATAATTGGTGTTGCAATCGATGTGAACGAGAAATTCAAACCGAAAACTGTATTGAGCCGTTAAAATGGCAACCCACATGCAGTTAAATTATTGAAGACCTTATAGATACGAATAGGCCTGACCTTGTTAACGATGTCAGTGTAGAGACAGGAGTTAGTGATCATATCATCGTAGCGTCAATGGTGACCAAAGTGAATAAACCAATCAAGAAGACTAGGAACATGTTTTTGTTAGAAAGAGCCGATAAGCAATTGTTAGGATCGCACTAAGGAAATGTTTAGACATCGTTTAGTTCTGGTACAATGGATGCAGAGGAATTGTGGAATAAATTTAAATGTATTGTAAATAAAGAAATAGTGATATATGTGCCTGTAAAGTAGATTAAGGATGAAAGAGATCCACCGTGGTATAATAATAAAGTTAGAAAGCTACTGAGAAAGCAAAGGTTGTTGCACTCTTGGTTAAAAAAAGAACACGCAAATGATGACGCAAATGAGATTTGTGCGTCTATTAAAAGATCGATGCGCGAAGTATGCAATAATTACCACAGCCATACCGAAGCAAAAGATCTTTCCGATATCTTATGCAAAATCGATAAGCGGGACGAAGCTCACTATGGAGTCACTCGTTGTTCAGGGCAGTAATAGAAGAAACCAAGCAGGAACATGAAATTCTAAATTTAAACTATAATAAATCTTCCACGCAGGAGGACCGCACTAAAGTACCATCATTTGATCAACGTACTAACTCCGAAATGGAGGTCATAGTAATAGATATTTCCGGTGTACAGAAGCAGCTGAGAGAGTTAAATACAAAAATGTCTCCTGGTCCGGATGGAATACCATTTCGGTTTTGCAATGAGTATTCTGCTGCATTGGCCCTTACTTAGCTTGCATTTATCGCGAATCTTTAATTCAGCGAAAATTTCCTGAGCCAAGGGACTAGTGTTTAAAATTGAATCTTGCCTGGGATCCCTTTAACTAGATTTTAATTGGATAAGCAAATTTTGGGGAAACAGTCTTCTTTTATCTGGCTAACATTTGCCAGGATTTATTTACGGTTGGCTTACAAATCCTCGAGATTTCGATGGCAAACTCCGCCATCAATTTCACTCTTGATGACGATAGCGGATCTTGCCATCGAAAGCTCGAGGATTTTATTCGACATTACGCTGCTTGTGCACCGAGACCATTTATATACGAATGCCACTGCGTAAGACTCAGACGACATAGTGAAGAGATCTTGGGACCTCACATGCTGTTCATGCAAGGTGTTGTTGGACCGGACTTCGTAATGATGGACGACGAAGCCCGACCCCACAGGCTATAGAGCATGAATAGTTGACATTTTCTTGTAAGCGGAAGATACTGCACGCATGTTGTGGCCTGCTCGCGCTCCCGATTTTAATCTCACAGAGTCTGTCTGCGATGCAAAATGGAGATGGGTTGCATCATGTCAAGGTCCTCCAACCGCTCACTGGGTCTTATGAGGTACGTATGCTAGAGGAATGGGAGTTGTTTTTGCAAAATGGTTATGACATCACTCGCAGCACACTCAATCGTTTTATTGTCCTCAGACCAGGGAATCTTTTTTCAATATTTTTAAAATATTTTGCCTCTTTATACGCTACAAAAACTCATGTCCGCTATAGGGGACATCTGGAAAATAGTTACCACAACAATACGGGGTGTGATATCTAACTATCCAGTTTATGTTAATATGGTTTCATTTATTTGTGTTAATAATAGTATAGGCTGCCTTTACATTAAATAGGGTGCTCACATTATGTCAGCCATTTTAGCACTGTTGCAGAAAGCACAAGTGGCAGTCTGTTGTGACTTTTCCAGTTCCAACATGTGCTGCCACCTTCCGTTTGTGTTGAGATGCCTATGACTGTGACGAACATTTGATTATTGTCGAGATTTATTTTGTTTTATGTCCCCTACAGGGGACGCAGGGACTGAGGACCGAAGAAGTACCGCATTTCTACTATAGTGTGCACACTCAGTACTGAGCACATTACTCAGTTGACGGGATGTGTTAGTAGACTCCTTAACATCGTAGAAAAGAAGGAAATAACGTCGTCCACCGATATGCGTGTTACAGCTCTTTCCGTTGTGTATTATTTAGATTCTTTCTACTATAAAATCAGATGTTTGAAACGTTTTGTGGCAAATAAAAATCCTACCGGTACCCTGAATTTTTTTCCATTCGTTGCTCTAATTTTGGACACCAGTTTCTTGTTGTAATTAACGTATATCCTTTTCGTAGTTTAGTGACACAGGGATTGTTTAAAATAATATATAGAATAAAAAGTAACATAAAACATGGTACTAGTCAGTATATGTTTCTAGTCAGTAAGAAAACAGAAGGTTCCTTAGAAAATATTTCTCCATTTTATTTACAGATGTGTTTAGGGGGACTAGCAGGCAATGTGAAACCAGTGAAGAGATTACGTAATGGCACCCTATTGGTTGAGACATCGAATTCCCAACAGATTGATTACCTCCAGAAAACAAAATGCCTCACGGAGTATTAGATACTACATAGCTCCTTGGATTACAGAAAAAAACGCGTCGTCTTCTGTAGGGACCTGGTTGACATTGCATTAGAGTAACTCAAGCAGGAATTGGTATTGCCGTCTTCCAGATACAATGAAAGGGGTAGATGGAAAACTACCAAAATTTAAGATATTCATCTTAACTTTCAATAGTCCCAGGCTCCCGGAGCATGTGAAGGCAGGGTGTCCTTGTTTAAAGATATGGGCAATTGTTCCCAACCCAATGGGCGGTTTTGTCAGTGCTTTGGGCTGGAAGAGAGACTTCACTTGTGCGGTAAAGTTGCAAGCGAAGGAGTTGATAGCACATCACGCGAAGAGTTCGTATATTCTGGTGAGGTAACAGCCTGTTTGAAGCAGAGATTTGATGGTCTACCACGAAGAGAAGAAGACAACTTAGCGTATTACCTATGCCGAGGCTAAAAAGACTTTCACGGCCGTGCAACCTCCATTATTTGCCGCTTGTTTTGTCAAGAAGGTGACATCGCTGATATAGGTGATTGTCCCTTACAACTATTGACGTAAATCATTCTGAAATATTTCTTCACTCATTGACACGTTCTGCAATTAGCGAGATAGAACACGGAATTTGTGTGTACACATTTTCCTTGGTAGAAGTTAGATTTTACAGAGATCGTAGTCGATAGTTAAAGAAGCTTCATTTATTCAAATATCCTTCTTCAACCTGAAAATTGTTATTGTGTCCAAGAAAAATCGCATATAAGGTACTCTATTGTTCAGTTTTCCTATAGATTTAACTTAGTTCTCATGTTCAAACATAGAAAAATGTACTACCCTAATCGGTGTGATAGTGGCTTTATAATTCTTTTTAATATTTGACTTTGCATTGTTACCCTCGTTTTTATGATTTTAATTTTATCTGCTATTTACTACTACTGTTTGAGATTTGCCAGCTAATAACACTACTACGGACATTGCAATTAAAAGTAACTGATTCATGCTCTGACTGAATGCTGTGACAGCTGACGGCCGGGTTTGTTTATTTATATATAAATTAAATAAAAGTCCCAAACTAAAAAAAATGTTATAAAATAGATTTCTCAACGGATACACGACCGCGGGCATTTAACCAATTATCACAAACTTCGATACAGCGTTGGGGTAAAGTATGACAACTGCTAAAATTTTGGCCTTTTACCTGCATCCTAATCACCCAGCTGATATTAATTACTTTATTTACTTTCTGTTATTAGCATTACAGCTTTCGCTGTTAAATTTAAACGGGGGCGGGGAAGGAATATTTCATAATAATGAAGACCTCGGGGGAAAATAACGATAACGTAAAGTGCTGATATATGACGACTTTTATGTTTGAAAAATAGTTTCTATTACATGTTTTACTATTTGTTTAATATTTATATTTCCCATCTATCGGCAGATTCATGTACTACTTGAAGAAAACGAAACATTTTGTCGGATGTCACTGTTTGCACCAAATACATTAAAAATACAAAGGTTGAGGACTATCATTAATTACCCCCGAGGTCTTCATTATTCAAGTTTTTCAAGTAAAACCACTACCCTTACACAAAATAAAATTTTCGAAGAAAAAAGAAAAAAAAGGGGGGGGGGGAATGTGAACACTCATTGCAGAGCAGACAAACATTTCCAGCAAGAGCGTCTAAGATTAATTAACTAATGGATTTACTGGTCTCCTAAAAATATAAATTTTTTAACATGTTTCAGACCACACTGCACGGAAAGAGAGAAAAAGAAAAGTATTTATTGGACGAGAAAGGGAATTCCTGTTCACAGACGCATTCGCACGTCAACCATTTTTACTCTGCAAGCACTTCCATGTTGTTGAAACTAGCAGATGAATAAAATTGGTTCAGCAAAGAGGGTGGCCGTTATTACACTGCTGATCTTAATGCAAGACTTGTGACACGCAACGGTATCTACCGCTCAAATATTACAGAATCCCCAAAAAACCGAACACGCACATCGTATAAAAAATATTATAAAAGGAGTCTACACGCGTGACTTGGTCACACAACAAGCGTAGCTGGCGTTCCTTCCTCTTCATACATGTATACTGAACGACTGAACAAGAAATATGGTAGGAAGCACATGGCTCCACTCTGCGCAATTACAAGCATGTCCCGCCAGGAGTCCTTCCGCGGCTCATTCTGCCTTGGTCTGATTACAAAAGACAAATTACAAAATGTAATACCTGGCAATTCGTGGTTGGAAATGAGATGTTGCTTATTCCCGTGACTGCTATCGACCACTGAAGGTGCCTTCCTACTTTGAAATTGCCAGACTATGGTCCTATTGAGTAATGGAGTGAAAATTTGTCTAAGTCCCATTACACAAAGAAAACTTTTAAATTCTCATACGATTTTCTCCGCACCTTTAAAATGAGGGTTTTCATAATCTCTACTAAATGAAACAATCAAACATAGCGTAATCTCAAAGGGTGAGGTAGCAAGCGGATACTAAGTCCCGACCGTTACCGTTGGCATCAAAGTGTTGGATGTACTGAAACTGCGTTGCGAGTCAGATTCAAAATAATAAGACACATATTTAAAAACTTGCTTACGAAATTTTCCAGCTGTCGATCACGGCACGTCCACTCTCTCGAGCCCCCAAGCTAACTTTTTTAAACGCGAGGAAGAAATCTGCCATTGGCCGGTTGCTGCCTCCCCCTCAAGACAAGCGACACCCGAGAAGCGCACTGCCACCCTCCCTCTTTGCCTCACCTAAGTCAAAGATTTCGCAACTGCTCCACCACCTCGAAACTATACTTGGTTAGTAAATACAGAAAACGGCCTACGCAAAACACATTCACACATTTTCATGTTCATGGTGGGGGAACAGAGGAAAAAGGAAGTGTAAAAATCATATTATAAATAAAACAAATAACGTATTTCCAGATCTAACTGGACAGATAAGTTGATCAGCGTTACAGTACGATTAATCTCCATAAAACTGTCATTGTGATTTGATTTACTATGAAACTAGCACACAGGGCTTAAATGGAGCGTAATGCAGCATCGTTTCAACTTCAGAGTGGTTTTCATTGTTAGAGAAAGAACAAAAGTTCATCGCATTTTGGGGATACAGTATATTGTCAAAGTGGCCTTTTCATACTGCGGCGCCATAAATCTAATTTAAAGAAAAATTGTGACATAAGGATAAACATTGGGAGGAAATTTTTCTTGAATCCTGACTATGGAAAGAGGCAGTGCCTGTCACGTCAATGTACAACCGAGAATAAAGGTTCTGATGGATAGCGCTGCTCGCAAGTATCGTCTCACGCAACGAACGTGATGGATCGCTCACTCTGTCAGCCTCTACGTGGCTGCCCTCTGACATTTCCGACCTCCTGCCGCACAACTACGTCATACACTCTGCTCGTACGGCGCTAATTGTTCTAAACTGCCTGCCTGATTGTGTCTTTCCTTCGTGCACACGTCTTCGGGTACAAAATAAATTACTGCCAGCCGGGTCGTTTTGAAAGCTCAGCCACTAGAGCACTTCCCACTGAAAAGAGAGGTTCCAGATTCGAGCTCAGGTTCAGTTTTCAGCTGCCAGTGCGATTCATATTGACACTAATTGAATATTAATGCATAACAGTTAGTCTATTTCATTGTTACGTTAATTATTCCTTTCGCAGAATAATGAAGAAATTTTGTTAGTAACGGTAGTATAAGATATATTTATAGTATCTGGATAATAAAAGATTCTAGAGGTCATTATTATTGGTATCTACTTACGCCTGAAGTGCGTAAAATTAAAAAACCAAGATAAATTTCAAGACGTACAAAAGATTATTATACCCATAACGATAATATAATCTAAATATGTATAAATTATTATGGTGTGGAAGAATAAAGTTCATTTACATGTCTTTGAGAACATTACATTTTTTTTTTTTTTCCACTGCTCTGGGTGAAGTGAAACACGTGCATTTTGACTTGGCATAGTGATTCCTTACATACCAACAATAAAATTGTAATAAATGTAGTAAAACTACACAATTACACTAACAAACATCTATGGAATGTAAACATTTTGAGCTGCCAGTGCTATTCATATTGACACTGATTGAATATTAATGCTTAACAGTCGCTACGGGAGTGAAAGTACAGGCACCGGCGCCTGCCGCTAGACATCCCCTCCAACAACTTTGACGCGCTATGGCGTCGATGGATGACATTTCCGGGTATGGGTTTTTATGTTCGTTTCTTTCCTCAAGACGCCTTCTACAAACAAGTTTGTTGGTATAATTGTGTTAATTCTGAAACACACCTATGGAACACACACTCATCTGAGTTTTCGACGTCCATTTACTGCCGGAAATTTGTACAGGACGAAATTTTATCACAAACATTTTTATATTGCTAGCATGTGAGCAATCACGCTGAATAGCCCGAGTAAGCGAGTTTCGCTTCACCCTGTATAATCACACTGCAGTACATCCAGTTTGGCCGGTGGACAGAGTAACTCTTCTTGTATGGCACATTGCGACAGAAAACACATGTCCGTTACTAGGAGCCGCGGCGGAGTGGCCAAGCGCATCGAGGCGCTATACTACGAAGCGCGAGGCCGTTCCCCGTCGGGGGTTCGAATCCTACCTCGGATATGGATGTTTGTGTTGTCTTTAGTATGAGGTACTTCATAAGTAAAGTTTAGGGACTGATGACTCCGCAGTTAAGTCCCATAAGCTTAATAAACATTTGAACATTTTCTTAATAGGACTAGATAACATGAAGTAGCAACTGTAAACTCCCTCCGACACGCCTCAGGGGGCCCACTGGGTACTAACCGGCCGCCGTGTCATCCTCTGCCCGAAGGAATGCGTCAACGGATGCGGTCAGCGCCCCGCACTCCCGGCCGTTATGTCAGTCTTCGTGACCGGAACCGCTACTTCTCAATCAAGTCGCTCCTCAGTTGGCCTCACAAGGGCTGAGTGCACCCCGCTTGCCATCAGCAGTTTTTTTTAAGAAATTAAGTAAAATGATGCCGTTGACTTCCTCTTAAAAAAAAAAGAAAGAAAGAAATCTCTCTCCTCGAGGCATCAAGCGTCATTGTTTTTGACGGATTACAAAAGATAATTGCATTCGGTTCCTTCCTGCGTACCTCCAAAGGGATAGGGGTTCCTCCCACAACTCCATCAAGGTACATTTAATAGAAAATAAAGTTGTGTAAATATTAAAACTTCTACGGCACAAAATAAATAACACTTCTAACTCAATTCAAACTTAAACAGTTCGCCACATGGAAATTTATAACTCCCCAAAATGTCAAAAGAAACAGTTTTAAAATTTTTCTGGTGGGGATCTTTTTCTTTTCAAACACACGATGTCTCCTTGAGAAGATAGATAAATGCATGGAAAGTATTCCACCAACTATTTCAGTTTCGTATGCGAAAGTACGTGTTCATAAGTTAATTTAATTTGAATGAGCTAAGAGAATTTTTCAATCCAAAATTAACAAACAGTCACTGAATCGGTACCTCACATTTCAAGTCAAAGATAACAAAAAGTGTCGAATCATTAAGAATAACGTTCTTGTATTTGTCAAGTTTCTAATTTTACGTTCGTGATAACACAATAATACAAACTAAATTAATTTCAGCCATCACCGTCATAATAGTTTTTCAAAGCCGTAATTGATCGCAATGTCTAAGTAATTTGCAAAAATCCGGGTATAATTAGTCCTAGTCTTCAGAATCATATGTGTTACATATAGGTAGTGTGAATAGTGATAGATTCTGTATGTTGCAGATGCAGTACACTATAAACTGTATGAGCCACAATCCATGCTGATCTTTATGTGGACGGATATGGCTTGAAATCTGGAATGAGCTCATTGTCCACCGAAAAACTGGCAGTGCTGGCACGAATAATGAGGGGTAAAAGTCGAACTGCCATGTTTCAAATCGAAGCCGACGTCGGACACAAAAAACGATTTTCCACCGTGTCTTCACATTGACATTCTCCACACAAGCTGGATGGTCAAAGGTTGATACGGTGCAACTTTTCATTGGTGAAGATCACTCTGTTGATCATTTTGTACAAAAAGCTGCTGACGTCCGCCGTCAGGCAGGGTGCGTGAACGATAGCCCACACCGTCTTCCACGACGATCTCGGACATCGCCCTTCCATCTTATTATTGTCTGGCTGCCCCCGCAAGCTTGAATAGACTCATCTTGCTGTTCTCGTCCGAGGATCGAGCTCTTCTAAGTATATAAGTTTTCTGGACGTAGTAGCCCCTAACGTATCACAGCCGGTATGGCATGATAGTCGGATTCAGTGGGGCCAGCTGAGAAGCGGGACGATAATCGTGAAAGAGCACCGCCGTAGGATGGGATGGGTGCTCCTCGATCGTGACGCTAGTCCGATGGATAAGAAGAATCGCCACTTTCGTCGCAAAGTGAATGTCCGAGCTCACCACTATCGCACGGCAAAGTGCACGTAGCATAGCTAACTTTAAAAAATGTCCCCTCGTCACAAGAACCAGTAGACAGGCTGTGTTATGGCATGACCTAATTCCTTTGGTACATGGAACAGTTGCGCGAGGTACCAGCCTTTACTCGGTAGGAACGAATGAATCAAAGCTGTCCTCTGCATCAACGACAGGGTGCGGGTGGCGCTCAGCTGTGCCATCGCGCGTATCCCATGCAGGACGAGGCGCCAGTTGGAGGTCGCTGTCTACAAGAGGTTAGCTTGGAAACGAACGCCCAAAATTTTATGTTCCTGTTTTATGGTAAACCATGGACGCGTAAAGCCCCGGGACGCCGCATTGATCGGTAAAAATACTGTTTTGCGAGGATTAATATTCGCAGCCGAGGCTCTTTCATACTGGGTTAGCACTGTTCTAATAATATCTAAATCAGTGGCGGAAGACACCAAAAAACCAAGGTCATCAGCGTAAGCATGACACACCTGAGTGCTCTCACCAATCCGTATGCCCTTACAAGAACCTGACAATTTGCGCAAAAGAGAGTCCAAGGAGATCGCGAACAACGCCATTGATAATGAGCATTCTTGTTTCACAGAACCATTTATGGGAACATAATACGGACACGTGATGTTGATGCCGTGAACGAAGAAAAAAGAATATTTATAAATTTTGTTCCAAAGCCAAATTTCTGTATAACACGCCACAGGTGTTGATGGCCAACCCTATCGAAAGCTGTTGCAAAATCAATTGACAATATACCTAACGGGAGTATATGTGTCGTAGCGTATGCAATGGCGTCACGGAACGTGGCCACAGCGGCACTGCACAAAATTGGTACTCACTTATTACTTTACCCATAACCACTTTCATACGGAACGCAACATATTTTGTGAACAATTTGTAATCACAGTTCAACAGTGTGAGTGGACGGAGATTTGACATTCTATGATTAACTGTCGTCTTTGGCACTAAAGTTACTATTCCCACCAAAAAGGTTTTAAGAACAGGCACACCATATAAAATTTCATTGAAAGCCTCAGTCAAAAAACAGATCCAAAGAGACGCCAGAAATATGAATAAAATTCCGGTGGTAATCCGTCAACACCCGGTGATTTGTTCCTTGCACTCGTTTTTATAGCCGGCCGCGGTGGCCGAGGGAACTGAGACGCTTCAGTCACAGTCTGCACGGCCACTAAGGTCGGGAGTTCGAATCCCCCCTCGGGCATGGATATTTGTGCCGTCCTAGTTCGTAAGTAGTTTGTAAGTTTAGGGACTGATGACCCCGTAGTTAAGTCCCATAAGACTTGCAAACATTTGAACATTTGCACGTTTTTATAACATCGCTTACTTCCTCCAAAGAAAATGGTTCGGTAAGTGACGACGATCGGTGACAGTTAAAACATGTGGGACGTCACTAAGCAGTTCAGTGGTGGCAACGTTATCACATTCTTTAGCACTAAAAAGGTGTACAAAGTGCCGGTGCACCTCAGTACCGATTTGCGCCTGAGTACGGAGCCGCGCGCCGTCAGCTGTTTCCAGTTTGGTGACGTAACGGCGCGCTGCCCGCCTGCGCTCTCTCAGCTGATGGAACAGGGAAGGCGCTTCGTCGACCAGCTGACCAGCCTGACTCCGCACAACACAACCCTGTAGCGACTCTTTCTTCACGACCAACAGTCGGCTTTTAATTTGTCTAATTTGAGCCATTACAAAGGCCGGATTGTCCTATTGAATATGGATTGCATCGTTAAGACAATTTTCACATGTTTGTAAATCTTATGGGACTTTAACCACGGGGTCATCAGTCCCTAAACTTACAAACTACTTATGAACTACTTACGAACTAGGACGGCACAAATATCCATGCCCGAGGGGGGATTCGAACCCCCGACCGTAGTACCGTGCAGACCGTGACTGAAGCGCCTCAGTCTCCTCTGCCACCGCGGGCGGCAATTTTCGTAGAACTGCATTGTCGAGCTTCTCAATTCTGCAACACTCTGACTAAATTCTTTAACGGCTTTACAAAGTTCCGGCTTCAGATATTTCACCCACCAGGATAGAACGATACTTCGTGGCCTGCTGCTAACTATAGTCCTTTCAAAATTTGGATATGTTAGATGACGCACATTAAACTTCCAAAATTTGGACGTGCGTAGTTTTAGTGCCATCAAAGAGTGCAACCGGCAGACGTACGCACAATGGTCGGAAAAAATGACTGCATGTACTCGTGATTCTATAACGAGTCGACTTCGTCCTGTTGCATGGAAAAAGGTAAACCCCGGTGCGGGAGAGGGGGAGGGGTGCAGGTAACGCCAAGAATCAATCAAATTCATTTCTGTGACGAGGGTCTACAGCTCTAAACATTTGTTCGGTTGGGGCTCCTGGTCCATATCAGTCAACACACACTTAAAATCACCGCCCACGACAGTAGGCAGGTGGTGACCACTTAAAAGATGAAAAATGTCGCGACTGTAAAACACACGACACAATGGCTTCCCCTCAGTACCGGATGGGGCGTACACATTCACATATCGGATACTGTTTACTGTACAGGCCACACTACGTCCATTTGGAATAACATCCACGTCACTATACTCAATTCCAGCTTTAATTAGGATAGCAGTGCCACAGTTACATTCGACGTCAAAGTTTAAAAGTACCTGATATTTCAACACAGAATGAATATTATCGGTTAAAACTTCCTGCAAAACATCACATCTGCTGCAACAAAGTGCAAAAAATCCTCCAAACTAAGCAATTTCACATTAGACGTAACTCTGTTAATATTTATGGTAGCAATGACAGATGGTAATTGTGCTACCATACACAAGAAAATTCAAGCACAACAAAAAGAAAACTAGATGGTGGTAACTGCCCATCATCCTCAGGGAGGTCAACCCCCACTCAGTCGATTGGTTAGCGGTAACATTCGGGAGCGCACCCGGAACATCCATTTGTGTCACCACACCCGAAATTGCAGCCGATGCGACTACTTTCTGCGTGGGAGGCCCTGACAGAGAGTCTGTTGAAGAGGAGCGCGCGCGCCCGTCTGGAGGGTTTTCAGCTTTCCTTTTTTGCGCACATTGAGCCATTTCCACATCCATGGTATTACTCGCATCCGAAGAACGCAATATATCCTTAAGATGACGCACCATCTCCTCTCGCCGGTCGTCCACACGGGCGGGTTGGCTGCTGGCCGCGAGCCGCTGTTGTCGGCGGCCGTGAGTGGCTGCCGACCGGGAGTCAGCAGTGGCACGGCACGTGGCGTTGTACGAACCTTCTGCTGATGTTTTGGAGGCTTCCTACGCGAATAAGGTTCCCATTCAGGGGACGAGCTGCGCTCTCTCCTAGAGGAGAACCTTCCTGACCTATTGTCAGAAGTGCTCGCACTCCGATATCCGACTACAGACCCACGCCTGTCGGAAGCAATATCACGCCGTGACTTCGATTTTTAAGAGATAGCTTCCCTTTGAGGACGAGCAGCCAAAGAGGCGGAAGGTGACTCATTCGTCACAGAAACTGAGGTAGTGGTCTTGGGAACGGATTCCGAAACTGTCGACACTTCGGATTCTTTCTGTGGCGACACAAATAGTGTCACCAATTAAAGTTTCGGAGACATTCGACTGTACACTTTCCTCTACTGTAAAGGAACTGTGGCAACAATGTCCTTCTCAACGACAGCCGTCGACACCGCTTCTATTTCAGCAGCTGGAGGTGGTTCTGATCCCGTGTCAGCCGACGCAATAGGTACTGTCGGTTGTTCAGGCAAAATACCGTCTACTACTACTGACTGAGAAGTTAACTGCACATCAGCTATAACTTCATTCTGAGACACAGTAGGAGTAACGTCCATATCATTAGAACCGCGGCCCACGTCGCCTGTACGTCATCCTGTCCGCCTAACGGCAGCTGCGCAGGGCGCCTACGCCGCGGACAGTTTGAACGAAAATGTTCCGTACCATTACAGTATGAACATGTTTGTGACTGTCCACTGTATGTAATAAAGCCACGGTGACCGGCCATACGCAAGAGGGACGGATCATGCTTCCTCAAAATTATTTTCACCGTCCGTATTTTCACATTGAAACGGATAAGCTAACGACCATTTTTCCTTGATTACGGACACAACATCACCGTACGCACTAAAACAACGCGGTATGGTTTCTTTCTTTACTTCAAAAGGTAAATTAAACACACGCAAGTTCCTAACACCAAGTCCAGCATTTGTTACTTTTACACCAGTTACTCTACCATTAGCGTGCATAAATTTCCTTACACCATCGTTAATGTTCACTATAGTGTTACAGAGTTCCGGGTTACTAACTTTTACAAACAAAGAATTCAATAACGTGCCCAACTGTAACCCCATTACGTCGTTATCTGTCAATTTCACTTCGTTCATCATCCAGTAATGAATTTCCAAAGCTGACGGTCTGGCTACGGTACGGTCAAATTCACATTGAATATTGTTCTCTCTACCTTCAGATTCCATTACTGCTTACAGTACTTGATGAAAGAAACACCAACACCACGAAACAGCGGAGCATCCTCCGCCAAGACACAGCACAGCGCAGCGCACGCGACGTAAACACCACAGGCCGGCCGGAGCGCAGTGCACGGAGGTGTTGACAACCAGCCAAGTGCTAGGCAAGCACGACAGTGGTTAACTTCGGTGATCTAACAGAAACCGGTGTATCCACTGTGGCATGAGCGTGAAGTAGCAACTACCAAATGCATTGAAATGATCCCCCTGGTGTAAACAACTAACATGAACTGACGGATGAAAACGGACAGGGTACCGATCTGAGATGGGATTACAAAAAAAAAAATGTTTGTATAGTATGGGACTCAACTACGGGGTTATCAGTCCCTAAACTTACAAATTACTTATGAACTAACTAAGATTAAGACGGCACAAATATCCATGCCCGAGGGGGGATTCGAACCCCCGACCGTAGTGGCCGTGCAGACCGTGACTGGAGCGCCTCAGTCCCCTCGGCCACCGCGGCCGGCTGAGATGGAATTCATCTTTGGTCATGTTGACGCTGTGTGCTTTCTTGTTCGGTGTGTACTGTCTTTCTGTTTTGTGGTGTCGCACAAGTACAAAGTGCGCGCCACTTACTTTCGCCGCGCGCCGCCATGCACGCACGGCGCGGCGTTCTCACGACTATGAACAGTGCATTCCTGTAGTGAAAATAGTGCCTTCTGCAACTGCTCCTTGTAATAGTGCCCAGTACTGTGTAGCTAGTGACAGTAGACATCACGTAGCTACTCAAAAGTGTAGTGCAGTAGTTAGTGACTCTGTAGTAGCCTCGCATTGCGCGGACGCCGATCCAGCGGTAGTGCCATCTAGTGACAGTGTTGTTAATCCGCTGCGTGCCGAGTCTGCGCCGCTTACTTCACTACGCGGCCCGCGCAAGCGCAGTAAACAAACCGGAGCAGACGTTGCCCACATTCGCGCACCTGTCGTGCGCCAGAAGCACTAACTTTTTGTGACTCTTTAGATAGACAATAAGACGGTGCAATTTCAGCTTGATACTGGTTCCGCTGTTACATTAATAAATAAAGATACTTATGAACTTCTCGGTTCGCCAAAATTGTCGCCGTCACAGCATGTGTTAACAGCTTATACAGGTCAAAATATTCCCGTGCTAGGAACGTGTAGCCTGCCCGCCTCTTTTCAAGGTGTAACGAAAACAGTTGCTTTTGTAGTTCTTCAGGCCAAATCGACACAGAACATTTTTGGACTAGATGCTTTTGACTTGTTTGGTTTATCAATTCAAAGAGATGTGCTTCAAATTTCGTCAATAGTGCCTCAGGATAAAATCATTGCATTGTGTGACAAATATAGTGACTTGTTTTCGCCGGAACTAGGTTGTGCAAAAGACTTCGTGGCACATGTAACATTAAAAGAATCTGCAGTTCCAAAATTTCGTAAAGCTAGACCAGTGCCTATCGCATTGCGTGATACAGTTGCCGAAGAACTTAAACGTTGGCAAGATAGTGGGGTGATTTCTCCTGTTTCTGCGAGTCAGTGGGCCTCGCCTATAGTAATTATACCCAAGCCGTCAGGAAAACTTCGTCTCTGTGCGGACTTCAAATCAACAGTGAACAGTCAAACAATTGTAGACATTTATCCCCTGCCCAGACCTGACGAACTAATGGACAAATTAGGGCAGTCTCGCTTCTTTTCTAAGATTGATTTAGCAGAGGCATACTTACAGATTCCACTTGATGACGAGTCAAAAACGTTTTTCGTCATTAATACTCACATGGGCCTTTTTCAATTTCAACGCTTACCCTTTGGCAGTTCTTCCGCTCCCGCTATTTTTCAGCGTTTTTTGGAACAGCTGACAGTTTCTGTACCGTGTTGTTCGAACTATTTAGATGATATTGTGGTATCCGGACGTACAGTTGAAGAACATTTAGCAAACCTGGAGTGCCTTTTCAAAGTGTTGACTGCAGCAGGTCTACGTTGTAATAAAGCAAAGTGTTCGTTTTTTCAAAATGAAATAGAGTACCTAGGCCATGTGATTAATGCCCAAGGAATTCATCCCTTACAGTCACATCTTCGAGCAATCAAAGACTTGCCTCCTCCTAAGAATGTGCACGAATTGCAAGCAGTAATGGGGAAGCTGAACTATTATTTCAGATTTATTCCCAATGCCTCTCAGATTGCAGCTCCACTGCATCACTTACGTAGGAAAAATGTTCCTTTTGTATGGTCTAAAGATTGTCAGGTTGCCTTTGACAAACTAAAGTCTGCACTACTCAGTGATGCATGTTTGATTCCCTTTGACCCACAGAAGCCTGTAGTGTTAGCAGTTGACGCCTCGTCGTACGGTCTGGGTGCCGTTCTGTCGCATCGTATTGGTTCTTACGATCGTCATATTGCCTTTGCATCCAAGCTACTGACGCCAACGCAACAGAATTACAGTCAGATAGAAAAGGAGGCATTAGCAATCATTTACGGCGTCACAAAGTTTCATCATTATCTCTATGGCAGAAAATTCTATTTGTTGACAGACCACAAGCCTCTCACGTCGTTGTTCTCACCCACAAAGCCAATTCCGCCACGAACGGCACAAAAGCTTCAGAGATGGTCCTTAATACTGTCTAATTATCAGTATGAGATTTTGTACCGACCTACCACTAAACACGCCAACGCGGATACACTTTCCCGACTTCCGGTTGGCCAGGATGTGTCGTTTGATTCTTCAGAAATGGCATGTTGTCAGATAGAAATGTTTGTAAATCTTATGGGACTTAACTACGGGGTCATCAGTCCTGTCATATAGACTCCAGAGATGCTACAGCTGTCGCAGATTTCCCTTTGAACTCTCGTCGGGTTGCACAGGAAACAGCTGCGGATGCAGACCTAAGTGTGGTAGCACGTTTTGTTCGCTCTGGGTGGCCTGCCAGAGCCAAAGACATTGATCGGCCTCTGGTTCGACGTTATTTTGCACAACGTCATGCATTATCTTTAAGTAAGGGTGTACTGTTGTTGCATACCGACAACGACCATGCACGAGTGATTGTTCCTCGTTCCCTGCAACGAGAAGTGTTACGCCTCCTGCATCAAGGACATTGGGGTATTGTTAGGACAAAGCAACTGGCCAGACGTCATTGTACCTGGGTTGGTATGGACGCTCAGATAGAGAACATGACGTCACAGTGTACTGTTTGTGCGGAGCATCAGGCGGCTCCTCCGCAACGTTTCTCAGATTGGCCACGCCCCAAGGGACCATGGCAACGATTACACATTGACTTTGCCGGACCTTTCTGGAATACGCGCTGGTTAATTGTTGTAGACGCTTTCAGCAAGTTTCCTTTTGTGATTGCCATGAACTCAACGACAGCTTCTAGTACAATCAGTGCCTTAACATCAGTGTTTTGCATCGAAGGTTTGCCTGAAACTATCGTCAGTGACAATGGACCTCAGTTTGTTAGTGCGGAATTTCAACAGTTTTGTCGTGTGAATGGCATTCAGAATATCACCACCGCACCTTTTCACCCTCAGTCCAATGGTGAAGCAGAACGTTTCGTTCGAACATTCAAGTCTCACATGGAGAAGATGAAAGGTCAGCACTCCAGGCAGCAAGCTCTTCAAATTTTCCTGTCTACGTATCGGTGCATGCCACGTGACGGCCCGTCTCCTGCCGAGCTGCTACACGGCCGCCGTCACCGCACTCTCCTTCACCTGCTGCAGCCTCCCACGCACCGAGTCGGTTCGTATGGCGCTACGCGTTTTCAGGTTTCCACGCCGGTGCTGTACAGGGTGTTTGCTGGAAACAAGAAGACATGGTTGCCGGGCACCATTCAGCGCGTGCTCGGTAGCAATATGTATGTTGTACGTTCTTCCACAGGGTCGGAGCTGCGGCGCCTCGCAAACCAATTGCGCCTGCACAGGCCACGCGATCCTGTCTCGGGTTTCTTGATTCCAGACCCCGTTCACCGCCAGGGAGCACATCCACATCGTTCGTCGACGGGTCCAGCGTCCCCGGACTACGAGATCGTCCCGATGGAGATTGACGCGACTCCGCCGCTGTCGCCGCCGCAGATGACAGCGTCACCGAGAGGGACTCCGGGACCGTGCGGGCCCCCCCAGCTTGGGCCACGCACCTCAGTAGAAGATGACCTGCTCAATCTGGGCGGCGGGGTGCGCCCTTCCCCAGGTTTCGGTGGGTTCCCTGGAGGATCGCAAGGCGGATGCCGGGGCGCGGACGGCGTCTCGATCCCAGCCTCAGCTACGACGCCCGTCCCACCAGCAACGCCCCCGCCCAGGCCCTCCTCCCAGTGCCGTCGCCGTGGCCCTCAGCCCTACGCCACGACGGCGCGGCGGTTTGGGGGGGGGGAGGGGTGTGGTTTCGCACAAGTACAAAGTGCGCGCCACTTACTTTCGCCGCGCGCCGCCATGCACGCACGGCGCGGCGTTCTCACGACGACAGCCACGAGCGCCCTCTGCGACAACTCCGCTTTTGGCCACCATTGAAGGACATTGGGCACTTGGCACTTGGCACTTGGGACTGAGTTAGCAACCAGTTAGGACCTTCGTAATCAGATAGGCACCAGTGAAGACTTTGCTATCGTACAGGCACTAGGCAGGCCTCTAACAACTATGTATCAACATTCTGCAGTACTATGTAAAAGTTAAGTATTGTATAAATACTGTGCAATATATATCTCGTTCTAATTTACTCTAGTGTTTATAGTTTCTGGCTGCTCCCCTCCGTACCTGCACCAGCGTGCTATCTATATTCCTGTGTCGGTCTCATCCACCCGGCCACCGACACCTACGACGAGGCTGGGACACAAAAGCGGCGACGAAGTCGGGACACAAAAGTGGCGACGAGGATGGGATACAAAATGTTTATTTGTTGAAACCCGAGGTTTTAAAGATCGTTGCACATTGCTTCCTCACTGCAATTTCGTCTTGAAAATGGCAGGGTGGTCTCCTGCCGAAATATCGGCCTGGCTGCATACCCGAAAGTTTTTCAAAGTTCTTATTCCCCAGGAGAAATTAAGGAACTACCATGAAATTCATTAAAACATCGAAACGTATTTCATGTTTTCTCATTCTGATCTTGTGCAAGACCATAAATCCACATCTTCATTTACATCACGACTCTCCGCATTTAAGTGCATGGCGGAATATTAGATTCTTTCTCTTCCGTTCCAATCTGAATTTCCTTCCGTTGCAGCATTGATTTATTTTATTTCGTTATCATGAATACTTCTCCCTGTGTATGAGAGGATCAGATAAATATTTTTTCACTCGTTGAAGAAACCTTGTTACTGAAATTTCGCAAATTGATCTCACCGAAACAGAATTCGCCTTTTATTGATTGCCACCGCAACTCTCAATCATATCCGTGACACTATGTTCCATATTGAATGACAAAACGGTCTGCCTCTCTCTGCTCATTACCAATCTCCTCTGGAAATCCGAAGAGTATATTCTATGCGTCCCATACCGCGAAATAATATGAATGGACTAGCATCGTGTAGGCTATCGCTTAGTTGCACCTTGTAAGTGTTCAGCCTAGGAAGGCTAGAGTGGACGCAGGTACTTTCAAAGATTCGCAGTATTGCCATCATCTGCACATTTGTTAACTTTTAGCCTGAGGATGTTACTAAGGATTTTATGTTTGGGCGATGTTTGTGTTCAAAGGGAATGTGTACGTAGGACTCCCTTCGGAAGTTTTTGATGGTGATACATGACAGTTAGCGAGCGAGGTGGCGCAGTGGTAACATACTGGACTCGGGAGGACGGTTGTTCAAATCCACCTTTGGGCATTCACATTAAGGTTTTCCGTGATTTCATTCAATCGCTCCAGACAAATACCGGGATTGTTCTTTTCAAACGAAACATCTGATTTCTTTAACCACCCTCGGTAAAAATTAATCCGATGAGTACAATGTGTATGAGACGTTAAACCCTAATCTTCTTTCTTTCCTTTTAGGTAACTATGATAAATACATAGGAGCGTCTAGCAGAAATCTAGCTTCTTGTAATACCCGAAGTCTTTTCTTAAAGGAGTGCAATAGTTCCAGAATGTGTCACCTCTTTCGGTAGTAATCAATATTTCGCCTTGTTTTCTGGTCTCAAAAATATACTGAAATGTCTCTTGCAATATTTTTCCCAGTTCTCTTTCTGCTAGGCTGCCTTTAATCAGTCCAGTGCTTGTTCGTATGCAGAACGGGACTACGGATTTTTGTATTTATCTTGCCAGACGTGCGAGTGGCATTACTGGAGTATCTACATAATCATGAAAACCGAACAAACTGGAAATAAAATTATATGTACAAAAAATAGTAAAGGTGTGTCAAACACAGACATCGTAGGAGGGGAACTATTTCCTTGCAGATTACCCATTTTTTTTATTTCATTTATTTATTTATTTTTTATGATATATATATATATATATATATATATATATATATATATATTAGTTTAGAAGATATTTTGCAGATCAATGGAATATCTTGGGCGGCATAGAGGAAGTGTACATTTGTTCTGTTGAGAATTTATCGATTTGTAATGATTTGTAAGCCCACTGGCTTTGGAATACTGCAACATCTGCAACATTGCAACGCAAAATTCACATGTAATTGATGAGTGGATGCCTAATTAGAATTCTCAAATATTTGTGTATTTATAACTAGATAACCCTGTGAACTTCGTATCACTTACCTCTTAATATAAACCATATTACTTTAAATCATATGTATTTTAGACCCAGTAGCTTTATAAAGGCATCATCAGATAGTCTAAGTATCAGTTAAGGTCAAATGTGCAAATTTGTAACGCAATCAGAGGAATGGTATTTATATTTCATAGAAAAATCTCTCTCTTTTTTTTTCTGAATTTTCCATTTTTTGGGAAAACATATCCAATTTTTTATTTCATAAGAATGTTACTCTTGCTTTGAAGGTCAAATATGCAAAATTTTATGGCAATCAGAGGAATAATATTGATATCGCAATGAAAAAAGCTCTATCAGTTTCTCGCGAGGTTTTAAATTTTCCAGGTATCTTACCCAAATGTTTAGTTCATCTCTCGTTGAACGTCAAATGGTCGCAATTGGATGAACGGTCCTGAAGTTATTGTGTTGAGTACATTTAGAAATACATTTAAAAAGGAACTTGGTTCGAATTTTGCGACTTTCCTTTTTAACTGTCACTATTTTATTTTTTTATTTTTATTGAAAACTTTTACAAGACCATAATGAAAATTTAAAAAAATGAAATTACCCCTCTCCGTCGTGCGAATAGTCAGTTATAATGTTGAATACAATCAGGAACACACTGAAAACCGCACTTTCAGTTTTCCTCAAAATTTCAAATTTTCCAGTAGATTTTCCGAAAAATTTATTTCATACAAACCTTGTCCTGTGAAGCCGTACTCAAGTGATGCTCTTACAACCATATGGCAACTGATTTATATTCATATTTCCGGGCGACTTTTCCAAATTTTCATTCGATGCGATCTTCCTCTTGCTTTAAGCATGAAATGTACAAAATTTTATCGCAATTGGACGAACGGTATTGATAGCTCACTGGAAAAAGCTGTTTCAGTTTTTTCCGATTTTCCTGTTTTCCGGACAACTTTTCCAAATTTTATAACTGTTTAAACCTTCCGTGGACTTACACGAATATTTAAAGGCTAAAATTTGGCAAATTGGTTCAGCCGTTCTGGAGTTTTAGCGAGACCAACGAACAGCAATTCGTAGATGTGAACTACCAACCCGTCTCGCTTTGTACTGGTGCAATTCATTAATGAACAAAATGAGAGCTGCGACTGGCAAACGGATCTACTTTTCCTGTGCTTTAAGCTCAGGGTTATCGGTTAGCCAGTCAATTCATCAACAAGGGATCCATCCAGCTGACTCTTTCCTAAGTTCTTGTGAAATGAATCAAAATAATTTTTGTGAGATTATGATTTATTTCATTTCAAGACGGATTGCAAATTAATGCATAGTATACTGTCCGTTGCAACCTAGATGGGTACTCAATTATCCGACGTGATTACATCCGTCCTAGTGGAATGGAATGATATCTTATTTCATTTATTTGACAGTCGTTCGTTCGTATGTTTAATGCATTCCCTATATTATTTAGTGATGAGCAACGCCTTTTGTCTTCTCCTTTAGGTATTTATTTGTATAAACCTTCTGTTACTTCGTCTCATATTCCTTTCCCTCACTGTCCATTTTCTCCTCCAATCCTCCTGATATAATGGACGATACGTATATGTAATGCACAGTAATACTTCGTACCATATGTATTTATTCCAAGATGTAATTACTCCATTTCCTCTTTGACCCTCTATATGTTTACCTGCTCGTAACGCCCATCTTTATATATTTTCCACTTCCCTGTTACTCTGGTCATTACCTCTTCCCCCTTTTTTCCATCTCTCTCTCTCACCTGACCATCACAGACTCAACTCCCTACACCCTCTATATAAATTTCCTCCTCTCTTCTTTCTATCTCCTCTTCTCTCCAATCTAGGAGTAATTAGATATATTTTCCACTTTAAGAGTGAAAGTTCAAACAGTATCGAAGTTTACTGCAAGGTACGTCCTGCCACTCACCAGCCAATTTCTTCTACTTTTCCATGACAAATTACGTATATGTGGCAAATCACATGGAGATCTGGCAAAAGCCATTCTTATCATTAATTAAGACAGACAGTGGATTCGAATTTCACAGCTGTCATTTGTTGGCCAACTGTCGGCAATTCCTTCCCGAAAACATTTCCAGGCTCATAAGGGAATAACTAAATAAATTAATTAAAAATAAATAAATAAATAAATAAAGTTTATGATGCACATCCCTCGTCTGAATCAAGAAGAGGCCACACAAAAATTCCCAAGGAAAAAGTCTCATTCAGTTATCCCAAAATTTCTGATTTTATGGGCCAATTCTACAAATTTATCTCGCGTAAAAATCTTTTCCCGATAACTATGAACACCACAGAGAATTGTAATTTGCGTGGCGTTCGAAATTTGAACCCTTGTATTTCTGTTTAGTAGGCAGTAACTTTATCCTTTCTCGTCATACATGATCACTAGCGAAAGTTAATTTGAACCCTGATATGCAATTGTGTGTCGCTGATTGCGAACAACAAGACAACCAACTGTGTTGGTTAAACCTCAGAGATGTCTAGCTAATAACAGGAAAGAACCAGAAAAATGATTTCCTTTATTTGACTCCTATATAATTACAAAAGTGCGCTCGTTCAACAGGCGGGACGAAGCGATACGGCCTTGCCTCACGGATGCCGAAACCATACTGCGATTATAATATATTAAACAATGTTAAAAGCCACAAGGTGATTACACATAGCCTAGTGTTTTTTAAATATGTAAATACTACCTTAAAAGTGATTGTTGATATATATTGGTTGATAGAACATTTTCCTGTCATTGGAAGAAAGTAAATAAAAGTGAACTGGTGTTGGTTATACCTCAGAGATGTCTAGAATAACAAGAAACATCCGGAAATATGGTTTTCTTTATTTGATTCCCATATAAATACAAAATTATCTGTAAGCAATCATGAAAAGAAGAATTTCAGCCTTATGATCGATTCTGTAAACGAAATTTTAATATGAGTATCAGACATGTCTATTTGTTCTTAAAGATGTCACCTATACGGTGAAGAGATCCGGCACAGATTGAATGGAGGATTTTAAACTGAAACAACAGCTACCACACAAAGCATAAAAAAGCTACTAAAGTACCAGTATATATAGTGACTGTTCTTTCGGACATGATTGAGACACCATTGGTTGACTTTAACGGCAGCGATTTTACGAATTCGAAATATTGAAACATTTCGACCCGTTCAGGGCACTGAAACAAATTCAAAGGCGATGTTGAAAATTTGTGCTTGTCCGTGGTTCGAACTCAGATTCCGTGCTTCGGTCCAGCGGTCGCCTTAACCAGTTTTTTTCCTTCTATTTGTATGTTTGTTTATTTTTTCATTTTCTTACAAATTTGCTTCTCATTATTTATTTAATCCATCTGCATTTGAACACGTACGGGGAGATGAAATGGGTAAAATAAAAATGAAACTAAGGATCCCTTGAAACAATACCAAAAGTATATCTCCAACCCCTTTGTAATAAAATTAAATGACTCCGTCCGACCAGCACGTCCTCACAAGACTGGTGATCGATTTTGATTAACAGCACGAGAAGAACCGCGCGGTCTTTTCGAGCACTGTTGAAAACGTCAGTCATAATCTGGCAATAGCGGACGTACATCAGCTGCTAATTACATGGATGTTCCAGCTGCGGGAGGCTTCGTGGAATGCAATCTGAAGAAAGTTCAAAATTATTGTTGGAACTTCGGGTTCTTGACAACCGAATTGTGTCGTTCGTTTGTGTATTTCTACAAATCGAGAACTTATTTATCACCACTACCAGTGAGAAGCGAGTCCACTATGTAGTGGAACGTACATCGACGATACTAACTTCCCTATATCATCCCTGTTTTGTAGGATATAAAGTGAATTGGTACTGTCGTTCCGCTTCACGATTTTAAATAGTTTTAAAATCTAATTTGTTCACTTGCCATTGGAAGTGGCACCTATTTAGGTGATCAGTCGACCGTAGGGCCTTTACTTTAACTTGTTTAATTCAACCAAGGATATGAGAATGGAATCTGATTTATTTTATTTATCCATCATGTTTTCAGACTTGCATCATGTTTTCCTTACCCACATTTCCTAGGACGAGAGGAGGGCATGCTGGATTGTATTGTGGTGGTGGTGGTAGGTGTCAAAGAATTGACACTGGAGAGCTGAGAGATGGGTTAGTTTGAGAACTAATGCCTCTTACAGACGATAGATAGTTCGTTGTGTGCGCCTTGGGCGCCGAGCTTTGGCAGGAAGGTCATCAGCCATTAGGAGCACTTGGCACGAAAACCAGATTCTGTTTGGCGTGCGAACAAGGGCTCCAGGGAGTCCATGCTGGAACCCTGGTGAACACGGACGTGACGGAAGAGTGCTGCAGATGATGGTTCCACTATAGTTAAGTATGGAGGTTTTAATCATCATTAGCCCCGTCAGTTCAAACTCTGTAATCACGGTTAAGGAAACTCACGTTTCTGCAAATTTATCAGTATTTTGATTGACGTGAAACATTTGGTTTAACATGTTTGCTACCGAACAAAGGTGTAACGGTTTTCTAGTATTCGTTTGATCTCGAATGAGTCTCTTTATTGCAATATCATTAGGTGTTTCTACTTTGTGGCCAGAAAGCCTGTTAATTGTGTGAATATTTCTTTTCGCGTTTTAACACTTAGAATTTTCACTGACGTTGTAAGTAGTTCAGATTATGAGTCATTAAAATATTTTGGAAGGGATTCCAATTTAACAAATCTCAGTGTATGTAGATATCAACGTGTTCTGAATCTAACATATCTCTATAAAAGTTCTATTGTAGCGCTAACGGTAAATTTTGCATTTGATTGGTTTCTAGGCTACAAATTATTGAAATAATCTTCCTGTCCTTTTATAGTAGGGATGCAAGTCCTACTTTATACACAAGAGATCTTGTAGGCTTAACATTTTGGATCTATAACTTTGCTGTTTGTAATTAAACCGCTGGCCAAAAGTGGGAAATGTGGCTTCGAATCCTGCTACAGCACAAATTTTGAAAGTCGCGTTTAATTTACTTCTATGCCCTCAAATGGTCGAAATACTTTAATATTTCTAATTCGTAAAATACAATAATTATGTAAAAAACTTGTAGATAACAGCTTATGGTTCAGGAAACATTCCCTATTATGACCCTCGAAACTTTGGTGTCTGTGAGTATCTGGTCCTGTTTCTGTACATTTTGGCCGCGGTGATGTTTCCGAGTGTTCTAAGGCGCCTTGCTGTGCAGTGTGCGCTTGCTCACCGTCGGAGGTTCGAGTCTCCCTCGGCTTGGGTACGTGTTTTGGCCTTAGTATAAGTAGTTTGTAAGCTTAGGGGCTAAAAACCGCAGCAGTTAACTCCCTCAGAGTTACAAATATTTGAACATTTTTCGTTGTTGTAAATTTAGAAAAAAATTATCAAGATATCTAGGAACATAGGGCCCAAAATGTATTAGGCATATTGATAACCAAATAGTTCTCGATCATTATACCCGACTTCTAATAAGATCTCTAATCAGAATACACGTATTCCTTTCTGTCCTGTGTAAATTTTTCATTATGGGTACGTAATGGCCGGCCGCGGTGGCCGACGGGACTGAGGGGCTCCAGTCACGGTCTGCACGGCCACTACGGTCGGGGGTTCGAATCCTCCCTCGGGCATGGATATTTGTGCCGTCCTAGTTCGTAAGTAGTTCAGAAGTAGTTTGTAAGTTTAGGGACTGATGACCCCGTATTTAAGTCCCATTAGCTTAACAAACATTTGAACATTTTTGGTACGTAATGTATTTACCCTAATGTCTCAAGTACTATAGGCACAGAATGTGGATGGTAAGCACTTGCAGACACACGACAGCAGCAGAGTATTTCACTGAAATCACGTATTCCTACATTTTCAGTGATGGGCAGTCACCTGTCCATTATTGTCATTTTCTGCTGCGTAACTTTGCCGTTACTCTCAATACACGGACGGAAATAGCAAAGACAGACGAATAAGACGGAACGTACCATTTCACCTGCTTTACCAGCGGCACGGACAGGAATTAGGAAAACTAATTGTCCTTGATAATAGTCTTTTGCTTCCCGCTGGGCCTTCTGGAATATTTTATGCTCGAATAAAGCTGCTAATAATGTTTTCTAACGTAGTGCTGAGTTTTCCACTTGGCTGCTTCAATCGTAAGGCTATAACTTTGAGCCTAATGGAATTCATGGACTTGGTTCCATCGTAAAGCGATCAAGGAAGGTGAATCACTATGAATATAACTTTCAAATGTTGTTGTTAAACTCCAAAATGTTCAAATGTTTGTAAAGCTTATGGGACTTAACTACGGGGTCATCAGTACCTAAACTTACAAACTACTTATGAACTACTTACGAACTAGGACGGCACAAATATCCATGCCCGAGGGGGGATTCGAACCCCCGACCGTAGTGGCCGTGCTGACCGTGACTGGAGCGCCTCAGTCACCTCGGCCACCGCGGCCGGCTGTTAAACTCCATTAATGAGTATTGCGTATTAAATGGAGCCTCAGTTAGTGGCGCAGGAGAGTGTCACTTTCCTTCATTTGTGTAGTACTCCTGTCGATTTTCATCAATTATATATTTCTTAAAGTAAGAAATCCTGAGTCCGTAGTGCGTGACAACACTTTACGTGGTAAGTGGTTCACAGATGCGTCAATGATAACATTCGCACTGCACGCTGTTAATTATAGTTGACGTCGTTTATCATTGTATTACTACGTACGTGAACGTGAGTTGTTCTATATTATCAGCACTAGTTCGGACATTATCTATGTGTTTGACCATTCTGTGCTACTACTATTATTATTATTATTATTATTATTATTATGATTTTATAACTATAAATGCTGTTTCACTGTTTTGTGCCGTAAATCAAGTATTTATCAGTTAGGGCATAACTTGAATGTAGTTAAATTATTGAAATATGAAACATGCAGGCAGATATCACTATCTAGAATTTACAGAAATAGCTCTTCCGATTGTTTAAGTTCAAGGATATTAAGATTTTAAAAAATTCTTACCGGGATGCATGGCCACTATGGATTTATTTCCTTTCCCAAACTTTATTTCACCACATCCAGCTGATTAATACATCGTTTTCAAAACGTATCGCAACTATTGTCTTCTGATACTGTTTTCACCCTTCACAGCTTGTACCATTGAGTTTATTTCCTGATGTATTGACACAAATCCTATCATCCTGTCCTTTTTTTATGTCAGTGTTTTCCATATGTTGCTTTCAGTCCACTTACGTTTCAAGATTCTTCTATAGCACCTTATATCAGACCCTTGGATTCTCATTTTTCGCGTTCCCCACTGTCCATGCTTGACTTTCATTGAATGATGTGCTCTAAATTGTGTTCTTTCTCGCATGTAATTCTTTTCGGTTTCAGTGAGTATAGCGATGTCAGTGAAACTTTATATTGAGCATCTTTCATTCTGAATTTTTGTCCTACTCTTGAATTGCGCCTTTATTTCTCTCATCGCTGTATATATATATATATATATATATATATATATATATATATATATATATATATATATATATATAATGTTTGTCTGTATGTCCTCTATGTGTTATGTGTTCATTAACCATTCATTCGATTGTGAAACTTTCGTGAACTGTCCACCGTGCGCCCACGAAGGTTCCTGAGCCAAAAACAAAAGAGCACCATACGTAGCTCAGGAGATATGACGTCGTAAATAATGAGAGGTTATTGCGGGAGAATACCTAGATTTATGCGTTAATAATTAAAAAAAGGGAGTAGTTAGGGATCTGCAACGGAATTTGCATGTAATATCGGACGTTTATGAAGCGTTTTGTAACTGCCCCCCCCCCCCTCTTAAACACACAAAATGTCGAATCGAAAATAAGTATCCCGTCACAACAGTTTCGCTGTAGATGCCGTAAAACTGTCGGATCAGGCATTACCTTGTGATGTTTTACTTGATTACTGCTGATTGTCTTCGCAACATGTTTTGCATATATTTTCGATAAGTATCACTAAATGTGGCATCCAATTTATATCACTATACGACACATACTTCAAGACATATCACTATTAATAAAAATGAATTGCTGTATGTACGAAAGAGCCTCATTTGAAAATGGCTTCACCGATTTCGCTGATCTTTTCTTTGTTCTGTTCGTAATTCTCAGGGAAAGGTTTGTATTAAATAACAGATTTTTAAAATCGACGGGAAAATATCAGAATTTGAGAAAAATTGAAAATACGCTTCCAGCTTGGATCATTTTCTAGATTCTCCAGCAATCAGCTTATTCTTTCGCTACTCGCCTATCGACCAAATACCCTGTAGCGGAGCGAACAAATACGCCAAGGAGGTTATAATAACGGGTGATGGTGTTATGCAGACAAGGTTAAAACAGCCCGACAGATTTAACATGAAACGTTGTTTCTATAGAAGCCCCTCTATATTATTCTTACCTCCATGGCGTTATCGGTGGTGATCATATCTCTGGGGTGTTTCAAAGATAAAATTGATGTCAGTTCGTGGTATTTTTGGGTGTTACAAACAAACTGAGTGCAGGTCGTGATTTATTTTTTTAGAACAATGCCTCCATTGCGGCGTCGTAATATCGGTCGGCGTACGCGCAACGTAATAACGTTTAGTAAAGCGCTAGGCAAGTCGTTGGAAGTTTATAGAATAAATGTTGAATCGCCGTGTTTTTCCCATGGGCAGTTGTACGTGGCGTGTTCGAGAGTTGATAAACCATATGCGCTGTTCGTTTTCTCTTCGGTCGGAAAGACAAAAAATGACGTTCATCAACAAGAGTGACAATGAAAGCAACACAAAGATTTTCGAAACGTTGTGTTTCGATTCCACTTATTGTATTTCAATTAATTGTTTTGTTTCATATAGAATTTCTATCATTAAAGTATGATCAAGCTACAATTATTTTGTTTTCAATTCCAAAACTCTCAATAAGATATAAACATGTTAAGTATTTCTATTTTGCTCTCTTTGAGTAAAACGTGTTAAGCTGTCCTGTGAAAATATAAGATTTTGTTTTCCATTTCCAGGACACTTTTAACAAACGTGAAAGTTGTTTTTATGAATGAAATGGATTTAAAAAGGGGGGATGATATAGACACAGAGAAGAGAAGGAAGGAGATGGATATGTTGTGGGATAAGAGGGAGTGGTGTGAAGATAGGGGGAGGAGGAAAGGGACGAGGAAGGGGGTAGAAACCGATGGGGAATATAGATGGGAGGAAGAGATAGACATAGGCCGAAAAAGATAGGAGATCAGGGTAGGTAACCCATACACATTACCTACTGCAAAGCGTTGTCGGGTTGCTATATATCTCACCGCTTTGAACACGTGTTTATTAATAGCGGTTACTTTTTTTAATGAAATGCATTTTGAACCATCAGCTGTTTTATTAAAAAACTTTTAGTATCTACTAGTGTCTGTCATTGATCATCACAGGATGAAGGATATGTATTTTTAGCTTTAAACCTTTTATCCTGTGATGGTGGAACTAGTACATGCTAATGATATCTCGACAAACAACTGATGGTTCAATATGCGCTTTATTAAACATAGATATCATTGTTCTGATTCTTGAACGGGTTAAACCGAGCCCTCTTTCAATACATATGCCAACCATATCCCCTGCGTTATTCATATAAATAGAATTCTATAACAGATGTTTTATAATAGTAACTATTTAGGGAGCACCTGCAGGAAATTATAATCTATTCCTAAATCATCTAGAAGCTCTATTGGGTTATTTAACTGGAAAAAATAAAAAAATCCTGGTTGCTGGTGACCTTAATACAGATTTTCTTATGCAGTCCTCCAGTAAAAATTTACTGCAGTCAGTAACTTTGTCTTTCAACCTAACACATACTGTGAACTTTCCAACTAGGATAACTAAAACCTATAGGGCAACAATTGATAATATTTTTATAGACAAATGAAAGGAACAAAATCATATCATAAAACAAAATAATAAATGGCCCATCTGATCCCGATATGCAGCTCCTTGTTTTAGGTATAGATTCTAAACAGATTATGAAGACTGCAAAATGTACACACAGCAGAGCAGTCAACCCACCAAAACTTGAAAATTTCAGAAAACTTCTCAAAGACATGAACTGTAAAGATGTATATAGTGCTCATGGCATGAATGAAAAATATAACATATTCATTAATAATGTTAGTATCATGTTTGAAAACTGTTTTCCTCTAAAAGTAACTCGAATTAAACAGAAGTCAATAATAAAACCATGGATTACACAAGGAATAAAGATTTCATATAAGACAAAAAGGAAAATGTATCTATCAGCCAGGAGTAGTTGCAATGATGATGATTTAACTAAATATAAGCAATACTGTAAAATATAAAAAAAGGTATTCAGGCATCTATACAAATGTACTATGAAAAGAAGATAGCAACATCAGGAAACCAAAGAGAAACAATATGGGTTATAGTGAAAGAGGAGACTGGTAGAACGAGAAAGGAACAAGAGCAGGTAGCATTAAGAGTAAATGAGACGTTAGTAACTGATGGGCATAGTGTGGCAAATCTATTTAACAAGTACTTTATATCTGTTACTGATAGTATGGGATTGTTTAGGTCAGTAAATAATGCCCTTGAATATTTGAAACTAGCATTTGCAAACAACTTCACATACATGAATATGTCACTCACTTCACCACAAGAAATAACTTCCGTAATAAAATCTTTAAAAACAAAGCATTCTAATGGTTACGATGAAATATCAACAAAGTTAATTAAAGCGTGTTCTTGTGAACTTAGCACAATATTAAGTTATTTGTGTAACGAATCTATTATAACAGAACATTCCCTGATTGGCTAAAATAGGCGGATATTAAACCTCTATTCAAGAAGGGGGATAAAGAGATACCATCAAACTACAGACCCATTTCACTTTTGCCAGCATTCTCAAAAATTCTAGAAAAGGTAATGTACAAGAGCTTCTCAACCACTTAAACTCAAATGGCATATTGTCTACAACACAGTTTGGATATCTGAAAGGTTCCGATATCGAGAAGGTTATTTACACTTACACTGAGAGTGTACTTAATTCATTAGACAATAAATTGCAAGCAGCAGGTATTTTCTGTGATTTTCCAAAGGTATTTGATTGTGTGAAGCATAACATTCTTTTAAGTAAATTAGAATTCTATGGGGCCATGGGAAATGCTGCAAAATGGTTCAAGCCGTACTCACTAACAGGAAACAAAGGGTGTCAGTGCAAGTGACTAGTGAATTAATCCAACAGTCATCATCGGATTGGGAAGAAATTACATGTGGTGTCCCACAAGGATCCATCTAAGGGCCATTGCTTTTTCTTGTGTACATTAATGACATTTCATCAGTTACACTACCAAAAGCAGAGTTCGTTTAGTTTGCAGATGATAGAAGTATTGCAATAAAAAGTACATCAAGCATAGTTATAGAAAGGTCTGCTAATGATATTTTCATGAACATTAATAAATGTTTTAAAGCGAACTTATTGTCATTAAACTTTGAAAAGACTCACTACATGCAGTTCAGAACATGTAAGAGATTTCCTGTCAGCATATGCATTAAGTATGAAGAAGAGCAGATAGAAGAGGTTGACAGTATTAAATTCCTGGGATTACAGCTTGATAATAGATTTAGTTGGGAGGAGCACACCACAGAACTGCAGAAACGACTCAACAAATCTGTATTTTCAATACGAGTGTTATGAGATATAGGAGACATGAAATAATAAAGCTTGCTTACTTTCATTCCCTAATATCATATGATATAATACTTTGGAGTAACTCTTCAAGTCAGTCAAAAGTCTTCAGAGTTCAAAAACGTGTAATACGTATTATTTGTGGAGTAAATTCACGGATGTCCTGTAGAAGCCTCTTCAAAGAACTGGGTATATTAACTACTGCCTCTCAGTATATTTATTCCTTAATGAAATTTGTCACAAATAATATACCCCTTTTCCCAACAAACAGCTCAGTTCATACGTACAATAGTAGGAATAAAAATGATCTACACAATGATTTAAAAGCACGTACTTTACTTCAAAAAGGGGCCCACTACTCAGGAACACACATTTTCAATAATTTACCATCAAGTATAAAAACTTTACCTAAAAATAAAGATCAGTGTAAGAGGAACCAAAAGACTTTCTAGTGGCCAACTCCTTCTACTCCATTAGTGAATTTCTAAATTGTACCATGATGCATGAACTCATATACTATATTAGTATTATTAAATTATGAGCTAGAAAACCTTAAAAATGTATGTATCTGTATTTATATTATTAGTATTATTTATTATTCAACTTATAAATGTTGTTTCTTGACATGTTCCACATCCACAAGGATCTCCTCAACATGTATCTACGGAACGAAAAACTAATCTAATCTAATCAAAAGGGTTTTACTATATGCTTTTTCATGAACTGTTTCAGACGACAACAAGTTCAATTACTTACTAATGTCTAAATCACCTCTCTTTGAATTATTGTCGTTAATAAAGGGAGATATTACGGTAACGATTCTTGTGGTCACTTTGAGTAAGAAAACCGACAAATAGTATTGCAAGTTATTAACGCTTTTGCTTTACGAAATATTAATTACTACTGCAAACAGTTAACGTTTGATACTTAGGAATACTATAGTTCAATAATTATATCCTAATACGTCGAAAGAAAATTGTCCCTCAGGGGGCTCACGGTTCTTTCGAGAGTACGTGCGTGGCGAGCACGGTGCTCAGAGCTATTGCAGTCTTCCTTCCTTCTTTACTTCCCAAACTGCATTTCCTTCCCTCCTCCCCTCCTTTTCTATCCTCACTCCTTTCCCTCCCCACCGGGGCACTGATAACCACAGTGGTTTAATTTGATTTTTTCAGGGAAGCCACAACACTGTTGGTCCAACCCGCCACTGCCCGCACCGAAACTGAGTTTTCTTGTGCGGTATCGCTCCCTGTATGTCTAGTAAAGCCAACCAATGCCCTTGAACAGTGCAAGGAGTCCCTTTACCAGTTCTTTATTAGACACAATTTCTTCGGGTCTGGTTGTCCCAAATATTCTGTGCCTTTTATTCTCCAATGCAATGCATTCGAAGATTAGAGGTGATGCAGTTTCATCACCGTCATCACAGATCCTACATTTAGGGTCCTCTTCTGTTATTTCCATTGTATGTAGGTGTTTTTTGAAATTCCCATGGCCTGTCAGCAATCCAACCATGAGTCTAATCTCTCTCCTGTTCAGACCCAGGATTGCAGAGAATCTTTTAAAACATGGCTTTGGCATCATTACCTTGCCATGTTTTTGTTGATGGACTTTGGTCCAATATTCTACGTGCTGTCTTCTGAGCCAGTTACGTAGCTCCAATTTGATCATTGCCTTGGTGATTGTCAGGACATGTTCCGGTCCAATAAATGGAGTCTCTGCCCCCATCCTGGCTAATCTGTCGGCATGTTCGTTGCCACTGATCCCCGAGTGGCCAGGGACCCACAATAGGTTTACTCTATTGCTTTCCCCTAGCTCCACCAGAACCCTGTGACATTCTGCAACAATTTTAGACCTTGTTGCAGGAGCTGCTAGTGATCTCAGGGCTGCCTGGCTGTCTGAATAGATATAGATGCTACAATCTTTGTAGCACCTACGCAAATTCTCCTCCACAGACGCCCTGATGGCAGTGATTTACGCCTGGAAAATTGAGGCCAGTTTTCCTAGAGAGATGACGCCCTTCAGTCTTGGCTGCACCCCATATACCCCAGCCCCAACACCTTGGTCTTATTTCGACCCGTCAGTGAACCAGACAATATCCCTCGTACGGTGTCGAACTATTTTCTCCCACTGCTCCCTACTTCCAATTGTTATATTGGAAGGCTTGTTGAAGCAGTATGGGGTTATAATATAGTCGGCTGGCATTTCCCCAACCTTTCCTATATTTATCTCACTCACTATTTTAATGTGTGATTCTGGATATCCCAAAAAGTTCCAGTTGATGCCAGATTTGAGTCTGTATGCACCAGCCGCTGCCTCCATCTTGACCCAAAGGTGTAATGGGGGCATATCCAGCATGGTTTACATCCCAGCAGTTGGTGTGCTGCTAATTCCGCCTGTTATGGCTAAGCAGGCTAATCTCAGCACCTTACCAAGCTCCTTAGCATTAACCTGCTGTTCTACCTTCTTCCACGACACGACCGCCTCATAGGTGATCCTGGGTCTAATCACTGTGGTGTAGATCCAGTGCATACCCTTGGGGCTCAGGCCCCAATTTTTGCCACAAGCTCTCCTGGTACTCACGAGAGTACCTTTTGCCTTGGAGCAAATATTCCCGATGTGAGGGGTCCATGTCAGTTTCTCATCTAGGGTAACACCTAGATATTTCACTGTCCCCTTCACAGGTAGCGCTTCATTGAAAAGCTTTAGATTCCAACTTGAATGTTGTATGTGCTTCTTTGTGAATGGTACAACAACAGTCTTCTTAGGACTAACCCTCAGATCCTGTTTTCTGCACCAGTCTTGCACAATGTCCAGTGCACCTTGTGCCATATTCTTCACTATGTCAGCAAATTTGCCAAATAATACTATGAGAAGATCATCTGCGTATCCTTGGCAAAAGTACTACCTAGAGTTTAATTCTCCAATGAGATCATTCACAATAAAGGGGAAAGAACTCCTCCTTGCGGGCAACCCCTAGTGGTGTTGATTACCATTTTTTCATCCATCATGGTAGCCTCTACCTTTCTTCCTTGGCCTTGGTATGATCAATTCTCCCTGGCTTTGGAATGAAGACAAGCTTCACTGCCCTCCAGGTATTGGGAATGATTCCTGCTGCTAGGCTAACCCTGAATAACCTGCATAGGAATCTAATAAGATTTTCTCCCGCTTGTTGCAGGAGAGCTGGAAAGATTCCATTGGGGCCAGGTGACTTGAACTGTTGAAATGTTCCCACCGCCCATCGGACCTTACTGAAATCGACACACTCCTTGGCCAGATCCCAGTCCTCTTTTCGAATACCTGAGAACCGTTGTCTCTCAGGAATCGCATTCTGGTCTGAGTTATCCCCCCAGAGTATATTGAGGAAGTGAGTCTTGAGGAGCAGTTCCAGCGTTTCATGTGCTGTCTTTGTATACTCCCCATCCTCCTTCCTCAATGTTCCTCCTGGATTAGTTGGTACCCTAGTGAGGATTTTATGAAGTTTCGCTTGAGCAGCCGTGCCCTCCGCTTCCTCACAGAATACCTTCTAGGATTCCTCCTTTGCCCGTCTGATGGCAAGGTTGTAATTGACACGGGCCTCACGATACTTTGACCGTTGTCCTTTGCGCCTCGCAAGTTTAAACAGTCTTCGTACCTGTTTCCTTTGCATTTACAGGTTATTATTCCACCAAGGCACAATCTTATTTGTGCACCTCTTGGTGATTGAGCAGTTGTCCTGGTATGAGATCACTATAGCAGAGGTTATGGCGTCTGCTACTTCCTCAAACTCTGCTGGATTCCTTATCGAAGTTTTAATTTCCGATAGGCTGAAGTCAAGGTCTCTCCTATATGTCTCCCAGTCCGTTTTCCTGGGATTCCTATAGGCCATGGTCTGTTTGGTTCCCATTTCAAATGTTTGTATAGTCTATTGGACTTAACTACGGGGTCATCATTCCCTAAACTTACAAACTCCTTATCAACTACTTACGAACTAGGACGGCACAAATATCCATGCCCGAGGGGGGATTCGAACCCCCGACCGTAGTGGCCGTGTAGACCGTGACTGGAGCGCCTTAGTCCCCTCGGCCACCGCGGCCGGCGTTCCCATTTCAACCTTGAATTTAATATACATCTGATCTGATGAGGATGGCTCCATCATCATGGAACCAAAAGTTATGTAAATTAGTTCTCCCCTTCTACTATTCCTGAATGTAGGTTCATCACCCCTATTCAGGATCTCCAAGTTGTTAGATAGGAGAAATTCAAGAAGGTGCTCACCTCTACTGTTGGTGTCCTTGCTGCCCCACGATAGATTGTGGGCATTGGCATCACATCCCACCAACAGTTCGTCACCTTGCCGATGGCAGGTTTCCGTCAGTCTCCTCACTTCCAAAGAAGGAGGAGAGCTGTCTTCGTAAGGAAGGTATGCTGAGGCCAAAACAATTTTCCTCGTGATACCTTCCTCACGTTGCTGAATCCTGATAGTCACCAGGTCGCTGGAACAAAAATCCATCATTGGTATGAAAGGTATTCCATTTCTAACATAAATGCATGTTGTGGAGTTTTTTAGATTTCGAGCATCAATCAGTTTTCCTCCAGTACCACCGAGGCCCGATACACCCCCTTTGTATAAATAGGGTTCTTGTATCAGGGCCATGTCCACCTCCTGTCTCCCCAGGCGACGGCTTAGGGCAGCAGTGGCCCCTTTACTGTGCTGCAGGTTTATCTGCAGCACATCCAGTACCCATCTTGCTACCATTATTGCCTTTAAGGTCTTTGATTACCCTGACGGCGACCTGCGAGAATTCTAAAAACAGTTTGAGGCCTTGCTCTCGCCTTGCCTTCAGTGACTTCTCTCCGACCTCCACCACCAGGGTTCGTCCTTCCGGAACGACGTTTTGGTTAATTGCCCTCCAATCCTCTGTCGAGACTTTTGGGTTCTGAACCCTTATTTTCTCGAACAGAGTCTTTGGAGGGACATCCTTAAGGATCTTTGGTACCCATATTGATACCTTTGCGGTCTTCAGGAGTTCGGTTGCTGTCTTGACCAGCAGCTTCGCATCCTCCCACGGGGATAGGGATATCATGGGCACCTTGTCCTTAAGCCATACTGCTTAGTGGCCCCCCTCGCACACAAAAATGAGGGCACCGCGATCTAGATAGATCCTCCTGAATTTGGGTCCTGGACCAGCGTCCCCCCAATCTCTTCGAAGAGGGCCATCTGCACGAGCTCCTCCTGCTGCGAGGTGATGCTCACCAGTGGGTATTATTCTTGGACAACCGCCATTCTAAAGACCGAGACTGCAGTACTATAGGTCTGTTTTCCTATTTGCTGCCTCAGCCTTTTAGGATCACGCTTGTCCAGAGAGGAGGAAGTCTCAGATTCCTCCCTAACCCTTTTGCCACCTGTCTTTGACGTCGAGGGGGTCTGCGTATCCCCTTTGACCTCAGTGGTTTAGTCCCCCTATCCCAACCAAACAACCCAACCAAAGAAAATTGATTCAAGGTATAACGTCTGGCATTCTTTCAGGCTTTCTTGCAGCTTCATGTTTTTCTCTTTCGTCATGTCTACACATTCTTTCCTTTCAGTCTGAATTTCAGTAGTCACTTCATGAGTACATGCAAGAATGAGGGAAAATAGAAAACAGGAGGCTGGTCGAATGACTAGAACTACTGTAGCTGGAACAACTACCAAGAGCCGCTGGTGACGTAGCTGGCTGCGCCACCTGGTGGCCTGGTGATTTATTAATCGTAATAGAAAATGCAAGTCTCACAGGAAACTACAGTCTCTTGAAGTAAAAATGTAGATCAGTCGGAAATAATGGGTATTCGTTGGATGTACACTGTTTCATTCATTTCCTTACCCTGTAGCTCTATAGAATTCTCTTGTTTTCGCCTACAGCCGAGTACGATTCACAGTTGTCAACAGCACTGTCAGCTATCAGGAATTTCTTTCAGCCGACTGGAATACAGGAGTGTCTTAGTAGTAAATACGTAAGTGTACTAAGACGCGCTGCATAATGCGAAATGTTTTTACCCATCGCAGTATATACGATCTCATATTTATAAATTATGTGATGTAAAATTGTATAATTTTGTATGTAGGCCTGTACATTCATGTGTTGCATGTCGGTAAAATCTATTACGAATACAGTTAGTAGTAAAGAAGTAATAGATTAAATCATGGTGCGTAATGGGGCGGTTTTCAGTGAACGTTACTGTTTATGTCCTCATATCTCATGAACGACGTGTCGTATTGTGATACAATTTCGAAGGCACATTCAGTTATATATGCGTATACTATAGGAATCATAAATTGTAACGTAATATATTCCACGAGCAGCAGAAAGTAGTAACCGAGAAACCATTTTCCTTTCAACGTTTTACTGAGGTTGTCAGTGAGAAAAAGTGTAATAAAGGTCTGAAATTATGTTTAACGTGTGTTGCAAGTCGCTAAGTGTATTAATAAAGTCTCACCACACGATATGGCAGTTTCTTGTGATTCCTATTGTCATACATCTTGAACCATGTGTCATATGTGGTTCTTACCCTTATAGCAATTCTTGCCTCACGGTAAGGAATATGTGTACCAAATTTGATTAAAATCGGTGCAGTGGTTTAGGAAAAAATGAGCAGCATTGTCGCTGAATACAGCAGTTTTTAGCGCATCTCATTGTTTATGACGTCATATCTCGTGAACTAAGTGTCCTACAAAAACATTATTTAGCAGGTTCTCGAATTTTAGCGAGACTAACAAACAGCAATTAATTTTTATCTTTGACAGGTTATATACGGGTTTAGATCGTGTAAAGCGAACTTTACTCTTTCAAAGAATATTTCTGAACGCACCCACCACAACAACCAAGTCATTATTTTACATGTTTTAAATCTAAATTTTCCTCGCAATGTTTCCATATTTTATCACCGTTCAAACCTTTCCTGAACTTCCACAAATGTGAGATGAACATTATCCTGGACATGTGTGCGTGATTTGCCCACTCTTTCCTCCCACTATCGAGCCGATACTTAGACTATCTGATGACACCTTTATAAAGCTGCTGGGTCTAAAATACATATTATTAAAATTAATATAGTTTATATTAAGAGGTAAGTGATACGAAGTTTACCAGGTCATCTAGTCGACCCGGCTATGCTTCGTAATTGGTAATACGTATGTACTCTTGCTTTGAACGTCAAATGTGCAAAATTTTATCGCAATCGCACGAATGATGTTGATATCCCAAAGAAAAGAGCTCTTTCAGATTTCCACAATTTTTTTCTATTTTCTGGCGAACTATTCCAGACTTTTATTTCACTCAAACCTTCCTCTCACTTTGAAGGTCGAATTTGTAAAATTTTATCGCAATCACATGAATGGTATCGATATTTCATAGAAAAATCTCTTTCTATTATTTCTGAATTTTTCAATTTTCCGGGAAACTTTCCCAGATTTTTATTTCATAAGAATGTTACTCTTGCATTGAACGTAAAATATGCAAAATTGTATCGCAATCAGACGAATGAAATTTATATCCCATTGAAAAAAAGCTCAGTTTCTCTTGTACTTTCAAAGTTTCTGGGTAACTTTCCCAAATTTTTAGTTCTTAAGAACGTTCATCTTTCGTTGAACGTCAAACTACCAAAATTTTATCGGAATCGGATGAACGGTTCGAAACTTAGAGTGTTGAGTACATTTACAAACACATTGAAACAGTACTTGTTTCGAATTTTGCGACTTTCCTTTTTAACTGTCCCAATTTTTTATTTTACTTCAAATTTTTCCAAGACCATAATGAACAAAACAAAAAAAGAATTACCCCTCTCTGTCGTGCAAATAATTATAATGCTGAATTCCATAAAAAAACACGTTGAAAAAAGCACTTTCAGTCTATCTCAAATTTTCCAATTTTCCGGTAGATTTCCAAAACATTAATTACATGTAAACCTTGCCCTGTCAAGCACTACTCAAGTGATGCTCTTACAACCATGTGGTAATTAATTTTCATTCATAGAAAACAATTGCTTTCGGTTTTTCCTGAATTTTCCTACTTTCCGTGTGACTTTTCCAGATTTTTATTTGATGCGAACCTTCCTCTTGCTTTCAACATGAAATGTGCAAAATTTTATCGCGATTGGACGAACGGTATTGATAGCAAACTTGAAAAAGGTTTTTTAAATTTTTCCATATTTTTCCTCTTTTCCGGAAAACTTTTCCATATTTTATGACCGTTTTAACCTTCCCTGGACTTACACGAATATTTCAAGACTAAAATTAGCCAAATCGGTTCAGCCTTTCTAGAGTTTTAGTGAGACTAACGAACAGCAATTCATTAACTTACTTAGTACTCCCCATGAAACGGAAATAAAATATGACACTCCGGTAAAAAGGTACACGTACTTTTAGTAGTGGTGGTATTTCGGAGCGACAGCACGACGTTGACTCTATGCCGAAAACAATAACTTTGAACTGACTTAAAATCTCAGGTATCAAAGATATATCACTTTCCTTTGAGAGTAGTATGCACAAAAGCCTCTACTACAAGATTCTATGGTAGCCAGCCTATTCGTTGACAGTCTTATTTTTCGATTTTTGGCTATCTTTTTTTTCAGATCCGGACCACTATGCGTCGTTTAGTATATTTGGAATGCTGTATTATGCTTAACTGGGCGACATAAAATATCGGCAACCCGAAAAGCGAAGTTGGGAACTATTACGAAAAACGTTTTATTTTTACCAAACACACGACTCCCTTCTAGAACCCGCACAAGACGCGCATGGCTTTCGCAATGCTTATCGCTACAGAGTTCTTCGTAGCTCAGCATAGAAATGGCAACATCGTGCCAAATATTTGACAGCCCTGGGACAGTGCAGTTACATTCGCAAGGGGTAATGAATTGACTCACTTAATTCACTTGACGTTCCTTTTCCACTTCCATGATTCATACAGTATAGCCGTCACTGATATAGAAAATTTAATTTGTGGACTCAAGGAACTCCTCTCTTCGTGTGACAACACTTGTATTTCGCGATGCGTTGCGTGCCTCAGCGCTGAAGAGAGAGAAAGCCGCGTGTGTCTGCTGATGCAAGGTAAGCGTCGGTCGTCTGTTCTCAAAAACCATCTGCATATGGTACTTTTTCTTTTATTTTACAGATTTTGGAGTTGCTACGAGAATTTCTTTAAATCAAACGATAACCTTTGGATATAAGTCTAATAGGAAACTCAACTCAGTAATTTGTAGTAATAGTCATAGATACCTCCTTGATTAACGCACGCTGATTTACCAGACAAACGCCTCTGAAGAAATTCGAATCAACAGTCAACGATACGAATTACATCTCTAATAATCTCTTAGCATCTAAGTTCGTCGCATTGTTGTAGTTAGAATTTCGTTTTCGGCATTTTACTAAATATAGTACACAGCACAATTAGAGTAAACTGAAATACACGAAAAAATTTTGTTACAGACAACGATGACGAAATTCACGAAGTAACAACAACTACTCTTGTTTTCTTCTTTCGCAATTTTCAACCATCACAATGGCACCGAGGAGGCGAACGTTGCAGCTGTTCCCTTTCGCCATGAAAATGCCAATGCACTCCAAAGGAGTATGAGGCAATGTCTACGATTTCCAAAGTGGCGCGAGAGTGACGTTTTAACTTTTCTTTGATAGTGTTATAAACTGCTATAGCGGACTCAGAAATACTTGTGGCAAGATATGCTGCTGTCTAGTAAATCCCTCAGAGGAGCAAAGATAATACAAAACGATTGTGACAATTGCCGCTAAACACTGAAATATGTTTGGTTCTCTGTCATGCTTCGATTGAGGTACAATTATAAACAACGTAACTGGGAAAGAGGACATGTTTCGACGGAGCGGAAACAAATGCTGCGGAATTGGCACAATCCTTACAACAATAAAAATGGCTACTAAGGGGAGTTCAAACTCTATTGTTGTTCGACATTTCCTTCTGTATTGCTGAGTAGTGTGCGATTATTATGCGACGGGATATAGAGACGGCATGAAAAAATTGAAAGGAGCGGAAGATTGTGTAGTACAGTGAATTATAGGAGAAGAGGGGGGCGATGTTGTCCTTTGTTACTTTGAGGTTTGAGGGGGAAAGGGGTAGGGTGATGAGTTGAGGGAACAATATTGAACCAAAAAAGTTTTCACAGCTGCCATTTTTTCCATGAGATTTCAATCACCAACTTTCTCTTCCTAATGCAAACCACTTTTGTCCCCACCAATGTAAAAGTATGATATTACAACTTTAATAGTAACATTAGACTAATTACAACTCGCACTCGTTTTTCTCGAGCGTCGTAGGCGTGTGGAACAGTCGAAAAATGGAAGCGATGCTTTGAAACATTTACGAAAAACATTTAAATGCGAATAACCTGTATATTAAGATTTGAATGAAGTCCATTAGCTGAGGGTAGTTTCCGTCATGTAGAACTTATCGTTTCAAAGACAATGAGTACACTTTGTAAGACACCAAAACTTGAATGATACGTTATGTATATACATTTTCGATATTGCCATCAAAACATTTTCTAAAGGCTAGATGTAATGCAGAGCCATATGAAGGAATAGTTCCCTGTGTTGTTTCATTGCTATTTGAGTAAAATATTATGTGACAGTTTCGGTTATCATGAATATATTATTTAACTTCCTTAAATATTAGAATGAAATATGAAAAGATTATGCTTCTGTTATAGCAAAACTGCTCTAGCTGTGTTAGTTTATACTAAAGACGGTGGTAGATTAGTGTGACTTTCGATACTTCAAGGGGTGAGTGTGAGTTCGAGCTTCGGCGTGTGCTACCCGCAGCTCGCGAACTACAGGCCATCGGTACTGTGTGCTGATGTGCTGGCCGGCCAGCTACAGCCTGGCGGTGGCGCCTATTGGTCGAGATGGCAACGTTGCCTCTGCCACTAATATGACGCAAATTAAATTACTTCCTCTCCAGGCATCATAATACAGGTTGCAAGCGGAAAAATCCGTCTGGCAGTCTGTGTAACTGGCTTGCTGGTAGAGGTTGAGACAGAGTCGTCGCTCTTATTAAAGATTAAGGATGTTCCATCAGAGTATCTGGTAGACGAAATGGCGTGCCGTATACTACCGCCACCAACAATGAAAGGGGGCACAGAGCTCCTTGCTCGCGCAAGAGGAGATTGATCCACAGTAGGAGGACTTGTATGCTAGCGCCTACGAGCAGAGAAAATCCCTCTCTCAACGCAAAGCAGTTGCGCCGGGAGACTAACTTCCCCAGGTCCAGTGACACGATTGGCCAAAGTCTGAAAGACAATGGAATTCACGTCATGAAACAAGAGCTCTGCCAAGAAAATATTTTATGCCATCTGGCATTTCCAGAGTTTCATCTGAGGGCGTAGTGGGAAAACGTTATTTTCACTAACGACAAAAGTATTTTCGCCCAGTAACGACAGTCGAAGATTCGTTTACAGGCCGCAAGGGACTCGTCATCGACGTGAATAAGTAGCCAGGACCAGAAGAAGTATTTGGATGTCTGTTTCCTGTTGGTGTTGGATATCTGCACGAGGAGCGGGAATACTTCATAGAATAGAAGGAACCCTCGACAGGGAGCAGTACGCCCACATATTAGAAAATGTTATCAACGTAAATGCAAGAGGACAATTGTCCATTCGGCTGGCAGTGGCTCTCCACGACCGGCGTCGACATCATGGTCTGGCCACCGTGGGTGACTGACATATGTGGGCTGAGGTTGCCAGGACGTTAACAGAGAACTGGCCACGAAACCAGCAAAATACAGCGGAACAGAACAAAAAAATGAAATATGGGGTGGTTTTCATTTGATTTGCCTTTATAATGAAGTTTTTTTATATAGATTTTGTTTATTATTGCAATTTTATTTCATTTGCACCGTTTATCCTTGCGTTTTGCCGACGTCATAGTAATTCTGGCAGATACAGCAAAGGATCTGGAAGAGCAACTGAACGGAATGGACTGTGTGCTGAAAGGTGCATAAAAGATGAACATTAACAAGAGCAAAACAATGGTAATAGAGTGCTGTCTAGAAAATCAGGCGATGCTGAATGAATTAGATTAGGTAACGAAACAATAAAGGAGGTAGATGAGTTTTGCTACTTGGGCAGTAAAATAACAAATGATGGTCGCAGTACAGAAGATATAAAATGCAGAATGGCAATGGGTAGAAAAGCATTCTTGAAAAAGAGAAATTTGTTCACATCGAATATTAATTTAAGCCTAAGGCAGTCCTTTCTGAAAGCATTTGTGTGGAGTGTTGCATTGTATGGGAGTGAAACATGGGCGATAAACAGTGCGGACAGAAAGAGGATAGTGGCTTTTGAAATGTGGTGCTACAGAAGTATGCTAAAGATTAGGTGGGCGGATCGCGTAACTAATGAGGAGGTACTGAACAGAATTGGGGAGAAAAGGAATTTCTGGCATACCTTGAGTAAAAGAAGGGATCGATTGGTAGGACACATTCTTAGACATCAAGCAATCGGGCTGAGGCTAGCGTGTAATGTCTAAGGTATGGGTTTCATTCCGGCTGGGGCTTACAGCAAAAAACATATCCTCTTCACCCCCATAAAGTCAAGTAAAGAACTCAGAAATTTGGCGCCTTTCAAATGAACATTACACATATGTATTCTCTAGTAACTAGAGAAGAGGTGGATTAGTTTTTCTTGTTTCCCAAAAGTGCTAAACCCCTCGAAGTCACTATGAACGGCGCAATGCTACCTAACAGTGAATGAGAATGTGATAGTTCTTGTCGTGTGGGGTCAACTGTGACAATATGCGCAGACTTGGAGTCCCAGGCAGCACAAAGTTATTTGTGGCGTTACTTCTAGCAGAATATGTGCACTTCTCACTAATGGTGAATAGAAAACAATGATATTTATTCGTATCTGTAATACAAAAGCGAATAGTGCCAGGTTCGAGACCCTGACGGGGAAAGAATCGATAGTATTTAAGTTTCAGGTCGTAAAATAACGTTATTTGTGAATGTATTAAGTATGTGACACGTGATTGTGGTTAGAGAACACTTTATATAGGTACTGTGTTATATTCAACAACATCTTGCAGTTTGATACCTGCCAGTTACACTATATTGCACATCTTTATTGGTTACCTCTCAGTAACAATACCAACTTAATGCAATCCCTTGTGCAGTGCTACATTTATAATTTATTTCCGGGATCGGACACTGGTCTTGTAAACTGTTGATGTTGTTGTGGTCTTCAGTCCACAGACAGGTTTGATGCAGTCTCCACGCTTCCCTGTCCTGCGCAAGTCTGTCCATCTGAGAATACGTTCGGCAACCTACGTCTTTTTGAATTTGCTTACTGTATTCGTCCCTCGGTCTCCCTCTACGGTTTTTACCCAACACACTTCTTTCTAATGCAAAGTAGACAATTCCGTGATGTCTCAGAATGTGTCATGCCAATCTATTCCTTCTCTTAGGATATGCCAGAAGCTCTTTTCTTCCCAATTCGGTGAAGCACCTCCACATTAGTTACGTGATCTACCCATCTAATCTTCATCATTCGTCTATGGCACCACATTTCAAAATCTTTTTGTCTGAACTCCTTATCGTTCACGTTTCACTCTCATACAATGCTACACTCCAGACAAATGCTTTCAGAAAGGACTTCCTAACATTTAAATTAATATTCGATGTTAACAAGTATCGCTTCTTTAGAAACGCTCTTCTTCCCATAGCGAATCTGCATATTATATCTTGTCTACTTCGTCCATCAGAAGTTATTTTGCTACCCAAATAACAAAACTCATCTACTACTTTTGTTGTCTCATTACCTAATCTAATTCCTTCAGCATCGCCTGATTTTCTGACATTCCTTTCCATTACCCTCGTTTTACTCTTGTTGATGTTCACCTTATATCTTCCTTTCAAGACACTGTCCATTCCATTCAATTGCTCTTCCAGATCCTTTTCAGTCTCTGACAAAATTACTATGTCATCGGCAAACAGCAAAGTTTTTATTTCTTCTTCCGTAACTTTAATGTCCTCTCCAAATTTCTCCCCGCACTCCTTCACAGCTTGCTCAATGTAGATATTGAAAAACATTGGGGAAAGGCTACAACCCTGTCTTACTCTCTTCCCAACCTCTGCGTCGCTTTCTTGCCCCTCGACTCTAATAACAGCTGTATTGTTTTTGTATAAGTTGAATATAACTCTTTGCTCTATATATTTTAGCCATGCCACCTTCAAAATTGGAAAGAGTGCATTTCAGTCGACATTGTCAAAAGCTTTCTCCAATCTTCAAATACTAGAAACGTAGGTTTGCCTTTCCTTAGCCTATATTCTAAGATAAATCGTAATGTATTTCCTACCGTATTCTCACATTTATTCTAAATCCAAACATCTTCCCCGAGGTCTTATTCCATTTTTTTCCATTCGTCTGTAAATTGTTCGTGTTAGTATTTTGCAACCATGCCTTATTAAACTGTTCTGTAATTTTCACCTTTATCTTCACTTGCTTTCTTTGGAATGGGAATTACAATATTCTTCTTGAAGTCGGATGGTATGTCCCCTGTATCATACATTTTGAAAAGGGTGCGAAATATCATTTTCACTTAATCTTACTTGTCATTCAGTCTGGGGCATATTTTGTTATAGAAACTTAAGGTATAATTCTGTAGCTAACAAATTTATGTAATGTTTGTATCAACCAAAGACTATGTTGTATCTTTGGAGTATGTTTTGCACTTGCTGTTGTTGCGTTAAAGAAGTGGTTTGACTTTCGTAGAGCTAAATCGATGAGTAGAAGTCGTTGTGGAACTGTCGAGTAAGTCGGTGTGTTTGACTCGCTGAGTAAAACTCTGAAAGTTTAAGGCTTTAGCCGTTTTAAGAGTCACAGCCAAGTCTGCAGATTGTAATTTTTGTAAAGAACCTGATGTTATTGATTACAGTCACAAATAAGAAAAAACTTGTACATTTCTATTGTTATGAACGGTAACTTGTACTTGAAGTATTGTAGTTGGTGTTTGTCTTTTGGTAATGAATACTGTTTAGTGCAGCTTGCATTTATCATTTAATCCTGAGTCATTTTACTAGTTCCTCTTTCCTTTCACTAATTTGAAAGCAAATTTGCAATCCGATTTCATCATTGAGATCATTGTTTCTTGTGATAGTGTTGCATAAGAATAGTGTTAATTAGTACCGTTCAGTGTAGGCATATGTACGTGAGCAACTGGACTATTAATGAGATCAGGAAGTAGTTTGTTCATACATTCAGTGAAGTTCATATTTAGAGATTTTCTCAGTGTTAATGAAAGTTCACGTTAGTAGGTCACTTAATGTTAGTAACAAACTGATTTCTGATAAGAGAAATAGTTAGAATACATAATGAGAAAAGAAATATTTGTAGTATATGATATTTGAAAACATTACCAGGTTTCTAGAACATTCTTATGTCATTGAATCAGTATGGTAATTGTTGTACAGATAGGCACATTAATAAGTGCCGTGAATCTGGTATTCCATTAATCCTAATTCTATTTGAAATTATATTTATTCAAGTGACAAAAGTATTATGGTAGTAGCACGTTGGTTCTTGGCTCTCGTAGTTGAATTGTGCTTGTATTGTCTGGCAACTAGTTTGTGGTGTACTCAAGCAAATCTTAACATTTACGTTGCTCACACACGAAATTAAAGCTTAGATAGACTATGAGTTTAATCACAGTTGATTTAATAATTACTGAACAATTTAAAGTGTTATCCATTGCGCGTAAAACAAAACCACATACATTTAAGATTACTGCATTCCACGTCATTTGTAATTTATTCTAACAGGCCAAAGGTAGGCACAAAGTGTCATTGCTTAGTCAAGCAAAATTTGTAACCAAAGCCACAGCAGAAAATTTATTTGTGAATTTTATCGGGTACGGTCACTTAACACAAACAGTGTCACGTTTTCAGATACAAACACGTTACTTTGCAACCACCCAAAAATCCAAACACACACCACTTTTAATCTTGCATACCTAACGATATCAGCGGTTCAGACGGAATATCATCTACTGCAGGGCCCTTGTTTCGACTCAAATACTTCAGGGCTCTGTCAAATTCCTCCTGCAGTATCATATCTCATACCTCGTCTTTCTCCACTTGGTGTTCCGTATTTAGAATATTGCCTACAATTTATTTCGTTTTTATAGGTCCTCTATATATTACTTCCACAGTTCAGCTTTTCCGCCTTTTCTTAGTACTGGTTTTCCGTCTGAGTTCCTGATATTCATACATCTGCTTTTCTTGTCCCCAAATATCTCTTTTATCTTCCTGTAGGCGGTATCTATCTTTTCCCTAATTATAAATTCAACTACGGTTCTGCATTTGTCGTCTTGCCACTACTGCTTTGCCAGTCTGCAATTCCTGTCAATCTTATTTTTCAGACGTTTGTACTCTCTTTTGCCTGCTTCATTTGCTGAATTTTTATGTTTTCTCCTCTCATCAATTAAGTTGAATATATCCTTTGTTATCCAGAGATTTCTGTTAGGCCTTATCCTTCTGCCTATATGATCCTCTGCGGCCTCCACAACCTTTCAGAGGTACCCACTCTTCTTCTACCGTATTACTTTCCCCTGTTTCAGCCAATCCTTGCCTAATGCTCCCTCTAAAACTCTCAAGCAACACTGGTTCCTTCAGTTTATCCAGTTTCCGTCTCCTTAGTTTTCTACCCTTTTGTAGTCTCTTAAGTTTCAGTCTATTCTTCATAACCAACACGTTATGGTCAGAGTCTACATCTGCCCCTGGATATGTCTTACAGTTTAAAACCTGGTTTCTAAATCTGTTCCTTACCATTGTAAACTCAATCTGGTACCTTACAGTGTCTCCTTGTCCCTTCCACGTATACAGCCTTCTTTTATGATGATCAAACCAAGTGTTGGTGATCATTAAATTGTGCTCTGCGTAATATTCAACCAGGTGATCTCTTCTTTCATTCCTTTTTCCCAGTCCATATTCACCTAATACGTTTCTTTTTCTTTCCTTTCCTACTACCGAATTCCAGTCCACCCTCACAATCAAGTTTTCGTCTCCCTTAACATTTTTGAATGATTTATTTTATCTCCTCAGACATTTCTTCGATATCCTCATGATCGGCGGTGCTAGTTGGCATATAAGCTTGCACTAATGTGGTTGGTCTTGGTTTTGTGTCTACCTGTGCTACATAATGTGTTCACTATGCTGTTCACAGAAACTTACCCGCATTCCTATTTTCTTGGAACAGTGCGTTCAAATTTAGATCTCTAACAGTAATTCATGACATCACTAAATGAGTGTGAGAAGTTACATGATATGTCACTTATTGTCATGAAATTTAATTTACAAATGTTACTGTCTAATCTCTAATAAAGTGTATTCTGATATGTATGGCGACATTGGTTTACATCTTATCTGACTGCCATAAGAGCAATGTTCGCTTGTGTCTCTTATGGTACATGTCGTGTGTAGTGAGCGACTTTACTGCGCAGTGTTGCGATGACCTACAACACAATGCAGTGTTAGTTGTATACTTTCAGGAGAAACCAATACATTGGAATTCAGGGTGACACACTTTTAAGTGTCAAGTGCACAATTTCCAGACAAATATTACAGCCAGTATTCATGACACAAATGACTAACTTGGATTATGTTATATACAACAGAACGGTATGACTATTCACTGAATAATTACAAAGCACTTACAAACCAAACAGAAAGCTTGAACTCTGCTTTTCGATACGCTATTTTATCAGCAAAGACCATATTTACCGAAGATCAAATACTTATTACATCGTTATTTGACGCTATCTTGCAATGATTAAAAATCTGACGAAGGGTAAATTAAACAAAAATTTATTTATTTACAGCATCCAAGATATCACTTTACTAAATTATTTTATAAGAGAAGGATAAAAATCTGTTAGAATACATAGTAGTAGAGGAAGTGAAAATTAGATTAGTATCGAAAATATTTTAAAAAAAAAGGAGACGAGAACACATTTAAAAGAACTGGCCTAATTAATAATAACACCTGAGGTCCACATATTTTCATAATAGAACCGCTATTACAAATATCTTAGACATAACAAGTACAGTGCTTCCCTTTAACAGAACACGGCGTTTCCCAAAAGAGAGATGCTGACCGGACAGCACTCCGCACTCCAATCGTTCTGTATTTAAGTGCAGCGCCGCTAACTACAGAAACTTCGGTGGTGAAATGTTGCACCGGTGCTCAATATTTAAATTACGCACTCAAAATGATATTGCACTGCAAATCCTCAGAAATTTGTCCATACATAAGTCCAAATTAACTGGATAGTCTAACATGTTCTCTACACAGATCACTACTTTGTTGAGAAGACAAACAAATTTATTTGAACCGTAGTAAAAAACACAAAAGTCACTTGCACTTACAATTCTTTTATACTGTGTATACTCATACCATACATTCTACATAGTCTCTAGGTTTCACTGCTGGTGGTACTACCACCGGTACTCCAATACAGTACACATTTTCCTTCTGCCTTTGGCATCTGCCAACAGGGTTTTTACACCATTCAATAAGGCGGCTACGTCACGTTTCGTCAGGTCATGTAACATCACGTGAAGTCCAAAAAGTTTCTATTAAAATTATTTTGGATTTGTAAATAGAAAATATACTTCAAATTACAATATAAATTAAATTTTAGTGTTTAGTAAAGATTTTTTATACAAATGAAATTGAAAGTAACAGTTACAACGGCTACGCACTTTTAATTTTTAAATAACAGATATTTATGTAATAGCATTATTATTTGATTCTTTGTGCCAACTAATGGCTTTTATACAAAATAACATTTTAGTAGCAAGTTAACAATCATTACGTACAAATGCTAATAAGATCGTCTACTATGTTTAAGATCTTTGGCACAGTTCTTATAACAAATCAAAACAAACGTCAATCTCATACATGCTTTGCCAGTGATTTCCGATTACAAAATTTTACTTAACATTTATGTCCAGTTTAAGGTAAGTTTAACTCATACAGATAACTGTGGTAGTTACGGTTCACGTAAAACACGCGAATATTTGCGCGACTTTCTTACGTTACTAATATTGAAGGTGCCTGTGAATCGTAACAGTGGCGTGCAAGTCCCGCCACTCCCCATAGAACCAAATACGACTCATGCCGCCATTTGTAAGATCAATCATAGAACGAGAGCCGGAAATGCCACGGTTCAACATCTGAGAATAACCTAATTTGTGGGCCGAAACCGGGCGTATGACATGGTGCAAATGGAGCGTATTCACATCAGTTTACAAATTGGGAGTGTTTGAACTCAGCCTAAATGGGCTAAATGATTCTCATGCAGAAACGATAGTGAACTTTATCTATACCTATATCTTAAAACTAACGCTAGTAAGTCTCTTTCAAGACAATATTTTTTCTCTTCTACATATTTCAGTACAGCTACTGAATTTAAGCAGCAACTTTCTTCATAATCTATTATCGATCTCCCTAAAGTATATTAAAATACAAATATTTCTTCCTGATCGACTTCCCTCTAACATTCATCTCCCACTTCATGTACATGTTTCCTAACCCAGGCACTCCACCAAGCAGGTGATTCTGGGGAAATCCTTTTCCGTAACATTAAATGTCTGCTGTGGCACCCGACCACAGTCTTCTTCCTTTGTTGACACTTTCCGTAACAATTTACTTTTCTATGGGAATTCTTATTCTGTACCCATTTGTGCAAGATGTAGTGAAGAACTGCGAAGCCATAGGTTTTCAGGTCCTTGTGCAAGAATCTCAAACCATCCGTGGTGCACCATGCTTCAAAATAATAAGGAATTTTTCGATCTTTGGGGCTTCAGCAGCCGACACAGCCATTTGGGTTCCAATTCATCGTAGTTCCTCTTATACACTGTCCCGTTAGAAGCTGAAACCCTGCTTTGGTAGGTTTTCCTTTCTCTAGGGCCTCTAAGGTTTGTAAATTATGCTGCATCAACCCTCTGTAATGTCATCTAACTCTGTGATGGATGAAATTTCGTGAGTGCTCTTGTGTTCGGCTAATTGGTTCCTCGAAAGGCAGTCGGCATACTTGTCTTTGAGCTCGTTTCTGAATACCACTGTGAAATCGTACGTTAGGATTCTTAATGCCCATCTTGCTAGGCGACCTGATGGATCTTTCAAATTGGTCAGCCAACACAAAGAAACAATAATATTTGAAAGCATTTGTTTGGAAACATCGATCTTCAGATTATTGACGCCTGCTCCGGCCACCGCTACCGTTTACCAACAAGGTGCCAAAGGGCTGATGTGGTCCTGTAGGACCGAAACCTGTTGCCAATAAAAAGAGCACCAACTTGCAATTTGAACTGTCGTATTTTAATTATTTAGCATAAAGAATGATGGTCTGTCACGACGGTGAATTGTTTACCCAATAAATACGGCCAGAACTTGTTGATAGCTCAGATAACGTCGAGACACTCCTTCTTGGTTGTAGAGATCTCACACTTTAAAAGAACTCTTGAAATATAGGCTGTCACCTTTACTGCACCTTTCTGAATTTGTACAAGTACTGAACCGTTGCCATAACCGCCAGCATCTGTATGAAGTTCCTATAAGGCTAGAGCCTCCTTAACTGCCTGGAAAAATCTTTCTTTCGTCTTATCCCAGTAAAACTTGGTGTCTCTCTACAGAGGTTCTTGAAATGGTGTTCCTCGTCACCCAAACTTGAAACGAGCACAGCCCGTGTATGAGCACAGCCAAACTTCTCACTACACTGCCCTTACTTTATCTGAATCAGGACGGACACCATCTCCGTTCTCGAGGATTTTTATCTCTTTGGCGACGAAGAGGAACTTCTTTGGGTTGATGTGGAGTCCTATTGTCTGAAGACACTTCAACACAGTTGATAGCCGGCTTACATGTTCTACAAATGTTCTTGAGAAAAGGACAAAGTATCCTAATTATCAAAGACATGTCGTATATTTAGGGTGTCTAAGCAAATTGTCCATCATGCGTTCGAATGTGTCCGGGGCATTACATAGTCCATAAGGCGTGACTTTGAATTCATAGAGGCTGTCAGGTGTAATAAAAGCAGTTTCCTCTGTGGCAGCTTCTTGAACCTCGATATATAACGATCCTGTCTGCATGTCCATGGTTGAGAAGTATGTAGCTCCTTTCAAACAGTGTAAGGTGTCATCAATGTAGGGCAATGGGTGGACATTTTTCTTTCCGATTTTGTTCAGCCGCCGACAGTCGACACAGAAACGCTGTGTGTCATTCTTCTTCTTCACGCGGACCATCAGAGACGACCAGGAGCACTCTAAAGGTTGAAAATTTGTCATCGTGCAACAACTTCTCCACTTCATTCCGAATTATCCGTCTTTCAGCCGGCGACACTGTACGAACACTGGCTAATTGGTGGAGAACCCCCAGTACTGAAATGGTGTTTTATAATGGGTCGTTTCATCTGGCTCTTCTCCTGCCTGTTCCGAAATACACTTGAAAATTGATATAGTATGGTTAACACCTAATGACGTTGCTTCTGGGCAGGCCGGATCCTGTATGCAATTCCATAGTAGTTTTCTCCAGTGGGCTGTCGGCAGTAACAGCAGAGCATAAGACTTCATCGATGACATTGAGCTCACCGTCCTGGACTGCTTTGGCTGTTCCAATAGACATTCTTTTAGGAATGACTTGCTATTGCTCGTGAAAATTACTGATTCGAAGTTCTCCTCGACCACCTGTAATGCTTATGATAACCGCTGGTGTGTAGATTTCCTTCATTATACTATTTTTGCGATCGACAAGCACTTCACAGTTCAGCTGGTCATCTCGGCTGATCACTGGAACTTATCTCAGTATTAACGACGGGGTCTCGACATTGTTGATAGCAAACAAGCTCCCAGAGGAATATGTGTCATGTGTACTCGTCGTAACAGCTTCCTCAATTCAAACGGCTGCGTCCTGTTGTTGATAGTCTAGCGACACATGTTCGTGCTGGACGGACGTATTTTCCCTTTGCGTCCTTCAGCACAGTTGCTCTTGTATCACAGGATATTATCTCCTTTAGTTTGCGGAGGTAGTCATTCGACAATTTAGAGAATTTCATCTCTCCTGAATCGACTAGTGTCCGGAGAGGTTTGCCGTCGATGATGACGTCAATAAGAATTCCCGACATCCTAGTGAATGTCGTCCATGGAGGATTTTCATCTCGGGGCTCTCACCTCTCTAGATGGTCGTCCCGTCTAATGTCTCTATAAGGCGACAGCGAACGGCGAAGGCATGTTGCAGAACGACCACGTCCAGGATACGGCGACGGGCTTCGCCCCATAGGTCGTAGTGATCGTCTGCAGTTGACTGCCGTTGAAAGGACTGCTGGCGTGTTGCGGCACAACAATTGTCAAATTATCGTCTTCGTTCCACAGGGTGTCACACGACATGTCGGAAAGCCCACAGTGAAAACACAGTGGTGTGTTGTTTTCTGTCCTCCTGCGAGGCGTCATAGTTGCGGGAGAATTTGATTGTGGCCGCGTTGGTCGGTTCCTTGGCTGCCGTTTGGCGGCTGCGCGGCGTAAATCGTAGGTTGGTTGGTTGGTTTGATTTTTAAAGAGACTAAACGACTACGGTTATCAGTCCCTTGTTCCAACGGTAGAGAGTAGAATAAAAAACACTAAAATCTAGTAGAAAACGATGTGTGAAAACTCACCAAGCAAAGGGTGTAACACGTCAAGAGGTAAAAGAATCAAAGTAAAAACTCATAAAAGAAGAGAAAGATGGAAAGTCGATACCAGAGTGTCCTGGCCAACTGATCACAGACAAGATAGTAGGGCTTCTGTCCACTTTTTCACATTAAAACCACCTGCCTAAAAGTGGTAGGCGAGCGAAGAATAATTATCTAATGAACACAGTGTTAAAAATCAAATAGATCGGTACAACCCACTCACACGAATAAAATTTAAAACAGCGTCAGCCATAGAGACATTGTCAGCTAAAATAAGTTTTAAATTGTCAGGGAAATTAAAATTCCTTCTCTGAGCGGCTAAATTCAGGAATTCTAAGACAATGTCGACGACTGTCAGACTCGCACCACATCGACACTCAGGAGGATCCTCTCGACGGAGGTGACCGTGCGTAAGCCAAGTATGGCCGATACGCAATCGGCAGAGAACAACAGAGTCCCTGTGGTGAGTCCGTATAGAGGACCTCCACACGTGCGCCCGCAACTTGTTGGGTGTTTGGAGGGAGCGTTATTCTGCGTTCCACAGTCCAAAAACTAGGCTGTGCAACTGCGAATGGAGGTCCTGAACTGTGATACCTACAGCCAAGGTAGCTTTATGGAGAGCCTCCTTTGCTAACCTATCAGCTAGCTCGTTCCCGTCGATCCTAACATGTCCTGGAGTCCAGATAAAGAACACTGACCGCCCACGTCGTTCGATGGCATACAGGGATTCTTGGATGGCCTGAAGCAAAGTATGGCGAAGCCACTCGGCGAGTCACTGCAAATGAGGAAGGACTCCCCAGGGCAGGCAGAAATATGCTCGAGTACAAGAAGTATGGCCACCAGCTCTGTTGTGAACACACTGCAGCCCTTCGGTAAGGAGCGCTGTTCGTTGTGTCCTGAATGTATATAGGTGAAGCCAACAAGACCTTCTGCCATCGAACCATCCCTGTAGATGACCGTGGAGCCCCGGTACCCATCAAGAATTGACAGAAATTGGCGGTGAAGGATCTCAGGGTGGACTGTGTTTGGAGCTCTGCGAAAAGTCCAGTCGAATAACAGGTCGAGGAATACACCATGGTGGCGTACGTGACTGTAACTTTATCAGAGATGGCAGAGGAAGAGGCCCCAGGTCACTCAGGAGAGACTGGACACAGGCGCTGTAAGACCCGACCTCAGCTGCCGTATGGGATATGGAGTACGGCGTTCGGAAAAAGTAGGCGGTAGTTGGGATGATTGGGGATACCATACACATGAGCTGCGTAATTCGCCAGCAGATGTATTCCAAACGCGACAGGGAATGTACGGAAGGCAGGTTGATAAATTCTGGGTGCAGCGGCGCGAGCGTAGTGCTCGGCGAAAGCCTCGGCGACAGAGCCTGATCCCTACATACAGCCCCTTGGATAGAGATCCCAGGAATTTCTGCCTGGGACTGGTAGCCATAAAGGCGTCGGATCTTCGTCCAGACTTGAGAGGGAGAGGTACGTGAGTCGATGGTGGACACATAATGTTAACAGCATTCCTGTTTTTTTCCTTCGTATCATCGGGCGATCACGAGCACGGAGTTTTTTAAAAGTGATGAATTTCTAAAGCGACATGTGTCGCTTATAGCGCTGCAGACCAGGCCGACGGTCCCGAATGGCGTCTGCGATTTCCGACGACCACCAGGGCACTGACTTTCGCCGGGAGCATCCAGATGAAAGGGGGATTGCGTGCTCTGCGGCAGATAAAATGTTCTGGGTGACAGTCGCAACCACCACGTCAATAGAGTCATCTGGGAGAGGTCCAACAGTGGCGGCAGGAACGAATTGATCCCAATTTGCCCTGTTTAAGGCCCATCTAGGAAGGCGGCCATGACAGCAAAGACGGGTAGTGATGTGAAGATAGGAAAGTGATCACTACCACACAGATCGTCATGCGTCCTCCAATGGACAGATCGCAAGAGGCTAGGGCTGCAGACTGACAGGTCAATAGCCGAGAAAGAGCCATGCACCACACTCAAATGCGTGGGAGCTCCGGTGTTTAAAAGAAAGAGGTCGAGCTGGGATATCAAGTTCTCGACCTCTCTGCCGCGACTACTGCATCACTCCACAAGGTGTTATGGACGTTAATATCAAAGTAAAAAAGGCAGTGGGAGCTGGGAGATCAGCGTAGCCAGTGTGTGTGGTGGTACATCGCCATCTGGCGGAAGGGGCACATGTTCACTGTACACAGAGTTAAGGATATACACACAGACGCCACCTGAGATTCTGTTATACACATTACAATAATATCCCCTGTATCCGCGAAGGATCCGTTGCTGAAAACCAGGTCTCCTGGAGAACAATGCAGAGAGTAGGTGTTATGCTCAAAAGTTGACGCAACTCAGCCAGGTGAGAGAAAAAACCGCCGCACTTCCACTGGAGAATTACAGTGTCTTTGAGCTGTTGGCACGACACAGCCCACAGCTCAGGACCCCGGGTTCGCCAAGCTCGTACCCAGAAAATTAATGCTGAGCCCCTGAGGGGCGTAAATCATAGTAGGGAGAGACCATTCTTCACGTCGGGTGGGACTGGAGGGTCTGACAGGCGCTAATATTTGAAATACCTGCTCCTCACCAACGTCAGTTCTCTCATAACATACAGGACAGACATTCATGGCTATAATTTGGTGATCGCTTGGCTCAACTGTCCTGGCAACCATAAACCGCTGTAATTATTCTCCCAAAAATTGTCGTATGAGAGAAGCTAAATAATGTTCGTCTTCCTCAACGGTCATGGGGACTACATTTTGGAGTATTTCGTCCAACCCTCCTCTGTTGCATCTCATCAGTTTTCTAACACTGTTGGATAAACTCTTGTGTCTCTGAAACGTCTTTTAACGGAAGATATGGATACATTTCTTCAATGCCCTTCATCAGTTGTGAAATTTTATCGGCCTCAGTGATATCCGACTAGACAACGTGACATATAGCCAAAACACTCTCTATATCCGACTCCGTTAACTCACCATTTCATTGGGCCATGTTCTTCGATTTCTCTTCCGATAAATGGACTTGTTTCTGCTAGTCTCCAAACGTCTTACGTTCTGACTGGAATTTTTCTCAGCCTTCTAACTTGATTTCATTATTTTAAAACCACTGCTGGGCCGTCCCATCGAGGTGGAAATACACGTTTGCTAGGCACATAATGTGGCCCTAACTATTAAATTGGTGTTTCGGTCGAAACCCTTCATACGCTTGTTTGGGTCCTGTCCAGCGTCACCAGAGAACACAAATGGGAGTCTTATGTGCAGCTGGCTAACCGCTGTTTTCGTATCCATGGGTCTTGTGATGAAATATACCTCCGCACGGAGATAGTCGGTATACCCCTTTGTATTTCGGTTCTTGTCCGTGTAGGAGACGGCTCTTACGCTGCCTAATCGGCGCCACGATGATGCAGATGTGTTGCAGGATACCCGGCGCCTTTACCAGAAAGTGTCTCGTTGCAAACTGCAGGTGGTCCGAAAGGAGACGGCTGGTCGTTAATATAACACTACACGTTGTACTTAGAACACGTTTATTGCTAACAGAAACGTAAACTCAGCTTCCTGCTTGGAGTACTCCACTATTTATATATAGAAAGAATTTTCTGGAATTTTCAAGTACATCAAGCATAAGACATGTAAAACACACGCGCGTGCTGCGTCGCCGTCGGGGGTTCGAATCCCCCCTGGGGCATGGATGTTTGTGTCGTCTTTAGTATAAGTTAGTTCATATATAGTTTGTAAGTTTAGGGACTGATGACCCCGCAGTTAAGTCCCATAAGCTTTACAAACATTTGAACATCTTTTTAAAACATACTAGAAATAGTAAACAGAAAGAAATACCTTTTTCTGCCATTGGCGGGATTTGAACCTGGGACCGCAAGGACAGCGATCTGCGATGCTGACCACTGCACCACGTGTTCCGTCGGAAGACCCACGGAAATATTTTGCGATGGATAATGAGCAATAAACCGAAATAATATCTTTAAATTATAAGCAGAGCAAGTAATAATTTAAAGATGCTTATCTGTGTCGCCCCCCCCCCCAACAACTTTAATGTGGTATAAAAGAGAGGCATCCGAATCACATACCAATTTACATAACACAATTGTATTAACACTATTTAACTTATAAAAGGTGTTGGATAGCTCACATTAGCAAGACGATATCAATTTAATCAACAATAAAATATAACGTTAGCAATGTAAATGACTGATACGAATGTTGGTAGATGTTTACAGTTGAAGTTTCAAGAATGTAACATCACAGGCTAAACAATTTATTGTAAGCGAAAAAATGCTAACCGGCAAATTCCCAACATAACGTACGAGACCTGAAAAATAAATAAACAATGCAGGCAAAGCGTACTGGGAATACCATCGACATTTCAGAGTTCTACGAAAGTGGGCAAAAATGTGGATCATTACCATACGTAAATACCGAGGTAGGTTTATTTTACGTTGTGCGAAGTGGAAAATTATAAAAAAGATTCGAATTTAGATTGGAAATGAAATTCTGGTCTGTTTTATTAATGGAACATAGTATGTAAGTAAGTAAAATTACAGTAAACAGATGCAAGTTTTAGAAAAATATGTCACCATCTGGAGGCCAGTAATCAGGAACATATAAATGTAGTATCTGTCAGTGTGGGAAACCATGAACGATTATATTTGTCTGCAATTGTCTAGCATGGTCCCATGGAAGCACGAGATGCTGATCGACAGTTACCTTCACCGCATCTACTGATGCTTTGGTTGTTGCGAGAAGTAAATTACGCTCTTCGCAGATTGTTGCATTTTATCTTTTGTCAAAGATAATTGTTACAGAACCACACATACACAAACAATGTGTGTACCTGTATGCACACAAGTACGTGTTTTAGGATACTCCTACACAAACTCACGGATGCATGCAGACCTTCGAAAACATGAATGAAAGTTCTCTATTCAGTACGAGCGATATCAATATTCGTAATAAAAGTTCCATCTCTATTTTTCATGCCCCTTCAATGCAAAGTTGGTAGTCAAAAGCAGGTCTACCTTTCATTATTAATTTCGCCTATCAATGAGTCGACAATAGAGACGTTGACAATGAAAATGTGGTATGTGCCAAAAGTTAAATTTTACAGAAGAAGCTAAAGAAGTTATAGTGGTCTAATACGACAATTAATATTCACTTTCTTCGCTAAACGTGGTTAATTGAAGCAAACCAAACGTCCTAAGACATAACAAGTATTATGTCAAATGAAAATAATTTTATATATATATATATATATATATATATATATATATATATATATATATATATATATATATATATATAAAAGAAAAGAGCCGGCCGCGGTGGCATGGATATTTGTACCGTCCTAGTTCGTAAGTAGTTCATAAGTAGTTTGTAAGTTTAAGGACTGATGACACCTTAGTTAAGTCCCATAAGCTTTACAAACATTTGATTTGATTTAAAAGAAAAGAAACAACATTCAAGCATTGTTATTAAGTCCTCCACCTTCGTTCAGTACTGTTATTTTCGCGTAAGAAAGAGAGGTAACCATTTCTGGGAATGCATTGAATTTTTTCTTCTTGATTGTTTTCCTTTTTCATACTTCAAAATTGTTGGAAGACGTTTTGGGTGGATGAGTGAAAGTGATTTTGACACGTGAATCCAACATAGTTCTGAACTATGCAAAGGAAATGTTAAAATTCAAACTGCAGTCGTCATCAGTCCCCAGACTTATAAACTACATAAACTTACTAAGGGCAACACACACACACACACACACACACACACACACACACACACACACACACACACACACACACACCAGATGGAGGGGTCGAACCTCTGACGGTGAATAGTCACACACTCCACAGCAAGACGACTTAAAGTGCACATCCTTTACCGCGTGGCATATGTAGAACAGCTGAGTTGGGGGACGAATCGCAAACACCACGAAAATCGGAAAAATGACACTTTCCCATTGGAATCACTTGGAACAAAGTTTCGAATCTTGCAGATGTCACCATTTCTTGTAACTCTTCGGGAACCATTCGCTTGCTTATTCTTTTCCGATTTTTCTATTCCATATGATATGGCATGTAGAAATGGACAGAAACAAAGAAATTTAAGTTCTATTACATAATAGAATCTTTTCAGGACAAGAAAGACGATCATTATTGCACAACGCGATTGTTGTTCTGTCCGGCGCAGTTATTGTATTTAATTTCCTCCACGTCAACCAACCCTCTCAAGCGACATACCTATGAAAAAATTTGAGCGATTTCCAGCATGTATGCAAAGGTTGTAATTGGATAACTGCCTCGCGTAAAACATATTATTGTGGGTGAGTGTTGTAGTAAACAGAGCTTGTGGTATGTTGATAGTTCTGTGGTAACTGTGCTATAAGGATACTTACTGTCAAGAATCGAGATTCAGGAATTGAAATCTTATAGCTTATCATATAGTAACGCCAATATGAAAAGTGTGCAGTCTTTGAAAAGGTCCGAGACCAATTTCAAATGTTTGAATGCCACAAACACACAGGGTTTAACGCTTTCGTTTGTGTGTTTTGAAGTGCTGTCTTCATGTACGCAGCTATCCCGCTATCCTACCAATAACCGTGTGTTTGCTTTTGCCAGCATTTTATATATACAATTTACATTGTTTAACTTCCAGTTTTCCTTTTTCATTCTCTCGGTTACCATTCAGAGAACTGAGTTTGATTTGAAAATGTGCTAGGAATGCGATGTAACGGAGAGTACCCTTTAAAATTCCCATTCATCAAACACATTTTCTTATTTTGGAAGTTCGATTCTGCCGCGCTACAACGTACATTGTAGTGCGTTTTAATATAATTCATTCCATTCACGATCGTTACCACTGCGTCTGCACTCCGAATTATCACATACATACATAACTGTATATTAAGCGAGAGAGGGAGAAGAGGTATTAACATACCGAGGCAAATATTTTAATATGCAGACGAAATTCCCCGCACCACGCACGGTAAATGTGCAGTTTTGTCTACTTCCATTGTAATACGGCGTGCACACCACATTTCTTTATCCTAAGATCCGTAACATGAATTCTTACATGCATATAAACAGTGTTTTATCAATTATTTGTCGTTTAAAGTTTTCCCTGTAGGGGCGATGACAATTGTGCATAATAAAAATGAACGACACAATCTACGTGACCATTAGATCTAGGTATGCAGCGTAATAAGGTTACCAGACAGAAGCAACAGTTAGCCATGTTTGTGCAAGCGCTTGCTAAAATGCTCCACACATACACACACACACTATTGAATAATTTAGTGATACGATTCATGTCTAGACGTGGACGATGCTGGTTCCTTGCTTACCGGAGGTGCTTACCGACACGTCGAATTCGTTATCATAGAGTTTTTAAGAGAGTGAAAGTATTAAAAGTACGCAACTTTCAGTAGGTACTTTGTAAGGAGCATTTAGCGATGTCTAATAATCGCTGTCAATCTGTAAGTGTGTAAAACTGACAATTAATAGAATTATATAGATAAGAGTGTACCTTAAGGTATTCTATCCAGGAAACCATTGGGAATATGATTCCGATATCCACATTTGTTTCGTCAAATGTTTATATTACCACTTCTGTATATTGACCATTACTCATGTGACACCATGTATTTTTATAGAAAATATAAAATAAAAAACGTAAATCATTACGAAGATTTCGTCGATTCGTATTATTTCCAATCAGCTTAAAATTATTATAACTGTCTTTACCTTTTTCTCTGTGCCTTACGCACCATATAAATCATAGATATTCTTATACTCTGTACATTTGTAGATTTTATCTTTCTGTATACGTTTACTACAATGGGTATCGTGGCAAGATGTTGTCTGTCCGACTTCTGGAATTTATTCGGTTACGACGTCTCATAGACACGGACACTGTTCCTGGGCAAGTTAGTGCACAAAAATATAAAAAGATAGTAAAAATTTAATAAAATAAATTTCTGAATGTAACTTTTGAAAACTCCCGAAGATCATTCACGATAGCAGTAGCAGATTTTAAACGCCTGTCTCACACAGAAATTGGGATAAGTAAATTTAAAAGATTTGGAATTGTGTTGCAGCTGTGGCGCTCAGACATATGCATTCTATAACTAGGTTATTAAGTGACCCAGATGTGTTCATTGTTAAAGGTAAAGAAAATGAAAATTAAGAACGGAACAAATTAATGCATTAAAGCAGGGGACGCTCGCTGCGCGACTCGTACAAGTATATCCGTACGTACTGTTAGGTACTCCGCAGCAGCTTCCACTGTCTCGTAGAAGGTACTTAGCACGGTACCACAGCTTTATTCCAGCTTCAGTAGGCGAATAGCGCATGGAACGCTATACGAGAGGCTGCGTGCACATATCTGTGACGGGAATTAATCACTATCGTATCCACGTCCCTGTACTAATTTCCAAGATGATTGGCATCTCTCAGCTACGTTTATCTACAAGCTTTTGAACTTAATAGAAACACTGCTATAGAGACACTATGGAATCGAATCTACTATTGTTGCTGATATCACACTTGTTGGCGTACCTACCTCACCTCCAGCAAATGGACTCGGCCGTCCCATGTCATCGGCGTGCGCAGTCACTTGTTAGCGAGCGGTGTAACGTAACATTGTCACTATATTTTCGAAATAGGAACAACGGATTTGGATCAAGATTGATTGTGCCACAGATCTTGCAGCACGACAGATTCATTAAGGTTTTCAAACGGCGTTCGGCGAATCGGGAATTGGCAATTTCCTACGGAACAGTGGTACGTTGGCTACAAGCCGTCAAGAAAAGTCGGAAAATTGTGGCAGACTTGCATCTGGAAGGTCATCATAGCGTCTATGAAGAAGAAGTATCACCTGCGATCATCTTTGTGAAAGGAGCGACAACACTTTCTGCACAACCCACCCATCAATTTGGACGACAATGCGCGGGCGCAAACACCTCAAGCTGTGTCTGCTGTTCGGTCTATGGGACTGGGAAATATTGTTCCATCCACCACACTCCCCGGAATTAAGTCCTTGTGACTCTGATTTGATTCCGAAGATGAAGGAACTACTACGTGGCATTCGTTCCAGATCTGTTCCAGAGATTCGACTGGAAGTAGACCGCTCCATTCGCACCATCACCAGAACAGGCTCTGATAACGATATACTACGCCCTCCACAACGCTGGCACCGGGTTCTACACAACGCCGGTGACTACTTTGAAGGACAGTAACAGGTACAAACATGTAACGAAAATGTTCAAATGCTTACTATATTCGTCTCTTGCTCTTCCTCTGCGACTTTTTACCCATTCACGATTCCTTTATGTCCAGGAACGTGTCCTACCAATCTATACCTTCTTTTAGTGAAGGTGTGCCAGAAATCCTTCTCCCTAGTTCTCTTCAGCACCTTTTCACTGATATTCTAGGTCTCAGGTTCGAATCACGGCCGCTTCTCAAATGTTAATTTAATGCCTCTCCTTCAATTTAATATATGTGATATACATCGGATGAAATATGTCTCTGGAGATTCATTTACTATCTGATACTTATATCACCTGTACCAGAGGTACGTTCATTACTGGGGTGTTATTCCGTTATTGGAGAGCGTCGGTGAACATAAAGCAGAATTGAAGTGTTTTGGAGGAAGACGTGCTTTAACACCGTGGAATCTCAATATCTTTGAAGTCCCGTCGGCTTAGTGGTTATAGTGAATGCCTAGTATGTAAGTGGTACCGAGTTCGATACCAGAAGGCTTCTCAAATATTAATTCAATGCGTTTCCTACGTTTAAAACTTTGAGACTATTATTTTCTGTTGCAAACATAGCTATCTATATTGCACTCTAACTTTCTATTTAAGGATATATATGGCTCCGAGACAAGGATAATTAGCTTAATCCTGTCCTTGGGTTACCTACTTTCTACAGAACGGTAATCTTTATAGTAATGTAGATTAAGAAATGTTATGAAACTGTACAGCATATAATAGCCTCAGAATAGTTTCCTGATTTTCCACTCCTGCTTTTCAGGTTCCTAAGTTAACGTTTGGTCACAATTAAGAGTAAATTTTACTAATAAATCATAGTAGCAGTCGAAAAATTTCAGTTCCATTTCCCATCCCAACCAATGATTCTCTTTCGTGAGCTTCGACTCCAATAACCAATATCTCGTTCCTGTATGAGTTGTAAATAATGTTCGTTTCCCCTTGTTTTACATCTACTGACTTCATTATTTTAAACACTGTACTGAAGTCAACATTGTCAGCAACTTCTTCAAACATCTTGAAATGTAGTTTTACCTTTCCTTAATCTGTCTACCATGATTAGTCGTAACCTATTACCTCACGTGTTCCCCGAAGCCGGTTCCTACCAAATTACCCATACTTTTTTTACATAATTCATGTTGTAACTTTTGAACTATGACTCATTAAACTGATACATCCGTTATTTTCACACCTGTCAGCTCCTGGTTTCACTGGAATTGCGATAATTACATTTTATTGACTACTGAGGTTATTTCACCTGTCTCATACATCTTGCACACCAGGTGGAATAGTTTTACAATGAGAGTCTTTGTCAAGGCTTCAGTAGCACTGACTAAATGTCATATCCTCTAGAAGCCTTGTTCTACTTGTATTTTACTGCTCTGTTAAATTCTTCTCCTAGTACAAGATTTCCTATCTCCTCTTCATCTACTTCCTCCTCCATTCCAGATATATTATCCTCAAGTTCATTTCCTTTGTAGGGTCCCTCTATATATTCACTCCACCTTTCAGCATTTCCTTCTACGCTCAGAACTGGTTTTCCATCTGGGTTCTTGATAGTAATACCGTAGATTTTGTCTCCAAATGCCTCTTTAATGTTTCTGCAGTGGAGCTGGTATACCGTTGGCTGTCTTCAACCTTCCAACTGACATACCCAGCCAGCTACAGTCGGACGTACAGGTCAACGTGGATTCCTAACCACGGCCCAGCTCGGCATTTTACACATGAAATACATTGCCAGAGTTTAATAAAGTTTGTGAGGATCAAACCCGTTACTATTGGTTTCATAATCTGACGCTCTTCCACTGTGCTACAGAGCCACACACCACTATAATACCTAGCTTGTACCTTCCAGTGTCTCTTGGTTTCTCCTTCGTAACTTTCTCTCGTAGTTTTTTTAAACAAACGCGACTGATACGATTAATTATTGAGAGGTAAAAGATGGATCGTGGTAACAGAGAAATAACAATTAAAGAAAGGTCATGTATTCACTCATTAAAACATCCAAAAATACAACAAATGAGCATATATCAATATCATGTAACTCATTTAAGTAACTAAACTCACTTAAAGACATTTAATTGAACAGATGACACAAATAACAAATTTCAGCTAGTAGTTTCACAGATGTGAAAGTCTCTACTATCCTGACTCACGGAATTTAGTATCAAATGATCATAACATTTTAATGTGCCAGGCAATGCTAAAATAACTTTTATTTAGGGCGGTCACCAGTATATTAATTTGAATGTTAAGGTTTAATACATCAGTAACGGAGCCAGCACTTAGGATTACCAGGTCACAATCTTAACCATTAGACAGATCTCCTTACTTCATAAGGTAACACGTTACTAACAAATACAAACAATCCGTGCACAGGCTTAACTAGTTTACTTCTCAGAAAACGCGATGTAGTAATATCGGAGCAAAATCTTACCAATGGACATGTATTAGTATCAAGTAACTCGTCTAAGTAACTAACAATACTTAAAGACATTTAATTGAACAGGTGTCACAAATAATAAATTTCAAGTAACAGTTTCACAGAGATGAAAGTCTTCACTTTCGTAACTCACTGAATTCAGTATCAAATAATCATAGCACTTTAATGTGACAGGTAATGCTAAAATATCTTTGATTTTAGGGCGGACGCTTAACAAAAATGTATTGATTTGAATTTAGAGGTTCAATGCATCAGTAACTTAGGATTACCAGGTCACAACCGTCACCTTTAGACAAAGCTCCTTACTACATAAGGTTATTAACAAATACAACCCGTGCACATGTGACTTTAGCTGATCAACAACAAGTAATGGAACGGTCAAAATGACAACTTAGACCATCATATAACTGATTGCCAACTTAACGGACGGACTAACGCGAATCATGCCCAAATTACTGATGCATTTGAATAAGATGCAATCAATTAACTAGTGTCCTCAGATAAACAGGCTAAACAACAAGCACCAATCGGATTCGTGAGATACGGGCACTTAATCACAACTAGCCCAAACAAAGTGCCAATAGAATTGATAAAATTAAATCTAGGTGCAAATTATCATTTATTAGAAAGACACAGAACTGACTAACGAAAGGTATTCGCAGTAGTACAAATCGTTAGCAGGTTAAGATCACTGCAACTAACATAAGAACTACTAAGGACACAGAGTGTAAGTTGCCCATTCCCCACTCGGAAACTTCAGTCCGGGAGGTAAGGAGTTTACAATGATTAAAATTTAACTTGCCCAAAAATACATTCGTCAATGGGCACGTGATGACGGAAGGAAAGACTGTGAGAGAAAATAATCAGTAAGGATTCCCCCAGTAGCACATAGCAATTCGTGAAATCATTCACATTCAATAAATGGTGATTCACCCTACAATTAGAGGGTAAGGAATTAAGTAAATAACAACTGCATCGGTGAGGAGACACCAAACGTAAAACACACAGACAAACGAAAGACATGGAAGGCAACCACTGGAGGCCGGTTACAATTCCGAAAGACAAACAAACACACACCAACACAAACACACAGGAGTTGTAAATCACAGGGTAGCACAACTAGGCATAGGATCACCTATCAGTTCTAAAGATAACATTAACTGACGGTACGCACCCGAAAGGAAAAGGGGGTGGTGTCGGGGAGTACGCCAACAGTAACTAGATAGGTCGAAGAGGCAGATTCACAACTACACGTTTGGGCCGAGGAACTACCGGGTGACACATCGCAAGTACTAGGTGCCCGGTGTTTAACAGAATCACTTACACAGCTTTCCACAAGAAGAGAACGGTGACCGAGGATGATGATGATAGAATTGCGAAGTAGTCACAACCCGGCGTTACAAGCCCGCCATGTCCGCCAGGAAGGATAGCTGGGCCGCAGTCCTCGAACACCGCCACAACGCAGAAGTTGGAGAGGTGCGCCGGCTTCGGAGAGTGCCACACTACTGCTCTGCGGCGCTCATGACCTCAAGTGGCTCCACCCGACGGCAGTTCCGTACACCGACCGCGACAGTTGCCTCGAGGTACAGTACTTTCGTTGATCCGCATTCCACCACCGGCCTCACCGCGGCGCGCATGTCCATTTAAGGACCGCACCAGGCAAGGATCGTAGTGAGGAACAGAAGAAACGCATCGCCGCGAAATTACAATCGATATCACTCGATCAAAGCAAAGAGAAAGATAATCAAGATACAAGGGGATACATAACGAGTAATTATAGATGAAGGGTAACGGAGGAATGGTGCGATACTGAGCCGGAACGACTCAATTACATTAAGTGCAAAATGCTAGCAGGTGGCTTCCTCTTTCATTGCTTTTCCACAGTTCATATTCACCTACTGTTTTTCGTCCCCCCCCCCCCTAACAATCAAGTTTTCCGCTCCCTTGTCTCAATAATTTCCTTTACCTCCTCATACTTTTCTTCTATCTCCTAATCAACGGCAGATCTAGTTAGTATATAAATGTGGACTATCGTGGTCGGTGTTGGCATCGTATTAACTTGATTACGATAATACTATCACCGTGGTGTTCATAGTGGATTACCCGCATCCCTATTTCCTTCTTCATTGCAGTAGAAGTAACAGCCAACCAATTGCAAATTAAAGTTTAATAAACTTTACCACTGTTTCGATTGATATAAACCAATCTTCTTCAGAAGATACATGGACCTGTAGTGAATAAGAAGGTAACAATCAACCTACGTACAACGGCATTAAAAACTATAGATTGTTTACCTATAGAATTACAACAAATTTTAGTCTACAAGAAACAAGTACTTACATTACATTATTACTGTGTAAACTTTACACGCGTCAATCTGTTTACATATAATGTAACCCTTTAAACAAAGACACGTCAAACATATAAAATTATACAATATGCTGTGTAACATATATTGCGCGGCATGCTAATCGTCGACTGACAGTCTGAGCAAGACGGGGACGCCAGGTACACGTGACAAATGGCGCATGTCGCTAGTGACACTGATGCAAGGTCAGTAGTCAATACATGTTAATACAAATTATAAAATAGGAAATCCACGGAAGCATAAAGTGAAATAAAATACAATTTTGAGGAAATGACACCGCAGAGGTCACCGTTGACTGTTAAAATATTTTGACAATATTTGTTTAAAGCGTTCGAAATACTGTCTGCACGCGAGATGGAGATGAACATTTAATATGTTACCATCTCTAGATTGTAAATGTTTAAAAATCTCCAACTCTTCCCAAAGATCGAGCCCTCCTACAGCCGAAAAAGGAAACTTTGCACCCCCCTTTCACAATAATGATACTATATTACCGAAAGCAAACACCTAAAACTGCGACCAAATTGCTCGTTGTCTTCGAAGAGGGGATGAGGGAGGCTGAAAGAGAAAGTAGGGCTTGGTGGGGAGAGTGGGACGTGAAAATGAAAGTGCATATTTATTTAACTTCTTTCTCGCCACTACCAACAAGGTGATGCATGTTCCATCCTACCGATGAATCAATAAGGTGTAAACACCGCAGGGAATAACATAGATTCGTGAAGACGCATTATTAGCCCAAGTTTCCAAACAGTATCATGATATCTGAAGCATACGTGCATTTATGATCTTCCGGACGAGCAAAATTACACAATGCAGTAAAAATCAATTAAAATTCGCAGTATCAAAGAAAGTTTCATCCTTACATTTACGTGTCGTTGGCTCATGTTTTTATCCTAAAAGTTTCTCAACGGGCACCAGTTCCGTTCTGTAGGAAGTGCGCGCACCTGCCAGTTGGCAGCACCGATGTACAGTTAGGTCGACACCCCCTGCCCTCACGAGCATGGCGGCTAAACAACACACCCTCGCATCAGGCACAAATTTGAGATAAACCACTAGCTAAAATTCCACGCACAACAACCACAACAACTTCGCTCATTTTCAAAAATTGTTTCCTCAGTTCATTTTAGAACATGATGTAATCTTGGAATACTGGTAAGTGCGATGATTACATTTTACAATTCTTCACAAATATATACTGACGTTAACACGTTCATTAGATTAAGATCGGTGGAGCATTTATTGCAGTACGAACATTTGAAGTTACTCAAGGGCGAGCAGGTGGAGAAGAACGGGAGAATGTCAATGCCGCTTCGGTAAGGGGTGAAGTCAGAAGATTGTTTGTTTCCAGTCCGGAGAGGCCAACCGACGAGTTGGTACGCATCGTACCAAAGAGCTGCAGTCGTATAAATTAGACGCAAAACAAACATGGATTCGAGACTGCACATTATACAGACAGACGGTCATCCTCAAATGCATTATAAGTGTCAAGGAACATTAAAATGTCTAAAGGTGCTTTAACAATAAGCAATTGGTAGAGAAAACGATATTTCAAATAAACAAGTAAGAAATAAAAATTCATAGCCGTGGTAGTCAATCGTTATTGTTTAAAGCATGAACGCCAGATAATACATCACGACACATCCCCACTGCCCCCGCATCTTGTGTGCCGCAAAAGTAAGATTTTGGTGAGGGCACCAATTGGAAAAACTGGTTTATCGATACATCATTTTCGGATGGTTCTCACGTGTCCTGGGAAGAACAATGAAATACTTGTCTACAGTACTTCTCCAGACCACTTCACTTTGTGGGTGACAAGGAAACATTTTTGCTTTTCGACTAACACCTTACCATAGGCATGGGAAGAAAATGGTGCAGACATATTGTGTTGTATGTCACACACGATTATATCAAACAAAGTCCTCCAAATTTTTCGTATCTAATATGGTATTTAGTTCAACTAAATTAACAGAAATTAAGACGTAGCATATAATTTCGTTAACATTCGTAAGAGCGTGCCCACAATTTATACCTATGTACGTTACTGCATCATCGCCTCTGATGCCTGAAAAAATATTTTTAGCCCTTACAAATCTCGCAATATAAAATATAAAATTAAAAAATCATCTTAATATTCCTTTATTTCCTAACACAACCAATAGAAAATTTGGGCTCTACTCATTAGGAAGATAGTCAATTTAAAATGCAGCGTTATTTGTAAAATAATTTGATAATAATTAAGTTTGTTGGAAAACATTGCAATTAACAGAATAAAATGGCGCCTAGCGTTAGATCGAGGAGGTTGATAACAGCATGACACAGAAGACAGCTCACACGTGCTTCGAAAGGCTGCGATATCAGACTACCTACTGCCTATCCCAAACATTTGTGCAGCTAAGGGTAATAAGAGAAACAACTGAAATTACATGAATTTTATAATATAAATATGTTATCGTAGACATATACGATTTGTGCACATATTTGGAAGCAAAAAACAAATCAATGTGAAGGATGACCTTGCATGTTTTTGCAAATAATTTCAATTCTTGGCTGAAAAGAAAAAAAGTGAACAATGCAAATCAACAGCAATACTGAATGAGTTTCAGTATGTCGTTTACTTTGCCACATCTGCTGATAAACAAATAAATGCTTGAAAAAGGTATGTACAATTTCAGTGCTGGGTTTGCTACCCTAGGATAAACCTTCAGATATTTTATCCAAAATCATGACTTACCCATCTTCTCAAAGTCATAATTGGCTTGTGGTGAATCAAGCCTCTCCGTGAATAATCCCTACACTGCAATAAAATTAAATAAAAATATAATGATCAATTATGGAACTAGGCAGGTAGAGACAAGTGGAAGCTAAAATTTTGACGTTTTCGTACGTCAATGGAGTGTCCAGTATCAATACAGTGCTATGCCACTGCCGATTTATTTGATTGTAAGAGACGGGCATATCTCTGGTGTTCCGTGCATCTTTCCTGGACTGTACGTGTCGTCTGGCCTATGTACGAAAGGCCACATTCACATGGGATCTTGTAAACCCCGGCCTTCCGGAACTCCAAATCATCTTTGATAGAACCCAAAATTGCTGCTGTCTTTTGTGAAGGGCGAAAAATTACATTAACTTCGTGTTTGTTCATAATCCGTCCAATTTTCGACGACAGGCTCACAACATATGGCAGAAAAGCCAAGAATTTAAAACTTTCTGCATCATCTTCTGTATTATTTAGACATACCATTAGCTTCATACATAGTGCCTTATGGACCAGTGTTCTAAGAACACTCATCGTCTGGGATGGATGATGGCAGCTATTTGCATATAAGTTCAAATCAGTATGCGTCGGTTTGCAATATACTGAAATTCCTAAGGTGACAACGTAGAGCACACATCATTGCTGATGAGAGCAGTCTTCAGGACGAATAACTGAAGAGAGTTTTTGAAGCAAACGGGTACTCTCCACAGCAGATACATAAGGCACTACGTATGAAGCCAACGGTACGTCTAAAGAATACAGAAGATGATACAGAAAGTTTTAAATCCTTGGCTATTCTGCCATATGTTGGGAGCCTGTCGTCGAAACTCGGACGGATTATGAACAAACACGAAGTTAAAGTAATTTTTCGCCCCCACCAAAGACAGCAGCACTTTTGGATTCTATCAAAGATGATTTGGAGCTCCGGAAGGCCGGGGTTTACAAGATCCTGTGTGAATGTGGCCTTTAGTACATAGGACAGACGACACGTACAGTCCAGGAAAGATGCACGGAACACCAGAGATATACCCGTCTCTTACAACCAAATAAATCGGCAGTGGAATAGCACTGTATTGATGCTGGACACAGAAAACGTACGAAAACGTCAAACTTTTATCTTCTTCATCTTTCTGGGACTCAGTGGTGAAAGAAGCAATAGAAATTCGTTTGGGGACGAATTTAATTAAGAGAGACAGCGGCTTCAGTTTAGACAAATCTTGGAATCCGGCACTTTCTTTAATAAATTTACAAAGACGCCGCCACAGCACAGATCATAACACATCGATTTGCAGCCACAGACCATGCAGCCACAGACATAATTTACAAACACGTGTACTTTCTTGCCGCCGAGTAACGTCTATGGTGCCTTGTTGCATCTGTGGCCGCATGCACGGTAGCGCGGCCCGCGCTCTCTCTGAAGATGGCTGGACGATTCTCAGCCGAAATATTAGAAGAAGTAAACTTAATGCGGCTGCACGCCCTAAACTACTTTGAAATATCTGCTGCATCCAGCAAACTGAGTTTAATGATTCTTCGACAATATCACATTCTTAGACTTTGCGATGAGTAACGGTAACTCATAGGAAGCTAGGATGGATTTTTCAGAAGACTGAGCAATGTGTGCAGTACTATCGAAGTTCATACTTTCCAAACTCGCACATCTTCTGGACATGGCAGAACAACAGTCAACACAAGCAGTGTTAGTGTCATGACTGGTACTAAACGGCCACCTTACCAATTCCGTCACATTGGCACTACTCGTGCGTATTCACATCTTTGTAAATTTCTCTGCCGATTCACAGTGACCGCTCCATCCCTTTCTGGAATATCTTTAGGCTGCAGCAAGTGCTAGTATGGGCGGCGAGGGGGAGAACCACCATCGCAGTGTGTGATATGATGAAAATTTGGGCAGGATCAGAACCGTGCCTGGATAGTGTCACTGGGTCTGAGTGGAATAGCCGAGTTCGAATCCCGGTCCAGCACAAATTTCCAGCACCGACATTGAATTATTTCAGTGCTCTGCAACGGTCGATATGTTTGGATATTTTGATTTCACAAATTTTCGCAGCGAGGTGCTTTAGACAGCTCGGCCACTCCACCGCGGCAAAGGATAGAAAATAAGTGTATAACGTCTCATAAATGGAGAAGTAAATCGGCGTGCCAACTGAAAGAAACCATTTACCTGCAGTTATTTAGGGACATTACGGAAATCCTAAAACTGGATGGTCGAAGGTGGATTTCAACCACCGTCTTCCAGAATGCGAGTCCAGCGTCAATTTTATTTACTGGGTCACAGATGCTCATTTCCTTTCTTGTTACCATCTTCTCCATTTGGGTTTCTAAGTTTACTAATTAACAGATTTAATCATCAGAAGCTTTTATACTGAAAGAACTAACAGATCTATTTCCTAAGGAATCCGCTTATTCCTCCTCCCCCCTCCCCCACCCCCAACAATAACAAACACCCGTATTTGATATTGTCCATTTTTCTTAACGAACTTTATTCCTTGTTTTTGCTGCTGCACTTATTAGAAGGTACCTTTTCCTCTGGAAAGTCGTCTGCTCGCAGCCTTCTCGCGAATTATATGGAAAGCTTACATAGTAAGTGATATGTATTTGTTTGGTGAAATATCTGAAGCGTAAATTCTTTTGTTCACGTCAGAAGAGTTTTTTTTACAGTTGAGTGCATTTAAATTTTGTCTCACGAGTGGCAGCTTGCAACACATGTTAAGTTATTCTTTCGCATACTGGCGTTTTGCTGTATGTTGCTCCATACCAAGCATTACACGACCTGAGGTGATTCGTTCACGCCAATCTTTTCCATATCTCGGAGAGCAAAATTTCATATACTGCAGCGGGCAGCATTGCCGTAAGCTTTGAAGCCTCGTATGAATATTTAAGCCTGACATTAGCTTAATTCTGGTACACACCTAAGTTCCACGTTTGAAGCACAGTAATGAATATTTCATATCACCCTTCATGCTTTACTGACCACGAACGTAGCACACGCTTTGAACACTTATAAAATTGGGGTGTATTAACAGTAGTAACGGACTGTTACTAGATAATTGTAAATTGACGCTACTAGGCAAAAAAGGCTACGGCTCCTTTACATTCCCGCATAGCATTTACAGCACTTTATTCTGCAATTATAGGTAACAAATCTAACATTTCCAAAGCCAAAACGTGACTGGATGCAATCTTCCCCGGGAAAAGGAAAACCAAGATATCGTACGCTCGGAAGAACATGGAAACAGTATTAGACTCACTATATTTTAATTTATTTAAAAAAATTAAAATATTGTCTGCTTCATTTCCTTTCCAAAAGTTACATTCTACCTTGAGTATTATTTTAATAGAGAGAAACAAAAATTATTGTATCAATACCGTGGTGGCGGTGGGAGTCCACCGGTGGAGTGGTCGAGCGCATCAAGGCGCTATGTTCCGATGCCGCTCCCCGTGGGGGATTCAAATCCTCCCTCGGGCATGGATATTTGTGCTGTCTTTAGTATAAGTTAGTTTATAAGTAGTTTGTAAGTAAAATCCCGTAAGCTTAACAAATATTTGATCAGTTTTTTGGCGGCGGCAGAGAAGTACGCAATTCACTAACGTCATTTAAACGAGAGTGGGGATGCAGCCCTACGTAAATTACTGACGTCAGTGAATCATTACATTTTCAGTCAACTCTGTATTTTCCAATCAGTTTTCTGTACCAAAGCATAAGCCTGTGTTACAATATGCTCTGCGAAAGGCAGGTTATGGTATTGATGGGAATAGGGAAACCTGGCTTTAGTGAACACATTGTTCTCTACACTACGTTTCAACCTATTCATAGAAAATCTACATCTTCACTTTGAGAACCAATTGAAGCACTAGAAGGTGTGATTCGTTAATATAATAACGTTATGAAGAGGGTTCCTGGCACTTTCGTCTGAAAAGATGGTGAGATCATGCCGTTACATACAATTTCCCTACTATGGTATTCACACCTTATTACATCGTTTATCTGTATTAACATTTCAGTTGTGGTAGAATGGAATCTTTTGAATCGAAATGACATATACTTGTATTTCTATATATTTTATTCATTTATCCCAGATGACCTATGATCTTTCCAGAAGGATAGCACTCATTTATATAACTACCATTGCTGGAGTTACGGAATGGAAAGTCTTAAGAGCATCGTTGACACAGTTTAGTTAAGAATAATAATATTGGTGCCAAAGTCGTCTGTATTGTGCTCAAAAATCACGCTTCTGCGGCAATGGATGAACTGACTTACTTGGTTTTGCATGTGTGAGTAAACCTTATTACAAATTTTAATTCTTGACATTATCTTTATGTTAATAACATTTTAAAGATATAATCTTGTATATAGTCATAAAATATTACTAACCATAAATTTTGTAGATAGTTTTTAGTGCCTTATTGGTCTACATCTTTTCAGGAGGGTCGTTAGATTGTGTGGCATCATTCCTATTTATTTGCTGAAAACTGAGTGCACCAAATGAACTATATGAAATTCTGGACGATAATGTTGATTTTCCAATTAATGGTGTAGATGTTAACGTAACTACTTCTTTGAATGCCACAGATAACAGTTCTTACAAAGGTTCAGTTGCTGAAGATAATCCCTGGACAGACAATTATGTGGATGATTAATATGATGTGTCACGGAACAAAAGAAATTTCCCGACTTGCCAATCATTTACATTTGTCAATAATTTATCGTTATTTCGATGAATATTGTTCCCACATAACCCTAAAGAATGAAAGATCGAGTTTTCTCCTTGACAATTTAGTCCAGGCTACAATTACAAACCTATGTCCAAGGCACTCATTTGTTTATGTGAGCCGAAGGCCAACTGTGAAGGATGCAGTCACTTATGCTTTACCTCACTGTGGCACTGAGATTACAAAAACCCATAAAAGCCATAAACCATAAAGTGCGTGTAAGTTATATGTGTGGCACATGTGGAATTCTTATTCACTAGCATGTGGCTCTGTTTATTTGCGTAACATATCTGTAATTGGTGTACAAAACAAGAAACTGGTGTGACATCTACATTACAACACATAACTAACATGACAGAAAACATGACACACAATATCATAAAAATTAAATTCGGTGTAGAAGTTTACATTTTAAAGAGATCAGACTTTTTTCAGAAAATGTGATTGAAATAAAAAATTGTGTTGTTGTTACATGTGTAAATATGTTGTCAAGCTTACTGTCTAGCATGTGTAGCTATTCATTTGCATGACACATTTGTAGATATCGTTGTTGTTATTATAGTCTTCAGTCCGGAGACTGGTTTGATGCAGCTCTCACCCTACTCTATCCTGAGCAAGCCTTTTCATCTCCTCATAAGAACGACAAACCACATCTACTTGAATCTGCTTACTATATGCGTCTCTTGGTCTCACTCTGCGATTTTTACCCCACACACTTCCCTCCAATGCTAAATTTACGATTCCTCGATGTCTAAGAATGTGTCCTATGAAGCGATCCCTTCTTTTAGTCAGGTTATGCCAAAGATTCCTTTTCTCACCAATTCTATTCAGTACCTCTTCATTAGTTATGCGATCTACCCACCAAATCTTCAGCCTTCTTCTGTAGCACCACATGTCAAAAGCCTCTATTCTCTTCCTGTCTGCACTGCTTATCGTCCATGTTTCACTACCGTACAAGGCAAAACTCCACACAAATGCCTTCAGAAAAGACTTCCTTACACTTAAATTAATATCTGATGTTAGCAAATTTCTCTTTTTCAAAAATGCTTTCCTTCCCATGGCCGATCTGCATTTTATATCCTCTGTACTGCGACCATTGCATGTTATTTTTCTACCCATGTAACAAAACTCATCTACCACCTTCATTGTTTCGTTACCTAATCTAATTCCTTCAGCATCGCCTGATTTTCTAAGACCGCATTCCATTATTTTTGTTTTGCTCTTGTTAATGTTCATTTTGTACGCTCTCTTCAACACACTGTCCATTCCATTCAACTGCTCTTCCAGGTCCTTTGGTGTCTCTGACAGAATTACAATGTCATCAGCAAAACGCAATGTTTTTATTTCTTCCTCCTGGACTTTAATCCCTATTCCAAATTTTTCCTTTCTTTCCTTCACCGCCTGCTCAATGTACAAATTGAATAACATCGGAGAAAAGCTACAACCCTGTCTTACTCCCTTCCCAACTGATGCTTCCCTTCATGCCCTCCGAGTCTAATAACTGTGGTCTGGCTTTTGTACAAGTTGTAAATAACTCTCCTTTCCCTGTATTTTACCCCTGTCGACTTCAGAATTTGAAAGAGTGTATTCCAGTCAACATTGTCAAACACTTTCTCCAAATCTACAAAAGCTAAAAATGTAGGTTTGCCTTTCCTCAATCTATCTTCTAAGATAAGACGTAAAGTGAGTATTGCCTCCCGGGTTCCTACGTTCCTCCTGAATCCAAACTGATCTTCCCCCAGGTTTCCTTCTACCAGTTTTTCCCTTTTCCTGTAGATAATTCGTGTTAAAATTTTGCCACCATGACTTATCAAACTGATGGTTCTGTAAATTTTACACCTGTCTGCGCCTGATTTCTTTGGAATGGGGATTATTACATTTTTTTCTTAATGACTGAGGGTACTTCGCCTGTGTCATACATCTTACACACCAGGTGAAACAGTTTTGTCGTGGCTGGTTCTCCCAGAGACTTCAGTAGCTCTGAGGGAATGTCTACTTCCTTTTCCCTTCCTACAACTTTGTCTCTTAGTTCATTTCCTTTGTAGAGCTGCTCTATGTACTCTTTCCACCTTTCAGCTTTCCTTTCTTTGCTGAGAACTGGTTTTCCATCTGAGTTCTTGATATTCATAGAGTTGTTTTTCTTGTCCCCAAATGTCTCTTTAAATTTCCTGTAGGCGGTATCTACTTTTCCCCTTCTTATACATTCTTCTACAGATTTTCATTTGGCTTCTAACCACTCCTGCTTAGCCATTTTTCACTTCCTGTCAATCTCATTTCTTAGTCGTCTGTACTCCATTGTGTCTGTTTCATTTACTGCATTTTTATATTTTCTCCTTTCATCAATTTAATTTAGTATTTCCTGTGATATCCAAGGATTTTTTGTAGGTCTTGCCTTTCTACCTATTTTGCTATCTGCTGTCTTCACTATTTAATCTCTCAATGCTACCCATTCCTCCTCTACTGTTTTATTTCCTCCTGTTTCTGTCAATTGTTGCCTAAATCTCACTCTGAAATTCTCCAGAACATCACGTTCCTTCATTTTATCTAAGTCCCATCTCCTTATTTTCCTACCTTTCTGCAGTTTTTTTCAGTTTCAGCCTACAGTTCATGACTAACAAGTTATGGTCAGAGTCTACATCTGCCCCTGGGTATGTTTTACAGTTTAAAATCTGGTTCCGGAATCTATGTCTTACCATTATAAAATCTGATACCTTCCGGTGTATCCTGGTCTCTTCCACGTATACAACCTTCTTTTGTGATTCTTAAGCCACGTGTTTGATACGATTAAAACATGTTCCGTGCAAAATTCTACCAGGCGACTTCCTCTTTCATTCCTTCTGCCCAGTCCATATTCACCTACTATTCTTCCTTCTCTTCCTTTTCCTACTACCGAATTCCAGTCTCCCATCACAATTAAGTTTTCCTCTCCCTTAAACGTCTGAATAATTTCCTTTAGCTCCTCATGTATTTCTTCGATCTCCTCATCATCGGCAGACCTAGTTGGCATATAAAACTTTTCTACTGTTGTCGGCGTTGGCTTTGTATCTATCTTGACAATGATAATGCGATCAGATCACTATGCTGCTCATAGTAGTTTACCCGCATTCCTATTTTCTTATTCATTACCAGTCCTACTCCTGTAATACCCCCTACTGATTTTGTATTTATAATCCTGTACTCACCTGACCAGAAATGCTGTTCATCCTGCCACCGAACTTCACTAATCCCCACTATATCTAACTTCAACCTATCCATTTCCCTTTTTAAATTTTCTACTTTTCCTACCCTATTAAGGGATCTAACATTCCACGCTCCGATCCGTAGAATGCCAGTATTGTCTTTCCTGATGATCACATCCTCCTGAGTAGCCCCGCCCGGAGATCCGAATGGGGGACTATTTTACCTTCGGAATATTTTACCCGAGAGTATGCCATCATCATATTTTCATACAGTAGAGATGCATGTCCCTCGGGAAAAGTAACGGCTGGAGTTTCCCCTTGCTTTCAGCCGTCCGCGGTAACTGTGTGGCAAAGCCACATTAGCTGATGATACAAGGCCAGCTCAGTCAGTCATCCAGACTGTTGCCCCTGTAACTACTGAAAAGGCTGCTGCCCCTCTTCAGGAACCACACATTTTTTGGCGTCTCCACAGATACCACTCCGCTGTGGTTGCACCTACGGTACGGCTATCTGCATCGTTGAGGCACGAAGCCACCCCACCTCGGCAATGTCTGTGGTTCATGGGAGTGGGTAAATATCGTACCGAAGTGAAATGTTACACTAACACATAAAACATTATGCTTTTGAAATGAAAGAACAGATATATATTATGAAGTTAATTTCGTATTTTGTTGAGTGTGTGTAATTATTTTGGAAAGCTTATCATGTAGCATTAGTATCTGGAGAGGTGTGGCTACATGGAGACAACAAAATACAGAAAAACATAATTTTATATGTGTCTGTTTCCTGAATAGTACGTGTCCATTCTGTTAGTCCTTTTGTAATTTGACTTCTAACTTCCCATAATTAGGGACTGATACTTAATATATGGGAGTAAGTTAACACTTTATTTATGGGGAGTGCAGACATTATGGTGGGAAAGGTCATTGATAGTGACACCTTGGCATTGTGTTTATGGGGGCATGGATCACTATGACAGAGTAAACTTGACAACGTCGAATGTGACGTAGCGTTCATGGAGGATGAGGCAACTCAAGAGATGCAACATAATGAGCCATACTTCATATTAGATGAATACTGTGAAAAAGACAGTAGTCGAACTGTCGCTCGGTGATTAGTTTGCCATTTGGTGAGATATAATAAATAAGCTTATCTCTTAGCATCGTTTGTTTATCTGCACATTGTTTTGATATAATCGTATCTGGTATTACACCGGCCCAATATGGGTCGAATGCCTACCATTAGGTATTTTAATAATACATGGACTATAGATCAGTTAGATGCAGCTGGGGATATTCACAAACACTTGTCCACATTTGTAGTTTTGGGTACGTTTCCTGTTATTACTGGAGCCATGGTGATATTCGTTTTTATATTACACGTAAATTTATAAAATTCATGACCACTATATCCTACAACTATAGTATTTATTTTTCTTTGGTTGCCGTTAGAACTTTTCTTCCAATCTAGGTCAACTATGTCCGATAACTTACTATAGAAATACTATTTCTCTGAGGGGAACTGTAATTTGTAGTAACACAGCTGGCTTATGTTTGTTAAATTTATCCTGATGTTTTAGTTGCGACATCAACCGAAAGAAAACCAATGGATATAATGATATCAAGATATCAGAGATATGCCGCGCCAAACGGTTGTTGTCTTTATAGCACGACCGAGGTGGTTGACTTATACTGTCACGCGATCGCTCCGAACATCACGGTGCACTGTAACTCTTAGCGCTTCGAAACAAAGTGTTTAGAACAGAATCTGTTTTGCCTGCTCGCTCAACGAATAAGTGTTGTAGCTTGACTCCAGCAAGTGTGCCAGTGTAGCACCCACCAGACATCTGTCGACTTGTGTGATGAAGGTTACTTGAAGTAGTGGCTAATATCGATAATTTGCTTCCTGTCTGGTAATTCAAGTAATTATGTGTGACGCATGCATATTTTCCATTCGATTGTGTCAGAAACGCAAAACAGTATTCATGAACTGCAGCATCTCAATTCTTATTGCTGTCTCCGTTAATGGAAACTATAAGGAAAAAATATGTGGAAAGGAATGTGTCGGTCACGAATAGCTTGAAAACACTATATCAAAAACGCAAAAGAGTTTCTAAAATCCTTCTGCAAAGTCCTATTCACTTCGCACAGAAAGCGCGTTGTGTTGTTACAACTGGTTGCGATACTGGAAGATAACTGTTTCCTCTCAGATTTCGTGCCAGAGACACTTGTTTTCGACAGTATGTACGATCGTGTGCCATAGCTGTTTATACTTCCAAATAGGCAGCGAATCATTGCGGTTGTATATAGCGATTAGGCGAGGGATCTCGCGAATTCTGTCAACGACTGTACATCCATGTGCGGAAGAACTAAAGACCATAAAAATTAGGAAAAGTCTATAAATACATAATGTGTCCCACTTCAAGCTCCTGTTGGAATAAATAGGTATATCGATATACGTTCTGTTTATGTATTAAGACTATAAAATAAAAACATTATGAGTAGTTTTCATTCTATCATGTGTAGAATTATGATTTGGGTTACTATATATAATTTATTTTGTGTCTCATATTATTCACTGTTCTAACAATAATCTGTGTATATCATTTATGATTCTCTTAAATTACACTTGTATTTGTCGTGAGGGAGCTTCGTAATAGGTTGTCATAGATTGTGGTGTTGCAGAATTTGAAATTTTATGTCTGTGGCATACTGCCAAGGAAAGGCAGTCACACATGGAAGTTCAGTTAAATTCTTTGAATAATGTTTTATTTTGATTTCTGCGTTTCGTCGACTACTATAATTTCATTATGTTGCGTAATTCAATGGAGCTAACTGAATAAAAATTGTTTTAAAAAAATCTTTCATACAGTGAAAATCTTTAGATCAGACCCAGCATCAAGTCAGTGCTGACTGCGTATTTTCTTTTGGACGGTGGGGTTCAGAACTGTTAATTGCCGTTATTGGTGATTTAGTCCACGTGTAGGGGCGTTATTGCTGATTGTTTGTTTCGTTGTGAGAGGTACATAGATGCAATTTCGATGTGTTTTATTATTGGCCACACGGATGTGCGTGAGAGCACATTTAAGAATGGTTGTCCACGTGTAGACGCGTGTGAGATTAATTTTGTCGTATGTGTTAGGACAAGTACCTAGTTTTAAGTGTGCTGCGTTTGTTTGGTCTCACCTGGGAGGTGGATAAAACCTTTTTGCATTACAAATCTGGCAGCACCATGAATGAAACAGCAGTATTAAGAACTATGTTACTAAAATTTTGTTTGCAGCGTAGGGGGTATGTGGAGATCTTAAGTGAATCTTATGTTTCAGAGGAAGAGGGACGAGAAGCATGACTTCCGTATCTTTCAATGCAAGGGTTTCCAGACGTCGAGAGCATACCAATGTCCACTGCAAAGGTAACTGGAGCAGGGATACATACGAGGCGCGTTTTTTAAGTAAGTTCCGTTTGAACATAAATACACAACGAAAGGTTATTTCAAAAAAGTAAATTTGTTTCCAGATAATACATACTTTACTCCATTTTTCGACATAGTTACCAAGTTTGTTCAAACTGTTATCATGCCTCTCAACTAATTTTAAAATACCCTCATCATACAATCTTGCGGCCTGTTCCAATAACCAGGAGTTCACAGCCGTTTTGTAAAGCACTGATCTTGACACGCCAGGAAATTCATTTGAAACACTTGTTATTGTGAAGCTCCTGTTCTAACGAATCCTTGCTTCAGCTGATACCTCCAGATCGTCTGTAATGAAGATGGGTGACCGGAGAGGTCCTTATCATGGACGTTGTCACTGTCATCTTTGAATTCTCGTACCCACTTACGCACTTTGCCATTACTCATAACAGTATCACCGTAGACTTCGCAAACCTGTCGATGAATTTCTGCAGCAGACAGGTTCCTTGGTGACAAAAACCATATTACTGAGCGAACCTCACACACGGCGGGCAAGTTGATAAACATTTTGAAGACACAGAACATAGCCGTACAGGTTAGCTACAGAGCTCAACTGAACTCAGTTGTTCCCGAGGCATGACGGTATACGACGCACGCGCTCGTTGTGGTTTGTGCGCGAACTACTAATGTCTACAACAAAACGAAACTTACTTAAAAAACGCGCATCTTAAAAGAATAGCGAAACAGTCTTTACGTCATTTTAATCCATGCATGTTTAAAGAGTAGTTTGATTACATGAAAAAAAATTCTAGTGGTTGTCTTTTATGTGCCTGTTACGTAAATAAGGGCACGACTGCATGTAGAAATTAAGAATTACTTGATTTCTGGAATGAGAGACTTGGGCGATGTGCACTTTCTGCATGCACATTTGGTACATTAACAAGTACAGATTAACCTACATGGACACACACACCCATTTAAAGTAAAAGTTTTAAAAATCAAATTGTAGATTCTTATAAATAAATAATATTCTTTAGTTTGGAGTATTACCTTCTGTGATCGCTCGATTCTAAAGAAACAGATATGTATTTTAAGAAAGGATAACACCACAACGGGACTCCCCTCTGCTTTCTCGAGGAACAAGCATCCAAAAGTCGTGTTTCCTAAAAATTAACAGCCCTTGGAGGTCGGCCACAGAGGAAGGTAAAGATGGCTTTTGCTAATGGAAAAATTCCTTATCAACCTAGGCTGGGATCAGGTCCAGCGGACGGTTGTGGAAAGCTTGAGAATCGCTCCATGCTGGTAGCGGCACGTGCATTGCCAGAGGCTGTGCAGTCAGGTGAATGGTGTGGGTAGGCGAGGGAGTGGCTAGACAGCATGGAGCCAGCCTACTTGACGGGGGTGAAACCGATAGGAGGCAGCTGGGCTGTGCCAGACGCCGCCGGGGAGGGGGTGGTCCAAACCGCCATGCACTGCTAGAAACATGTGATGACACGCCCCCAGAGCCTCCGCCGACACGTGACGCCTTTCTACCGGTGGTATCACGTCTCCTGAGCGAAATCACAACTTACACCAAATGATCTCCGTAACCTCTGGAAATGCTAAGTGACGAACACCGGGCTCGCCGTTATTCGGAATTCTTGTTCTATTACTACTGTCTGGAGAGAAACTGGATTAGGTTAAACAACTATTGATTTGAGAATGAAACTTTCACTCTGCAGCGGAGTGTGCGCTGATATGAAACTTTCTGGGAGATTACAATTGTCTGCCAGAACAGGGACTCGAACCTGGGACGTTTGCCTTTCGCGGGAAGTTTCATATCAGCACAGTTTCATTCTGGAAACATCCCTTTGGCTGTGGTTAAGCCATGTCTCCACCATATACTTTCTTCTAGGAGTGCTAGTCTTGCATGTTTCGCAGGAGAGCTTCTGTGAAGTTTGGAAAGTAGGAGCCGAGGTACCGGCGGAAATGAAGTTGTGAGGCGGCATCGTGAGTCGTTTCGGGATAGCTCAGTCGGTAGAGCTCTTCTGAGATGCAAGATCTTGGTATATTGAGGTGTTCAATCTACTATCAGTCGGAGTTGTATTTCCTCTAACTGTAATGAAAACAGAATGGCTCAAGTTAGTCACATATTACGAGACAGTAAGTTATTATTTACAGGCACAATTAACGCAAGACTCATTCTTGAAAATTCCTGGGCAAACTGTATAACATTAGATAACAATTAGTTTTAGTAGGTTGTCGTGTAAGGAACTTTGTTTATACGCGATCGCCGTGCTGTGAAGTGCCCCGTTTACTTCCGTGTAAACCTCTTGCCGCTCCCAAGCACTGACTGGAGGACGAGACATTCGCTGCGAATGAGCAGAGGAATTCCTCGCATTTTTCGACTACACACGGAAGTGTCTGAACCTGTCTTTTCTTATAAGGGCATTTTGCCTCATGACGTCTGGTTTGCGTGATGCCGATCTTCTAATGGATTCTCGTCCTCGGTTATATTGTGCACTGAATTTAAAGTTGTATTATTAGTGCTTTCGGATAGGCCGCCTGTTGGATGTCAAATTTAGCAGTAATTCTTACATTACTAAACAACAAGTGTATAATAACTTATGTAACTTGGAACATTAACAAGTCGTGATCGTTTAAAAATAGGTGTGTGAGATCAAGGGCTACTAAAATTATATTTTGTTGAATGTCTAACACCTTAAACTCGAAGCAGCTTTCAAATTATTGCCTAATGATGACATGGCAGTTACATATTGATTTGTACATGAGGTTGTTTGTTGGTTTATTTATTTATTTATTTTTTATAATTTCGTTAATTTTAGCTGCAAGCAAAGAAGTAACCTGCGGGAAATCTGATGGTGAAGCAAAATATGCTGCTGTATGAACAAAAAATACAATAAGTTTCGAACCTCTTGTCATAGTGTCTGTATCTGTCAGCTGGTTCAGAAGTGGGTATTGCACACGGCTTTAAGAATAATTTTAAAGTAAACTCGTGTAAGTTCCATTACACGATGACCAAAGTTGGTGGCGATTACCTTGTATACCCTTGTATACTATCAGAATACCGGGAATATTACTACTATATATCGTACAAAAATGTTCAAATGTTTGTATAGTCTATGGGACTTAACTACGGGGTCATCAGTCCCTAAACTTACAAACTACTTACGAGCTTGGACGGCACAAATATCCATGCCCGAGGGGGATTCGAACCCCCGACCGTAGTTGCCGTGCAGACCGTGACTGGAGCGCCTTAGTCCCCTCGGCCACCGCGGCCGGCTATATATCGTACATATAGCTTTGTAACCTACTTCGAGGAAAAAAATACTCTTAACATGTCTGCCCCGGAAGAAAAAAAATCACATAACGTTTCTGGCTGTTTACCATCAACAATAGATATTATAAAATTTTTAATTTTGTTTTATTTTTTATTTGGCCTTCGTCACCCTTCCAGTCCAACCTGCTCCTCCCAAAATGCTTTATTATACTTGTTTCGTCTTCTGTACGATAATTGTTCATAATATGTTGATTTATTATTCCCTAAATTAATATTGAAACAATAGTTTCTTCCCCATTGAAAAAATACCCAATTAGAACGTTAAACAAACTGCACGCGCTTTAAAAGAAATAAACTAAGAATCACTTCATTTCGTTGGTGTCATCTTGCTTCTATTCTAGTGAACCTCAGTGTTTCTCAAACTGTTTGCCACCTTTCCTTTTTTGCCTATGGTAGAGAAATCGTGGGTCTTATGAGTGGCACTCTTACGCCGTTCGTACTAAACCATTATGAACAAATAAAATTCTTCTGCAAATGTCGGTCAGAATCACATATAGCCGCCTTCTGCTTCCACAACGATTCGAAGTCTCTGAGTATTCTTGTTTCGTATTATATTGGTGTAAAGTCTGTTATTTCGGACGTCTGTAATAACAGACACCTTGGCAATATAATTATTTACACGCGAAGACGGCGTTTGTTGCAATCACATTACCGCTGATGCGGTCATACGCTCGATCTCGCATATGAATCCGTAGCGGCGAGTGTAAAACGACATGGACGATAGGGACGCTACGCCATAGTGTGGGATTGGTGAAATTTGAGTCAGGTGGTGGTCGAGGATGGGTAGCGAAGTGGTTAAAGCGAGCGTTAGCTCGATGCGAGAGACACGAGTTCTAATCTCGTCCCAGTTTACATTTTCACCTGACGCCTTTATTTAATTTCAATGACTTAATGCAGCCACTATCAATCCTTTCATCCCTAATCCTTCTTCTTTCACCTCCTTCAAAAATATTTGCAAATTCTTGTTTCTTTTTCTGCGGGCCTTCTTATCTTCACTCTCACGCGTTCATAGGCGAGCTTCTACTCTATATTTAAACATTTTGCACTAAATAAAGAAGGATTTTCGAATGGAGTATAGCCGTTTGTAAGTCAACAGTTGCTACGTGGATCAAACGAATGGAAGAGAATGGTAACTTGAAAGAACGGCCTCATTCTGGTGCTCGCCACAAAACAGTAGCAGCTCAGGATCGGCAGATATATCTTTTCAGTGAAAATCATCCATTCCTTAACGCACGACATTCATCAGGCTTTGATCCCTGCTGTTGGCAGTAGAACGGTTATTCGTCGTCTGAGGGAAGGGGGACTGAAGAAACGCTGCTGTGAAGAGACATTGTCTGCTTCCCACAGAGAAGGCTGCCTTGCTTTTGCTGCAGCAAGTATCGACAGCCCTCTTGCGTTTTGGAGACCAGTGGTTTTCACCGATGAAATAGTTTCCTCTACAGGAAGATTACTCGTTTACCAGCCAAAAGGTGCTAGGTATAACCCCAAATATATTTACAGTTGCCGAAGAAGTGGCAGGGAAGCGATAACGGTGTGGGCATGGATATCGGCCGAGAAACGTGGTCTCCTGTGGGAAGTGTAAGGAAAACTGAATGCGCGCAACTATATTTCTGTTCTAGAGAATGTGATGTTGGCTTCCGTAGCAGCAAGTTTTCGCGACGAAGAGATCATTTCTTAAAATGCTCGGCCGATTCATATGTCACGAGTTGTTAAGAGATGGTTCGACAAGCACAGAAATATTCCTCTACTGGAATGGCCACCTATAGGAGCTGACATGATCCCATTGAGAATGTTTGGGCTGAAATGGTGAGAATAATAAAAGAAAAAGGACATTCACCGTCCAGTCGCCGCCAGCTTTCTGATGCGATTGATGACGCTTGGGACGAGTTAACTGAATGTCCACGTTACTTGGTAGAGTTGTGGGTTCACTGCCCGACAGACTTCGACCCGCCGTTGTGGCTGCAGGCGGCTATGTGCCATATTGAGCATTGTTAGTAGATATTTGTTGTTGTTTTCTTTGTTTTTTAAGCTATCAGACAATTTATTTCTTATAGAGAAGTATTATTTAGTTTTATTTCAAGAAAAATCTGTAAATTAAAGACGGATGAACAAACTAATATTCATCAGGACTCATAATATTTACTTTTCCAAGAGAAGTACTACTTATTTTGTAAATTCAATCAATCTCTAAAAAAACATAGTTGTGCAGAATTGTTTTTAAAACATATCCAAAAAGTTTAAATATAGAGTAGAAGCTCGCCGATGAAGGCGTAATTTGAGAATGAAGTTGATGCTAGAAGGGGAAATATGGAGGCACGCAGAAAAAAACAACAATTTGCAAATATTTATAAAGGAGGTGAGGAAAGAAAGAAAGAATTGACAGTGGCTGCATTAAGGCATTGAAATTAAACAACGGAGACAAGTAAAAGTGTGTGCCGGGCCGGAAATCGAATCTTGGACTCCCGCTTCGGGTCTGCGATCGCCTTAACCACATCGATACCTTTGCTATCCTCGACCCCCCCCCCCCCCCCACACACACACGTCTGTCCATCTGTCCGTCCGTCTCAAACTTCCTCACACATATGGCCGACATGGCTGTAGCGCCCCTATCGTCCATGCCCTCTTGCACTCGCCATTACGGATTCTCGTGCGCAGTCGAACGTATGACCGCATGTGCAGTGATGTAAATGAACCAAACGCCGTCTTAGCGTGTAGATACTTATTATATTAGTGTGGTGTCTGTTATTTCCGACATGTCCGAAATAGCAGACACCACACCAATACAATAAGAAACAAGAATACCCAATAGGCTCCGCTGCGGAAGCAGAAGGGATCTATAAGTCATTCTGAGCAACATTAGCAGAAGAAGTTTATTTATTTGTAATAGTTTAGTATGTAACGGTGTAAGAGTGCTACTCATAAGACCCATCGTTTGTCTACCATAGGCAATAGCAAACTTGTCAAATAGTTTGAGAAATACGATTTCACCAACGAAGTCGAATGTTTTTTAGTTTACTTCTTTTAAAGCGCATGCAGTATGTTTTAACGTTCTAATCTATGAATTCATTTCATTATTGCGTATTTCTATCATTGAGGAAGAACAGTATTACGTTTCATGATTTACGTAGGGAATGTGAATATTCAGTTTCTCCCGGCGTATTTGATAATCAAAATATCCACGGGTGTACTGCCGGTCTATAGTGTCCAACGGGCACAATATTTCGGCGATCATACATGTCGCCATCATCAGGTGAACTGACGGACTGAGCTCCTGGAGAAGCGCCGGCACGGAGATCCGCACGCTACGGCTGCTCGAAGGGAACTGGGTTAATTAAGAGAATTGGGGTTAATTAAGAGTAAATCTAGCAAACGTAACGAAGTGACGACCACGGCGGACAGAGCTCTCACACCGACGTCATCTCAGACGCCGTCGCATTCGGTTTCACTGCGCGGCCGCGGCGCGGGGCGCGGACCGGGGAGGGGTCGCTCGGCGGGCCGAGGGTATTTAAATGGCCCCCTACCGGGCTAGAACCCAGTTCCCTTCGAGCAGCCGTAGCGTGCGGATCTCCGTGCCGGCGCGTCTCCAGGAGCTCAGTCCGTCAGTTCACTGATGATGGTGACATGTATGATCGCCGAAATATTGTGCCCGTTGGGCACTATAGACCGGCAGTACACCAGTGGATATTTTGATTATGTAGGGAATAATTGAATTAACATGTTGCGAATAATTACAGTGCAGAAGACGAAGCAAGAGTAAAAATCCGTTGTGGAAGGAACAGGAGGGTCGGGAAAAGCGATGAAGGCCAAATAAAAAACCAAAAATAAATAAATGAAATTAAGCTCTTTATCATAACTACTGTTGAAAGTAAACAGCCACAAACTATATTTTTCTTTCCCAGGTCAGTGGCTTTTTTCCCTCTAAGTAAGGTGCAATGGTCTTCTTACGAGATGTAGTTTGATGTGGCTCGGTAGCACAGTGGTAGATTGCCAGACTCTGAATCCAAAGATTTCGATTTCGATCCACATCAGGTCCTAAGATTTTTAACTGTCACTTTTCACTTCTTTCACCTCTGACAGCGTTGCTGATGTGAAAAATGTCGAGTTACACCGTGGTTCGAAATCCACGTTAAACTCCAGGTCCCCCTATAACAGATTGGATAAGTCAGTTCGAAGGTCGGAGGAAGGCAACGGCATACCGCCTTCAACAGGACCATACCAATCATCAGATAGTTGACTCCCTTTACCATTTGTATATAGTATTAATATTCCTCTTATATCGTTAGTATCCAATGCAGTCGCCACCAACTTCGCTCGTGGTGTAATAGGAATTATTCTTCTTGAAGACATGTCCCATATTCACTTCTGAACCAGGTGACAGATACAAAGACTATGACACGAGGTTCGAAACTTATTGTAATTTTTATTGATAAATATAAAGCATTGAATTAAAGTTTGTGGTGCGACCGGGAAACGAACCCGGACCTCCATGCTTACTAGGCAGACGTCTTAACCGTTAGACTACTACACCACTAACGATTAAGGCGCCTTGGAATAGTCTAAGTACGATTTCCCTCTACATCACAAACTTTAATTCAGCTTCTGTGTTGTGGAGGGAAATCGTACTTAGACTATTCCTAGGCGCCTTAATCGTTAGTGGTGTGGTAGTCTAACGGTCTGCCGGGCGCCATGGCTCAGCGCCCTCTGTAATAAAGAAAACGAACAACAACGATCAGCGTCTGCAACGAAGAGACCCAACCATAGGAAAAAAAAATAAAAATAAAAAAATAAAACAAAATAAAAAATTTAAAAAAAAACTGTTAAGACGTCTGCCTAGTACGCAAGGCGGTCCGGGTTCGATTCCCGCCGCACCACAAATTTTAATTCAATGCTTCATATTTATAAATAATGTCTTTGACGTATTTGAGAGAAAATCCGTCTCAGGGTTTGTTTCTTTGAATTATATTGTAATGTTTGTTCATAAAACAGCATAATTTGCTTCACCATTAGATTTCCCTCAGGTTAGTTCTTTGCTTGCAGCTAAAACTATCGAAATTATTTTTAAAAAAAATCTTAAAACCAACAAACAACCTCACATTCAAATCAATATGTAACTGTCATGTCATTATCAAGAAATAATTTGAAAATTTAAGGTGTTACACATTCAACAGAATACAATTTTAGTATCCATAGACCACACACATGTTTTTTTTTTTAAAGGATCATGATTTGTTAAGGTTCGAAGTTAAATAATTTATTATACACTTGTTGTTTAGTAATGTAAGAATTGCCGCTAAATATGGCAACTAACAAGCGGGATATCCGAAAACAACTAATAATACATTCAGTGCACATTAATATAATCGAGGACAAGAATCCATTAGTAGATCGATATCGCGAAAACCAGACGTCATAAGGAAAAATGTCCTTGTAAAAAAAGACAGGTCCAAACACTTCCGTGAGTAGTCGAAGAAATGCGAGGCATCATTCTACTCTACTCAATCGCAGCGATTGTCTCGTCCTCCAGTCAGTTCAAATCAAATGTTTGTAGAGCTTATTGGACTTAACTATGGGGCCATCAGTCTCTAAACTTACAAACTACTCGGGACGAAATATTATGTTTACTTTACGATCTGCAATAGAAACGACAATCAGTCACTTGGAAACGCCATAATCACAACGACAGAAAAAGACACAAGTGAAAGGGGATGCTGAAACCTGATCTCGGACCATGACATCTTTATCCTGTTTCATCGCCGCGGTGGAGTAGCCGAGCGGTCTAAGGCGCCTCGCTGCGGATCACGCGGTTGCTTGCCGTCGGAGGTTCGAGTCCTCCCTGGGGCATGGGTGTTTGTGTTTGTCCTTAGCTTAGTTTACCTTAGTTTATGTAGTTTGTAAGCTACGGACTGATGACCACGCAGTTTGGTCCGATAGATTTGCAAACATTTCATCGTTTCCCCTTTCATCACAGGAGAGCAGACCTAGTGAGTGCAGATTTCGGTCGACCAATGAGGTTACGACGTCCACAAGAGAAGCCATATTGGAATTGCGGCCAATTGCTTTCAGCGGTGCTTCCAACAGGCGCAACAGGCAACTGCGTCAATTTGAAGGTACATGTGCGTACTTGTACACAGAGTAAAGCCCCTTTTACACTACGAACTTAGTTGCCTCAGCTGACTACTCGAGATGAGTGTGTCTACTGCAGCGCCTCAGACGTGCTATTCCCGTACGGCGTCTCGCCTGTCTCGAGTAGTCGTTTCCGCTTAGACGAAACACCAAAACTCTAGAGCTGTCTGCTATGTAGTTTCGCAATTGAATGAAGAAGTGAGTTTATGAGGGCACTTTTTACGAAGGAGCAGAAAAAGGATAATTCAGTTTATTAATGACGAAAGGATAATTCACAGTTGATGTTCTCCTCAAAGGAACCTAAATAATACGAAAAGTGTAAGTGAAACTTTTGAAATCCTACACATTTATTTGCGGAAGAAAATTTATACTGGCAAACACATGAGACAATATCGAAAATGCAGTATAAAGCAACATTCTTGTTTCCTTGCTAACAGTCAAAATAACACCCAAAATAATTTTGTCACCTAATAATTATATTTTCTGTTAATATAATTTTCGGTAAAGCACGTTTATATATTTATGCTCTTACATTTACATTGTGTAGGCTTTTTCCCCGTAAAACGAAAATATTTTTCTGCTTGCAGCTATTTCGTTTCATTTATACGAGAAAACTAGTAGAGGAATAGATATTAGGTTCTGGTGTAAGCTTTGTGTGTGATGAAAACACAAAGCAAGGAACAGAATACAATTAAAGTCGGTGCGGAAGCATATCTATAATATGAATGCGCTCGACCAGAATAGGTTAACTTCCGTTGTTACCAGACACCACTTCTCTTACTTGCTTCTGCGCATGCGCATTCTGCAGTACACTCGAAAATTTAGAACTCCGCACTCGGCACAATATTGTCGCGTTGAAATGGGAGCAGGTTTGACTTCGAAGGCAACTGAACACAGCACTTATACTGAAAGCACGTTTATTACCAACTTAAAATACATGCAGAGCACTGACTGCCTCTCGGGCAGAGTGCTCTGCTAGTTATACACAGACAGAATTTACCAGAAATTAGAAGAATAGTTAACATATGATACAAGTAGAATTTACAAGTGAACATAAGAAAGATGTAGAACATTCTGGAATTGTTAATTACAAAGAAAGAAATTTTTGCCGGTGGGGGGGTAGGGTAATTGAACAGACAGTAGCGTAGCTAGGGGTTGCGGGGGGTGCGGTCCGCACCGGGTACCAACTCCAAGGGGGTGACAAAACTTGTCAGAGTAATTTTTTTTTTTTTTTTTTTTTTTTTTTTACACATGGCAATTGGAACGGCGGGCCGGCCGCGGTGGCCGAGGTGACTGAGGCGCTCCAGTCACGGTCGGCACGGCCACCACGGTCGGGAGTTCGAATCCCCCCTCGGGCATGGATATTTGTGTCGTCCTAGTTCGTAAGTAGTTCATAAGTGGTTTGTAAGTTAAGTCCCATAGACTCTACAAACATTTGAACATTTTGGGAACGGCGGGCGTCGGGAGAGCCTATGGACTGGGCCGACTCCTTCTACTTTTTACACGCGCGCATTTCATCGCCTAAGCGGAGTCATTGTAGGTGTAAATGTTTCAGCTAATGTACCATTGTTAATGGTCTGAACCGACGGGGCTGTTGCCATTCTTCGTCTATTATCGTGAGTGACCGGACGCCAGAGTTTTCTACCGCAAGATTCAGAAGATCGAATGAAATATTTATTCATTTGCACGTAAGAAAATGGAATTTTTTATGAAGTTTTTTTAAATGCAAGTTCTTCTTCCCAAAGTTGTAAGAAAGATAACAAGGGGTTTCTTTTCTGCTGATGCCAAATGCCCGTATTTTTGCTTTGTAATAATGTTTTGAGAATCAGTAAGAAGTTTCTCCCAGCTTTAAAAGTGATTACGATACTTATTCAGATGTTATTGCCACTTTTAGAGTAAAATGGTCACTGAGTTCCTTTTTCGTGATTTGAACGTTAAAATAAACGGCCAAACTGGATGTCACGACACCCAGGGGAGTCGCGTTGTGCCACTAAGACTGTCGCAACAACAGCAAAATCTTAAGATAAAATAAGATAGAACATTGTGGAAAAAATACTAAACTTCCTTCAGTTCATTCAGAGTGTACTTTAAGTACAAGTTAATCATGAAAATTAATATTTCTTTAAAGTATCTTTTGATACAGATAAATCTCTCTGATTAAAATCAGTTTAAGTGTTTTTCGTAAAACTTTATATATTCGAAATGGTGTCGCGACTAGGAAGAGTTTGCAAAGCTCTGGTATAGTGTATAAGAAAAATCGTTGAAAGTTACAAAAAAAATACCATATGGGTTTATTATTGATGCAACTGTGACGTCAGATAGAACAAATCTCCTTATTGTTTCCTATTCATGAATAACTGATCTCCGTAAAAAATGCATAAAAGTATTTTCTCCTATAGAACAACAGACAACTGTTACTAACTTATTGCATTTCAGGAACACTGCTCTTTTAAGCAATATTTGCCAAAAAAATCTGAAGAAGAGTTAAAAGTGTTTGCTATAAATCAATATGGAGATTTCTATTTCGTATATTCTCGGTGTAGACCCCTCCCCGTCCTTCTCATACTTCTCAGGAAAAGGAAAAAACTTATTTTGGTGGCGTCCATTAATTACGTAAGGTGATTTTGACGTTTTCTCGAGAGATGTGTAAAGTGCTATGTGTGTAAAGTCCTGTGGGACCAAACTGCTAAGGCCATCGGTCCCTAAACTTAAACACTACTTAAACTAACTTATTCGAAGGACAACACACACACCCATGCCTGAGGGGCGACCCGAACCTCCGACACGAGCAGCCGTGTAGTTCATGACATGAGGCCTCAAACCAAACGCCTAAACCTGTGTGGCTTCTAGAGAGAGATGGCGTGAGATTTTCTCGACCCTATAATCTCACTGTTCAAAATGAGTATTTTAGTGTAAATACGTTAATCTGTGCTTGATTACGCATGGTTTTATATGTTATAGTAAAGACAACAATGCGGCACTCATACATAGAAAGATCATGTATAAATGGCACAGCACACAGATAATGCACTTCAAAGTGGGAACCAATTCTCGATATGTATCGTGTGAAATATGAATAATACAGAACCTTGACTGGTTGTAGAAAACAAAACCTCTAAAATGTTATCATTGTAAGCAGCAAGTCTGTAACTTATTCAAGATCTTTTAGGAATAAATATTATTGTATAGGATTTAGCCATATTTTAGACGTGAAACATGTTCTACTTAATTTAACCCAGTTAGTTACCTCGCATTTTGCACTGTTTCTTGTGGAAAAAAAAATTACGGGAGATTTTCCGAGACACCCCTCTTCCACACGTGAGCTTTGTTGATATCCGGGTCGACCTCCACTCCCTCCCCCATTCGCCCCAAACACCTCACGTAATTAATTGACGCTCCCTTTAGGCAGGTGATTTTCTTTCAAGAAAATAAGTTAAAATTCTTTTTGTTATAAAACTAAGTTTTTAGCAGGGTCGGAACTGCAGAGTTTTTGTGGCCACTTAAAAGTCAAAATTCGTCCTCCAAAATATTAAAAATACTTCCTATCCCACTCCCTTTCGTTAGGAAATGCCAAACGGGCGACCTTGACATGCGAGAATATTTGTTGACGTGAAGCTATCTATGCGAATATAACGTAAAAATAGAAGTGAAACATTTCTTTTGTTGCTCTATGAGATAATTACAGGGTTACTAGCAAAAAATGGTTGGTGGAATATTTTACTTTTTTTCATTTCAGCAGATAGTACGTTTTAAAACGAAAAACTACATCGCTGCTCAGATCATTATTATGATCATATCATATGTTTCCCATATGCAAATAAAGTTTGTAATCACCCATTCAAGAAATAAGATGAGCGAACTACTTTTCCTAACACTGCTGGTATCTACTCATGAATTCATCACACGATGAAATTGAATTGACTGAATAGCGGATATTGTCTTTGAGGACGTGTAACATGTGCGGATTTGTGTTGTACACTTTATTCTTTAGCGCTTCCCTGAAGAGAAACTTCACGGTATAAAACGGAGTTCCAAAGGGCGAGCGATGACTTTGTTATGTACGGTAACACTTCGTCAAATGCGTGCAAGGAAATATTGGTCCTGGACTCCCGGCACGTATTGAAAAAAACGCAAGGCTTCGTTATCTTTAATTCAGTTTGTTTAAAAAATGTGGTGTGGGGGCTGACAAGTTGGATCACCGCACCTGGTGCCAAACTACTTAGCTATGCCACTGTTAACAGGTGACCTTCAGCACCGCAGTCCGTGACACTATCCCCGGCGCCACGCCGGCAGTCGGTGTACGTGCTCTCTCGCGGCAATATGGAGACGACTGACGTCATAGACGCACTCGCGATGGGGTTGCCTGATGAATTACATACAGGTACGAAAGGCGCACGCACTTCGAGTAGTCAGTTTTCCTCCCAAGGTCGATCGTATGAAACGTGCTTAATGCGACAGCGTGCTCAACGTGCAGGGTCGTGTGGATGCCTGTACTCCAGCCATCAAGCATCGGAACTTATTGACTGTAACCGTTTCCAATTTATCACCGTCCATTTGTGTAGCATTTTTGTGATCTCTCCGTCGGTTTCACATACAGCGAGAATTGCGTTTCTCCTGTCCAAGAGCTCTTCAATACTGTAGGAAGGATACAGTTTTAGGGACGCCCCTAGTCTCATCCGTCGTGGGTTATGAAGTAGCACCGCAAGAATACGTCTATAGGTTTACAAATTAAAAGTTACCGCGGAACGCCCCACGTTTCGTAGTGTGGTGAATTGAGCGCCGTGAGGGACCAGTGTGAGCCAATTGTGTGGCGCTTTAGAGAGCGGGGCAGTTAAAAGCGGTGCGAGGCTAGCGGGCGTAATTTACTTAGCGGCCGCGCCGTGTTCGCGGGCGCGCGTGAAAGCCGCCGCCGCCGCTGCCGACCCGCACTCCACACCCAACCCCGGCCCCAGCCCGAGGCAGCCGCGCTCCGGCGCGGCGACAACAAAAACTCGCCACTGACACGACGCCCGCCGCGCGCAGAGCACGGTTCCACGACAGCCGCAGACCGCTACACGCTGTGCGGCGTGGCTGCTGGCCCGCTTTCCACCTCCGAACTCTGGTACAATACTATCGCACCGAAAGGTATTGGCACACGTGCGTATTTATCGTAGCTGGTTACAAACGCCGCACCTTCCGGTACACAGCACATGTACGTGCTATCTCACATACCAGAATTTACATTCAGTCCACAGTGCCTACCATTAACAAAGAAATGCAGCCGGCCGCGGTGGCCGAGGAGCGGGCGCCGTGGCTCAGTGCGCCCGGCCAGAGGGCCAAAGAACACGTAGAACCTAAACGAACAAACAGGATCAGCGTCCGCAAGGACAAGAAATACACATAGAAATAACAAAATAAATAAATAAAAATAAAAAAAAGTCGGACTGTGGCGCTCCAGTCAGGGTCTGCACGGCCACTACGGTCGGGGGTTCGAATCCCCCCTCGGGCATGGATATTATGCCGTCCTTACTATTAGTTAGTTCATAACTTGTTTGTAAGTTTAGGGATTGATGACCCCGTAGTATACAAACATTTTTATTTTTTATTTTTTAAGAAATGCAGTGTTTAAGGGTAAACTTGTATCCCCTCTGCACACAACTAGTATTGACGCAGAGCATGGTTCTCGGTCTGGGTTTTCATGTGGCGTAATGCCATCTATTGACGCAATAGACACTGCGTGTTGTTGATGACCCAGTCGCTACTATGTTACTTTATTGCGCGATGGTGGTCAGCATGGGGCCGAAGAAGGAACATTCAGTAGAGTTGCGTGAGAGAGTGGTATTGCTCCATTCACAAGAGAGAAGCTATCGACAAGTCGGAGCAAAGGTGTCCGTTAGCTACACATTGGTAAGAGCCATCATTCATAAATATAAAAAGACGAGAACAACAGTGAATAAGTGTTGTCCTGGACGTCCAAAAGTGCTTGCCACCCGAGAGCGTCACCGCATCATCGCACTTTCTCTGAAGGAACCTGCTAGAAGTGCAGCAACTACTGTTCAGGTTTTTCAGACAACGCCCGACAAGGCGGTTAGTGTTAAAACTATACGAAATGTGTTGAATGAGGCTGACATGCATGAACTTTCTCACAGGTAAAAAACCACACATATCGGAAATAAACCGGTAGAAACACCTAGAGTTTGCCAAGGACTACACCAACAAGACAGTGAAGTTTTGGGACACTGTGATATTTAGCAACGAATCGAAGTTCGGATTTGATGCAAGAAAGAAAGTTTGGCGCAAGCCGAATATGCACATAGACATCAAACATATGCATCCCAAAGTCAAACACGGTGGGGGGCGGTATCATTGTCTTGGGCTGTATAGCGGCGTCCGGTGTTGGAAATCTAGCTGTAATCCACGGTACAACGGATCATATGAGATACATCGACGTGTTTCGGGCTAATTTACACGCTAATGCACGGACATTGGGCCTTACTGGGGTGTTTCATTTTCTGCAAGGCAACAACCCAAAACATACCACCATGGAAACCCCAGAGTAGTTACTATACAGTGCCCCCAGAATGATTCTAACACCACCTCAGAGCCGTAATTTGAACCCCATGAGAACCTTCGGTTCATCTTGACCTACGTCAGAAAAATTCTTCCGTACAGTAAACACGACTTGCAGAAAGTGCTCCTGGAGGAGTGGTCGAAAATTACCCTTGATATCACGCAGAATTTAATAAAAAGCATTCTTAGGCGTTTACGTGCTGTTATAGATGCTAAATGAAGAAAACGAACACACTGTCCGATTCATACGCATCTGGCAATACTGTTTTGGATGCAGAAGACCGATGTTTATTTTCATAACACTGTATGTTACTTTACGAACAGGTGATATGGACATAATTGTAACCTATGTAATTTAAGGTGGCATGTGTCTGAGTTCTGTTCTGAAACATATGTTTCGGGTAACCTACAACCACTAAAACGTAACTGTGCCAATAATTTTGGTGTGATTGTACGTGCAATTGTGCAGGCATCTGAATGGAGTTACCGTAACGTGACCTTTACTGAATTAATCTCTTATATATTCACATATCTGACGGGTACGCAGTGACGTTCAAAAATCGACGTCGGCCCATTTTTCACCAAGAGACCACCCTCAAAATGATAGGTCACCTATCATTGCTAATTCATTCATGGATGACTTTGAAGAAAGCGGTGTTGATTGTTTCCTCAGTCATGTAGATAATACTTCTGATGTTTAGCCTCATGGTAGTGAGAACAATAAAAATATTTTGCTACATCCGTTTGACTATGAAGATGGAAATAATAGTTGCCTTTCCCTTCCTTAACGATAGATGGTATATCTACATCTGCATTAGTACTCCGCAAATCACATTTAAGTGCCTGACAGAGAGTTCATTAACCACTTTCATAACTTGTCTCTACCGTGAAATTCTCTAATAGCGCGCCGGAAGAAAGAACAAGTAGATCGTTCCGTTTTCGATCTGATTTCTCTTATTTTATTGGGATGGTCATGTCTCCCTCTGTAGGTGGGTGATAGCAAAATATTTTCACATTCAGAAGTAAAAGTCGGTGATTGAAATTTCTTACAGAGAACTCGCCGCAAAGAATAACGTCTTTCTTTTAATGATTTCCACCCCAATTCGTGCAACATTTTCGTAACTCTCCCCCACCCCCCACGTAACGTGATAAAACAAAACGAACTGCCCTTTCTCAATATCTTCCATCAGTTCCACCTGGTGAGGGTCCCACAATGGGCAACAGTACTCCAGGAGAGGACGCTCAAGTGTGATGTAGGCAGTCTCTTTGGTGGAGCTGGTGCATCTTCGAAGCGTTCTTCCAGTGAAACGTAATCTTTGGGTCGCCTTCCCCACGATATTTTCTATGTGTTTTCTTCAGTCTAAGTTGTTCGTAATGGTAACCCCTAAATATTTGGTGGAATTTACGACCTTCAGGTTTGACTGATTTATCGCGTAATTAAAATTCAGTGCATTTCTTTTAATGGCCATGTGTATTACTTTACACTTTTCATGATTTAGTGTTAATTGCCGATTTTCCCGCCATGTACAAATTTAGTCTAAATCGCTTTGCAGTTGCTTTTGATTTTCTGTTGACTACACTAACCGATAAACGACAGCATCATTCGCGAACTGTCTAAGGGAGTTATTTATATTGTCTCCTATATCGTTTATAAAAAGAAGGAAGATTAGGGAACTATATCGCTTCCCTGGGGAACGTCAAATATCACTTCTGTTTTACTCGATGACATACGGTCAAATAGTACGAACTGTGTCCTTTCTGATGACAAGCTGTTGATAAGAAGCCAAATTACAGCAATGTATCTGCAGGCTGATAGTTGTCACTTCCCAGTTCACAGTGAAGGGATTCTTGGTACTCAGCGTACAAAGCTCTCGTCATGTCTGTCCTAGAAAGTTTCGCAACTGATCAGTCTCATCATTTTCGCCAGAATGGTTGTAGAGAGCAGGTCAACAGAGCGTTGCGCGATCGACCATGTGTGCAAAGGGCAAGTAATGATAGCACAGAGGTGGCCCTTGGCCTTCCTCCAAACTTTGTCAGTATTTCCAAAATATTGGCAACATTTTGCCCAAAATATGACCCGCAATGCGTGTTTCGACCATCTTCTAAACTAAAGGAGCTGTTATGGTCCGTAAAGGATGACCTATATTTGTGCAAGACGGGAGTCTGTCGTGTCGTATCTAGCTGTGGCATGTTGTTAAACAATTATGACTAATGAGGATCGACGGATCCAGCATACACATCACATTTTATAACAATAAAACAATTGTTTGCTGCTGAACACTGCCTACATACAGGTAAGCATATGGAGAGTAACAAAACGGATATTTTGGCATGCACTTCCAACTATTAGTATTGTGTTATCAAGGAAGCGATTTAAATAAAACTAGCAGATAACCTCATGAATAGGTATGGTGGTTTCTGACTTTGCTTATATTATAAGGATACGATCCAATATTATGATACGTCCCAAAAATGGCAAAGCCAAGGTCGCTGATATATAATTTTATTTGGATTACCGGTTTCGATGTTCTCTGCCATCATCATCATCTGGTTCAAAAATTGTTTTACACAACCTTCATTTTGTAATGTCAACAGTTGTATAAAATTTTTTAAAGTGCATAGGTGCACTATGTCATTGTAATAAAAGTTTACATATTACAATAACTGACAGTAGGACACTCTTACAATGACATACTGCACCTGTGATCTTTAAATTATTTTATACAACTGTTGACATTACAAGATCACGACTATGTAAAACAATTTTTGGACCAGAGTATGATGGCAGAGACCATCGAAACCGGTCGTACAAATGAAATTATATACCAGCGATCTTGGCTGTACCATTTTTGGAATGTCTCATGGTGGTTTTTGCTTAAATTCTGCATGAAACCATTTTCTCTCAATTGTCAAACAAAAGGCCAAAATTAATGCCACCTCAATTAATTCCATTGGAAATTAATATTTATTATTGATATTTCTGACAGTTATGACTTTGGTTACGTGCTGATCCTGTTACTTTGTTGCTCGGGGGTGTTGTCTTACTTCTTGTCATTGAAACTCGAGATGTTCAATGTCACCTCAGTATTGCCTTGAGAATGGCAGAGTGGTCTCCTGCCAAAATATCGGGTATTGTGAATTTCTGTTGTAAGGAGTAAAGTACTACTGACCTCATAACATGTCAATTTTAGCCGCGGTGGAGTAGCCGAGCGGTCTAGGGCGCCTCGCTGCGAACCACGTGGTTGCTCGCCGTCGGAGGTTCGCGACCTCCCTCTGTCGAGCGCGCGCGCGCGCGCGCGTGTGTATGCGTGTGTATGTGTGCGTGTGTGGTGTGTGTGTGTGTGTGTGCGTGTGTGTGTGTGTGTGTGTGTGTGTGTGTGTGTGTGTTGTCCTTGGGTTAGTTTACCTTAGTTCAAGTAGTTTGTAAGCTACAGACTGATGACCATGCAGTTTGGTCCGATAGATTTACAAACATCTGAACGTGTCATTTTTATGTACTCAGACGGCATGACCATGTTTTTCTGAGCACTGTAATGCTCCACAATTATATCTATGACGGTAATTAGAGACACTAATTACTACTCTCCAGAAGGTTGGCCGAGGGAAGCTTTCAGCAGGCAATAGGAGTCTTACAAAGCCCAGGGCTTATGCGTGGCCAGTGACTCACCTCGTCTGCTACCCCCACTGGTCACAGTCGTAAACACAGGTGAGCATCCATCGCCACAATAATTCTGTCAGATTTCAAATGTTCAAATGTTTGTATGGTTTATGGGACTTAACTACGGGGTCGTCAGTCCCTGAACTTACACACTACTTACGAATTAGCTAACACTAAGGACGGCACAAATATCCATCCCCGAGGGGGGATTCGAACCCCCGACCGTAGTAGCCGTGCAGACCGTGACTGGATCGCCTCAGTCCCCTCGGTCACCGCGGCCGGCCTGTCAGATTTAAAGTGTACCATATGGGTTTAATACCTCACCTCACATTGCAGGGATGTGTTATGGAGAGACAGACCAACACATTAGTACGGTGTTTGTCATTGGTTGTCTGTAACAGGTGTGCCTCAGACGAAAAATGGGGAAACCTATCAAAACATATATATGACTCAACATATGGCTCTATCCCAGAGGGAGCAGTGGACTTTTCTCCATACACTATAATTGGTTCACATCTACCAATGATAGTGAGAAGACACAAAGGTAAGCCAATTTTGCTGAATCAGTGTACCCTGTCATATTAGTTTTATGGACGTTCGCTAGTCGCCATAAAGACTGATAGGAAGTTTTGGATGACTTAGTTCATCTACAGATTAATCTAGTTAATATTTTATAGGGTTTCAGAGTCATAGCTGCTATTGATACAGCAAACAGGTTTTGTGCACTAACGCAAAGCTAATTTTTGTTTCTGCAATGTGTTTTTCATGAAACGTTATCAACACCAATACATAACTCACTGTGTTTACCAGGGAAGTCCCTACTACTTCCTTTTTAATTGCAAAATCAAGCATAGGCTCGACCTCAGCCACCCTCTGACAGGTAAATATTTGTTTATGGACCCCAGAGGTCAAGGGTTGTAAGTGATAAAAATGACCTCCTTACCTCACACGAATGGGACGTGGTATTACTAATCTCTTCTCTGGCAAATATTTCCTACTGATTTTATTGACAGTATATGCCATCTAGCTTGATGCTTCTTGATTCCTTGGTTGTTTGTAGTTCCGCTGTGTTTAGTGAAATTTGAGCCTTTCATAAAAGGTATTTGTAAATATAACATTTGTGTAAAATGAATGGGAATGAGAAACAGGTTCAAGTAGCGAATGATTGGTACGTTTTGATACAATACTATTTTTTTTCTAGTTGTTCACGTTTTGATATCTGAGTAAAAATTTATTTCTTTAGAACTAGGAAATACGGAAAATTTAGGTCTCTCATAAATGTAATAACAAACAATGAAATTGTGTATGAATATATTTTTTAAAAGTAGTTGTTCCAAATCCTGTGCCCAAGGCAGATAATAGAAAGAGTCATGACGATACCAATAATGACAATAACAGTTATATTGGTCTTAGAAGTGATGCACCACTGTTTGGAATGGTCATGATTCTGATAAAGACAGGGACTGGAATCCTTGTGATGATGATGATGAAACCATACATTCATACAACGAATGTGATCAAGACTTCGGAATCATTGTACTTAAGAGAAAGAAGAATCAACTTGACATTTATACACCGGAAGACTGGATGAATCTGGCTGCCACAGTAAGTCGAAAATTTGTTGTTACTAAAATGACGGATGAATACTTCATTGATCTTCAACCACTAAACCGGTACTTTAGCAACACAGTGCCAGGGATAAGAGGAATGCAGGTACTTCATTGTGAAAAGGCAAACTCAAATACCATTTTTATGAGACATCATAAGCTGAAGGACTTTTCCGCAATCATAAATTGACAATGAAAAAACAACGAACGGGAAGAATGCCTAACAACTTTCCATTATTCAATCCATTGCTGTGAAGCCAAAGCTAAAATACAAGAAATATGAAGACCCGATGGAATTTTGCAGTTTGTGCCACCAATACACCACCAATTTTATAAATGTTTATTCCATGAAACAAAGGCTGGTGCACCATTTTTTCCTAGTACTCATGTGGATGATGATTATGATTTCGTTACTGACATGGATGACAACATCTATGACACAGATGATGATTTTGATACACGTTAAAAAGTGTTAAATTCGAAATTTTTCATTTTGCAAATTAGTCATTACACTATTGCTGCATTACTGTATCGTGTATCCTATTATAACAATAAATATTTGTTCTGTCGATTTTGTACTCTGAGCGTTATCATTTTATTCTCTTTTCACTAAGAGGTAAAGGGGTCTAAGTGAGGAATGTACATTATTTATACGTATCAACAATAAACCGGATGTTATACTTATTTACTATCATTGGTAATAAAAAGCTAAAGATCTGAGTGTTCGTCTGAAGTGTTCTAAGCAGTGAAATTCCCATTTTCCCTCTTATGAAAACTGTTCAACTTCGACTTCAGTTTTCTCGAAACTATGATTTTGTCACTTACACCCCTTGACCTCTAGGGTCCTCATTTGCAGTTAGGTTTATCAGAACGATACAATTACATTTTATTATTTAATTTATTCCAACTTTATTTGCCTCTGTTTTCCAATTTATTCAAATGTTCAAATATTTGTAAATCTATCGGACCAAACTGCGTAGTCACCAGTCCGTAGCTTAAAAACTACTTAATCTAAGGTAAAGTAACCTAAGGACAAACAGTCTCACCCATGCCCCAGCGAGGTCTCGAACCTCCGACGGCGAGCAACCGCGCGCTCCGCAGCTAGGCGCCTTAGACCGCTCGGCTACTCCACCGCGGCAATTTATTAAAGATAATGAAGTTCCAAGGCATCTAGCTGACAAATGAGCCTCTGCCCGCCGTCGGATGTTTGAGTCTTCCCCCGGGCATGGGTGTATTTGTTGTCTTTAGCATAAGTTAAAGTAGTTTGTAAACCTAGGGACTGATGACCAATTTAGTTAAGTCCCATATACTTACAAACATTTGAATAAACTAAATTTTTACCTCTCAGAAGTGCACTTTTTACTTTACTGTGACACTGCTGAATACCCCATTCCTGTACCTGGTGAGGTCATTTAGCAGTAACTATTTATTTTATACTTTCAGGATTGGTCGTTCAGTTCACTCTAAGCACTGTTAAGAATCTCTTACCTGTCTTGGATTGTAACGTGCTCTGCTTTCCTATGTGTAAGTATGCGTATCATGGTAGATATGTTCGACAAGCAGAGCCAACCGTTTTAGGACAGAAAACATAGCAGATCAAACCTTGCAAGTAAAACAAGGTGAAAAAAAATCGACTTTCAAGTTTTTAATAAACGTCAGCCGAGCTTAAACTTCAACTGCTAAAATAATGGCGACCCTGACACGACAGGCGTTTGGCCATTCGAAACCAAATTACGTATAGTGAGTGTCGCAAATTGTACCGATGAAAAGTAATTTCAGATCTTTTGAATGCGTCAGTTTTGCATGTTAACGGAGCTGCAAGGTAGGTTTCAGTCCATTTGACCCCATATCAGTGAAAGTGATAGTCGTGCATTGTTCTGTTGAATAATAGTTTTGAATTTTGCAGTTTTTGTACAGTAATGGAGTTCATTGAGTACGTTCAGTACAGATGCATCCAAATTGTATTCAGTGAGGTTCGAGCGATATTTGGTAGGTCAATAGCTTTGTGTAGTTTAGTAATCTTCTTGTGGTGTTTGTTGTCGCACAGGTGAAGTTGAGAACTTTTACTCATCCTTGATTTATTGGTTCATTCATCTGGTAGTGGGCTGACAGTTTCGGTTGTTGTATTTGGCAACGGTCATATGTTGACTAGATTGCACGCGAGGAAGTTGCTTGAGAACGAGAACAGGTTCGCAACATGGCATCTGACAACACGGGAGGCTGCCGCTCACCACCTCCGTTAACTATAGGTAGAATAGAAGTTGACTGCACAAGAGAAGATGAATCGGAGAAAATATCGAGATTCATGAGTATAGGGTTATATAAAGGGCGTATTTTGAGTCTGATATCGACACTACTATTCGAGAGAGCAGAAGTGAAATCGGATGACGACCATGTTGCAAGTTCCACGTATTCAAGAACAGAATATGTCTCTATTCAAGTCACAAAAAATAGTCCAGACGATGTAGACACAGTGATAGGACAATCGAAAGGAACTCCATTACACTATGTAGAAACGATTGTTCAGATTGGACGACTAAATAAAAACGGAAACTCTCAGATTCAGCAAGCGGAGTTACTAGCGCCACTTCAGGGCTCGGTAACAGACGCAACTGCTCCTGAGGAATGACATACAGCGAGGTCATGTACAATATGCGGATTTAAAAGGTCCACTGTATGGTTCTGTAAAAGGCGCAACTCACACATTTAATAATCAAAGATCGCGAAGAGCAGGGGCGACAAAATCGTTATTATGGAAATGCTTCAGGTGATGATGCAACAAATGAGCAGACATGTAACGACTGGTTTTACAGCACGGACGAAAGAGTTTAAGTTTAATGACAGGTTTTAAAATACAGTGTAAAGAATAGAAATTAAAATCCAGAGTCGAGAACGTAAGGAAATGAAACTACAAACAAGCTAAGAACTCAAGGAAATAAAGACACAAACGAGCGAATTTATGACGCAAGTAAAAACTGGTATGTTTCAAAGCGATTGGAAAAAATTAATTAATTAATTTAAAAATAAGAAATCTCACTGGCGTGTTTTACGGCCCACTTTAGATTTGCCTGTAGTTTTATGATTTTCTGCAAACATTTAGCACAAAAATAATAAAAGCTTGAAAAGTCACAAAAATAATAAAAATTGATGGACGATACGATGACGACTCAACTATTGTGAGAATATCTATGTACTCAGCACATAATATTTTCTCATACCGTATTATAACAAACAGGCAAACTTATTGATATTTGAGTTTATCTTTGACAAATATACTCTTTTATGGACATTTACCTCTTAAATCTATTGTCTTAATATCTTTCCCACATTTTCATTATCACTTAATTTAAACTTAGGGAACCATCGTATTGTATAAATAGGATTGATGCCAAGATCGCAATTTTTATCTTATTTATGCAAGACGACCGGTTTAGACACTCTATGGTGTCATCATCTGGTCTCATTGACATTAAACTTCAAATTTTAGTGATCCACATAAAATTTGGTAGGTGTACTGCATGACATATCGAAAATTCAAAATTCAACCAGTAAATATACATAAAATAATAACCACCGGAGTGCACATGTCTAGTTGATTTAAGGATGTGCTGAAGATATGGCGTTTGGAAATCACTCACGTGACATTTCTTGCTGGAAACCTTGTCCGAAACTCTCTTTTGCACACGCCATCTCGCTTTCTGCATTTGATGATTTCCTTACTATAACTCAAGCGATGTAATTTCAAAGCAATGGCTCACTGAAAATTATCAAAAACACGTCGTTGTTAGGACAATGAATTACAATCTAATGTTTAAAATGCCATATTAGCATTAACATCTGCAGTCGATAGGCAGCGACTTAGTTTGTGATGTCGAACATCTTAGTTGGTGGATCGAAACTTGCCAGGCGCGGTGGATCAGAGCGCTCGGTCAGAGTTGCCGGCGTGGTAGCTCAGCGTGCTCCATCAGCGTGCTTGACGTCCTCTGTGACGAAAACACCGAGTCCACGACGAAAAGATACAAATTAAACCAACGTCCATCAAAGTGAAGAACCAATGAAAAGGAAAGAGGGCTCGACGGAATCAGTAACATAAAAACAGTGCAAAATTCTCAACGAACAACGCAGAACGAACATGAGCAAACGACCGCAAAGTATCGACCTACCTGAAACACAAACATATACAAATAAATAAATATAATAAATAAAGATCCGCCACTGGCATTTTTATTCATCTTGTTAATAGATCACAACTATATCCTGCAAGATTCTAAAAAATGTCAAAATGTTTGTATAATCTATGGGACTTAACTACGGGGTCATCAGTCCCTAAACTTACAAACTACTTATGAACTACTTACGAACTAGAACGGCACAAATATCCATGCCCGATGGGGGATTCGAACCCCCGACCGTTGTGGCCTGCAAGATTCTGAGTTGTTAAACGGTAACAGCGCTTTCTCTCAAAAGTGCATTTGCTCTATTTTGTGAACATATCGTGAAATACATACCAAAGAATTGCAATCGTAGAATTATTTATCACTTGTACACAAACTGTGCAACTGTTGTAAGTGACGAATTGATAATAGTAACTTTGTACATAATGTTCTAGAACTTTGGAATTCGGTATTACCACACTTATTCGTTTGTTATTTTAGCCGTAAAACAAAACGTAGTGACGGTTTGAAACAGAATATTTGCTCTTTATTTTAGTGCGGAACAAACTCATATCTGAACTACAGATACAATCTGCGTTAAAAGCGTCCATAGCAACCATGCCAAAGATTAACATTTGAGTAGAGCCTTTGTTTCTATTTAATGACTTTCAACATATTCCATTAATAGTGAATAACTGCTCAGGATTAAAAAACAATACAGGTTTATTTGTTGCAATGTATACACTTCCCTTCCGTTTCATTCAGGAATGATAGTTGCCACAGAAATCTAGGACTCCATTTATATATGAAATTATCAGTATCTGCACGTTGTTTAGAATATTCATTTTAACAGTATCCTCTCCGTTGTTGTGAAAATGCTTCAGAAGACCAATGTTCAATTCGTTGTTTCGTGTTACACGGCATGTTCAGGAAATAAAACAAACGCCCAATTTAGAGGAAGCACTCATACGTCTGCAAAACTCTAAATATTTCAGAAGATAGCTCTTTTTAATTAATAAGAGTGCTGGAAATCCTTTTAGGAGCCAAAGCGAAAAAGAAAAATTTGGTATCGGTGGGTTTCAACGTACCGACCATATGCATCACAATGTAGCGCACTACTCACTACTGCACTGCAAACAACTACGGCATTATCTGTTAATTGTAGCAATATTACTGGCAGTTGCTAAAATAACATTTTTAGATATTAGCTTATAATATATAGTACTATGAATGAAGTGTTTATGTTAACTCTTCAGTGCGTCACTGGTTAGAAATGACAAAGCGTAAGTTTAAATAAGAAAATCATAAATTACAAGAAGAAAGGTGGCGTATACCAGAGAGATTTTTGGGCTAGGAATGTCACTTGCTGTTTCCTAGCGTTTTCGTGTTAGGTGAGTGGTTTGTTTGCAACTACAATATATTACAGGTTTTTTTTAGTGTCACTGGCGTAAATTTTGGCTGAAAAATTTGGAAAAGGGAGGTACTGGTCGCTGACGACCAACTATTATGTGTGTAAAACGTGGTGCCGATCGGTTCAACGGTTGGACCTAAAGAGTGGTAACACGTTACGGAGAGACAGACATAATACATTCGCCGTAATTTTTGCAAATATCTCTGAAATGATGCAAGATATGAAAAAAAAAATTATATAAATTTAAAAAAATAAGAGAGCAAAGTTGTAGACAATTTTCTCCTCTACAAATCTGTATTCAATTTTCGTGCTAGATATACGGTTAATTCGTTGTATTCATTTAAATTTCGAGCTGTGAGAGAGCGATCGCAAAGGCGTGCTAATAGCAGTGTTTCAGCACGGATCGATACGTGCTACTTCAGTACTGGTACAGTTTGACGTGTTGATCTGTAAACGTAATCATTGCTTACACTCTTTACGAAGTGTTTAAACAATGAATCTTCAGTGAATTGGGAAACTCTAAGAGGTTGTATCAAATTTTACTACCGACACCGTAATCACGCAGGACAGCACGCCTGGTCTAAGGCATGCTACGAATTGGACAGTCGTTCCCGCCGGAGGTTCCCTCTGTAATTACCACGTTAAACCCTAAGATTCCTTCCTCTTTTCTTCTTTCCCGCCCAAGGTTCGAATCCTCCCTCGGGCACGAATGTTTGTGTTGTCTTTAGTATAAGTTAGTTCATAAGTAGTTTGTAAGTTTAGGATCCGATGACCCCGCAGTTTAAGTCCCATAAACTTTACAAACATTTGCTAAATTTACGATACCTCGATTTCTAAGAATGTGTCCTACCAAGCGATCCCTTCTTTTAGTCAAGGTATGCCAAAACTTTCTTTTCTCCCCAATTCTGTTCAGTACTTATTCATGAGTTACGCGATCTACCCACCTAATCTTCGGCATTCTTCTGTAACAACACATTTCATGAACCCCTATCCTCTTCCTGTCTAAAATATTTATCGTCCAAGATTCACTCCCGTAGAAATGCCTTCAGATAAGACTTCTTACATTGAAATAAAATTACATGATATTAATTTCTCTTTTTCAAAAACGCATTTCTTCCCATTGCCATTCTGCATTTTATATCGTCTGTACTGCGACCGTCATTTGTTATCTTACTACCCAAGTAACAAAACTCACCTTCTGCTTTTATTACTTCGTTACCTAATCTAATTCTTTCAGCATCGACTGATTCTTTTAAGACTGCATTCCATTATATTTGATTTGCTCTTGTTAATGTTCATTTTATACGCTCTCTTCAGAACACTGTCCATTCCTTTCAACTGCTCTTCCAGGTCCTTTGCTGTCTCTGACATAATTACAATATCATCAGCAAAATTCAATGTTTTTCTTTCTTGACCCTGAACTTTAATCCCTATTCCAACTTTTCCTTGCTTTCCTTCGCAGCTTGCTCGATGTCCAAATTGAATAACATTGGATAAATGAAACAACTCTTACTCCCGTCCCAATCAATCCTTCGCTTTCATGCCCTTCGATTCTAATAACTTCGATCTGGCTTTTCTACAAGTTGCAAGTAACCCTCCTGTCCCTGTATTTTACCCCTGATGACATAGAAATTTGAAAGTGTCTATTCCAATAAAGCAGTGAAGGCTTTCACGACCGGCTGAAATAATCGCTGTTGTATCTTCCGGGTTATGTGGTTGTGGTCCAAGAAACATATCTGCTCCTGACGTTTCGTCCAGAGCTGCGCTGGACATCTTCAGAGGTACTACTGGTAGCGGTTAGTCTTGCCGACTGACGAGTCGGGCGTCGGAGAGCGGTATAAATACTGTCCAAAAAAGGGGGCGTGGTCAAGTGTTCACGTGCGCAGCAGAGATAAGCCTTGTCAAAGATAAAACATAACTTTCGATAGTCGATGGTCAAAGATAAAAGTGTAACTACCTACTCTGAAGAGCAACAGTCCATATGTCAAAAAGTTTCATTGTTTCTTCCTTTCTATTAAAATTATCCCTATGTTTGTATATTTCTATTGCTTCTCTGTGCAGTCGTGGATAATAGTTCGTCGTTGTAGATAAAATTTCTGTTTCGGAAAACTTTACTTCATGATTTCCTGATTGGAAAACATGTTCAGCTACAGCTGATTTCTCAATTCTACCTAGTCGGCAAAGACTTTTGTGTTCTTTCAGTCTTGTATTCACACTCCTTTTTATAGTACCAATATACACTTTTCCGCAAGAACACGAAATTTTGTACACCCCACTAGATGATAGAGGAGGGCGTTTGTCCTTAACAGATCGGAGTGCCTGACTTATCTTTTTTGTTGGTTTAAAAACCGGTCTGATATCGTGTTTACGTAAAATCTTTCCTATCCGATCCGTAACTGTTTTAATGAAGGGGAGAGAAACGGTGTTCTACCATCGTTGTGTTTTGTTGCTGTCCTTTTGTTTACCTCTCCTTGGTCGCAGAACCCTATTTACTTCTTTCCGTGTATATCCATTTTTCTCAATAGCCTGCATCAGATGATGTAACTCGGCATCTAGGTGTTCTGGCGTACAAATTCGTTTAGCTCTGTCAATAAGACTTTTAATGACCCCTCTCTTTTGCTGAGGATGATGGTTGGAATCCTTGTGCAAGTATCTGTCCGTATGCGTGACTTTTCGGAAAACCTTATGCTTCAAACTTCCATCCGTCTGTCGCATAACTGAAACATCCAAGAAAGATATTTCATTGTCATTTTCCATCTCCATAGTGAATTGGATCTTTGGATTTACACTATTCAGATAATTAAAGAAGTCTTCCAATGCTTTTTTACCGTGTGACCAAACGACAAATGTGTCATCCACATATCGAAACCAATGATTCGGTTTCTTATTTGCTTTTTCCAGAGCAGACTCTTCGAATTTTTCCATGTAAAAATTAGCGATTGCAGGACCTAACGGGTTACCCATTGCGACACCGTCAATTTGCTCATAAAACTCATCATCCCATTGAAACTGACTCGAAGTAAGGCAGTGTCGAAAGAGAGCGGTCAAATCTCCTGGGAAAAGATCCGTTATATAAACCATAACTTCGTTGATAGGAATCATAGTGAACAACGACACTATATCAAAACTTACAAGAATGTCTCCAGGAGCCAGGATTAGTCCTTCAATTTTCTCAATAAAATGACGTGAGTCTCTTATATAAGAGTCAGTCTTACCAATGTATGGTTGTAGACGAGTTGCCAGATATCTTGCTACTTCGTATGTTGGTGAATTGATAGCACTGACGATCGGTCTCAGAGGAAAATCAGCTTTATGTATCTTGGGTAGCCCATAAAGTCTGGGACACATTGCTTCAGATTTCAATAGGGCTTTCTTATCCTCTTTCTGAATCGAAGTGGATGACTTTATCAGTGCGTTTGTTTTCTTCAGTACGCTGGCTGTAGGGTCTTTCTTCAGTTTTTTATAGTGCCCTGAGGTTAAATGGATCAAAATTTTGCTACGATAATCCTCCTTATTTAAAACAACAGTAGCGTTGCCCTTGTCAGCGGGAAGAACTACTATCTCTTCATCTCTATTTAAATCGTCACTAAGGTGTAGCTTAGCGCATCTTTCATTAGAACGTACTTATCTGACTGTCGCATGCAACCACGATGCTGTGTTGGATTTGTTCTCGTTTAAAATCTGCGTTGTGTGGATTCGATTCCCTCTTTAAGGTGCGTATTTTTAATAAGTACGAACATACGTACTTCACCTCTGGTAATATTAGGTACGTGATATCAGATTGTGGTGCAGTTCAAATACACCATTTACCGCTTATCAGCCGGTTACCAGCAGGGTCAGGGCCGGCTTATTCGCGGCTGTTGGGATGGAAATTCAAATGTTTGTAAATCTATCGGACTCAGCTACTTGGTCATTAGTCCGTAGCTTACAAACTACTTAAAATAATGCAAACCAACCTAAGGACCGAACCTCCGACGCGTGAGGCCGCTCGATCCGTAACGTGGCGCTCCAGACTGCTCGGCTACTACCGCGCGGCTGCTGGGCTGAAATTCGGACTCGCATTCGTGGTATTCGCCCCTCTGTCAACCATATATTTCGAAAATTTCCTTACTTTACCCAAGACAGAAAACTGGTGTACGTATCCATGAGAGAGTAGTATGTGCTTTCGAACCTTGGGTGTCACAAAGCCATTCATAGTTATATTTGGTGCTCTACCAGTTGCACATCTGACAATCAGTGAAGAGTAAATTTCATTTTCGATGGCACTTCATGTGTTATCAACAATAATGTTAGGTACCGTTGTTTCTAGTAAAACACACACATGACACATACTGTTTAGTTACCTGGTGATACTTAACATCTATTCGTAGACAGATCAGAACGTAGCTGCGGGGTTCGACCTCAGTTTAGGCAAACAAATTACATTCTTATACCACATTCAGACATCTCGCTACTCATGAAAATATTCGATAGTAAACATTTGGTTTGACATGGTTAACAATCCTAATAGGTTGTGGGATCGTATTTCTGGAATATAATCTTACTTGTGACTGTAGGTATATATAATCTCATTCAGTTTTTTAACAGGGCAGAAGCATTGAGGTATATTTCTTGTTGCAGTTTTTAAAAACTCCTTTATTTTCAAGTTAAGTGTTGCGAACTGACACTTGTGAAATCTGCGGTATTTCACTATTCATTATATACAGTCTTAGTCGTGATCGAGTGAAAACAGGATACGAAAGCTTTGCATAGTCAGTAATGGATCCATATGTTGGGTTTCATTCCAAAACTGGAAGAAGGTTGCTCGTCATACCGCCGGTATTGCACTAAACAGACCGGCATTCCATGATGTGAAGCGAAAAGAAGACAAAATTTCCGTAAGTACCAAACATTAGGCCTACTTTTCAGGGTCCATTTAAGAACTGTTTTCGATCTAAACAAAAACCAAACTGTAGATTTCTACTATTTCAGACCACTGATGATGTTTTACAGTCAATAAAACGAAACGCGTCTGGTGTGAAAAAATCGCATTTTATTGTAGTTGCAAAAGACGGAAAATCACTACCATTCATAGTTTTTTTAATATGTCCATTTACCATCAACAACCAACTGAAGAGTTCATAAATACAATAAAACAGCTTAATTACTTACTCGTAAATAGCGTCTGCAATAACCCACATTAACAAAGTAATACGTTTTTCGTTGTGAGGATGAGAATGTCTATTAACTCGATGAACAAATAAAGATCTTATGACTTATATTAACCTAACCGCGTTTAGATATCTTTAGCTACGTGCGGTAGGAATCGGGACAGCGCAGAGGAGTAGAGCAACTACACTTCTACCAGTAACACTACCACAGACCTGCCCTTCAGGCAGGAGCGTACACGGTTAGATCAATCAGCTAAAACATAATACAGGATTTTCAGTTGAAAGAACGAATACATGACACAAGCAACAAAAAGGCTACAGACTGATTTCACTTCAAAAGAAAGAATGAATTATTCATCGACTGTGTTAAACTACAGCAGTTGTTCCCACGCGACCGTGAAATGCAGTAATCGGTACAGTATTTTGTTTTCTACGCCCGAGATCTCGCAACGGACTATCCGCTGGCACGCATTCAAAAATAGAGACAGTAAAGCGCGTTGTCGGGACGAGAGCTGCCACACCGGTCAGAAGAATAATAGGAGTTGAAAAATGTATCGACACACCATGCGATCTGCAAGCTTGAACATAAATATATAAGCTAAACGATTGCACGGGTCGCGCTGTTATCATTATGTAGCAAGTGTCGGTCGCATTCAGAACAATAATCTGATAAATTAATTACAGCGTGATTGGTTCTTTTGTAACCAATGTTGCTGAAGTATTTGATATTTACATAGGCGGTTTATCTTATAGCGATATTGAAGTAGATTGTTGCTGCGAGTTGGTATGTGGAGAGGTTATACGTGACATACACAATAAATTAACTATTGGTTCTAATTATCGACCCTCTGACTGAGACGATTCGATTGCTGACATGCTCAAAGAAAGCTTTGATCAAATTTCAAAAACGTACCCAAAGCATAACAATTTAGTTGGTGGCGACTTTTACTTACGTTCGATATGCTGGCAAAAATACATCCACAATATCGGAGGCAAGCATAAAAATTCGTCAGAAATTATACAGAACGCATTCTCAGAAACTTATCTCGACCAGTTAGTTCATGAACCCACTAGAATAGTAAATGGTTATAAGAACAGACTTGACCTCCGAGCAACTAGTAAACCGGAACTAATAAAGAGCATCAAAACAGACATTGCGATTAGGAAACACAAAGTTGTAGCAGAGAGATTTAATATCGGGCTTTCCAAACCTACCAAAATTAAATGAACAGTATATTTATGTAAAGAAAAAAATAATAATTTAAAATAAAAAAACACGTAGCAATTTGACTAATGATTACCTGAGTGAGAATTTCTAATCTTTCAAAACTAACAATGCGAGTGTAGAACAGATGTGGCTTACATTGAAAGAAATAACATCGACAACCATTGACAGATTCATAGAAAAAAATTAAAAATATAGAGGGCTGACTCGCCGTGGTACACAATACAGGTTAGATCACGGTTACAAAAGCAAAGAGAAAAGCATGCCAAATTAAAAAGAAAAGTTCAGTTGCTTGTAAAGCTTATGAGACTTAAATAAGGGGTCACCAGTCCCTCAACTTACAAAATAAGTAAGAACTAACTTATACTAAAGCCAACACAAATATCCAGGCCCGAGGGAGGATTCGAACCTCCGACGCGGGAGGCAACGTGGCGCTCCAGACCGCTCGGCTACTCCCCCACGACTGACAAATTTCAACGCACACAAAATCCCCAAAAGTGGGAATCTTTCATAGAAACTAGAAATATAGCTCCAACTTCAATGGGAAAAGGTTACCATAGTTACCACAACGAAACCCTGTCACGTAATTTGGAAGAGAATCCTATGAAATACTGGCCGTGCAGCAGAGTAAGTAATAGTCAGTTTTAGCGAAGGTCGATATTGAAAATTTTTCGTGTTAAAGTAGACGAACAAGTGGGATTCTAGGACAGATTAAGAAATGGTTTATATTTTGTTTATCAAATTTTTTGGTATATTTAAATAAGATTAGGTACAGAGATACTGAGTGAAATTTTTGTAAAAAGTGTAGTAGTTTTGGAGATATGAATGTTGGATGGTGGACTGTCACGCTGAAGAGCAGTTACTAAAATTTGTATTTCGAGGATTATATGTAAAAAAATTATAATAGGAGGTCAAAGATAAAGAGTATATAACTGATTATTGAAAATAAAAATGTCAGATAGTATTAAGTTAAAAAAAGGAATTTTTTTAGATGCAGAGACGCAGACTGATGTTGTAGCAGCCAATCAATGTAGATTTAAGAAATTAAATTTTGTTCCCATTGCAGATCAGATTGGAGAGAAAAAAATGACGTTGTTGGTTCAACCAACGGGTAAGTAGTCGTACAGTTTTGTTGATAGGTGTTGTGGTTGATTTAAAGTTACGTCCACAATTCTCTATGTTAACGAGGGCACAGGCACAAAGGCTTCGTGAATCTCAGCTGCAGGTAGAGATGGTGGGGGAGATGTAGGTAATCGACAGACGGACGAGACAGTAGAGAATGTAGAAAATTACCGAGAGGAAGAGCAGCAGAGTTTGCAACCTCTAGACGATTTAGACAAAATAGAAGTAGATCTGATGGAGCAGAGTAAGAAAAATACCGTTCCCGACGTTCCAGAAATTGTAATCTCGCAAAAAGCAATTTCTGAACCAGGTGCAGACATTCCGCGTAAAAGATAAGAAACTTTAGAAGCAGGTAGAGCTAAAGAAAATCGATATATATGCATATTCAGGGACAGAATACGCGTCATTACATAGACGGATAGGTGACAAGGCAGGAGGATTTGATAGTGAAGACTAGAAGTTGGAATATGTAGAACCAATCGTACTTATTATCAAAATGCCACACAAACAGGGACAGAATAATTTTGCGCTGTTACGAGCGCCGCGTAATGGTTCCCTAACACAGAGACAGATGTAAAAGGCCCGCAATACACACACAGTGTAGGGTGACGTAGAATGGTACAGCCAGCTGATTTGTCGACGTCACAATACGAAACAAGAGATGCCGCGAATGAAGGAACAGAAAATAGATGACCGAGAAAACACAGTTCAGCAGGAGAGACTATGGCAGGGGAAGATGCCATTATAGAGATGTTAAAGATGAACGACAGTTACAATAGTAATATAACTGCACAAGATAATGATTTAACGAAACAAAAGCAGGAATTGAAAAAATAATTAAAATAAGTATTTAAAACACAATATCAGGAATTAAATGGGATATTCACCAAGTTAAAGTTCAGGAGGAAGGCATAGCGTGGATTGATAACCAGATCACACAAATAAATAATATTCACGGAATTTCTGACATTAACTGGGTACCCATCCGGGATTAGAATCCGGGCCTCCTGCTTTCTAGGCAGTTGCGATGACCCCTACACCACTGGGGACACAGTGACCATCACAACTTCACGGAATTATTCAAGCACGCTTCCCATCAGACACAAATTTGCAACTTTACCCTTCCCACTAGAACACAAACTCGTAGTCACTGTGTACTAAGTGCCGTAAGAGTAACGGTCTAGGAGTGCCTCCGCACTGAAAAAAGGATCATTGTCCGTCATCGGCAAATTGTAAAAGTTATATATATGTGGTGTCTGTTCTTTGGAGTTAATGTCATACATTCTGTGAATATGAATAGATGTAACTGCAGGATCAAAAGCGGTGTCTGTTCTTTCGGACACACACACACACACACACACACACACACACACATGCAAGACCAACAGGAACTACGAACTGACGCAGAAAAGGTCCAATTGAACATTGTCAATGTAGACAAGAAAGTTGAACGTTCCACAAAAAGGTGACACGTACAGCAAATGAAACCACTGTAGAACTGTCTATTCAAGGTAAAGTAACGGAAGTCGCTTTAATACGGTACGATGGGTGTATAAATAAAATTGAAAGATCAGATCGAAAAACTCAGGTCAGAGTTAATCCAAACGATTGAGGGAAAAATAGAAACCGACTGTTTTTGTAGTGTAATGACTGATAAGTCAAGTAATCATTTAGTTCAAGAACAGGCACAGGTAAAAGATTAACAGAACGAAAAGAAAACTGAAGTAACACCCGCGGAAGCAAGACCGTAAACGTCAACTTACGATGTGCCGTGAAATTACACAGAATATGCGGAAACTGGCGGAATCTACAGTCAGCCACTACCAATTGAAAGACAGAAACTGAATCAATTAATGCAATGACACAATTTGACACTAATTCGTTTGCAGCACAAAAAGCAATAAATGAGCAACATTTTTGTACGCTGTTGCAACGACACGAAATTAACACAAGATACGCAACAGGAAACATTCAAATGAGTAGTAGGTTGCCACAAAATAGGCAAGACAGTGTAACGGAAACAGGAATGTTAGAAATGACGAACAAGCACGAGTAGGAACTCTGAATAGGTACGATACAGATCACTTTCTGGCTGTTCGAAAATTTCAACACTTCATAGATGAAATTAGAAGTATTCTTGCGCGAACCTTTAGTGATCAGTTTCAGGTGGGCATACCGAACCATTGGAGTTTAGCACATAGGCTAGATTTTGTATGCGCACACATGTCAGGATCAGTGGCAGAAGTAATGCAAAGCGTTCAACAAAACTGCACATCTTATCAACAATTTAGGACCGCATTTTTGAGTAGATATTGGTCAAATGAAGTGCAAAGTAAAATCAAATACGAATTATTACAGATTGCACCTTACGTGAACTCAGGCAAGATAAGTGTAGTAAAAATTTGACATCATAGACAAAAGGAACCAATGCTTAGACAGACAGTACAGCAATGCAGAACTAATACGTAACGTTTATGTAGAATGAAACAACCTGTCTGTTGTGGCGTAAAGTCAGCGCCACATGCAAGACGTAAGAGAACGATCGTGGAGAAGGCAGCGATCGACCGAAAGCCAATAGCAAGCAGGTGCCGCGCATCCTGGAGGGAGTAACCGAAGATGCAGCTGTATAAGCAGCTGTATCTAGGCTCACATACGTCTGGACGGCCTGTCAGTTACGAAGTAAGAAATAGCACACTACTAAGTCAGAACGTAGCTACGAACTTAGCAATCACTAGGTGTCAGCGCAGCTAGCATCATACGGACAACGTCACAAGAAGCAAAAACAGAGAAGAAATAGACACATGTTCTAAAGTTGGGTATCATTGAATCTTCACTCAATAAACTCAATACTAATATCTATAGAAATTTTTAGCTGACCATAGATTCCTGCACCAGTACCTTTCCTGACAAAAACTCAACAAATGGCAATTTTGATACGACAAATGGCGACGAGGACTACAACCACCCACATTGCAACGTGTTGTTAAATTTCTGACTGCTGCGCTATTAATTTTATTTTCTTACAGGTTTCGGCGGATCCAGTAAATAATCTTTTGATTCTATTGCAGGGTAACGAGTAACTTTTTATATTTCTGCCTTGTTTGTTATTGTTATTGCACAATGTCAGTTTCTACTAACACAAGTGTGGCTGCCACTGCTACTGCACCACAGCTTCTTGCGCTCGATGCACAGCAGATGATGCAAATGTTTCAGTTTCAGAGCCAACAAATTGCATCTCTACTGCAAACCGTGCAACAACTTCTGGCCGCACCTGTGTCTCAAAATACGCAAATTCCTCTGCAGCAGTTACCGCCTCCAGTAATTCCACCATTCAGACATTATGACGAAAAAGAAAAGGACAGGTCGGACTGGCTACAACAGTTTGAAGCCTATGCCACAGTGCACAGGATACAAAGTGCTGTCAAACTTCATTTTCTGTTAACATGTGTAGGCCTCCCAATGATCTGTCTAGTAAAAAAAAACTGTTTCCCACAGTGGAATCTTCAGAACTTCCATACAATTTAGTGGTAAGAGCCCTCTTCGCATATTATAACAGCAAATCAATGTAGTGGCTTCTAGGTATCAGTTCTTCAGATGCAGGAAAAATCCACACCAAACATTCTTCCAGCGGATAACAGATCTTCAAGGTCTCCTTAGGAAGTGTAAATTTAAATGTTCGTGTGGAGCTTTCTACTCAGATATGTTACGTAACGATATTGTCTATAATATAACTCCGGCAGCAGATTGTAAAAATGTCAGATCCGTTATTCCATCAAGTAGAATTTTGAACAGTATGATAGAGGTGCCACGGCAGTGGAAAACTTTGATTCAATTCTGCTGTGTAGTATAGCTATGTCATGCGCCGGCAAGCGCGAGGTCGATTGCCATATACTTTCTGCCGACCGCTCAAAGTGTAAACAAGTTGAGAGATGCAGAACCTTGCCAGATACAGAAGTGAAATCTTGCCCGCAAGGTCTCTCGTGGCACAAAAGACAGAAATGTCTGTCCCAGTCACCAATATGCTATGCATGGGGGCAAGAAAGGTCACATACAAACAGTCTACTTACAGCAAAAGAAAAGAAATTTTCCCTCCTGGCCCAAAAAGCGACAAGACAGTACTTATTCCATAAATGCAGTATATTTCAAACCAGTAACATCAAAAGACACAGAAGTAGCACAAGTTGTACGTCAGGCCAGAAAAGTATGTCAATTTGCGTGTGAATGACATTTCTATAAAGTTTCAACTGGACACAGGTGCATCGAGTTACATCTCTCAATCGCAAAACTTATGAACAGTTAGAATCGCCGCGTCTTTCTCATGCTAAAATAATGTCATCAGCATATAGTGGCAACGAAATTCCTGTACCAGGACAGTGTTCACTATCTGCAGTATACCATTCAGAAATGCGCAAAGTGAAATTTCAAGTATTTCAGTCTTAAGAAAAACAATATTTTTGGTTTAGATATTTTTGGTTTTACTGTGCAAGACAATGTTTTAGTTGTGAAGAATTTTGATGCAAAAGACAGTGTCGACCGATTGCTATAAGACTTTCCAGATTTATTTACTGCAGCACTAGGAAAAGCTAAAGATACTGCTGCACACGTTACTCTCAAGGAAAATGCCAAACAAAAATTTTGCAAAAATCGTGATGTACTGCTTGCTTTATGTGACACAGTAGCACAAGAACTTCGCACTTTGCAAGTAAATTGTATAAAAAGTAAACTATGTATAAAAATATAAATTCATCCTGCACATCATGAATCGTCAGAAACCATTTCCATCTCCTTTGGCAACTACAACCTCAAGATAACGACAGAGTAAAATGATCTTGAGTCAGCATTGAGGGCAAAACGAAATGATGAAGTGAAAACCATCGTTCCACTGGAGAGGCAGGTTGCATCCAGGTTGGACTTCACCAGAACAACATAACACCAGACATTGTAATATGTTACAACTATAATCTACGAGTACAAAGAAGAGTGGTCATGTTGAAATAGTACACCAAAACTACTGAATATTGAGACCTATCATCATCTCAGTACACAATTAGAAAGACAGTCAGATTCCAAATCCTTTATATTCCATAAATGAATTACTATTCCTAGCCCGAGAATAAAAGAAGAGAAGACAGAAGAAAGAAAAGAAGAAAGAAGATGAGAAACAACCAACGTCGCAAGAGGGCGGAAGAAGGACAAAAGATTGAGATTTCTTTCTCTCATATCCTGAAACAATCAATAAAGGTCTATCTACAATCATTGTAGAGTGGTCACCACACTAAATATATTTCAATGATACATTCGCATCGATAACTAAATACAAACTGACTCAGCAAGCTATCTATGTAAGTATTGCACTTACAATACATCGTCATAAGAAACATGCAACATGAAATACTGCTGCAAAGAAGATTATTCTACCACAAATCCAACGTCGAGATCTTGTCATACTGGTTTAGGTGTGACAGAAGAGAGAAAAATAAGAATAAAAATAAAATCAGAAACACGCAATGGCAATGAAAGAAACGGAAAAAAAACACTATTGTTAAAGTTAGTTTTTGGTATAAAACAGAATATAATTGTATAAATATTAGTTAAATCCACATAGAAAATAAAAAGTCTATAATTGTTAGGAGTGGCTGAATGATAATTTTGAATGAGTAATTTTTGCCTGTTTATGTTAATGTTTCTCATGGCATTAAGAAAATCCCAGACAAAAATTTTGTCACATGGGGAGGGATGTGTACAGAGTCAAGTTTTCCTGCATATTCGAACCTTGAAATCACATTTCACTCAGCAAGATGAATATTTTGAATTTAAATTCGATGGGGTATGGGCATTTTCAATGATAATAATTACAGTTTGATATGCAAAGTATGTTATCATGTCGCAAGTTCAAAAATAAAATGAAGGTTGACATGTAATAGTGAACAAACACTTGTTTTTCTGAAGTAATGTGAGGCGCCCATGTGTCGGTGACAATAACATAGGTGGGCGGAAGGCCCCTCATCCCAATTTCCTCGCCCCGGGCGGTCTCCGGCCAGAAAGCCACTGCCCTCTGGGGGAAATATGGACGCTTTAAAATGCTTTTAAAAGCTACACAGTACCACTCTCAACAAAAGATGTTTACTTGCAGCTTATAGGTCTCAGGTGGAATTCGAATTCCAAATGGCGCCACCTAGTCTGAGAGGAAATTCCTAAACGAGACATTAGCAGACTAACTATAAGCTGGCAAGCAATATGGCATATTAAGACATACTATCCGATTGGTAGGTGAGCCACTGGTGGGGAAGCGCCAGCATCATCGGAAGATATACACAAGCAGAATGAGAAAAATTAAGGCAAACTCGCTCTGTCACTCGCGCCGGCTCTGTGTGTCATCGCTACAGTTGCGATGCTCTCGCAGCGATTTTCGTGTGGTGAAGTGAAAAAGACTCCTGTACTGTATCGGACCTCTGTTAGGGAGTTAATCTCAGCGGATTTCCAGTGGAGATTTCTAAGGATTGTGCGTTGTTCATAGTGTTGACCAAGATTCTTCATATCTGGTGTGAACATAGAAAGAGTGAATTACTTAATGCTTACAAGAGCACTTGTAGTAGGAACGCACTGGTTTAGTTTGAGACTGACGTACCACGTAAATTTATAGCCAGACTAGTTTTTGTAGGTCATTCTTGAGTTCATCAAGATGCAGAGAAAGTGTGATTAGCAGTAGTCGAACAAGACAGACAGTATTTAGTTTCGACATTTTTTACCATTGCGCAATATTTCTGACATTGTGACAGCCTTGAATGTAAAATGACGAAATTGAATTGATTTTAAAGTCTAGTAGGTGCAGTTCTTCAGCCATTCTACCAACTTTATTTTATTTTGAAATTATTCGTACGTTTCATCTATCGTGTCAACCTTTTTAGGAACTTGGAAATTGAAAAAAAAAAAAAAAAAAAAAAAAATCTTTTTCCTTTATTAATTTAAGTATTCGTAAAAGTAAATAAAATCAAAATTTGAAACCAGTTTTTTTATTTCAGTAATTAGCGACATCACTTTAGTAGCCTAACTGATCCTCACTAGTTACACTTTGTTAATTTTAAGACTTCTCATAGGAGATGTCATCTACGTGTATCCTTACATAAGAGAAAAGGTTTCATTGATTGTAGGTAGGCAAGGAGCATCTTTCTGATTTCTATGTGACATATTGCTGATGTCTTCCTTGCAGGAGCCTCGGGAACGGTTAGTATTGCACTACAAATAGTTGAAAGAGTAGAATAAAACATCTCAACAGCATAGGTTTCACATTAGACTACAGTGAGAAATAAAATCATCGCTATGTCCATGTCTCAAACACAGTAACATACGCACACACACACACACACACACACACACACACACACACACACACACAAGAACAACAACAAATTGTTTGCAACAAGCAGCACCTGTTAACTATGTCAGTCAGTAATAAAACACGTACCTAATAGGTTAAGGTGTATTTCACACAACAGTCCGTGAGTAAACGAGAGCTAATTATACATAGATAGTAGGTCACCAACATTTCGACAGACCAAAATTGTAATGTAACATATAATTATGCTATTGCAACCAACCTAACGATTGATGTAGCACAGTATTGTCGACCAGAAGATACGTTACACCTTACCCATACAGCTTTATTGGTGGAAACTAGCCCATTTTCAGTCATTAAACTATTAGAAATTTATTGAACCTAGAGTTTCTTAGCCTGTACACTGCTGAAGTGCTCCCCTCATTATCGTAAATACCATCGAGATAAGTCACACACTTAATGTAGTTTGTATCTGCAACGGTGTGACACATATGCTTACACCAAACCACATCATTATTATATATTGAACTCTGTATTTCACAGTGGATGACTGTGGGTTTGCCCTCTCAAGAGCAAGATGACAGCAGGATTGAACATTCCACAACATACTCGATACTACATCAGTCCGACCATATTCACAACACCATTATTTATCCATAAACCGCGCAGTTTTTCCTTCTACTAAACCTCTGTAAGCTCATTGGTACCATGCCAGCAAATGATAGAGAACCGTTTTACAACGATTTTAGGACACACAAAAAAAAAAAAAAAAAAAAAAAAAAATATTCAAACATTCAACAGATTTACAAATGCAGCAAAACAGGAGAAAAAAGCTATTCACTAAGTGGTACAACGAATTTCATTTACTTTTCGCCCTTTGCAAATTAAAAGTAATTTTACATTCTCCTACGCAAACAAAAATATGTAATTCACTATCAATTCACACACGATGATCGGGAATAAATCATGCTTATTATTCTTCGTGCATGTATACAATTTCTTCTTCTTCAAACTAGGGAGCTGCTTCATGATTCCACTATAAGTTCCACTTTGTTGCTATAAGTAACAACAACACTCACCAAGGGATATGAATCAGTTAGTTTCGCAATGACATCTACATGCTTACAGGCGAAACATGCAGTGGTCTTCTTCAACATGAAGGAGCAGGAGAAATGTTTCAACGTCCCATCGGTATATGTGTTCTTTTCTTTGTGAGGAACCATTTAACACATCGTCCACCGCTTCAATCATATGATGTTCTGATGCTTACCCCGTGTCTGTGTTTCCTCCTAAGCTTCATATCACCGAAAGGTTCTGTCTTTTCAACAATTACAGGATGCAACTTCAAATTGCAAATAGTGTTGGCTTTGTACCCGTTGTAATATGTATCTCACACCGCAGAAATAGATTTCATAACATCTCCAGCAAACAATACATAAGGACTATCTATATGCATGCTCGAAAGGTAAGTTTTGCACCATGACAGACGTAAAATGTATATATGTCGCTTCACACAACTCTAATAAAAAACACAGTTTCAAAACTCCCAGTATACCACAACAACAACGCTTTAAGGCGTTTTGGCTAATTCAATCAACAGTTCATAGGAAATCATATCGATAGATGAGGTATTTAGACTCCGTACAAAAAGCATGCAAACCTGCAGTTAAGGGCAAAGCATTACAGATTCGTTGTAACTTATCCAATGAACCACCAAAAGTGCCAGGTCGATAATTATTGAATATAAGATCCATTAGTTAGTGATAAATACTTTACTACACATGACATCCAGCTAACAATCGCTAATGATTTCTCGAAAGAGCATGACATGGTTAGGGGAACACATTAATTTTATTGGTGGTTATTGTGACTTTTAGATGTATTGGCTAATGGTGTCTGTGTTCACTTCCAAAGTCCTTTAGAGATCACATATAAAATTATCTGTGCTTGACTGAAAAGAAGAGGAAGAATAGCTTGAACATTCTATACAAGCAAAGAGGTAACAGATCGCACATTGAACTATCTGGTGTTCTATACTGAGCATCGTCAATGGAATCCTTGCTCAACTTACTATAGCTGGGATAGGAAAGGTCATGATTTACAGAACTGACTCTCGTGATCGCCGGTCACTGAAAGGGTGTTGTTGCATCGCATGAGGGATATAATTCAACTAAATCGACGAATCTGATGGCCTTTGGCGGTGTCTTCGCTCGTCATAGCAATTCTTCCACTCTTTTTCTGAAGAATTCCCCGATGGAGATAAACTCGCTGAATGCATTGTTCAAGAAGGGACGGAATCGAAATGTTGCTCTGAAGTTGTCGCTCTACTTAAATATCCCAAGGAGGCTTTTAGTAATCCTGTCGTGGATCACATGAGCTCCCAAAATGCCTGCTCATGGAAGAACTATCAGAAGGATCAGATATGATTGTTAGAGGTATAAAAGAGGTGGTTAACAGGAGCAAAGAGATACGAGTAGCCTAAAATCAAACCTGAACATCTGACCCAATGGTCGAAATTTAGTTAGCAGTCTATCCTGAATTAAGTTTTTACGCTCATTCCCATTGGTGAAGTCCGTTTTTTTCCAAGAATGGACGTAAATATGATAAATCACACGTTAAAGTTGACTGTTCACATCAAAACCGGACACCTACATAAGAGCTTGGTATCAAATTCGAAAACTTGTTGAATAAAGAATTGTGCACCAATGGGAACACAGTATATGATCACATGACATCGAAAATAAAACATGGAGACAGTATGTGCCAGGTAATAAGACTAAAACTTGTTAAGTTTTTCAGTTACTTTTTTGTGGTACTATTAGTAACAAATGTCTTACAGCGTCCGAAGGAAAAGTTAAGAAGCGGTTGAGACAACCTGAGAAGTTGAAAATAAACATTAAAAAGAAACAAAGGGAAGACTGGCTTGTAAACTACACTGTTTTATTGTAAGGGGTGTTGTACGAAATTATCACTTGTTTGAAAGAAGTTCGATGTCATAAATAACGTAAGGATGTTTACGGAAAAATCTGATGATAGTTTCAACAGACCTTATTCTAATAATTTTAAGTTGCTTGGGATATTTCCACAATTATAGTAACTTAAAAAATACAGAAAATTTTATTACTATTCAAATTACTGTATACATAACATTTCATTTTGTACATTAAATTAAAAATATGATTAGATTATTGTAGTTCTTCATTTTTGAAATATGTAATAGAGTTCAATATTTAATATTTTTCACCTTACGTCGATATTCCTATAATTTCCCAGAGTATACACCTGTAACAGATTCTTGTCAGCAATTAGCTAATCTCTGTGTATCAAAAACGGACATCTGAAAGCGTGTTCACATCAAAAGCGGACACCTACATGTTTTGGTTTCAAAGACGGACATCTGTATTTTGAAACACAATTTGCAGGTGCTTGAGTAATCAAATTGATATTAGCCACTTCCAGGAATAAATCCTCGAGTATTAACGTTGATATTGTTCCAATCAGCTTGTAAAAATAGTAGCTCTACGTTTCGCAATAAAAAATGACGTTTATCTCAGTTTCTGCCAACGACAGATGTCCTTCTTTGATAATAGGCTACTCATATTTACTTAAATTCGAGTACATATAATCTCTGTATCAGTCGAATTACTGGTTGGAGAAAGAAATTGATGATCTCCACGCTGAATTGAACTATAATTTTAAAATCAGGGTTACACTTAAAAAAACCGCACCATACAAATATATTGAGCATTATGTCACGTGTATAAACATGCATTAGCTGCAGCACATACCTATGAGACGATGAACATAACATTGTCTTGCTTCTGCATGTCGAGCCAGTCCACTGCTATCATTACATATCCTAACGACTCAGATTTCTTGGCGGGTGTTGTTGTCTATATCAACTGACTGGAACTCATAGTCAGTTGAAGCGTAGCATTCACGATGTTGAATGATGAAGAAGCTGCCTAGATTGAATAAGAAGAACTTGTATACACAAGCTACATATAACAAGCATGACCTTGTTGCTTAAAAAATGTTCGGATCAAGTTAATATGGTAAAATTTGAATGAAAGCATGAATATTTGCTGAGTTGGGAATGGGGTTTGGACTTGTTACTGAACAAGTATTAGACATTTTTCTAGTGGATGTAATTACGTTCATGTGTTTCTTGTTAGCTGACATATTCATTCGATTAAAAATACTGTGAAATCCAAATACCTCATGGAGGCAATGAGCCCGTTTTGGCCGCTTTGTAAAGGAAACTCGCTTGTGTAGAGTAATGCGTGTTTCCTGCTGTGATGTTACGGATAGAATCAACTTGGAAGTGGGTATTGCTGTTAGAAAATGTTTCGAGTTGACGCTTATATTCTCAGTTCCCTCTGCGCATACAGAGTACTGGAATATTCTTCATTGATGGCGGCAGTAACTTTATTATGGTGGTAGAAAATGGCGGACCTGTGGAAATTGAGTTGTGCACGAAGTTTATGTATTATCGTAGTGTTGTTGTTGTGGTCTTCAGTCCAGAGACTGGTTTGATGCAGCTCTCCACCCTACTCTATCCTGAGCAAGCCTTTTCATCTCCTCATAAGAACGACAACCCACATCCACTTGAATCTGCTTACTATACGCGTCTCTTGGTCTCCCTCTGCGATTTTTACCCCACACACTTCCCTCCAAGGCTAAATTCACAATTCGTTGATGTCTAAGAATGTGTTCTACCAACCTATCCCTTCTTTTAGTCAAGGTATGCCAGAAATTTCTTTTCTCCCCAATTCGGTTCAGTACCTCCTCATTAGTTACGCGATCCACCCACCTAATCTTCAGCATTCTTCTGTAGCACCACATTTCAAAAGCCTCTATCCTCTTTCTGTCCACACTGCTTATCGTCCATGTTTCACTCCCATACAAGGCAACACTCCATACAAATGCCTTCAGAAAGGACTTCCTTAGGCTTAAATCAATATTCGATGTTAACAAATTTCTCTTTTTCAAAAACGCCTTTCTACCCATTGCCATTCTGCATTTTATATCATCTGTACTGCGACCATAATTTGTTATTTTACTGCCCAAGTAACAAAACTCATCTACCTCCTTTATTGTTTCGTTACCTAATCTAATTCCTTCAGCATCACCTGATTTTCTTACACTGCACTCCATTACCCTAGTTTTACTCTTGTTAATGTTCATCTTATATGCACCTTTCAGCACACTGTCCATTCCGTTCAATTGCTCTTCCAGGTCCTTTGCTGTATCTGACAGAATTACTATGTCGTCGGCAAAACGCAATGTTTTTAATTCTTCACCCTGAACTTTAATTCCTTCTCCAAATTTCTCCTTGCTTTCCTTTATAGCTTGCTCAATGTACAAATTGAACAACATTGGGGAAAGGCTACAACCCTGTCTTACTCCCTTTCCCAACACTGCATCCCTTTCATGCCCTTCAACTCTGACAACCGCTGTCTGGTTTTTGTACAAGTTGTAAATAACCTTATGCTCCCTATATTTTACTCCTGCTTGCTTCAGAACTTTAAAGAGTTTATTCCAATCAACATTGTCAAAAGCCTTCTCCAAATCTACAAAAGCTAGAAATGTTGGTTTGTCTTTTCTTAATCTATCTTCTAGGATAAGCCGTAAAGTGAGTATTGCCTCCCTTGTTCCTACATTTCTCCTGAACCCAAATTGATCTTCCCCGAGGTCGGCTTCTACCAGCTTTTCCATCCTTCTGTATATAATTCGTGTTAATATTTTGCAACCATGACTTATTAAACTGATGGTTCTGTAGTTTTCACACCTGTCTGCACCCGCTTTCTTTGGAATGGGGATTATTACATTTTTTCTTAAAGTCTGAGGGTATTTCGCCTGTCTCATACATCCTAGACACCAGTTCAAATAGTTTTGTCATGGCTGGCTCTCCCAGAGACTTCAGTAGCTATGAGGGAATATCATCTACTCCAGGGGCCTTGTTTCGACTTAGATCTTTCAGTGCTCTGTCAAATTCATCTCTCAGTATAGTATCTCCTATTTCATCATCATCTACATCCTCTTCCCTTCCTACAATAGTGTCTCGAAGTTCATTTCCTTTGTAGAGCCCCTCTATATACCCTTTCCACCTTTCAGCTTTCCCTTCTTTGCTGAGAACTGGTTTTCCATCAGTGTCCTTGATATTCATAGAGCTGTTTTTCTTATCGCCAAATGTTTCTTTTATTTTCCGGTAGGCTGTATCTATTTTTCCCCTATTTATACATTCTTCTACATCCTTACATTTGCCTTCTAGCCATCCCTGCTTATCCATTTTGCACTTCCTGTCAATCTCATTTCTTAGTCGTCTGTACTCCATTTTGCCTGTTTCATTTACTGCATTTTTATACTTTCTCCTTTCATCGATTAAATTTAGTATCTCCTGTGATATCCAAGGATTCTTTGTAGGTCTTGCCTTCCTACCTATTTTGTCCTCTGCTGTCTTCACTATTTCATCTCTCAATTTTACCCATTCCTCCTCAACTGTTTTATTTTCCCCTGTTTCTGTCAATTGTTGCCTGAAGCTCCCTCTGAAATTCTTAAGAACTTCAGGTTCCTTCAATTTATCTAGGTCCCATCTCCTTATTTTCCTACCTTTCTGTAGTTTCTTCAGTTTCAGCCTACAGTTCCTAACCAACAAGTTATGGTCAGAGTCTATGTCTGCCCCTGGGTATGTCCTACACTTCAAAACCTGGTTCCGAAATCTATGTCTTACCATTATAAAATCTATCTGGTATCTCCCGGTGTCTCCTGGTCTCTTCCACGTATACAACCGTCTTTTGTGATTCTTAAACCAGGTGTTTGTTATAACTAAATTATGTTCCGTGCAAAATTCTACCAGGCGGCTTACTCTTTCATTCCTTTTGCCCAGACCATATTCACCCACTATCTTCCCTTCCCTTCCTTGTCCTACTACCGAATTCCAGTCTCCCATAACAATTAAGTTTTTCTCTCCCTTAATTGTCAGAATAATTTCCTTTAGCTCCTCATATATTTCTTCGATCTCCTCATCATCGGCAGAGCTAGTTGGCATATAAACCTGTACTACTGTTGTCGGTGTTGGCTTCGTATCTATCTTGACAATGATAATGCGATCGCTGTGCTGCTCATAGTAGTTTACCCGCATTCCTATTTTCTTATTCATTATCAATCCTACTCCTGTAATACCCCTAACTGATTTTGTATTTATAATCCTGTACTCACCTGACCAGAAATCCTGTTTATCCTGCCACCTAACTTCACTAATCCCCACTATATCTAACTTCAACCTATCCATTTCCCTTTTTAAATTTTCTAATTTTCCTACTCGATTAAGGGATCTAACATTCAACGCTCCGACCCGTAGAATGCCAGTATTGTCTTTCCTGATGATCACATCCTCCTGAGTAGTCCCCGCCCGGAGATCCGAATGGGGGACTATTTTACCTCCGGAATATTTTACCCGAGAGGACGCCATCATCATATGTTCATACAGTAGAGCTGCATGTCCTCGGGAAAAATAACGGCTGTAGTTTCCCCTTGCTTTCAGCCGTTCGCAGTAGCTGTGTGGCAAAGCCACATTAGCTGATGTTACAAGGCCAGCTCAGTCAATCATCCACACTGTTGCCCCTGTAACTACTGAAAAGGCTGCTGCCCCTCTTCAGGAACCACACGTTTGTCTGGCCTCTCCACAGATACCCCTCCGCTGTGGTTGCACCTACGGTACGGCTATCTGTATCGTTGAGGCACGCAAGCCACCCCACCTCGGCAATGTCTGTGGTTCATGGGAGTGGATTATCGTAGTAGCAGTTTGATTTAGAGCATGTGTTTGATTTCAAACAAACGGTCAGTAGCCCTGGTATAGTCTGAGAGGACAGGTTCCTAAATGCAGTCACCGTGATTTGCAAATTTCTTCAAGGCAGATGAGGGGATGGTTGTTTTGTGCGATCGGTGCATCGTAAGCACAAAAACATGTATATGTCTATCTCGCATTGTGAACTATCAACAGTGTGTGGTGTCTCTTAGAGTATGGATGTTCGAGTTGTGCGCATACTTGGATTTAAGAGGATGTCGATTCAGATCGCCTAAGACATTGATTTAGCTTGTGTTTTGGTAAATGCTGGATTGAAATTCGATATTCTATCCAGCTGAATGGCTCTAATCAAGAGGGCATTCTATTCTCGGCTCGTGTCTGCACATCAAAGAAGACGTAACACCTTGCAGTCTAACATCTTTGATGTGTGTGACACGATTCGTAGGGAAGAAGAAATATCCCCATTAGCCGTGAAAGTGGGTAATAAAATCGTTTGGATCAGGTTCTTAAATGCAATCATCGTGTGTTGAGTACTTTTATTGAAGGATACCCATGTTTTGATAACAGTTTAAGGCGAAGGAGCCTAAGGCATGAAGTATACTGCAGCAGAATAGCCGAACGCTGTTTTCTCGGATAATTCATTGGTTTAGAAAATAGTTTTCTAATCCTCGTGATCTGGAGAATGCCAATGACGGTAGTTCTATACTATTTTTATTTCTGTTTCTTTTTTCTAGCGTGCCTAACGTCACGTCACAATGCACTACGGGGTGTGAGATGGGTTGCAGGGGGGGACAGCGTGCCTGCATGGGGGTTATTCCGAATATGAACCTTATTACAATGAGACTCATTACAGAATAGTGAGAAATGTGTTGGCTTCCAATATAAGTGTTGAGAGAACTGAATTTCAACGTGTTTGGAATTAGGCTGGAGGATTGAAGTAATATACTCTTTATACTTTTGTTTTAAGAACTCTCGCGACATGAATTCTCGCAGAATTTTTCGCGAGCCCTCTCTATTCAATGAGTTAAGTATCATCTGGGTGGTGTTGCGACGGGAGAGGGATTTGGCCTCCGGTCGGTCGAGTGGTGACAGCCTCCATGGTGTGGCCCATCCGTCTATGGTCGCCCAGAACACCCTCGCTATACCCATGGAGCCTTTAGGGCACATATATGTCTGTTGTGAATGGCGGTCCGCTCCTGCAGCTACAGCCTTACAACAGAGTGGCAGCCTGGCCGATATAATAATTCTTATGGAGTCATATTTTGTCAACTATCAACTACTTTGTGTGTGTCAGTAATCGATAACATTTGCCCAAAGTGGTGGAAGGATCAATTGTTGGCTTCTTCTGCGTCACCAGGTTATGCAGCAACAAGGGTCATTGATATGCTAAATTGATTTATGACTCAATTATTTATCTCCTTGTGGGTGTGAAAGTGATTGATCAGGAACATCGAAGGTGGTGGGAGAAGTTTACGCTCGTATCACAAGGTGGTAGTGCAAGGGGCATGCTTGGGCAATCCCAGAATGTGGCCTGGAACTCCTTTATACATTTGATTGATGACTCAATTATTGTCCCTTTATGGATGTGACAGTTATAGTTCATGAACACCCAAGGTAGTTGGTGGGGGGCGTCTGTGCTCGTATCCAGGTGAACATGCTTCGACAAGACATGAATGTGAATTCAGAACCCCCCTTTTGCCTCTAATCTGACCCCTTCATCTAGGAGATTTTACAATTCTTCCTACAGCAGTTACTGCATCGCCACTGGGATGCCGATCGCAGTGGCCGAGGGGACTGAGGCGCTCCAGTCACGGTCTGCACGGCCACTACAGTCGGAGTTCGAATCCCCCCTCGGGTATGGATATGTGTGCCGTCCTTAGGATAAGCTATTTGATAAGTAGTTTGTAAGTTTAGGGACTGATGACCCCATAGTTAGGTCCTATAAGCTATACAAACATTTGAAACATTTGAAACCACTGGGATGGGTGAGTGCCATATTAGCGAATTGGGACAGATGGCTTCAACAGGAGGGAGGCACAGGACAACGCTGTCGTGGAACTCTACCATCCACTACCAGGAAGGGCACCTGCAGGGAGACCAGGTTCACGTGATCATAGATGGTAAAACCAGATACTCAGAAGGCATTGCGGAGCGCGGTTTTCATTGTTCACCATTATGTATGCTACGTTTCAGTGGACTGATTTGTAGAAAACTAAAGACGTGATTTATCCTAGAAGAGCTACTTCTTGCTGATTGTGGATGATTAGGCGAAGGGGTGGGACAGAGGCAGGGCAGGATGACAGACTTCACTTATGAGGAGTAGTTGATTAAGGAGACAGCTGCACCCTTATAAATTTGCTTCTGTATAGGTTGACAACTGACGGTGACCTCTGTCATCAGGCGCATTGAGGGAGTGAAGAAAACGTGATAGCTGTCCATTAGTGATGTGTCAGAAACCTCATATTTGGGCGCCGGGCAAGACAATGTGGATATGCAGACCCTGTTGTGTGCAGCGTGTGCCCAACAATACAGACAGGCGTCCTTGTCCTGTTTGCAGAAGCAGATGGGGCAGGAAGGAAGTCACGGCCGTGTGCTTCATTGGAATGAAGACTGCGGAGCCCACGTTTGCTGGTCAAGGGCAGCGAGACGTCCAGGACGGAGGATGGCGGAGCGGTGCGGTGGTCCTGTCGTGGATACTTGCGGCGCGAACTGTTGCGACATCTGCCGGAGCGGGAACGAGAGTGACGCTGTCCATCAGCTGGTCTCCCAGAGGGCCCCCACTACAGCCTAAGATCAAAACACCGGTCTGGTATGGTGGAAATTTCGAATTTCAAGGCAAGGTCCATAGCTTGCCCCATCATAAGATTCTCCAGGTTCGTCAAGGCATTATCCGTGGCAGCTTGGATGAGGTGATCACGGATCACGTCTTCGGTGTACTAATTCTTGGATACCAGTGTGGTAAACTTTGACCTCCGCTGCCAAGTGCCTGTCCTGGTTTCTTGCGTAATTTGTTATAATTTTACGCAGGCAGCCATGACACGGAACCGTTAATGTAGGCAGATCTTAAGGTTGCAATTTAGACAGTTGAACTGTACGTAGAATCTGCAGTGGTTTCAGGATAAGATAAAAGAGCATTGATCAACGTCTTGGCTCAACTGATGAATGTGAAAATGTTGCTTAATGTGTTTTTCGTAGTTTCGCATTCGTCTATATGTTTTTTACATGCAGGGAACTGCGGTGGGGTCACAGGCAAGCATAATTCTAAAATGCTGAATGAGTTGTTGCTGAAGAGCCACAAATTATTAGAGCAGCTGTTGCAGGATTAGTTGCAACCAAAGATTAGCGCCCTGGTCATCCGTGATATAAATTGGCACTCGTCGCCACTGAAGTGGACAGGGTCAAGCTTCACACAACTCCACAAAGAGTACTGTAACTATGGCGGAGTCCAAGCTAGGTTACCACCACAATACAATGAGAAGTCAAGTTCTTGGTCTCACCACGTAGAGACTAAGTCCCTCTTCCTCTTTAATGGCTTATTCTTCTACTGACGCTCATATTTGGGAGTCGTTTTCCATTTACGGGGTTAATGGTCCAACGAATGCTGCCTGCAGGAGGAACTGGTGGCTTTTGAAGAGATAGCTAACGATTGTCATTGTGGCATAAGTACACTGCGGTATGTACTGTGTGAGAGATTTTTGTAAGAAAAGTTTACGCCAGAGGAAGACAGCTTCAGGCAGTGTGACGTGTGAGCAGGAAGAGCAAGCCTGTCAATCCGTGTGACGTCAGGCGAGAGCCATGTTCCCAATGTTGCCTATATAAACGGGGTTGTGATTGCGAAGCTGGAGGCTCAGTCAGCAATAGCGTTCTTCACGACGATAACATGGCGAGTAGAAGCAAAACGGAGCAATCGGTTTATCTTCCTGTGTGAGAAAATCTGTTTCTTTCTATGCAATGCGGTGAAGGAGCAAAGTGTCTGGTGTGTAACAGAGTAGTACGAAGTATTAAAAAAGAAAAGAAAAGGAGTTTACAGTGACATTATTCCCCGCGTCATGCAAATTAATATGGGAAAGGTGGATGAGAATAACCAGGTACCTAAATACCTGAACTAAAGGAACGTTCTTATGTGGAGGACTGTCAGAGTACCGAATCGTCTGTCCGTCTCAGCTACAGAATAGCTGTACATACTGCCAAGAAAATTACTGCCCTTTCGCATTAGATGTCAATTAGATGACAAATGCAGGATCAGAAATGACTTCTGTTCCGAAATAGCGTGTGTGCTCCTGGTCACACTGTCTCTGTTTCTGAAGGATACGTTCAATGTCTGGAAACTCTTAGTAACTAGTTTGAGTCTACGTTTGACGATGTTGAAATGTCTACTATGATCCAACACTGCAACACAGTTTCCAGTGGATTTTAATGTTTCTACAAGGTTGCAAATGGAACTGTTAAATTTAGAGTGTAACGATTTATTGAACGACAGATATAAACAGAAGAAAGGCTTTGCAGATTTTTATAAGAATGTACCTTTATCGCATTTCTGAGGTTGTATGCCCTCCCTTCACGAATTTTGCGTATGTTCGGTTCCACTTATGTGTGTGAACCGTTCTTTTCTATTATGAAATTAGCAAAGTCCCAATACCGAAACACCTTGTCAGATCACAACCTTGTCTTCGATTAAAAAATATCTCAAATATTACATCCTGACATAGAAAAAATATAAAATATCTACGTAATTGTACTGTACAGCTTTGCTCTAAATTGTAGAAAAAATTGCATTATGTTCCATTCTCTTTACTTTAAAACAGTGCTAAATTAAATTACACCTGCATTATAATGTTAATTAGGATAGCGTAGAACTCACTGTATTCCTCACACTAGATTGTTTCCTTTCATTCCTAAATTGCGGCATCCACACGCTGCATCCTATTTGTCCGAGGCAGCAGTACAGAGTGCGTGACATCTCACGGTCAACTCTTCCCTTTGTGAGCAGAAAGAGCGGCCTGGGCTGACGTCACATCGACGCTGCCTGTCCTCCCCTGCGTTACGCTGTATTGCCTGTTTTGTGGCAACCCATAAGTCATCTGCATGTTCCCTGTTTCGTATCTGGTGTTAATTTCGTATCGTTGCAACAGCGTACAAAAATATTGCTCTTTTATTGGTTTTGGTACTGCAAACCAATTATTGTCAAATTTCGTCATTGGATTAACTGGTTCTGTAGTCTGTCTTTCAATTGGTAATGGCTGACGGTACATCCCGCGAGTATCCGCGTATTCTGTGTGTTTCTGCGACACATCGTAAATCGTTGTTTTAACTACTTTCAGCGTTTCTTCCACGGGTGTTACTTCCGTTTTATTTTGCTTTTGTTTATCTTTTACTGGTGTCTGTTCATTTAATGAATGATTACTTGATGTATCAGTCATTACACTACAAGAACTATCTTTTCTCAATCGTTTGGATTAACTCTGGCCTGAGTTTTCCAGCTCATTTTTCGTCTTTAGTTCAATTTTATTTATACGCCGGTCGTCTCGTTTTAAAGTGACTTTCGTTCCTTTACTTTCGATATGCTGTTCTTCCGTGGTTTGCATAACTGTACGTGTCACCTTTTCTGTGTAACGTTCAACTTTCTTATCTGACTGATGATGTCCAACTGGACCTTGTCTACGTCAGTTCATAGTTCCTGTTGACCTTGCGATAATGCCTGTATCTTTTCTCTAGCCTCTTTTGCGTCTTTTGTATTTTCGTAATCTGGTTATCGATCCGCGCTGTACCTTCCTCCATATGAACTTGATGAATATCCCGTTTTATTTCCTGATTTTGAGTTATCATTTGGTTTAATTCTGATTCAATTTCTAATTTAGTTTCCTTAAATTATTACCTGTGCAGTTATACTATTCATTTTTCTTAACATCTCTGTAAATATATCTTGTCCTGTCATACTCTCTCCTGCTGAACAGTGTGTTCTCGATCTCCTGTTTTCTATTCCGTCATTCACGGTATCTCGTGTCTCGTATTATGACGTTGACAAATCGGCTAACTGTAACGATCTACGTGCTTTACACTATGTGTGAATTGCAGACTAGTTGCATCTGTCACTGAACTCTGTAGTGGCGCATGTGACTCGGCAAACTGGTCTCGCTGTTCTGTCTTGAGTGTTCAGGTACAGTTGCGTTTGTTACATTACACAGCGCTCGTAACTCCGTAAAATTATTCTGTCCCTGTTGCTGTGGCATGTTGGTAATATGTACAATTGGTTCTACATATTCCAAATGCTCGTCTTCACTATCAAATCTCCCTGTCTCGTCACCAAGGCGTCTATGCGTCGGCTGTAATGACGCGTATTCTGTACCTGAATATGCTGATATCAATCTAGTTTCCTTAGCTCTACTTGCTTTTCAAGTTCCCCGTCTTCTATGTGGTCTGTCTGCATCTGATTCAGAAATTACTTTTCGCTGAATTACACATTCTGGAATGTCCGGAATCGATTTTTGTTACTATGTTCCATCGGATCTGATTCTACTTTATCTAAATCTTGTAGAGGTTGCAAATTCTTGGCTTTTTACAAAAGTTTCACTCCATATCTCTTTACCTAAAGTAACACCAATTAAATATACAGAAAACTTGATAATCAATACAAAAACTTTTTCTTCCTCTGTGCTAGAGTCCTGCTTCCTCCTATACTTTGAGACGAAAAATTTTCGAACACCAAAAAATTATTTTAAATCTTTCTGACCCTCCCTAAAACTATTACCTACTCTGCTATCTATCTATTCTGCCGCTTACTATCCCGGCAATTTCCATTCTGTCAGGGTCGCTATTTCCTCACGTGAACTATGCTGCTTTAATTTTGATACTAATGTTCCAACTATTTATAATGCACAACGAAAAACCTGACAATGTACCCGTGATTTCCGCCAGGAAGACGTCAAAAGAATGTCATACAGAATTCAGAAAGATACTCCTTGTCTACTTACAGTCGGTAAAACTTTATCACTTCTGTAGATGTAGATGACATCTCCTGTAAGAAAAATCTTAAAATTAAGAAAGTGTAACTACTGAGTATCAGTAAGAGTACTAAAGTGATTCCGAATTTTATATTTATTAATGCCAATATTTTTGAAGAAGTCTCATGTTGATAATGAAACAATTTGAATTTATATTTTCAAGTTTTGGATAGGTTGACTGGATTTATTAACATTTGAGGAAACGTATAAACAATTTCAAAATAAAGTTGGTGGGATGGTTGAAGAAATGCGCTCAGTTGGCATTAAATTAATTCAATTACCTCAGTTTATGGTCGAGGCTGTAGCGATGTCAGAAATGTTATACAGTATTAAATATATTCCATTTTCAGGATAGTGCTCAACGACCACACACTGATGAACACACCAAACGTAATAAGCAGCATTGGACGTTAATATTGTATTTTTAAAACAGCAGTTTGCATGGCGGTTGTCTGCCGTCTTCCCTAGGTTTTGAACTTTGTAAATTATCTAAGTTCGCTACACGGGCTTCTGTGATAAACGAGAACCCATTTGGTTCGGAGGCATGATGAATAGCATTCCGTTTCATGTTTTTAAATGTTAGCTTTTGTAACATTGCTTGGATTCTATTATGCTAATAATTTATCATTGTGTCTATGAATGTGGCAAGATGAACGGTTGCTCCGTGTCGCCACTGTCCCTGTGAGAATGTATACATGCTTTATTCTGTATGTGCATGTATGAGCATCTTCTAGCATGAGAATCTGAGTGTATGTGTGAGAATTTTCGTCGTCGGCTGCTGGCTGTGCACTATGCGTCTCTGGGTTTATGTCGATAGGTAGTCGTTACCAACCTCTGCTTTTGATGCTACCAAAGAGGTTCCTCCACCCTTTGGTTACATTTTGGGTTGGCAATGCACAGTAGCGAGCCTCGGAAGGACGCGCGAGCTTAGGCTCTCCCCACCACCACGGTTTTTCCTGGGGTTTCTGCCGATTTCCGGCCGCTGTTGGCGGGCTCGCTGGCCATCTCGACATTCTCTATGGCTGCGCTTCAAACTGGTAAGACGTTCTGATTTTCTTTCCTCCCTTGAGATGACAGCGATTCTTTGTCTGGTGTTCAAATTAGGTTTCAGAACTTAGGTTCATTTTTCAGAATAAGTTTCTCCGATCAAGTACAGAAGTGTATGCAGTTTCATTTCGGTGATTTTGCGCAGGTAAACGGGGTGAATCTACATCTACATCCACATAGATACTCTGCAAATCACATTTAAGTGCCTGGCAGAGGGTTCATTAACCACTGTCATAACTTTTATCTACCGTTCCATTCTCTAATAGCGCACGGGAAGAAACAACACCTAAATCGTTCCGTTTTCGATCTGATTTCTGTTATTTTATTGGGATGGTCATGTCTCCCTAAGTAGGTGGGAGAAGTAAAAGTCGATGATTGAAACTTCGCAAACAGATCACGCCGCAATGAATAACGTCTTTCTTTTAATGATTTCTACCCCAATTCGTGCAACATTTCCGTGACGCTTCCCCACCCCCCCCCCCCCCCGTAACGTGATAGAACAAAACGAGCTGCCCTTCTCTGAATCTTCTCAATATCTTCCGTCAGTCCCACCTGGTGAGGGTCCCACAAGGGGCAACAGTACTCCAGGAGAGGACGCACAAGTGTGATGTAGGCAGTCTCTTTGGTGGAGCTGGTGCATCTTCGAAGCGTTCTGCCAATGAAACGTAACCTTTGATTCGCCTTCCCCACAAGATTTTCTATGTGTTCTCTCCAGTCAAAGTTGTTCGTAATTGTAACTCCTAGGTATTTGGTAGAATTTACTGATTTATCGTGTAATTGAAGTTCAGCGGATTTCTTTTAGTGGTCATGTGTATTACTTCACACTTTTCTTTATTTAGTGTCAATTGCCAATCATCGCACAAAGTAGAAATTTTGTCTAAATCGCTTTGCAGTTGCTTTTGATCCTCTGTTGACTTCACTAACCGATAAGCGACAGCATCATCCGCGAACAGTCTAAGGGAGCTATTCACATTGTCTCCTAAATCGTTTATAAACACGAGGAAGAGTAGAGGACCTATAACGCTTCCCTGTGGGACGCCAGATATCACTTCTGTTTTACTCGATGACTTACCGTCAATTACAACGAACTGTGTCCTTTCTGATAGGTAATCGTGAATCCAATCGCACAATTGGAAACATATTCCATAAGCACGCAATTTCATTAGAAGCCGCTTGTGGGGTACAGTATCAAAAGCCTTCCGGAAATCCAGAAATACGTAATCGATTTGTGATCCCTTGTCGATGGCACTTAACACTTCATGTGAATAAAGGGCAAGCTGTGTTTCGCAAGAGCGATACTTTCTGAATCCGCGTTGACTATTGGTTAGTAGGTCGTTCTCTTCGAGGTAGTTCATAATATTCGAACAAAGAATATGTTCCAAAATCCTACTGCAAATCGACGTCAATGAGATAGGCCTGTAATTTTGGGGATCACTCCTATTGTCCTTCTTGAATGTTGGAGTAACTTGGGCAACTTTCCAGTCTTTGGATACAGATCTTTCGCTAAGTACGGAGCTATTGCATCCGCATACTCTGAGAGGAATCTAGTTGGTATACAATCTGGCCCGGAAGATTTATTGTTGTTTAGTGACTTAAGTTGTTTTACTACTCCAGGATCATCTACTTCTAAGTTTCGCATGCTGGCATCTGTTCTTGGATTGAACACTGGAGTGTTCACTTCGTCTTCTTTGGTGAATATGTAACTAATTCGGTTTGATAACGTCTGAGAATCGGTAACCTTTGTGAAACTCGCTGGCGGTGTACGAACTCGGTTTAACTTCTTACTAGCTTTGCGGGATGCAACTAATGTGCAGGAATATTTTGAATCTGTGTAGTGCATGTGAAATATTCTCCTTCCACGAGTGATATGTACTCCACGTGGTGTGTTCTTAGAAGAAAACCTTCAGTTACCTCTGTGTCTGTTTCTATGCCCTTCAGGCCAGAAACTATGCATGTATCTTTCTGATTTCCATTAGTACCTTGTGATCTCCACTCCGTCTATTTTAAATTGTTATTTCGTTCCAGACTTGTACTTTGAATTCAGACTCCCCCAGTAAATTCTTTTCTAGATTTGTACAACCTCCTTTATTAGCTTGCTTATGAAATACTACGTATTTCTTAGTTTCCTTAGTTGATTTACTCTGAATATATTCCACTTTCCTGATTTTTGATGACTGGACTTCGTCCATTCGTGTAATACCTTCCTTAAGATATACTACGCATTTGTAAGGGTTGCATGCAGTATCTATTTTTCTTTACTTTTTGGAAGTTGAATTTAGTATTTTTTACTGATGTTCGGAACCACGGGGTTCCGAACGCCGACTTCAAGGGTTTAAAGCTAATCACTTGAATTCTTGCCACGGCTCACATATCAGTACCTTTGTTGTTATTGTCTTCAGTCCGGAGAGTGGTTTGATACCACTCTACACCCTACTCTATCCTGAGCAAGCCTTTTCATCTCCTCACAACAACGGCAACCCACATCCACTTGTACCTGGTTCCACTTGGACGCCCTCTGCGATTTTTACCCCACACACTTCCCTTCAATGCTAAATTTACGATTCCCCTATGCCTAAGAATGTGTCCTACCAAGCGATCCCTTCTTTTAGTCAGGGTATGCCAAAAATTCCTTTTCTCAGCAATTCTGTTCAGTTCAAAATGTTTGTCAAGCTTATGGGACTTAACTACGGGGTCATCAGTCCCTAAACTTACAAACTACTTATGAACTACTTACGAACTAGGACGGCACAAATATCCATGCCCGAGGGGGGATTCGAACCCCCGACCGTAGTGGCCGTGCTGACCGTGACTGGAGCGCCTCAGTCACCTCGGCCACCGCGGCCGGCTTCTGTTCAGTACCTCTTCATTAGTTATGCGATCTACCCACATAATCTTAAGCATTCTTCTGTAGCATCACATTTCAAAAGCCTCTATTCTCTTCCTGTCCGCATTGCTTATCGTCCATGTTTCACTCCCGTACAAGGCAACACTCCACATAAATGCCTTCAGAAAAGACTTCCTTACCCTTAAATTAATATTCGATGTTAGGAAATTTCTCTTTGTCAAAAATGCTTTTCTTCCCATTGCCATTCTGCATTTTATATCCTCTGTACTGCGACCATCGGATGTTATTGTACTACCCAAGTAATAAAACTCATCTACCACCTTCATTGTTTCGTTACCTAATCTAATTCCTTCAGCATCGCCTGATTTTCTAAGGCCGCATTCCATTATTTTTGTTTTGCTCTTGTTAATGTTCATTTTATACGCTTTCTTCAACACACTGTCCATTCCATTCAACTGCTCTTCCAGGTCGTTCGCTGTCTCTGACAGAATTACAATGTCATCAGCAAAACGCAATGTTTTTATTTCTTCCCCCTGTACTTTAATCCCTATTCCAAATTTTTCCTTGCTTTCCTTCACCGCCTGCTCGATGTACAAATTGAATAACATCGGAGAAATGCTACAACCCTGTCTTACTCCCTCCACAACTGATGCTTCCCTTTCACGCCCTTCGAGTCTAATAACTGCAGTATGGCTTTTGTACAAGTTGTAAATAACTCTCCCCCTATTTTACCCCTGCTGACTTCAGAATTTGAAATAGTGTATTCCAGTCAATATTGTCAAACGCTTTCTTCAAATCTACAAAAGCTAAAAATGTGGGTTTGCCTTTCCTTAATCTATCTTCTAAGATAAGACGTAAAGTGAGTATTGCCTCCCGGGTTCCTACGTTCCTCCTGAATCCAAACTGATCTTCCCCCACGTCAGCTTCTACCAGCTTTTCCATTCTCCTGTAGATAATTCGTGTTAAAATTTTGCAACCATGACTTATCAAACTGATGGTTCTGTAATTTTCACACCTGTCTGCACCTAATTTCTTTGGAATGGGGATTATTACATTTTTTCTTAAAGTCTGAGGGTACTTCGCCTGTGTCATACATCTTTCACACCAGGTAAAACAGTTTTGTCGTCGCTGGTTCTCCCAGAGACTTCAGTAGCTCTGAGGGAATGTCATCTACTCCAGGGGCCTTTTTCAACTTAGAGCTTTGAGTGCTCTGTCATTATAGTATCTCCTATTTCATCCTCATCTGCTCCTTCTCCCCTTGCTAAAATATTGCCTCTAAGTTCATTTCCTTCGTAGAGCCTCTCTATATACTCTTTCCACCTTTCAGCTTTCCCTTCTTTGCTGAGAACTTCTACAGATTTGCATTTGGCCACTCCTGCTTAGCCATTTTGAACTTCCTGTGAATCTCATTTCTTAGTCGTCTGTACTCCATTTTGCCTGTTTCATTTACTGCATTTTTATATTTTCTGCTTTCATCAATTAAATTTAGTATTTCCTGTGATATCAAAGGATTTTTCTACCTACTTCGTCCTCTGCTGCATTCACTATTTCATCTCTCAATGCTAGCCATTCCTCTTCTACTGTTATACTTCCCCCAGTTTCTATCAATTGTTTCCTAAAGCTCGCTCTGAAATTCCCCAGAACTTTACGTTCCTTCAATTTATCTAGGTCCGATCTCCTTATTTTCCTACCTTTCTGCAATTTTTTTCAGTTTCAGCCTACACTTCATGACCAACAAGTTATGTTCAGAGTCTATATCTGCCCCTGGGTATGTCTTACAGTTTAAAACCTGGCTCCGGAACTATGTTTTACCGTTATAAAATCTATCTGATACCTTCCGGTGTCTCCTAGTCTCTTCCACGTATACAACCTTCTTTTGTGATTCTTAAACCACGTGTTTGTTACGATTAAATCATGTTTCGTGCAAAATTCTACCAGGCGACTTCCTCTTTCATTCATTCTGCCCAGTCCATATTCACCTACTATTTTTCCTTCTCTTCCTTTTCCTACTACCGAATTCCAGTCTCCCATCACAATTAAGTTTTCCTCTCCCTTAACTGTCTGAATAATTTCCTTTAACTCCTCATATATTTCTTCATTCTCCTCATCATCGGCAGAGCTAGTTGGCATATAAACCTGTACTACTGTTATCGGTGTTGGCTTCGTATCTATCTTGACAGCCGGCCGCCGTGACCGAGGGGACTGAGGCGCTTCAGTCACGGTCTGCACGGCCACTACGGTCGGGGGTTCGAATCCCCTTCGGGCTTGGATATTTGTGCCGTCCTTAGGATAAGCTGGTTGATAAGTAGTTTGTAAGTTTAGGGACTGATAACCCCGTAGTTAAGTCCCATAAGCTTAACAAACATTTGAACATTTTTCTATCTTGACAATGATAATGCGATCACTGTGCTGCTCATAGTAGTTTATCCGCATTCCTATTTTCTTATTCATTATCAATCCTACTCCTGTAATACCCCTAACTGATTTTGTATTTATAATCCTGTACTCACCTGACCAGAAATCCTGTTCATCCTGCCACCGAACTTCACTAATCCGCACTACATCTAACTTCAACCTATCCATTTCCATTTTTAAATTTTCTAATTTTCGTACGCGATTAAGGGATCTAACATTCCACTCTCCGATCCGTAGAATGCCAGTATTATCTTTCCTGATTACAACATCCTCCCGAGTAGTCCCCGCCCGGAGATATCAGTGCCTTACTTTTGTGTATTCATGCTTCGTAATCTATGATTCCGATCTTTAAGGACTTCGCCTTCAGTGGGGTGGAAATACGTAAATTAGCAGACACGTGCCGTGTGTCTCAGTAAGCTGGCATGCTCACGGTTTGATTTCAATAGAAATTAATCTTGCTATTGTCGCGTACCGTCTCAAGTAAGGAAATACGGACCAGATCCACCTACGAAGATTATTTTTCTTCTGTTCTGTGGAACATCCTGGTTTGCTGAATTTCACCTACGATAGCGGCGCCTGCTTCTGCTTCGTATCAGCACGCTGAGTTGGGTGAGTTTCGCCTTGCTTCGCGCGTGTTAGTGGCTGAATGATTGTTGGATGTTCAGTTCAGATTACTTTAAGTTAGTAGTTCATTGGGATGCGTTTTTATTGTTTAACAAAACTGGTTCCCACATTTGCTCATGTTTGAACTGAATAAATGATTTATTGTCAGAGAGAGTTTGTTCTAATTATGAATATTAGTAAAGATCGATATTAGTAAAGATCGATTTATATCACCGGATCCGGCCCGCGAGCTGTATTTTGGAGGCCCCTGGTGTGAATCATTCAGGGAATGAATTGGTCTCCACCTTCAAGGCATCTATATTATATTTATGGGACGTAATTGACCGACCGGTTAGTGTAAAGAATGCTACAACGCAATTGCTGCGCGGGAGTAGCCACGTCGTATAAGGCATCATGCGAGGAACTCAGTTGCTCCCCATTGGGCATGTGAACGTGTTTTATAATTACTGCCAGTTAGCTTGAGAAAGTGGAGAGATTGATGATAATAGGTTTACAAATTTGAATATTTGAGTTGCTGTACCTTGCTGGGTAGGAGGAGGCCTGATGTGATGTAATGTCCCGCGATTTTCACCCCCTAATTTTACATCTCGATATGAAAGACACACACACACACACACACAGAGAGAGAGAGAGAGAGAGAGAGAGAGAGAGAGAGAGAGAGAGAGAGAGAGAGAGATTCGAACTTTCATGTAGGTTTGCAGGCTCTAGAGTTACTAGTGAGTATAACATCTTTTTTCATGTCGGTCATGTGAAATAAATGATGTTTCCGTAATGTGCAGTTACCCTCCTTTGTGATGCTACTTCTTTTATTTGAGGTCCTAGACCGAGCGAGGTGTAACATTGCTTACTGACTTCAGTTCAAAACTGCATCCAGTCATCCAGATGCAGGTTTCCGGTGACTTCCATAAATCGTTCCTGGCAGACGCCAGAATCGTCATTTAATGACGTGCTCCCGATTTTTTTACTACATCAGTAACAAATGAGTCTCACTCTGTGCTTCGTGTCCAATGACCACTCTTTCTAAGAGATGGAAAACCATTGTAAATCTTTCGGTCCCTTCTTTGAAGTACAGTCGCAAGTGTTTCCTGAAATGGTGCAATCAGGTTTCCACTAGAACTGTCAGTTTTTTAAACGTGTACATAATTGCCTTTTTTGTGAACGGCAGGATGTTTTTCAACTACTATTTCTTTGACCGAAGACTTAAATAATTTTTGTATATGTGCACTGTTCTCAGCTCCCGAAGACATGGTGGCTACGAAGAAGGTTCACTCTAAAAACGAGATACTTATACACAGTGCCCCCTAATACGGATTCATCCTACTTATTGCCCTTGTTTAATGTAGCTGTATTCCTCCTTACATCGTCAGAACTGATATCCATATTGCCCATTTGTGTATTTTTGGAATCTAATCCATTCGCTCTGAAGGCTTCAGTAGAGAGAGAACAAAGGCTGCGGCCTTTCACAATTCGAATCCCGGCAATCTTCTCGGTTTGCCTCCAGCCGGAACGGTATTGTGCGCATCCATCTCCCGCGGAGGACTGAGTGAATACGTGCGGAGCGGTTCCTGGGCAGACGCGACGCCCCGCATTGAGTGAGCAGAGCGGGCGTGGGCGGTGGCGGCGCGCGTGCCGCCGCACACAGAGCACGGCGACCACTTGTTCACGCGCCCGAGGAGGCGCGGGAAGCCGAAACGAATGGCGCCGCCGCAAAAAACGGCCACGAGCGGCCGCGAAATTCGTTTCCTGCTCTGCAGATTGCGGCGGCGCGACTCGGCGCTTCCTCTGCTCCCTCACGTACTTGAGGCGCGGCGCCTCGGGGGCGTCTCTCATTTCTTGTAGTCCGCAGCTGTGATTAATGGCAGCCTCGCTTCTCCATCTGCAGCAGTACTTATTTCCCAAGGCAAGTGACTCGAAAAACAAGAAGTGGGGCAAACAATTAATAAAGTTCAGGCATTTTAAATGGTATATTCTTATCGGGAGCAGCAGTAAAATACAGAAAAATCCCCCCTCCCTTTTTCCCTTTTTCAAAATAATTAACTATTAGTCGATAATTGTTAATAAAGTAAATAAAATAAACGTTGGAAAAAATTGTATATAAATAACCCACAATTTACAGTACACATCAAAATAGTAATTCTTTACGTGAAAGTAAATAGTGCAGGAAAACTACTAATTTCATTAATTAGCTAATTAAAAAAAAACAGTTTGAAACGTCAGAATGTAAGCATCTCATCGGGAAAACGTTAAGAAATAGTTATCCTGTTACACAGGATAATTGATAAGGCGTGGGAATCGAGACAGGTTCCGTCTGACTAGACGAAACTGGGAATCACGTCAATTTTCAAACGTGGAAACAGAAAAGATTGCAACAACTATCGAGGTATCTCTTTAATTAGCGTTGTAGGCAAAATATTTTCAGGTATTGTTGAAAGGAGAGTGCTAGTATTAATTGAGGAAAAGTTAAATGAAAATCAGTGTGGGTTTAGGCCTCTTAGAGGCTGTCAGGACCTGATTTTTAGCTTCCGGCAGGTAATGGAAAATTGCTAAGAGTGGAACAGGGAATTGTATCTATGTTTCATAGATCTGAAAAAGGCTTCTGAACGTGTTCCTAGGAGGAAGCTACTGTCAGTTCTTCAAGATTATGGTATAGGAGGCAAACTTCTGCAGGCAATTAAAGGGCTTTACGTAGACTGTCAGGCAGCAGTTAGAGTAGATGGCAAATTAAGCTCATGGTTCAAGGTAGTTTCAGCGGTAAGACAAGGCTGTAACCTGTCACCACTGTTGTTCATACAATTCATGGATCATATGTTGAAAACAGTAGATTGGCAGGGCGGGATTAAAATAGGTGAAAACAAAATAAGCAGTCTCACATATACGGATGACTTAGTTGTAATGGCCAATTCGATTGAAAGGTTGCAAACTAATATTTCAGAGCTCCAACAGAGGTACAAGGATTATGATATGAAGATCAGAATCTCCAAAACGAAAGTAATGTCTGTGGGAAAGAGATTCAAACAGATTGAGTGCCAAATAGGAGGAACAAAATTAGAACAGGTAGACAGTATTTTGAAAGTATTTTCTCACAGGATGGCAACATAGTGAAAGAGCTGAAATCGAGGTGCAGCAAAGCTAATGCAGTGAGTGCTCAGCTAAGATCTACTCTCTTCTGCAAGAAGTAAGTAAGTACCAAGACTAAGTTAGCAGTGCACCGCTCTATCTTTCGACCGACATTGTTGTATGGGTGTGAAAGTTGGGTGGATACAGGTTACCTTATTCAGCAGGTAGAGGTTAGAGATATGAAAGTAGCAAGAATGATTTCGGGTACTAATAGATGGGAACAATGGCAGGAGGGTGCCCATAATGAGTAAATCAAAGAAAAACTGTGAATGAATACCATAGATGAAGCAGTTAGAGCGAACAGACTGAGATGGTGGGGTCATGTTACACGCATGGGAGAAGCTTCGAACGTCTTCCTGTCGGGACACCTTCGTTCTGGAAATCTGCCTCGATACAAACGTACCGCGCCACGGCTATTGCCCCGTGCTAATCTATACATGAAATGGGCATCTGCCAACTCCGCATTTCTAAACATTGCACTGACTGCAAAACCACGTTCGTGATGAACACTAATCAGTTGATGCTACGTACTGATGTGCTTGATGCTAGTACTGTAGAGCAATGAGTCGCATGTCAACACAAGCACTGAAGACAACATTAGCTTCCTTCACTTGGGCCAACTGGCGGTGAATCGAGAAAGTACAGTACATACTAACGAAAAAATTGGGTATTTTGACAATTGCACGAATTATTTCAATTTACATTTAAAGAGAAATAATAAAATGAGTTCTAACATGGAAATTAAGCGTTTACAGCCACATGTCTAAATAACTTATTTTCTTTCTTCGTGTGTGAGGAATGTTTCCTGAAAGTTTATCTGTACCTTTTTGTAACATCCTGTATAACACCATAGGCTAGCTGTTGGAGTGCACATACTTCCTTCTGGTTTGAAGGGTGGGGGAGGTGATGCGTTTCTGATAATAAGAGCATCCGGCTTCCCCTTATAATTAACCATGCTCACCCGACACAAACAAGGAAGAGGCAAAAGTTTTATGATCTGGTATCTCATGTGTGTTGTTCAAATATTTCTAAATCTATGGAACTTAACTACTGAAATTACCGATTTTAACGTAAACTTTACTGTTGTAATTTTAACTTACTTCCTCTTTCATCTATTCTTTTTGCCGCACAACAAAATTATTTGTTATGTACCCTTGGCTCCTGCAAGGAAGACATCGACAGCACGTTCAGTGGAATTCACAAAGATGTTCCTAGTATATCTGACTCTCTGAAACTTTATCAGTTATGTGTAAATAAACTCAACAAAATCTCCTGTAAGAAAAGTATATAAATAATGCAATTAATAAGGATCAGATCTGGTAATAATGTGATGTCGCTAATACTGGAAGAAAACACGTAAAGAAAGTGAAACTTCATTATTTATTCCGCTAAAAACGTTTTTGTATATAAAACTGAATTTTCTCACGATAATTAAATTAATTAATATGGTTCCCCGTGAACGTTTGGATGGTAACCATTAGTTGATATGACAGATATTGTTAGGATGTTATGAATACTTCAAAGAAACAATTCAAAACTATTTAACAAAACGTTGTGCAATCGGCAGAATGGCTGAAGTACTGCACCTACTTGGCTTGAAACTGGTTCATTTACTTTAGTTATGGTAGAGGCTGTTGTATCGTGATAAATGTTGGGAGGTGTCGAAAATATGTTCTGCATTTACTAATCATGGGTAAGGGAAGGGTGGAATTCGCCTATGCATTCACACACAGTACCATTAGCTACGGCGGCTGCTGACTGCGTCGTCTTCGCTGGAACCAAAATATACTATCTTTCTCAGCCTTCTGTGTATCGTAGTCTCCATATGTCTTGATCATGTCAGGAAAGCCCTATCAGTCCCTAGTCTCTCTCTCTCTCTCTCTCTCTCTCTCTCTCTCTCTCTCTCTGTTGGCATGGTACGTTAATCAGAAAACCCAATGCATTGCCGCTCAATATGCGCTTTCAATCGTTAACTAATTACTCTCTGTATGTGTTCATACTGGAAATTAGATATCGTGGCCTGCACAATAAACACCTCGCAATTAATAGAGATCTCCACTAGAGGATCACGTCGATTCTTTTACACACAGTACTCCCTAACTGTGAAATACTGTAATGGAGTCTTTTTCTAGGCAGTCACTCTGAACACAGTACTGCGCATATGGGCTTGCTATGTGTCCTCACTTTAAAGCGCGTAGCAGAACGTCTCTTCAAATCCGCCTTTCTCGCCAGGTATATTCTGCAGCGTTCCCCCTCTCTCCTGGCCGTTTCGCCACATCGGAGATGCTGCCTGCCTATCTAGTGTTAGCTTCCAAACACGGTACGGCACACAGTTTCAAGTGGCCCATAGCAATCCAGATAACATGTTTGTTGGGTTCCCATATTTTATTAGCGACACCTTTGTTAAGATCGTCACTAGTCATCACGTCACTCCAGATTGCATCATGTCATTTCACGCAGGTCAGTTGCGTGTTGCCTTAGCATTCCTCTTAAGGCGACAAACATCTTTTGCTTGCTGCTGTGAAAGCAACCTTGTGGAATTCTCAGGTGACCTGGTCCGGTACAGTGATTTTATTATTATTATTATTTTCTTTGAGTCTTTCCACTGGCCATCCAATTTGCTGCCCCAGACAGCTGGCTCACAGGAGCTGTACCTTTATGTGTATGTCAACAGGTTATTGCTCCAGCCTCGAGTTTGAATAGGTGACAAGATTCCATGATTTGTACATTAAATGTGCTTTTAGTTGTTAAGAATGGTGGTGCCCCATCGAGTATATACTCAAATTAATCGTCTCGATGAATAGAAAATGACGATGCTATCAGAATATGTAGGAAATGAAAGTCTAGAAAACAAGACTCCCTACACAGTGACTAGGTTCACAAACTACTTAAAAGTAACTTACACACACGCACGCACACGCACACACCCACCCACCCACACACACACACACACACACATACACACACACACAAACATGCCTGAGGGAGGACTCAAAACTCTGATGGGCAGCAACCGTGGCCTCTACATCAAGGGCTTAGAGCGATCAGCAATTGAACTGCAGCCACGTGTGTTGTACCACGGTACAATTTTCTAGTGAGATCAGAGACTTTTATTCTGTACTTTTACCGAAACTAGTCGATTTTCAGGATTTAATAAAACAGTTGATGTTTAAAGATGCATTTTATTAAATACACCTTATCCAAACTGTGGATAAGGCCTGCAACATATAAATAATACACTAAACCGGCACTCCTTGTTAGAGACACCATAAAGCCGAGTTTTCGTTTATTTATTTATTTTTTTACAGCTCATTGAAATTTTGCACACATCATCTACAAACCAAGAGAATGGCCACCGTTCGTGTAAGAATCATCAACAGCATATAGTTCACGAGTTATGATGTCATAAGTAATGAGATAAGCGAAAAACAGCTACATGAAGCGACAATGCTCCACATGTTCTCCTAAAGCACCACAACCATATGTGGTATCGTTTCCAGCATGCCACATTACGATTTGGTAATCCAATAAGATTATTTAACTATGGGCCCGTTTTATTGCAAATTGTTGGATAACTTTTTTCCAAGATGACATTAATATTAAGCATTTTTAAAGTTATGAGTAGTTATGCTATGCGTTAGAAAAAGGATTGTGAAATGGGGAATGTAACTTCGTTTTGAGAATTAATTTTCTCCACGTTCATGAAGACAAACAATCTTTTAGGACGGACGTTTCTGTAATTTACTAATATGGTCAATGAGAAGGTATCCGATAACTAGCAAGTTTGTCGAGCAATTATTCTCAGTGGTGTGGTTGCCTTTCAGTAGTCATATTGAGGTTAAAAAACAGCAAGGAGAATTCCGGTATAATGTTGAATCGAAAATGCGATTACATGCGAAGCATAATATCCAACTGGGAAGGATGGGGGAGGTCAGTCTCTGCCATTTAAAAGGTTAGATACTGGGAATTGTCGAAATAGATGGCCATTTTAATGGAGAGAGCAGTGCTTGCACCGTAAGGTTCAGCTGTTGTTTCATTATATCAACGCGCTTTTCGAGAGTCGAGCGGCAGAGAAATAACGACGGTGATAAAAATAAATAAAAAATTTGCCAAGCACAAAATTTTGAAATGGAACACGTAAATACAGAAAAATATGTCAATGGAGAGATAACAGGAGGAAAGGCGGGATCTGGGAATTAATAAGAGTGCAGAACTGGAAAATAAAAGAATGCAGTTCTTGCAAAGTACTCCTCACTTATATGTTACAGTTTGTTTCAGGGCCGAGAGAAGAGGTACGAATGTTTTACGGAACGGATGATGGATTGTCGGATATATAAAAGAACATTGATTAATAGAGAGGACCGAAGGACAGTAAAGAAAGCAGACATTAAAAGAGAAAGTATTGTTTTAACAGAAACCACTAATTTGTTTACAAAGATTTGGGGGAATAGACCAGAAGGGCAACTGAGGTCATAATGTAAGGGAAGAGACAAAGAAACAGAGAGAGAGAGAAAGAGAGAGAGAGAAAAACATGAGAGAGAGAGAATGGAGGAGAAATAAATGCAAGACCAAATCGTTTGCATTTTCTTAATTTGGGAAGGTTAGAGAGTGTATTAATGGATGTCGAGGAAGAAAGAGACGCATCTGAAATAACAAAACATGCTGTTGCAAATGATGGATAAAGGAAGGGCAGGAAGAAGGATAGGAAAGAAAGGATTGACAGTGGCCGCATTTGGGCATCGATATTGAGCAATGGCGATAAGTGAAAATGTGAGCCGGACTGGGAATCGAACCAGGGTCTCCCGCTTAATGCCAGCGGTCAACATAACCACTTTTTTTTTCATTGCCTTTCTGTGAAATCAAGATCCTTTCTATTCTTCCTTTTTGTTAACAGAAATATTCCTTCCATGGTATATACCAGAACTCAGTGTTGCACTTCCCTTTGCATTTGATAAAAGAGGACTGAAAGCTGTACTTCTTTCCAATTAACTTCTTTGTTGGATAGTACATGTTATAAATTAATTCGGCTTTCCTGCACTGAAAATTCAAATAAAACTTAAATCTATTTATAAACCCAAAACTTTTCCTTGTAATTATATATAAGCAACTTAAGAGGCTTTCACTTTAGTAATAAAAAAACGAAAGTAATTAAATATAATTGTGTAGGCTTTTATTCATACGTCAATGTTTTCTTTAGAAAATTCGCATTTAGTATTCTATAATCTTTTATCTGGTGGTGTTGTATTGTCAAATACATCAAAAAGTCTTCTTTGCTTTTTTTCTTCATTTCTAAGAATGTAGAATATCGCATGTCCCATGATCCAGTTGACAGCATTCCTTTTGGCATTTGGGTGTGGCACTTCTTCGGGGTGTAATAGTTTCGTTGGTGTTATAGAGTTATCTGATGTTCGTAGTATAAGCGAGAGTACATGCCGAACATAACACCAAATGTCCTTGACTTTGTCACATGTAAATTTGTGCTCGTCTGTGTCTATCAAGTTACACGTGCTGCAATTTGGTGATTCCGCCATGTGTATGGTATGTAGCCGTAAAGTCGTCGGGATCTTCGTGTTGACTGTTAATACCAAGTAGATCTTACGTTTGTTCGTAAATTTCGGTCGTGAATATTTTCCCACATCTTCTTCCAGTTAAAATGATTATATTTCTGTTCTATCACGTTTCTCAGTTTTCTGTCTATCAAGCATTTGTATACTTCTCGTACTTGTTGCATGTTATTCTGGGGAACTGCCCTGAGAACGTAGCTGTATTCAATGAGAAAATGTTTGAGGTGATACAGCTCGTTCGGGATGTGCACATCTACTGGCGGGTCCATGCTGATTGGGGCTTTCTCATCCAGAAGATGAGCTATCAAGTTGTTGGCCGAAACTTTCCATTATTGGTAGGTCTTACATATGTAAAGCGCCTGTGCCTTACTGTAAACATCTGTGAGATTAAGGCCGCCGTCTTTGTGCATTAGTGTAAGGGTTTCATATTCGATTTTAAAAATCTGATCTTTACTAACGAAGTGGCCGAGCGCTACAAGCATTCTCTTTCCCATCTCTTTGGGTAATGGCAGAATTTGAGCTACATAGTTCACTTTGGCCGATATGTATGTATTTACAAGCCGAACTTTTTGTATTTCATCGAGGTTTCGCAGGCTGTGAACTTGTATTCCGGCTCTCATACTCGTCAAAATTCTTTTGTAATTGAGGGCAGCCGTTTGTCGTATATTCCGTGTGTAAACTATAACTAGACATTTTAATCTGTCCGTTTCCGTCAGTTGTCCTTCTGCTCTGATGTTATTTCCACTTCCAATGATCATAATTCTTGACTTTACGTTACTGAGTTGGGCAGCAGAGTTTATACTTATTAATAATGTCAAGAGCGGTTGGGAGCTTCTGTTCACTTCTTACGACAAGTCCTACGTCGTCAGCATATGATTTACAGACAATATTTTGTCTATGTATCTGTAATACCTGCAACTCTTGCGTTAGTGTACATAGAAGAGGCTCGATGGCTATAGCAAATAACAACACGGACAAGGGGCATCCTTGCCTGACAGAGCTATTGATCTTTATTGGAATGCTTAACTGTCAATTTATATTAATTTTTGGTGTGCCATTCTTTAATAAATGCCCGATCATCTCGATGAATTGTGCAGGAAAATTCATCGCTCTCATGGTGTTGTGAAGATAATCGTGATTGACTCTGTTGAATGCTTGTTCAAAATCAAGTGACACTATTACACATCTAATTTTACATGTCTCAGCTATCGCTATTATGTCCCTGTAATCACTCAGCACGTGAAAAATTCTTCTGCCTTTGCCTACATTTGTTTGGTACGGTCCTGTGACAGTGTTTATTACTGCACGGAGACGTTGCATCAGGATTCGCGTGAAGATCTTGCAGTCGCTGTTCAAAAGCGTTATATGCCTGAGATTGCCGATGGACTTGCCTTCTGTGGTTTTGGGAACGAGAACCACGGTCCCCTCGCAGAAATCTTTGGGGATGTGTGTACTGTGGTTCATAAGTTCATTACATACGCTCGTTAGTTTACTGAGCAGTTTTTGTCTGAACGTTTGATACAATTCTGCCGGGATACCGTCAGGTCCGGGTAATCTATTTTTTGGACTTGACGATCCTATCAGAATATGTAGAAAATGAAAGTCTAGAAAACAAGAGTATCGCGTCTTCTACTTCCTCTTCTATGATTTCGGCAGTGAGGCTGTTTGCATCTTCCGGACTGAGTCTTCCTGGTATCCGTGTCGTGAAGTCCTTTTGTGCCGTTTCGTCTGTAGGTTTCGTGGCTAGGAGCTCTGAAAAATGCTTCTGTATCTTTATGTAGCGTTGATTGGTCAATAATCGTCCATCACTGGCCCTCAGCTCGGTAAGAATTTTTCTGCTTTTCCTTTTATGTTCCTGTATGAAGTGGTATACGGAAGTTGTTTCGTCTGGGACTGTATTGTGCCGTCGTGACCGTATTTTGCATCCTTCTAGTTGTTTCCTCCTTAAATTGATTATTTTACCTTGAATTCTCTTAATATGTACATAATTATTAATTATTGCTGCATCCCGTTTATACAATTCTCGCAGACACTGAAAATAAAATTCGACTGTTTTCTTCTGCCACTCATTATTCTCCCGTGAGTAATTTTTGATGGTTCTCGTTTTTGCAGGTTTAGCACATTTTATCCACCAACTGATTTGTGAGCTGTACTGAGGGAACCGTTTTTCGCATGCTTCCCACGTAGTGTCAAAAGCTGTACGACATCCTGGATCCGACAAGTGGCTAAAGTTAAGTTTCCACTGACCTCGAGCCTTATAGGTCCCTTGTTTCTCCAAATTAATGGTACACATAAAAGCTGCGTGATCTGAGAAGACAGTGGGCCATACTTCCGAATGTAGGATACATTCCGTAAGATCAGCTGATGCGTACATCCGATCTAAACGACTTGCCGAGTGATTAGTGACGTGCGTGAAGCCAGGCATGCTACCATGCGTATACTCCCAGGTGTCAACAAGTCCTAACTGATTTACAATGCTTTCAAGCTCAACTGATTTATTATAATTTGGCGTCTGATCCTTCGGGTGTATGACACAATTAAAGTCCCCGTTAAATATTAGATGATTATGTTCGGTCCCAAAGAGTGGTACCATTCCGTCTTTGAAAAATTCTTCTCGTTGCCGTCTTTTTCCAGTTCCTGAAGGCGCGTAGACATTGACTATTCTGGTGTTGTTTATTGTACATGCAATTCAAAAATGTTCAAATGTTTGGATACCTTATGGTACTTAACTACGGGGTCATCAGTCCCTAAACTTACAAACTATTTATGAACTAACTAATACTAAGGACGGCACAAATATCCATGCCCGAGGGGGAATTCTAACACCCGACTGTAGTGGCCGTACAGACCGTGACTGGAGCGCCTCAGTCCCCTCGGCCACCGCGGCCGGCGTACATGCTATTCCTCTGCTGTTAGGCAGTCTCTCTATTTGTCTGACTATAATACCTTCTTTTGTTAAAATGGCTGTTCCGAGTTCAGTAGTATAGCCAGGGTTAGCTATAACGTTATATCCTGTTATTTGATCCAGATCAATTGCATCTGTCACTTCTTGTAACATAACAATGTCTATATCTGCGGCATATATCACGTCCTGGAGAAGTCGCAGTTTGAGTGCGCTCCTTATCTTGTTGATGTTTATTGTGGCTAACCGATATGCTTGTAGTTCGGTCATATTATATTGGTATTGATCTCAAAATGTTTGTAAATCTATCGGACCAAACTGCGTGGTCATCAGTCCGTAGCTTACAAACTACTTAAGCCTAGGTAAACTAACCTAAGGACAACACACACACACACACACCCATGCCCCAGGGAGGACTCGAACCTCCATGGCGAGCTACTGCGCGCTCCGCAGCATGACGCTTTAGACCGCTCGGCTACTCCACCGCGGCGGTAATGTTTTAAAGTCTAAACTTTATGTAATTCTATCTTTCATTCTGTCGTACTACTAACAAATATCAGTTTAATAGAAGTCTGGGTCATCAATTACTGCTGTGTCTTTCGCCGGTGAAGGGATATTGTCGTTGGTTCTATGTTCGCCAGTCTTCTGTGTTATTTCATCATTCGTCTGCATAAATTCTTGGTCTTGGTTGGCATCTTCATGGTCGTCAGCCCAGTTTTGAGGAAGGTTACCTTTCCGTTTTTCCTTTTCCCACTCGGTGAGTTCATGAGGTTGTTCTTCACAGTCCGCTGTAGTTTTTGTCGTCATTTTCATCTTCACAGAGTTTCCTGACGTTTCCTTGTCGCCGCCGTAAGACTCTTCCGTACGTGACTTTTTGACGCTTTTCTGGCTGCTGTCACGCGTTTTCCCTGTGTTGTCGTTCGACTTCTGTCGCAACTCTTTTGCTTTCTCTCTCAGTGCAGGTGCAGTTTTTTCAGCTCCTTGGTGGACAATCCGACGTTTTTTTTTATTGTCCGTAGATTGTTTATCCGTGGACGTTTCACCGGACGTAACTGTTTGGGAGTCGTGTTCCGTCTCCTGCTCATTGGTTAATGCCACATTCGGGACGTCTGTATTTGAAGTGTCGTGCTCAAGAGCCGCAGATTGACGTTCTTCGTTTTCTGCTGGCAGTTCTACAGCCAATTGCCCGTCATTATATTCTGGGGCGTCGGTTTCCATTCCGATTTCCTCAATTTGTTCTTCGATATTAGGTACCTCCAGCAGGTCGTAGTCTCATTTGCGGACGCACGAGCAGCCGCTACGTAGCTGCGTAGCAGCGGTAGCTGCGTATCGTGTTCTGAACCACTGCTTCTCCTGTTGGCAGCTGCGCCACTCTCCTTTGCATACATTCAGCACGAACGTGTCCTGTACCACTACATCCTGCACACGTTCTAGGTTGTCCTTCATACATCACAATAGCTCTATGGCCACGGACACTCATATAAGAAGGTATGTGTTTCATCATATCGACCTGCCTCACACCATTAAGAACCTTAAATTTGTGAGCACCTGTCCATCTCTCTGCGATATTACTGAGAACGGTTCCATATGGTTTCAGAACAACATTTATATTGTCAGCGGTAATTTGGAATGGTAGTTCGAAAATGCGTAGTGTTCTAATGCCACACCGAGCATTACTCACTCTAACTTCGCCGATATTACCGGCTTAATGTTTAAATTTCAATTTACCTCCACATCTAACAACAATATCATCACACATCTTGGCATTTTTCAACTTAAGGAAGACTGTACTACTACAGATCGATGGGCAAGTTCCAATCACGTCATCCTCTATCTTCACAACCTCCTCCATGAAATTCTCTACTTCAAACGAACTAGGGGACTGATGACCTAGATGTTTAGTCCCCTCAATACCCAACAACAACAACAACAACAACTCAAACGAACTAGGTCTAGCAAAATGTTGTCGAACATAAATTTCAATGTGTCAACTCTTACAGGTTCTTCCATGGTTAGTCTAAGACTCAGGGCCGCTCAAGGTGCATGCACCGGCGCAGCGCACAGTGCAGAGTGCAGAAAACGACTGCGCTGTGTTGACGACGGTGCAAACCCCCAGTCCTCGGCTTTGCGCTGCTTCCCTCTTTCCTTACGCTTGCGTCGCCTGTCTCGACATTTTCAAAACTTTTACCCTGTTTTCTTCTTCATTGTCAAATACCTATGTACACTAGGCGGAGAGCTTAGTTTGGTGGAACACGTTTATCGCTATACAAGAGATTTAAGTAATAGTAATAATTGCAATGAAAACAATTTTAAATTTGGTTTCAACACAAATTTATCTCTTCTATATTCTCTCTCTCTCTCTCTCTCTCTCTCTCTCTTTGTTGTTTTTTTTTTAATGCAATTATGCTACTAAGATCTGGAACAAGAAATCGGCTGACAGCAATTACTATTAGAAATACTTGCACGCAATCTGGTTTTCGTACAAGACAAAACAGAAAAAACCTTTCACATACACATGTGGAACCAAACATAGAAATAATCTTCGCTCGTTCTCTGTGTAGCTTGGGAAATTCTTCCTTCGACAAATTCTGGTAGAACTGGAGCAAACCTTTTGTGTTGCAAAACAAATCCTTTCGGTGAACATCGGTTTGAAAATCAATCAGTTCGAACTGTACATCTGGAGGCGCACTTTCAGTATCCATCGAAAAGGGTCTCACAAAAACATCTGCAGGTTGGTAATTTCCTGAAGCAATAACGAAACCAATATTAATAAATGAAAGTAAGGTAAGTAGTTGTTTCGAAGTACTAGGTGCCCCGTCCGTGGTTACGGAAAGCAGCTTTTCCCAAGAGAGTCCTTTTCCTTCAGCTGCCATTTCAACAGCTGCTAAGATATCCGCCCCTGTAATAGTGTCCTTCATGGAAATCATATCCAGGAGCATTTCCGTTTCATGTAGGTCGTCGTCCACGCCACGCAAAAATTTGCTAACTGAGCCGTGTCATTAATGTCCGTGGACTCACAAAGTGCGATGGAGTACGCTAGGAAGTTTTCAATTTTAGCTGCCAATTGTTCATGCAAATTTTTCAGCAATGTCGTTGATTCTCTGATATTTTGTCATTCTGGAAAGTGGTATTCTGCTGTACGCGGGAGTTAATCTGAGATTCATTGTCTCTACTACGTCCAACATGATGCTTTTTATTAATGGCCCGTCCATAAATGGCCTCCCAGCTCTTGCTAAACGTAGAGCAACTTTGTAACTAGCTCTGAGAGTCCTTTCGCAGCACCCCTCATCTTCTTCACACTAAATTAGAGAAGAAAAGATGTGTTAGAAATAATTTAAGCGAAAACGAAAACTAATAGACGTTTGAGAGGAATGTAAACAAATTTCATTTCGTTTCGCATGACCTTTAACCAAAATATACATGCTAAAGTATTTGTACCAACCTCGTTTGTAGATACAGAATTCTCTTCTGCAAGAGTTTACAACATCCGTAATTCTTCCTCACTGGCATCCCCTGTGATATAACTATACTTTTCCGAATGCAATTTGCGTAGTGTCTTTCAATAGACGATTTTCTGACACACGTAATTAGTGTACCGCAGATTTGACATTTGGCTTTATCGTCACAACGAACAAAAAAGTAAGAGAATTCCCATTCCGGTTTAAATTGACTTTCGGGAATGTTTCCTTTTTTTTTTTTTTTTTTTTTTTTTTTTTTTTTTTTTTTTTTTTTTTTGAGCAGGTGGTTCCATTAATGTAGTAATTGTCTTGCGCTTACTTAATCCACTGTTGACTAAGCCGTCTTGCAGCGCATTCGGCAGCATACAGCGACGGCCTCACCCAGCAAGACGAGTTGAGGCGAAGTATGCCGAGTTGAACCGATGCACTGTGCAAACGCTCTCTGCACCTCGCTTTGCACGCGTGCGGTTTTCCGTGTTTGTGCGGCCGTGGTCTAAGTTGAATACATGAGGAAAGGCTATACGGCGTTAAACTCACCAACACAGCGCTCGGCCAGCCGCAGATGCGACGTAAACACAATACGCCCGTACCGCTCGCCCGCCGACAGCGGAATGCCACTTGGCCACCCGTGCTCGTCTCCCGTCAGTCTCAAATTCTCACAAGTCGCACGCTATGTTTGTAGCGCCCCTATTGTTCATGCCATCTTACACTCGCCATTACGGATTCCCGTGTGAGGTTGTACGTATGACCGCATCTGCAGTGAAATAACTGAAGCTAACGCCGTCGTCGCGTTTAAATAATTATTGTACTGGACGTCCGAAAGAACAGACACCACACCAATACAAAAACATGCTTTGTCAGCGCTTATGTAAACCGATTACTCTGTATGTATGGAGAGAGAGTATAAATGTAATAAACGTAGAATACTGAACAAACTGTACATAAAAAAACACTCCAATTAAGTTGCCAAGTGATCTTCGACTTGTTCTCAATGACGAAAAAAGAAAATGAAGACATAACAAAACGTTACAGGGACGCTGATACTTTATCAAGAATCCGCCATAACTTTTTACAGTAATCATGCTTCTTGGCATAGGCTCCTTAATTTTTTGGATGTAACGGCCTGAAGAAGCCACTTCTTCCCATGCTTCCAGAATGCAATCCCAAAGAGCGTCCGGTGTGGTTGGCTGTTAACGTCCTGGCGACCTCAGCCTACATAATTTCATGTCGGCCACCCGCGGCGGACAGTCAATGACATTGACGTAAAAACGTGGAGAGCTGCTGCTGCTTACAGTATGAAGTCTTCTTCCCCATACAGCATTCGCACTGAGGAAGCGTCACGTTTCCTAGTATGTGGGCATAATTCACACTGTGGAGAATGCCTTCTATCCTATGAAGGAGCTCTGCTCCTCGTGTCGTGTCCCACTGACAAGTCCTGAGAGGGAGTGAGAAGGGGTGTACGAATGCGCGTTAATGAACTTACGGAGATGGTATATCTCGAAATACGGCAGCTGATGGTCGCCTAGTCTTTATCTGCTGAGCTGAAAAGTAGACTATTGGACGGGATAGAGTACGTAACTCGGCTAGAATATCGAGGATACCAGGAAGAAATAAGCTCCTGAATGGGTAGGATTACTTAATGCTGGAATCGCCCACGAGCGTAAGTCCCCAGCAGCAGAAGCAAGTGCTTCGTACGAAGAGTCGAGTAAATCGAAGTAGCCTAACTCCTGACACCCTGTAACAGACGACAGCTCCACTCGATCGACCACCAGACCAGACTAGACAAAAAGACGAAGTAGGCCTTCTATGCAGATGGCGGCCCTATTATAGGCGACGGTGCATCCAGCCCCACACCTTCTAGAAGCTTCCAGGCATCCATCACCCGGCGGGTTGCTCACGTGGTAGCGTGTGAGTTCCGCCCAAACTTTCCATACCGTATCATCAAGTCCGTGGACCAAAGGCTACAACTCCAGGCTGGCCTGCCCTCGTGATTTCCACAGTCTTGGACTGTGTACACATTAAATAGTCTCCATATCTGACGAGTGCGCTGAGAATTAATATCTACATTCTTTTAACGTTTCATATTACCAAAAAGTTGTAATATAATTATATACATTGGTTCAAATTTTTACATGTTAAATTGTTTCTTACCGCGTGTGAACAGATTTGTTTGGAGTTTACACATTATTACAGTCGGTTGTACAACACACATTAATATTATGCTAGCCAATCACCTTTTGTCAGAGCTTAAGGCTAATGACTCCTCTGTAGGTGTATGAGATTCACCCATTCTAATGATTCCAGGGGTTTTACTTTGTTCTCTCCACTGCACTCTGTCGAAGAGAGGAGTACGCTGTATATGTCTTACAATTATACTCGACTACCTCTGGTCCCTCTCCACACTGTTCAGAATGGCTAGAAAGAGTATATCGGACCTTAGGTTTGTATGGGTTATCAGTTACCACTGTATTTGTTATACATACCTTAGAACGACACTACCCTCCAGATTCACACCGTCTTTTCAAAACTATCGACAACATTTACTAAATACTGAACAACAAGTTATAATTAGTAAACATTATATTACTGACCCAGAGTCTCCCTACAGGGCATATAGGCTCTTTGACCATCCTCGGAAGGTCTTTCTTTGTTGATATTCCATTTCATCTTGGAGTTCGTCTATCTTATGACCCGCTATTTTTAGGTCATCTAAATAGCTAACTATAGGTCGTAAAAGGTCGTAGGGATTTGGGTAATCTCCTGCTTTCCCTCAACAATAATACAACAATCTATAGCTAAGTTTAACATAGTGCTACTATGTCCTTTTTACTGATATTAGTACTAATTATACGGTCAGCCTGTAGCATGATTTGTGAACCACAGCCTTTACCCTGGCTTGTAAAAGTTAATGTCCCCGTGCTTCTCACAATGAATTCATTCGGGGGTGAGTCATTGCACAATATTTTTAAGTTTTCGTCTTTTGGTGCTATACATAACCATTCACTGTCTCGTATCTGCGTCCAGATAGTTTCATTTAGTACAATGTATTTTAGATTGCATTCTTTCGGGACTTCCCTTACGGGATGTAACATACGAGCTTCACAGCGCTCATGATCACACGTCGACATTAGGACAAATTTGGCGTCTCATCAAGACCGTTTTACAATGTAATTGGTCAGTGGACAACAACGCACACTTCGTCTTCGCATCATGTATGACTAAGAATTCCTTTTCTGGCGCAATGCATGGGAATAATTTTTTCATCTTATCGTACTCTGCAGGTAATTGCCGTACTCTATAACGTATATATATTACTATCTACTAAAGGCACATTTAACACATAACGTATTGCCGGTGAAAAATACATCTTGATCTATTATACGAAGTAACAGATACCCTTGGTCCTTCGTCAGATCAATAGAAATTTCTTGTCTTTCATCTTTTATCAGTTCCAAACTACTTGGACGGGATTAATCAAGTGTGGCTCCAATAAACCCTTCTGCGCTTTTACTATCGCAGAAATTAACAAATCATATTCACGTTCAGGTTCAGTAAACAATGCTGTAATTTGCCTTAAATGTTCCGTTACGGTTATAGGAATCAAAAGCATGCTGTGTTTATCTATTGGTACTATTCTCATATTCATCTATGCGTACTCAGTTTTATTATACCATCGAAAATTATCTGCTTAGTTTTGATTTGTTTGATTTACCCAGATCAAGGACACTCTCACTATCGTCATCTGCTCTTTCGATAGCCACAACAAATTCCTCTGTTGCTCTTTGAGTACGTCTATCTAGCCTTAAAGAATCAGGAATCCTCAGAATCTAATGTACTGTGATCGTTCATGCCTAGCCAGATGTTCAATCAACCGTGTTGATTCTTGGATTTTTTTCACATCCCAGTTGACTGTTTTCTGGACGCTCTCACACTCTATGGTGCTTATTTTTGCCTGATTTAACTTATTCATACAATGGGTTACCGCTCTGTTAGCTAATAGTTTCGTTGGTTCAAACTTGTCATGTAACTCCTCTATGTTAAAATAGCTAACAATCCTCCAGGTGTACTATATAAGTGCACTATACCCTGGTTGTCGTAATAAATCCCGGGTGCCGACTAGAATCTCTGCACTCGTACTTCCTGTAATGGCGCATCTTCTTCCGCGATGCTGGTTTGTACGAGACAACCGACGAGTGTGGTCACCCACAGTGCCTTCAGTACTTGCATCTGTAAGAGAAAGTACTTGCTTCAGTTCTTGCTCTGTACATTCTTTTGCTTGCTAATTTTCAGTCTCGGATTAAAAAATGTTCAAATTTTGGGACTTAACTACGGGGTCATGAGTCCCTAAACTTACAAACTACTTATGAGCTACCTACAACTAAGGATGGCACAAATATCCATGCTCGAGGGGGGATTCGAACCCCCGACCGTAGTGGCCGTGCAAACCGTGACTGAAGCGCCTCAGTCCCCTCGGCCGGCATTCAATTCTGTTAGTCTATTAGCATGTAGTTTTACACATTTGTTTCGTCTTAACCTAATTATCACGTTTGGTCCCTTTACAGATGCTTTGATCGTCATCCGCGCACACTCGCGTCATACAACAATACACGATCACTCTTCGTAAATTCCTTTGAGTTTTGTGTCCCATAATAAGGATTCTTATTTCTTTCCTTGCTGTCCTATGTTGCCATACGGACATCTTGCTGCAATATTTGCATCCGCTGTCGTACCTTTGTCACATACTCATCGTAATTGTAAATTATATTTGCTGTTTTTTTTTCTGTAGCCACCTTGGAAAGTTGCACTTTCTCCCTACAAATCAAATGTTCAAATGTTAGTAGATCTTATGGGACTTTGTGAGACGGGGGCTGTAATTAGTCTATTTTTCATACTAACCTTGTGTTACTGTTCTTTCTCTTTACGCTAATTATTGAAATATGTAACATTTTTCTTTGTAGATCTTTATTTATTTTGATTTCTGTGCCTTTGGGGACACATCAGGGCTGATGGGCTCCTGGGATTGTAGTACATTCTAAGACTATTATTGAAATATGTAACATTTTTTTTTTGTAGATCTTTATTTATTTTGATTTCTGTGCCTTTGGGGATACATCAGGGGTGATGGGTTCCTGGGATTGTAGTACATTCTATGTTTACATGAAAATTGGTTTTACGTGTTGGGCATGGTCAGGCCGCACAGAGCAGAGACGCTCTTGGGGGTCTCCCCCTCCCACCAACTTCTGCTCGCCTTCGGGGAAGGACGAGAGGGGCTGGCTTGACCTGTTTGTCGCCGACGCTACAGGGATTGTAGTACATTCTATGTTTACATGAAAATTGGTTTTACGTGTTGGGCATGGTCAGGCCGCACAGAGCAGAGACGCTCTTGGGGGTCTCCCCCTCCCACCAACTTCTGCTCGCCTTCGGGGAAGGACGAGAGGGGCTGGCTTGACCTGTTTGTCGCCGACGCTACAGGCGGCGGAGTATACCAAGCAGAATTTTTTAGAATGTGTGGGACGCTGTACACAGTGCTGGCCCGCGGTTTACGGTGGGCGATAATGGGGACTGTTAGCGTGACAAATGGTTAGGTTGAGAGGAAAGCTTTCTGCCCGTCTGGCATCCCAGGGGTTTGACTCCAGCGGTTGTATATATAGCACAACGTTAACATTTTTAGGTCTTGTGACCGTAGCTAGGAGCAAGGTGAAATTCCTTGCAGAGCATTCACCTTGGGAACGGTGAAATCCACGGGAAGCGTTGGTGGCGTGGGCGGAGCCTCTTGGCAGCCGCAGAGAACACGTCCTGATTCGGCAGAGTATTTTAGTATGACAGCTAAACAATTTGTCAACGGAGCTACGCCATCCGATTGGTTTGACTATTAGCTGTTAGCAGATATTGGTGTGTCTTTACGCACATGGGTGTGGCCGCCCGGCACTTTCCGTGAGCTGCGGCAGTGCGCGAGGACGTCGGAGACTCCTGTTTGTGCGTCCGAGGGGTAAGGACCTCGGGAGACTCGTGTCTGAGCGTTTGAAGTGTACGGACCTCGCGAGAGACTCCTGTTTGAGCGTCCGAAGTGTGCGGACCTCGGGAGACACGGAATACTCCGTTTAGATTCGCGGGGAGGACATCGTCTTATATGGTCCTCTGGTTAGACTTGTGTGTGATTCCGAATATTCGGACCTTGTAGAACTTGTGTTTACTTCAAGGACGTTACATTGTCCTGTGGTTACGCTGTGAGCGGCCACAGTTTAGTTTTCGTTTTGCTAGAAGTCTCTATTTTTGCATTCGCTCCTTTGCGAATTGGGAATTGTTTTTACAGATCTTATTACGCAAGTGACTGATCGATTTGTGCCAAGTGGCCTTTGTGTCACCTATGCAAAATATTGATTAGTCTACTAGCGTGATAGAATCGCACAGCAACTGCCTAGCGACGCCGACGCCCTGACGCTGTGTTAAGTTACATGTCGACCCTGCTTGCGGCAATTACGGTCGGATAAAAAATTTCAGCTTATTCGCTCCCACCGCCTGCTACCTGCGAGCCTGAGACGCTGCCGTCAATGATCATCTGTGTGGGTAAGGTGACGCACTTTCTGGGGGGTTATATGAATAAGGCTTGTTGGATTCTGTCCCTTATTTTATTCTTTTGAGATCTGCCTATTTACTCTGGGGAGCTTAGGGCTAACGATAATTTCAACCCCCTGTGAGCCAATCTAATAGCATTCTGTTTTGCAAAACCTCCGACCTTTGACTCAGCCAGTTATTTTTGTGTCTCAATATTTTAACATTTGTAAAAGATTGTTTGAATACCATTATCTGCTTTTCATGATAGGAAATGTCATCCAATTTTGTGTGAAGATAGGATTTTTTCATGTTTAATTGTAATAAATTGATTTTGAGCAGATCGTCTTTCATTAAGGAACGTTCCTTTGTCACTATTTTGGAGGGGAAACAGAATAGTTTACAACTTAACTACGGGGTCATCAGTCCCTAAACCTACAAACTACTTATGAACTAGCTTATACTAAAGACAGCACAAATATCCATGCCCGAGCTGGGATTCCAATCCCCAACCGTAGTGGCAGTGCAGACTGTGACTGACGCGCCACAGAACGCTCGGCCACCGCGGCTGACTCCGGACAAATAACTCAATCGGTGCGTACCCTGTGGTTGTGAGCGATGTCGTATTGTACACAAACATTGCGAACGTAATCCAGTCGTCCCAGTTCGATTGCTCTTTCTTGATATAATGTCTTAGCATTTCAGTCTAAGTGCGGTGGGTACGCTCCAATGCTGCATTCGTATGCAGATGATATGCAACCTACAGAGCATACGTCTCCGTCCAACGTTGCTAACAACCACCCCACACCTGGCACCAAAAAAGTCTACCCTGTCGTGTCCCACTGACGAGTCCTGAGAGGGAGCGAGAAGGACTGCATGAATGCGCGTCAGTGAACTTACCGGGGTGGTATATCTCGAACGACGCCAGCTGATGGTTCGCCTACTCTTCATCTGCTGAGCTGAAAAGTAAACTTTTGGACGGGGTATAGTACGGAACTCGGTTGGAATATCGAGGATACCAGGGAGAAATAAGCTCCTGAAAGAGTAGGATTACTTAATGCTGGAATCGCCCCCTGTCACTTTCCCTTTGTTCAGTTTTATCTACAAATGCTGTAATTCTGTTTCCAAGACCTCCCATTCTTCCCCGAGCCTAAGTCCCTAGCAGCAGAGGCAAGCACTTCGTACGAAGTGTCGACTACATCGAAGTAGCCTAACAAGGGAACATCATCAACTGGACCTCATATTTTCTTGAGAAAAAAATACATGGGCTAGATATCAACACCAGAAATCGACATTAATTGAAAATTTGGTCCATTATTCAGATGCTGCGCACTTACGGCCTCCTCAAAGCACAGTTTTTTAAACATTCGCGCACTCGGGTTGTTTCTCACTAGGGCCGCTTCACTGCGACCGCTTAATGCCCGAACATCTAACACTGTGAGCAGAGTCTAGTGAAAGGTTTTTGTTCACGATGGAAAATAACACACATGTTGTCGTGTGACATCTCCAGGAGCGGTATGGAATGATGACTAATCTGCAACGATTAAATATCAAACAATTAGAGCTCTTTAAAGTCGTCACCGGAAAAAATAATCATTTGCAGTTATTAGACGTACTATACACGGTAAAGGAAAATACATGGCGCTGTCTTTATGCTTTTTTCTTTTATCTTTCAACTCCGTTGCAGATATCATAGACAATTGCAATGATGAAGACGTGCTGCATATAGAAGTAAATGGCGGGTTGACGTTCGATGCAATTTTACAAGAGGCTGAGGTCGATGATAGCGACGCTGCCATTTCACCACCGTCTGATTCGTCGAGCACTTTCATTGCCTCAACGGGGCTTCGGCGTGGAATTGAGGTGAATGGCCGGCCGCGGTGGCCGAGGGGACTGAGGCGCTCCAGTCACGGTCTGCACGGCCACTACGGTCGGGGGTTCGAATCCCCCCCTCGGGCATGGATATTTGTGCCGTCCTTCGGATTAGTTAGTTCATAAGTAGTTTGTAAGTTTAGGGACTGATGACCCCGTAGTTAAGTCCCATAAGCTATACAAACATTTTGAAAATTTCAAATTTTTGAGGTGAATGGTGCTTTACTGATTTTAAATCGGCGAATACCACTTTGCTCGTCTCTGTAACATAAAAATGTATGCAACGAGCCGTCTTCGTTTTGTACAGCGCGTCACAACTGCAGTGTAAACGAATGACACGGTTATCAACAAGTAGTGTAACGTAATTTAATTTTCTATACCTTTTGTGCACATCATTTTGTTATATGTGAAGCTGACATAAATGAAGTGGAGTATACTTGAAAACAATAACAGTACATATGTTTCATTTTGTAATATTATTTTCTCCTCCACTTCCCTAGATTTCAAATTTCACTTTTCGAGGGAACCGCTGTTGTACCTTCGTTGCACACCACTTCGTGGTCTGCATTAAGCGGCCGCAGTGAAGCGGACCGAGTCAGGACTAACCCGACCTCGCCAATGTTTCAGAAATGTACTTTGAGGAGGCTGTAACTGCGTAGTATCTGAATAATGGCCCAAATTTTCACGTGATTACGATTTCTGGACTTGATATCTAGCTCATGTATTTTTTTCTCAAGAAAATATGAGATCGAGTTTATAGTGTTACCTTATAAGTCCAACTCCTGACACCCTGTGACACACGACTGCTCTACTCGACCGACCACCAGACCAGACTAGACAACAAGAACAAGTAGGCCTTTTATGAAGATGACGGCCTTTTTATAGGCGACGGTGCACCCAGCCCCACATCTTCTACAAGCTTTCAGGCATACATCACCCGGCAGGTTGCTTATGTGGTAGCGTGTGAGTTCCGCCCAAAATATCCATAGCGTGTCAGCTAGTCCGGAGAAAGCTACAACTCCAAGCCTGCCTGTTCTCAAAATGTTCAAATGTTTCTTAAGCTTATGGGACTTAACTACGGGGTCATCAGTCCCTAAACATACAAACTACTTACGAACTAGGACGGCACAAATATCCATGCCCGAGGGGGGATCCGAACCCCCGACCGTAGTGGCCGTGTTGACCGTGACTGGAGCGCCTCAGTCACCTCGGCCACCGCGGCCGGCTGCCTGTTCTCGTGATGTCTTACAGTCCGCACTGTTAGACTGTGTACACATTAAACAGTGTCCTTATCTGTCGAGCGTGCGCTTCCTCCTCCTCTGCTAAGAATTAATGTTCTACTAAACATATGAAAATTAGCTTGATTCTTTGCATACGCGACATTCATGCAGATCTCCAGCCCCTGAAGAAAATTGATAAGCGTCCACTTCTTCTCATCGTTGTCACATATTCTTGTCGATGGCGAGTTCCTCGAGGCGTGTAAACGACCCTTGGACCATTGGTACTGGTGTAAAACACTGTTTCGTCAGTGGAATTAACGTTTTGCCACGATCCCGGATATGGAGCTCTGAAAATGCCAGCCGGATGCAATGTGTCCTTCGTTAAGTTTTTATTTCACTGCAGAACGCAGTATATGCAGTATAGAGCGTCTCTGAGCCTTCGGCGAATCATGTCACTGAAGCCGGGGAAGTTGGTTACCCGCCGCAACTGCTTCGCGTAAAGGAACGGATTTTGTTTGCTCGTTGACACTACCTCGCGATTCTCCTGCCGCGAGCCTATTCTTTTTTCTGCCTGGAGCTCATTCGGTGGTGCCTCTGTCAAGGTAGTTTCTCCACGATCTCGCTGCAGTGGTACATGACACTCCAGGCCTTCTGCCAGCCTCTCCGATGTAGCATCCTCCATGTTCAAAAGGAGCGATGTCTCTGTCTCGAATTGACCTCTCGTACTGAGTCATTGCCACAGACTGCCTGACGCCTACTTCCGCTTGTTGCTCTGATATACTAGGAGAGGAAGTAAACACGTTTACGTCAACATGAGCCTCACAGGCAGAGGCGCATGCTCTGCCTGCAAGCAAATGTTCAAATGTTTGTTAAGCTTAAGGGACTTAACTGCGGGGTCATCAGTCCTTAAACTTACATACTACTTATGAACTACCTTATACTAAAGAAGACCCAAACATCCATGCCCGAGGGGGGATTCGCATCCCCGACCGTAGTGTCCGTGTAGACTGTGACTGACGTGCCGCAGACCGCTCGATCACCGTAGCCGGCTGCCTGCAAGCCTCTCAAGACACAGCGACCGGCCTGGCCTCGCCTCGGTGCCAGGCTGTTTCTCATCCATTCAGCCCAGCCGCCCCGTAGCTTGCGAACCACAGTGAATACAGCTACAGGCTGCAAAGCCACGTTCAACCCTTGAAGAATCAAAAGTCAAGATTGCCTGACATAGTCTGGTCTGGAGGTGATATAATCGTTTTATAGTTTTCAAAATGACAAGGCAAGATCGCACACTAACAATATATTAAATGACGATCACCAGATTATAACATATATGTGACCAGATGATGGTGACACAGTACACCGAAACAGTTCGTCATTTAATAAATTGTTAGCGTGCGATCTTGGCTTGTCATTTTGAAACTATTAATCAAAAGTCACATGTAACTTACACAAATCTTTAAACTAACAGAACCAGGGCTATTTCTCTATAGTCTGAGCAGTCACATAATCCTGTGACGTCTCATTCAAATATTTAATGAAGTTATGGAATATAATTATGATAATTTTACCTTGCTAACAATGTTACAATGTGGGAAAGTATTTTCTCCCTTAAGCTCTTTGTGGTCTAGTTAATAAACTGTGTATTGAACCAATATAACAGTGAGTTGTAAGAATAAACATTTTTCACGGCAGCATCACAAACTGTATATACATAGTAAATCTCCATGTACTTATAAATCGTCTCAGTAACAATAAGTGCTGCACAACGGTAATTACCTTATGCCCATGCCCTTCAATTACACGATTATTCTGTTATTCAAAGTTAAGTGTTTCGGAAAAGTTTTATACAATCGCTTTAATTACTCGAATGTTCCACGCTGATACGAAGCTCGAAAGGAAAAAAAAAGTTCATGTTCCTACGTTATCCTTACAGTTATAACATCATACTTCCGGCAGGGTAAGCTCTTTGCATTCGAAGGATAATACTAGTGATTGAAATCTCATGGAGAACTTGGGCAGTAGTTAAAATGTTTTTGTTTTAATATACGTCCGCACCTCATCCACCTTCTCCAAGCACCCTCCCCTCCCCCCTCCAAAAATGAATGGAAAAAACGGTAACATACGAGACGTTCCTTCCGTAATGCTCTATCCTACAAAATCTGATATATTATTACAACTTTTTCGGAGGTCCTCCATCTATCCAGTCTGGTAATAATCGCACACTGCTCAGCAATACTGCACAAGAGGTGCTCAGTGACCGCCGGCCAGCACAAATATCGTGCAGCAGCAACAGCTCTACACTGTAAGTTAATTGGCTTCTTAATAGAAGTGACTTATCTTCATTTCGTGCGTGCTTTCTCTTACAGTTCATCAAACTTTAAAGTGCTCGCGTGTTTATTAATTCACAATCGCGTTTAGCTGACACATCAGTGTTGGTATTTTGATTTATTGGCTGGCGTATATATTTTTCAGATTCGCGGTTAATAAACAGTTTAGTGTTAAGTACATATTTTTCAAAGCTCATTGTTTATCACAATTATGTGTCCTCGGTCGTACATTTACTCAGATTCGTATGTGGAACGGCTCCTTCCTGATGCCATGAAGAGCACAGGGTGCCGCCAGCTGCAGGCGGTGGCTCATGTCGGGACAACCGATGTGTGTCGCTTTGGATCGGAAGAGATTCTGTCTGGTTTTGAGCGGCTATCAGAGGTGGTAAAGACTGTGAGTCTTGCTTGCAAGATGAAGGCTGAGTTCACCATCTGCAGCATTGTCGACAGGATTGACTGCGGACCTCAGGTTCAGAGCCGGGTGGAGGGTCTGAATCAGAGGCTCAGACAGTTCTGCGACTGTGTGGGCTGCAGATTCCTCGACGTGCGCCAGAGGGTGGTGGGTTTTTGTGAATAATTCAAATTTTCAAATGTGTGTAAATCTATCGGACCAAACTGCGTGGTCATCAGTCCGTACCTTACAAACTACTTAAAGCTAGGTAAACTAACCTAAAGGCAACACACACACCCATTCCCTAGGGAGGACTCGAACCTCCCACGGCAAGCAACCGCGCGCTCCGCATCGAGGGCCTTAGACCGCACGGCTACTCCACTGCGGCTACGGTTTTCGGGTTCCGCTAAATAGGTCAGGAGTCCAAGTACTCAGGAAGCGGCTACACGGGTAGGGGGGGCTGTGGCGTGGTCTGGGCGGTTTTGTAGGTTGGATGGCCTCGGGATTACATATAATGGGTTTCGGTCTCAAAGGGGGCGGGTCAGACACAGGAAGATGGCAGATCTAGGAAGTATTGGTGTAACAGTTGTAATTGTTCCAAACGCTAATAGAAAGTACTGAGGCACAAATCGTTATAGGTTCTGAAAGCTGATTCACGCCAGAGATAAGTTCGCCGAAATTTTTACAAAGGACCAAATGGTTTTCAGAAAGGATAGAATAAAAAAAAGGCGTGGCGTGTTTATTGCTGTTACAAACGGTTTATCCTGCAGCGAAATTGAGGCAGACACTTCCTGTGAGTTGGTATGAGTAGAGGTTATACCTGACAACCGGAGTAGATTAATAATTGGATCTTTTTATCGGCCCCTGAATCAGACGATGCATTTGCAGAAAAGTTGAAAGAAAGCTTTATTCACATTTCAAACAGGTATCCGAAGCATACTGTTATAATCGGTGGCGACTTTAATTTTCCCTCGATACGTTGGCATAAATACGTATTCAAAACCGGCGACAAATATAAAAAATCGTTCGAACTAGTTCCGAATGCTTTTTCTGAAAACTACTTCGATTTCTTAGTTCATGAACCCACTAGATTGGTAAATGGTTGTGAAAATACCCTTGATCTCATAGCAACAAATAATCCTGAGCTAGTAAAGAGCATCAAAACAGATACAAAGATTAGCGAACATCGAGTTGTAGTACCGAGACTGAATATCGAAATTTCCGAATGTACCAAAAATAAACGAAAAAGAAAGGTGTATCTATTCAATAGAGCAGATAAAACGTCGCTCCACGCTTTCCTCATTGATAGTCTCCAGTCTTTCAAAAGTAAAAATGCGAGTGTAGATCAGTTGTGGTTTACTTTCAAAGACTTAATATCAGTAGGAAACGAGAGATGTATACCAAATAAATTAATAAAAGAGTGGGCTGACGCCATTGGTACACAAAGCAGGTCAGATCACTGTTGCAGAAGCAAAGAAAAACGCATGCAAAATTTAAAAAGACAGAGAATCGTCAAGACTGGCAATCTTGTACAGAAACTCGCAACCTAGCGCGGACATCAATGTGAGATGCTTATAGTAGTTTCCACTACGAAATCCTGTATCGTAATCTTGTAGAAAATCGAAAGAAATCCTGGTCATATGTGAAGTACACTAGCGGAAAAACACAAACAATAGCCGGCCGCGATGCCTGAGCGTTCTGCGGCGCGCCAGTCACAGTCTGCACGGCCACTACGATCGGGGATTCGAATCCCCCTCGGTCGTGGATATTTGTGCCGTTCTTAGTATTAGATAGTTCATAAGTAGTTTGTAAGTTTAGGGACTGATGACCCCGTAGTTAAGTCACATAAGCTCTACAAACATTTGATCATTTTTGAACACAAACAATTCCTTCACTACGCGATAGCAATGGTAATACTATCCATGACAGTACTGCTAAAGCAGAATTGCTAAACACAGCTTTCCTAAATTCGTTCACCAAAGAAGACGAAGTGAACACTTCAGAATTCAAACCAAGATCTGCTGCCAACATACGAAATTTAGAAATAGATGTTCCTGGAGTAGTAAAACATGTCAATAAACAAAAACAAATCTTTCTGGCCAGATTGTTTACCAACTACATTCCTCTCAGACTATGCTGATGCAATAGCTCCATACTTAGCTATCATATGCAACCGATAACTCAACGAAAGATCCGTACCCAAAGACTGGAAAGTTGCTCCAGTCACTCCGATATTCAAGAAAGGCAATAGGTGTGATCCGCAAAATTACAGGCCAATCTCATTGATGTCGATATGCAGTAGGATTTTGTAACATATTCTTTGTTCGAGCATTTTGAACAACCTCGAAGAGAACGACCTATTAACCAATAGTCAACACGGATTCAGAAAGTATCGCTCTTGCAAAACACAGCTTGCCCTTTATTCACACGAAGTGTTAAGTGCCGTCGACAAGGGATATCAAATCGATTCCATATTTATAGATTTCCGGAAGGGTTTTGACACTGTACCCCACAAGCGGCTTTTATTGAAATTGCGTGCTTATGCAATATCGGCCCACTTTTGTAATTGGATTCACGGCCACAGTTCGTAGTAATTGACGAAAAGTCATCGAGTAAAACATAAGTGATATCTGGCGTTTTCCAGGGAAGCGGTATAGGTCTCCTACTCTTACTTACGTTTATAAACAATTTAGGAGGCAATCTGAATAGCTCCCTTAGACTGTTCGCAGATGATACTGTCGTTGATCGGTTAGTGAAGTCAACAGAGGATCAAAAGCAACTGCAAAGCGATTTAGACGTAATTTCTACTCATAGAGAATATTGTGGGGAAGGCGAACCAAAGGTTACGTTTCATTGGCAGAACGCTTCGAAGATGCACCAGCTCCACCAAAGAGGCTGCCTACATCACACTTGTGCGTCCTGTCCTGGAGTACTGTTGACCCCTGTGGGACCCTCACCAGGTGGAACTGACGGAAGATATTGAGAAGGTTCAGAGAAGGGCAGCTCTTTGCTTTTATCACGTTTCGGGGGGGGGGGGGGGGGGAGGAAGCGTCACGGGAATGTTGCACGAATTATGGTGGAATCATTAAAATAAAGACGTTATTCATTGCGGCGTCATCTGTTTGCGAAGTTTATATCACCGACTTTTACTTCTGAATGTGAAAATATTTTGCTAGCACCCACCTACGTAGGGAGACATGACAATCCCAATAAAATAAGAGAAATCAGATCGAAAATGGAACGATTTAGGTGTTCTTTCCTCCTGCGCGCTATTAGAGAATGGAACGGTAGAGAAAAGTTATGAAAGTGGTTAATGAACCCTCTGCCAGGCACTTGATTGTGATTTTAAGAGTATATATGTAGATGTAGGTGTAGAATATTCTTTCTGGCCGTATTTTAACCAAGAGCCAAAATTACTTGATATTTTGGCTTAGCTTTGACAAATATACACTTTTTGAACTTTTACCTCATGAAACTATAATTTTAATATCTCTCCCAAATTTTCATTATCACTTAATTTACTCAGCTTAGGCAACGATCTAATTGAGTAAATAGGATTGATGCAAATGTCGCAATTTTTGTTTTATTTATTCGAAACGACCGGTTCCGACTCTCTGTGGTGTCACCATCTGGTCTCATTGACGTCAAACTGCTTATTACGGTGTCCACATAAAATCTGGTAGGGGTACTGGATGATAGTTATATAGAACATCATGTGCAGGTGGATAGTCAGATATTAAATGGATCATCATCATCATCATCATCATTAGAGACTAGTTATGCCTTTCAGCGTTCAGTCTGGAGCATAGTACATCTAATAAAATTCCTCCATGATCCCCTATTCAATGCTAACATTGATGCCTCGTCTGATGTTACGCCTTTCACTTCAAAATCTTTCTGCACCGAATCTAAGTACTTTCTTCTTGGTCTACCTCTTACCCTCCACTGACGAGCTCATGAGTCTCTTAGGCAACCTTGCTTCTCCCATGCATGTAACATGACCCCACCATCTCAGTCTGTTCGCTCTAACTGCTTCATCTATGGTGTTCATTCCCAGCTTTTCTTTGATTTCCTCATTATGAACACCCTCCTGCCATTGTTCCCATCTATTGGTACCTGCAATCATTCTTGCTACTTTCATATCTGTAACCTCTATCTTATGAATAAGGTAACCTATATCCACCCAACATTCACTCCCATACAACAAAGTTGGTCGAAAGATAGAGCGGTGCGCTGCTAGTTTAGTCCTGGTACTTACTTCCTTCTTGCAGAAGAGAGTAGATCTTAGCTGAGCACTCACTGCATTAGCTTTGCTGCACCTCGACTCCAGTTCTTTCGCTATGTTGCCATCCTGTGAGAAAATACATCCCAGGTACTTGAAACTGTCTACCTGTTCTAACTTTGTTCCTCCTATTTGGCACTCAATCTGTTTGTATCTCTTTCCCACAAACATTACTTTCGTTTTGGAGATACTGATCTTCATATCATAATCCTTGCACCTCTGAACGAGCTCTGAAATATTAGTTTGCTACCTTTCAATCGAATCGGCCATTACAACTAAGTCATCCGCATATGCGAGACTGCTCATTTTGTTTTCACCTACTTTAATCCCGCCCTGACAGTCTACTGTTTTCAACATATGATCCATGAATAGTATGAACAACAGTGGTGACAGGTTACAGCCTTGTCTTACTCCTGAAACTACCCTGAACCATGAGCTTAATTTGCCATCTACTCTAACTGCTGCCTGACAGTCTACGTAAAGCCGTTTAATTTCCTGCAGAGGTTTGCCTCCTATACCATAATCTTGAAGAACTGACAGTAGCTTCCTCCTAGGAACACGTTCAGAAGCCTTTTTCAGATCTATGAAACATATATACAATTCCCTGTTCCACTCTTAGCAATTTTCCATTACCTGCCGTAAGCTAAAGATCTGGTCCTGACAGCCTCTAAGAGGCCTAAACCCACACTTATTTTCATATAACTTTTCCTCAGTTAATACTCGTACTTTCTTTTCAACAATACCTGAGAATATTTTGCCTACAACGCTAATTAAAGAGATACCTCGATAGTTGTTGCAATCTTTTCTGTTTGCTTGTTTGAAAATTGGCGTGATTACCGCTTTCGTCCAGTCAGACGGAACCTGTCCCGATTCCCACGCCTTTTCAAGTATCCTGTGTAACCATTTGAGACCTGATATTCACTGTATTTAACGAGTTCCGGCTTAATTTCATCCACCCCAGCCGCTTTATTGCACTGTAATCTACTGACCATTTTCTCTACTTCCTCAAATGAGATCCTCTTTCCATCGTCGTTTCTATCCCATTCTACCTAAAAATCTGATACATCATTGAACGTTTCACCTAAATTGAGCAATTCTTCAAAATATTCCCTCCATCTGCCCAAGGCATCCACAGTATTGACTACAGCTTTCCTGACCTGTCCAAAACACTTGTTAATTCCGTCTTCTCTCCCTTTCGAAGATTGATAATTACGCTCCAAAATGGTTTTCCCGCGGCTTGGCCCAGAAATTCCAGCTTGTTTCCAAAGTCTTCCCATGATTTCTGCTTGGATTCTGCAATTATCCGTTTGGCTTTGTTTCTTTCTTCAACATAACTTTCTCTGTCTGCCTGATTTCTAGTATGGAACCATTTTTGATATGCCTTCTTTTTCTTTTTACAGGCTGCTTTGACTGTCATTCCACCTGGCAGTCTGCTTCTTCCTACCTTTACACACTACTGTTCGAAGACATTATCCAGCTGTTTCCAGTAGTGTGTCCCTGTACCTTGACGATTCCTCTTCCAGTGACTGTAAATCATTACATTCAACTAACTGGTACCTTTCCGAGATCATTGTTATGTATTTGTGCCTTATTTCCTTGTCTTGAAGCTTCTCCACTCTTATCCTTCTACACACGGACCTGACTCTCCTCTCTTTTGGTCTCACAAAACCAATTTCACTGCAGATTAAATAATGATCAGTGTCATCAAAGAACCCCCTGAAAACACGTGTGTCCTTGACTGTCTTCCTGAATTCCTGGTCTGCTATTATATGATAGATCTGGTTCCCCTTCCTTCCCACGTATAGCGGTGAATGTCTTTATGCTTAAAGAAGGAGTTTGTGATAACTAAGTCCATACCGGAACAGGAATCCAAGAGCTGTTTTCCGTTCCTGTTGGCCTCCATATCCTCTCCAAACTTACCCATAACCTTTTCATAACCTTCTGTTCCATTTCCTATCCTGGTGTTGAAATCACCCATGAGTAAAACACTATTCTTATCCTTCACTCTAACAACTACATCACTAAGTGCGTTGTAAAATCTGTCCATCTCATCTTGATCTGTCCCTTCACAGGGTGAATACACTGCCACAATCTTAATTTTCTAACTGGAGATGGCTAAATCTATCCACATCAGCCGTGCATTTACATACCTTATTGTAATTATGCTGGGTTCGATTGCTTTCCTGATATAAAATCCTACACCCCACTGTACTCTTCCTACTTTAACTCCTGACAGGTAGACCTTGTATTCTCCGACTTCGTCCTCTTTCTCTCCCCTTACTCTAACGTCACTAACAGCTAAAACATCTAACCCCATCTTACTTGAAGCATCCGCCAGCTCTACCTTTTTCCCATTGTAATCCCCATTGATATTAATAGCTCCCCATCTCATTCCAGATCGTTTGCCACGTCGAATCTGAGGATTTCCTGGTCTGTCAATTAGAGGTGGGACTCCATCACCTCCAAAGGTCCGAGGCATTTTGCTCTGCTTGTTGCCAGCATGATATTGAAGTACCTGGGAAGCAGGTTGCTAGCCTTACTTGCCCAGGGCCCCACTGGGTTTTTCCCCCTAACGGTTGAGGGACTAACCGGTGGATTTGGTACTCTTTGCCGTCTGAGCACAAAGGTGGCCATGACTCAGAATATGTCCGAGATGCCCAATCTTATTCCAAAGTAACTGGTATCCCAACTGTCAGTACCACTTACTTGGTCACTCATACGTTGCCCGTGGGATGGCTGGTCAAAATTAAAACAGTAAAATATACATAAAATAATAACCACCATAGTGCACATAACTGGTTGGTGCATGAAGGTGCTCAACATTTGCCGTTCGGAAATCAGTCACGTGACATCCGTCGCACACAACCATGTCCGAAACTCTCTTTAGATATGCCATCTTGTTTCTGTATTTGATTATTTTCTCATAAGCGTTGACATTTCAAAGCAATGGCGCACTGAAAATAATGAAAAACACGTCGTTGTTGGGACAATGAATGACAGTCTAGTGTCTAAAAATACCACATTAGCAGATAGGACTTGCCATCTATGGTACGGATTACGGTCGCAGCTGTTTGGCATAGCATAATGGACAGTGAATTAGTTTGTGATGCAACGGACATCTTAAACGGTGGTTTGAAACTTGCCAGGCGCGATAGCTCAGCGTGCTCGGTCAGTGTGCTCGACGCCCTCTGTGGCGAAAAACACTAGTCAACGACGAAACAATAAGAATTAAACAAAATAAACCACTGTTCACAGAAGATCGATCAAACCGAAGAACCAATAAAAGGAGAGAAGAAGAAAGAGTGCTCAATGCCATCTGTAATTAAAAAAAAAACTGAGAAAAATTCCCAACGATCAACCCAGAACAAACATGAACATGCGACCGCAAAGTATCGATCTACCTGAAATAACAATAAATAAAAATTAAAAAAAGTGAAAGTACGCTACTGAAATTTTTTTCATCTTGCTTCCTAAAAGGTTTCCGCACACTATTGTTAACTGAACATAACTGTATACTGCTAGTTTCTGAGTTGTTCAAACGTAACAGCGCTTTCTCTTAAAGGTGCATTTCTTCTATGTTGTGAACATATTATAAAATAAACACCAACGAATTGCAGTTACAGACTATAACATGTACACAAACTAGGGAGATACTTTTACAATGACTGTTGTAAATAATGTAATGATGATAGTGACTTTGTAAAAAGTACTAGAGCTTTATGGAATTCGGTATTTCCACACTTATTCCGTTAGTTATTTTAGCTGTGAAGGAAACGGTAGTCACGGTTTGAAACAGCGTATTTGCTCTTTTTTTTTTTTTTTTTTTTTTTTAGCAAAGAAGAAAGTATCATGCACAGTGTCATAGCTGAGCAACAGAAAAGGTAATACAATCTACGGTAAAGGCGTCCATAGCAACTATGCGAAAGGCAAACATTTTAGTAGACACATTGAATCTAATTAATGAATTTCAACATATTCTGTTAATAGCGAATAACTGCTCAGAAGAAAAACCCAGGTAATTTGTTGCAATGTATACACTTCCTTCCGTTTCATTAAGGAACGACAGTTGCTACAGAAATCTAGGACTCTATTTATGTATGAAACTACCAGTATCTGGACGTTGTTTAGAATATTCATTATCACATTATCCTCCCCGTTGTTGTGCAAATGCTTCAGATGACCAGTGTTCACTTCTTTGTTACGTATTTCACGGCATGTTGACGAAATAGAACAAAGGCAAATTTTAGAGGGAGCACTCTTACATCTGCACACCTCAGAACAATGAAGAAGATTGCTGTATTTAATTGATAAGAGCACCGGAAACCCCTTTAGGTGCCAAGGCGAAAAAAGTGGCATCGGCGGGTTTCGTATTACAGACCACATGCAACACAAATAACGCCCTAACCATACACCACGGCGAAGAACTACGACATTGTCCGATAAATCTCGTTTATTGCTGGTAGTTGCTAACAAATAAAATGACATTTTTAGACACTAGATTATAATTTATCGTACTCTGAACGACGTCTTTTTGTTAATTCTTCAGTGTGCCATTGCTCTGAAATGGCAACGCGTAAGTCATAATAAGAAAATCATACAGGAAGCAAGATGGTGCCAGATTGAGATCTGGGTGAGGAATGTCACATGACATTTCCTAACGCATGGTGAGACAATGTCAAATCACCGTTATTTTTGGAAAAAAAAACAAAGCGGAGAGAGAGAGAAAAGTTGTAGATAATTTTTTCTTCTACATATTCGTTTATTCAATTTTCTTGTCAAACGTACGGTTAAGCCGTTATTTTCTTTTAAATTTGTATCTGTCAAAAGGCGATCACAAAGACCCACTTTCAGTGTTACTTCCGTAACCTAAAGTGGGCTAAAAAAAGAACTTCAACCTCTTCAGTCGTTGGCACCCAACTAACATTACCCCCTTTAAGGGAAAAGGAACAGAGGAAGGAAGCAGCTTGAGAGAAACGTCTCTTTATTTTATTACTTTTTTCCACTTCTTTACCGGTGCTATCCTCCCGTTCGTCTCAGACTTTTACAAGTCACACACTATGGCTGTGGCGCCCCTACACGTCAATGCCCTCTTACACTCGCCATTACAGATTCCCGTGCGAGGTCGAACGTATGGTTGCATTTTCGGTAAAGTAAGGGTTGCTTAATAAATACTTATTATATCGGTATGGTGTCTGTTCTTTCGGATACGTCCGTAAGAATAAACACTACACTAAAGAAATTAACTTAGTTACAGTTAACTGTGCTTAAAGCAAATAATTACGCCGTGATCGTAAATTACCTTTTAAACGTAACTGTTACTAGTTATGGCGTTGTAGGTAACGCGTTCCTTTTCAATTCTGACCCACTCACACTAAGGACAACAGATAAATCCTTGCTAAAGGAGGACTTGAACCTCTGACGCAAGGGCTCGCGCGATCCGAAACGTCATTCCGCAAACCACACGGCCATTCCCGCGCGGCTCGCAAGGGTTTCGCGAATCGCTGCCACAGTAGTAAGATTACGACACCTGCCCCAGCAGCTGAGAGTGAAAAGTATAAATAAATAATAAAAAATTAAAATCCGTAAAGAGTCTTTTACTGTCTTGAGAGCTGTCGACGAGAGGTTGACGCTCTACGGAAATAAAAGTTATGTGAAACTGCTTGTTGTTGAATGTGTAGACGGGTTATTTAGAACATCTTCAGGCTTTTAAAGCGGCGGACGTGAATGCGAAAGGCGCAATGGAAGGAAATACCAAGTCGGCTGGCAGTGGAGGCGGTCTGGCAGTATGGCAGGCATCAATAATGCAGCCCTTGAAATGTACGAGGCGCGGCGCGGTACCTGCAGCAGCGGCAGCGGCAGCGGCAGCGGCGGCGTCCAGTGGCGGCGGAACTGCCAGCGCGGTGTGGCGGCTGCCGGTGGTCGCCGGGGATTCCCCGCGGCGCGGCGCTGCGGGGCTCAGGCGCGCCGCGCAGCGCAGCGCCGCCTCAGGGCGCCGTAAGCGGATTTACGCCCAACATCGAATGGGGCTGAGCCGATGTTCTGTGGAAGTACGGTAAGCAAATATTACGGAGCGCCAGGTAGCCGTCTGGCCTCACTGAAATCGCCCTTCAGACGATTTTCTGAGCTATTAGTGGCAGAACCGTGCAGCCATTTATTGTTTCCCACAATACATCATTCAAACGTCTCGGGTAGATACCCTTCGAAATTCGACTGCTGGAACCGTGGCATTTCATATTTAAACGTAATGATGCGGGAATCCCACATGGTTTATGAATACCACTTCGGCCCGACCTAACTCCTACGCTGCCGAGCTGCACGAGTAAGACTGACGTTTCCACGAAATAGTTTGCAGAGTCCAATCTCAGCCTGCTGTGGCAATGAATTTAGGGAGATTCTCCTGTGCGGTCGCTCAGTCTCCCGCAGAAGGCTTTCGTTTGTTACAGCCAGTCATGGCACGAGTTTCCAAAATTCGTTACTGTGCTTCTTACGCTGAGGCCATAGTGACACCATAAATGTGACTGCCAACCATTTTTACACAAATTTCCATTTGTTCGTTGTGAGCAGACACCACAGGTTTCAACAACAATAAGCATCAACCATAATTTCTAACATAGTATTCGTTACACTCAAAATAATATGTATTAACAGCATTATGATTGTAGAAACTTTTTGAAGTAAAACACATTCACTTTGCAGCGCTGTGTCTTTAGAGCTTTCGTCTATTTTCAAGTTCATTCCCTGTAGGGCTAATACTGTTGTCAAAGCTAAATGCAGAAAAACATTGTTCACCTAAGTAAGTCGTGCATAAAACCGTGTTTCCTTGATTGTTTTGGTAAGCCGCACGGAATGGCCACCTGGTGTAAAGCGACATGCTACGAAATGGACGGCCTTTCATGTCGGAAGTTAGAGACCTCCCTCGCGTCTGGGTGTGGCTGTGTTGTCGTTAGTGTAAGTTAGTTTAAGGAGTTTGTAATTATTGGGACTGATGACCATACCAACTTTATCCAATAGTTTTGTAAATATTTGAACATTTGTATTATTATTTGTTCTCTATACAACAAGATTGCCCAAGAGAATGTATTCAAATGCGTTCTTATAGTTTTCATTACTTTGGAACATAACGTTCACAACAGTAAGACACAAATGAATATATTTTAAATGGTACCGATATTACCCACTTCTTGCATCATTAGTATAGTTATTAAAATGTTCAAATGTTCGTAATCATTTGGAACCAAACTACGTTGGTCATCAGTCCCTAACCTTATAAACTACTTAAGCTACGTTAAAGTAACGTAAGGACAACACCCACAGCAATGCCTGCGGCAAGATTCGAACCTCCGACACGGGAGGCCGCGCGACCCGTAACGTGGCGCTCCACACCGTTCGGCTACTCCCGCGTGGCTTTGGTCATCAAGTTATCATGGACACACTCTACGAATCGTTGACTCCGTAACTACAAATAAATAACTTTTAATTAATAAAAGTTTATATACCCTTTAAGCACCATATTTTAGTACTTGTTGACCACCTCTATTCGCAATAATAGGATGGGAAACACTGCATAGCGTGGCTGCCAGACCTGGCAGTCCCTAAAATGGACGTGGTAGCAATATTGATGCGAATCTTCCGATAGAACGCATGGCGCAGTGGTTAACATTGCAGATCGCTGTGCTTGCGGTCCCCAGTTCAACCCCCCCCACGAGAAGAAATATTTAATACTTTGTATTTACTGTTTGTAGAGTGTTCTATGTGTTTCTTATGTTTAATGTACTTGTAAATTCTAGATCTACGTGTAAATAGTGGAGCACTCCAAGCAGGAGTCAGTCTGTACTGAGGGTACGCTTGTGTTAGCAATAAACGTGTTCTAAGTGTAAGGTGTTGTGCATTATCAACGACCACCCTTCGACTTCCGGACCACCTGCAGATTTCAACGTGATACTTTCTGGTGAAGGCACCGTGTATCCTGCAATACATCTGCATCTTCGAGGCTCCGATTAGGCAGCGCAAGAGTCGTCGCTTACACTGACTAGAACCGGAAAGGGCATGTTGACTCCGTCCGAAGAACCGTGTTAAAAAGGACCCATGACTGCGACAACATCAGTAAGCAAGCTGAAATCAGGCACTCATCCGTGTTCATAGGAGACCCTGGACAGAACCCAAATAAATGACTGAAAGGATTCGACAGAGTCGCCAAGTATAATAGGTAGGTTCACATCATGTGCTTGGCAAACGTATATTTCTACCTGGACGGGACGGCCCAGCAGAGGTTTGAAAATAACGAAGACTATCCCGTTGGCTGGGAAAAATTAAAACAGAAGTTAAGAAGACGTTTGGAGACCACCAGCGGCAAGTCCGTTTATCAGAAGAGCAATTGAAGAACAGGGCCTATCGACTTGGCCCTATGTCACGTAGTTAACCCGGATATGACGGAGGCCGACAAAGTTTCACACCTGATGAAGGGCATTGCGGTAGACATGTATGAAGCTCTTCTCTTAAAAGACGTTTCGACGACACAAGAATTTATCCAGTGGTGCCGGAAAACTGAAGAGATGCAATAGAGGAGGTTTGGACGAAAGAAGTATGTCAGACAGTATGTAAACAACTTCCTTGTAGATTAGAATTGTGTGCCGGAACCGGGACTCGAACCTGGGACCTTTGCCTTTCGCGGGCAAGCGCACTACCGACTGTGCTATTCCGACACGACTCACGATGCCGCCTCACAACTTTACTTCCGCCAGTACCTCGCCTCCTACTTTCCCTTGCTTATTATACGCCGTTTTTCCTGGTCCTAGGTCGTGAGACTGAGACGACAGTGGATACGCTGTTTCCGTTCCAACTTGACGACACTCAGGACGATTATGTGAAACATCTCATCATCACGGTCGATGAAGCAAGACAGCTGGCTCGCATACGGACTCTGGACGCCCAGGAGAAGGAACGTCAGCGGAACCTCCTTGTTGTATACAGCCAAGGAGATCTGGTATGGACTTTTACACCTGTACGGAAAGTTGGGCTATCGGGAAAGTTACTGAAGCGATACTTTGGTCCGTATCGTTTCATATGCCGCCTATCATTAGTCACATACGGAGGATTATGAGCCTTCCTCTATAAGACAAAAACAAAGAGATATTGTGCTCGTCCTCCGTATGAAGCCTTACCACGATCCCAAAGTACAGATAGAAACGTTGTTCAAGGACTCTGCAGAGCCTTTGCAAGAAGGTGCTACAGGAGGGTCTGGCGCTGGTCGTCGTCACCGCAAGGAAGGCGTGCAGACAGAATGGAATGATTCTTCCGAACTGCCATACAGAGTACCAATGAGAAGATCTAGGACACTGCAGCTGGCTCCAAAGGAAACTTAACAGCGGGTCGCTGTTCATTCAGACAGGGGAGCAATGCCGCGAGTCTTCCGACGGAACGCGTGGTGCAGTGGTTAGCATCGCAGATCGCTGTGCTTGCGGTCCACAGTTCGAATACCGCCACGGACAGATACATTTAATACTTTGTATTTACTAAATCTAGAATGTTATATGTGTTTCTTACGTTTGATGTACTTGTAAATTATGTAGCACTCCAAGCAGGAATCATTCTGTACTGAGTGTACGCTGGTGTTACCAATAAACGTGTTCCAAGTGTAAAGTGTTATGATCCATTAATGACCAGCCTTCGAATTCCGAACTACCTGCAGTTTTCAGATGACAATATAAAAGCGTTACGATCTACTGGTTACTAGGACTTCAACCGTAAGAAAATAAACTGATGTTAATTTAAAATTATAACTAGATAAAATTTTTTGCTAACGCAGTTATAAATGTTCTTATTACGCCCATTACATTTTTCAGTTGCCTGAAACAATTATTTTCATAACTAGGAAATAAAATATTGGACTTGATAGGATGAACTTCAGTGCTGAGTGTGGAACTTAGCCCCAGACTTTTGTTCGGGCGATTGGGTTCAGTCGGACGATTATGCAACACACACTTAGGTACCTTGGCACAAGGTCTGGATATCGCAGCATCTCGGAGCATATTGCTTGGTCTACATTAACTGAAATATGGCATTATTTATGTTTCATTAAGAGAATGACTCAGATAGTACAATTTGTGTGACTTTTATATAATAATTACGCTATATTTTATGTGACTTTATGTAATAAACTTCATGTGACATTTTTGACATGTTGGGACGTTTTTGTGGCATTTTATGCTATTTTTATATCATATGGACATCTACTAGATACTTTGGCAGTGAAGCCAGTGTGTAACAATCTCGAAACCATTATTTAGAATCTCTGAACATCGCAGAATTGATTGAGTTTTAACATTATTTTAATATTGCTTCCGGTCTACGTAAAGGATGATTAGATATAAAGCCAATATCAACTGCAGTATGACTTTCTTTATGACCCTTATGAACAGTGTAACACTTTTTTGCTGCATTATGCGTTATTTGTACGAAATAACTTTCATGTTGCAACGTGTTGAGAAGTTTTTGATCGAAAGGTTTAAATGTTTCTAAATTATTTGAACGTAATTCTTGTGATTGTCAGTCCCTCGACTTATAAACTACTTAAACTAACTTACACTAACATAAGGTCAATAAAATCTCGCATGACCGTTGAAGGACTCGAACGTCCGTCAGAGAACAACTCCGCACACCTCAGCAAGGCGCCTTTGAGTGGTCTGACATTCTTCCAAGACATACGTTTGTGACCTTTTCTTTTTTTTTTTTTATACCTCCATTTCGGCGATATGTTGTGAATTTTTATGTTAGCAATGAAGCCATTATGTAACAATCTCTACGATCTTTATTTCAAACTTTTGAATGTTGAAAGATTTATTGGGGTTTACATTTTTTGCAATATTACCTGAGGTCTGTGTAGTGGATGCATCATGATAACGTGCGCCAGTGAGCGTAGCTGGAAGAACATGACACCGAATCAAGGCATCACCAACAAGCACTGAAGTCAGCGTTACCTTCCTTCAATTGGACCAACTGGCGGTGAATCGAGGAAGTACAGTACATACTAACGAAACAATTGGGTATTTTGACAATTGTCTGGATGAATTATTTTAATTTACATTTAAAGAGAAATACTAAAATGAGCTCTAACATGGAAAAAAATGTTCAAATGTTTGTATAAATTTTTGGACTTAACTACGGGTTCATCAGTCCCTAAACTTACAAACTACTTATGAACTAGCTAATACTAAGGAGGGCACAAATATCCACGCCCGAGGGGGGATTCGAACCCCCAACCGTAGTGGCCGTGCAGACCGTGACTGGAGCGCCTTAGTCCCCTCGGCCACCGAAGCCGGCAAAAAGGCTAACATGGAAATTAACCGTTTCCGGACACATGTTCACATAACATATTTTCTTTCTTTATGTGTGAGGAATGTCTCCTGAAAGTTTGGCAGTACCGTTTTGTAACACCCTATATATAAGATATTAAATTGAAGGAGAGGCACTGAATTAAAATTCGTACCACGGCCAGGATTCGAACAGGGGATACCTGTTTAGTCGGGAAGCGATATAACCACTGAGCTACCATTATATAATGGATACATCGATTTCACTAACTTACAGCACGTCTCCCTCCATAATATGAACTGCAATTATGCATCATGTTGTCGTACATAAATAAGTATCAACGTTGCCGAGGCTCTTCAATAGCGGAACAGCACCCCAGAAATGAACGTTAATGGAACGATCTTGCCTCTTACCTCAGGCAAAGATAAAAAAACACATTTACAATATGTATTTGAATTTTATAACTTAGACATTACGCACTTTGTCATATGAGGTGGTATTCCTTGCTTCTTTTTCTCTTTTAATTTAGAGATCTTAGATTGTCGAAACTGGTCATCTAAAATAAACTAAAATATTCAATACGCCATCTTGGAATACATATTCTTGACAAATAATTCGTCCCTTGCTTGAAAAATGTCAAGCATCTGGAAATTATTCAGGTCAACATTCTTGGATACGTTCAAAACTAACGGGAACGATGTTGTTGTTACTAGATAAATGTGATTAATCAGCTATTGTGGAAATAGAAATTGAATAAAGTCTGGGTAGAGCATTTCCTAGGTCGTACATTGTGCCTTTCCGAAGGTGTCAAAACGGTCATTATAGCATTCTGTTTCGTAATAGTAGGCCTACATATGTATTGGAGCGTATTATGAGGCTTACGTTTACTGAAATAACGCACCTCAACACAACTTCAAACTGATTAAAGGCAAACAAGCTTTGGAAAATGCATATTCTCAACCATCGCCGCGGCGAAATATCCGTGCGCACTGAGACGCCGTGTTGCTGTGTGCGCGGCCGTTCGCTGTCCGAGGTTCGACTTCTCCCTCGGGCATGGGTGTATGTGTTGTTCGTAGGTTACTTTAACTTAGTTTATTTGGTTTGTAAACTAGGAGCTAATAACCAAGCAGTTAAGTCGCATAGATTTACAAGCATTTGAGCATTTTTTGTCAACCATCAGCTATTTATTATAGTCATAACTTCACTGGTTTCAGTTACAAACCATTTTCAGAAAAGTAAACTAACAGATAGATTACGTTGATACAATGTATGCAACTTTAACCATGTCAATCAATAAAAAGTTCGAAATATGTCACTTGACATTACGTGTCGATGTATCCGTCTGTTCAGTTTACTTTCCTGAAGATGGTTATTAACCAAAAAAGATAAAATAACTGTAATAAACAGCTGATGGTTAACAATATGCAGTTTGTCAAATATATCACAGCTGTTACTCCTCATCTAAGTAGAAAATTCATATCACTTTTCACTACGAGGGAAGATGTCATATATTTCGTGAATTTTATGGACGTTCCATATACTCTTAAATATCATTTTTGTAGACTGTATACGACACTTACTGTGACAACGTTCACTATTCTACATGTGTGTGCAACAGTTGTACGATGAGTTGTGTAATATTTTACACAAGACGGACAGTGATGCAACTATGTGGCGCCGCTTAAGCCTTCTATTTATGAATTATGCAATATTTCATTTTAAAATTCTTAAATTTTCTTTTTTAAAGCGTTTCCTTTAAATTGATGGTATTGTCGTTTTTAGACCACCGTTATACACTCCTGGCCATTAAAATTGCTACACCACGAAGATGACGTGCTACAGACGCGAAATTTAAGCGACAGGAAGAAAATGCTGTGATATGCAAATGATTAGCTTTTCAGAGCATTCACTTAAGTTTGGCGCCGGTGGCAACACCTACGACGTGCTGATATGAGGAAAGTTTAAAACCGATTTCTCTTAAACAAACAGCAGTTGACCGGCGTTGCCTGGTGAAACGTTGTTGTGATGCCTTGTGTAAGCAGGAGAAATGCGTACCATCACGTTTCGGACTTTGATAAAGGTCTGTTTGTAGCCTATCGCGATTGCGGTTTCTGTATCGCGACATTGCTGCTCGCGTTGGCCGCGATCCAATCAATGACTGTTAGCAGAATATGGAATCGATGGGTTCAGAAGGGCAATACTGAACATCGTGCTGGATTCCAACGGCCTTGTATCACTAGCAGTCGACATGACAGGCATCTTATCCCGCTTGGCTGTAATAGATAGAGCAGCCACGTCGCGATCCCTGAGTCAACAGGTGCGGAAGTTTGCAAGAAAACAACCAACTGCACGAACAGTTCGACGACGTCTGCAGCAGCATGGACTATCACCATGGAGACCATGGCTGCGGTTACCCTTAACGCTGCATCACAGACAACAGCGCCTGAGATGGTGTACACAACGATGAACCTGGGTGTACGAATGGCAAAACGTCATTTTTTCGGATGAATCCAGGTTCTGTTTACAGCATCATGCTGGTCGTATCCATGTTTGGCGACATCGCGGTGAATGCAAATTGGAAGCGTGATTGTATGGGGTACCATTGGTTACACGTCTTGGTCAGCTGTTGTTCGCATCGACGGCACATTGGCCGTAACATTTCAGATGAGACACGACCCGTGGCTCTAACCTTCATCGATCCCTGTGAAACCCTATATTTCGGCAGTATAATGCACGACCGCATGTTGCTGGTCCTGTACGGGCCTTTCTGGATACGGCAAAAGTTCGGCTTCTGCCCTGGCTAGCACATTCTCCATATCTCTCACAATTAAAAACATCTGGTCAATGGTGGCCGAGCAACTGGCTCGTCACCTCGTCACGATTCGCCAGTCACTACTCCTGATAAACTGTGGTATCGTGTTGTTCTGGGTACTATTTTCTAAGGATACATGCACCCAAATTGCATGAAAATGTAATCACATCTCAGTTCTAGTATAATATATTTGTCCAATGAATATCCATTTATCATCTGCATTCCTGCTTGGTGTAGAAATTTTTATCGCCAGTAACATGATAACATTTCGAAATGTTCTAGATGCATTTGTAATGCACGGTAGAGTTGTCAGCTTCTAAAGTAGATTCAACCGATATCCTAAACTTTGGTTAAGTAGCTAGTATGTGCTGACTCCAAAAATGAAAAGTGTACAAATGTTTGTTATCCTATGGGACGAAACTACGTTGTTCATCAGTTCCTAGTCTTGCAAGATACTTAAAGTTAAAAGTTAAACTAATCTAAGGATAACACTCACATCCATGTCCGTGTGAGTATTCGAACCTCCGTCGCGGGAGGCCGCGTGATCTGTAATATGGCGCTCCAGACCGCTCGGTTACTCCCGCGGGGCACGCTGAATCCATGCATGTGCAACAACAAAGTATTTTATAAAGTTGCAGTTTTAAAATTACATCAACTTAAGAGGTATGGGAAATGATTAACAAATACTGTTCGGTGTTCTCTGAGAAGGGGTGCAGGCTAGAGTAATCATCCGACAAGATTATTTATATTTTCATATTTATTTATGTTGCTTTGACACTAGGAGCAGCACGAAATTGAGTTCGCGAGTTACGACCGCTTTCCCACGCCCTTGGTGGGCTGGCTACGTGTCCACTGAAGAAGAAGGCCATTATAAAGTTTTCTGTTATGTATTCTGCGAATGTCTGGCGGCCTCGCGTCGAAAGAAGGGAAAGCCCAGGGGTGGCGAGGCGATGGGAGGTGTTTACCTGTAGAAAAGGAGGCTGACAGCAGGTAGCAAGTGAACACTACCTCCGCAAGGAGCCGTGCGTCTGACGCCTTAGCGGGCAATGCCGATGGGTGGGCTGTGACCTCCGTTTGTTATTATAGGACCCGTCCTACTGCGTTTCTTTCCAGCGGAATCTATTTCTGGCATGACGGAACATTGGCGCCAATGTAGGACAATGTCGGTTGTTGCACGTTTCAGCCGAATGATTTTTAGAGAAATGGTCAGTGCGGTTTCCAACGCTCTGTCGAGTTGTTTTACGGCCTTTGAGGAAAAGTAGCAGATGGCGGCAATGGACGAAATAATTCACTGCAATCGTAATGGGAGGTCCATGCCAGCCACAGGGAGCCAGCGCCGAGTGTGTCGTAAATAGAGAAATGCGAGCCAACTTGAAGGTCTTCGAACACCAAGGTGACTATTCATTGACATTAACTGAGGAAGTTTCTACTCAGGGGCGGGGTTTCCGTTGGCGACGGTAGAAAGCCCTGCGATTGGCGGCGTAAATGTAGTATTACGGTTTGGTCAGTTTTTCATGACACCACGCAAGTTGATTGTGTAGGCCATTTAGAGATGCATGTGAGTAGTGTTTTAAGGTTTCGGGGGCGTGGCTTCCAGCAGCAGCACTCCGAAACTTAGTTTTTGAAGTTTTGTGTAAGAGTCGGCCGAGAGAGACCGGAGAGATAGGACAGACTTCAGGGCCTGAGGAGGGACTGTGTTAGAGACTGATTTGCGGTCAGACGGAGAAAGGCTGTCTGGCGTCCGTCAGCGCTGTGATAGTTTTAGAAGTTTCTATCAGCGCCAGCGCCGGAGTGTCATACTGACAGCCGATTGTGTGCGGACGGGAGTTTGTTTTGATATTGATTAATTATCATAATGATTTAGAGATTTTCGATAATTGCAAGGTATACTTAGCAATTAGAATTTCTGAATCATTGATGATAGGAAATTGAACAGCTGTTGTCTATTAGTAGCTGCACGTTGCGCTAGGGGGCAGTTGTTTCCCTATTTGGGGTCTACTGAATCGTACTCGCGCATATACTCTGGAGTGCGTTATGATAATTTAGACCTAGCCGATTACTGGAGGAACTGCCCGCCACTGTCAGTCTATCGAGACGACAGAAGCTGTGAACAGTGATAAATGTTTGATCTGCTTCACAGACCATAGGTCATGCAATTTTCGTGGTACACATTTTGAGTTTGCCAGCCGATCGCTGCCCACCGAGTTCGGCTCTTCCAGCCGCGGTGTAGCCGAGCGGTCTAAGGCGCCTGGCTGCGGAGGGCGCGGTTGCTCGACGTCGGAGGTTCGAGTCCTTCCTGCGGCATGGACGTGTGTGTGTTGTCCTTAGGTTAATTTACCTTAGTTTAAGAAGTTTGTAAGCTACGGAGTGATGACCACGCATTTTGGTCCGATAGATTTACAAACATTTGAACATTTTTGCTGCACTGCCTGTCAACTTGGGTAATGTGTTGGTCGCTCATTACTAACCACAGGGAAACTAATATTGACGCGAATATAATTGGTACGTATACTTTGGAGCTGCTCACAGTTGTTATTACGCGGGGAAATTCAATTTGTGGGCTGGTTAAGATTGTAATTGAATGTCAGGGTCTTAACCAGTCACTCAATCGAGTTTTTATTCCCTTGTTTGTGAAAGTAATACCACTTTGCTTAGGATGTTAAATAATATTTGTATAGTTTGTTTTTCTGTGTAATCAATTTTGCTATTCAGTTAGGATCTCAAATGAGTTCTAAATTAAATGACAAAAGAATAGCTTCTGTCTGGAATACATCATTTAGTAGTTTCCTGTTACACAAAATCTTTTTGGACAGATTCACATAAATTGCATCTTGTGTCATATAATTCAGTAATGGAGAGAGTAAAATTGACAAAGTGCTGAATCAGCTGTTCACTTTGAAACTGAAATGCCAACGTGCTTGAGCTGAATGAAAATGCAGAGGTTTGAATATGGTAATGATAATTCCTTGATAGTATCATAACGCACCTGACCAACGCGTGTTACATAGATCCCAGAATAAAATCAGGCGATATTTAATTGATTACTAAAATCACTTCAGTTAATTTCATATAATTAATATGACTTCTCACTTTCTATGTTTAGTGTTAAAAAAAAAAAAAAAAAAAAAAAAAAAAAAAAAAAAAAAAAAAAACACATGATGGCTTCCCATCCACTTAAAAGATTTTAATAATTCTTAAAAAACCAACACATTACAAGCTGGGTTTTTTTTTTACAGTTTAAACACAGGTAACTTTTAGGGTATAACGCTTTTATGTTCTTATTGAAAACTGTAATATGTAGGCTATGACCTATTGCTTGTAAGTTTCTACTGAAGACTGAAAGTTTGAAAATGGACGAAATGTACCAAAATTAGTCACATGTTGCAAATAAATGTACTACTGGGATGGTGAAGAATATGAAGAAAACCTCATAGTTGTGATTCAACATTTTATTCTGTTACTAGCTACAGGCAGTTTTAATAGTGGGTCTCGAAGTATGATTTTTGAATGATACATGGAAAACAAAGACAAGTCATGCACGAAATAAACCACACACTGCAGTGTAACTAAAAAACAAAGAGTACAGCTTGCAACACGATGCTTCTTGTTGCAGCAGGCGTCAAGTTAATCACGTAGCCGTGTTAGCTTGACACCAAAATTACTCGTTAAGCAAAATTACAAATTTGATCGTATATCTGGGCTTCAGAACAAGATTTCGTCACTAACGTGATTAATAGTTGTGGTAGGCAGGAAAACCCACACATGCCAACAAAAAGTACACATTACATATGGGAGGTAGTTTATTTTACGTAAAACAACAGGTTACCATTAGAACCCCGGCCGAGGCCAGTGACGTAGTCTTGCCAATAAAAACGACACCCTGATGAACTGACCATCATTGTAATCAAAAGTTTTTTTCTGACGTCCTATTGTTATCACCTCATACGTTCTGAAATAATTACCTTATTGGGTTTATCAATTTGCACGTGCATTCGCTGATATATGTAGTTATTCTTTTGAAAAAAGCGTTGCGAATAGTTAGTTCTCTATTAAATTGAAACGTCATGCCACATGCTGAAGGTTGAACCCATGACAGTGGAAATGATGTAAGCGAAACTTGTTTGCTTTCATAATTATGACTATAGTAACGATACAATTTTTCTTAAATGTTGGAAATTGTATCTAAGGTTTGTGGAAAGTCCCTAAGTTTTACAATTTTTTAGTAATGGTTAAACAAATCACGAAGAAAGACACAAAGTACTAATAGATATTAACTGCCCGGGGACACAGAATTACGTCGACGGAAAAAAAGTTGAAAACTGATGTAGATCGGGATTAGAACTCCGATGATATACTTGCTACTTTAGGGACTGATGACCCGGTAGTTAAGTCCCATAAGCTACACAAACATTTGAACATTTGAGTCGCATATACACAGCTCAAAACATTTAAGGGATCAGGTGATTATATATATATATATATATATATATATATATATATATATATATGGTAATGTATTTTATTGAGATTTTGCTTACAGTTTTAATTTGTGTGTGATACAGAATGATACTTTACTGGCTCAGCTCTTTACTTGATGTTTATTATGGCGTTTACTGTGTACAAGGTACGGGATCAGGTGAGATATCATACAAAAAATACATATGGTGACGTATTTTATTCAGATGTTGCATACAATTGTAATCTGTGTGTGATACAGTATGGTATATTGCTTGCTACCATAATGGTGAAAAATCCATTCTCGTTGCCCTCAAATATGTTGTGTGAGCACCTCGAACGGTCAGTACAGTTACACACCTCCGTGGGATTCTCAGTATGAGGTTAATCCACTCTGAAGGAATATTTGATCATTCTTCCATGTGTACTATATTCAGCTTTGAAGCCGTTGTGGGTCGTGGTGAGCTGGTTACAGCGCATCTCACAAATGCACCCCAGACATGCTACTTCGGGCTTAAGTTCGGTGACCAAGCTGACCACTCAATTACTTCAATTCCTTAGGCTTCAAACGTTGTCCACGAGTGTTGCTCTGTCAGGACGATCTTTATTGTCTACCAGAAGGAAACCATGTCCTATGGCACTAGCATAGATCATAACAAAATATTGAAGGATCTCGTCCCTACATCTTTGAGTAGTCAAAGTGCCATTCTGAACGACGTAGTCATAATACCGCGTGTCTTAAAAATAGATTAGTGAGCAAGTAAGACTTCAAAATATTATAAAAAAGAAATGTTTTTTATAAACAGGTGGAAATTAATATTTTATTTTACCCTATAATAAATTAACAAGAAAATAGAAACAAATTAAATGTACTAATTTCATCATTATTACAAAAAGTTTTAAGTTAAACTAAAAATCTCAATATAAAACCTAAAATAAATATAAAATCTAAACAAAAAGTAATTGAAAAGTAATCAAAAAATCGCTGTTTAATACGTACGCCTGCCGACACCATTCATCCACAATAATAATATGGTGATGGTTTCTGCACATAATCAGGATCGTTTCACGATCTCGTAAGATGTGGTAAGCAGGATAATCCGGCTGAACACAAAAACTTGACATATCTATGAACAGAACCAGGCGCCATTCGTTACGGCTCCAATCGTTCCTTTGCCCAGTTTCTGCTGCCTAAACGATGACGTGGTTTCAACGGCACGAACTCCATACGCCTGCGTGCTTAGAGGCCACATTCCCAAAGGGGATTTCAGACTGTTTGTGTTGTTATTGCGCGATCTGTCGCTGCCAGGACGACGTGTTGCATCTGTTTTGCATTCAGCCTCTTGTGTGGACGGGCTGTAATCAAGAGATAACTTGGTGATTTTACCCGTGGCCGAACTTCGCCTTGCCTTCTTCCAACAGTTCCTGTTGTCTGAAATCACTTCCAGGTCATGGATATTTCACTTTTGGATACTCCAATAGCTACAGCCACCTCGCTCTGGGTCTGTTCTACTTCCAACCTTCCTATAGCTCTCCATGCCAGAGCTTTGGGTAAGTCACGTTATAGCATTGCACTACGTGCTCACTACAGTATTTGAACGCAACTGCTTGTGTTATGCGTTTGGTAAATACAAGTCAACACCAACGCCCTCTGCAGAAATTTTCTGTTATTACCAGTATCTAGGTTGCCTTAATGATGCAGTCTGCATTCCGTTTATCGAAATAAATAGATATCTCAACTGAGACCGTAATTGTTTTGACAAATGCATACGGCTAATCACTATCTGCACTATCTGCTTTTACACGGATTTGAAGTATAGGAGCATGCTTGTCAAATAAACGATAGTCGGATTTCTGAATATTTGCTGGCATAAGATCTCTAACGAGTCGAATATTAGAGCTTCAATGTCAATATGTTATTATTTATAGGAGGGCTGAATGGAGCACGCCATGAATATTGCATTGTATGCCGAGAGGCCTGAGGCTAACGTGTGACCTACACATGTCACTTTGTAGATCTTTTTCTTTGCGATCACATAAATAAGAGTAGTTTATAATGGCATAATGTTGATATTGTTGGAGTTAAACAATCTTCTTAGGTTTATTGCGGACTGAGTGTCTCATATGATATCTATGTTTAGGTCTTCCATCACAATGACATGTGACATTTGTAATTTAGTAAATGAAATTACAATTTAAAAGAAGACCATGCTGATGATCTGTGGGAGCTCACCTTATTTACCGTGCTCTGCCACTACTTGCCGCATCTATTGACAGGATTTGCCTTCTGGGTGGAGTACCTTCGCCCCATCGCGGGGCGTATTTGGAGCTTGGCGATTGCTGTCAGTTGGCGTTTTAACTTAGAGCTGCGTTTTGGATGACAGCTCGGGTCGGCACAATTGTGTTTGTTTGGGACGACTTGTGATGTTTGCTGTGGATGACTGAAGCCCATAATTTGGTCAAGATACTGAGGGAATTTTTGGTTATATTCAAATGGTGTCTCGGCATGCCACCGAAGTCGGCAACTATGCTGAAATTCTGTGTTATTTTGAAAGTGAGGAGCATTATTTTTGGTGACAGTGGCTCCTTGGATTCCAGGAATCACCTTACACCAGATGAATGTCTCAACATTTCATATGTTCCTTCTATATTAACTTTAGTTACTATTCTGTGCGCGTTGGTGCCGAGTTGTCATCATTTGATTCACTGAGGTTTTCGCGTCTGAGTTCAAATGAACTCAACTGAATTGGTTTCCTACCATTATTAAATGGTACCTTGACTAGCACTGTGCTTGTAGTGTTTACCATCTAATTTTGCTGAGGTTTATATTGTGGAGAGAAAGATGGTGATAACACCTGAGGTAAAGTAAAAGAAGGAATTGCTGACTTCGGTTAAGTAGTAAACTCCCGTTAGGAAACTCATAACCGGCTTAATGTGGCTAAATCGTTGATTTTTGAGGGAACAAGTTTTATTTATTAAATGGATTGGGAGGGCCGTAGTTTTTCTTAACAATTTGAGATACATACGTGATTTATGTTTTCACTGGTAAGGAACTGAACACGCTGTAATTATGTTCACACGTTGTGTTGCATGTGGACCCTGTGTCCACTGTGTGTGAGGCCAGCACCACGGTGAAGCCTGGCTTGTTGAATCACTCCGAGTTTCAGAAGTCTCTCACGCCCATCTTTCGGCGGCTTTTACTTGACTTAAGATTTCTTCTTTCTATCTTGAGAGAGCGCCAACGAGTCGTGTATCGATATTGGTTTTAAAGATTTTGCCATTGGCCTTCTGTTGTGAATTTGTTGAACTGATGTTAAGGCAATGTTTCCTGGTTAAGTTACAGTTCACACCTAATTTGATGCCAATTTAGCAAGTAATTTCAATTCGAATTGCTTATATTTATGCTATCGTATTAGTTGTTTCCTTATTTGCTTCTTGTCAATAAACTGATAGTTTACTTTCGGCAAATTGGTGTGTAACGTTGTGTTTCTGGGCTATGTAAATAATATGGTGATTTATGTCTTCTGTTTAACTCCTTGCTGTTTAGCATATTAAAGTATAAATTTCTATTGTCACTATCTAATGGTGTCTGTTTTGCATTTCGCTCTCTGCATATATTAGTTAATAAAGTTAAAGTATAATATTAAAGGTAGGATCTTTAACTCTGCCCAATTATTTGTTAATGAAGTTTAAATCTAATCTTAAAAATTTTCTAATTTTTATACTCCACACAATTGTAACTGAAGCTTAAATCTCGTTTTAAGAGTTTGCCAGTGATGCATTGATTAATGTATGTTTATGATGTATTTCCAAAATAAATTGTTACTACATGTGATGGAACAACAAACGACACGTTCCTGGTTCAGCCCTTCCATGTAGTTTCCTGGTATACCTACCTTGCTTCTCGTTTTTGGTGATTTAAATACAACGCCACTTATATACTTCTGGCTACATACATTTATGTCAGTGAACATAAATTCAGCCTGTCATCAGAGGGGCTTCATGTGCTTAACTTTTTGGATTTGAGATTCACTTTTACGTACACCCTAACACCTCCATCGCATTTGTATGAAAGGCTTTACGAAAATAAAATTAGAAATGATAAAACGTCGTACTAAAAACGTTCATAAGTTTGTAAATATATTGGACCAAACTACTGTGGTCATCTGTCCCTAGGCTTACAGTCAACTTCAACTAAGTTAAACTATTATAAGAGAATTTTTCACACCCATGCTACAGGGAGGATTCTAACCTCTGAATGTAGCAGCTATGCAGTTCCTGACGTGGCGTCTAGAGATGTAGAACCATTACCATATACCTATAATACTGAAATGGATAATATGCATTAAACATATTAGAACGAAAAAGTATGTATGGACTTGAGTGAATGAGACAAACGTAGGGAATGAGCTGTTTATAAGATATTTATAATTTCATTTTGGAGAATATTTAGAAGAAATCATAAATTTGAGTACATTTTTGGAAGTTATTGAGTAATAAAATGAACATGAAATACTACTGGAGGGCCAATTATATTATATAGAACTAAATTATGATAATGTCAGTTTGGATCCGTTCACGTACAATTACAAGGATAATGAAGTGCAAAATGACACAGCTAAAATTAGTTTTGTTGTAGCATTCACTTCAGCAAATGCAAGATAAAGATTAAATGACATGTTAGGTAAAGTAGGAAAAGGTGTTCATATATTTTTATTTGGACACCATACTATAAAGGAATAGTAGTGAAAATTGCTATGGTAAAACATTGTGTATTACAAAAATTGGCTACTAAATTAAGAGATTATAAATTAATTACAAATTGACCTTATAAAGATCTACAATATTATTTTGAGAAAATGTGGAAGATACAGGTGTACACAAAGAAATTCAAATTTGAATTCATGGCAGATGGTTCATCGAACAGGTTTCATTATATTTCTCTAGTGTTCCATTTACTAATAGAAATCTTCTGGATGGTGAATCCAGCATCAGATCAATAAAGATATATCAATACTACAATTTAATCAACAATTGCTGGATGCTGAATGGTGATGGGGAATCTATAATAAGATCAAACAGAAATATTAATATTAAAAATTTGATCAACAAGACTTTTAAGAAGGAATTATAATTTCAGTATGAGAAAATAGGTTTTGTACAACATATTGCCACAGTACCATATCTTATTTAAATTATTTTTAAAAATTTATTTTGTGTGATTGGATACTGAAATACGAAAGATCAAAAGTAATTTGTTTAGAAAGATTAGTGAATTATATGTGTATGTTTTAATAATATACAGGTTGTGAATATACGAATAATAGATTTTGAGACAAGTTTTGTATGGAGAAATCATTAAACATTAATTTGCAAAACAAATATTCAAAAGTAAGTAGTATTAGGATTTTCAATACTTTCGTGAATGTAATGTTAAATTCAGATGTAAGGCAAAGAAGAAACTTACACTGGATAAAATATATTTGTTTTACTTAATAAATTCAATGGGGATGCAAATACCCATTGCATGTGATAGAAGATAAATATAAGATGTTCATTAAAACAAGACGTGAAGCATTTTTCAAATCTTCTAAGTTTAGTAACTGATGGCAACCATTCTCTTGATTTGATAAACCAAAATGTATTATTCTCCATCACTGGATGGTTGCCTGTTGCTGCAACTGTGGTTCAAATTTAGTGAAAGTCCAGCTCCAGTTGCATTTATTGGTGCTTTATTTAAGCCCACACTAAAAAGCAACGTTGCTTTCTCTACAGCATAACGTCTGTCACACTTGAAAATGGCCTAACATAGAGGCCGAAACCGGTAGTGTGGGCTTAAATAAAGCACCAATAAATGCAACTGGAGCTGGACTTTCATTAAAAATGTATTATATTGAAAACACCTACAGTAATTGTAATCTCTGTATATTTTTTCATGATGTATCGATCATGCATTGTTGTATCTGATATTACAATGTTTAATAAACACTGTACAATTTCTGTTTCAACGTTTAATATTTTCAGGGCTAGTTGTGACACCTCTTATCAAAACTAAATAGAACATGAAAATAATATAGTTTGCATGTAATACTTTAATGTTAAAATAATGAATATGTTGTATTTTTAAATGTCTTTGGTTAGCTGCTTAATATGTTTCATCAATTCAAAGTTCGTTTTCAAGAGCCCAACAATATGTTCATGAATTACAAATTAAATTACATCAGTAAGTGCTCATGAAATAAAAGAACACTGTTACAATTAAACAAAGGCCATAAAATAATTTTAATGAATTCAAGATGATCATTATTGTAGACTAAAATTTTATTTCATACTAGTACTCTCAGAAAGAAATTCAATTTATTTACAGTAGTTAAGTGGGTACACTGAGGGCAGTTGCTAAGTATTAGACAATTGCTTTTAATTTAATAATAAAACGTTCATAATTAATATTTTATTGAATACAATAGAATTTTAAGATACCTAGCTTAATAAAATTGTATCTTACTTTTATTAATAAAAATATAGGTAATGTTAAATTACAAAAAATTAAAAAATTAATAATTTGTTTGACAACACTTCACAAATGTACTCCATGTATCCAATTAGTATTGGTGATGATATTGCATTTCACTGATGCTTGGGATTACTACACCAGGGCATTTCAGTAGTTTTAATTGTACCTGTGGTAGCCGAATGGACAATTTTTATTTATCTACTGCAATAATCTGTCAACTGATGCTAATCCCAGGACTTTTACTGATCTCAGTTCTATTTACATTACTGTAAAATAACAGAAACACTGGTGAATTTACATTCTTTGGTAATGGCACATGTCGAACATTGCTGGTGAGATAATGGCAGGAAGTAGCCGATAGTGCACAGCTAGTGGTGAAGGGGGAGTACCTTCTGGTTTACACAACATGTCTGGACCAGAATAATCCCATCACTTATGTCAAAATGATGGACTATTGATGGGGCCAGTCTCTGTATGTAAAGATGGAAGTCAATATGGAGAATCGAACTGAGTTGAAAGAGGGACATACTGAAAAATACAAAATTAAATCAGAAATTTCCTTACTGACCTATGGCAAATATGCATCTACTAATGAGCGTAGGAACATTAGGCGCATCTCATGAACCAACAACATTTTAAATATCTTATGTACTACAAAAGTTAATTTCCACCGCAAAATTAAACTTAAAGTTTGAATGCATCATGCACTTTCAACAACTATGCCTGTGATTAACCTATAAACCTCAAGCTATTGTCTTAAAATCAACACATTTTAACTATTCAGTTAAGGATTTATTGCAATTATTATAGTATTTGAAATACTGTCAAATCATCATTTCCTGCATAGTTACTCAGCAATTGCGTGCAGCACACAAGAACTTCTTTTCGTCTTCTTAATATATCTATTTAAAAATAATTGTATATTTTGCCATTGCATTTATGTAAATATGACTGGTCAAGCTCATGAAGACTACCTTGGCTATTTATGTATTTCTTTCATTACTTGTACTGCTGATAAATAGTCATAAAGTTACTCATTGTTAATAACTTTTCTATTTAATATTGTAAAATGTTAAGTTAGTGTGGAAGTGATCAAATGTAAGTCAAAACAAATCTTTTCTGTTAAGAACTCTGCTACCTTTGCAGGTAAGACGATCACCCAATGAGAAAGTGCTCAGTTGGGACTGCAGTCGACAAGTAAAATACTTGGAAGTGTAGTGGGGAGAACACTTTGTGGGCTTCAACGACACTCCTATGTCTCCTCTTACAAGAATAAGAACATTTCAGGTTGGTTGCAGTTCTTCGTTTGCTGCAGTGTAACTTTTGCAGATTATATTTATGATCTGTAAGGGAACAGTGTATGTGATTCCATATGAGAATTTGTGACTGTTGATAAGTTACATATCACACTAAGAGTTGAACTATTTTGAGCTGATGATTAATGTACGTTGTGTGATCATGAAATGGACTTAGTACCAGAGTGTCGTAATTGATTTCTTAGTTGGGGACTTCGCTTCTATTGTCATAACACAGTTAAAGCATCTGATCCGATAATTTTAAAAGGTGTTCGTCTAAAATACAATTTTTATTTCTGTTGGACTACTTCAAATAGATTAATCACGCATTAAAGTAAACATCATTCAAATGATTACGTCTTCTCTAAATCGTTTTCAAACGTTATAATTAAACCTCTTGGCTATGTGTAGAGTGTCTGACTGGAAGATAACGGGTACGTGGTACTATTTGCAGCTAATGTAGTTGCTGAGCATCAAAGCTGACATGTACGACACGGCCCTTAGACAACATCGAGTATTATTTCATTTACTGAACCGTACATGGTCCAATACGTGACTGTTGTGTTGGCCTATTCAACTAAGTGTGGTCAGCAAGAGAAATCACGTAAAGCTGCATTACCTTTAACTATGTACCCAGTGGGTGCATCATTCTCGCCCTATATGGAAGCTACATGCTTTACATCTCATGTATTTCTGTCTTAAAGATACGTGTGAAAGCGGGAAGCGCATTATCTCTCAATTCCAGAATAGTGGCTTGCAACATCTAAACACGGTTTGCCGATGAAAAAGCGGCGGACAACATCTGAAAACGCATCATAAAGGATGTGGTCATGTCGTGCCTGATGTATGGCCTTCAATAATGTGACCTGTCCAGACTCCTTGAAGTACTAAACATAATTGAGCAAGTTATTCCTCGAGGTTGAACTATAAGAATAAATATGGCCAATAACGAAAATATAACCATGTATCACCACGCTGTGTTGCAAAACAGTACGTAATAATGAAGAATATTATTTTTCACAAATAATTTCTTTTCTCTTTTGTGGAACTGCGTAGCACAAAACCGATGAACTACCTATGTAAAGTCAGGAAATTTGCTTCGCTTAAATACAGTACTTCTTTCAACAGAGCAGCATATGACTTTGTATTCCCTTGAATAAACCCTAGATGTGGGCACGGTATTTAGTGCGAGAATTCTGCCATAAAAATGTACAAACTAGGGCAGCACCTTAGGCTATCTCGGATACATACTGAATGTGTGAAACATACGTACATCCACGACTGGCAAACATAGTTCACATTAGTTGTAAACATATTACTTATGAAGTGGGAATTAAATATGTAACTCAAATTCATCCCACAAAAAAGTTCCCTGAAGCTTACTGCGTAAATCGTGTAAATTATCGAAGTTACTAACGCAATAAATTGATGATATTCGACGAAATTTCAACACAGTAACTTGGCGTCTTTATTATGCCATGAAAGTAGCCGCTTTGCTGATTCGGTCCCATACTATGTCTCGGCAGTGTACCAGATGGAAAATATATTGACGGGAGTCAACTAGGGCTGTCACGAATATGCAGGATCAACGTAAACAAACTGGAACCTGAGGCTCAGATTATGGTGCGAGCAGACAATGTAACGTACAGAAGACCAGACGACGCCTGCCGTCTCCGGAGTGTGATGTGACGTGCGCGGACATGATACGCCGCTCCAACTCCAGCCTGGTGCGGCAGGAAGCGCGAGTCGCAGACGTGCACGGAATTGAGATCTGCAGGGGATGACAGGAGCGCGGGAGAAAGCAGCGACGGGCGCGAACTGCATAAGGAGCGGCTGCGGCGTGACGAGCGTAATGGGAAGGCGCGTGGCGGGCGCGGGCCTAAGAGCGAACGTCTGGAGGCGGTGGCAGCCGCGGCAGGCGCGGGCGGCAAGTGGGACGCCCTCTGGGGCGCGGGCGACTAACCGCAATGTGTAAGCCTTAGAGACGTATAGCTCGTCACAGGAAAACCTAATTGTATTTAGTAAGAAAGAAATGATGATGACTCCGTGTGGCAATTTTGACCGTTACATCCCAGCGAGGATCGTGTTTGGCCGGCATGGAGCAAGTCTTTAGGTGACGCCACTGAAATGACGATGAGTACAACGTAACACCCAATCTTCTAGAGGAGAAAATCTCCGATCTGACCGTGAATCTATCCCAAGCCTCATGCCTGACAACCCACCACGCTGTCCATGGACTATGGACTCGAACTAAGAAACAAATGTAAATGGCGCGTAGCATTATAAGGTAAACGTTATATACCTTTAAACGCAATTTATCCCATTTTTTGTTTTTCTTATTTAGATGCATAGCTGCATGGTAAGTTGATTACGAAATATTATTTCATATACCAGGGTTGTAGCTTAAATAGTAGCAACTACTTATTCACAACCGATACGAAAGTGTTACACATTTGCACTTGATACTGTCCTTCAAAGCAGTCCTGAGCTAACACCAGCGAGATGCAAGGCATAGTATTCATGATCAGAGCCTGTTCTGTTGATGGTGCGGCTGAAGCCGTCTATTCTGTCGAATCTTTGGAACACTTCTGAAGCGAATGTTATGAAGTGAATCCTTCATCTTTGGATCAAGAGTATAGTGGAAGGTACAGTACTTCCCGGTCCCATCGACCGAACAGAGCAGCTACAGCTTGCGCTGTATGCGCCCGCGCATTGTCGTGAAAAATGACGGGTGAGTTGTGCAATAAGTATTACTGCTCCTTGTCGATCAATGTCTATTAATGTGGCCAAAGTATGAACTTCTTCTTCAGAGACACTAGGACGCCACAGTTTGCCGATCTTCATTGAAGGCTTTTAGCCAACGTGCCACTCATCTGTACGGCAATGCCGATTCCCCGCACCCTCTTCAAGACCTTGATGACACTGTCGTGCTGTACGACTTCGATGGTCGCACGCCGATGACGTGGACGGGCGAGTCCATTTGCTCGGAGGTAAGGTAGGAATGTAAAGAACGTGTGCTATTAGCGACAATAGTTGATCCCATTGAACAGTGTTTTGCCACTATTTAAGTTGCAACTCTCGTACAATAACAGGAGGTTGACATTTACTTACTAAATTTTTGCGATGAAGTACAGTTTGGAAGCGGTAATAGGTACGTGCGTACTATATAGTAAGACATTATGGCAGTGGCTGTGTTAAGCTTTTCTCGTGCGCGTTTACGTTTTGTTACCTACGCTGAGCATTCTTGTCCATTACTCACATACGACTTAGGCCAGCTGAGAGTGCGTGGATTTGGGTACTTTCTCTACCATTGTCACTTGCTCCTTTACTGCGAAGTGTACGATGAAATCTCTGTCTCGTCATTATCTTCTACATCTGTAACTACATACATACTCCGAAATCCACACAAAGGTACGCAGCGGATGGCTCTCAGTAACACTAGTAGTTACCTGTTTTCCTATTCTCCTCCCATATAGATCGAGGGGAAATCGAATGCTTGTATGCATCCATACTAGCCCTAATCACTCTAATCTTTGTTGTCTTTACGCGAAATGTAGGTTGGTGGCAGTACAATCGTTCTGCAGTTCGCCTCAAATTCCGGCCCTTTAAATTTCTTCATTCGTTGATATTCACGCAATATATGACTAACTGCGGTTGGGTAATGTTGGATAAACGGAATTAGAACCCGGGTCTCCTGCTTTCTAGGCAGTTCTGCTAACCCCAACATCACTGGGGACACCGCGATCATCACACCTGCACGGAATTACTCAAGTACGCCTCCCGTCAGATACAATTTCTACACTTTACTCTGTCCACTAGAACACAAATTCTTAGTTTTTGTATAGAATAAGGGCCTAGAAGTACCTCGGCACCGAAGAAATGATCATTGCCTTTCATGGGTATAATTATTATATAATATGGTGTTTGTTCTCTCGGACTTCTCGAATCTACCATTTACAGCCGGCCGTGGTGGCCGAGGGGACTGAGGCGCTTCAGTCACGGTCTGCACGGCCACTACGGTCGGGGGTTCGAATCCCCCCTCGAGCATGGATATTTGTGCCGTCCTAGTTCGTAAGTAGTTCATAAGTAGTTTGTAAGTTTAGGGACTGATGACTCCGTAGATAAGTCCCATAAGCTTTACAAACATTTTACCATTTACAAATATAGCTGCCAGTCTCTGAACTGCCACTATGTCCTCCTGTAAACAGATCCGGTGGGGATCGCAAACACTTGGCAATACGCAAGACAGGGCCGTAAAATCGTATTAAAGCGGTCTCCTCCACAGATGAATCACACCTATCAAAAATTCTCTTGTCCTTTTTTGAAACGAGAGTCCAGCATTTTCAGAATATCATGATTAAACAACGGTGGGCCTTTCCCATCCTTAATTCACTTTGTGCGCACATATGTTTCCAGCGATTTACTTAAATGCATTTAAATTTTTATTTCCAAAAGTCCTTTACGTCTGTCTTTTTACGTGATAAAGGTAGAAGGAAGCTATACGAGGCTAAGTCAATAATTATTTGCAAAGTAGCTATAAAATTTTATTGTAATGAAATACGAAACTTACAAGAACATCATTATTTTATTTAGTCTCCTTGTTTTTCAATGCACTTAGTCCATTGCTCTACAAGCTTCCTTATGTCCTCGGTTGAGCTGCGAGCTAGGAATGCACCGCTTCCTTCACTGCTTCGTCCGAGTCAAATCAACGGCCCCTTAATGGCTGTTTGAGTGGACCTAACAAGTGATAATCAGAAGGGGAATGATCAGGACTATATGGAGGATGATCCAGTACTTCGAATTTGAGTTTCTGGAGCGTTTCAGCAGTGTGGACAGCAGTATGCAGACGGGCATTGTCGTGCAACAACACTACACCTTCTGACAGCAATCCTCGGCGTTTGCTTCGAATTGCAGGCTTTAACCTGTCAGTAAGCATCTCACTGTAACGTACACTGTTTACTGTTGTGCCTCTTTCATCATAATGTTCCAGTACAGGACCTCGTGCATCCCAGAAAATCGTAAGCATCAATCTTCCTGCGGACGGTTGGGTCTTGAACATTTTCTTGTACGGCGAATTTGGCTGTTTCAATTCCATACTCTGACGTTTACTCTCCGGCTCGTAATGATGGATCCATTTTCGCCACGAGTAATGATTCTTTGTTACCTTAGCGATCCAAATGTTCTTTGCAGATGTCGAGGCGCGTTTGCTTATGCAACGGTGTGAGTTGTTTTGGGACCCATCTTGCACAAACTTTACGAAACCAGAGTCTGTTGTGAATAATTTCGTGGGTAGAACCATGACTAATTTGAAGACGATGAGCCACTTCATCAATAGTTAATCGTCTGTCTAAGAGAATCATTTCACGTGATCGCTCAATGGTTTCTTCATTTGTGGCGGTAAACGGTCGTCCGCCCCCTTCATCGTGCTTAACACTCTTGCGACCATTTCGGAATTTTTCAATCCACTCGTATATACATCGTTGTGACAAAACACTGCACCCGTACTGTACTGAAAGTTTTCTATGAATTTCGGCCCCTGATACACCTTCCGCCCACAAAAGACGTATCACTGAAAGTTGTTCTTCTTTGGTGCAAATAGACAGCGGAGCAGCCATGATTAAAAGCACGGCAGTGACAACGAAACTGACGTAGCAACTTGAAAATTGCAAAGATATAACAACAAATAAACAAAGCATGCGTCACTAACGTAAAACGACAATACTACCAACATAAACAAAAATATAACTAAATTGCGGATAATAATCGACTTACCCTCGTAAATTGGTTGACGGTTCCAGAAACATATGCTTTCTAAACTTTGACAACATCCTGTACTGTGAAGGAGAATGCCTGTCTTGGATGATCATGTGTGTGAGACTTTCTCGACACCTAAATGAACCAGTAACAAAGTATGCTACTCGCCTTTGCATTGTTTCTATGTGCTCTGTCTGTTGCTGACCGACACCGAACATCAATTTACAAGTATTTGTAGGAATGTTTTGTAACCTATTTCCGTTGTTGACAGACTACACTTCCTCAAGTTTACACTTCAGATTGCATCATATACATACTCCCAGATTCTTTGTAACAGTAGTTACTTCCATTTAATATTCTGCATTAACGTTATTATTCACTAAATTATCTTTTGTTTTCTATGTATTCTCAATATCTGTTTTTATTGAGGATCAGTTGCCACTGCTTAACAAATTAACACGACATCGCAGATTTTCCTGCATTCCTCTGCAATTTTCCAGAATTATGACTTCTCGACACGCCACAGCTCCAGCCACGAAAAGCCTCCCGAAAGATCCCACGATATCTAGTCGGTCATGTAAATTATGTTCTTTGGATCATAATGGTCTTTTTTGTGGTTGTTGTGCTTTTGAAAACATGGAACTTTATTGATATGGAGTCTGTTGTTTCGGAAATTACAATTTCAGTTCGGACGCATTCAATTGCTCGATCCCTTGCGGGAATCCAGAATAGACTGCGCGCAAGGGTAATAAATGGGCAGGGGGTTAGAAGTTGAGATTTTGGGTGGAATGAAGGTGTGCCTGCATACCCCAATTGGTTAAGACGACCGCTGGCTTAAAGGGGGAAATCCGGTATGGAATCCCGGTCCAGCACAAATTTTAACATAGTCGTTGAGTTTATTTCAACGCCCTGAAACGGTCTAAATGTTAAAATATTTCGATTTCGTATAGTGACATTTGATGGAATTCTCCGTTCTACCATCTCCTTGCAAGCTTCTTCATCGCTCAGTAAGGTTCGCATCCTACATCCTTTTGAACCAGCATACTGCATTCGTTTCTGTCTCCTTATTCAGTTTTTACCCGACACACTTCTCTTCAGCACTAAATGTACGGTTCCTCGTTGTCCCAGAATGTGTCCTACTGTCGCATCCCTTCTCATAGTCAATATATGCTACAAATTTATTTTCACCCCAATTATTTTCATGAGTCTTCAACAGTCTCATTTACCACTACATTTGAAAAGCTCGTTTCAATTTTTAGTCTGACCTCCTTATTGTCCACATATCACTGCCGTCAAATATGTACAAATGATTCCAAAAGAAAACTTTCTAACATTTAAATTAATTTTCTATGTCAACAAATTCTACATTTTACATTTTCCATACTTCAAACATTAAAACTTCTTTTACAAACCAAACAGCAAAACTCATCTACAATTTCCATTTCCTCGTTTACTCATCTAATTCCCTAAGCATGCCCTCACTTTTCAGAATAAATTGCATTACTTTCCCTGTTTTGCTCATGTTAATGTTCACGTTACACTCTCCTTTCAAGACACTGCCCATGCTGAAAAGTCGGTGGCAAACTCGAAAATAGTTTTATTTATAGTCTTGATCGTCACAATTGTATATTTTTTTCTCGAAGTTGTGACTAGTGTCTGTATATTTCGTCCATTTTCAAACTTTTCGTCTGCGATTCAACCACAGGACATAAACTGGAACTATAATTCCGTTTCCATGCATCTTCTTGATTTCCTTCATAGCTTTCTCATTGTACTGTAAGTATTGAATAACATTGGGGAAAGACTAAATCTTACTTTTCTCCCAACCACAGCGTCGCTTCGATGGTACAACTGTGGTTGGTGCCTGTACAGGTTATGTATAACACTTCCTTCCATATATTCTCCCACTGCTATCATCAGACTTTGAAAGAGAGTATTACGGTCAACATTGTTAAAAATCTTGCTTCAAATCTACAGCTAAAAACGTAGTCTTTCTTTCTTTAACCTTTCAAGGTGATTCCTAAAGTGATTATAACTTCAAATACACCTAAATTTCACCTACATCCATATTGACCGTTCCTGAGGTTTTTCATTAGTCTGTAAATAATTATTATCTCACAACCATTGATTATTAATCTGATAGTTGTGTAACTTGAACGTCTGTTATCACATGCTATATTCGGAATCTCAATTATTACGTTCCTCTCTAAGTATACAGGTATTTCCACTGCCTCATATATCCAGCAGTCGTTGTACAATAGTTTCTACATGACTGGCTTTCCGAAAGATTTCAAGCGATTGAGAAGGAATACCATCTATTCCAGAAGCCTTGTATCAACTAAACTCTCTCAGTGTTCTGTCAAATTCTTCTTGTAGAATCGTATCCTGTCTCATCTTCATTTACTTCCTCTTAGCTTTCTATAATACTACACCTAAGATAATTTTCCTCGATTATAACCTCTAAATTTTCCCACCAGCTTTCAGATTCGCTTATTTTGATATTCATACTGCTCCTTTTCTTGTCTCTAAACACGTTTTTCATTACATCAGGTGAGTTTAATATCTCCTGAATTATCGAAAGATTTCTACTAGGTCTTGCCCACTGACCTATTTGATTATCCGCCACATAGACTATATAATCTCTCAAAGATACCGATTCTCTTTATATTGTATTACATGCCACTGTTTAAGGTGGTCGTTGCTTAATGCTCTTTCTCAATATCTCAGCAACTTTAGGTTCTGGTAATCTAATTTTTTGCATTTTCTTAAAGCTTTATTCTATAGTTCATAATCATTACGTTTTGTTGAGTGTCTCTATCTGAGCCTGAATATTTCCTATTGTTTAAAGAGTTTTCGAAACTATGTCATACAGTTATCTATGTTTCATTCGTGATACGCCACAAAGGAATTTCTCTTCAAAATACCTCTCTCCGTAAAAAATTCATACTGTGTTCTTTTTACTAGACATTGTTTGATATAATCAGTTGGCCTGATTTCGCATATCGTCGTATTTTATTCGACAGACGAACCGCACCAAATGCCTTCCCGTACGCAAGTGAGACGAATTTACTTGGGAGCCGGTGACTACCACTCTAGGGGTCTCATGGAAGAATAGACCCATATGGATTTCACACAATTAAGAGCCAAAGAAATCAATGTTCCAGGGGGTATGACATTATATCAATGGGTAGGTTGCAAATTGCTACCCGACGAAGATTCGAATCGTGATCTCATTCTTAATAGGGAGTTGCAGTTTCTGTTTTAAGAAAGGTGTCCAAATGAAATGGTATGAAACATCATAACAACCGGTTGAAATCTGAATATACTGCTTCTGGATACCTACTCTCAGCAGGAAAGGTGACGCTCACTGTCGAATTCCTTCAACGAAAAACCCATTAGTAGTGAGACATTCCGTAGTCTATGCAAGTGTATCAGGGGCGAACAGCCTCGGCTGCTCACGGAGGGAGTAATCCTGCTCCATGATAACGCGCGACCACACCTCTCCAGCGTCACACAATGTGTACTGGCCAACTTCATGTGGAAGCAGCTGTAGCATTAGTCCTACAGCCCGGAAATTTTACTCTGAGACTTCCATCTGCTTGGTCTGTAAAACAGTAAAATATTCTCAAAGGAAAGCGCTTCAGCTTGGACGATGAACTCAAGGACGAAGGACTTGGTCTTGTCCCTGCCACAGGAATTCTGTTCTGAGGGCAGGGAATTCTTCGGTTCGTTAAACTAACACCACCCACATACAAGGCACCCCAACAGATCGTGTCACGTTACACCTGCCAGGCCGTGACCGCCAGCTGAGTGGCTGGATTTGGGGCAGAGACCACTGCATGGTAATGACAAGCCAGTCTAACGGCAGTCGCGGTCTCGTTGGTGTGACGTGACACGGGCTGTTGTCAGACCTATCTAGGTGATGTTGGTTGAACAGTTGGAGAATTGTGTTCAGGCCTCTGGTGAATTGAATAAAAACTTCATTTCTTACCCTTTCATTTGAACAACCCGCGTGGTTGTACTAGGAGTTGCAGTTGTCATTTCCATATCTACTGGGATACATCATGGTTATTCTGCAATGATACTTTCGTGGCCGGCCGCGGTGGCCGAGAGGACTGAGGCGCTCCAGTCACGGTCTACACGGCCACTACGGTCGTGGGTTCGAATCCCCCCTCGGGCATTGATATTTGTGCCGTCTTAGCTCGTTCATAAGTAGTTCGCAAGTTTAGGGACTGATGGCCCCGTAGTTAAGTCCCATAGACTATACAAACATTTGAATATTTGAACATACTTTCGTGCATGGCAGAGGGTCCATCAAACCATTTGCACGCTGTTTATCTTCCATTCACTCTCCAACAATACACAGGAACAAAGACAACCCAAATCTCTTTTTCAAGCTCTGATCGCACTTATTTTGTGTTATGAAAATGTTTCAAATGTGTGTTAAGCTTATGGGACTTAACTGCGGGGTCATCAGTCCCTAAACTTACAAATTACTTATCAACTAGCGTATCCTAAAGACGGCACTAATATCCATGCCCGAGGGGGGATTCGAACCCCCGACCTTAGTGGCCATGCAGATCATGACTGGAGCGCCTCAGTCCCCTCGGCCACCGCGGCCGGCTTGTGTTATGATTAATTCTATAAATGTAGCTGGCAGTGAACAATATACTTTCATACTCAGCCGCGTTGGAGTGGCATACTGCTCTAAGGTGCCTTGCTGCAGAACGCGTGGTTGCCCGCCATCGGTGGTTCGAGTCGTCCCTCATGCATAGGTATGTATGTTGTCCTTAGGATATGTTCGTTTAAGTAGCTTTTAAGCCTGAGGACTGATAACCGCAGCAGTTAAATCCTTTAGATTAACAAACATTTGAACTTTTTTTTAATATTCGATGGAGAAAGTCAGCGATTCAAATTTGGTAAATTGATTTCGCCGCAACGTAAATGCCTTTTTCTACAGATTCCTACTGCAATCCTGTATTGATTCTGTGACACTTTGTCGCTAACGAGATTAGAAAACGACTACCACTGTTTTGTATTCATTCAGTGCCGTCCGTCAATCCTGGCTGATACGGATCTCACACCGAACAGTAACACTCCAAACTAGGACGGACGAACGTACTGTATGGCGTCGAATTGCATATTCTAAGTGTTGTGCTAATGAAACATAATCTTTGGATTGCTTTCCCACAACTTTTCATATACTCGTAATAGGAATGTGTAAGTATTTAGTTTACGGCTTTAAGACTCCACTAGCAACCAAACCTTGGTTTTTCACTTTAATAGGCACAAATGACAACATAAGCAGCGACCATCGGTCCAAGTGATTCATCTATGCGGGCTGCATCCTTGAGGACCAGATTTGAGAGTTGTCCTGTGTCAGGCCCGTTCTGTTCAATTACTTGTCGACCTCGCTTGGTCAACTTGGTTTATTTCGACTGCAATGGTATTAGGTATCAACCCTGAGAGTGTCTTTCAGTTTCCTACATCTAACTCTTTTGCCCAATATTTAAGGTTGAAGACCACACCGGCGGTCATGGCGAAGAAGGACTCATATACGGCGCAAGTGGATCCGTACTCTTAGGGATAATAAACGCAGATGGTGCCGTTTGTTCTGCAGAGAAGCAGCTAAAAAAGACGTATATATCTTCGCATTAGGGGCGGCCAATTTTTCTCACTGCCAGAGATAAAATGCGTGACGGCAGGCTACGTGACATGTCGGCCGTAAAAGGCACAATCTCACGTCCTTCAAAAAATGTTGTCTCATATATTAGGAACAAGTCAAGGAAGTCCTCTGAAAGCGAGGCACTTTGGAAGGGCCTAGTCAACGTGAAGTGTGGAACAGTTAGCATCGCAAGGGCGGCGACGGCTAAATAAACCGGTCTCGAATCTCTAACTCCAATCATTGAATGAGCAGAATATGTCTGGGTTCTCGAGCGGAGGCACATTCAGATCTGTGTAATTCAGCAAACACGATGGAACGAAGAAGAGTATTACGGCATTCTTCGTGGCAACGAACCGATATACAACGGCTTCCACAGAAAAACTAGAGGCGTTGGTCCTTATGATTTCAACGAAGTCTGGTGGTTATGTATATGACACGATGGTCGACTTCCTAAAAATATTTCGTCTTAGATAAGCAGCAAATTCACTTCTTCAGTGCCTATGGTCCACAAATTGGACTGAGTACAGAAAGTAAAGAAGCCATTTTTGGTATAATTAACGAGAAAACCACCGAAATGTCACCTGAAGAGTAACTCATCGTCAGTGTCAATCTGAATGGTTATGATGGACAAGAAACAGGAGCTCACACAGCCCAAGATGGAGTGAGAAATGCCGACGGCTAACGGATTACGCAAAAACCTACGATCTAGTAATCACAATCAGGATCAAGAAACGATGATACTTCTAATCACGTACTACAGTCGCTAAAAAGCAACTCTGAGTGACTGTTCTTGTGAGACGTCGCGGAACTGACATGGTTGAGTTGTAAATCGTGACCTCCTTCGGGATTGTATGAATTCGTGTTGCCAAGTGTTTGCGACTCTATTGCCATATCGAAATTGGTGTCGACGTCTTTAGTCACTTCACAAATCGCGAGACTATACCTATAGATTTAAATTTAGCATTTAAGAAATTGTTCACAGAGAAGGACCATAGGAACATACCGTCATACAAAGGAGGAAGTATTACTTGGCAGCGAACCAGCTGAGAGATCTGAAGTCAAACAAGTCGCCTGGGACAAATGAAATACAATTTCACAAACTTTACTTTAAGGCAATTGGTCCTGTTCATAATGCCATAGTATAGGTTTTTCCCGTTTCAAAGAAACTCACACAATTAAAGAACATTATCATGAACAACGGAGTGCTGTAGAAGTCTTGAACATTTTTTCAATTTTAATAAAATAAATTTCCTTGAAGAGAAAAACTTTCTGTCGCGATAAATCAGAATACCCATTTCCACGGGATATCTCGCGAGCCATAGGTGAATGGCAACCACAACTCCGGATATTCATTGATTTCGGTAATGCGTTTGAGATGGCGCCCCATGGCAGACTGCTAACGGAGATACCTGCATATGGAATACTTTCGCTTGTATGTGACACGTTTGAATGGTTCTTCAATAACGACCGGTTATATTGTCCTCGACGGCCAGTGTTCATCAGAAACAAGGGTATCTTCAGCGGTGTTCCAGAGGAGCGTAAATGTAGCGCTAGTATTTTCTATTTATATAAAAGATCTGACAGTCAGACTGAGTAGACATTTACAGCTGTGTGCTTGTTATGCCTTGGTCTATGGGAAGTTGTGGTCATTGAGTGATAAAAGTAGGAAACGAGATTTACACAAGATGTCTAAAATGTTCAAATGTTTGAATAACTTATGGGACTTAACTACGGGGTCATCAGTCCCTAAACTTAGAAACTACTTATCAACTAGCTTATCCTAAGGACGGCACAAATCCATGCCCGAGGGGGGATTGGAACCCCCGACCATAGTGGCCGTGCAGACCGTGACTGGAGCACCTGAATCCCCTTGGCCACCGCGGACGTCACAAGATGTCTAGTTGATGTGACGAATGGCAGCTAGTTGATTCAGAGGAGAAGGAGAGGAGTAGGGAAAACTTTAATAGTGGTGAGTTTCTCGACACATTTACGCAACTTCGTGTCGCTGCGAGGTAGGTGAAAGACTTCACTTTATTGGCGTAACTAGCTGTAAACCTGGCGTTGCCCGGGTGTTTATTTTTCCTACACTCTTGTAGTCTAACTCTCTCATCGTTTCCACATTTCCCTCTCTCGGCAAACTTTTCTTCAACGTACCCTCTATCATGTACCATATAAACATTTATGTACACACTGATCTTCCTCTTGGTTTGAAGGTCATGTGTGCAAAAATTCATAAAGACTGCAGCAAAAATATGCACTTTGTAAAATTCCGTAAGTTAAAGTACCCCCCATCATGCACCGAAAGAACTTTTATACAGACAGTGACATTCCTCTTGTTTTTAAATTAGAGTACAAAATTTCATCAATATCGGAACAGAACTATAGATTTCTGTGCAACAGAAACGCAGGGTCACATTGAGAAACGCACTTTGTTCTTCTCAGATATTCCAGTTTTATTTCATAGAACCCTTGAGACATAAACAGTTTTGTTACAGATATATAATAAACAGCAAACAAATAATCTCCATATTTTATTACAAGAAGCCCGTTTATTGGTTAAAACTGAATTCCTTCAAATGGGTTATAATTTAAAAATACAATATATTTAAGAACTTGATCCAAAACTATCTGTTACGTAACAGATATTTTATACTGCACTTAAGGAAGTTCATTTTACATATTTTAAAACGTTGGTTCTGTATATACTTCATTTACTTCACACAAGTCGCTGGAATAATTTACTTCCACTCCAACTGTATTGTCGTTTGTACCACCAATTATTAGGTCTTCATAGTAAACCAAACGGCCTTTCTGTTGCCATTCTTGTCCAAAATGCTTGGTAAGTTGTCTATATTTTTCAGTTTCTCTTTCTTAACTTCAATAATTATTGGTATTTTGTTCATTCCAGAACACGACTATTCCATGGCCGGCCCGTCCATATAGGCAAACTAGGCAATTGCCTAGTGCGTTGGAATTTGGGGGGGCGGCAAATTGGTCGTGCGGTACGAATCCTCGTGAGCTCGCGATGCACTTTACTTTGCTGTTGCGCTGCGGTTCCAGGAGCGATGAATTCCCGGTTACTACACATAGGCAGAGCAACAGGCAAGAGGCAAGACGCAAGTCAAAATGTCTTTTCGACTCTTCAGAATTTTGCAAGTAAACATTTAATGAATAGACGAGTAGCAGTTTTGCAACCAATCATCCCGTGATCAAAGCTCGGTCGCACTCACGGATCCGTGCCGTCCGCCGCTCTGTAGTCTCTGTAGTGTACAATGACTTCTTCAATCAACAGAAACTAATTTTAAACCAAACATTTCCGCATCATTTTCATCAGATATGGAACCTGTCCGTCTCAGACACAAGAAAAGACAGTTTGGTTATGAAGTAGAAGATGAACCTATTTGTGACGAGCAAAATCATTTCAAAATTAATTTTTTATTTTGTAATGTTGAATACTGCAATAAATTCAATTGACGAGAGGTCTCATCAGTTTATCAACCTAAGTCTTATATTTGGATTTCTGTAAAAAATATACGATGCTGTTCTTGAAGAATGTGTTAATTTGGAAGTGTCTCTATCTCACAAAGACCCTAAATGTATTCATGCTATTGATCTGTGCAATGAATTACAAGTCATTGCCAGAAGAGTACTCAATAACTCAAGGCTGTTGCTTACTCTTCCTGTGTCTTTAGCCAGTGGTGAGCGCAGCTTATCGAAATTAAAACTGTAAAAACATATCTGCGAACCACAATGACTCAAGAAAGACTTGTGCGGTTGGCAAGTTAGTCAACTGAACGAGAAACAGCAGACACAATTGACTTAAAAGAGATTGTCTCAGATTTTGAAAAAGCCAAGGAAAGAAAAATGAAATTTGTGTGACCCTTAATGTAATGAAGCTTATAACTGGAAGCTATCACCAAAACCATTTTAAAAGACAAAATGTAAAATCGATCAGTAAGTAACATTGTATAAAAGTATATGAAGTGTTCCATTTTAATGGGGAAATATGTGTATGTAATATATATGTTATGATTATGTATTTTAATAAAAAGAGATGCAATGTGTATTTTACATTGATGTTTTATTGCGATTTTATTAAATGGGGCGTCATTAAAATAATTTGCCTAGGGCGCCGAATTTGTTCGGGCCGGTCCTGGTCTTTCCCTTTTTGCATACTCCTTCATATTGGACACATCAGTACTGTAATTTGGCTGACCTCTCACTAATATATTACCAGTTTTTCACTTTTTGATGAAGATACGTCTTGAAGGATTGAAACGGAATTGTCAAGCTCTTGGTGGTTTAATAGTTTCTTCTTTAAGACGCTTCCAGTCATAAGTTATTGTATCTTCTCCATGTTTTCTTACTGTTCCTGAAATAAAGCCAGATATTCTTCTGGAAGTACAATTGTGTCTCTCTTTCTCAAAAACATGATGAGGTGGGAGGTATGGATGTCCAACTACAGGAAAAGTCAGGTGAAGTTCTTTTGTATTACTTGGTGCATCATGGGTAAGCCAGTAAAAATCACTGTAAGCATAGAGGAATTCTTACTCTGCTCACCGCAGCCATCTGATATGAGCTTAACATTTTTCTCATCTTCACCGTATTTAGTAATACGCAGGCCTAATATACTGACGATGTAATTTCATTTGCTCCTTTTGAGGCATCGCTTTCTTTCCACACCTAAAGAAACACATTTTCCTTACTTAGAATTCTTTTTTAATATCCTGCACAGAGAGTGAAATTATAATAGTACAACTGCCGTGAATAATATGCAGCTTGGTCAGGCACTTTAGGCATTTTTTTTTTTTTTTTTTTTTTTTTTTGTATTCATATGAAAATTGCACTACTTCTTTTTCTGGTGTCTTTAATATATCTTGCCTTATCTCTTAGTTTATGTATTCTCAGTTTAGTAATAATTTGAGTCATCTCATTTTCATCGTTAGTTACCTTCAGCTTTTCTTGTAACATAATGCACTTAAAACATTCATCTCTTGCCGGATTTCCGAATCCAACTTTAGAATTCTGGTTTAATAAAGCACTGGAAAGTCTCCTTAACGTTTAGATCAGCAGCGAAAAAATCATTCTATTGACTCCATAATTTTGCAATATTTAAATGAGATGAAAGCTACTGTTTGGCTGTAACATCACTCCAGCAGTAGTTTGTTTCAACAACATGAAAACTTCCCAAGAACCGTTTCATAGATTATTTTCTTGATTCAAATGCCTTTCCTTTACGGTCTCCACATCGGAGCTCTATAGGAGCTAAGCCTGTTATAAAATATCTTTTACCGACACGTTGCATTCTGTCCGTAAACAACTGTAATATTCCAAGGAATTTGTCTCTGTAAACTGGAACTAGCATTCCATTCTTACCTGGAGCCAGCACAGCTTTCTTCACGTAATATTTAATGGAACATCCCTTCATTTCCTTTGATCCAGGTTCTTTTCTTGATCGTCGTCTTGCAGGAGGGATGGCTGTAGTATACTTCAAAATCAGACAGTCCTGTATAGTTTCTGCAGAAGTAACATAACATGTTGCATGGAAATGCTTTATATCAGGGAGGGTAGTGAACTTCACTAGAAGGCTGCTGATTTATGGGCACAAATAGGAGGTCTCCGTGGTTTGAATTGTGATTGCCTGAGACAAAAGTTAGGTAATGTTTCTGCTTATCTGAATGTATCCATTAATCAAAAGACATAAAACAACTTTACATAAGCATTCTTACCTTTGTCGCTTAGTTTTATTTTCTCCCCAGTTGGCTTCATTTCTCCCTCTTTTACGTTCTCTTCCAGGAGCAGATTTCGCTCTTTCATCCATTTTTGAGTCTTCTTAAAATTAACTCTAAAATGATGTTACTTTAAGCGTTATACAAACAGCATTGATTATAGGAAAAGCTTCCACTCTGACAATCACAATGCCTGTTTACACAATAATGTGTGCAGCCTAATCCAACTCTGCCAACAGTTACAGAGTTCCGTTTTTGCAATACAAACATAAATTCATTTTAAAGTTTTAAAATATTTGTGGCCAGTTCTGATGCAACACCTGTAGCTTATCTAATATTTTATATGGGACTATGGGCTAGTTTTGATACGAGCAGGACAAAGCCCATCATGTTTCTTATATGCACATGAACATGGACAGTTTTGTTACTAATTTTCAACTTTAAGGCTGCTGTTAAGGGGCTTAGGAACAGTTTTGCGTAAAAGGTATAGTAGGATAATCATGGCTACCAATAGTTTTGAATTTCAGTGCCATGTAATTGTTTTTAATAGTGGACATAGCCAGTTTTGATTCTAGGCCTCTCAGTTGTAGTTTCATGTAGTTAGTTTTGTAGAGTTTGTAAACTGTAATATTTCAAAAAATGACGTCGAATAACTTCCACTTTTAGTATGTGTTTTGTTTTTAAACAAGCTATCACGATTTATATTTGATGTTAATATTATCTTATGATTCGGTGGTTGGTTGGTTGTTTGGGACAGGGGTACCAAACCGCCTAGGCCATGAGTCCCCCTTGGGGAGGGGAAGGAGTGAGGATAGGAAAGGTGGGGAAAGGAAATGTAGTCCAGGGACGAAAGAAGGAAGAAAGACTCCTCTAGCTTAGGGCCCTATGCTCGCCATGCACCTCCTGACGAAATAACCGTGAAGCCCCTGGACGAGATAGAATATGTTACCTTTTAAAAGAATCTAGGGAATATAATCAAAAATTTACAGTAATGACGTTTTACTGTTTTGGTATTATCACTAACAGAGTAATAAATTGAAACCTGCCCAGGTCCAAATGTTTGTAGAACTTACAGGACTTAACTATGGGGTCATCAGTCTCTAAACTTATGAACTTATTAACTAGCTTATACTAAAGACGGGACTCGACCCCCGACGGACAACGGCTTCGCCCATCGCAGCATAGTGCCTCAATGCGCTCGGCCGCTCCGTCGCAGCACTTTCCCAGGTATATAGAACATTATGGAAACGTGCATCCACATAGGTGGTCCGCTGCTGCTTACTACAGAGTTGAGGCAACGGAGGCGCTCTCGCTCTGAATCATAAAATTTTGAAGAATGAATAACTAAGTAATGAAATAAGTAATGAGTATCTATATCAAAGTTTTCTCATACAAGAGTGTTTTGATGGAGACGGATTTTATAAGCAGCAACACAGTGTATGATGCTTGTCAAATGGCACCCTTATATGATCTTTGTCATTTACTGATCACCATGGAAGGTGGCGAATGTGATTTTTGATAGATAAGCAGAGGATAAGGTATGAATAGAAAGAGGATGGAAAGATGTAGAGGGAGTAGTGGAAGAGATGGGGACGGAGGAGATGGGGAGGCCGATCTGAGTGGGAGATGTGGACAGAGGTAGAAGGTTGGAGGGGAGGGGGACTGCGACGGTGTGGAACTAGTTGAAAAAGTATTCTGATGTGACAACAAGGAGCCGATATGTAGGTCGAATAAAATAGATTACATTTATCTCCCATGCAACTTAGTTTAATGCTACTGAATAGTGTTTCATTTTCTTTTATCTCGTCGACTGTTTGGAGCCTCGTCTGTTCAGAATCAGAAATCTCCGCTAAACTGTGAGGAACTGCGACGGCGGCAGTAGCAGAGATCGCCCGGCCTGGAGTTGGTCCCGCCTGTTGCCTGTTTTGGGCGGAGGTGCTGGCGTCGGCGCCTAGGCGGGGGGAGGACGTCAGCAGGCTGTCAGGCCGGCGGCGCTCGTTACGGCCAGCAGGCAGGCCTGCCAACCCGCGACACAACAGCGGCGCCTGTCAGCCGCGCGACACGCCGCCGCGAGCGACGGCCGCTCAATTGCCGCCCTGCAGGCACGGCCCAAGGGACTTCCCCTCACCTGCCCAATCCGCTCTGCTCCTTTTGCACTCGTCCTGACGACTCACTGCGCAATTTACGACAGGAGTTCTGTACTATTTACTTTCCGAGACACTTCAAATTACATTAATATCATCAGTGACAGTAATTGCCATATTGAGCGTGCAGCCTCCAGAATTTGAAAAGCATGTGGGATTCTAATCCCACACGACTGTTGACAGATTTAATCAGTGGCGGCTGGTGCACGTGAACACCCCTACTTCTGACTCTTTGGGTACTTATTATTTTTGTTGGAATGTTGTTAATAGTAATATTGATGCGGTGATAACCTGCACTTAAATCTACCGCAGTGTTTTACGTCACTGTTCTCTAGACTCCACCAAATTTAGCATCACAGCGAACTTAGCACATCCATTGATTGCTTCTTTTAAAGCGTTTTGCGCATGCACGATTGGCATGACGTTGTTACATTATCGACCCAGTTAACACGAACTTTATAAACAATGAGCACGCATCATGTCATGCTCAGTCGCTAGACTGCAGTTCCGTTTCAAGAGCAGCTGCCGCTGTAGCTTGTTTTCCTTTTTAAATAGCTACAGCTAAAGCCATTGATGGATGGACAAACGATTTATCAAAACCACGTCACCTTTGGTAAGATTTCTTACAATTTCATGTCGATCAATGACAACGTAAATGTAAAAGCTGTTACAAGTTCCAAACTAAGGAACACTTGCCATCAGCGGTGTTCAGTTTGGCATGATGATTAAAGGCTCGTGGCATTCCAAATGTACTGATGACTCATTAGACACCAGGTACTCATTAACATTTCTTCCATTCACTTCATGTTTCAATCATATTCAGGGTCGCGGCAGATTAGCCATGCGCATTGGGGCGTTGTGCTGCGGTGCGCGCGGCTGTTCGCCGTCGGGGGTTCGAGTCCCCATTAGGGCATGGGTGTGTGTTGTCCTTAGCTTAGTTCACCTTAGTTTAAGTAGTATGTAAGCAACGGACTGATAACCAAGCTGTTGAGTCCGATGGATTTACAAACATTTGAACATTTTCTGGGACCAGCAGTGACATTCATGTCTTGCCTTTCATACATATTGTCGCGTTGAAATGGTAGCAGGCCTGACTTCGAAGCCAGGTTTGTCAACTGAAAACAGCACTTATACTGAAAACAGGTTTATTGTGAACTGAAACATACACGCAGCACTGATTAGCTCTCTGAGGCTTCTGCAGTCGGCACAAGTATGGTGACAGCGTAGCGTGCGAGGTAGTCAGTGCAGACTATTATCCATAGGTTTTCGGTTGTCGACTTCGGGAACCTCCCTAAAAGACCGATTCCAATTCGGTGGAATGGAGCTGCTGCATGTGGAATTGGTATCAGATGCCCTGGACGTAATTGCGGCACATGCTTCCGTCGATGACATTCTTTACAGTGACTCACATAGTGCTTGACAGATCGGTAGACACCTTTCCAGTGATACCTGCGTCATATTCTGTCGAGGGTCTTCACGAATCCCAGATGATCGGATATTGGAGCATCGCGGAAAAGAATAGCTGGCTGGAGACGAGCGGGAACGACCAGTAGCCGTTTGGGGCCCAGTGGATCGTAGTTGCCCTTATCCAATGTCCCGTTTATAAGTTGGAACTTTCCATTGGTCGGTTCTCCTTTCTCCAAGCTTCTATGGCTTTTAATAGTGTTGGAGTTTCCCTGTGTTCAGCTATAACGTCATCTAATTCAGTGAGGGCTAAATTTCATTCATGCTGTTGTTTTCCACTAATGGATTTCTCGAAAGACAGTCGGATTCCTTGTGTTTGCGCCCGTTCTTGAATACCACTGTGAATACCATTGTTGGAGTCTTAGTGCCCATCTTGCTAGTCGACCTGATGGATCCTTCCACCTAGTCAGCCAACACAAATAATGGTGGTCTGTCAAGACGGTGAATGGTTTCCCGAATAAATATGGCCCGAACTTGTTGATAGCCCAGATGGCTGCGAGGCATGCTTTCTCAGTTGTAGAGTTGTTTATCTTAGACTTTGAGAGTACTCCAGGTGCATAGGCTATCAACTTGACAGCACCTTCATGAATCTGCGCAAGTACTGCACTAATCCCTTACCCGCTGGCATCAATGTGAAGTTCGGGTTCGGCATTCTCGTTCTATAAGGTTAGAACAGGTGTGGAAGTTAGAGCCTCCTTAACTGCCCAGAAAGCTCTTTCTTTTTTCTCATCCCAGTAAAAGTGGGCGTCTCTGTAGAAGTTCTTGGAATGGACGTGCCTTGTTACAAAATCCTTTTATGAATCGTCTGTAGTATGAGCACAGCCTGAGAAAACTTCTGATATAACGACTGTGCTGAGGAGTTTTATATTCTGTGACTGCACTTACTTTATCTGGATCAGGACGGACACCATCTCCGTTGAATAGGTGCCCCAGAATTTTAATCTTTTCGGCGACGAAGAGGCACTTCCTTGGATTGAGGCGGATTCCTGCAGTCTGAACACACTTCAACACAGTTGACAAATATTTTCGAGAAAACGACAGTGTCATCTAAATAGAAAAGACACGTCTTCCATATACAGTGACGAAGCAAGTTGTCCATCATGCGTTCGAATGTGGACGGAGCATTACATAAGTCAAATGAATTCATCGAGGCCGTCAGTTGTGATAAAAGCCGTCTTTTCTCTGTCCGTTAACCTCGATTTGCTAGTAACCTGTCTGCATGTCCATAGTTCAGAAGTATGTAGCTCCATTCAGGCGCTTTAATATTACCATGTAGAAAGAGCCCCATAAATAACATATTTTAAAGTCGTCTGAAATATTAAATCAGACAAAATGTAATTAGGATAAATATTCAATTAAGTTTTTCTTCCTTGGAATCGATAGGCTGTGTGAAAGATATACAAAGAAACTCTTGAAATATCTGTTTCCTCTCATTTTCCAGACGTGTCTCATGCCCTCGTTTCTCTGCATTTTCTGCAAACATATTGGTACTTAATTAATCATATCATTTAGGAAAATTTGAACATTGTATTTGAAGAGTCTATTGTAACAATGTCTCTCGCTTTTTCCCTCAATGCAGTTTATTAGAACAAAATATAAATAAACAATACTTCTCTGTCGGGGGTTCGAATCCCCCCTCGGGCATGGATATTTGTGTCGTCCTTAGCATTAGTTAGTTCATAAGTAGTTTGTAAGTTTAGGGAATGATGACCCCGTAGTTAAAAAATTTGAACATTTTGAACTTCTCTGTCTGTATCACAATAACCACAATGGTTGGCAATGCTACACCAAAACAAAGTATCCACAAAACTAAATGTCCACTGGTTTGCCGTTACACTATTAATAACATTCAATTTCACCAAACTCGTATGTCGGTGAGGAGGATCTATAGTTCTTCCGTTCCCACAGTCGTCGGCGGTGCTGCGGAGACCGGATGGTGTCTTTGGCGGAGCGGCTGGTTGGCGAAGCGGCAGGGGCAGCGGCGGTGGCGGCGGCGGAAGGCGAAGTTGCCGGTCCTTGCCTGGCGTCCGACGTCCGACTGTCATGGCTAGACTCTGTGCAACCTCAAGTACGCACGCGAAACGATATCGGCCTGCCCTACTTTCCGATCACGTATACGGCGGACTGCATTCTGCGCCCTCTGGGAGTGCAGCTAGTGCCGCCTGCGTACTCGTGTTGTCCCGCCTAGTGTTCGCTCAGCTGCCTGGCAGTCCGCGACGCCTTCGTGTCCTGAGTGCTGCTCCTGCATTAGGCGGCCAGGACATTCCGCCCTCCCCTGCCCCAGGTCGCAGCTGAGAGAGCACAGCTCATGTCGACGTCCATGGGGATTGGTGCCTGGAGTGTGGGCTGATCCACTGGAGGGAGTGGTGGCAGCATGGTGGCGGGGCACTGGACATCAATGGGGTACAGTGGCTCGTCGTCCGTCTCTGGAACAGGCAACATATGTGAGATATCGGCATGCGAACTGGCAGAGACAAGAGTTCACAACTGGTTCACATGCTTGCAGCAGACGTCGCTCGAGGTAAGGGTGATTTCCACCATGGCTCTGTCAAGCATTTTGGTGATTGCCGCAGGAAGGAACTGCCGTCGCCCTCGAGGAAAAAACGAGGGCCCAGACTGGAACCTAAAGAGCATATCAGGCCTGAGTGGAGAGTGTGAGTGGGACTGGGAATTATGTGGATAGATGATATAGAGTTTGTTTCTGTGAGCTCGTCCATGCACCATTTTGAGCTGTGGAAAGATAGGATGCTAGGAAAAGGGTAACGTCCTCCTCCAGAGGATGATGGTCGAGTTTGGCCAATTGCTGTTTAAAGGAACGAACAAAACGTTCAGCAAGTACGTTGGGGGCAGGATGGAAAGGTGCCATATGGAGGAGCTGTGTGCCATTTGTGTCACAAAAGGAGCGAAACTCGCCGGAGGTGAATTGAGGCCCATTACCTGTGACAAAAGTCTACGGAACGCCCTCTATGGAAATATAGTGGCCAAGGCTTGGATGGGGTGATGGGAGGAGGTACCACACATACGGGATACATAGAGAAAATCTGTACCAGCATTAATTGTGATGAGCCATATTGCAGGAACTGGCCAACAATATCCAAATGCAGACGGGACCATGGTGTAGCCTCTGTGGCCAGGGGAAGAAACGGCAGGGTGGTGCCGCTAGCTTGCTTTTGCAGGGGACACACGGTGACCATGTGGGTGATGACTTCACCGAGACCACGCAAGTAGATGTGCCGCCGATCCAGGTGTTTAGTGTGGACCACGCCCCAGTGGCCTTCGTGGAGTAGGTCATACATTCTCTTCTGCAGTGATGCGGGAATCACAACCCGAGTGTGTTTGTTTTCACCTTGGAGCAAGAGACGTCCACGCAGTGTCGACAACTCATGGCGCTGGTGCCAGTAGGCCTGTACATCAGGGTTGTCGATCTGGCGATAGTCGGGAGGCCAACCCTGTTGGACCAAGTGTCCTAGTTCCTTAAGAAATGGGTCGACTGCAGAGTGGCGAGCCACCAGTGAGGCGAGTAGGTACTAGCGAGTAGGTACTAGCTAACTTACTAGGTGGGCAAGGCGTCTTCGGCTGTAGTTTCCAAGTGAAAACACACCTCAGGGTCAATGTCGAATTCTAGGAACTGACCAACTGGTAAGCGAGACAATATGGGCATTTGCGTGATTAGTGGTAGGGCGATATTTTGTGTCATAAAATAGACAGAAATGAAAAGAGGTCAGCACTGTAGGCGGCAGGCTGTTTTAGTGCGGTCTGAGGCAGAAGCCCTAAAAAGGGGAATTAGAGGCTTGTGGTCAGTAAGCAAGGTAAAAGGTCTCCCATAGAGATAGTCATGGAATTTTTTTATCCGTAATATGATAGTCAGTGCCTGATTATAATTGCGTTGTGCTGGTGACTAGGTCTTAGATACAATGAGCCTTTCTGTTCCTTTGACCCTACACCATAGAAGCATCGACTGCTAGAATGAGGAAAAGAGAAGGGCCGTTTTCAGTGAGGCATGCAGGGCGAAAAAAGGCCTTTTTGAGGGCCTCAAAAGCCTGGGCACATACTGGAGACCAATCCCACGTCGGTGGAGGGGTTCGGCGATGGACTCTGCATGGGAAATAAAAGTAATTTAGGTGGCCCAAGACAGACTTGAATGGGCTCACATTCCTCGGGGGGGGGGGGGGGGGGCAGAGTTATATCGCCTTAACATATTGCGGAGTGGGGCGAATGCCGGCTGCACTAATGATATGCCACAAGTATTCGACTTGTTCCACGACTCTCGTACTCCTTACAGTGACTCACATAGTGTTTGACAGATCGGTAGAGACCTTGTCAGTAATACCGGCGTCTGATTCATGTAGCGTCTTCACGAATCCCAGATTGTATATTGGGGAACCGTGGAAATATTTGAGAATGGCTGGCCGGAGATGAGCTGGATCAACTAGTAGCCATTTGGGACCCAGTGGATTGTAGTTGCTCCTATCCAGCCTCTTTGGTCTGTAATCATGATGGATCTTCCCTCTGTTGAGTTGTAATGTTACCTAACTTAATCAGGGATGAAATTTCATCCATGCTGTTATGTTCGGCTAATGCATTTCTCGAAAGGCAGTTGGCATCCTTGTGTTTGCGCCCGTTTGACGACTCTTGGAGTCTTCCTGTCCATCTTGTTAGTCGACCTGATGGATCCTTCAAACTGGTCAGCCAACATAAAGAATGGTGGTCTGCCACGAAGTTGAATCTTTTACCGAATAAATACGACCGGATCTTGTTTATAGTCCAGATAACAGCGAGACATTCCTTCTCGATTGTAGAGTAGTTTATCTCGGACTTTGAGAGAACTCTTAACGCATATGCTATCACTTTTCAGCACCTTCCTGATTTTGTACAAGCAATGCATCAATCCCATAACCGCTATCATGTGTGTGAAGTTCGGTTTCCGCCCTCTCGTCGTATAATACTAGAACGGTGCGGAAGTCAGAGCCTCCAAAGTGCCCAGAAAGTTCTTTCTTCCGTCTGATCATAGTAAAACTTGGCGTCTCCCTGCAGAAGTTCTTCTAATTGACGTGCCTTTTTACAAAATCCTTTTATGAAACGACGGTGGTATGAGCACAGCCCGAGGAAACTTCTCGCATCACGGATGTGCTGAGGAGTTCGAAATTCTGTATCTGCCCTTACTTTATCTGGATCAGGACGGTCACTAGGTGCCTCAAGATTTTTATCTCTTTGGCGACGAAGTGGCGCTTCTTTAGGTTGAGGCGGAGTCCTGCTGTCTGAACACATTTCAAGACAGTAGACAGGCAGCTTAGATGTTTCGCAAATGTCCTTGAGAAAACGACAATGTCATCTACACAACAAAGACAAGTCGTCCATTGAAGATGTCGAAGCAAGTTGTCCACGATGTGTTCGAATGTGCCGGGGTATTACATAGTCTAAACGGCTGGCTTAAATTCATAGAGGTCGTCAGATGTGATAAATGTAGTCTTCTTCCTGTCAGCTTCGTCGGCCTCGATTTGCCAGTAACCTTTCTACATTTCCATGGTTGAGAAGTATGTAGTCCTTTCAAACTGTCTAACGTGTCGACAATACACGTTAATTCACGAGGACTACCGGAGTCGACCAGGGACTATCTGAAGGTTCAATAATCGTCTCCACTTATTCCCGAATTATCCGCCTTTCAGCTGGCAACACCCTGTACTAACTCTGGATAATTGGTGGATGATCTCTAGTATTGATACAGTGTTTTATCGTGGGCAGTTCCATCTGGCTGTTAACATCTGTTGACGTTGTTCCTGTGTCAGACCAGGCACTAATGCAAAGCCATAGTAGTTTCCTCTAGTGCGTTGTCGGCAGTAACAGCAGAGCTTGAGACTTCGTCGTTGAAATTGAGGTCAGCGTCCTCTACTTGTTCGGCTGTACCAATACACATTCCTTTAGGCATGAATTGCGATTACTCGTAAACAATAGTGATCCAAAGTTCTCTTCCACCATATGTAATGTTTATGATAGCCGCTGGTGTGAAGATTTCCTTCGTTCTACTGATTAGCTTTCTGCGATCGAGAAGCACTTCACAGTTCAGCTGGTCATCTCGGTTGCTAACTGGAACTCTTCTCATTGTTAACGGTGGGATCTCAATATTCTCGACAGAAAAAAAAAGTCTCAGGTGAGTACATTTACGTGTGCTCGTCGAAACGGCTTCCTAATGTTGTAGCTGAGAACATCCGCAGTGTATGACAGCCTGGGATGCCTGAAAGAGTACCATCCGAGGATGGCGTCATGGCTGTATTATGTTAATGCGCCAGATTCAAAAGGCTGCGTCTTCTTGTTGATAGTTATTCCTCCATATCTGTGCCGGCAACGTATTTTACATTTGCGATCTTCAGCACAGTTTCTCTCGTATTACAGAACGTAATCTTCTTTTGTTTGCGGCGGTAGTCATCCAACAATACAGGGAACGAAGCTCCTTAATCGAATAATGCATGGACAGGATGGCCGTCGATGATGACGGCATTGAGATTCCTGACATTTTAGTCTCTCGTACATGGAGGATTTTCACCTGCGGCGGCCTCACACCCGTAAATTATCGTCTCGCCTAGTTTTCATGAAGACGGGAACTAGACGAGCGGCTGGTATATCTGTAAGGCGACGGTGAACAGCGTCGGCGTGTTGGAGAGCGACAACGACCTGTATACGTCGACGTGCTTCGTCCCATAGGTCGACAGTAATCATCTGCAGTTGACTGCCATTTAATGGAGTGCTCCGATGGTTGGCGTCTTGCGTCATAATAATTGTCAAATACTCGTCTTCTCACCCTAAAATGTCGTACATGTCCTGGAAGACCACAGTGAAAACGCATTGGCGTCCTCCAAATATATCCTCTCCTACGGGGCTTCACAGTTGCTGGAGTAGTTAGTTGTGGTCGCGGCGGTCGGTTCCTCAGTTGCTGTTTGGCGGCTGCGGCGTAAGTTAGAGTAGGGCAAGGCCATTCTTCACGTCGGGTGCGACTGGCGGGGCTGACAGGCGCTAATGTTTGAAATACCTCTTCTTCAGCAGCGTCGGCTCCCTCATCACATACAGGACTGAAAGCCATGGCCATTATCTGGTGCTCGCTTGGTTCCAACAGTCCTGGCTGCCATAAACTGTTTCAATTCTTCTCTCAAATTTTGAGATCTGAGAGAAACATAGTCACGCTAGTCTTCCACGACGGCCTTAGGGGATACATTAGGAAATCTGTCGTAATTCCTCTGTTGCATTTCTTCACATTTCTGGCACCATAGGATAAACCGTGTCGTCGAAACAACAGAAAAGTTTGATACATGCCTTCTGCAATGTCCTTCATCAGGTGTGAAACTTTATCAGCCTCCGTCATATCAAACTAAGTGACATAGGGCCGAAACACTCTGTATATACGACTGTGTTGACTCAATATGTCACTGGGTCCTCTTTTTCAGTTCCTCTTCTGATAAACAAACTTGCCGCTGGTGGTCTCCAAACGTCTTCATAATTTCTGCCTGGAATTCTTCCCAGCTATCGACCTTGTCCTCGTTATTTTCAGACCACTGCTGGGTCGTCTCATCCAGGTAGAAATATACGTTTTCCAAGCACCTAACGTGATCCCACCTATTATACTTGGCGACTCCATCGAATCCTTTCAACCATTTTTTTGTATCCAGTGAACACCGATGGGTGTCTGATGTGAAGTTGGCTTAGCACTGTTTTGGCATCCATGGGTCTTTTGACGGAGCTAGTCAGTATATCCATTGTATTCCGGTTCTTGTCCGTGTAAGCGACGGCTCTTACGCTGCCTAATCGAAGCCACGATGATGCAGATGTATGGCAGGATACCCGCCGCCTCCACCAGAAAGTGTCACGTTGCAAACTGCAGGTGGTCCGGAATTCGAAGGCAGGTCGTTAATGTAGAGCACAACACTTTCACTAAGAAGCACGTTTATTGCTAACACAAGCGTACACTCAGTACAGACTACCTCCTGCTTGGAATGCTCCATTGTTTATACATAGAAAGAAATTTCTGGAACTTACGAGTACATCAAACATAAGGAACATGTAGAACATTCTAGAAATATGGAATACAAAGAAATTTTCTTCTGCCCATGGCGGATTTGAACTGGTGACAGCAACCACCACGATCTGCCATGCTAACCACTTCGCTCCGCGTCCCGTCGGAAGACTCGCGGCAGTATATATATAGGATTCGGATGGGAATTGAACACCACCCAGAGAAGCCAAATTTTGGATAGCGGTTTAGTAAGTTCATGGAATTAACGCAAGTAGGAACAGACTTCTTTTGGTTTGGTTTAACTTTGTATTTGAGTTTGTGTAACCTGGATAGTAATAAATGCTTATGCTTAAAACTCAGTCCTGATTTCTACAAATTTTGGGGGCCTGTTATGGATGAACAGAATGGGTGACGACGTTGTTTTGCCGCGTAAATTATGAAGAAGTTTCCTTAGTGCCGTTTTGACGAGCAATAGTGCTGACACTGAATCCACGACGACGACTCCCATTTCTGCGAAGGTTTGCAGAAACAGAACCACGCAAGGAGAAATTCTAATCGTTTTGTAAAATGAGAAATAGTCGACGAATAAAAAAACTTGATATGGCAGCGTTAGTTTCAACTGAAAAAGTAAATAAAAATATAAGTTCTGCGCTGGTTAAAACCATCAGACATGTCAATTTACGGAAAAGTCCAGACGAGAAACGCTTGAGAGAATCTTCTGGTTTTATTTCTCAAGCAGCCAATGCTGAAAGTGAAGCTAAGAGGTCATTTATCGTTTACTGAAGCGCAGTTATGCGCGATCTGCAATTCTATAGTGGGACGAAAAAAGAAATGATTACCGAAATTTGTTACCATTTATATCACATTCACGAACACGCAATGAAAATCTTTGACGTTAACGAATGTAAAGTGGATGTCGATTAGGCTCATAATGAAGAAAAGGATGCTGTGCAAATGGGTAACGATAAAAGAAACTGTTTTCTTTCAACAAAAGAAGGAAGTTTTCGATTTAGAAGGAGAAGATTACTGCGCTGCGAAATCCAATTACTAAAAGATCAGTATAATTTTTCTATATAGTTTCGTGACCTTGAGGGTGCGCTTAAATCATTTAACGGCAGTCATGGACATATAATTAAAAATGGCTCGTGGATTTCGAAGAAACTGCGTTTTTATGGGCTGAAATAAAAGAAAATCACTTCGAGGTTTGGCTAAGCTTTTTGTCCAAGGAGAGAAAGGGTCTTACATCAAGGTCTACATTGAAGAAAACTTTGGTGGAAGAATTTGACGAGGAAACAAGTGTTTCAGAGATTCATCATCTGTTGTATCGACGATAAATGAAGCAAGAGCAGTCGCTTCAAGAATATTTCCTCGTAATGATAGAAATTGCCAACCATGCTGATACTGATAACGACTCCCAGTTAAACTAATCTTATTGATGGCTAGAAGAAGATTCAAGCACATAACTTCTAATTTATGGCGCTGGAATTGTGAAAGACATGAAGGAGAAAAGGAGGCATTACAAACGTACTGTGAAGTCAATATCGAAAAGGAAGAACACTGAAAATTTCGGTAATTTCAGGAAGAAAGTTGTCAATAACTCAGGTAACACAAATACGGAAAGCGAAACCAGAGATCTCAACAAGAAATGTTTCAACAGCAGTGCCAGTGGAGTGGCCTCAGGTAAAGTGACTGCAACCACAATGGCATGGAAAAGAAATAGTCCATTGTCACCAGTTTGATCATATATCATCAGAATGCTTGAAAAACAAGATGCTTAATCGGAAGATAACAATAAACGCAAACACCATTAAGAAGAATGTTCATAACCGTAAATTTAAAAATGTCAGATTAAGCAATCGAAAAGTGAAAGCACTAATCGACAGTGGTAGCCAACATGATTTATTTCGCCAAGACATTTATGAATTATGAATGTTCCAAGTTCGAAAAACAGATGATGTGCTGACATGATTTGGAAAAATATTTGCCTCTTCACAAGGGCTGTTTATAAGAATTGTTGAGATTGATGGGGTGAAAATTGAAGAAAAAATCATATTTATGTGGTTTCTATAAACAATTTGTTTTTGAAAATAGTAGTTGGGAACGATCTAGACCAAATTGAAGTTTCAATAAACAACTGTGGAATTTATATTAGGGTGCCAATGGGTAACTCATATATAGACTAATTGCATTCCGACAAAAACCACAGATGTCAGAATGAAGATTATTATGAGGGAAGAGTAACCGATATGTAGGAGACCCAGAATATTGGCAGCAGGAGAAAAAGAAATTGTTGACAACCAATTCCAGAAGTGGCTTGAAGAAGAAATAATAGAAGGAAGTTCATCTGACTGTGCTAGGCAAGTTCTCGTTGTAACAAACAAAACTGGAGAGTACTATGTCTGTCTACATTACGGAAGATTAAACGAAATCATAGTGAAAGATCGTTACACATTGTCGTTCATAGAAAATCTGTCATATAAACTGAAAGATTCCTGTGTGTTTTGCACACTAGACTTGTTGATATTGAAGAGGAAAGGCGAAAGTATACTTACTTTGTAACTCACTCACGGGAATTTGAGTTATCTAATTCACCTGCAGTAGTCCAGCGTTTTACAAACACTGTATTTTGGACATTGGCTAGAGAAAACGTATTATTTATTTACATGGATGACGTTATAATACCAACAAAGAGTGATGATGAGGCCCTTCAACGTCTTGTCATATTCTTAACAACTGAAGCACAATATGCCTAAGAAAATAATTTAAAAGTTGACAGTTCGTGAAGAAATGTGTTCAGTTCCTTGGAAATGTAATAGTCTGGAGAAACTCGACCTTTTTCTGACAAAGACAATTGGTGTTCACAACTTTTCAGAACCGAGATCCATTGCAGCAGTACAACGTTTCCTAGGATTAACAAGATACTTTAGTAAGTTTATCTCAAATCATGCTACAATTGCTAAACCTCTGAGTGATTTTCTGAGGACTAATCCAGAGTTTAAGTTTGAAGAAGAGCAGAGGAAAGCATTCAATAAGTTGAAAGATATCCTTGCTCCAGATACAGTTTTGAAAACCTATAACCCAAAGCAGGAAACTGAAGTACACGAACAAGTAAAGATGATTTTAGAGCAGTTTTATAACAAAAATCTCCTTATGGTGAAGAGTTTCATTCTGTTTCATATGAGTAAAAAGCAACATCTGAAAAGAAAAGGTACTGTATCTATGAGTTGAAGTTTTAGCTATAATTAATGCATTAAAGAAACTTAGAGTGTATTTATGGGGAATACGTTTCAAGATTGTAACAGTTTAAAAAACGTTTGTATAGTCTATGGGACTTAACTACGGCGTCAGCAGCCCCTAAACTTACAAACTACTTATGAACTACTTACGAACTAGGACGGCACAAATATCCATGCCCGAGGGGGGATTCGAACCCCCGACCGTAGCGGCCGTGCAGACCGTGACTGAAGCGCCTCAGTCCCCGCGGCCACCGCGGCCGGCTGATTGTAACAGTCTGTGCTGCATTGCAAAAGACTATGCATGAGAAGGACTTGCCAAGAAGAGAAGCATGATGGGCGTTAGTCTTGGAAGGGTATTTCTATACCATCTAACATAGCTCTTGTTGTAGGATGAAGCATGTGTATACCTTAATTCGTTGTGTGAATGTACTATTTGATTTTACAGATAGCCTGGTAGCTAGAATCAGGAATGCGCAACAGATGGATGATGAGAGAGATGATATTCCCTTTAAGTTCTGTGATGGGAAAGACTATAGTTGTTCCACGTTCTATGCAACATGAAATCATTAAGCTTGTACATGAGAAAGGACATTACGCGACTAAGGGAACCGAAGACGAAGTGAAACAATATTATTGTATACCAGATCTAACAGATAAGGTGAAAAAATCTAAAATTGTGTAAAATGTTTAATTGTAATCAAGGGAGGTTTCCCTTGTTCAAAGAAAATTAGACATTATATACGTATTATACGGATTATATTCGGCCAGTTCAATCAACTTAATGAGGATAAAATTACATTCTAAGTATCATCGATGCATTTACCAAGTTTACCTGATGTTAACCTGTGAAAACTGCAAAATAATCAGCAGCAATTAGTAAACTGGAATTACAGAAAACGAACTTTGGAAATCCAGTCCAAATAATTACCGACAGAGGACGGTCTTTTACCTCTCAACAATTCAAGTAGTATTGCAACATAGAAATAAGTGAACACATTTTATCAACGTCAGGACTTCTTAGAGCCAGTGGAAAGATGGAACTGATTAATTCTATTTCGACTATAATCATTGCTAAGAGTACTGACAACCAAAGGGTACCATCAGTTCAACGCCTAATGAATTCATTGTATCACATAAGTACTCAGAAAACACCATTCGAACTTATGATGGGAGTCAAATAGCACACACAGACTGACACATCACAAAATTATTGTATGAAGACCTTATTAACTTGTTTGACGAAAGACGCAGTGCACTGAGGGAAGATCTAAGCTACAAGGTACAAGAAGAAAACCGTGTTAACTTCCACCGGAAGAAACCAACAAGTACAAAGTTGGTGATATGGTAGCAATTAAACGAACATAAAATATACCACATGTGAAGCTCAAGTCCAAGAATATAGCTGCTTACAAAGTTTAAACAAGTTACACCTGTGATGTGTGCCGAGAAGGTGATAATTATGAGGGTCACAGAACAACAATATGTGTTGAATTTATGCAACTTTGGCCACGTGACTACACATCATCTGAGTTGGTTGATGGTCAGGATGATTGAATCTGGGATTTTGATGGGAATCTCGTGCTAACAGGACTGAAGACATGCCAGAGAAACCAAATACTGGACAGTACTTTTGTGTGCTCACGGAATAAACTCACGTAGGAAGAGAGTTCTTTTGTAATCTAAATGATAATAAATGCTTATGCTGAAAAGTCGGAGTCGTGATTCCTACATATATACTGATTTCTATGGTATGAGTAATGGTACATCAATATTTAACATTTCATTATTTTGTAATGAATTGTAGGGGCGGTTCTAACTCGTGAAGTGATTATCCCAGACATACAGCAGAAGAACATCGTATTGCTTGAAAAACACATGTCTGCACAATGTGTTGTAACTTCTGTAGGTGTTTGTTTGAGTCGTTCCCTCAAGCCTACTTTTCTGATTTAATTTGCGATGATAGAAATATTTCACGATATATCATAGTGATATCCATAATGGAGGAATCTGATTTTTTTCCGCCTTTGTGGAATGGAATTGAATGAAACCTGTATCGCATTGCATTTCTGGGTTGGTTTTGAATTTAGTTCCACTGAGTCCCTCTTGATCGCAGCTAGTTACTGAGGACTTCGTATATTTGAATGATAGTCTGAACTTAATTTCGTTAAACTGTGTTTATATCAGATTTCCATTTATATGACTAACTTTAGATTTGACTAAGAACAATTTGACACAGGAATATTGCTGTGTTTTTCTGTCGGTATAATTATATAGTGAGTTTTCTGACCTTTATACAGCAAGTTGCTGCTAATTTTTCTTCATTTATCTTTGTCGATTTGTTTAATCACGACTACATTCGATGAAGGAAAATAACATTGTTTGTCAAATATTGAAACCTAAAATTATTTTAATCTGAGAAATATTTCAGAAACTGTTTAATGGTAGCTTTAGTAATTGTTACATATCAACCATGGCGTCACATTTCTCTTACTTTATGACGTAGTAGGCTGATTGCACCTTGGTGAAGGGTACAAGTTGCCACTTAGTATTCTGAACTATGTCAGCCTTTTCTGTATTGATATCGTGTGTCAGGAAGTGTTATGCTCTGTTATTTGAGTGTCTCCAACAGCCCCTGTATATATTTTCAGCGCAGCACTCAAGATTATTTTTAATTTTTTAAGCTGAGATGACAATCTTTTAGGTAGTAATTGCGTATATGTAAGTGATAACATCAGCTGCAAGTTGTGGGTTATAAATGATGTGAAATCATAAATACTGACTGCCTATGATGTTTCAACATCGGAAACGACCGCTACACACTTCTCCTCCAACGGTGTTTGTTGCTGAAAGTGTCATACGAGTCAAAGAAAGTACATTACATCAGTAAGCCTTCACTTTTTCACTGCTTTTATATTTAGCAGATAGTATCTTCCTGTTTGTATCAACGATAACTTAATAAAGTTCAATCAGTTTCTATCTTTGCTACCATTTTACCGACAAGTGTCTAATACACACCACACATGTAAAAGCACGTTTGAGCAAGTATATAGAATTAAATCTGAAACTCATTGCAAGTCTCGCTGTCGTCGGTTGAACTGGCAGAGTGACGCGAAAGAGTTTTTGTTTTTAGCAACGAACGAAATTTTTAGGTCAAAGGCCGCGGCATCAAAGGAACATCATTTTCTGCCTTTTTACCCATTTTGCATGAAGAAGGGAGGGTATATCTACGTTTGTACCAGATATTTTGAGGAAAATTTCGTCGTTGCTTGCGTATCTGCATTTTCAACATCGTACGAAAAGGAGCAGAATATTCATAATTCAACTTTTTTCAAACGCCATTATAAAATCCTGCTCCCTTTCTTTTCTTACATAAAGGTTACTCTAAGCACAAAGGCTGCTTCCATCACGTTAACATTATTTCTTGTCTCTCAAGTGCAGCTATTTTGAAACGGACAATTCCGTCTCTAGCAGAATTATATACAAGGGTGAATCTAAATTCGTACACTCGGATTTCGCAGCGCGATTCCTAACCTACCAACAGTGTAAAATGTCTGTCACAAAATTTCAACCTGCGCATATTTCCGCCTGTAATTGGACGTCAAAGACTGAGATGGCTGTGTGTTCCATACGTCAGTGTGTTTCATAAATACACCAACAAACTTGTAAGGGATGTATTAGGCGTCTTGAGGCACAAAATGAGCATGGAAACTCATGTCGGGAAACTCCATTCAACGACGCTACGGAGAGTCCAATTTCCAGGCACAAGCTCCTGGCGCTAGACATCCCTTTCAGCAGGGGTCGGCAACCGTAAAGCCTTCACGATCTACTATTTCATACCACCGTATGAAAGAGACCTATTTCTATAAAATATGTAAACTTTTTAACTTTTTCAATTCTATAAGACAATGCTTACCGTAACAATAATAAATACTTTTACATCTTCCCTATTTGTTCAAAACACAAAAAATTACTTTTATAACTTTTACACATATTACCTTAAATTGATTGTGAAACTGGAGTAGATTTTCTGATGACAATGTCTGTGATGTTTGGAGTACACTTAATATAATAAGGACAGTTTGCAACTCAACGCAAAGGCGTGACGGCGATCTGCGACAGGCACATAGAAAACACACATACACAACACTTAAGCTATCGGCTATGGCCTTCCTCAGAAAATAGAACATTCGCCCTATGACACAGGCACACAACATAGTCAGTCAGCGTTGTTTCCGTTTTTTTTAAATAATAATAAAATTAATATTTGAAAACAATGATTCGCAAAAATATGTAGATGCCAACAAGGCCTTTTTTTCTAAGCACAACACTATTACAGGGTATGTCTCTTGAGGAACTAGAGATTTTGGATTCTGCAACAGTTTTGTGATAGAAACCATTTTGTAAATATTATTTCAAGAACCACCTTATGTACATCATTTTCGATGGTTCAAGGTATATTCAAGAATTCAGGGTTAGCCCAAGGTAAAGGTTGAAAAAAAAAAAAAAAAAAAAAAAAAAAAAAAAAAAAAAAAAAAAAAAAAAAAAAAAAAGAAGAAAACTGGGTTACCGTAAAAATGTTCTGAACATCTGAAACTCGGTGATTGAAATAGTCTCTCAGAGTAGTTTTGTTTGCACAACATTCCCAGTTGCCGCGGTGGGGTAGCCGAGCGTTCTAGAGCGCCTCGCTGCGGAGCGCGCGATTACTAGCCGTCGGAGTTTCGAGTCCTTCCTGGGGCATGGGTGTGTGTGTTGTCCTTAGATTACTTTACCTTAGTTTAAGTAATTTGTAAGCTACGGACTGATGTCCACCCAGTTTGGTCCGATAGACTCACAAACATTTGAACAACATTCCCAGTTACTTAACTGAGTTTTTAAGTTTCTTGATTTGTTCCTCAATACACTGTATAAAGGAAACTCGGCATTCGGACTCAGGGTGCTCAATTTTGAAAGGGCTCTCGATATTTGTCTTTTTCACAAAGGCAATAGTAGACTGGCACAATAAACAAAGCGTGTCCTATTAATTTCGGCTCGTGTGCACGCTCTGAATGAAAACGATAAAGTCTTTTTTTTTTTTTTTTTTTTTTTTTTTGCGTTACATTATGCGTGAAGTTGTTGCCCAAAGTACGTTATTATTTTCCAGGTACAAGATCATGGTTGAAATCAAAGTCACAAAATATCCCGTCTACGCACTATAGAAACAAAGGAATTAGTAGGAAATCGCGATTGTTAATAAATACAGCAAACTTGTATCAAACGAATGCGCATTTTGGCTGCTAATAAAGAATTTTAACCAACAATTTTTCTTCTGCACACTCATAACTCATTCGATCTGTCAAATAAGCACTTGCGATCTACCGGTAGAGCGTAATCGACATGTTGCCGACCCCTGCCCTCCAGCAACTTCGACGCTCTGTAGGGTCATTGGATGATGTTTCAGGGCATGGGATTCTATGCTCATTTTGTTCCTCAAGACACCTCCTACAACCCATAGACGTTTGTTGGTGTAGTAGTGTAATTCTGAAACACACTCACGTATGGGACACACACCCATCTCAATCTCCGACGTACATTTACTGCCGGAAATATGCGCATGACGAAATTTTGTGAAAGACATTTTTTTTATTGTCAAAATGTGAGGAATCGCGCTACGCAGCCCAAGTGCGGGAATTTAGATTCACCCTGTATATACAAAACATACGCTTGTGTTCAAAAATATTAGTGTTCTAAATATAAATAACAGTTAATTATTATTAATTTTTTGCCACGATCTTGTATTGTAAAACTAGCGACGTGATAATTGTTTGCGTTTAAGGACAGGAAACGTCTACATGTTATAAATTAATTTTTGAGATAAGGTGACCACTAACCATAGCTAAAACAAAACAAAAAAAAAAAAAAAATAAAAAAATAAAAATAAAAATAAAATAAGGCTCGGAAACAGTGTTGTTGACGTGCAATTTTAATTGGAAGGTATTTCACTTAGTCTGGGTTGTTGAGAGTACTTCTTTTATCAGTAAGATGTCTTAGTTATATCACGTGACAAAAATTTACTCTCATATTATGGTCTAGATCTGGGTGACTGCAAGCATTTTTTTATGTGGCTATCATTGATATCTACATGTGCACTCGTCAACCCTTACCGAGGTTACTTGCAATATCACTCTCATTTTTCAGTCATCTTCATGGCGTCACTTTCTTGTCTTCCTTATTTCGTTAACTCTGCAAATAGTACTGAAGTAACCCTATCAGTTATTGAACTGAAGTAGAAACTTTGATGAATTTAAATAAATTTCATCAATTTAGTATCAAAACTGTGCTTAGACATACTATGTTCATCTTCTACTGTTGTGAGCCTGATCAGGTTGACTGTATGTAAATTCCTTCTCCTCTACCGTACCAGTCTTAGACCGGGACTCTGGAGTGGGCAGGAAGCCTACATCCGCTACTTATGATCTTACCTTACACACCTATAACTGTTTTCATCCAACCTACATGAATGAGGAAAGCAACAAAACACAGCATTTAAATAATACCTCTAGTGAATTCTCAGTGTTTCATAGAGTCTGGTGTAGTATTGTGTGCCACTATCGACTGAAATTCTTGGTAGGCAATGCCGCAACTAAGGAGGATAAGATGCTCAGCAGTGTAGAAAATGAATATGGTATGTCTACGCACAGTTTTGATAATAAATTGATGAATTTAATCCTACCAATTAATTCTGTAATACTCCATTCCTCTCTTTTTTATTTTATAATTTTTATCGCTAAATTAATAAAAAGATTTTTAATCAATGTCAATTTTACTTCAAGACAACACAGTTAAAAAGTGAAGATGAGACCTTGTTAATGATGCAAACGTGTAGTTAATATCTCAGATGTAATGTTTTAATAATTCACTAAAATAAAAAAATAATAAAAAATTCAGCCAAACTCTTCGTTATGAATGAAACATACGAAATAACTGTGAGATATTCTGCAAATTTCTCACAGTTATCTTGTGTGTTTCATTCATAATGTATAAAATATTCTGTCAAGAGCTGACGGAATAGACAGTGAATACAAACAAAAATGCTTTCAGTCACCCAGACCTGTACCATAAGTCGTCTTTATTTTTCGTAGCCAGTGAATGGCATTTCGTAATGTGAAAAATTTTCTTTCGTTAATTTTTCTCCAAAGCTTTTGTGAAAAAAGAGCGAGGACTGCTGTGGCACACGGATCAGTCCATCGGCTCCATAGTCTGTCCGTTAAATTGTTACAACTGCTGTTATCTACTGGTGGACGAACCTGTCTTTAATATTCATTTATTTGATCAACACCCCATTAAAATTCTGCAGAATCACTGAAAGCCGAACTGTAATAATACCTTCCGTGGGCTTTATTTCCTATCTTCAATTAGACAATAAAATTTATAAAGTATATAAAATACCAGCATATATATAACAACGTTTTCCTGGTGACAAATCAGAACAATAGTTTAATAACCGTTGGTGTTAATTAGTAAGACCAATATATGTTATATTCCACTTAACGTATATACCACGGAGATGGTGGAAAGAAATAAAGAACTGCACCAGGGATAATCGAAATAGTAAACAGAGACGTCATAATAGATGCAACACACATATTATTTATGTATAAAGCAAAGTCGTATGTTTTGTACATAAAACAAGTTCTCTGCCAATGTTTATGAAATTTTGCACACATACGTTTCAATCTAGGAAGACGATCGCCGTAAATATTAGGATCACGTAGAACTCATTGTTCACGAGATATTACGTCATAAACAATGACATGCGTGAAAAACTGCTGCATCAGACGACAGTATTTCACATTTCTTCCTGAACCAATGGACCGATTTCAACGAAACATGATGCACATATACCTTACCGTGAGGTAACAATGATGTCGGGGTAAGAACCACATGGTTCAGGAGATAGCATGTCATACACAACATAGTTGCAATAAACTACCACATAATGCGACGAGACTGTATTCACTCACTGTATAAGAATTACAGTACTTAGCGACTTGCGACCAACTTAAAAAATTATTTCAAACCTTTATTGAACTCGTTGACAACAGTAGCAAAATTGTGAAATGAAAAAAGTTTCTTCCGCCGTTCATGGACTAAAACTACGGCATTCGGTACGATGTAACAATACAAATCGACATGTATCCTGTACCACCAAACGTGTTCATCAAAGTGTACATCAACTACCGTGGCCAGCACGATCCCCAGATATCTCCGCCATGGAGAATGTTTGGGACCGCATGAAACGTAATGTAGGGCGGTCTGCATGAGCAGCACGAATCTGGCCGAACTGAGGCACCACGTGCAAATTTCATGACAGGCCATTCCACATAACCACATTCGGAACCTCTACGATCGGTTCCATGAAATATTATAGTTTGCATTGCTGCAAAAGGAGGGTATACACGGTATGCTCTGGTGACTATACTCACGTGCCTACGGTTTCGCCTATGTCATCGTGTGTTCTGTATAACCTCAAGAATGTGTCAATAAAAAATCTCTCTGCTGGATCGACGAATTCATAGTGTTCTTTCTCATTTTCTAGGAGTGTATATAATACAATCTCAAGCATTATATTTTACTTTCATCAAAGTATTGTTCTTTGGATTTAATGACAGCCTCACAAACTCATCAATCTATGATTCCATACATTCTTAAAAATATTCCAAAAGATGTTCCATGCAGGATATATTAACTTCCCTGATATGCCTGTACCCTTCAACTCAGACCATTTCAATGAGATTGTAATCCGGGTTTTGTGACAGCCACACCGTATATTTCAGAACTTTCTGCTTTCCTTTGATGCAATGCAGTTGGTACAGTATGCCGATCGTTATTTTGGGTCAATATCCAGTTGTAAGGTAAACCTTGTCTCATTAAAGCGCAATCCATTTGGTACTGCGTGATACTGAAGTATGCGGTGGTACTGTTTATGATCCATACTTCCTACTATCTTCACAATGTTGCCAACTATATCTCCGGCAAAACATCCCTAAACTATAATATGACCTCTGCCATGTTTAACTGTAGACAGAATGGAATCCCCTTTCCCCTATAAATTGGCGAACAAGTAATCTCCTTTTGGTTCCAAAAATTCCATCTTCGATTGATCGGTGAATAACAACTTCGTCTCTTCTTCCGATGTCCAGTTACAATGTTTTCTAACCGAATCAAGTCTCTTCTGTTTGTTTGTAAGCGTGCCTTTGAAGGTATTTTCTTGCTGTGACACATTCTTTCAACTCAGCTTCAGTCTCATTTCCACTGTTTCAACAGATAGTGTCATTTTCATTTCTAAAAAGATCGACACGAATGTGAGGCTCTGTTTACATTGCACTTATCTTACTGTTAATTCTTATATCATCACCATTGATAGTTTTACGAGGTCTTCCTGGTCGTGGTATGTCCTTACCGCTACCCGTTGTGTTCTGGCGGTGGAGGGTATATTGCACTCTCTCTACTGACACACTACTCTGTTTCGCAATTTGGCGAATCGATAAACCTTCCTGGCTAAGTGCTACAATTGCAGCACGTTTTTCTATGGATGTCTCCACTCGTGGAACCGTATTAGCAATGTGGAATGTACACACTTTGTGTTTTTCGTCTTTAATTGACTGTAATAGCATTCAGGATGATTTAGACAAAACTTATAGTTGGTGTGAAGAATTGTAGCTACCTCTAAATGTTGGTAAATTTAAGGTTATGCGCATGAGTAGGAAACCCATAAAGTTGGAATACAGCATTAGTAGTGAGCTTCTTGATCCTGTCGCGTCGTTCAAACATCTAGGTGTAACATTACAGAGCAATATGAAATGGAACGAACATGTAAGAACAGTTGTGAGTAAGGAGGACTGTCGACTGCGGTTTAGTGAGAGAATTTTGGGAAGATGTAATTGACCAGTAAAGGAGACTGTATCGTCGTCGTTGGAAGCACTCCTTGTGCGCTTACGGGCCTGGCTCGACGTTTTGTGCCGCTGCTACCCGGCCGTACTGCGGCGGCGTTAAGTAGCGCTGACGTCGCGCAACCGACGAACCAATCGACGCACGGCGAGCGCGCCCTTTGTGCAAGCAACATTTAAGGGCGGCGTCAGAAGAAGCTCGGGAGAGTTCGTCTAGCAGTTACAGTCATCGTATTCCTGGCTAGTCCTATTGCTGTCATTGTTACTATTTACGTGGTACCATGTCTCTCTGGAATAAAAGTTTCTTCATAAATACCCGTTTATTTCTCATGTAGCCTCTGTTTCTAGGCGACAACTTCAGGAGACGGCACGGGACACAATAGAGGCCGCGTATAAAACGCTTTTATGACCACGTCTTGAGTATTGGACAAATGTAAGGGACCCGCATCAGATCAATTTACCAATTTTAAGGGAGACATTGAAGTAGTTCAGAGGCGAGCAGCTAGGTTTGTTACTGGTAGGTTCCATCAATGCGCACAGAAATGCTACGGGAACGCAGATGAGGATAGCTGGAGGAAAGACGACGTTCTTTTGGAGAAATTCTGTTGAGGAAATTTAGGGGGCCGGAATTTTAATCTGAGTGTAGAGCTGCCTACTTACATTTCGCGTAATGATCACAAAGACATGATTAGAGAAATTTGGGCTCGTACGGAGGCATATAGACATTCTTGCCGGCCGCGTTGGCCGAGGGGACTGAGGCGTTCCAGGCACGGTCTGCACGGCCACTACGGTCGGGGGTTCGAATCCCCCATCGGGCATGGATATTTGTACCGTCCTAGTTCGTAAGTAGTTCATAAGTAGTTTGTAAGTTTAGGGACTGATGACCCCGTAGTTAAGTCCCATAAACTACACAAACATTTGAATATTCTTTTTTTGCTTCGTTTTACTTGGGAGTGGAATAGGAATGGAAATGCCTAGTAGTGGTAAAGTATACTCTCCGCCACGAACTTTACGGTAGATTTGCGGAGTATAAATGTAGCTGTCAAGATAAAACTGACATGCATGAACCGCATGTTATGTATCGTAGCAATGATTGCCTTTCCCTAAGGACTCCACATCACTGTAGGAAAATATGCTGCGGACGTCGGCGAATAGGTAAACAAACATATTAGAGAGGTACATAACGTCTAACATTGTTGGTTGCTATTGTATCTCGATGACCACAAACTAAAATCGTGATACGTGTACAACTGTTGTACTATTCCTTTTCTTACTCAACCGTCCCCAAGTATTAGAGATTACCTACAGAGAACTAGATGTCAATTGTTGGTTGTACTGTAATTAATGAACAATAGTCCGTCCCCGTAGCTCAGACGCCAGTGTCGTTGACTCCCACCCAGGGGCCCCGGGTTCGACTTCCGGCAGGGGACTGGGTGTTCTGTGTTGTCCTCATCATGTTTCATCATCATCGATATGCAAGTGGCGTGAACTGAAAAGACTTGCGCTAGGCGGCTGAACAATCACACAAGTGATCTACCGGCCAAATATTTCATACGATAATTTCATTTCAATGAGCAGTAGCGTAAATTTAGATAATAGTTACACGCAGTTCGAAAATAATGAGGTAACCAACTGCCGATGTTTCAGTAATCGAAGAAAATCCCCTTCTTTATTTGACGTTGTGTTCCGTAACGTTTTACGGCAGTACGTGATCTCGGCCTTAGGAGACGACGCCGACAGAAATATTACTGGAGCGACTGCAGCGCGCAGAAACAGGTGTCGCTTTCAGGAGATCTCGGTAGGAGGCGGCCCAGGCAGCGGTCCGTGAGCGTCGCGCGCGGCTGCAGCTCACAAAGGCAGCTAGCAGCCGCCTGCAGCCTGCCTGGCTGCCTCGCTTTGCCCCTGGCCTGGCCTGGCCTGGGCTGGCGTCGCGTCGGCTGGCCCGCCCTTTGACGCAGCGCGCCCCTCCCTGCAGCGCTTTCATTTTATAGCCGCCGACCGGCTATCACATCGGCCGCTCTGTCCTTACGCTTTGCGCCGGATTTTTATTTCTGCCCGGGACTTTTAGTATGGTTGGCCTACAACCTACGGCCTCGTATAACCCCGGCTGGATACAGAAAAATAAATGACGTCCTTTCCGATCTTCGATCGCATCTACCGTTCAGTCGCCCGTATGACCCTTCTGTGTTTGCCAGCAACCACCAGTCGAATTCTGTCTTCTTCTGTTGCGAATCATATGCTTCAAAGAAAAGGCAGCCGCCTTTTCCGCCTTCTTTCTAGCTTTCGCAATATTTTTTTGCTAATGACGTCGTAATTTTCAAATCGTCCCCTCCTTCCTTCTTCGCTCTCGCGTTCAATAACGAGAGACGTTTCGCAGTGATAACACATCAGGACGATGGCTGAAACCCGCCTCCGACCAACCTGATTAAGATTTCTTGTGATTTTCCTAAATCACTACAGTCAAACTCAGGGCTGCCTCCTTCGAAAGTTTTCGGCCGATATCCTTCATGTCTAACAACAAATTTTCACTATCAAATTCTTTCCTTCTCTCCACCCCCCCCCCCCCCCCTTCCCTCCCGCCACGCACTGTAAATCTTCTCCTCAACTTACTGATTTCTGATGTAAGCAAGGATTCTGCTAATTTAGTGTCGTTATTTTACATTACATTTAATTCGCTTTCTATTCGTCCTCCTTCCCCCGAACTTTATTCGCCTGTTCCTCATCACAGATTTTATTAATTTTACAATTCGAAGTATCACCTCTGTATACGTTAGAAAATTGTATTTTAAGACAAATGAAGATTCGAGTTTTATTTGTTGTCAGGACTATCTTGTTCGGTTTCCAGTCCATGATGTAAGCATCTGTCTTTACATCCTGTGTTTCAGTAATAATAAACCTTAATACTGTTCCGAACTCGCCGTCTAATTACGTTGCTATTACCTTTTTACTATCCTCTATTTTATTATGACAAATGTACTATTCTCTTACAGTCTAATTTAATGGTGATAGTGTATTGTTTCGAGATGGTGTTAACATACGCTACCACATGCACTTATTCATTGCTCGATAGCTCTATCACAATCGAACCTGCAAAATTGTCTTTCGGAAATAAAGATTCACCATGTTTTATGCAGATTATTGATTTAATTAGCGCATTCTAGAATAATGTACAATCTCCCTGTCTGCAGACACCAAACGCAGATTAATGACAACATTTATAGACAGGTAAAATGTTTCATTCGCTCTCTTACTTATTGTCTTCCCCCTCCTTTTAATAAATATATTTATAATTTATAGAATACATCCTGAACACTCACTTTACCTGCGTCCAGTACTACATCTCCGTTCACCAACTTGTCGCACTTATCAACCACCACTCGCCTCTTCTATCCAACCCCTCTTCTTTCCTCTCTCTATCCAATACCTTCTCCTTCTCTGATAGTAAATCTCCCACTCCCCAAAATCTATCAGTATTACATACAACAGCCATCTTTAACGCTTATCGGTAAAGTGCTGTTGAAGTGTATTTTCTACATACTCTGCACCATGGATAATGCTGTCACTGTCAGAGTATATTTTCCATAAAAACACCAATTTATTTGCTGTTTCGTGATCAAATGGTATCGAATGCTTTGTAAACAACCCTACAACGAGCGGGATAATTGCTTGTGGAGTATATAAACCTTCTTCATGAAAATGTAAACACGCGTGCCAACTTTGATGTTTTCGAACAAGCAGTGTGAAGTCTGTAATTGGCTGACAGTATATAAAAGCAATTAATTCTATGACGAAGCACCTGCACCTGCCAACTTACATGCCGATTGGACATTGCAAGTATCATCAACATATATTGAAATACTCATATCCAAAAAAATGGGAAACAAATACTTTATTTCATTAGCAAGTAGAAACCCCACCATCTTAAAAACTATTACACCAGAGAGAGGTAATAGATTTATCTGCCACACTCTACTGAGCAAGAAAAGAAACGATGCCGTGTATTACTCACTTAAGTTCTGTTCTGTGAAGACATTAGGTTTTGGACATCGTACACGCTTACAATTTCTCTCGATTAGTGACTGTTTCTATTATAATGGGTGTTTCCATAGGATCGTCCAAAATATTAAATAGGACATGGGAACTTATTATATATGTTGTAAGGTCTGAAGGTCTGTCACGCGTACGCCGCGCCTGCTTAAACTCCGCAATTATAGGTTCCCATGCCGTACTAATTTGCAAACCGCCATCCTTGGTGTTTTCATAAATTTTGATCTTTATGACCTCGTTCACTACGCTATACCAAATGCTGTTAGTTTATTTAAGAATTGATGTCTCTTCGAAAGCAATTCCGCATCTGTTTTTCAAAGTATGTTCCACCACGGCTGACTTTTCAGGATAGCGTAATCGTAAACATCTTTCATTTTCTATGACTGAAAAGCCTAGCTGCTTTTATCGTTACGCCGACGACACCTTCGTCATCTGGCCTCATGGACAGAAAAAGCTAGAATAATTTTTTATTGCGTGTGACGCATTTCGGTTTTCTATTTTTTGATACAAATTGTATTGTTTTAGAAAGCGTAAGTACATGTAGATTCAAATGAGGTAGAAAAAGAGATTACAAAAATAATAAAGACAACATGATCGTACCTATATACAATTTTGGTATAAAGCTTAACAGAATGAGCAAAAGGAAGTAAATTACAGTTGATAAATACATACATATAGACTGATGTATTCTAAACTGGGTTTGGTGTGTTGAGCTGATTGTAAGTAAGCAAGGCCGACATGTGGGGGTGGCAAAAGTGTAGACATACACGTCAAAAAATATTTAAAAAAAAAAGTGTAACATGCCATAGACGTGGGTAACACAAGTACGGCGAAAATGAGCTTACTTAATAAAAACGTAGATGATACTGTATTCACAATGTAAAATATAAGCAATAAAAGTGAGTACTATTTAAAATTAAATATAATTAGTAAAGCTCGGAACTTTGTCGGCGATAGTATGCAAATCCAACATAGATACAACCACAGATTAACATCTACATCTACATCTACTTGGGATACTCTGCAAATCACATTTAAGTGCCTGGAAGAGGGTTCATCAAACCACAATTATACTATTTATCTCCCATTCCATTCTCGAATAGCGCGCGGGAAGAAAGAACACCTGAATCTCTCTGTTCGAGCTCTGATTTCTCTAATTTTATTCTGATGATCATTTCTACCTATGTAAGTGGGAGTCAACAATATATTTTCGCATTCGGAGGAGAATGTTGGCGATTGGAGTTTCGCAAGTAACCCACGCCTCAGCGATAAGCGCCGTTGTTGTAATGATTCCCATCCCAGATCCTGTATCATTTCCGTAACGCTGTCTCCCCTGTATCGTGACAATACGAAACGAGCTGCCCTTCTTTGGACACTTTCGATGTGCTCCGTCAAACCCACCTGATAAGGATCCCACACTGGGCTGCAATACTCCAAAAATGGACGGACAAGCGCAGTGTATGCAGTTTCTTTAGTAGTTCTGTTGCATCTTTTAAGGATTCTGCCAATAAAACGCAGTCTCTGGTTCGCCTTTCCCACGATATTATCTACGTGTTCTTTCCAGTTTAAGTCTGAAGTAATAGTGATTCCTAGGTATTTTGTGGAGTTTACGGCGTTCACATTTGATTGATTTATGTTGTAAACAAAGTTTAACGGATTTCTTTTCGTACTCATGTGGACGACTTCACACTTCTCATTATTTAGAGTCAATTGCCAATTTTTACACCATACTGATATCTTATTCAGATCGTTCTGCAGTTGGTTTTGATCTTCAGATGATTTTACTAAACGGTAAATGACGGCGTCATCTGCAAAAAACCTAAGAGAGCTACTTAGATTTTCCCCTAAATCGTTTATGTAAATAAGGAATAGCAGAGGACCAATAACACTACCTTGTGGAACGCCCGATATCACCTCTGTTTTAGTCGATGCCTTACCATCGATTACTACGAACTGTGTCCTCTCTGACAAGAAATCCCCTATCCAATTGCAAATTTGGGGCGATATACCATAACCACGCAATTTGATTAAAAGCCGTTTGTGAGGTACGGTGTCAAAAGCTTTCTGGAAATCAAGAAATACGGAATCGATTTGCGAACCTTTGTCGATAGCACCCATCACTTCGTGTGAATATAGAGCTAGTTGTGTCTCGCATGAACGATATTTTCTAAATCCGTGTTGACCTTGGGTCAATAGATCGTTCTGTTCGAGATAATTCATAATATTTGAATACAGGATATGTTCCAAAACCCTGCTGCAAATTGACGTCAATGAAATAGGTCTGTAGTTTAGTGGGTTACTCCTACTGCCTTTCTTGAATATAGGTGTGACCTGTGCAACTTTCCAATCTTTTGGTACAGATCCTTCTATGAGAGAGCGGTTGTATATGACTGTTAAGTAAGGAGCTATCGCTTCAGCATAATCAGATAGAAATCTAATGGGTATACAATCCGGACCAGAAGACTTGTTCTTATTAAGTGATTTTAGTTGCTGCACTACTCCGATGATATCTACTTCTATGTTACTCATTACGGCATCTGTTCGTAATTCGAAATCTGGAATATTGGTTTCGTCTTCTTTAGTGAATGAGTTTCTAAAAGCTAAGTTTAGTAACTCTGCTTTAGTAGCGCTGTCATCGGCAGGATCGCCATTACTATCACGTAGTGAAGGTATTGTTTGTGACTTTCCCCGAGTATATTTAACATATGACCAAAATCTCTTTGGGTTTTCAGTTAAGAGGCCATATGCTCTTGTGCAAGTCTTAAGCCAAAACAAGGAACCTTCTAATGGCTATATGACAAGCATAGTACATGTATCAAGAAACTGGCGAACAGATCGTGACATTAATGAGTAAAGATATACAATCACAAAGTCAGGAATAATATTAACAAAACTCAAAACTACTGACATAAGTACTGATATGAAAGTTGACTTAAAATAAGAATAGTAGGGAAGCTACATAAAAATATAAAATGTGTCATCGAATGTGAAACGAAAACAGGCCACACATGGAATCGAAACATACCAAAAAGCCACGTCGCATGAAAAATGTGTAGCAATATAAATGCAAATCAATTGTTTTTTATGCTCTTTGCGGATACTGTGAAAGCCTACATGGCTGAAAAAATCGCATATTTTAGGAATGTTTTGTAGCGACGAAATGTGTAGAATGTATTAGAACGCCTATAATATTTATGTAATACTACGGTACATTGAAGAACCTACGAAAATTCAGCGTCCTGGTATGAGCTGAAGGAAGGATGTGTGCACAGGAGAGCAACAAGTATAATTCGAAGCATATTGTAGCTGGGCCTCTTCCGTTGGGGTATAAGTGTGAGGAATGTGGTTCCATCTCGTGGGACAGAGACGCGGTGGGCGCTGTTAGAGTTCAGGGCGCGATTATTTACATTAGTTACATTTAAATGCAGTTACCATCATCGACATAACGTAACATAGTGTTTGTAGAGCTTATGGGACTTAACTGAGGGGTCATCAATACCTAAACATACAAACTACTTATGAACTAGATTATAATAAAGACGACACAAACACCCACGCCAGAGGGAGGGGGGGGCGGATTCGAACCGCCGACGCTCGGCCGCAATGTAACTGTAACTAACAAAATAAAATTGAACAGAATCTCGTTAACTTCTAAGCACGACATCGGCTAACATGATTCTGATTCATCCTGTCAAATGTCTTTGTGTGTTTCGAATCACAAGCAAATATAATTCAGGTAATTAATTCCATTTCCGTATCCATTGTGGCCTCACACACAAAGAACATTAAATAACCCCATAGAAATTAATCAAAGGGATTCAGGTGAGGCCATAGAATAAGACAATGCCTACCAGTGAGTCTGTTTCAGAAGCACTTATGGGTAGCAGCAAAGGGGGAGAGAGGTGCCGAGTCCATGTGAGATGGAAAATGAGCCTTCGGGGAAGTCACCCATTTATTACTAAGTGAGAGGGCCGCTCGGCGGCGGTCAGCGGACCCCGTTGCGTTGGTACCTATGGCCGGGAACCATGGTATCAGGTCGCGCTGCAGGGGTGCGCCGAAATGTGCGTCGTGATCGCCCTGGGAACGGCAGAGCCACGCCAAGACGCACCGGCAGTGACCGACCCGCGGAGAAATACTTTCGGCGCAAACGGCAATGTGGGCCGGAGCGGTCGTCATTGGACTGCACAGTTGGTAGTTTGTCAATGCTATCTTGGTGCCGTGTCCATGCATTTGAGGATAACTGGCGCCTAGAGAGCGATTGGCTCTTGCTTTCTTGCTCGGAGGTAATCTCGCATTTTGCGAGCAGAGTGCGGAGCAGGGCTCCAGAAGAGATTTCGTCTTAGGCAGCCGACGAGTTCGTTCCTCGGCTCACTTCTCTGTGTTTTGAGGATTATTTATCCACCTATTGTGTTTTTTGGATTTGTAGTTTCAGATTCACTTTTGAGACACGTCTGAAACTTGTGAATAGGCTGAACTAGTTTGAATTAGCAGGGCCAACGCGCTGATAACATTATTCCTAACTCTGGTGTCAACTGCGCACTAGACAATATTGTGTCTAGATCACGTAATCTTAGTGGACGAGATATAGCCGAAACTGTAGTTTCGTTACACAGTGTGTGTCTACCGTGGACACAGAGGCTGAGAGTAGGGCCTTCAGGCTTATGTCTTTGATTAGTTTCTTCTTTCGATCGGACCGCGATTTGCAGCATTTCAACGCACTGCCGCCGCCATCACAGTCCCAGCGACGCCGGCTCCGGCAGCATTTGGTTGAGTATTGCTTGCAACTACTTATCTGGGCGAGAGTTAAGATTATTCCTTTTGACAGGTTTCTTAAACATCGTTTTGTGTGGAAAGCGTTCGTGATTATAGCATGATCTCTTGATCACCTTCGTATCGTGAGTTATTTGCCGCTCTCAGAAACTACACTTATAGCAGAAACTTGCCAGTCATATATTAGTGTAACTTTTGTATATATTAACGTACTCTGATCTGAAATTGTTTGGCATTTTGAAAGTTCTGAGAACTGTCCAATTTGGTAAATTAATGGATTATATCCCGATTCTGATTCTTTTGCTTAATAAATTAAGTACATTTTTAACTTAACCTGGATCTGATTCAGCAGTCAGATTTGCCATTTTTAATCTATTTTGGTGGGTATTTGTTTGTTAAAAGGTCAGATCTCTTTTAGGGCACATTTCACTAATTGTTAGGAGACATTTGCCAATCCCTGTCCTTGTGTTCCTCATTTCCCACATATCTGCATCTCTCATATTACCCTAACTGATCTAACAACACGCGCCTTTACAAACTTATTCGCGCGTTTTTTGTGTTGAAAGAGAATATCAGAAAATGACGGTGGCAGACAGGAGGCATGGAAGTGAGGGAGAGCACGCAGTCGTCACGGGGGAGAGGCGGCGGTGGCGGCGGCGGCGAGGCAGAACGGCCAGGCCAGTCTGCGGAGCTCACTCAGTGCAGTGCTTGCTTGGTCACGCCTGCCGCCGCTCCAGATAGCCGTGCTCCTCTGGGAGCCATGTCAGGGACTGTGCGGTCACACGCTGAGTCCGCCATCGAGCATGGCCGTATGTGTGGTTCTTAGAATAAGTTACTTGAGCAGTTTGGTCCCATAGGATTACAGACATTTGATCACTTTTCCACACCTAACTCTCAGTTGCTGGAAATACGGTGATTGAATTAGACCCTCAGTAAATTTCCTGCTACAATAACCTAGAAATAACCGAATCTTCTCGGGTTGCAAGCCGCGTCATGTGTTTTTCTGCCCACGAGTTTTCGACAGAGATCTCTTCTGCCATTGTCAAGTGGATGACTTTCATTTCGAGGCCGCTGCAGGGATTATCTAGCCTCGCCGCCGCCAGTGACGTCACTGGTGGCCAGTTGCTTGACCATATAAGCAATTCGCCGCGCATACGCCGCTTCTGCTTCAAATCCACACTTACAGGTTCCCATGCCGTACTAAGCTGCACGCCGCCGTCCTTCGTGTTATCATAAATTTTGATATCCGATCACTACGCTGTACCAGAAGCTGTTCGTCTGTTTAAGAATTAATGTCTCGTCGAAAGCAATTCGGTGTCCGTTTTCCAAAGCACGTTCCACCACAGCTGACTTTTCAGGCCGGCCGTAGTGGCCGAGAGGTTCAAGGCGCGTCAGTCACGGTCTGCACGACCACTACCGTCGGGGGTTCGAATCACCCCGCGGGCATGGATATTTGTGCCGTCCTTAGTATTAGCTAGCTGGTAAGTAGTTTGTAAGTTTAGGGACTGATGACCCCGTAGTTAAGTCCCATAAGCTCTACAAACATTTTAACATTTTGACTTTTCAGAATAGCGTAATCGTAAACACCTTTCATTTTCTATGCGATGCTGTTCAATAGAATAGTCTGACTGACTTAAAACTGCTCCTACAAAGCCTAGCTGCTTTTACCGTTACGCCGACAACACCTTCGTTATCTGGCCTCATGGACAGAAAAAGCTAGAAGAATTACTGGAGCACATCAACAGTATACACGGCCACATCAAATTCACGATGGAAGTAGAGATGGACGGTTCCTTTCCATTCCTGGAGGTTCTTCTCCGCCGTAAACCCAATGGAAGTCTGGGTCACAGACTTTACCGCAAGCCTACCTACACGGATCGATATTTGCACGCCATGAGCTAACATCACCCAGCACAGAAAGTCTGTTGTGAAAACCTCGGTACAGAGAGCCGAAACTGTCTCAGATGCTCAAAACCTGTCAAAACAAATTGACCACTTCGGTGAAGTTTTCAAAAATAACGGCTACAGCAAGAGACAAATATCTAAGGCAGTTTCACCCAAGCCATGTAATCAGGAGAGATCTGAAGAAGACGTCAACAAGACCGCTTATTTACCATTCTGTGGCTCCATAACAGGGAAAATTAGTCAGCTCCTGAAAAGACATAAAATCGACAGAAACTTGAGACCCCTAGCAAAGATCTGGCAACTAATGAATCCTGTAAAATATTATGTCTCAGAACGCCAGCCATATATGAAACTCCGTGTGAGTGTAGGCAGTTTTATGTCGGTCAGAGAAGATTTTATTAATAGATATCGGCGCGAAAACATGCACTCAAACATAGAAATAACTAGTCCGGTAGTTATGCATAAGTAATTTTAGTAGCTAATTCCTTATCGTTATTTAAGTGTGGATGTGCGATTGGTTAAGTATACATGCAAATCCCGGCGAATGACAAACGACGCTCCCCTTTCATCCTTGAAGCAGCCAATAGGAATGTTTTGAAAAGCGGTGCGTTAGCGCGCCGTTGCTCGCCAAGGGAGGCTCGAGTCCTCCCTCCGGCGTGTGTGTGTGTGTGTGTGTGTGTGTGTGTGTGTGTGTGTGTGTGTGTGTATTGTCCGTATCATAAGTTAATGTAAGTTAGTTTAAGTACGTTGTAAGGCTGCGGACTGATAACCATAGCAGTTAAGTCCCTTATGTTTACAAACATTTGATCATTTCTGAACTGTCTCGTCGCTACTGTGCTTACCGAGTCGTTCTAAGCAAGTTTGTAAAAGTCAGCTCATCGTGCATAATCCCTTTGAGTAAATTAACGATACGATACCGGACCTTTCCAACTTTCTCCTACTCGCGTCTTTATGACTGCAACGAAATGTAAGCGCTTTGGGTGGGATATTCTAATTAACGTGTTTGCCGTCTTTTACTGGGCCGTTTCGTTCTCTGGGGCACAAAAGAAGACGCTTGGCTCTGTCATTCCTGAAAATTGAAATCACAATTCATGCTTTCACCTAGTGTTCACCTTCTAATTACTTCGAATATTGTTTCGACTGCATCTGACACCTTCATTACTGATTCTTGAAAGTTCTCAGACTGCTCACACTATACTTACTGATTCAAATGGAACATATCTAACAAAAAAGAGACAGTAATTTCCTATGCCATATGCCATCTGAATACTGAAAAATAACATGTATCCTGGAGTCTATAACGTGTCATCGTGCAATAAAGTTAGGATGAAAATTTTCCATCAGATACACCTTCCACTGTACTATTAAGATTTAGAGGCTATTTTTCTACTAAGGGGTCATCCAGGATGCCGCTGCTCTATCATCGCTAACGTATGTTCCCCAGTTGTTGTTACAATGATATGTCTGATTAATAAAGCGTGGTATGCAACGACGCAAGGCAGGTGATCAGATGGCAGGTGTCACGGTTTAGAGTTTCTCTTGGCAACAGCAGATCAGAAGTACTGTGTGTATGAATAACAGTCGGATTCTTCTTGAATAACAAGGTTAGTAAGAGTATAGGTGGGTTCTCATCATAACTGACAACAAATCAACGCAACACCGATAGTTGAGGTACGAAAGCAAAATACGAATTAATATATCCAAACGAAGATGATAATATAATAATTATGGTTGATCAGATGCTATATAATGGAAACGATTACCATGCCTTGCTATTGTCAATGATGTCTGCAACAAATTTCAGCTCGTAGTAGCGAATACGACAGGTGAGCAGGAGGTAGGAAATTCACGGCGATTTGAGGAGATATCTGCTGGATTATACCATGGTCTGACGAAGAGTCTTAAATAAAATATTGCACTGTAAAGAGTAAACACCTGCATATATAGATTTAAATTACAGGTCACGCATGATGAGAATTTGGGAATATGAGAATATGATTTTAAAGAATCTAATTTAGTAAAAAAAAACTGGTATACCGAAACTAATTTTGCAAATTTGAAAGCTGCAGGCAGAAAATACTTTGAGGAAAACCAAAGTCAGGACAAGAAACAATTCAGTTGATCAATGAAAAAGGGGAGTATAGAAATGGTAGGCACTATGCAAGATACTAGATGTACAAGATATTTTTTGGTCTAAAATATGGAATAATTTTGTTGGGTTCCATAATTTTAAATGTATATTTTTGTGTATGAGGCCCCATAGGTGATGGCATATGCTATGATATGTTCCACAATGACCCCGCTTGCGCAGAATGAATGGGACTTGTGTAAAAAAACAGTTTACACAGGTGTTAACACCTTGTTACTCTTGTCGCCTGCTGGTTCAAACAGCATGACTGCAGTTGTCTCTAGAACTGGTCAACTTCTGCCAGTTCTCTGCCACAGGAAAACCACAGTGAAGGTCCCCATTCACTCCCCTTGACCGTTGTGCACGACCACGAGGGCGGCCACGGCGTTATTGTCTGATCTTTGGTGGGGTAAGTTGCTTTTTGGTGTTAGCCCTCGATCTGCGTACGTGGCTAGACCGTGTTCGGAATAGATTGTACGTTGAATAAGCACTTTCGCATCTCTAGTTCTGGGTATAACACCACCGCAATGCTTAGCGGTGACATTTTAATTAATTTTGTTCTGGACTGATAATTTCATGATGATTTTTGCCGAAGCGTTTGATTTCGAGGTATCAATGGTGTTAACAGAATCCTCGCACTCCCCTTACTGTAGAGTCATTCTTTCCTACGTTTAAAGATGTTTAAATGTTTTTTCATGTTCATTTGATCGGTAAATTTGAATTGAAGTTTTTCGGGAAATGTTCGATATTTCCGGTGTGTGCCCTTTTTCCATAGAACATGTGGACGGTATGAGACAAGCCCTCAGCTTACACCATTGCCCTAAGCGCCCGTGTGGTTAATTATAACCTTGCTTAGATGTTGCGATTTCTAGTACGTGTAAAATGTTAATTTTCCCCGAATTTTGGTACTTCTAAACTTGTAACTTCCGTTCTCGCCCCACGTGTATGGCAAATAGCGTGCTCTATACCGTAATCATTGCTGTTAGATATCTCTTCTTCCCCTGAGTAGAATGAATAGTTACACGACATACCTCGCGTTTTTTTTTATTTTTTTTTTTATTTTTTTATTTTTTTTTTTTTTCGAAATTGTAATTTTTCCCTTTTCTAATCTTTTGTAATCCATCTCCGCGAAGTACTGTAGGACTCTGTAACCTTGCTTATTAGCTAGATATCATTCCCCTGATTAGAACGAATGATTATAAGATCTATCCCGCCATCTTATTTTTTTACGAATTGAATTTTTCCAATTTGTTCAAATTTCGCAATCTGACCCCGTAGCTTCTCGTATCACTCTGTAACCTTACTTTTTATTTAGATATGATTCCCCTAAGTAGAACGAATGGTTACACGAACAATCTCGCGTTTTTATTTTGACCGGAATAGTATTTTTTTCACTCTGTTCAAATTCTGTGTTTCGACCCAGTAGCATGTCCTACCTTTCCGTAGCCCGTAGCTTAACTGTTGATATTCATGCGGCTGCATTGCTTGTCTCCAACTGTCTCTTTTATTTTCCCATATGCGGTATCTATCTTTCAATAAAATGTTCAAATGTTTGTAGAGCTTATGGGACTTAACCTAGGGGTCATCCGTCGTTAAACCTACAAACTACTTACGAACTAGCTTATACTAAAGACGGCACAAACAGCCATACGCGAGGGTGCATTCGAACCCCCGACGGGGAACGGCCTCGTGCATCGTAGCATAGTGCCTCAATGCGCTCGGCCGCTCCTCCGTGGAATTTATCTTTCCCTAGTAATACATTCTTCTGCAGACTTACATTTGCCCTCTAGCCACTCTTGTTTAGCCAATTTACACTTCATGTCAATCTCATTTCTTAGTTGTCTGACTCCATTTTTCCTGCATCACTAGCTGCATTGTTAAATCTTCTAATCCATCAATTAGGTTCAGTATACCCTGTGTTATCCCGGCCTTGTCCTTTTGCCTATATGATCCTCCGCGGCCTTCACTACTCTGTCTCTCAGATATACCCACTCATCTTCTACTGTATGACTCTGCTATATTTCAGTTAATCCTTTGCTAATACTCTCATTGAAATTCTCAACCACCACTGGTTCCTTCAAACTGTCCAGGTTCAATCGCCTTAATTTACTACCTTTCTCCAATATCTTAAATTGTAACTTACAGTTCATAACCAATAAGTTATTGTCAGAATTTACATCTGCTCCTGGATATGTTTTTCAGTCTAAAACCTCGTTCCTAAGCCTTTGTCTTACATTTATGAAGTCAGAGTGGTATACCTTTCCGTGTCTCCTGATGTCTTCTACGTATACAACCTACTTTCACAATAATTAATCGAAGTGCTTGTGATTATTTCATTGTGTACTGTACAAAATTCATTCCTTTTCCCCAGTCCATATCCACCTAATACTTTCCTTTCCTTCTCTTCACTAATACTGAGTTCCAGTCCTCCATCACAGTCAAAATTTCCTCTCCCTTGTCTCAACCTCTTTATCGCCTTACACGTTTTTTCTAGATCTTCATCATCGGCAGAGCGAGTTGCTTATAAACTTTTACTACTGTGGTCAGATAATGCGCTCACTATGCTGTTCATAGTAACTTACTCGTATGTTGACTATTATAATGCGATCACCATGCTGCCCATAGTAGTTTACCCGCATTCCCATTTTCTTATTCATTATTAGACCAATTTCTGCATTACTTCGCCAGAAATCCTGTTCATCCTGACACAGAAGTTCACTAATTCCCACCATATATAACTCCATCTTATCCATTTCTCTGTTCATATTTTATAACTCATCTAGCCAGGTTGAGGGATAGAAAATTCCAATCTTCGATGCATGGAATGTCTGTTATAATTTCTTTGATGGCAATATCGTCTTGAGTAGTCCCCCCCCCCCCCCCCCCGCAGATCCAGAAGAGGAACTATTTTACCTCTACAATGTTTCACCCAAGAAGTAGCCATCATCATATATTCATACAGTGGAGCTGTATGTTCTCGGGGAAAAGTGACGACTATAGTTTCTCCTTGCTTTCAGCCGTTCATAGCAACTGAATTGCAAAGCCACTTTTGCCGATGTTGCAAAGTGAGCTCCGTCAATCATCCAGACTGTTGCCCCTGTAACTACTGAAAAGGTTTCTGCTCCGCTTCAGGAGTCACCACGTTTGTCTCGTATCTCCAAAGATAACCCCACCTACGTGGTTGCACGTACCGTACAGTTACCTGAATCATTCAGGCATGTAATCCACCTCACTTTGGAAAAATCTGTGTTTCATTGACGTTCACGAAATCTACTTTATACACAGATATTGCCAAAGTGAGGTGTATTGCGTGCCTACACGCACAATGTGTGTGTGTGTGTGTGTGTGTGTGTGTGTGTGTGTGTGTGCTGGCCAGGGCAGCAGTCGAATAAATTTCGCTTCTGTAGCACGTCATGTTCGTGGTGTAGCAATTTTAATGGTCAGGAATGTATATTGAAGACACCATATGAAGAGATCTGTTACGACTTTGTCAAAGTATGAACACTTAACAACATCAGTAATTCATTGCCCTATTGTCAGGATGGCAAGCTGTACTACAAAACAACATTTTATTGTCAGGATAGCATTTCTTTCTCGGAATCTTATAAACATGTGAATTACGTGGGGGTCATTCCCTTGGCTCAGGTATGATTATTAAATGAAAGAGAATTTACACAAAATGTATTGAACTAATAATTCAGACATTATTCAAGTAACTTGGCGACTGTTGGGAGGCGACGGTAAGGCATGCAACAAGAAGTGTTCTCCGCTGAGTCGGCCATGCTGATTATGCTAGCGGCATATATGCTTTTTGTTCGTCACTTGAACAGCGCCGACTGTCGACGCTTCTTCTCTTATAAAACGAGAGTAAAGGGGGCGTTATTCTGCGGAATTATCTCATGGCGGTGCCAAGTGATTTTCCCTTCTTCTTCGTCCAAAAGTGTTGTGCTTCGACAGCGGTACGTCCTTGCCCTGGGATCGAATCGACGGTCTTCAGGCGTTGTCTACGGTAACTTGAAGAAGATCACAGATGACTTTGACGACCACACCGCATCCTATCATTCTGATCAATCATCCTGGGTAAGTACCTTTGTCAATCTTGATCTCCTTCCTAAACACTGTGACTAGCTACCATCTTCTTCCACCTCTGTCTTCAATCAAACCGAATAACAGTGGCAGATCATGACTGCAACAACCGCTACTGTTGCTGCTCCTGGTGCTACTACTGCCAATACTGACGTATTAACTTTCACGGCGTCTTCTTGGCTGCGGTATTTATTTGATGGTCCTAGATTGACTTGAAAGACTACTGTGGCAATGTATCTTCTCTCACTTTATACAGTTTCTAGAAAGATCTATCGTCTCGTTGCTCTGGAGGTCAGTACACTAGTTTATTGGTTTCTGGTAACATTACTTCCGAAAGTAAGAGGTCACGTTTGACAGTTTGTGGCTTCACGTGAGGTGGTCAGACGACGGCCTGATCGCTGAACCATCAGCTTCCGCATGCGGGGTGAGTGATGGACTCCTTGTCGCGTTCCGTTGCACTTGAATGCGCGGTGAGACAATGGCCTGCTTAATCGGCTGCATTAGCCGTTCGATGCACCGTCGGATTGCCGCCGCAGTACTGCTGTTGTACTCACCTGTGCCTGAATATTCTGAACTGGCTTAACTTTTCATTTTTCTACACTTATTCTGCACTTTTCATTTATTACTGCAATTTATTTCACTAATTTATTTACGCACATTACTGTACTTAACATTCCTTCGGCCTTGGGAGAAATGCGTCCTGGAATTTTTAATTCAGACACCTATAAACCACCAATTCACTTAACATTTCTCCACTCTTAACATTGTAAAAACTCCAATGAATACACACACTTAACAACTAGTTAGCGTAGAACAGATTTATTTCTATAAAAATTTGCTGCACTCTTAGAACTGTGTTGTTGTTGTGGTCTTCAGTCCGGAGACTGGTTTGATGCAGCTCTCCACCCTATCCTGAGCAAGCCTCTTCATCTCCACATAAGAACGACAACCTTCATCTGTCTGAATCTGCTTACTGTATCCATCTCTTGGTCTTCCTCTGAGGTTTTTACCCCACACACTTCCCTCCAACGCTAAATTCACGATCCCTTGATGTCTAAGAATGTCCCCTACCAATCTATCAGTTCTTTTAGTCAAAGTATGCCAGAAATTTCTTTTCCCCCCAATTCTGTTCAGTACCTCCTCATTAGTTACGCGATCCACCCACCTAATCTTCAGCATTCTTCTGTAGCACCATATTTCAAAAGCCTCAATCCTCTTCCTGTCCGTACTGTTTATCGTCCATGTTTCACTCCCATACAAGGCAACACTCCGTACAACTGCCTTCAGAAAGGACTTCCTTAAGCTTAAATCAATATTCGATTTAACAAATTTCTCTTTTTCAAGAACGCTTTTCTACCCATTGCCATTCTGCATTTTATATCCTCTATACTGCGACCATCATTTGTTATTTTACTGCCCAAGTAACAAAACTCCTCTACCTCCTTTATTGCTTCGTTTCCCAATCTACTTCCTTCAGCATCACCTGATTTTCTTAGACTGCACTCCATTACCCTAGTTTTGCTCTTGTTAATGTTCATCTTATATGCACCTTTCAGCACACTGTTCATTCCGTTCAATTGCTCTTCCAGGTCCTTTGCTATATTTGATAAAATTACTATGTCGTCAGCAAAACGCAATGTTTTTAATTCTTCACCCTGAACTTTAATTCCTTCTCCAAATTTTTCCTTGCTTTCCTTTATAGCTTGCTCAATGTACAAATTGAATAACATTGGAGAAAGGCTACAAACCTGTCTTACTCCCTTTCCAACCACTGCATCCCTTTCATGCCCTTCAACTCTGACAACCGCTGTCTGGTTTTTGTACAAGTTGTAAATAACCTTACGCTCCCTATATTTTACTCCTGCTTGCTTCAGAACTGGAAGGAGTTTATTCCAATCAACATTGTCAAAAGCCTTCTCCAAATCCACAAAAGCTAGAAATGTAGGTTTGCCTTTTCTTAATCTATCTTCTAGGATAAGCCGTAAAGTGAGTATTGCCTCCCGTGTTCCTACATTTCTCCTGAACCCAAACTGGTCTTCCCCGAGGTCGGCTTCTACCAGCTTTTCCATCCTTCTCTAAATAATTGGTGTTAATATTTTGCAACCATGACTTATTAAACTGATGGTTCTGTAGTTTACACACCTGACTGCTTTCTTTGGTATGGAGATTATAACATTTTTCTTAAAGTCTGAGGGTACTTCACCTGTCTCATACATCTTACACACTGGGTGAAACAATTTTGTCATGGCTGGTTCTCGCAGAGACTTCAGTAGCTCTGAGGGAATATCATCTACTCCAGGGGCCTTGTTTCGACTTAGGTCTTTTAGTGCTCTGTCAAATTCATCTCTCAGTATAGTATCTCCTATTTCATCCTCATCCACTTCTTCTCCCCCTTTCTACAATATTGCCGCTAATTTCATTGCCTTCATAGAGACTCTCTATATACTCTTTCCACCTTTCAGCTTTCCCTTCTTTGCTGAGAACTGGTTTTCCATCAGAGTCCTTGATATTCATAGAGCTGTTTTTCTTATCTCCAAATGTTTCTTTTATTTTCCTGTAGGCTGTATCTATTTTTCCCCTATTTATACATTCTTCTACATCCTTGCATTTTCCTGCTAGCCACTCCTGCTTAGCCATTTTGCACTTCCTATCAATCTCATTTCTTAGTCGTCTGTACTCCATTTTGCCTGTTTCATTTACTGCATTTTTATATTTTCTCCTTTCATCGATTAAATTTAGTATCTGCTGTGATATCCACGGATTTTTTATAGGTCTTGCCTCCTACCTATTTTGTCCTCTGCTGCCTTCACTATTTCATCTCTCAATGCTACCCATTCCTCCTCTACTGTTTTATTTTTCCCCGTTTCTGTCAATTGTTGCCTAAAGCTCACTCTGAAATTATTAAGAACTTCAGGTTCCTTCAATTTACCCAGGTCCCATCACCTTATTTTCCTACCTTTTTGTAGTTTCTTCAGTTTCAGCCTACAGTTCATAACCAACAAGTTATGGTCAGAGTCTATATCTGCCCCTGGGTATGTTTTACAGTGTAAAACCTGGTTCCGAAATCTATGTCTTACCATTATAAAATCTATCTGGTATCTCCCGGAGTCTCCTGGTCTCTTCCACGTATACAACCTTCTTTTGTGATTCTTAAACCAGGTGTTTGTTATAACCAAATTATGTTCCGTGCAAAATTCTACCAGGCGGCTTCCTCTTTCATTCTTTTTGCCCAGACCATATTCACCTACTATCTTCCCTTCCCTTCCTTGCCCTACTACCGAATTCCAGTCTCCCATAACAATTAAGTTTTCCTCTCCCTTAATTGTCTGAATAATTTCCTTTAGCTCCTCATATATTTCTTCGATCTCCTCATCATCTGCAGAGCTATTTGGCATATAAACCTGTACTACTGTTGTCGGTGTTGGCTTCGTATCTATATTGACTACGATAATGCGATCACTGTGTTTCTCATACTAGTTTACCCGCATTCCTCTTTTCTTATTCATTATCAGACCTACTCCTGTAATACCCCCAACTGATTTTGTATTTATAACCCTGTACTCGCCTGACCAGAAATCCTGTTCCTCTCTCCACCGAACTTCAGTAATCCCCACTATATCTAACTTCAACCTATCCATTTGCCTTTTTAAATTTTCTAGCTTCCCTACTTGATTAAGGGATCTAACATTCCACGCTCCGATCCGTAGAATGCCAGTGTTGTCTTTCCTGATGATCACATCCTCCTGAGTAGTCCCCGCCTGGAGATCCGAATGGGGGACTATTTTACCTCCGGAATATTTTACCCGAGAGGATGCCATCATCATATGTTCATACGTTTTCCTCGGGAAAATTAACGGCTGTAGTTTCCCCTTGCTTTCAGCCGTCCGCAGTAACTGTGTGGCAAAGCCACATTAGCTGATGTTACAAGGCCAACTCAGTCAATCATTCAGGCTGTTGCCCCTGCAACTGATGAAAAGGCTGCTGCCCCTCTTCAGGAACAACACGTTTGTCTGACCTCTCCACAGATACCCCTCCGCTGTGGTTTCACCTACGGTACGGCTATCTGTATCGTTGAGGCACGCAAGCCACTTCACCTCGGCAATGTCTGTGGTTCATGGGAGTGGCTCTTAGAACTACAAGCATACAATATTAAAAGAAATTTAACAAATCTAAGAAAATATTACAATAAGAAGGAATATGTAGTTTCCACATGTTGACAACATTGCATTCCAAAACATTTCCTCTCACTTTATAATAATTTAGTTGTAAAATTATCTAAAGTATTACAATATTGATACGAAATTAATATGTCTACTAATGCTCAAAAGCATTTATAGAGGTAAATAAATTAAGAGTTTTCTAGCCAATTAACCGGGATTTGATAAAGTGGTATGTTATTATTTGGTTTTTTCCTTCGTCTCCAATAGAAGAAAACTCTACGAATGAAGAGGAGCAACATGAAGGTTCCAGAGATACCTGTTCCAAAGTACATATAACTCTAGCCTAGTGCTCACCTTTCAGTTTTAAGACATATTGCATCATAATCTTAGCATAAGTTTTGCCTTACTGTGAATTTATAAAATTATCTAGTGATTTCAGAATGGTACTGTTATGAGAGTCGTTCAGGTAAGAAAGATTTTGAGTTGGAAATGCGCACATGGGGATTTATTGCCAATAAATTAGAGGAAAGGGTGAATTTACATTAGTTGCTCCGGTGATAGTTGCTGTTAAATGAAAATTTTCTCCTGAAAATTTTGTATTGTCGTGACTATACCATTATCATAACACTGTGCAAAATGTCAGCTGCCTGATCGACTCCATACAACCAATAATTTTGTGCTTGCTCTCAAAAATATTATGTAGCTGTTAACATATCTTTTGGACAATTTGTGGCTTCAGCTTGTGCGAAAAATAACAGAGATTCATAGCTGTTAGTATGTAATTCGATTATGAGAGATGAACATAAAATAACTTGTTCCAATATGCAGCTACGTACAATTTATTTCGTTGTAACTGTGCTTATGTTTGTTGTTAGAGATATTAAAATACCTGATTAGTTCTAAATTGTGAAAATGTATTTACTGTGCCCTAATTTATCAGAAATGAGTGTACTATGTAGCATTCATAGACCCCAATTTTATCAGTTACATTACGTTACCTACATATTTGTACCTTGTACATCTTCACAGTGGAAACATTAACCATTATCTTTTACTAATTATTCACATTTGTATAATTTACCGTACCCGTGGTCGAAGAGAGTATGACACCAAATCTGTTTGTTGTGCTGACGTGGCCACTGTTTTTCTTTATCGTACGTCTCCACCCTTCGGAATAGCAGATACTATTGTTGATGGTATCACATCTGGAGCGCCTTTAAAAGGTTTTAAGCGACTGGCATCGGCAGATGTAACTGTAACTGAATGGCGACATGATATAAATATTCTGTTAAGGTCTTCTATAGTTTGAGACTAATCTCTTCGTTTTCCCTTTTGGTATGTATGGGGTTGACAGTATAACACACTGCCCTTTTCTGTAATTTTGATATTTCTCTTGCGGTTTACCTACTCTTTCCTTTCTTTCCAACGCCTTTGTATTATATTTTTGAACCTTTTTTCACACAACCCTCATCTGCGAACGAAATGTTTTACATTTTCTTCGGTTTTTCCGTTCATCTTCCATAGACTGCTTCATAAAGTGAAATGCCAGTTGCTTCATGTGTTTTAGCGTTGTAAATCATGTTGTTCATCAGTATAGTTACATTCTGCATGGTGTTGTAAGTAATTTCTGTACTTTTAGTAAGTGGCATAGGTGTTTCATTAAATCAGAAATCAATTGGGATCCTTGGTCCGTGATAATAGCTTCAGTCACGCCAAATATTAGTTTCCAGTTGTTAACTATAGCCTGAGCAACTGTATTTGTTTACTGATCGGAAAGACTAACAATAGCTAGGTTTCCTAGAAAGTGTATCGGTCACAACTTACCTATTGCCTGTTGGTGTTTTATGAAATGGTCCATAGGGATACAAGACAGATATTGGAACGTCGTTTCTGGGAGCCTATGGAATAGTATTTTTTCACGACAGAGGTCTGCTCTGTTTGTTCACACAGTGCAGTTACGAACATATGGTGTGACACCCTGCTTCCTCGTTCCCACCAAAATCTCTCCGTTTCGCGTCTTTCGGTTGTTCTCTGTCCACCGTGTCCTGCCTGAATATGATCATGCACTTCTTGCATAACTTCTTGTCTAAGATGTTCAGGAATCATGATTCGGAAGAGTACACCATCTTTGAAACAAAATTGTTTTTGTGTTGCATATTTTTTGCGTTCTGCATCCCGAGCTTGTGTTTTATGTCAGTCCTCAGCATTATGACCCAGTGCTTCTAAAAGTGCTGGTTTTCTGCTTAGAATATCCGTATTCTTGTGTTTTTTGCCAGGTTAATGAATAACCTCAAAATCCTTTTCGGAAAGACATGGGGCCCCCAATAATTTTTTGTCCTGTTGTTAGTTGCCTTGAAGCGTAAGCTATGGGGTGTTCTGCACCATCTATAATCTGACTTAGAACAACTCCTACAGCATGACCACTTGCGTCACAGGATAAAATAAATTCTTCATTATAATCTGTATAGGCTAATAGTGGACTGAGTGTTTATTCGTCTTTCAGAGTTTGAAATGCTGACTCACAATCTCCAGACTATTGAAACTGTGAACCTTGTTTCGTGTTGTGCAATTGCAGCAAAATTTTCCACGTGTTTACGATAATACAAAGTGAACCTGAGGAATGATTGTAAGTCTTTCACGTGTTGTGGTGGTGGAAATTACTCGGTGATCGGTTTTAATTCCATGTTCACTAATGATATGAATGATTGACATAAATGATTGGCTTTATCAATGCGAAATTACATATTTCCAAATTTAATCTTGATTTAGCTTTTCTGAGTCTCTGTAGTGTAGGGCCACTGTTCGTTACACATCTGAAATGTAACGGTCACTGTTCAAAGTATCGTCGATGCGAGCAAGAGCTGACCCAGACACGTAACCAATGCCACCAGTAACTTCACGCCGGGTGATACCAATACACGCTTCCAATGTGCGTTCAACGCGATGTCGCCAAACACGGATGCGACCACCATGATGCTGTAAACAGAAACTGCATTCATCCGAAAAAAATGAGGTTTTGCCATTCGTGCACCCTGGGTCGCATTTACGAACACCGTAGCAGGCGTTCCCGTCTGTGATGCAGTGTCAAGGGTAACTGCAGCCATGGTCTCCGAGCTGACTGTCCATGCCGCTGCAAACATCGTCGAACTGTTCGTGCATATGATTGTTGCCTTGCAAACATCCCCATCTGTTGACTCGGAGGTCGACACGTGGCTGCACGATTCACTACAGCCATGCGGATAAGATGCCTGTCATGTCGACTGCTAGTGATACGAGGCCGTTGGGATCCAGCACGGCGTTCCGTATTACCCTCCTGAACCCACCGATTCCATATTCTGCTAACATTCATTGGATCGCGACCGACGCGAGCAGCAATGTCACGATGCGATAAATCGTAATCACGATAGGCTAAAAACCGACCTTTATCAAAGTCGGAAACATGATGGAATGCATTTCTTCTCCTTACACGAGGCATCACAACATTTCGCCAGGCAACGCCGGTCAATTGCTGTTTGTATATGAGAAATCGTTTGGAAGCTTTCCTCATGTCAGCGTGTTGTAGGTGTCGGCACCGGTGCCAACCTTGTGTGAATGCTCTGAAAAGCTAATCATTTGCATATCACAGCCTCTCCTTCCTGTCAGTTAAATTTCGCGTCTGTAGCACGTCATCTTCGTGGTCAGTTTTAATGGGCAGGATTTCCCGGCCATTTGAAACATTACTTTCCGAAATATCAACAATATACTGTGTCAGTTGTTTAGTGATCTCTCCGAGGGAGATTTGATTGTATTTGCGATAGGATCCATTAGCACTTACGTAAAAAATACATACGTACATAAATATAGGTAAATGTTACAGAAAATGACATTTTTATTTTGTAGGGAGTGCCGTAGCACATTCCTTAATTACTTGAAGCTGTAAGGGCCGTTTTTTGTGCGTTCATTACACAAGTTTCATTTACAGTTCATAAACCGTTTGTGGCTGTAGCTAAAACTTTCACACAGTGGTATTGCTGTCTGCTGCTTGACGTATTAATTGGTTCTCAACAATGAGTGAGGCGCTTTCACGGGCCAGCCTTGCCACTGTTCTTTCGAACTTGGCGGCGGGATCTCCGTGGACTTGCATTATCGCGCATTACTCGTAGTGTTCTGATTTCGAGTGGCTTTTCTACCTCTCTTCTTCGGGAGCAGAAGATTCTTCTGTGTGAAATTTTTACTGAAAATCGTCACAATACGATAAGTAACCATTTATTCACACTTCGGCAGTTAGGCCCACTTCCATGCTGCACGCTCTTCATTAGTTCTGGCTTGCTATCTTGGCTGTTTGGTTACAGTTTGTTTTCCATCACAAGCCTACAGAATTCGACGACATACGTCTTGTGATTAGTTCGTATATATACACAATAAGTCAATTCACAACTTGGTTTTGAATGTAACAGTTTACAGCTCTTTGCCGGAGATTGTAGGTTTTCGTGTGTCATCGCACACATTGCATTATTTAAAGTATCCAGCACGAAAATATTTATATTAGAGAATTACCTCGCGGTTTAACTGTTCAGTTTTGAGGGCTACTTATTGTAGTCCGGACTCAAGATTATCTGCTATGAACTCACACTATTAATAAGTTTGTTTGATAAATAATTTCGTTACTTTGCATTAGTTGTGCTTTGAAGATTGGGAAGTTATAAGTCTTTGACATGGACTTTAGTTTTGTGGGTGCGTCACGTTTCTAACCACGAGCACTATTAATTCAGAAAGTCGCTGGTGGATGTGTTTTGACCGACACTTCCTTTTCACAACGCATTACCCACACTTTACAATGTTCATACGTTCCATTTTACTTTCAACTTAACATTAATTACATACAAAATCATTTATAGTACAAATTGTTTTGAAGAATGTCTTTGACGAATGTTTTGATACAGTTCTGGTGACACGCAAGTCAAACGTTTTTCTTATTTTTGGTCACATTTATTTATTATGATTAGAAAATTATCTTCATAATAAAAGTCTCAGACGTTGGTCGGAGGGAATCATTGTTTTCAGCAATACCGTTCCTCACAAAATTGTTGCTGTCGTCAGAAAGTTTTTACTAATCGGCAAGCATAGTTAAAAACTATTTATGGTACTTCTAAGGACAAAGATAAAGTAGTTCTCGCGGTTTCGATTCGTGCTTCGTTAGTGTCAGTAACATGTGTGTTTATCTTCTATGCAAAATTTGTAAATAACAATTTAGAGTATGAGTGTGTCATCTCCACATAAAGGATATTCATAAACAGATATATGATACGGAAAAATATTTGCAGGCACAGCAATTTCAGACTCGTCAGCTGCTTTGGTTCGAAAGATTCTTACTAATGAGCACGAAAGAAAAAATGTTATGATTTTAGGATGAGAGAGAGAGAGAGAAAGAGAGAGAGAAAAGAGGGGGCTATCATAGTCAAAGAAATTAGCATACAATATAATTTCTGCATTTTAATAAATTATTTGAAAAATTTACCAATCAAGTCTACTACTACAAAGTACTCCGTCAGCATAAATCAAATAATTGTCTCTCATAGCAAAGCATTCCTCGCTCCTGTCCCAGGTTGCCTCGAGTGTTTCATGCAATCTGACCTCATTTAAAATTAACATGTGGTATACAGCCTCAAATATTATCCGCCTGAAAAATATTCCTGCGTCTACATATCCAAGTGTTACGGCGTTAACTGTCTTATATTTGTAATCGTCGTGCTCGAAATGTATGTATGAGTGTGTCTTACAATCTAACGTAAATCGTTTGTATTATATTTCCTCCTCCGCCATTGAGACGTAAAATCAAAGTTCTTCGTTGCGAAGGCAGCGACACAATTCTCGTTGACGTTCACAGCTGTTAAAAAATTTTACTTAAACTACTGCTTGCTTGTTCTAACAACTTCGAGTCGAAAAATGATTTTACGAACCCCAGCTCGTAATGCCCTGCAAGTATTTCTACGTCTATGCAATATTCTGTAGCTAAACGCTAATCTGGCGCAGATTAGTAACATAATGTTATCTTTAAAATGTGGGCGTGACCATGGGCATCATCATAAAGTGTGATACTGAATTAAAAAAAAAAAAAAAAAATCCGCAAAATTATGCAGCTATAAAATGTTTACAGGGTTAAATATCTCTGGAGATCACATGTTTCCAGGTCATTTACAAAAGTGTTGGCATTTGTGCAGGTTGACACCTGATCAAAAAATCATTAACCTTTTCCTAATGATTCATGAAGTTCCACACCAATTGTGCAGTCTCTTAAAACTTAATCAACTTTTTTTCTCTTTCCCTCTATTTGTCATTAGCTACCTGTAACTGTATTAACACTTCTCGCGTGTAGTAATGTTGTCTGCATTTGATTGTGTGTGTGTGTGTGTGTGTGTGTGTCTAGATAGATGAAGGATGAAGGAGATTTATTTTAGTTGTACTTGGGAATTTTATGCTATTATTACAGTGTGTGTACAAGCACACATCAATTTCACTTTGTTCCCAATTCAACTAGGTTAAAACAGGAGTAAGGGAACATGATGAAGAGATATTTATATTTGATTGCCCGATTGCTCTTGGCACAAGTCTTGCAGCCACCAATACACACACACACACACACACTATGTGTGTGTGTGTGTGTGTGTGTGTGTGTGTGTGAAACATTTCGTATCATAATAATTATAACTATAAATAATAAATGGCCACTGCAAGCAACGTATAAATAATGACCATTGTAAATATTTCATATTATTTTAAGTAGAGAGGTATTTTCATATGCTTCCATATTTATCAGTTTGTTTCGTGTGAAAATAGTTACAGTCATCAGTCACTAGTAGTTCTTTTTTTTCTTGCCATTGAAAAATTGAATCAAGTATACTATCTTAAAATGGGTGTTTAGCACTTATGTACAGGGAATAGTGTACAATTTCTTAGTTCAAAGACCAGCTTAAAAACTAAATTCTTTTGGAGTATAAAGCTCGTATTCTTGCTGCATGTTCTGTAGAAATTAAATTGCTTCCTTTGTGAAGTATTTGCACAGTTCTAAAGGCCCCAGAAAAGAAGATGTTGTCACTTCGTGTTACGTTTTAATATAGTTGATGGCTTAGAATGGTGTCGCTCAATGTCGGACGGCATGACATAAGCCAATTTAGTTTGACGTCTGTGTCCCATTAGACTGTCGTTGTGGTTCGTTTAAAGTCTCAGTCATTTCAGTTATGGTTGAAAGTAGCTTGCTTTTTTCTGAGTAAGATCTCGAGCAGTACAGATCTCCAAATGCAAGTTACAACGCTCACTGCTGCTCTAAATTACGAGTGGCCACAGTGCTTGTGCAATGGAAATTTATCTAACTGCTCACTTCTTAAGGGAGCAGTCAACATTATAACAAACACAAAGTAAATGTTAAAAACAGACTAGATAATTAAACATGGGTTGGGGATTATGAAATTATAAAGCAGAGGTTTGATACCTTAAATCATCATCTATTCAATAAACTGAACAAGCGAATAAATGTGGGAAAACCAAATTAAGCACAGTAATGAACACACCTTGTACAAAAGTGAATTGTTTCTGCCCTTTATAAATATGGAGGTAATGTGGGAAGAAATTTGCAAATACACTTTGGGTAAAGAAAAGCAAATTAATTCACACACAAACACAAGTATAATGCTTGCAACACACTACTCATGCGGCAACACATGATAGCAGCGGTGAAACGAATCATCGGTGGCGTTTTGATGAGAAACAGTAATTAAAAATACAATATGCACCAAACGAACTCATGTGTAGTGAAGCAGTGGCAGTGGCAGTGGTATACTAAGTACCACGTGGTGTGCAACCATGGAGAATTACATAGGATTTACAAAAGAAATTAAGTTACTATAATGAAGTAGAGCAAGCACAGGAATTCATGAAGAAGAAAGCTAGTATTAGTAAAATTATTGCTGAAGGCGGACGTAAAGTCCGTTACGATATCACATGGTGCAGTCGAGCATACCAAGACAGGAAAGATGGAATCAAACCAGAAAATCCGAGACATATTTAGCATACTCACAGATACATACATGACGTGAAAATGTTAGTTAAAAAAACAACAAGGAAATTCAAACAGACTAAGTTTACACAAAGGCTGAAGGTTTCACACGTATATTCCAACTTGAGAAAAACCGGACACAAAATCATCACTGGAATGAGAATGCAAATACTAAATTTAAACTGAATGACTCAAGTTCTGTAAATGAAGAAACACTTCGCCTCACATAGCGAAAGAATTACTTAAGAAAACTATCACTGATGAACCAAGATTGCCTGATCACAATAAGGCAAAGTTCTAACAGCAAGCCTTCACCTCAGCATGATTCGAACGATGTCCTTACTTCGACGGAAGCAGCAAGAGTGAAACCTAAAGCCACATAAGAAGCCTTCCCCAGTACACATCGGATGTAGAGCACGCTAAAAGCCGACCGGAGCGCGTTCAGAGCTACCTAAAGAACATAATACCCCCTTCTAGAGCTCCAGAGAGATCTCTTTTGTCACCTATTTCGACCATGATTGTGTTGGTACTACATTAAGACAGGGCGCCTCGCCACCTTGCCAAGTAATCATGTCTCTGGCCACGCAGGAGACGCCAATGCAGACGACTTTCGAAGCCATGCGTTCTTATTAAAGTACACGAGGCCTAAAGCGCGAGGCGGCGAATGTAAGCCATTGCGCGGCAGTTAGTCAATATTAAAAGCAACCTTCCACATTCACATGAACACAAAAGTTCAATGACACGGGTGGAAACATATATAAGCATGGGGCATTGATCATTAATGAAAGAATAAAATAATTGACATACCAACAGACAATTTTAACGGCGGTGAAATACTTAAGAGTAATGAATGGCTCAAAATGGAACACGAGCACACATTCAGTGGACGTGTTTCATGGTGAACAGTGGACTCATTTGATACCCGGGTAGTTTGATCTGTGCAATCAGTCGTCAGCGTCGCCACCGGTAGGTGATTGTTATTTTGGTGCTGTACGCCGCGAGTGGAAAATTTTTGGACTTGCTGTTTAATATTGTTCGGTTAAAAATTGCAGTTGCCATTGTTATGGAATAAATTACCATTTCGCCACTTAGGTTGAGGGTTTGCATTGTAATTGCTGAGATAAGAAGAAGCATTGTTATTTAGTTATTGTTGAAATAGCCGGGATGAAATCTGTTTTGATGACGGCGTCGGTAATATTGACCGTTGTTAGGTGCGTTGAGCTCCCGGTTGTTACCTGACGGAAATCAGCTGATTATCACCATCATTCTCTTATCCCACCATTTTTCACCGGGTGCACAGATCGGCTTGATAAGTGAAACTGGTGGTGTTTTATCAGGCTAACGGCAGGCACTTCAGCGTTGGCACGATTATCATCTTAATGAGTGGGTTGCACTTTATGTAATAGAAGTAGTAATATGAAAGTTAGTCTGCGTCCTGTCTGACGTCAAATTACTACGTCTGCCGTGATTGCACAGAGAGTGTGGGTCATGTGTATTGTTTGAGCCCAGTCATGTGGTGTGTTTGTTACAGATGTATTCTGTCTGTAATGTGACATCTTATTGTTTATGATGGATTTTACGACTGTCAGGTCATCTTGCAAAGCTTTTACAGTGGTACCGCGCTTTTAAACAGCTTTGTAGCTACATCTGAATCACTGTGGTAGCTGTACACCTAGTTTGTCATTTAATTATGTCTCCGTAGTGAGCAAGAATTTCTGTACCCTGTGTTGATTTTCCTTGACGGTGCTTTACTCTTGTAATCGTTGTTTATAAATTTTCCTGTTTTATTTTTTGTACTGTACGTAGGAAAAATTACTATTGATGACGTGTTCTACGTTGTGTATTTGAGAGTTCACTTGCTCGTTTACCTCACCGGAAATAAGTGTGAGCAAATTTTGTTGTATCTTGATTCAAATTCTTCGTGAGTTTTAATTTGCTGTTTCTCTAACCTGTTTGTTGTTTAGTAGAGTTTTGAAGTTGTTCTAACCCTTATTTCATCATGGCATGTAAATTATTGTGTTCATCTTTTGTAGATGTGCGTAAAATGTTAAGTTCATCTTTTATATAGATGAAGTGTTTTATCCATTACAGCAACTGTTAAGATTATAAATAAATGAATTGCAGCAACCAGTTGCTTGTCGTTATTTATTATGAACTTCAACGACCGGTTTCGGGCGCTTGAGTGCCCTTCTTCTGGTCTATTTTTGTACTGTTGCTTAATAGATAAACATGGTACTAGTGGAATCAACGCTAAGTGCAAAGATTATGGAATATCCATATGAATTCCATAATCTTTGCACTTAGCGTTGATTCCACTAGTAGCATGTTTATCTATTAAGCAACAGTACAAAAATAGACCAGAAGAAGGGCACTCAAGCGCCCGAAACCGGTCGTTGAAGTTCATAATAAATAACGACAAGCAACTGGTTGCTGCAATTCATTTATTTATATTTTATATAGATGTACGTAAATTGTTAATCTGTTGTGGTAGCATGTTGTGTGTTAAATTGATCATCGAATTCCTGTTTCATACATGTTCGTAAATTGTTAACCTGACTATTCACGTTTCCAAATAATGCTCCGAAACGACTAAACGACTCGTCTTGCATGTTACGTGACTGTCTGTGTCAGGTAATCTGTCGCACGTGACATGGTTGCAGTATTTTCATCCATCATGGGCGGAATAAATTCAACTGATCTTCCTGCCATTGTCATCTACAGGTTATTCTGACTGTTGAGAAACATTATTGCTGTTCTCAGATTCTAGTATTGTTTTTTGACTGCGAGTTTTGACCTTCATAGTAGGTCAAAATTGGGGAAATAGGAACCTAAACACACCACACGCAAATATTATAGGAAATACTTCTAAAATTGACTTGTTCCTATTGTTGAACTGCACACGCATAAGAGAAGCTTCGCCAGAGACAAGAGATGATCGCTTTGCTACACTGCTAACTCAGTAGCCATGTTGGGGCTCTCTCCACTACTACTGCTGCTACTACTACTGTTGTTGTTACTACTGCTACTCGAAAAAAAAAAAAAAAAAAAAAAAAAAAAAAGAACTGCGGAAAATTTTTTCAGAAAACTTATTTTAGTGGAAGAAGAGATGCTGAATTAAAAATTACGTACTGGCGATAATTTAGAAGAAAACACTAAGCGTAGTGACAAATGTAGCCTTACCTGTGTTGCTGTTCTTTGTTGGTGGCGGTGGAATGTCTACGGTTGACTGGTTCCTCCAAATTTAAAATCAGCGTCCATTCGTCAATATTTTCGTGCCGCTTATCGCCAACAGTTCAACATTAGGAGTATTTGACATATATTGGCAAAATATCACAGAATCTTTCATCATTACAGTTCAATTTGTGGTTTTTTTAATGGGAAATTTACTGCAGATTATCTTATTCCTGTCACCGAACTCCCCAATTACTTTGTAATGTTATTTTCCTTTTGCTTCGTGTTGTTGTAAAGATTTGGATTAAATACCGCTGATGAAATTGAATGAACATTGGGATAAATGTGGAGATTAAAATCACTTACGATGGATCTGAGAGTAGACCATGAATTATACCAGCATTAAAAATAGCTGTAGTCGTTGTTAACGTTAAAACGACACCCGACAGCACCACTACGAAAGAAAGTTGGTGAAATGTTACCTTTACATGGTGGATGACGTCTAGATCAGCTGTAAACATGGTTTTGTGCTGGAATTTCCATCTTATTATAAGCTTCGCGTAACCAAGTTTCACGACCGCATGGAGTTACTGTCAGAATAGGTGAATAAAATTCAGAATATCGTAGTTCACTGGAGAAAAACATAAACCGCAGGTTCCGAAAATCAAATCTTTAAAAATTGGATATAGGAAAAGGTCGGTTTGAACTTTTGCAATCGCGACGCAAATCGTAATAATGACCACGTATATTTTTGCGATTGCAGTCAGCTTGCTGAACACAATGAGTAAGGATTAATGGGAAAAGTAAAGAGTATTTTGAATTTTAAATATCTATATTTGAAATCAAACTGGGGGTTTATTACAATAAAGAAATTAAAGCGCTTATGCTTCGGTAATAGTCTGCAGTGCGGCCCCCTGCCCATCATGTTCTCGAAATATTGAAATATGCCCTTCTTCCAAAGGTCGCCGGATGTTATGTGAGCTGAGCAGACACGAGCCATGCTTTCTATCGCTACGCTGAATCTTTCATAGTAGCTTTCCCGATTGAAGAAAATTTACTATATTCGTGCTGAGAATAAGTTCGAGAATTCTACAAAAACTGTTGTTAATGAATTTGGTTAGGTGATGAATAAGTTGATCCCTGAATATGCAAGGTACTAACAGACTATTCTCGTTTTGCACTTGATTATAAGAGGAAGTGTTCCATATGATCAGTTACCAAGAAGACCTAATCGACATTATGGATTGATTCAAGAGATACGCCTATCCAAGCGAAAAAGCCGTACAAGTTACAAAGATCAAGGGGGGAACAATATAAATGGAACGCAATACACAAGTGATAGGATTAGAAATAGCATCTACTGATCTCCCCGTAAATCGATGAAACGTTGACAAAAACGAAAATAAACTTTTAGAAATGAGATTAAAATTCAGAATTTGAAGAGGAATTACAGGACCAGAAGAACGATAGCTGATCCACTTAGAGGGTGTAAATATAAATTTTCAAAATTAATACTTGGTGCCGCCAGCAGGGCGGCTGATAGTAATCATAACGCGTGCCACAATCAGAATATATTACAAGAAAACTGTGTTCAAATTGCAGAAGGCAAGGCGTCGCTCGCAATACATGCCACAAGAAGCCGAACGTTAAGCGCTGATTGCAAACACCGCTGAATTACTGTACTAACAATGGACACCTTTGACCTCGAACGCTCGGAACCGCAAGAGACCATGCTTAGAATTGTGGTGTCGCACAAGTACAAAGTGCGCGCCACCTGCTTTCGCCGCGCGCCGCCATGCACGCATGGCGCGGCGTTCTCACGACGACAGCCACGAGCGCCCTCTGCGACAACGCCGCTCGTGGCCACCACTGAAGGACATCGGCCACTTCGGACGGAGATAGCAACCAGTTAGGACCTTCGTAATCAGATAGGCACCAGTGAAGACTTTGCTATCGTACAGGCACTAGGCAGGCCTCTAACAACTATGTATCAACATTCTGCAGTACTATGTAAAAGTTAAGTATTGTTACATTCTGTGCAATATATCTCTTTCTAATTTACTCGAGTGTTTATAGTTTCTGGCTGCTCCCCTCCGTACCTGCACCAGCGTGCTGTCTTTATTCCTGTGTCGGTCTCGTTCCACTCGGCCACCGACACCTACGACGAGGCTTGGACACAAAAGCGGCGACGAAGTCGGCACACAAAAGTGGCGACGAGGATGGGATACAAAAGCGGCGACGAAGTTGGGACACAAAAATGGCGACGAAGTTGGGACACAAAAGCGGCGACGAGGAGGGATAGAACCTTGGACCAGCCCGCTTGCAGCAGCCAGACAGCAGCAGTCGGAGCACGCAAAAATTGCTCCCGCCCACCCACCCTTATTATAAGATTTTTGGGGGAATATATTCAGTTACGTGTTTTGTGGACTTTTTTGTTGCAGAGTGTCCTCTTTCATATTGCATTTGTGTTTTGTTATAATTTACTTGTATGTGCGGCGCCTAATCGGTCAGCATGGCCACTACCCCGAACCCAAACTTAATGGAAATTCTTCAGTTACAGACGGCGCAAATCACTCAACTACTGCAGGCCGTGTCGCAGTTGACGGCACAGGCTGCTCACCAACAACAACAGCCGTCACATCAGCAGCCCACACCTGCCGCCGCACCGCTTCCGACGTTCCGCCAGTACAACGAACGTGAGGAAGAATGGAGCGACTATTTCGCACAGTTTCAAGAACTCGTCGCGGCTCATCAAATTACAGGTCAGAGAGTGAAGAACCTTTTCTTATCGATTGTGGGCCCCCAGACTTTCGTACTATTGCAAAAACTTTTCCCTCTCGCATCTCCTCGTGATGTAGACTTTGAACAAATTGTAGATGCACTGAATGCTCATTATGAGAGAAAAGTTCTTGTAGCCGCTGCACGGTACCGATTTTTCAGACTTAAAAAATTACCGCAGCAGTCACACCAAGAGTGGAATATGGAATTGAAGGGCTTAACCCGCCAATGTAAATTTACTTGCTCTTGTGGACTTTCGTATAGTGACGTGATGTTAAGAGATGCGATTACGCAGAATATTCAGGACCCCAGAATTAGAGCAGCAATTCTGAAACAGTCTGACCCCTCATTAGACAGTGTACTGCAGCTTATAGAAGCGCATGATACTTTTGACTTAGCGGATGTAGAAATGCAAAGCCACAGTGTAAATTCAGTGCGCCGCAACGGACGCTTTCCTAGCCGTAGTTCTCAGTGTAACACTAGTGATTCTTACAATAGTACAGGCCGTGCTGAACAGACAGTGAACAGTAGCCAGTGTAAAAGTGCGACACAAAGGTCGCCCCGTCGTATTAGAAACAGTGTTTTGAATAAAGGGCGCCAACGCTCATTTCAGAAAAATGTTCGTAAATCGTGCCCCCAGTGTGTGTCTCGCCACAAGCGTGCTCATTGCCCTAGTCGCAACGCAACCTGTTATCAATGCGGCAAATCAGGACATGTACAGTCTGTGTGTATGCAAATTAAAAACTCAAAGAACAGTAACGTTAGAAACGGTGCTTCGCAAAGTGCGAGAACAGTTCATTCTGTAAATGTTATACGGGCTGTGGAATTGAACAGTGCTTTCCTTGGATCTCATTTGCAAGAAAGTAGTTCTGCGCCTATGGCAAAACTATATAGTGCACCACGTAGCAAGCGCCGACGAGCGCGTAATTCTGTGCAACGGAAAAGGGTTCGGGACAAGCAAAATGACTATGAACAGTGCATTCCTGTAGTGAACATAGTGCCTTCTGCAACTGCTCCTTGTAATAGTGCCCAGTACTGTGTAGCTAGTGAAAGTAGACATCAAGTAGTTACTCAAAAGTGTAGTGCAGTAGTTAGTAAATCTGGAGTAGCTTCGCATGCTTGCGCAGCGCCGATCCGGCGGTAGTGCCATCTAGTGACAGTGTTGTTAATCCGCTGCGTGCCGAGTCTGCGCCGCTTACTTCATTACGCGGCCCGCGCAAGCGCGGTAAACAAACCGTAGCAGACGTTGCCCACATTCGCGCACCTGTCGAGCGCCGCAAGCAAAAACTGTTTGTGACTCTCTTCATAGAAAATAAGACTGTGCAATTTCAGCTTGATACTGGTTCCGCTGTCACATTAATAAATAAAGATACTTATGAACTTCTGGGTTCGCCAAAATTGTCGCCGTCACAGCAAGTGTTAACAGCTTATACAGGTCAAAATATTCCCGTGTTAGGAACGTGTAGCCTGCCTGCCTCTTTTCAAGGTGTAACAAAAACAGTTGCTTTTGTAGTTCTTCAGGCCAAATCGACACAGAACATTTTTGGACTAGATGCTTTTGACTTGTTTGGTTTATCAATTCAAAGAGATGTGCTTCAAATTTCGTCAATAGTGCCTCAGGATAAAATCAATGCTTTGTGTGACAAATATAGTGACTTGTTTTCGCCGGAACTAGGTTGTGCAAAAGACTTCGTGGCACATGTAACTTTAAAAGAATCTGCAGTTCCAAAATTTCGTAAAGCTAGACCAGTGCCTATCGCCTTGCGTGATACAGTTGCCGAAGAACTTAAACGTTGGCAAGATAGTGGGGTGATTTCTCCTGTTTCTGCGAGTCAGTGGGCCTCGCCTATAGTAATTATACCCAAGCCGTCAGGAAAACTTCGTCTCTGTGCGGACTTCAAATCAACAGTAAACAGTCAAACAATTGTAGACACTTATCCCCTGCCCAGACCTGAGGAACTGATGGACAAATTAGGACAGTCTCGCTTCTTTTCCAAGATTGATTTAGCAGAGGCATACTTATAGATTCCACTTGATGACGAGTCGAAAAAGTTTTTCGTCATTAATACTCACATGGGCCTTTTTCAATTTCAACGCCTACCCTTTGGCAGTTCTTCCGCCCCCGCTATTTTTCAGCGCTTTTTGGAACAGCTGACAGTTTCTGTACCGTGTTGTTCGAACTATTTAGATGATATTGTGGTATCCGGACGTACAGTTGAAGAACATTTAGCAAACCTGGAGTGCCTTTTCAAAGTGTTGACTGCAGCAGGTCTACGTTGCAATAAAGCAAAGTGTTCGTTTTTTCAAACTGAAATAGAGTACCTAGGCCATGTGATTAATGCCCAAGGAATTCATCCCTTACAGGCACATCTTAGAGCAATCAAAGACTTGCCTCCTCCTAAGAATGTGCATGAATTGCAAGCAGTGATGGGAAAGCTTAACTATTATTTCAGATTTATTCCCAATGCCTCTCAGATTGCAGCTCCACTGCATCACTTACGTAGGAAGAATGTTCCTTTTGTATGGTCTAAAGATTGCCAGGTTGCCTTTGACAACTTAAAGTCTGCACTACTCAGTGATGCATGTTTGATTCCCTTTGACCCCCAGAAGCCTGTAGTGTTAGCAGTTGACGCCTCATCGTACGGTCTGGGCGCTGTAATCTCACATCGTATTGGATGTCACGATCGTCCTATTGCCTTTGCATCCAAGCTACTGACGCCGACGCAACAGAATTACAGTCAGATAGAAAAGGAGGCCTTAGCAATCATTTACGGCGTCACAAAGTTTCATCATTATCTCTATGGCAGAAAATTCTATTTGTTGGCAGACCACAAGCCTCTCACGTCGTTGTTCTCACCCACAAAGCCGATTCCGCCCCGTACGGCACAAAAGCTTCAGAGGTGGTCCTTGATATTGTCTAATTATCAGTATGAGATTTTGTACCGACCTACCACTAAACACGCCAACGCGGACACACTTTCCCGACTTCCGGTTGGCCAGGATGTGTCGTTTGATTCTTCGGAAATGGCATGTTGTCAGATAGACTCCAGAGATGCTACCGCTGTCGCAGATTTCCCTTTGAACTCTCGTCGGGTTGCACAGGAAACAGCTGCGGATGTAGACCTAAGTGTGGTAGCACGTTTTGTTCGCTTTGGTTGGCCTGCCAGAGCCAAAGACATTGATCGGCCTCTGGTTCGACGTTATTTTGCACAGTGTCATGCATTATCTTTAAGTCAGGGTGTACTGTTGTTGCATACCGACAACGACCAAGCAAGAGTGATTGTTCCTCGTTCCCTGCAACGAGAAGTGTTACGCCTCCTGCATCAAGGACATTGGGGCATTGTTAGGACAAAGCAATTGGCCAGACGTCATTGTACCTGGGTTGGTATGGACGCTCAGATAGAGAGCATGACATCACAGTGTACAGTTTGTGCGGAGCATCAGGCGGCTCCTCCACAGCGTTTCTCAGACTGGCCACGCCCCAAGGGACCATGGCAACGTTTACATATTGACTTTGCCGGACCTTTCTGGAATACGCGCTGGTTAATTGTTGTAGACGCTTTCAGCAAGTTTCCTTTTGTGATTGCCATGAACTCAACGACAGCTTCTAGTACAATCAGTGCCTTAACATCAGTGTTTTGCATCGAAGGCTTGCCTGAAACTATCGTCAGTGACAATGGACCTCAGTTTATTAGTGCGGAATTTCAACAGTTTTGTCGTGTGAATGGCATTCAGCATATCACCACCGCACCTTTTCACCCTCAGTCCAATGGTGAAGCAGAACGTTTCGTTCGAACATTCAAGTCTCACATGGAGAAGATGAAAGGTCAGCACTCCAGGCAGCAAGCTCTTCAAATTTTCCTGTCTACGTATCGGTGCATGCCACGTGACGGCCCGTCTCCTGCCGAGCTGCTACACGGCCGCCGTCACCGCACTCTCCTTCACCTGCTGCAGCCTCCCACGCACCGAGTCGGTTCGTATGGCGCTACGCGTTTTCAGGTTTCTACGCCGGTGCTGTACAGGGTGTTTGCTGGAAACAAGAAGAAATGGATGCCGGGCATCATTCAGCGCGTGCTCGGGCGCAAAATGTTTGTTGTACGTTCTTACACAGGGTCGGAGCTGCGGCGCCACGCAAACCAATTGCGCCTGCACAGGCCACGCGATCCTGTCTCGGGTTTCTTGATTCCAGACCCAGTTCACCGCCAGGGAGCACAGCCACATCGTTCGTCCCCGGACTACGAGATCCCTATGGACGTCGACGTACCGCCGACGCAGTCGTCGCCGCCGCTGTCGCCGCCGCAGATGACAGCGTCACCGAGAGGGACTCCGGGAAAGTGCGGGCCCCCCCCGCTTGGGCCACGCACCTCAGAAGAAGATGACCTGCTCCCTCTGGGCGAGGGCGGGCGCCCTTCCCCAGGTTTCGGCGGGTTCCCTGGAGGATCTCAAGGCGGATGCCGGGGCGCGGACGGCGTCTCGATCCCGGCCTCAGCTACGACGCCCGTCCCACCAGTAACGCCCCCGCCCAGGCCCTCCTCCCAGTGCCGTCGCCGTGGCCCTCAGCCCTACGCCACGACGGCGCGGCGGTTTGGGGGGGAGGGGTGTGGTGTCGCACAAGTACAAAGTGCGCGCCACCTGCTTTCGCCGCGCGCCGCCATGCACGCATGGCGCGGCGTTCTCACGACGACAGCCACGAGCGCCCTCTGCGACAACGCCGCTCGTGGCCACCACTGAAGGACATCGGCCACTTCGGACGGAGATAGCAACCAGTTAGGACCTTCGTAATCAGATAGGCACCAGTGAAGACTTTGCTATCGTACAGGCACTAGGCAGGCCTCTAACAACTATGTATCAACATTCTGCAGTACTATGTAAAAGTTAAGTATTGTTACATTCTGTGCAATATATCTCTTTCTAATTTACTCGAGTGTTTATAGTTTCTGGCTGCTCCCCTCCGTACCTGCACCAGCGTGCTGTCTTTATTCCTGTGTCGGTCTCGTTCCACTCGGCCACCGACACCTACGACGAGGCTTGGACACAAAAGCGGCGACGAAGTCGGCACACAAAAGTGGCGACGAGGATGGGATACAAAAGCGGCGACGAAGTTGGGACACAAAAAGAATCATGCAATGAGGCTTTCACGACCGGATGCCGAAGTTGCTGGTAGAGCTCTAAAGTTGACCAGCGCAGCGTTGTACGAAACGTAAGGGAAAGCTGCCGCTGCCCTTGTCAGCTAGAACCGCTACGTGGCCTCACAGTGTAGCTGAACTAACCAGTGCTTCAGTTGCCTGAGTGGTATAGCTGCAGTACGCATTTGTCTCTTAGAGTGTTGGCAAGCGAGATACTGTGTAAACTGTGTACAGTGCAGTGATGTCATAAAGAGAATTAATTATTCCAATGTAGTCAAAGTATTATGGACAAAGTTTCGACTTCTTAAATATGGAAATGACCTCAGAGCTGAGGAATTGGAGTTAGGGGATATATTATATAATTAAGTAATGTCAGAAATAAATTGGTGATGACACAGAAATACACGACGTTACGCTAGATAGATATAAGGAATTTAAAGGACAGGAGGAACCTGAACCAGAAGCAGTACACAATGTTCAAAAAATGTTCATATGTTTGTGTAGCTTATGGGACTTAACTGCGGGGTCATCAGTCCCTAAACTTACAAACTACTTATGAACTAGCCAACACTAAGGACGGCACAAATATCCATGCCTGAGAGGTGATTCGAACCCCCGACCGTAGTGGCCGTGCAGACCGTGACTGACGCGCCTCAGTCCCATCGGCCACCGCGGCCGGCCACGATGTTCATCTTCGGAGCAACAGGAACAATAGAGTCACAGTGAGTACGAAACCTCGTCACCCAAGAAGTTGTGGGGAAGTGTATTAAACGATCGTGGTGACAGCGTACAAAAGAACATTTATGTGGACTCTCAGAAACGTGAATTCCTATAATAAACTACTGAAGTGCTACTTTTGTGGCGTAAGGTCAGCGCCACACGCCAGACGCACGAGAGCGATCGTGGAGAAGGCAGCGGACGACCGGCAGCCAATCGCACGCCGGCGTCGCGCCTCCTGTTAGGGAGTAACCGGAAAGCGCGTCCTCTACAAACTGCTATTTCTTAGCCAACATGCGTCTGGAAGAGCTCATCTGAAATCGGCTTCGAAATAGGCAGTCACTAGGACTCAGCGCTGCTAGCATCGCACAAGAAGACGCCTCCGCGAGAAGATACAGACAGAGAGATTATAAGTTGAGTAACTTTGTACAGTCGGTGACAGAATTCGCGAGACCCCTCGCCTAATCGCTATACACAACCGCAAAGTTAAGCTGCCTGGTGGGAAGTACATACAGCTAGGTAACACGATCGTACACACTGTCGATTACCCATCTGACACGAAATCTGAGAGCAGAAATGCTATCTTCCAGTATCGCAGCCAGTTGTAACAACACGCGTGCTTTCTATGCGACGTGATGGCGACTTCGAAAGCTGATTTTCTAAAATGCTTTACGTATTAGCCATAGCGTTTTAAGCTGTTCGCGACCGACAAATTCCTTTCCATATTTCTTTTCTTATAGTTTCAATGAACAAAGACAGCAATTAGTATTGAGTCCGTGAATATTTTCGGACGTTACTGACACATTCTAATGGAAAAATTGCATGCATATCATAGAATTAATTCAATTACATGAATGGACTTTGTTATGAAACTAAGAGTTACATCATGGTGCATCATGTTCCGAGTATCGCTGACGGTATCCGCCCACCGCCTGGGTTGCGCTATAAAGACGACAACCGTTTGGCGCCGCAGATCACTGATGGTATTTCCGAGAGTGAAGGTATCGTGTCATTTCCACTGGTTCTCTTTCGGTTGATGTTGCAATTAAGATATCAGCACAAATTTAACAAACATCAGCCAGCTGTGTCACTACAAATTACAGTTCTCCTCAGATGTTTGGTACTTTTCCATACTCCTTGTCATATTGAAATGCCTAATAGTAAGCATTCGACAACATATTGGGCTATTATAATACCAGATACGATTATGTCAAATGAATGTGCAGAGAAGCAAACAAATGATAAAGATAAGCCTATTTATCTCGCCAAATGGCCAACTACTGATCAACGAGCGACAGTTCGATTACTGACTCCTTCACCTTTTTCTTCTATTTTTAAATATGGCTCATTATATTTCTCACGTAACAATAACAAACGCACATGATAATTACCGCGGTGGAATTGCCGAGCGGTCTAAAGAGCCTCGCTGCGGAGCGCGCGGTTACTCGCCGTGGAGGTTCGAGTCCTCCCTGGGACATGGGTGTGTGTGTTTGTCTTCAGGTTAGTTTGCCTAGGTTTAAGCAGTTTGTAAGCTACGGACTGATGAACACGCACTTTGGTCCGATAAATTTACAGACATTTGAACATTTGAACACATGATAATTGAGTAACAATCTGTATCGCAATCATTGTGAGGAAATTATTATTCCGTAACCATGAAAATATATTGATAATACTATATGAAACATGTGCAACAAAGAATTGTGTTGCATTTTTCAATAACGACGCAAAAGCTACGTTTTTCGTGCAAGCAACATTAGGAATATTAAATCGCAGTGACATTCAAATCCGAAGTCGTTTAATATAATCCTGTTTCAAACCAGAGAGCAGTACGACAACAAGAATTCCAAATACTGGCAATCTCGGTGTTCGCCACTTGGCTTCCCCAGAAGTTAGAGAGATCTTTAGGTGTGAGTTGGTCACTGGCGAGTATCAAAGACGATATGTTTCGCATACTAATCGAAAACATAAACCGGGTAAACCACCCACACCTAGTAATACATCGTGCAGGAAGTAGACGTCTGATCAATCACCTTAGAATGAAGTCGGTCGTCTATTCAAAGAAGCAGGCATTAATTTCATAATGCAACCACAAAAGCAAGTAGATTCAATAATTTATAAAATCTCAAACCTAAGAGTCGACTTTTGGTGACTCTCCATCGTAGCAATTAGAGGAGTGAAAGATTATAAATCTAATTCCTTGGTTTTAGAAGTCGCAGGCGTTTATTCTGTAGTAGGACAGCATTACACACCGGTGGGTTTCAGTTACTGTGCAGAATACAAAACCACGGTTTTTCGTCAAAAGCGTGCGTAGTTTCCTGCCACTTATGAATAGGTAGTAGACCTATGTTCCTGCACAGATTTGATAAACGGCTATGCTATAGTATGTGTGGGTGGCGCCGGCATAAATGCGCAGATGCGTAACACGAGGTCCTAGGATCGATCTGACATCCGCAGCACTTTTATTTTTAATTATTCACTCATTTTCACGAGTTTCAGTCCGTATTTTTCACATACGTAACTTTTCTGCTCAGTAACAACTTTGGTAGCGAATATAGTACCAAAAAGTTGTAACTCTTCATTCAGCCAGTTGATATGATAACAAAGTTTTGAATGAATGAACGAAATTGACAGTCTATTTGCGTCAGATGTTCTGAGCAGATTGATACTGCCACCAGAAAGATGCAGCAGATCATGTGAGTCATAGCGTAAGTTTTTCCACAAACAGACAATAAACGTTGGTTTCAGGGCACATATCGTATGGATTTATAAATATCAAAAAATATAGTAGTCACAATTTATTAGCTGAAATAAGTGCATACTGGAAAACGTTGCCTTTATGTGGGTTGAAAACTTGACAAGCAGATACCAAGAATGTAATAGCTACAACGAAAATCTCCGAATGCGATTGTCTTGACAAATTCTAATAATATCCCCTTATACGTTTGCGTGTTGAATGTCTCAACACTAGGGATCGCTGGATGGGTCTCACCTACTTGGCCTAATCTGTGCGAAAAGATACACGAATGTGAACCTTTTAAATTCCTACAATATCTCGCCTGTGTAGGCCATAGGAAAAGAGAAAACTCACGCCAAATGATCCAACTTGAGATAGGTGCAATATCAGCTAATATTGAGGATCACCATTGCTGATGACGGTGTATTCGGTATTGCGAAATAGCTAAACGATTAGCTTTTGAATGAAACAGCACGGGTTTGAATCCCGTCCCTTCCAAAATACTTTTCTTATATTAACCCTTGTAGTTTTAATTATCAATTATAAAAATTTCAATGCATAGTATATATATTTGGTTTCGTTATAACTTTTTTAATTAATATACCTCTCATCTTCATTTAATTTTCATAATTCGATGAAGTATTAAATGAAAATAATATTCCAAAACTTGTAGCACGTATTTATATGCCGAAGTTATATTACATTCCTTAGGGTGTTCATGCTTCAATGCGAAGCATACTTTATTCAAGTTTTTAAGTAAATAACTGTTCACTGTTGATTTTTGTGCATACCAAGTGTATGGATGGGAAGTGTGTCACTGAACTGATTCTGTGGGATTGAATGTGTTTTAATTGAGACACCTCTTGGCATCAACGTTCGTGGCACACTGAATCGTTGAAGTAAATTTAAATTTCATAAATAAAAGATTTACATTGCGAGGGGTAATATGAAATGAACAAAAATGTATGGAGTACCGGGGAATCGAACCTTGACTTCCAACTTTGTACTCCAAGCACTTGTTCACTACGCTTTTTTTTTTTTTTTTTTTTTTTTTTTTTTTTTTTTTTTTTTTTTTTCACGATGAGAATCAAGTTCTTCTTCCATAGAAAGAGTAAAATAAAACCGTTTCTTCGTCGAAACCCTGTTTTTCTAGCTTTCTGAACGATTCCGAGTTTGTCTTCTCGAAATATGAGTGTTACCGTTTAGTTTCAATCCTTTCTACAATTCGATTAAATCCTTTGCCTCTTTTCTTTATTTATCTGCTCTTAACTCGCAAACCGTGAGCTGCCAGGTTTTTGTTATTACAGATGTTAATACATAAGGGAATGCTGTGTACATAATTAAAAGAAAGGCGTCTTCTCGCCATTTAAATGTGGAACTTATTGAACAAAAATATTTAAAATAATAGAAAAATAAATGGATTAAAATGCTCTTATTCCAAAACATATCAAAGCACGTTCAATCTTCGTGTTCCATGTTTTTAAATGTCTGGGGTACTCAGTAGTTTCTAAATTCTTCTTTGAAGACTGCTTCTAGAAAGTTCGCATAGTTTCGCTTGTAATGTTTTTTTCTTGATAACTTGTGAAGTTCCTGTACTATATATATGGAGAAATCCTCTTTACTTTTAGCTGTGCGTGATATTAAATAGTGAACGAAGTGTCCTTTCAGCCAGTTAACAGAGTTCCGCTTGGTTTTAGGGTACGGAACAGTATCTGGGTGCAAGAAATCATCAGGTGTAATACGAAGAACCGATGTTCTTGTCATGATTGCAAGCTTCTTCCGAATAAAGTTCCATATGTCTTGGACCTTGGAGCACACAAAAAGATGTTCGTCGCTGTCCAATAAGTTGCACGTTGCGCACAATGGTGAGTCCGCCAAGTGTATGGAATGTAACCTAGAGTTGGTGTGGACTTTCCTGTTCACTAAGCGATACCAGGAGGCTCTGACCGCAGTTGTCAAATCACGGCAGTGGATGTTGTTCCAGATAATTGGCCATCTGTGATTAGGATATTTTTGTTCAATGATGTTCCGGTACTTTGTTTCCATTAATTTCTTATAAACTTTATGCACCGTCATGAGCTCATCGTCTTGCATGTTTAGCTGCAGGTAGCTCAACTCAATTAAAAAGGTTTGGAAATGGGACATAGCGCTCGGAATATGTTGAACGTTGATTGGAGGCTTCAGACTGGTAGGCGTTATCTCGCTTAACAGGTGGGCTGTTAAACTATTAGGTAAGTTCTTCCAGATCTTATATGTATGACACACGTACAGCGCCCGTGTCTTAGATTCAACATGCGTGAGGTTTAATCCGCCGTCCCAAACAGCCAAAGTGAGCGTGTCGTATTTCACTTTAAAGATGTACCCTCGAGTGACGAAGTGACCTAGGGCGGACATAATTCTTTGCATTGTCCAGTGTGGCATCGGTAATAATTGTGCAACGTAGTTCATCTTCGATGTTATGTAAACATTAGCGAGGGTAACCCTCTGTAAGTCATCAAGCTTCCTGATGTAATGGCTCTGTATGCATGCACGCAGACGTGCGAGAAGATTGCGGTAATTGACAGCGATCGTGTGCCTTATGTCACTCCGGTATTCGATGCCTAAGCATGTCAGTTTGGAGACTGGAGTTAAGTATTCATGGTGCTGCACTGCAATCCCACTCCCGATGTTCATAATACCACACTTTCGTTCATTTAACCTCGCCCCTGAGGCAAGTTCATATTGCTTAACGATGTGGAGTGCTGCTCCTAACTCCCGTTCGTCCGTGACTAAGAAACCGACGTCATCCGCGTAGGCATTGCAGGCAATCTTGAGTCCACGGATTGTCAAACCTCGTAGACGTTGGTGCAGTGTAGCAAGCAGGGGTTCTATGGCGATAGCAAAAAGTGCCATTGACAAAGGGCAGCCCTGTCTCACCGAGCTCTTTAGTCTGATTTCTTTTGTGAGCTGTCCATTCACTAATGCTCTTGTAACACCTTTACTGAGGATTTCACTGATGAAGTTCGTAAAACGTTGCGGGAAGCCCATAGCACGCATGGTGCTCAAGAGGTACTGGTGATTCACTTTATCAAATGCCTTCGCAAAATCAAGTGATACCAAAGCACACTGAATTTTGCAAGCCTCTGCTGTAGCGATCACGTCTCTGTATTCGCATAAATTTTGTTGTATTGTCCTGTCAAGACCCACGCACGTTTGGTATCTGCCTATTACTGAATTCAGCATAGGTTTCAATCTATGGGCAATTACTCGTGCCACGATTTTGTAGTCACAATTGAGTAGTGTCAGAGGTCTAAAATCGTCAATAAGTCTGCTTCCTGCATGTTTAGGGACGAAAACTACAATTCCTTCTACCAGCTCTTTAGGCAGATTAAAATGTGGCTGCAACAATTCATTACACATAGCTACTAATTTTGGCTGCAGTTGTTCGCGAAAAATTTTATAGAATTCCGCGGTGAGACCGTCAGGGCCCGGCGACTTGTTTTTGGGACTTCGGTGTATGGCATATTCTAGATCCTCCTCATCAATGTCTTTAAGGAGATTCTCTGCTTGTGCGTCACTTAAAGTCCCTTGAAGGTTGCGTAGCAGCTCCTGTTGCATATTTGCGTCATTGCTTCCCGTTGCCAGCAGCTCTTCCAGGTGATAATGGATTACATTTTTTATTTCGTGTTGCTGCACGAGGGTGGTCCCATCTCGTAACCGGAGTTGTGTGATAATTTTTCTTTTCCCTCTCTTATTCTCGCGAATTACATGGAACATGGAAGGTTCTTCTTGCTCTATCAGGTTATCGGACCTAGACCGGACTTTGTACCCATTACACTGTTGCCGTTTAAGTTTCAGAAGTTTTGCTTTAATTCGCTTTATTTGTACGTAATTATCGATTATCGTTGCGTCCGATTTATATAGCTCTCTTAGGCAAGAGAAGTAAAATTCTGTGGTCTTCTTTTGCCAGTAATACTTTTCTCGCGAATAAGTTTGTAACATTCTTCGTATCCTTGGTTTGGCATGTTTGAGCCACCATTCCGTCACTGAGTTGTACTGTGCTAGTCTACGTTCACATTCCGTCCATGTGTCATTAAAAGCACGCTGACATTCTACATCATGGAGAATGGAGTTATTCAGTTTCCACGTGCCTCTGGCACGGTATGTGCCTTGTTTGCACATGTTAACTGTACATATATATGCGGCATGGTCTGATAAGATGGTCGGCCAAATTTCGGAGTGTAGGACGGAAGAAGTGAGTTGTTCGGTGACGTATATTCTGTCCAGCCGACTAGCAGAATGGCTCGTGACATACGTGAAACCTTGTAACATGCCGTGCAGGTGTTCCCAAGTGTCAATTAAATGCAGTTCGTTGACGACACGTTTCAGTTCCATCGATGTGTTGAAATTGGGCGTCTGGTCTTTGCGGTGCAGAACACAATTAAAGTCACCTGCAAGTATTAGGTGATCATAATTCCGGCCAAATAGCGGTACTATTTCACTGGTAAAGAATTCTGCTCTGCTTCGCCGGTTGCTACTGCCAGATGGCGCATATACGTTAATTATGCGAGTGCGGTAGACTGTGACTGCAATTCCCCTGCTATTCGGTAATTTTTCCACATCAGTCATTATGATGCCTTCTTTTGCCAAAACAGCTGTCCCGAGATCCTCTCCACTTCCCGGATTGGTGATAGCATTATATCCGGCAATGTGTTCGAGTTCTATGGCAGCCACTTCCTGTAGCAGTATGATGTCAATGTCGGCAGCACGTAACAGATCCTGTAACATGGACAGCCGCAAACCTGACCGGATCTTATTTATGTTGAGGGTGGCTATTTTATATGCTTGCGACTGATTCATGGCGTTAGGGTTGCTATTAGTTACTTTGTCCTGTTAGGGTGACTGAGAATAGAAGCCTCAAGTTCCTCAATCGGGGCTACCATAGTGGCATCTGTTGTAGTTGCGGGCTGCTCCTTCAAGGTGGTTGAGGATTCCGTCCCCAATTCCTGGACCGCGTCCGTGTCAGCGTCCTCCTCTGCTTGTTCCATTTCCTCTGCCCATGATTTTGAACATGTGGACTGGTGCAAATCCTCAGTTTGTTGTACCGTTGCAGAGGAGTCCAGTGCTAGCAGTGTAGCCGGGATAGAGGCTGTGCCACCACTCGACTCTTGGTGAGAAATCGATCCGGAAGAGGCAGACATCTCGATATCCATTTCTCCCAAGACCGGCTTACTCACATCAGCAGTCACAGAATTTTCATTACGGATCTTGGTAATAATCTTCTTTACTTTCTCCCTCAGTAAAGGGGCGACTTGATTAGCACCCTGGTGGGCTCGTCTCCGTTTCTTTGTCTTCTTTGTTGAGGACGACTTATTTGATGATTCTTTTGATGATTCCGAACCATCAGTATCAGAGGTTCGTGGTTCCGTCGAGTTGTTCTCATTACTAGGTACAAGTTCCATTAACTCCAGTACATCGTTAGGTATAGGTATAGGGACGGCTTCACCCAAATCTGTTAGTTCACGGTCCGGTTCATTCGGTGCGCCATCATCACTCATTTCCATGTGTGTGTCTGAAGGAGTCTCCGCAGTTGAAAGTACGTCAACGTTTGGGTTTGCAGGAACGCTTTCTGTGACTGTCAGCGCAACAGCACGTTTTTCATTGCCGTGCGACGGCGGGGTATCTAAAGGCGGAGTCGCGGTTTGCACTGCAGCTAGCGCCGACGAGTAAGTCAGGGGCAGCGCCGTGGTCACGGAGGGACGCGCGGCCTCCCCGGCTGGTATCTGCGCCACGCGGCGTTGTAAACACTGCGCTCTGACGTGGCCTGTCGCGCCGCAGCCAGCGCAAGTCTTCGGCTGCCCATCGTATATTACAATTCCACGGTGTCCGCCTACAGTGATGTAAGAGGGGATGTGTTTTGTTAAATCTATCTTAACCTGTCGCACTCCGCTTAACACAGGGAATTTGTGGCTCTGAGAAAACTTTTCTGCAAAATTGTTCAGCACCCTACCATACGGCGTTAGGACCGCATTAATTTGTTCCGCTGTTGTTTCAAAAGGTAGTTCGAATATTCGCACTGTTCTGATACCAAGTCCTGCGTGCGAGACAGTAACATCTCCGACAGCACCGTCCTTGTATTTAAATTTCAAGGCCCCTCCACTGCTTGCTACTACTCTGTCACATACGTCTGAATTTATAACTTTAAGAAAGACCACACTCGTCACGATAGAAAAGTTAATTCCAATGACTTCGTCGGCAGATATCTTAACGGTTTCTTCTATCCAGTTTTCGACTTCGAAAGAGCTCGGTCTAGGGAAAGTCGTGTCAAAGGTGAACTTCAGGGTATCTTTCCTCTTTGTTTGATTCATGGTGCCATGGTATTCTACACAGCTAAGACTACGCTGTATGCACGCGACTCACCGCGCAGACGTAAACAAACTCGCCACAGCGCGCCGCTCCGCACACCGCCTCAGGTCTTCACACCGCCGCGGCCGCGACGAGACTTACGCTAGGCACATTGCTCAAAGATTAGATGTTAGTAAGCAGCTTACATAACACCTATTTGTCTGTGAGAAATTTTCGCCACCGTTTGCGCTTTCCCTTTAGCCTTCTCGGACGGGATATTTTGGGAACTTGAAAGGTTTGTCAACTTCCTTGTCGCAGGGTTTGAACAAAATCTTTGAAACCCATCCCGCAATCTACTCTGTCAGTCATAAACATTCTACAGTATAAACCGAAAGACAGAATCGATGAGGAAATGTATCCCCCACAACCCTCGCCCCTTCCCCCCCACAATCCTCGAGGGTTAAAATTCTAGGAGTAGGAACATCCTCATCCATGATCCACGGACTGAGAGTTTCTTTTAATATGTATAAAGAAACTTTACGCCGTAGCTACGAATGCCTGATCTACGAAACAGCAACGAATCTAAATCATCAATACGAACGTGTTTCTGACTGCATTTTGACTCGTAACTGTTTTATAGTTCAAAGGCACATGCGATAACTTGAGAGTGGTTTTGCGAAAAATTTGTAACAAAAAGTGAGGGAGGCGTATTTCGACCACGCTGCTAAACACCCACATGCAAGGTCTTGCTATTCTGGGGTGTTCATTCTACTGTCAATCGATGTTTTATGTCCTCTGACTTTATTGAAAGCAGTACGGATTCTTTAATAAATGAAGCATGTCAAGTTACCAAAAAAGGTGGTCTCATTTATGTCACCCTGATTTCTTTAATGAACAGTTTCATATTTCAACATACCTAACGCAAGAATCATTTATGAAACGTCTGAGACCAACTGATGAACTGAATAACAGTTGGTAAGATTTAGCTGTAGTAGATTGTCGTTTAAGGAAGTTTGTTTACACGCACTAGCCGTGCTGTAAAGTGCCCCGTTCACTTCCGTTCAAACCTCTGGCTGGCCACTAGCACTGAGAGACATTCGCTGCGATTGACCAGAGGCATGCCTCGCCTCATCTCGACTGCCCACTGATGTATCTGAACCTGTCTTTTCTTAAATGGACTGTTTGCCTTATGATGCCTGGTTATGCTGATACCGATCTCCTAATGGATTCTCGTCCTAGGGTATATTATTGTGCACTGATTTAAAAATTTTATTATTGGATGGTTTCACATAGCCCGCTTGTTAGTTGCCATATTTAGCGGCAAGTCTTACATTATTAAACAATAGGCCTATAATAACGTCTTTATACTTGAACATTAACATGCCGTGACGCTGAAAAAAGGTGTGTATGGTATATTAAAATTGTATTCTGTTGAATGTGTAACACATTAACCTCGAAGCAACTATCAAATTATATCTTGTGATTCTTTTGTTTCTCCCGGCGTATTTCATAATCAAAATATCCACGGGTGTACTGCCGGTCTATAGTGTCCAACGGGCACAATATTTCGGCGATCATACATGTCGCCATCATCAGGTGAACTGACGGACTGTGCTCCTGGAAACGCGCAGGTACGGAGATCCGCACGCTACGGCTGCTCGAAGGGAACTGGGTTCTAGCCCGGTAGCGGGCTATTTAAATACCCTCGGCCCGCGGAGCGACCCCTCCGTGATCCGCGACCCGCGCTGCGGCCGCGCAGTGGAACCGAATGCGACGGCGTCTGAGATGACATCGGTGTGAGGGCTCTGTCCGCCGTGGTCGTCACTTCGTTACGTTTGCTAGATTTACTCTTAACTAACCCAATCGCTGGTTCCCAAGCTTTGCTAAGATTATAGCCACAGTCACGGTTTATGAGGTCGTCACTTGTGCGAATTTCAATGGCCTCTCTAACGACGCAGTCCCAGCATCTCGACGTCTGTTCCAGAATCCTAGTGCTTTCATACTCCATCGCATGATTCTCCGACAGACAATGTTCAGCGACCGCCGACTTGCTCGGATACATCAATCGTGTGTGCCTCTGGTGTTCAACACATCGATCCTCAACGGTATGCATCGTCTGTCCAATATATGACTTTACACACTGACACGGAATCTCGTACACGCCGGCCTTCCTCAAGCCGAGATCATCTTTAGCGCTCCCCACCAGTGCACGAATTTTATTCGGCGGACAAAAAACAGTTCCAACGAAGTGACGACCACGGCGAACAGAGCCCTCACACCGATGTCATCTCAGACGCCGTCGCATTCGGTTCCACTGCGCCGCCGCGGCGCGGGGCGCAGACCGCGGAGGGGTCGCTCCGCGGGCCGAGGGTATTTAAATGGCCCCCTACCGGGCTAGAACCCAGTTCCCTTCGAGCAGCCGTAGCGTGCTGATCTCCGTGCCGGCGCGTTTCCAGGAGCTCAGTCCGTCAGTTCACCTGATGATGGCGACATGTATGATCGCCGAAATATTGTGCCCGTTGGACACAGGCAGTACACCCGTGGATATTTTGATTATCAAATTATATCTTAATAATAACATGGCCGCGGAGGAATGGCCGAACCCATTGAGGCGCTACGCTACGATGTGCGAAGCCGTTCCCCCTCGGGGGGTTCGAATCCCCCCCTTGGGCATGGATGTTTGTACCGTCTGCAGTATAAGGTTTTAAGTTTAGGTACTGATGACCCCGCAATTAAATCCCATAAGCTTAACAAAAATTTTAACCTTTTTTATGACATGGCAGTTACGTATTGATTTGAACGTCTAGTCTGTTTGTTGGTTTTGAGGAGATTTTAATGTTTAGCTGCAAGCAAAGAACTAACCTTTGGGAAATCTAATGGTGAAACAAAGTACGCTGTTGTATGAACAAAAATACACAAGTTTCGAACCTCTGTTATAGTCTCTGTATATGTTAGCTGGTTCAGAAGTGAGTTTTATACGCAGCTTCAAGACGAATTTGAAAGTAATGTGTGAAATCCATTACTCCACGACCCAAGTTATTGACGCTTACCTTGTATACTATCGATATACCCGGAATATTACTACTATATATCGTACAAAGAGCTTTGTAACCTACTTCGAGAAACCTACTGGAAACCACTGACCTGAATAAAAAGGCATGTCGTTTATGGCTGCTTACCATCAACAACAGTTATGATAAAGGGTGTCATTGTGTTTTATTTTTTATTTGTTCTTTATCGCCCTTCCAGACGAACCTGCTCCTTCCACAACGCTTTTTTTATACTTGCTTCGTCTTCCGTACTATAGTTGTTCACAATATGTTATTCATTCCCTAAATTAATGTTTAAAAGTAATACTGTTCTCCCTCATTGAAAAAAAAAATACACAATATTAAAATGAAATCATAGATTAGAACGTTAAAACATACTCCATCCGCTTTAAAAGAAATATACTAAAAATGATTTCATTTCGTAGGTGATTTTTTTTCTACTCTATTGATCCACGGTGTTTCTCAAACAATTTGACTCCTTTTTTTTTTTTTTTTTTTTTTTTTTTTTTTTTGCCTATTGGAGCCAAACAGTGTGTCTTATGGGTAGCACTCTTATACTGTTACATACTAAACCATTATAAATAAATGAACGTCTTCTGCTAATACTGCTTCCGCAACGATTCGAAGCCTATTGGGTATTCTCGTTTCTTATTATATTTGTGTGGTGTCTGTTATGTCAGACATATCCGAAGTAACAGGCACCATACCAATATAATTAAGTACGACTCGCGAAAACGGCGTTTCTTCAATCACTTTACCTCATATGCGGTCATACGTTCGACCTCGCACTATATGGGCGCTACAGCCATAGCGTGCAACTTGTGGAAGTTTGAGACAGATGCGGGGCGAGCACCGGTAGCCACGTGGTTAAGTTCACCGCTGGCCCGAAGCGGGAGACACGGGTCCGATTACCGTACCGCTTCATATTTTCACTTATCGCCATTGTTTAATTTCAATGCACAAATTCAGCACTATCATTCCTATCCTTCCTAATTCTTATTCCTTCACCTCGTTCATAAATATTTGCCAGTTCTTGTTTTTTATTCTTTGGACCTCCTTATCTGCTCTTCTAGGCTGAACTGAACTTCGCTCACAAATTACGCCTTCATCGGCGATCTTGTACTGTAAATCTTCTGCAGATGTTTAGATGTTTAAAATACAGTTCTGCACATCCATGTTTTATTATTACTATTATTGAATCTAGAAACTGAATAGTTCTTCTCACGGAAAAATAAAAAATATTATTACGAATCCTGATGAAAATTAGTTTTATACGTACAGTTTAAACTTACAACTGTCCCTTAAAATAAAAGTAAATAAGAAATAAATTCTCTGACTGCTTAAAAAACTAAGCAAACAAAACAAGAAATCAAATCAAAATGTTCAAATGTTTGTAGAGCTTATGGGATTTACGTACGGGGTCATCAGTCCTTAAACTTACAACCTATTTATGAACTGGACGCACAGACTAATTTTCATGAGGAGAAGAAATACTCATTTTTTAAATTTAATCAATCTCTACAAATATGGTTGTGCAGAATTGTATTTAAAACATCTGCGAAAAGTTTAAATATAGAAGAATAGAGATAGAGAGGCCCAAACAAAAAGAAACAAGAATTTTCAAATAGTTATGAAGGAATATCAATGTAAAAGCAAATACACTAAACCTGAGACGGTTTTTCTTCTCAAACATGTCAAAGACATTAAAGATAAAGGTGATCACTGAATTAAAATTTGTGATGCGTTCGGGGATCGAACACAGACCTCCATGCTTACTAGTCTATTTCGCTGCGTGGAGAGCCTTGGCAGTAGTTCCAACATTCTTTGGAACACAGAAGCTGAAGTAAAGTTTGTGACGTGGAGGCGCCTTAATCGCTAGTGGTGCGATGGTCTAGTGGAGAGTAGTCTGCTTAGTAAGCAATTGTGAAGTAGGTGATGGAATAAGGATTAGGAAGAAAAGGATCGATAGTGCTGCATTAGGACATTGTTTAATTTTAATGGCAACAAGTGAAAATGTGAAGCAGGCCGGTAATCGAACCAGGGTCTCAAGGTTCGGGCCAGCGGTGAACTTAAGCACGTGGATCCCGGTGCTCGCCCCGCGTCCGTCTCAAACTTCCACAAGTTGCACGCTATGGCTGTAGCGCCCCTATCGTGCGAGGTCGAACGTATGACTACATATGCTGTGAAGTGATTGAAGAAACGCCGTCTTCGCGTGTCGTAATTAATTATATTGGTATGGTGTCTGTTACTTCGGATAGCCCGAAATAACAGGCACCACACCAATATAATAAGAAACGAGAATACACAATAGGCTTCGAATCGTTGCGGAAGCAGAAGGCGGTTATACGTCATTCAGAGCAACATTAGCAGGAGAAGTTTATTTATTTAGAATGGTTATGTTTATAACGGTGTATGAGTGCTACTCATGAGATCCACCTTTTGTATACCATAGGCAAAATAGCGAAGGTTTGAGAAACACTGATGTTCACTAGAACAGAGTCAAGATCTCACCAACGAAATGAAACGATTTTTAGTTTATTTCTTTTAAAGCACATGCAATATGTTTTAACGTTGTTATTTATGATTTCATTTTATTATTGTGTATGTTTTCAACGAGAAAGAATAGTATAACGTTTCAAGATTAATTTAGAGAATAAATAAATTAACAAATTGTGAACAATTATAGTACAGGAGACGAAACAAGTATAAAAAAGCATTGTGGACGAAGCACTTTGGCCAGGAAGGGTGATGAAGGCAAAATTAAAAAAAATTAAACAGAAGTTAAATTCTTTATCAGAACTATTGTTGATGGTAAGAAACCGTAAACGATACCTGAAGGTTTTCCGAGTGTTTTTTTCTCGACGTTGGTTGCAAAGCTCTTTGTACGATATGTAGTAGTAATATTGCCGGTATATCGATAGTATAGAAGGTAATCCTCACCAACTTTGGTCGTCATGTAATGGAACTTACGCAAAATTGCTTTTAAATTCATTTTGAAGCCGTGTCCCAAACGCACTTCTGAACCAGCAGACAGACCATGACAAGAGGTTCAAAACTTATTGTATTTCTTGTCACACAAACAGCAAACTTTGTTACACCATCAGATTTCCAGCAGGTTAGTTCTTTGCTTGCAGCGAAACCAATCAAAATTCTTAAAATAAAATTTTGAAACCAACAAACAACCTCAATGTCCAAATCAATCTGTAACTGCCATGTCATCATTCAGATATAATTTGAAAGCTACTTCGAGCTTAATGTGTTGCACATTCAACAGAATACATTTTGTAGAACACATACTCCTTTTTTATAGCATCATAACTTGTTACTGTTCCAAGTTAAAACAAAGTTATTATACATAGTTGTTTAGCAATGTAAGAATTACCACTAAATATAGTAACTAACAGGACGTCTATCCGAAACCAACCAATAATATAGTTTTTAATTGAGTGCACAAGTATATGGACTAGGACGACAATCCATTAGTAGATCGAACCCCTCCTTGTGAATGAAATTCCAGGACTGAGAATATCCTCGCCCATGGTCCACGGACGGAGATACATTATGAATGCGAAACGCAGGGTCCTCTTACAGCTACAGTCGTAAGAATTGTGTGAATAAAGTGAATGGAGTTATTTGTCTCTTTATAAAGAAGCTTTCCGCTGTAGCAACGAATGCCAGATCTGCGAAACAGCAACGAATCTAAATCAATACGAACGTGTTTCTGTCGGTATTTTGAGTCGTGCGTGTAGTTGAAAGGCACACACGGTAACAGGAGAGTAATTTTGCGAAAAATTTAGGACAAAAAGTGTTGGATACGTATGTTGACCACTCAGACTTTTTAATAAATGAAGCGTGTCAAGTTACACAAAAAGGTGGCCAGATGTTATGACACCCTGAGTTGTTATTTAGCAGTTTCGTATTACCTGCACACCTAACACAAGAATCATTTTTGAGACGTCTGAGGCAAACTGAATACCATTGGGAAGGCTTAGCTGGAGTAGGTTGTCGAGTAAGAAAGATGTTTTTTTTTTTTTTTTTTTTTTTTTTTTTTTTTTTTTTTTGTGTTAACTCAATGTGGCCATCGACAACACACAGTGGAAATATACATATATTTAAATAAACAGACAAAACAGAAGTGCATTTTGTCAAAATAGGAAAGTGGAAACAAAGCGAAAACTGCATTACATTACAATTTAAATAATGTTGGAACAATTTCACATATTCACAAGCAAAATCTTATATTACCAACACACTTGATGCTTAAAGATTGTGTACAGTGATCTTAATAAACTTAATTCTGATTTTATATACACGAATCTCTTTCGTAAACAAAAGGGAAGAAGCTGACTGGGAAAGGGGATATCTCATCTTCACCAATGTCTGCAGGAAGTTCAAACGTTCGCGGTCAAACTTGGGGCACCTGAACAGGATGTGGTTGACATCAGCTCCCATGTCAGGATCACACTCACATGCCGCCGAATCGTAGATGTTCATCCGATGTAGATGTTTTGGATAAGAGGCGTGATTGAAACGGACGGATAATAGTAGAAATCGCGGATCCGTCCAGATGAGTCCACATAAACCACGGCTGCGTAGAAATCCGAGGTTGCAGCACAGCGTAAGAAACGCCTTTCGTTTCTTGGGAAACGTTCCACATATGTTGCCACTGTTGTTTTGCGTAGTCCTTGACGGCAGATAAGAAGTCTGTGTATGGTAGTTGTAGGTCCAAGACAGTGCCGAAGGATGCCGCTTGTTTAGCCAATGCATCAACTTCCTCATTATAGCAGATACCAGCGTGAGAAGGCACCCACAGTAAATTAACTGTCCGTCCCGCATTGGTACAGCGAATATATGCCGAAACCACATCCAGAATATAGCTGTTGGTTTTTTTGTTCCATCTCCGGTGTTGTAGGGTTTGAAGGACACTTTGAGAGTCAGACACAATTAATATTTTCGGGAAGGAAATGGTAGAAACAAATCTAAGTGCTTCCAGAATTGCCACTGTTTCCGCCGTAAATATAGAGGAAATCGTTGGCAGTTTGAAGGTTCTCCGAATCTGAATCTGAGGGCAGAAAAAGGCACATCCAGTACAATCTTCTTGTGGAATTTTGGACCCATCTGTATATACACAAAGAAAATCAGGCCACTATTCTGCAACGAGGCGACTGTATCCGTTATTAACTGTGTTACTTCCTAAGCAAGTCATATTAAAATAGAAGACTGGAATCTGTCAGCGAAGTGTTCGTAGATCGTATTCAAAAGGAGGCGAATGCGGTGAACAACGCACAAAACGTATCATAGGAGACCAAGTGTCGAAGCTGGTACAAATGGCTGGAGGTATATTCCTTCTGTAAGAGGCAATCCATAGTCGATAAATGGTGTCTCTGTTTCTGCAGACTGAACTGTCCATGAAAGCCATTCCTTGAAAGTAAAATTTATCCGACAACATTTGGCGCCTAATGCTCAAGGGCATCTCGCCTGCTTCCACTAAAAGGGCGTTGGTAAGGGTCGATCGCATGGCTCCAAGACAGGTTCGGATGGCTCTATACTGAAGAGTATCGAGTTTCGTGAGATGAACCTTCGGTGCATTGTGGTACAGATGACAGCCATAGTCAATCCGAGATCGAATAATCCCTCGATACATGCTGAGTAAAGTGCTCTGTTGCGCACCCCACCACACCCGGGCGAGTGATCGGATTACATTTAGACCCTCTTCACACTTGGTAACTGTGGCTCTGATATGGGGCGCCCGGCTTAACCGAGAGTCAAAAATCATACCCAGGAAACGTGCTTGAGGTTTTATCTGAAAAGCGTACGTTCCACACGTAATGCGGCCATCTATGAGATTCAGTGTTGACTTGTGAAATGGGACGATTACTGATTTCTCAGCCGGATATCTCCAGTCCGTTAGTAGATAGCCAATCATTGATGTGTGCAATGGATGAGAGTAATGTCGTTTTAGCCTGATGATACGTATCAGCAGTTGGAATAGACACATAAATCATCTGCGTACTGCAAGATTTTTGTGGGAGGCATTATCACGCGTTCTAGGTCATGCGTATACAGAGTGTACAGAAGGGAGCTTAAAATCGCACCTTGTGGCAAGCCCTGGGAGACAAGAAAAGGTCCCATCATGTTACCTTGGTACCGGACATAGATCGTTCTTTTAGCAATCAGGGTAACGATGCCATAAATCATCCACGAAGGAATTCCGAATCCTGCCAACTTGACCAAGAGAATCGGTATCTGAACATGGTCATAAGCTCCCTTAACGTCGAGAAAAGCAGCGATCACTGTTTGCTTCATTTGAAAGGCTGAAGTTATATCCACAGTAAGCGAAGCTAGATTGTCCATCGTCCCTTTGCCTTTCCTGAAGCCATATTGACTCCGAGGTAACAAGTTATTCTTTTCAAGCCACCATTCCAGCCTCTTTTTCACCATGCGTTCCACCGTTTTTACAACACATGACGACAGAGCAATCGGTCGATAGTTTGACGCCGCATTTGGATCTTTGCCACTTTTCAGAATTGGAAGAATTACTTGAGTCGTCCATGTGGCTATGAGATCTTGTTCCATCCAACACCGGTTAAAAATAGATATCAGCAATTCTTTCGCTTCCTCAGGCAGATTTTCTAACATTGAATAGTGAATACAATCAATGCCAGGACAGCTGTCGCTCGATGATTTAATAGCTTCGTGGAGGTCTTCTTTCGAGAAAGGACGAAGGAGAACATGTTGACGGTCTTCAGCAAGAGGGAGTGGAAAATTTGCAAACGGAACCGTAGGAGGAGCGAGTTTCGCTATAAATCCCTCTGGGAGGGGAGGGTAGTTGGTTTGATCTAAAAGCCTTTGTCTTGTGCCAGATGCTTGCCATGGTAATTTCATTTGTGCGGGAGGAGCAAAATTTTATCCATCTGTCCATTTTCGTCTTCTTCAGGAAATTTCTAACTCCCGCATTCACTTTTCTCACAATGAGGAAATTTTCCAATGTAGGATTTTGACGGTATGTTTTCAGAGCGAGTCTGCGTTTAGCAACTTCTCTAGAGCATTCAGGATTCCACCAAGGGGGGGGGGGGGGACGGTGCTTCACAACAGTAAATTCTTTCTTCTTAGGAATACTGGCATCCGCAGCGGTATATATAGCATTGACTAAAACTTGGTATGCATATTCAACCGGTAAGTTGTGTGACGTGTTTGCGAGTTCCCGCCGAACTGTGTCCCTATATGCGTCCCATTTGGCCTCTTTGATTTTCCACCGACTGTTAGTATAATATATTTGTTTAGTATTAACGTTGACATTGATCTGGAACTCTATTGGGTGATGATCGGATCCCACTGAATCTGTTTTAACGCGCCAATTACATAGTTCAGTGAAACACGGGGAGCGGAGCGTTAAATCAACCGCAGAAGGTCGACGGAAAGGTGATGACACCATAGTAGGAGTGCCGTCATTGAGTATCACTAGGTTGTTGTCTTCCATCAGACTCATCAAAGTCCTGCCATTCCTGTCCGTCAAATCTCCTCCCCATGCTACATGGTGGGAATTAAAGTCTCCTGCTATAATAAATGGAGGTCGAAGCTGGTGTATTAGATGTCTCCAATCTTCTTCCACGATACTATGGCGGGGAGCGTGATACAGCGAGACAACAGTGAAGTTTGTGCGGGCAGATTGTACGTGCACGGCGACTGATTCAATGTTGGCGCTGCGCATGTGTAACGGGTGACGTTTATGCGGCAGCGAATGTTTTACTAATATAGAAACGCCGCCCAACCCATCGGGACGGTCCTCTCTTATGATGGAATAATTTGGAAAGCGAACTCTTTGTTCGAACTTGAACCAAGTTTCGGCCAACAAAACGATGTCCGGCTGGCTGACGAACAATTCCCTTTGCAAGCTTTCTCTGTTATAGTTAGCTGATCTCGCGTTCCACTGAAGGACTTTCAAAGCCATCATAATTTAGGCAGAGAGAGATTGAAAGATACCCGTGACGAGATGCCGGATATCGGAGTCATTCATGGCACTATTTTGTCTCATATTTTTCATGACGATATCAATGACATTTATTATCTTATCGATGAGTTCAGCATGCACTGTAGGCTGCCTTTGAATCGGTGCATGTGGGGGTGCCAATCTGTGAACAACAGGCTGATAAGGATTGTGGCCTATAGGAGTGCCGGTTTTTTGTGTCGGATACAACAAGCTGCGGTACTGAGACCACTCACGTACATTATTGCGTCGGTTGACTTCCGCCTGCCGCCGGGGAGGTCGGTAAGCGTTGCTTGTCTGCCCGGGAGCATTTGAACAATGAGCTCCGTCCCCAGTGACGCTTTGTTGACACTGCGTGCTTGCAGCGGGTAGCGGCCCGGCGGGAAGAGTTGAGAGTTTTGAAAGTTCGGAATGCACACGTTTCTCGGAGCAGCAAATGTTGGCACCGGAAAGGACTGGTGTTGTCCGCCAGTGACCGATGCATAGGTTGGCATACGAGCAATAGACAATGCATCCCTGAATTCAATGTTGTTGAATGTAGCTAATTCTTGAGCTCGTCGCCGTATGCGGTATTCCGGGCAGGAGCGGTCCGTGGATGAATGTTGATGCCCACAGTGAGCGCAAATGGCGGTAGGTGAGGCACATGATTCAGCAGAATGCGGCCCACTACATCTGTTACATCTGACTTGCGATCGGCATTGTTTGCTGATGTGCCCGTATCGGAGACAATTAAAACACTGCCTGACGGCTGGCACATAAGGATCGACAGGACATCTTGTTCCGTGGATAAACACAGCTGCCGGTAAGGTTTGAGAATCGAAGGTTAACAAGCACGTCTGCAGTTTCACAATTTGGTCTTTTCCATATCTTTTCGTGAATCTTCGAACTCCTAGAACAGGGAAGGGAGATTGGACGACTTCCATAATTTCCGCTTCGTCAATGTTTGTATCGACTTTCCTGATTACTCCTAGTTTGTGCACAACGTATGAAGGAATGTAAGCTTCAATGTTTTTAGATTTTAAGACCTCACTGGTAACCAAGGTGTTAGCCTTATCCGCAGTTTTCAATTCCACCTTAACTTTACTTTTTACCGCAGAAGAGATGTCAAGTATAGCATTCTTCATTTCTGGCAAAGAAAGATGTAACAGTTTTCCTAAGGCCATTGGGTGCAAGAGGCCTAAGTTTTTATCCAAACATTCCATGTAAACTATGTACGGTCCACCATCTGTACGTTTGTATAAATTGAGGGGCCTTTGAGTGGATGAAGAACCCACAGGAGGAGCATTATGTACGGAATGTTGGTTATAAGTGAGTCCAGGAGCATTTATGACAGAGTGATCATCGACATTTGACACATCATTTGCAAGCGATACATTAGTAGCGTCTGCTATAAAGGTTTTGAAACTTCTAGAATCCAGACTAACCTCGCTCGGTCGTTTGTTTCCCGTGGCGGAGGAGCCGGAAACGTCCGGTTCTGACAATTCCATTTGCTCTTCTATACGGTGTATTGCAGAGACGCCCCGAGCTACTTCTAATGCAGTTCGGAGAACATGCGCAGTGTCGTTTAATGTAGTTACCGTCGGAGCTGGTAAAGAAGCCGCATCTGGATGCACCCGCTGGTCAGGTGGTTGTTGTTGTTGTTGTTGTTGTTGTTGTCCCGTGGGGGCGTCGGAATCACCACCCCCTTCACCATATGCCCCACCGTACATGGCAGGGCGTGACACCGATAGAATCGACAGATGTTTGAGTGTCTAAGAGAAAACCGTTACGAACGTAGAATTGCGATGCACACACACTAAAACGTAAACACTAGCGTTACACGGAAGAGCGACCTCGTAGCACGTGTTAACACTTCCGCGACCGCGGGCGAACCGAGTATGCAACTTTGTTTATACGCGCTAGCCGTGCTGTAAGTGCCCAGTTTACTTCCGCGTAAACCTCTTGCGGCCCCAAGCACGAGACATTCGCTGCGATTGAGCAGAGTAGAGGAATGCGTCGCCTTTCCTTGACTGCTCACGGATGTGGCCGGACCTGTCTTTCCTTATACGGACAGTGCCTTATGAGGCCCTGTTTGCCTGATACCGATCTACTAATGGCTTGTCGTCCTAGTCCATATGCTTGTGCACTGAATTAAAAACTATATTATTGCTTGGTTTCGGATAGACCCACTCCCATGAACCACAGACATTGCCGAGGTGGGGTGGCTTTCGTGCATCAACGATACAGATAGCCGTACCGTAGGTGCAACCACAGCGGAGGGGTATCTGTGGAGAGGCCAGACAAACGTGTGGTTTCTGAAGAGGGGCAGCAGCCTTTTCAGTAGTTACAGGGACAACAGTCTGGATGATTAACTGAGCTGGCCTTGTAACATCAGCTAATGTGGCTTTGCCACACAGCTACTGCGAACGGCTGAGAGCAAGGGGAAACTACAGCCGTTACCTTTCCCGAGGACATGCAGCTCTACTGTATGAAAATACAGATATAGTGGGGATTAGTGAAGTTCGGTGGCAGGATGAACAGGATTTCTGGTCAGGTGAGTACAGGATTATAAATACAAAATCAATTGGGGGTATCACTGGAGTAGGATTGATAATGACTAAGAAAAGAGGAATGCGGGTAAACTACTATGACCAGCACAGTGATCGCATTATCATTGTCAAGATAGATACGAAGCCAACACCGACAACAGTAGTACAGGTTTATATGCCAACTACCTCTGCCGATGATGAGGAAATCAAAGAAATATATGAGGAGCTAAAGGAAATTATTCAGACAATTAAGGGAGAGGAACACTTAATTGTTATGGGAGACTGGAATTCGGTAGTAGGACAAGGAAGGGAAGGGAATATAGTAGGTGAATATGGTCTGGGCAAAAGAAAAGAAAGAGGAAGCCGCCTGACAGAATTTTGCACAGAACATAATTTAGTTATAACAAACACCTGGTACAAGAATCACAAAAGAAGGCTGAATACGTGGAAGAGACCAGGAGACACCGGGAAGTACCAGACAGATTTTATAATGGTAAGACGTAGATTTCGGAACCAGGTTTCACACTGTAAGACATACCAGGGGCAGATATAGACTCTGACCATAACTTGTTGGTTATGAACTGTAGGCTAAAACTGAAAAAACAACAAAAAGGTAAGAAAATAAGGAGATGGGACCTGGATAAATTGAAGGAACCTGAGGTTCTTAAGAATTTCAGAGGGATATTTAGGCAACTATTGACAGAAACAGGGGAAAATAAAACAGTAGAGGAGGAATGGGTAAAATTGAGAGATGAAATAGTGAAGGTAACAGGGGACAAAATAGGTAGGAAGGCAAGACCTACAAAAAATCCGTGGATATCACAGGAGATACTTAATTTAATCGATGAAAGGAGAAAATATAAAAATGCAGTAAATGTAACACGCAAAATGGAGTACAGACGACTAAGAAATGAGATTGACAGGAAGTGCAAAATGGCTAAGCAGTAATGGCTAGAAGGCAAATTCAAGGATGTAGAAGAGTGTATAAATAGGCGAAAAATATATACAGCCTTCAGGAAAATAAAAGAAACGTTTGGAGATAAGAAAAACAGCTCTATGAATATCAAGGACACTGATAGAAACCAGTTCTCAGCAAAGAAGGGAAAGCTAAAAGGTGGAAAGAGTATATAGAGGGCTCTATAAAGGAAATGAACTTCGAGACAATATTATAGGAAGGGAAGAGGATGTAGATGAAGATGAAATAGGAGATACTGTACTGAGAGATGAATTTGACAGAGCCCTGAAAGACCTAAGTCAAAACAAGCTCCTGGAGTAGATAATATTCCCTCAGAGCTACTGAAGTCTCTGGGAGAACCAGCCATGACAAACCTGTTTCACCTGGTGTGTATGTTATATGAGACAGGCGGAGTACCCTCAGACTTTAAGAAAAATGTTATAATCCCAATTCCAAAGAAAGCAGTCAGGTGTGTAAACTACAGAACCATCAGTTTAATAAGTCATGGTTCAAAATACTCACTTTACGGCTTATCCTAGAAGATAGATTAAGAAAAGGCAAACCTACATTTCTAGCTTTTGTAGATTTGGAAAAGGCTTTTGACAATGTTGATTGGAATAAACTCTTTAAAGTTCTCAAGCAAGCAGGAGTAAAATATAGGGAGCGTAAGGTTATTTACAACTTGTACAAAAACCAGACAGCGGTTGTCAGAGTTGAAGGGCATGAAAGGGATGCAGTGGTTGGAAAGGGAGTAAGACAGGGTTGTAGTCTTTCTCCATTGTTATTCAATTTTTACGTTGAGCAAGCTATAAAGGAAAGCAAGGAGAAATTTGGTGAAGTAATTAAAGTTCAGGGGGAAGAATTAAAAACATTGCGTTTTGCCGACGACATAGTAATTCTGTCAGATACAGCAAAGGACCTGGAAGAGCAATTGAACGGAATGGATAGTGTCCTGAGAGGTGCATATAAGATGAACATTAACAAGAGCAAAACTAGGGTAATGGAATGCAGTGCAAGAAAATCAGGTGATGCTGAAATAATTATATTGGGAAACGAAGCAATAAAGGAGGTAGCTGAGTTTTGTTACTTGGGCAGTAAAATAACAAATGATGGTCGCAGTACAGAGGATATAAAATGCAGAATGGCAATGGGTAGAAAGGCGTTCTTGAAAAAGAGATATTTGTTAACAGCGAATATTGATTTAAGCGTAAGGAAGTCCTTTCTGAAGGAATCTGTATGGAGTGTTGCCTTGTATGGGAGTGAAACATGGGCGATACACAGTGTGGATAGAAAGAGGATAGAGGCTTTTGAAATGTGGTGCTACAGAAGAATGCTGAAGATTAGGTGGGTGGATCGCGTAACTAATGACGAGGTACTGAACAGGATTGGGGAGAATAGAAATTTCTGGCATACCTTGTCTAAAAGTAGGGATAGATTGGTAGGACACATTCTTAGACATCAAGGAATTGTCAATTTAGAATTGGAGGGAAGTGTGTGGGGTAAAAATCGCAGAGGAAGACCAAGATATGGATACAGTAAGCAGATTCAGACAGATGAAGGTTGTCGTTCTTATGTGGAGATGAAGAGGCTTGCTCAGGATAGGGTGGAGAGCTGCATCAAACCAGTCTCCGGACTGAAGACCACAACAACAACAACATTCGGATAGACGTCCTGTTAGTTACTATATTTAGTGGTAATTCTTACATTGCTAAACAACTATGTATAATAACTTTGTTTTAACTTGGAACAGTAACAAGTTATGATGCTATAAAAAAGGAGTGTGTGTTCCACAAAATGTATTCTGTTGAATGTGCAAATCATTAAACTCGAAGTAGCTTTCAAATTATATCTGAATGATGACATGGCAGTTACAGACTGATTTGGACATTGAGGTTGTTTGTTGGTTTCAAAATTTTATTTTAAGAATTTCGATAGGTTTCGCTGCAAGCAAAGAACTAACCTGCCGGAAATCTGATGGTGTAAAAAAGTTTGCTGTTTGTGGGACAAGAAGTACAATAAGTTTTGAACCTCTTGTCATGGTCTGTCTGCTGGTTCAGAAGTGCGTTTGGAACACGGCTTCAAAATGAATTTAAAAGCAATTTTGTGTAAGTTCCATTACATGACGACCAAAGTTGGTGACGATTACCTTCTATACTATCGATATACCGGCAATATTACTACTATATATCGTACAAAGAGCTTTGCGACCAACTTCGAGAAAAAAAAAAAAAAAAAAAAAAAAAAAAAAAAAAAAAAAAAAAAAAAAAACACTCGGAAAACCTCCGACCTGAAAGAAAAAAAAATTCAGATATCGTTTACGGCTTCTTACCATCAACAATAGATGTGATAAAGAGTTTAACTTCTGTTTAATTTTTTTTTTTAATTTTGCCTTCATCACCCTTCCTGACCAACGTGCTTCGTCCACAATGCTTTTTTATACTTGTTTCGTCTCCTGTACTATAATTGTTCACAATTTGTTAATTTATTTATTCCCTAAATTAATCTTGAAACGTTATACTGTTCCTTCTCATTGAAAAAATAGACAATAATAAAATGAAATCATAAATTACAACGTTAAAACATACTGCATGTGCTTTAAAAGAAATAAACTAAAAATCGTTTCATTTCGTTGGTGATATCTTGATTATGTTCTAGTGAACCTCAGCGTTTCTCAAACCTTTGGTTTTTTGCCTATAGTATACAAAAGGTGGATCTTATGATTAGCACTCATACACCGTTACATACTTAACCATTCTAAATAAATAAACTTCTCTTGCTAATGTTGCTCTGAATCACGTATAACCGCCTTCTGCTTCAGCAACGATTCGAAGCCTATTGTGTATTCTCGTTTCTTATTATATTGGTGTGGTGTCTGTTATTTCGGGCTATCCGAAGTAACAGACAACATACCAATATAATTAATTAAGACACGCGAAGACGGCGTTTCTTCAATCACTTCACAGCATATGTAGTTATACGTTCGACCTCGCACGATAGGGGCGCTACAGCCATAGCGTGCAACTTGTGGAAGTTTGAGACGGACGCGGGGCGAGCACCGGGATCCACGTGCTTAAGTTCACCGCTGGCCCGAAGCTGGGACCCTGGTTCGATTACCGGCGTGCTTCCCATTTTCACTTGTCGCCATTGTTTAATTTCAATGTCCTAATGCACCACTATCGGTCCTTTTCTTCCTAATGTTTTAGTATATTTCTTTTAAAGCGGATGTAGTATGTTTTAACGTTCTAATCTATGATTTCATTTTAATATTGTGTAATTTTTTTCAATGATGGAGAATAGTATTACTTTTAAACATTAATTTAGGGAATGAATAACATATTGTGAACAATTATAGTACGGAAGACGAAGCAAGTATAAAAAAGCGTTGTGGAAGGAGCAGGTTCGTCTGGAAGGGCGATAAAGGACAAATAAAAATTAAAACACAATGAAACCCCTTATCATAACTGTTGTTGATGGTAAGCAGCCATAAACGACATGTCTTTTTATTCAGGTCAGAGGTTTCCAGTAGGTTACTCGAAGTAGATTGCAAAGCTCTTTGTACGATATATAGTAGTAATATTCCGGGTATATCGATAGTATACAAGGTAAGCGCCAATAACTTGGGTCGTGGAGTAATGGATTTCATACATTACTTTCAAATTCGTCTTGAAGCTGTATATAAAACTCACTTCTGAACCAGCTAACAGATACAGAGACTATAACAGAGGTTCCAAACTTTTGTATTTTTTGTTCATACAACAATGTTCTTTGTTTCACCATTAGATATCCCGAAGGTTAGTTCTTTGCTTGCAGCTAATGGTATTAAAAACATTAAAATCATCTCAAAACCAACAAACAGACTAGACGTTCAAATCATTACGTAACTGCCATGTCATAAAAAAACGTTAAAATTTTTGTTAAGCTTATGGGATAACTGCAGGATCATCAGTCCCTAAACTTACAACCTTATACTGCAGACGGTACAAACATCCATGCCCAATGGGGGGGATTCGAACCCCCCGAGGGGGAACGGCTTCGCACATCGTAGCGTAGCGCCTCAATGCGCTTGGCCATTCCTCCACGGCCATGTCATTATTAAGATGTAATTTGATAGTTGCTTCAAGGTTAATGCGTTACACATTCAACAGAATATAATTTTAATAGACCATACACACCCTTTTTTTTCAGCGTTACGGCATGTTAATGTTCAAATATAAAGAAGTTATTATAAACCTATTGTTTAATAATATAAGGACTTGCCGCTAAATATGGCAACTAACAGGCGGGCTATCTGAAACCATCCAATAATAAAATTTTTAAATCAGTGCACAATAATATAACCTAGGACGAGAATCCATTAGGAGGATAACCAGGCATCATGAGGCAAACAGTCCATTTAAGAAAAGACAGGTTCAGACACATCAGTGGGCAGTCGAGATGAGGCGAGGCATGCCTCTGCATAATCACAGCGAATGTCACGTCCTCCAGTCAGTGCTTGTGGCCGGCCAGAGGTTTGACCGGAAGTAAACGGGGCACTTCACAGTATATGAAACTGTTCATTACAGAAATCAGGTTGACAAAAATAAGACCACCTTTTTTTGGTAACTTGACATGCTTCATTTATTAAAGAATCCGTGCTGCTTTCAATAAAGTCAGAGGACATAAATCATCGATTGATAGTAGAATGAACACCCCAGAATACCAAGTCATTGCATGTGGGTGTTTAATAGCGTGGTCGACATACGTCTCCCTCACTTTTTGTTACAAATTTTTCGCAAAATTACTCTCAAGTTATCGCACGTGCGTTTGAACTATAGAACACTCACGAGTCAAAATGCAGTCAGAAACACATTCGTATTAATGATTTAGATTCGTTGCTGTTTCGTAGATCAGGCATTTGTAGCTACAGCGTAAAGTTTATTTATAAATATTAACAGAAACTACTTTATAAACTTTATCCCCACAATTTTTACGTCTGTCGCTGAAGCAGGACACTGAATTTCACAAAAATATCGCATCTCAGTCCGTGGATCATGGATCCTAGAATTTTAACCCTCGAGGATTGGGGGTGGGGGGGAGGGAGACATTTCATCATCGATTCTGTCTTTCGGTTTATACTGTACAATGTTTATGACTGACAGAGTAGATTGCGGGATGGGTTTCAAAGATTTTGTTCAAACCCTGCGACAAGGAAGTTGACAAACCTTTCAAATTCCCAAAATATCCCGTCCGAGTTGGCTAAAGGGAAAGCGAATACGGTGGCTAAAATTTCTCACAGACAAATAAGTGTTATATAAGCTTGGAAGTTTCATAATACCCCTCGCAATGTAAACCTTTTATTTATGAAATTTAAATTTACTTAAACGTTTCAGTGTGCCACGAACGTTGATGTCAAGAGGTATCTCAATTAAAACACATTCAATCCTACAGCCAGTGCCACAATTCCCATCCGTACACTTGGAATGCACAAAAACCAACAGTGAAAAGTTATTTATTTAAAAAACTTGAATAAATTATGGTTTTGCACCGAAGCATATTATGGATAAAATTTCTCGCTTAAAATACTTTGGTTAAGTCTGCATAGTGTGGAAATTTTCTTTGACGATGAACACCCTAAGGATTGTAATATAACTTCGGCATATAAATACGTGCTACAATTTTTGAAATATTATTTTCATTTAATACTTCATCGAATTATGAAAATTAAATGAAGATGAAAGGTATATTAATTAAAAAAGGTATAACGAAACCAAATATATATACTATGCATTGAAATTTTTATAATTGATAATTAAAACTACAAGGGTTAATATAAGAAAAGTATTTTGGAAGGGACGGGATTCAAACCCGTGCTGTTTCATTCAAAATCTAATCGTTTAGCTATTTCGCAATACCGAATACACCGTCATCAGCAATGGTGAGCCTCAATATTAGCTGATATTGCACCTATCTCAAGTTGGATCATTTGGCGTGAGTTTTCTCTTTTCCTATGGCCTACACAGGCGAGATATTGTAGGAATTTAAAAGGTTCACATTCGTGTTTCTTTTCGCACAGATTGGGCCAAGTAGGTGATACCCATCCAGCGATCCCTAGTGTTGAGACTTTCAACATACAAACGTATAAGGGGATATTATTAGAATTTGTCAAGACAATCGCATTCGGAGATTTTCGTTGTAGCTATTAGAGTCTTGGTATGTGCTTGTCAAGTTTTCAACCCACATAAAGGCAACGTTTTCCAGTATGCACTTATTTCAGCTAATAAATTGTGACTACTATATTTTTTGATATTTATAAATCCATACGATATGTGCCCTGAAACCAACGTTTATTATCTGTCTGTGAAAAAACTTACGCTATGACTCACACGATCTGTTGCATCTTTCTGGTGGCAGTGTCAATCTGCTCAGAACATCTGACGCAAATAGACTGTCTATTTCGTTCATTCATTCAAAACTTTGTTATCATATCAACTGGCTGAATGAAGAGTTAAAACTTTTTGATACTATATTCTCTACCAAAGTTGTTATTGATCAGAAAAGTTACGTATTTGAAAAATACGGATTGAAACTCGTGAAAATGAGTGAATAATTAGAAAAAAAGTGCTGCGGATGTTAGATCGATCCTAGGACCTCGAGTTACGCATCTGCGCATTTATGCCGGCGCCACCCACATGTACTATAGCATAGCCGTTTATCAAATCTGTGCAGGAGCATAGGTCTACTACCTATTCTTAAGTGGCAGGAAACTACGCACGCTTTTTTGACGAAAAACCGTGGTTTTGTATTCTGCACAGTAACTGAAACCCACAGATGTGTAATGCTGTCCTACTATTACTGAATAAACGCCTGCGGCTTCCAAAACCAAGGAATTAGCTTTATAATCTTTCACTCCTTTAATTGCTACGATGGAGAATCACCAAAAGTCGACTCATAGGTTTGAGATTTTACAAATTATTCAATCTACTCGTTTTTCTGGTTGCATTATGAAATTAATGCCTGCTTCTTTGAATAGATGACCGACTTCATTCTAAGGTGATTGTTCAGACGTCTAATTCCTGCGTGACGTATTACTAGGTGCGGGTGGTTTGACGGGTTTATATTTTCGATTAGTTTGCGAAACATATCGTCTTTGATACTAGCCAGTGACCAACTCACACCAAAAGATCTCTTTAACCTCTGAGGAAGCCAAGTGGGGGCGAACAGCGAGATCGCCAGTATTCGGAATTCTTGTTGTCGTACTGCTGTCTAGATTGAAACAGGATTATATTAAACGACTACGGATTTGAATGTCACAGTGATTTAATATTCCTAATGTTGCATGCACGAAAAAAGTAGCTTTTGTGTCATTATTGAAAGAAACGGAATAAAAATACAATTATTTGTTGGATACGATAGTTTAAAGAAGTACATTGCGATACAGATTGTTACTCAATTATCATGTGTTCAAATGTTCAAATGTCTGTAAATTTATCGGACCAAAGTGCGTGTTCATCAGTCCGTAGCTTACAAACTGCTTAAACCTAGGTAAACTAACCTGAGGACAAACACACACACCCATGTTCCAGGGAGGACTCGAACCTCCACGGCCAGCCATCGCGCGCTCCGCAGCGAGGCGCTTTATACCGCTCGACTACTTCACCGCGGTAATTATCATGTGTGTTTGTTATTGTTACGTGAGAAATATAATGAGCCATATTTAAAAATAAAAGAAAAATGTGAAGGAGTCAGTAATCGAACTGTCGTTCGTTGATCTGTAGTTGGCCATTTGGCGAGATAAATAGGCTTATCTTTATCATTTGTTTGCTTCTCTGCACATTCATTTGACATAATCGTATCTGGTATTATAATAGCCCATTATGTTGTCGAATGCTTACTATTAGGCATTTCAATAAGACAAGGAGTATGGGAAAGTACCAAACCTCTGAGGAGAACTGTAATTTGTGGTGGCACAGCTGGCTTATGTTTGTTAAATTTGTGCTGATATCTTAATTGCAACATCAACCGAAAGAGAACCAGTGGAAATGACACGATACCTTCACTCTCGGAAATACCATCAGTGATCTGCGGCGCCAAACGGTTGTCGTCTTTATAGCGCAACCCAGGTGGTGGGCGGAAACCGTCAACGATACTCGTAACGTGATGCACCATGATGTAACACATAGTTTCATATCAAAGACCATTCATGTAATTGAATTAATTCTATGATATGCATGCAATTTTTTCATTTGAATGTGTTAGTAACGTCCGAAAATATTCACGGACCTCAGAATCTCAATACTAATTGCTGTCTTTGTTCATTGAAACTATAAGAAAAAAAAAATATGGAAAGGAATTTGTCGGTCGCGAACAGCTTAAAACGCTATGGCTAATACGTAAAGCATTTTCGAAAATCAGTTTTCGAAGTCGCCTTCACGTCGCGTAGAAAGCACGCGTGTTGTTACAACTGGCTGCGATACTGGAAGATAGCATTTCTCCTTTCAGATTTTGTGTCAGATGGTTAATCGACAGTATGTACAATCGTGTTGCTTAGCTGTATATACTTCCCACCAAGCAGCAGAACTTTGCGGTTGTGTATAGCGATTAGGCGAGGGGTCTCGCGAATTCTGTCACCGACTGTACATAATGGTAAATAAAACTTGTATTAATAATCAGGACAGCTGTTTCAGCTGTCTACGCTTCCCACGCGTCCTGAGAGATTTCTTTCCTGAAAGTTAGGTGGGGAAGGACATGAAACATCACGACGAGTCTGACCAGGACAAACACATGACGACGAGAACAAAACAGCTACAAGTGCATTAAACACAAATCAAATTGCTCTTGAATTCTAAATTATGTGTCTAGGAAACGGTGATCAGACACTCGTTTCAAAGAAAGCAGACTGTTGTAATTACAAAGACTAGGTAATATTCCAATTTGATGGTGCAAGAAGGTATGGATCTAGAGTTCACTATTGGCATCTGTTGATGCTGAATACGGCATATTACTACATATGTATTACGTAAGGACATAGAAGACGATAACAACATATGTCAGAAGGCACAACAGTGAACCTATGTATATGTCTATATTGGAAGTGCTTGGCGAAAGCCAGGGTATGACATTGACATAACCAACATCATCATTTGAAAATTTAATTAGTGTGCCTGTTGATGTTGGACTGCAGTGAATGCGAAAGTGATTTAGAATGTGATAACGTGACTTTAGTGAGGTGTGCTTATTGTTTTATCTTTGTTTCAACGGCTTGATCGAAATAGCGCATCTGCACTTTGAGGACTAATAAAGGCAGGTTTTAAAATCTGCAAGATGTTGTCGCAGAAGCGATTGCAGCTGGCGTAAAAGAACGAGATGTGAAAAATGAGATTAGTAATTGTGTATCGCTTGTACTATGTGAAGAAATGAGTATGAAGGCATGTTACTGTATGATGGTGGCACCATACAAAATGTAGTGAAGACCCAAACCGCACAATTGTGTGGGTACTGAATTTCTGGAAGTTTTTGAAAATAAATTTATTTTCTTTTTTGTGATGAATTACTGTATGTATTTTGTATCTTACAAGGGAGGACGCCTACTCGTCATCACCGAATTCGTCCAAAATTTATGGTACATGATGAGATATGAAGTGCACCAAGTGGAAGCTCCAGATGGCTAAGCGATTAGGAAATAAAACGAATTTTGATACGGATATACCGCCGTATTTACCTTATCTACTACTCCTGTTTAGGAGGCGCTGATTGGCTCGGCGGTAAAAATCGGAGTTATATTAAAAGGTTCTCGGGTTCGATTCCGCCATGCAAGAAATATTTTCAGAATGCCAAACAAGTTTGTTTTTCTATGAAGACATTAAAAAAAACTACAACAAACAACAGGTAACTGCAAAGGGGTGGCGTTTATAATGTGGGCAAGACGTGGTCAAAATTATTGCTTCCCCTGTTCTTCGATGAAAATCAACCCGGTACATGTAATTGATCAGTTGCAAAAGAATGGAAGTATCGATTTACATACACGACGTCCCCAAGTACGCGTTAACTACAGTCCCTTTTTAAATCTTCGTAGTCCCGAATTTCATCCAATACTTTTTCTTTTTCTGCTTATATAAATTAATAAAATGACCTAATGATGCTGCGGTTAATTGTGAAGTCAGTCTACATCTACATCTACTTCAATACTCTGCAAACCACTGTAAAATGCATGGCACAGGGTATGTCCCACTGTACCAGTTTTTCTACCATTCCATTCATGTATTGAGCGTGGGAACAATGATCTACAGCTACATTTACGTGAATACTCGGCAAACCAATGTGAATTACATGGCAGAGAGTACGTTCCACTGAACCAGTTATTAATGTTTTTTTTTCCATTCCATTCACGTATTGAGCATTGGAAGAATGATTGGTTAAATGTCTGTGCGTGCTGTAATTAATCTAATCCTCACGATCCTTAAAGGAACAATATGTATGTGTACGCATTGCCAAGGAGCAGAAAAAATTTGCCGCCGAGGGGGGTGGGAGTTGAACCCGCGACCTTGTGAATACGAAGCCGATCTTTTACCGCCGAGCCGGACGTGGTGGCCGAGGGGACTGAGTCGATCCAGTCACGGTCTGCACGGCCACTACGGTCGGGGGTTCGAATCCCCCCTCGGGCATGGATATATCTGTCGTCCTTAGTATAAGGTGGTTCATATAGTTTGTAAGTTTAGGCACTGATGACCCTGTAGTTAAGTCCCATAAGCTATACAAACATTTGAACTTTTTTTTTACCGCTGAGCCAGACACCGCTTCATGAACACGCATTCACAAGGACCGTTGATAAGATGCATATGGTGATATATCCGTACCGGCCGCGATGGCTGTCTGCGGCCCGCCAGTCACAGTCTGCACGATCACTACGGTCAGGGGTTCGAATCCCCCCCTCGGGCATGGATATTTGTGACGTCCTTAGTGACTCGGGCAGGCGTTGCGAGTGGCAGGCGGAAGCGCCAGCTAAGGCGGCAGACGCAGCTCGGATTCCGCTGACAGCAGACCTCGCCACACTGCAGCGCCTGCTGTATGCTCCGAGGGCGCCGACCCCGTCCAGATGTAAGCTGATGACATCTCGCTGCCTACCGGCGTCGTGGTGTCTGGCGGCGCCCGCTGTGGAAACCCGTCTCGGGTCCAGCCCATGTGATGACGTCGGAGGATGGCGACCTGTCAGAGCCGCAATGCTGAAAGTCCTCACTTCGACGCCTGCTGTCAGTGGCGTGCTGCCCTGTTGGTTCGCGGCGGAGACATCCGGCGTCACCTCACCCCACTGCCAGTATAGCTCCTTTATGTACTGTTTTCTGCTGAGGTGTTGTCAAGCATGTCCCACTTGGCGTACACCAATCTCTGCATACCGTCGGTGAATGGTCTGTTTCCGGGCTACTGCCATCAGCAGTTTCAACACCTTCTGATTCTGCCGCCTTCTGCCGCTAGACCATGCACTCGCGAAGAACCACAATATAACTGTATTCGTTAACTGATAAAATTAACACATATCTCCATGTCTCTACACAACGTTAGGTCTGAAAGGGATAATAATGTGCCCTCCGCTACACACCCTGAGGCGGCTTGCTTAGTTCAGATGCGGATGCAGGTATGTTTTACACAGTGGGTGGTAGACATTATCGATCCATCTCCATCAGAAACGCTCGAAAAGGAAATGGAGGTTTGAGCAGTCCGGAATATGTTCGCACGGTGCGGAACACGAGCTCCCGCTGTCACGGCGCCAGTGCAGCAGCGGCCGCCACTTGCGAGTTGGCGCAGGCTTAGTTGCTTCTGTGTTTTCGCGCCGCCGGCCGGGGCGTTACCCTGAAAGCTCGCCTTCCATTTCGCGCTTCACGCTCCCGTCAGCGGGAGCGACGACGCGATGGCCCGCACCTAATGCGCCGGGTTATCGCCGCGTCGTTGCGAAATGAAAAATTATTCGATTGCCGGCGGTGGTAATCTGGTGCAGGTGGGAGGCGCGGATTAGGCCGGGCGGCGCAGCGGGGCACGCGGGCCCAGCGCGATTAATCAGGGTGCGTAATTCGTGAAAAGGCCGGCGTTTAATGCCGATGCGCTCCACTCCCAATAGCTGGTAATTTGGGCCGCCGGACAGGCAAAACACTTTCTGCAGCGGCTAATGAAGTACGGCGCGCGTGCGAAACAGAATAATCTCCCATGGAATTTGTATTCGCGTAGTGTGTGCACGCTGTGAATGCGGAAAAAACGATACTCATTACGTCGAGTTTAGGCGTAGCTGTTTAGTAGGCAGCACTGCAGCTGATGTGTAGTGCGTCGCTCTTAATAACTCTGCACTGGACTTTCTATGACCTAATCACAAAATTATACCACCTCATTTTCCCTTGCTTCACTATACTCTACAAAAACAGGTTAGTTAAATATCGCTTATCAATAATTTTATGTTCTTCAAAAGTTAAACGACAAGTTCGTGAAATACTTATTTCATGACGACCGGTTTCGGTCATATTACATTTTATGAGGTGGTCATCTTATTTAAAAATAGAAATTTGATAATAAGTGCAACGTGGAATTTACAAAAAGCGTTTCGTAACGTGAAATGGGATATTCTGTTTGATAGTATGAATTAATCACAGCTGAAAAAAAAAATAGCAGAATAATTTGGACATTATGTAGAGATGAAACAGCTGGAATTAGGTGTGGAGGGTATGTACAGGTAGCAAAAACAAAAAAAAGGGAGTAAGACAAGGAGGCACACTTTCAGCTATTTTATTCAGTGCAAATATCCAAATAGGATTGAATGAAGTTGGAGAAAAGATGAAGAATAGGGAAAGAGTTGTGGTAACAGAAGGAGAATGAACTAACAGGCTTCGATTTGCCGACGATATTGCAGTGGTAGTGCACAATGAAGAATGCACATTGATATGAAATCAAGTATGGAATGAAGGTAAACACAAGAAAAACTAAAGATTTAACTGTAATTAAATACGGAACCCATGCAATTATTATGTTCGATGGTGCACCCCGTGAGAACGTCATGGGTTTACAGACCTAGCACGATCACTTCAGATGCTAAATATAAACGAGACATTCAAAGTAGAATATTTCAAGGAAAAATTGCCTTCAGTAAGAAACGTAAACTTCTCACAACCAACAACATGAACATCCTTTTAAGGAAGAAGTTCTAGAACACTTTTTGTATGCAGTGTAATGTTGTATGCAAGTGAATCTTGGACCACGGGAAAACCGGAACATCGAAAGATGGACGCATTGAAGATGTGGATTGGTCATGAGTTGAGGCGTGCGGAATTGCCAAAAATCATCATGGAGGGATTGGTCGAGGGAGTGCACTGTAGAGGAAGACCCAGGTTGCAGTATATGAGACAAGTAATAGACGATATAAACTGTAACAGCTACAGGGACATTAAACAAATGGCAAAAAACAGGACACTATGGGGAAATGCTGCAAACCGACCTACGGGTATATAACCAAAGAAGAAGAATAAGCAGTCACTCCACATATAACAATACATAAATTGAAAAATCACAGCTTCCATGAGTCTAACGGCTTGAGGGTCTGTTTCATCAAGTATCTTGCAAGCTGTGATGTTTTAATTTGTGTATTTTCATATGTAGACTAAGTCCTATGTTGCACGTATTGTATAATTTCCATTTTAAATAAGATGACCAGCTTTTAAAATGTAATATGACCAGATGATGGTGGCACAGTCCTCCGAAAACGGTCGTCGCTAAATAAATATTTCGCGATCCTGGCGAAGAATATTACTTTATCAGCTCGCCTCCAAAACCTGCGATGTCAGGGTGTGTCATAAATAATTTTGATATAGAATGATATTTTAACTTTTCAGCGGTGTGTGAGCTGATATGAAACATCGTAGAAGATGAAATCCCTTTGCTGGACCTCGGTTCGATCCTGAGGACTTTACCTTTTCCGGGCACGTGCTCTACCGACTGTACTATCCTGGCACGCTTCACGACCCATCCTAACACCTTTCCTTACACTTTCTAGGCAGTTGCGCTGACCCCTACACCACTGGGGACACAGTGATCACCGCACCTGTATCTGACGGGAGGCTTGCCTAGGTAGTCCTTGCAGGTGCGGGTTCGAATCCCGGCTGGGTACACATTTTCAGCTTTCCCCAATCGCAGTTGATGTCATACATTCTATAAATATTAAATAATAACAACTGCAGGATCAGAAGTGACGTCTGTTCTTTCGGAACAGACGCCACATGTATATATATATATATATATATATATAATATGCCGGTGACGGGCAATGATCCAATCGTTAGTGGGGAGGGGTGGGCAAAGTTTGAAGCCCTTACACTTATGAAAATTAGTCATAACTACGAGTCTGAGTACTGTGGGCAGCGTGAAGCTGGGAATTTGTATCTGACCGGAGGCGTGCCTAGGTAGTCCTTGCAGGTTCGGTGATCGGAACAGACGCCACATGTATATATACCTTTACTTACCCCTACACCTCGTCTCCTCCTATCCAAACTTCACACAAGTTCTTCTGTATATCTTGCAGTACTAGCAGTCGTGGAAGAAAGGATACGGTGGAGACATAGCTCAGTCAAAGAGACAACTGTGTCGACGGGCCGTGAAGCGCGCCCGGATAGCTCCCTAGGTACTCGGTTGGTCAGATGGCGTGGTGAGAGGGCTCAAGATTATCTGTAATAGAGAAGGAAAAAAAAGTAAATAAAATAAACAGAAAGAAATACCGTGCAAAAATTCAATGATCAACTCTGAACGAGTGAACGACCACAAAGAAAAGATATAACGTAATAAAACAGTTGACAGCGAAAGGCAGAGGTGCCAGGATCGAGTCCCGGTCCGTCTGAGTGTTTAAATCTGCCAGGAAAAGTAATTCACTTTATAGATTCCCGGTTTCGACATACGTGCACAGTCCTTATCGGATCTTGTATAACGATGGAAACAATCATAAACTGACCAAGTAGCTTTGCGTCATTTCACATTAAAATAGTAGGGTTAATTAGCACGTCTGAAAATACTACAGACATAAAACAAAGAAACTGTTTTGGTTACGTCCTAGTAACTCGTTCACTTAACACCTGAATGGCGAGCGAGTTAGTAAAATGTTGTTGTTTCTGAAGCTTAAGGGTCTTAACTGCGGGGTCATCAGTCCATAAACTTACAAACTACTTATGAACTACCTTCTACTAAAGACGGCACAAACATCCATGCTAGAGAGGGGATTCGAACCCCCGACTGGGAACGGCCTCGCGCATCACAGGACGAGGCCCCAATTCACTCGGTCGCTCCGCCGCGGCGCCAGTTAGTAATTTTGTATGCCAAAGTACATATACTGGATTATGTATACGCACTACCTATTGGAAAGGTGACGAAAGTCTTCCTAAACCCATTAATAGAGTGTCGGAACTCCTTTTACACAGGAAGTTATGACACAGACTGAACACGTGCTTGTAATTTAGGAGCATATTGATTCACATTGGTCGGCCGCAGTGGCCGAGGGGTCTGCGTCGCGCCAGTCACAGTCTGCACGGCCGCTACGGTCGGGGGTTCTAATCCCCCCCTCGGGCATGGATGTTTGTATTGTCTTAAGTATAAGGTAGTTCATAAGTAGTTTGTAAGATTAGGGACTGATGACCCCGCAGTTAAGTAACTTAAGCTTAACAAACATTTGAACATTTTTTTGATTCACATTGCCTCAACAATTATGAAAATATTGCCCGCGTAAAAATGTTCTGACTTTTGGATCAGATCGATAAAAATAACCGACATGACTATGAAGCTATTACAAGATTTCACAATGGCTTTTCAGATAGAACTTAAGTCTGTGGTATCTTACCCACACTCGCAAACTATCTTCAAACTACATCTACATAAAATCCCTGCAAATGGAACTGAAATGCATGGCTAAGAGTTCATGGAACCGCATTGATGATATTTCTCTAGAGTTACATTTCCTAATAGCGGTCGGGAAAGAGGAACTCCTAAATCTTGTCATTTTCGATTTCATTTGTGTCATATTTTACGATGATCATGTGTAGGACATGCACCAACATTTCCAGATGGGTACTTATGCCACAGCTGAGACATTTATTTCTGCGTTGCTTGCTGTTAACACTGCCACCTGTACACATAAGACACTGCGTGGTCCGTAGTGACAACGGTGGAAGCGTCGTGTGTCTAGCACCCACTACCATCTATCGTTCAAAGTCTATTAATTATTTTTCTCTGGCTATCATTACATCGGAAAATTTTTGACGTGAATCACCGGAGAATTAATGTCTGCCACACCAGCACCTTATTCCTTGTGTTCGCTCTACTGCTCATTTGAGTGTATAAAAATAGGTTAGGATTGGAACGGGAGAGGTCTCCCTGTTAGATAGCTCATATAGTGCGATACGGAATACCGGCCGGTGTGCAGTACTAGCTCAGTCGCCGTTGTAGAGGTAAATGAACGGATGTGCTTGGATACCAGAAAAACGTGAGTTTTGTTTTATGTTATGGTATATACTGTGTGATATGCTGGTATTCCTCGCTACCTTTTATTGTAAAATGACACATCAACATGTGACTTACATGTTTCTAAAGATTTAATTGCAACTATTCAAATGTTTGTAGTGCTAAGGGCCTTAACTGGGGTGGGGGGTGGGGGGTGGGGGGGGGGGGTTAGGGGAGGGGTCATCAGTCCCTGAACTTACAAACTACTTGTGAACTAGCTAATACTAAGGACGGCACAAATATCCATGCCCGAGGAGGGATTCGAAGCCCCGAGCGTAGTGGCCGTGCAGAACGTGAATGGCGTGCCACAGACCGCACGACCACCGCGGCCGCCGACATTCGAGTCCTCCCTGGGGCATGGGTGTGTGTGTTGTCCTTAGGTTAGTTTATCTAGGATTAAGTAGTTTGTAAGCTACGGACTGATGACCACGCAGTTTGGTCCGATAGATTTACAAACATTTAATTTTTAGGAATGGACTCTCCAACGGGAGCAGCCGCTTGCTTCTCAGGATGGCGCCTTAGAGTGCTCCACAGCCACTGTTGTCCTTAGGTTAGTTTAAGTAGTTTCTGAGTCAAGGGACTGATGACCACAGCAGTTTCGTTCCGTAGATTTATAAAAATTGAATTTTTTGAAGCAATACTTTTTCAGAATATTTTAACAATTCAGATCTACATCCTTCAGTTTAGTATCTCATCAGTTTAAGAACGATACAGTGCTGCTTTTACAAAGAGGAACGAGTATTGATATTATTATTAACGATTGTCACATGCCGGCCGCGGTGGCCGAGGTGACTGAGGCGCTCCAGTCACGGTCTGCACGGGCACTACGGTTGGGGGTTCGAATCCCCCCTCGAACATAGATATTTGTGCTGTCCCTAGTGTTAGCTAGATCATAAGCAGTTTTTAAGTTTAGGGACTGATGACCCCGTCCGGTAAGCTGTACAAACATTTGAACATTTTCGATTGTCACACAGTAGCGAACCGCACGGCTTCGCTGGGGTGGACTACACATTATATGCGTATAAAAATCGATGTTGTATTTTATTCGTTACTATTTTCTGCGTGACATTATTAAACATACTTACTTACTTCTTCGTTTCCAGAATCCCGGGTTTTCTGTAGTGGAAGGATTGACCGTCATCGTTATTGATAATGTTTCCGGGGGACACCGGCTTGTCATTATCTGATATTGATGCTGTAGTACGCTTTCGTGGAGGCTCCTTCCTTGTAACACTTTTAACAGCAATGGATACTGTTCTTATGCAATCTTCAGTGTGTTTAATCCATATTTATACTCTAATATCACAGTGTAACGTATATTTTAAAGTTTACTCTAACTCTAAATCTAGATCAGCTGAAACTGGTTGAACGATGATTTGAGTCGTCACCGAATATTCTTAGTAACATCTCTAAAATCGTATATTGACATGATTATTACGTCGCCTCGACCGCAGATATTAATCAATCTACAATAGTTGTTATCGAAGCTATTATGTTGTAAAGATCGAAGTACACAGGAAATTCTCCCAACATGAAAAAGATTTACTCCTAGAAATAGTTTTGGGGGATATAAGAACACAATAGAAAAGACAAGGGAAAAAAAGGATAATGTTACTACGGCCAAGACTGAATAAGCATGGGAGAATGGTTTATGTTGATCTCAATACGCATATTATCAGAACAGATATAATATGGAACTGAGTTATAAAAATATTAAGAAAATGACCACGAAAATAATTCCATATGCTCAGATATTACTCTTAGAAGCTCTTTACAATCATTACGATACATTTTACTTTTCAGTTAGCCGTGCATATTCTAAAACAATAAAGTGAAATCTGTTGCCCAAATGTAGCCCAGAATGCTCTGAAAACTAACAGCATGAAGTAATGCAATGGCGTCTTATGGAATGGTAGTGTTCTTCTAATTATCTTCTATGACCGATGCGGTAAGGAAAAATGTTGGCACGGGAGGAAAAATGCAGCATGTAATTTAAAACCCGATAACCTTTAATCAGAGTCTACATCCACTTAGCCATATAGCCCCTCATCCCCACCCTGTTTACATAATGTTAACAGTGTATCCATATAAGTATAGTTTTAATCATCAATGCGCAAGCAGTTGTCATCGCACGATGTGTTCAGTAGTAAAATTATTGTTACGAACTGCAAATTAATAGAATAATGCAGCTCTGCAGTTACGGTTGGCTCTTTCTCCGGTAGGTGGGCTACAGTCGTTCCAAATGCTAGACATAACTGTTACGTATATGTTTATCCGGTCGCTATCAAACATATCAGGATTACCCGCTGGGCTAATCTGAAGATTTCAGCAAAATACTATTGCTCCAATTGTGTTGTAATCTATATGGAACAAAAGTACATAACTACGCACATCCATTTATTGGTTACGACATTCGACGTTTTTGTTGGATGTACTTTAAATTACTGTAAATGAGACAAATAGCAAGTGTTGTGTTCCTTACTGTTTATTTTTAACTGTCCCCAGTGTTTTTAACAGGCAGCTGTATTTTTTATCATTTTGCTTTGTTGTTGTTTCACCAGTGAACTTCTCAGTGTCAGCGTTATTAAAAGCTTCATGTTTTTGCCGCCATGTCATTGGTTTTACAATAGTCATGTCCATTGCACACATTTACTCGGCTGAATAGCGGCGTAAGAGGCTGCTGCCAGCCTACGATATTTGTACGATGGTACTGAACTTAACGGTAAAGGAAATAAAAATATCAATGACATTTATGGTTTCCCTTGTCACAAGCATTTTAATCTCGATAATCGTATCTATCAGTTTTCCTGAGGGAATCGTTAAGAAAGCACAAAGTCTAAATGTATAGAAGCTAACGTCACTGAAGGTTCGTTGACTTCTATCGAGTATGAGGATTGTGACGAGTGACAAGATATTGTCACGTCACTTGAACCTAACCCGTCGGTACCATTAGCTTTTCTCCGACAATATAAGCTAGAGGAATGAGAAATAAATCTCTCAGTGGAGTAAGGAGATTCTAGTGCTTTGTTGTAAAATAGCTTTTGATGTATCAATAAGAAATGTTTGTAAATTTAAGCGATTTAACAATGTTGGTCACCAGTCCCTAGACTTACGAACTACTTAAGGTAGCTTATGCCAGAGGAAGGACACGAACCCCATACGGCGAACTGCTGCGCGCTCCGAAGCATGGTGCCTTATATCGCACGGCTATTCTGCCGCGGCTTATGTTTTTTTTTTTTTTTTTTTTTTTTTTTTTTTTTTTTTTTTTTTTTTTTTTTTTTTTTCACAGTAATCGTAGTTTTAAAGAAATTGTATAATACTGAATGTAGCTAAACTCATATCGAAAAGAGTAATTGTGCTATTATTTCAGACGTGGTCACTTCCTTCCAGAAATTTTGTTGTTTAAACTACTTGCCAAGCATATGCTGAGACTGGAGGAGAAGGTTTCCTACTGGTGACGAGCAGAAGCCTGTTGTGTGCTCGGCGTCAGGGACGAGGAAGCAGCGAGTGTGATTGAGGGGGAGGAGCGAAATACAGCCGCTAGCTAGCGCGGACGCCTGCAGTCGGCACCTATCAAAGAGAGAGAGAGAGGGGGGGGGGGGGTGCTGTACACACGGGCTGCCGCGGACTCGGCCTTGTGCTGAAATAAAAGTGGAGCGCGACAGCGTCTGCGGAGTCTGCAGCGTGGCGTGCCGGCTGGTCCTGATCCTCACGCTTGGTTGCGAGTGACTGTTACTACTAGCGTATGCTGACCAAGAAGTGAACTGTGAGTACCTGAGTTGGGGGTGTGTGACCATCCTGTAAAGTCACTACTTGGGTACTCTACGTGTGTGGCGTAGTCTGCCTAGACTTTTCAAATAGTAATTATTGTTAGTGTTGTCTCCACATTGCCATATTGTGAAAGTGTTCAACTTCAAGCATCAGTGTCCGCAGTTGCAATTTAAGTTCCGTCGAGATTAGTTAGAAAGAAATATGCTCAAAATTGCTGACGGTTACTCGCCGGAAGTGTTTTCCTACAACGAAACTGGTTTTGAACTTTCGTAATTAAGTAGGTTAACCACTGCTTATTCTAAACATTTTGCATTAATATTCAACTACAGGTGTGCAAATGGCTGCGTGGTGTAAGGCGTCATGTTACGGACTGGTCAGGTTCAAGTCTTTCCTTGGGCATGTGTCTGTGTGTGTGTGTATGTTGGTTGGTTGGTTCTTGGAAGGGACTAAACAGCGACGGTTATCAGTCTCTGTGTGTTGTCCTTAGTGTAAGTTAGTTTAAGTAGTTTGTAAGACATGAGCCTAATGGTCCAATTACTTTAGATACATTTGAATGTTTGAACTAAACTATATTTTTCAAAGCTTATGGGACTTATCTGCTAGGTACGTCCCTAAACATACAAACTACTTATGAATTAACTTATACTAAAGACAACAAAAACATTCATGCCCGAGGGAGGATTCAAACCTCCGACGATGGGGAGTGAGTGATCAGTTACTCCTGGTGCATAACTTGTGGTCTTTAAAGGGAAAGTTTGTTTCAGATAGAAGGAATAAGAAATTTACATCTTCGCCCTAGACCTTTATTTTATTGTAGGTAATAACCATTCCAAGAGTGAATTTGGATTCTGATATCATACTTGTTAAGGGAGAAGGCCTTTCCGTTTAGGCGAGTAGGCACAGCAGCTGTTTCAAGCGTGCGCGTCCAATGTTAGGGACGTGACGCGACCTGTTCTCTGGTGCGTGCCCGCTGACGCGCTTTTCGTAGTTTGAGTACGTGTCATGTTTGTCTTGTTAGGCCCATGCGAGGACGATTCTCAATCACTGTGCCTGCTCTTCACGGGAAGTCTTCCTTGCTATATTGCAGATCAAATTTTACTGTTTGTTTCTTTCCCTCTGTGTGTTTTACCTTGTTTGATCACTCACTGCTTATTATCCAATTTAGTTTGTTATAGAGGTGACGTCTGGGCTTGTGGATGTGGTTACTTGTGTTTTTACTGTTATTGCTGAATAACGGGCGCGTGAACCGGCCGTTGCATATGTAAAGCGAAGCGCCGGGTCGTCTCTGCCCAAAATTGGCCCTGCGACACCGTTACGAAAAATGTTAGCTGCACGAAGTTGAAAATGCAAATGTAAATGTGTTTCAACGAAAATGCAAATGTAAATGTGTTTCAAATCAAAGCTTCACAAGTAAACCAGCCTATATCACCTAGTTATGAAATATTCATTGATCCTAGTTTCGACAAACGTGTTGTCGTTTTCGAACATAATGAAAAATATTATTTTTAAAGACATTTTCAAAATAAGATATACACAGGTACGTACATCGTGGATGGTGCATTGTACTAGACTATAATAAGTACACAGTTTGGACAATCATTATTGCACCATCGATGATGTATGGTACGTATCTGTGTGTATCCATCTTTGAAAATATTTCTTAAAAATATATTTTTTTAAATTATTTTCGTAGATAACAAGTTTTTCGAAACTAGTCACAATAAACAGTTCATTTCTAGGCTGTATTCCTTATGAAGCATTGATTCTACAACTTTTTAGATCGCTCTTATTTACCGCCAATATCGGTTCTTAGTTAGTGTGTTTGTACTCATCTAGACCTTTAGCGTAAGGTGGGGACTGACTGGCTCGAGGACAAGCATTTCCTTCATATCCTCATTTGGTTACACAATGGACTTAGAGTTTTCTTTAATCTAAACCCCTACCGCGTAACCTTGATGAATTGTGAAATCGTGAAATCTATATCGCTAGATTGTGTCACTTGCATACCTGCAAGGGAAAAAAAAAAAAAAAAAAAAAAAAAAAAAAAAAAAAAAAAAAAAAAAAAAAAAAAAGATTGGTTAGCATGTAACAGGATTGTGTCGACCTTATGGATTTGTCTCAAATAAAATTATTAAGATAAATGTTTTCTGTGAAGCTATGAATAATGCTGCATGCATTTTGTAAGAGTACGTCCTTCCACTCTACAGCCGACTGCACTGCACCTTGTATACTTCAAAGCATTTCAATATTACAAATAGGAAAAAAAATACTACAGCCAAGCAGGGCTTCGGCCTGTGTATGTAAAGCATAGTTTGGTAAATTTTTAGACAATAATCATCGATTTTACCTTTGATCTTTTCTTTAAATTTTTTTTATTTTTTAGGTTTGTATTACTAACATTTCATTTTGAGTCGTGTGCGCTCATTTTAAAATTCCCTGCGCCGCGTGTTTGCCTTGTTTCTTGTATTGACATTACTCAGCTGTCGTGAGGGCTCTGAACCAAATGTTTTGATGGGTCGTCGCAAGAGGGGCGTGTGTTCTTCGGGCTTTGACGAACGTGGGCTGCAACCTGAGAGGGGTCCGAGGAAGTGGCACTGAGGTTGGTTGGCTGACGGCCGTGGCTCTGTCTGATGGTCCCTCGGTGCGTTGGGTCGGTTGCTTGGGCACGAGGATCGTCGCCGCGCAATCATCGTCTGGTTAAAGATAAACAATGTGCTCTTTCATATCGAGTGATAAGTTGATTTTCCTGCACGCCCTTTCAGATTGCAAAGCGAGCGAGTGCATTGAGGCGCTATGCTACGATTCGCGAGGCTGCTCCCAGTCGTGGATTCTAATCCTGCTTCGGGCATGGATGTTTGTGCCATATTTGTATAAGCTAGTTCATAAGTAGTTTGTAAGTTATGATCCCGCAGTTAAGTCCCTTAAGCTTAACAAAAATTTGAACATTTTTTTAAATATGGTTATTAAAAGTGTATAGTTATATGTAACTAACAGTCTTGGTATGTTTATGTGCTGTCGTGGAGTCCTCATGATTGAATGTAATATGTACAGTCGGTGACAGTATTAGCGAGACCCCTCGCCTAATCGCTATACACAACCGCAAAGTTGTGCTGCGTGGTGGGAAGTATAAACAGCTAGGCAACACGATCGTACATACTGTCGATTACCCATCTGACACAAAATCTGAGAGGAAAAATGTTATCTTCCAGTATCGCAGCCAGTTGTAACAACACGTGTGCTTTCTATGCTACGTGAAGGCGACTTCGAAAACTGATTTGAGAAACTGCTTTGCGTATTAGCCATAGCGTTTTAAGCTGTTCGCGACCGACAAATTCCTTTCCACATTTCTTTTCTTATAGTTTCAATGAACAAAAACAGCAATAAGAATTGAGATGCTGCAGTCAGTGAATATTTTCGGACGTTATTGACTCATTCAAATGGAAAAATTGCATGTATATCATAGAATTAATTCAATTACATGAATGGACCTTGTTATGAAGCTAAGTGTTACATCAAGGTGCATCATGTTCCGAGTATCGCTGACGATTTCCGCCCACCGCCTCAGTTGCGTTATAAAGACGACAACCGTTTGGCGCCGCAGATCACTGATGGTATTTCCGAGAGTGAAGGTATCGTGTCATTTCCACTGGTTCTCTTTCGGTTGATGTTGCAACTAAGATATCAGCACAAATTTAACAAACATAAGCCAGCTGTGTCACCACAAATTACAGTTCTCCTCAGATGTTTCTTATTTTTCCATACTCCTTGTCTTATTGAAATGTCTAATATTAAGCATTCGACAACAAATTAGGCTATTATAATACCAGATATGATTATGTCAAATGAATGTGCAGAGAAGCAAACAAATGATAAAGATCATCTTATTTATCTCGCCAAATGGCCAACTACTGATCAACGAGCGACAGTTCGATTACTGAGTCTTTCGCATTTTTCTTCTATTTTGAAATATGGCTCATTATGTTTCTCACGTAACAATAACAAACACGCATGTTTATTGCCGTGGAGTAGCCGGGCGGTCTAAAGCGCCTCGCAGCGGAGAGCGCGGTTGCTCGCCGTGGAGGTTAGAGTCCTCCCTGGGGAATGGGTGCATGTGTTTGTCTTTAGGTTAGTTTAACTAGGTTTAAGCAGTTTGTAAGCTACGAACTGATGACCACGCAGTTTTGGTCCGATAAATGTACAGACATTTGATCATTTGAGTAACAATCTGTATCGCAGTCATTGTGAGGAAATTATTATTCCGTAACCATGAAAATATATTGATAATACTATATGAAACATGTGCAACAGAGAATTGTGTTGCATCAAATGAATTTCTTTAAACTATCATATCCAACACATAATTGTATTTTTATTCCGTTTCTTTCAATAACGACACAAAAGCAACGTTTTTCGTGCAAGCAACATTAGGAATATTAGATCGCTGTGACATTCAAATCCGTAGTCGTTTAATATATTCCTGTTTCAATCCAGACAGTAGTACGACAACAAGAATTCCGAATACTGGCGAGCTCGGTGTTCACCACTTGGCTTCCCCAAAGAGATCTTTTGGTGTGAGTTGGTCACTGGCGAGTATCGAGGACGATATGTTTCGCATACTGATCAAAAATATAAACCCGCCAAACCACATCATACAGGAAGTAGACGTCTGAACAATCACCTTAGAATGAAGTCGGTCATCTATTCAAAGAAGCAGGCATTAATTTGATAAATCAGACAGCAAAAACAAGTAGATTGAATAATTTGTAAAATCTCAAACCCAAGAGTCGACTTTTGGTGATTCTCCATCATAGCAATTAGAGGAGTGAAAGATTCTAAAGCTAATTACTTGGTTTTAGAAGCCGCAGCCGTTTATTCTGTAGTAGGACAGCATTACACACCGGTGGGTTTCAGTTACTGTGCAGAATACAAAACCACGGTTTTTCGTCAAAAGCGTGCGTAGTTTCCTGCCACTTATGATTAGGTAGTAGAGATTCGATAAACTGCTATGCTATAGTATGTGTGGGTGGCGCCGGCATAAATGCGCAGAAGCGTAACACGAGTTCCTAGGATCGATCTGACATCCGCAGCACTTTTATTTTTAATTATTCACTCATTTTCACGAGTTTCAATCCGTATTTTTCACATACGCAACTTTTCTGCTCAGTAACAACTTTGGTAGCGAATATAGTACCAAAAAGTGTTAACTCTTCATTCAGCCAGTTGATATGATGAAGTTTTGAATGAATGAACGAAATAGTCTGTTTGCGTCAGATGTTCTGAGCAGATTGACACTGCCACCAGAAAAATGCAACAGATCGTGTGAGTTATAGCGTAAGTTTTTCCACAGACAGATAAATAAACGTTGGTTTCAGGGCACATATCGTATGGATTTATAAATATCAAACAATATAGTAGTCACAATTTATTAGCTGAAATAAGTGCATACTGGAGAACGTTGCATTTTTGTGTGTTCAAAACTTGAAAAGCACATACCAAGAGTGTAATAGCTACAACGACAATCTCCGAATGCGAGTGTCTTGACAAAGGCTAATAATATCCCCTTATACGTTTGCGTGTAGCAAGTCTCAACACAGTCTCGCTGGATGGGTCTCACCTACTTGGACCAATCTGGGCGAGAAGAACACGAATATGAATCTTTTCAATTCCTACAATATCTCGCCTGTGTAGGCCATAGGAAAAGAGAAAACTCACGCCAAATGATCCAACTACAGATAGGAGCAATATCAGCTAATATTGAGGCTCACCATTGCTGATGACGGTGTTTTCGGTGTTGCGAAGTAGCTAAACGATTAGCTTTTGAATGAAACAGCACAGGTTTAAATCCCGTCCCTTCCAAAATACTTTTCTTATATTAACCCTTGTAGCTTTAATAACAATTATAAAAATTTCAATGCAAAGTATATATATTTGGTTTCGTTATAACTAATTTAATTAATTACTATATCTTATTTCATCATCTAATTTTCATAATTCGATGAAGTATTAAATGAAAATAATATTCCAAAACTTGTAGCACGTATTTATATGCCGAAGTTATATTACATTCCTTAGGGTGTTCAACGTCAAAGAAAATCGCCACACTATGCAAACTTTACCAAAGTATTTTAAGCGAGAAATTTTATCCAAAATATGCTTCAGTGCGAAGCATACTTTATTCAAGTTTTTAAGTAAATAACTTTTCACTGTTGATTTTTGTGCATACCAAGTGTATGGATGGGAATTGTGGCACTGAACTGATGCTGTGGGATTGAATGTGTTTTAATTGAGACACCTCTTGACATCAACGTTCGTGGCACACTGAAACGTTTAAGTAAATTTAAATTTCATAAATAAAAGGTTTACATTGCGAGGGGTAATATGAAATGAACAAAAATGTAAGCAGTACCGGGGAATCGAACCTTGACTTCCAACTTGGCTTTCCAAGCACTTGTCCACTACGCTAAGCACACTACTCAAAGACTGTACGCTAATAAGCAGCTTATATAACACCTATTTGTCTGTGAGAGATTTTCGCCACCGTATTCGCCAACTCGGACGGGATATTTTGGGAATTTGAAAGGTTTGTCAACCTTCTTCTCGCAGGGTTTGAACAAAATCTTTGAAAACCATCCCTCAAATTACTCTGTCAGTCTTAACATTCTACAGTATAAACTGAAAGACAGAATCGTTGAGGAAATGCCTGACCCCCCCTCCCCAAACCTTGAGTGTTAAAATTCCAGGAGTAGGAACATCCTCATCCATGATCCACGGACTGATACGCGATATTTTTGTGAAATTCAGTGTCCTGTTACAGCGACAGTCGTAAAAAATTGTGGGGATAAAGATTATGAAGTAGTTTCTGTTAATATGTATAAAGAAACTTTACGCTGTAGCTACGAATGCCTGATCTACGAAACAGCAACGAATCTAGATAATTAATACGAACGTGTTCTTGACGGCATTTTGACTCGTGAGTGTTCTATAGTTCAAAGGCACATGCGGTAACTTGAGAGTACTTTGCGAAAAATTTGTAGCAAAAAGTGAGGGAGACGTATGTCGACCACGCTACTAAACACCCACATACAAGGCCTTGGTATTCTGGGGTGTTCATTCTACTATCACTCGCTGTTTTATGTCCTCTGACTTTATTGAAAGCAGTACGGTTTTTTTTAATAAATGCATGTCAAGTTACCAAAAAAATGTGGTCTTATTTTTGTCACCCTGATTTATTTAATGAACAGTTTCATATTAACAACATACCTAACGCAAGTATCATTTATGAAACGTCTGAGACCAAATGAATAACAGTTGGTAAGATTTAGCTGTAGTAGATTGTCGTGTAAGGAAGATTGTTTATACGTTCCAACCGTGCTGTGAAGTGCCCCGTTTACTACCGTTCAAACCTCTGGCCGGCCACAAGCACTGACTGGAGGACGAGACAGCTGTGATTGAGGAGATGGTTGCATCGCCTCATCTCGACTGCCCACTGATGTGTCTGAACCTGTCTTTTCTTAAATGGACTGTATGCCTTGTGATGCCTGGTTATCCTGATACCGATTTCCTAATGGATTCTCGTCCTAGGTTATATTATTGTGCACTGAATTAAAAATTTTATTATTGGATGGTTTCAGATAGCCCGGATGTTAGTTGCCATATTTAGCGGCAATTCTTACATTATTAAACAATAACTCTACAATAACTTCTTTATATTTGAACATTAACATGTCGTAACCCTGAAAAAAAGGTGTGTATGGCCTATTAAAATTGTATTAACCTTGAAGCAACTATCAAATTATATCTTAATAATGACTTGGCTGCGGAGGAATAGCCAAGCCCATTTTGGCGCTACGATACGATGTGCGAGGCCGTTCCCCCTCGGAAGTCGAATTCCCCCCTTGGGCATGGATGTTTGTACCGTCTGCAGTATAAGGTTGTTCATAAGTAGCTTGTAAGTTTAGGGACTGATGACCCCACAGTTAAATCCCATAAGCTTAACAAAAATTTTTTTTTTTTATTTTTTTATGACATGGCAGTTACGTATTGATTTGAACGTCTAGCCTGTTTGTTAGTTTTGAGGAGATTAATGTTTTTAATACCATTTCGATAGTCTTAGCTGCAAGCAAAGAACTAATCTTCGGGAAATCTAATGGTGAAACAAAGTACGCTGTTGTATGACCAAAAAATTCAAAAGTTTCGAACCTGTGTTATAGTCTCTGTATCTGTTAGCTGGTTCAGAAGTGAGTCTTATACACAGCTTCAAGACGAATTTGAAAGTAATGTATAAAACCCATTACTCCACGACCCAACTTATTGGCGCTTACCTTCTACACTATTTATATACCCGGAATATTACTACTATATATCGTACAAAGAGGTTTGCAACCTACTTCGAGAAACCTACTGGAAACCTCTGAGATGAATAAAAAGACATGTCGTTTATGGCTGATTACCATCAACAATAGTAATGATAAAGGGTTTCATTGTGTTTTACTTTTTATTTGTCCTTTATCGCCCTTCCAGACGAACCCGCGCCTTCCACAACGCCTTTTTGTACTTGCTTCGTCTTCTGTACTACAATTGTTCACAATATGTTATTCATTCACTAAATTTATGTTTAAAAGTAATACTGTTCTCTCTCATTGGAAAAAAATTACACAATATTAAAATGAAATCATAGATTAGAACGTTAAAACATACTACATCCGCTTTAAAAGAAATATACTAAAAATGATTTCATTTCGTAGGTGAATTTTTTTTCTCTTCTATTGAACCTCGGTGTTTCTCAAACAGTTTGATCGTTTGTTTCTTTGCCAATGGTAGACAAACAGTGGGTCCTATGAGTAGCACTCTTATACTGTTACATACTAAACCATTATAAATAAATGAACGTCTTCTGCTAATACTGCTTCCTCAACGATTCGAAGCCTATTAGGTATTCTCGTTTCTTATTATATTGGTGTGGTGTCTGTTATTTCGGGCATATCCGAAGTAACAGACTTCATACCAATATAATTAATTACGACTCGCGAAGACGGCGTTTCTTCAATCACTTCACCGCATATGCGGTCATTAATTACATTGGTATGGTGTCTGTTACTTCGGATAGCCCGAAATAACAGAAACCACGCCAATATAATAAGAAACGAGAATACCCAATAAGCTTCGAATCGTTGCGGAAGCAGAAGGCGGTTACACGTGATTCAGAGCAACATTAGCAGGAGAAGTTTATTTATTTAGAATGGTTAAGTATGTGACGGTGTAAGAGACGGTATAAGATCCACCTTTTGTATACCACATGCAAAAAAGCAAAGGTTGCAAACAATTTGAGAAACACTGAGGTTCAATAGAACAAAATGAACAGAATGAAACGATTTTTAGTTCATTTCTTTTAAAGCACATGCAGTATGTTTTACCGTTGTAATTTATGATTTTATTTTATTTTTTCAACGTGAAAGAACAGTATAACGTTTCAAGATTAATTTAGGGAATAAATAAATTAACAAATTGTGAACAATTATAGTACAGGAGACGAAACAAGTATAAAAAAGCATTGTGGACGAAACCAACCAATAATATAGTTTTTAAATCAGTGCACAAGTATATAGACTAGGACGACAATCGATTAGTAGATCGGTATGAGGCAAACCAGGCCTTATAAGGCACTGTCCGTATAAGAAAAGACAGGTCCGGCCACATCCGTGAGCAGTCGAGGAAACGCGAGGCATTCCTCTACTCTGCTCAATCGCAGCGAATGTCTCCTGCTTAGGGGCCGCAAGAGGTTTACGCGGAAGTAAACGGGGCACTCACAGCACGGCGAGCGCGTATAAACAAAGTTTCTTACTCGACAACCTACTTCAGCTAAACCTTCCCAATGGTATTCAGTTTGCCTCAGATGTTTCAAAAATGATTCTTGTATTGGGTGAGTCGGTAATACGAAACTGCTAAATAACAACTCAGGGTGTCATAACGTCTGGCCACCTTTTTGTGGTAACTTGACACGCTTCATTTATTAAGAAGTCTGAGTGGTCAACATACGTATCCAACACTTTTTGTCCTAAATTTTTCGCAAAATTACTCTCCTGTTACCGCATGTGCCTTTCAACTACAGAACACCCACGACTCAAAATACCGACAGAAACACGTTTGTATTAATGATTTAGATTCGTTGCTGTTTCGCAGATCTGGCATTCGTTGCTACAGCGGAAAGCTTCTTTATAAAGAGACAAACGACTCCATTTATTCACACACTTTTTACGACTGTAGCTGTAAGAGGATCCTTCGTTTCGCATTCATAATGCATCTCCGTCCGTGGACCATAGGCGAGGATGTCCTCAGTCCTGGAATTTCATTCACAAGGAGGGGTGCGAACTTTCCCTCAAGGACTCCAACGTAATTCATTTCATACTGCATACTGTTTATGAATGACCAAAGTAGATTTCGGGATGGGTTTCACCTATTTGGTTCAAACACTGCGAGAAGAATAAAGCAGACGAAACATTTCAAATACACAAAAATATCTCGCGCGATTTGGCCAAAGGGAAAGCGAATACGGTCGCAAAAGTTTCCCACATAGAAATAGGTGTTATCTAAGCTTCTTATTGAGTCCCAGTCTACGTAAAATGTGAGTAGCGTCGTGGACAAGGGCTTGTATTGCAAAATTAGCGGCCCAGTTTCGATTGTCGGTACTTCGTAGAATCATGTTCATTTTGTATTACCACTCGCAATGTTAACCTTTTTTATGAGATTTAAATTTACATAAACATTTCAGTGTTCCACAAAAGTAGACGTCGAAAGGAGACTCAAATAAAACACATTCAATCGCATGGCATCAATTCAGTGCCGCTGTTTCCACCGCAATGATTCGATACATTTTGTATGCACCAAAGGCAATAGTGAAAAGTCATTTACTTTAAACCTTCAATCAAGTGTGTAGGTTTCTCGAAGTAGGTTGCAAAGCCCTTTGTACGATATATAGTAGTAATATTCCGGGTATATCGATAGTATAGAAGGTAAGCGCCTATAACTAGGGTCGTGGAGTAATGGATTTTATACATTACTTTCAAATTCGTCTTGAAGCTGTGTATAAAACTCACTTCTGAACCAGCTAACAGATACAGAGACTATAACACAGGTTCGAAACTTTTGAATTTTTGGTCATACAACAGCGTACTTTGTTTCACCATTAGATTTCCTGAAGATTAGTTCTTTGCTTGCAGCTAAGACTATCGAAATGGTATCCATGCCCAAGGGGGAAATTCGAACACCCGAGGGGGAACGGCCTCGCACATCGTAGCGTAGCTCCCAAATGCGCTTGGCCATTCCTCCGCGGTCATGTCATTATTAAGACGTAATATGATAGTTGCTTCGAGGTTAATACAATTTTAATAGACCATACACAACTTTTTTCAGCGTCACGCCGTGTTAAAGTTCAAATATAAAGAAGTTATTATAGACTTATTTTTTAATAATGTAATAATTGCCTCTAAATTTGGCAACTAACAGGCGGGCTATCTGAAACCATACAATAATAAAATTTTTAATTCAGTGCAGAATAATATAACTTAGGACGAGAATCCATTACGAAATCGGTATCAGGATAACCAGGCATCATAAGGCAAACAGTCCATTTAAGAAAAGACAGGTTGCCGGCCGCGTTGGTCGAGGGGACTGAGGCGCTCCAGTCACGGTCTGCACGGCCACTACGGGCGGGGGTTGGAATCCCCCCTTGTGCCGTCCTTAGTTCTAAGTAGTTTATAAGTAGTTTGTATGTTTAGGGACTGATGACCCCGTAGTTAAGTCCCATAGACTCTACAAACATTTGAACATTTTTTGAAAGGCAGGTTCAGACACATCAGTGGGCAGTCGAGAAGAGGCGAGGCATGCATCTGCTCAATCGCAGCGAATGTCTCGTTCTCCAGTCAGTGCTTGTGGCCGGCCAGAGGTTTGAACGGAAGTAAACGGGGCACTTCACAGCACGGTTGGAACGTATAAACAATCTTCCTTACACGACAATCTACTACAGCTAAATCTTACCAACTGTTATTCATTTGGTCTCAGACGTTTCATAAATGATACTTGCATTAGGTATGTTGTTAATATGAAACTGTTCATTAAATAAATCAGGGTGACAAAAATAAGACCACATTTTTTTGGTAACTTGACATTCATTTATTAAAAAAACCGTACTGCTTTCAATAAAGTCAGAGGACATAAAACAGCGAGTGATAGTAGAATGAACACCCCAGAATACCAAGGCCTTGTATGTGGGTGTTTAGTAGCGTGGTCGACATACGTCTCCCTCACTTTTTGCTACAAATTTTTCGCAAAGTACTCTCAAGTTACCGCATGTGCCTTTGAACTATAGAACACTCACGAGTCAAAATGCCGTCAAGAACACGTTCGTATTAATTATCTAGATTCGTTGCTGTTTCGTAGATCAGGCATTCGTAGCTACAGCGTAAAGTTTCTTTATACATATTAACAGAAACTACTTCATAATCTTTATTCCCACAATTTTTTACGACTGTCGCTGTAACAGGACACTGAATTTCACAAAAATATCGCGTATCAGTCCGTGGATCATGGATGAGGATGTTCCTACTCCTGGAATTTTAACACTCAAGGATTGGGGAGGGGGGGGTCAGGCATTTCCTCAACGATTCTGTCTTTCAGTTTATACTGTAGAATGTTAAGGCTGACAGAGTAGTTTGAGGGATGGTTTTCAAAGATTTTGTTCAAACCCTGCGAGAAGAAGGTTGACAAACCTTTCAAATTCCCAAAATATCCCGTCCGAGTTGGCGAATACGGTGGCGAAAACCTCTCACAGACAAATAGGTGTTATATAAGCTGCTTATTAGCGTCCAGTCTTTGAGCAGTGTGCTTAGCGTAGTGGACAAGTGCTTGGAAAGCCAAGTTGGAAGTCAAGGTTCGATTCCCCGGTACTGCTTACATTTTTGTTCATTTCATATTACCCCTCGCAATGTAAACCTTTTATTTATGAAATTTAAATTTACTTAAACGTTTCAGTGTGCCACGAACGTTGATGTCAAGAGGTGTCTCAATTAAAACACATTCAATCCCACAGCATCAGTTCAGTGCCACAATTCCCATCCATACACTTGGTATGCACAAAAATCAACAGTGAAAAGTTATTTACTTAAAAACTTGAATAAAGTATGCTTCGCACTGAAGCATATTTTGGATAAAATTTCTCGCTTAAAATACTTTGGTAAAGTTTGCATAGTGTGGCGATTTTCTTTGACGTTGAACACCCTAAGGAATGTAATATAACTTCGGCATATAAATACGTGCTACAAGTTTTGGAATATTATTTTCATTTAATACTTCATCGAATTATGAAAATTAGATGATGAAATAAGATATAGTAATTAATTAAATTAGTTATAACGAAACCAAATATATATACTTTGCATTGAAATTTTTGTAATTGTTATTAAAGCTACAAGGGTTAATATAAGAAAAGTATTTTGGAAGGGACGGGATTTAAACCTGTGCTGTTTCATTCAAAAGCTAATCGTTTAGCTACTTCGCAACACCGAAAACACCGTCATCAGCAATGGTGAGCCTCAATATTAGCTGATATTGCTCCTATCTGTAGTTGGATCATTTGGCGTGAGTTTTCTCTTTTCCTATGGCCTACACAGGCGAGATATTGTAGGAATTGAAAAGATTCATATTCGTGTTCTTCTCGCCCAGATTGGTCCAAGTAGGTGAGACCCATCCAGCGAGACTGTGTTGAGACTTGCTACACGCAAACGTATAAGGGGATATTATTAGCCTTTGTCAAGACACTCGCATTCGGAGATTGTCGTTGTAGCTATTACACTCTTGGTATGCGCTTTTCAAGTTTTGAACACACAAAAAGGCAACTTTTTCCAGTATGCACTTATTTCAGCTAATAAATTGTGACTACTATATTGTTTGATATTTATAAATCCATACGATATGTGCCCTGAAACCAACGTTTATTTATCTGTCTGTGGAGAAACTTACGCTATAACTCACACGATCTGTTGCATTTTTCTGGTGGCAGTGTCAATCTGCTCAGAACATCTGACGCAAACAGACTATTTCGTTCATTCATTCAAAACTTCATCATATCAACTGGCTGAATGAAGAGTTAACACTTTTTGGTACTATATTCGCTACCAAAGTTGTTACTGAGCAGAAAAGTTGCGTATGTGAAAAATACGGATTGAAACTCGTGAAAATGAGTGAATAATTAAAAATAAAAGTGCTGCGGATGTCAGATCGATCCTAGGAACTCGTGTTACGCTTCTGCGCATTTATGCCGGCGCCACCCACACATACTATAGCATAGCAGTTTATCGAATCTCTACTACCTAATCATAAGTGGCAGGAAACTACGCACGCTTTTGACGAAAAACCGTGGTTTTGTATTCTGCACAGTAACTGAAACCCACCGGTGTGTAATGCTGTCCTACTACAGAATAAACGGCTGCGGCTTCTAAAACCAAGTAATTAGCTTTAGAATCTTTCACTCCTCTAATTGCTATGATGGAGAATCACCAAAAGTCGACTCTTGGGTTTGAGATTTTACAAATTATTCAATCTACTTGTTTTTGCTGTCTGATTTATCAAATTAATGCCTGCTTCTTTGAATAGATGACCGACTTCATTCTAAGGTGATTGTTCAGACGTCTACTTCCTGTATGATGTGGTTTGGCGGGTTTATATTTTTGATCAGTATGCGAAACATATCGTCCTCGATACTCGCCAGTGACCAACTCACACCAAAAGATCTCTTTGGGGTAGCCAAGTGGTGAACACCGAGCTCGCCAGTATTCGGAATTCTTGTTGTCGTACTACTGTCTGGATTGAAACAGTAATATATTAAACGACTACGGATTTGAATGTCACAGCGATCTAATATTCCTAATGTTGCTTGCACGAAAAACGTTGCTTTTGTGTCGTTATTGAAAGAAACGGAATAAAAATACAATTATGTGTTGGATATGATAGTTTAAAGAAATTCATTTGATGCAACACAATTCTCTGTTGCACATGTTTCATATAGTATTATCAATATATTTTCATGGTTACGGAATAATAATTTCCTCACAATGACTGCGATACAGATTGTTACTCAAATGATCAAATGTCTGTACATTTATCGGACCAAAACTGCGTGGTCATCAGTTCGTAGCTTACCAACTGCTTAAACCTAGGTAAACTAACCTAAGGACAAACACATGCACCCATTCCCCAGGGAGGACTCTAACCTCCACGGCGAGCAACCGCGCTCTCCGCTGCGAGGCGCTTTAGACCGCCCGGCTACTCCACGGCAATAAACATGCGTGTTTGTTATTGTTACGTGAGAAACATAATGAGCCATATTTCAAAATAGAAGAAAAATGCGAAAGACTCAGTAATCGAACTGTCGCTCGTTGATCAGTAGTTGGCCATTTGGCGAGATAAATAAGATGATCTTTATCATTTGTTTGCTTCTCTGCACATTCATTTGACATAATCATATCTGGTATTATAATAGCCTAATTTGTTGTCGAATGCTTAATATTAGACATTTCAATAAGACAAGGAGTATGGAAAAATAAGAAACATCTGAGGAGAACTGTAATTTGTGGTGACACAGCTGGCTTATGTTTGTTAAATTTGTGCTGATATCTTAGTTGCAACATCAACCGAAAGAGAACCAGTGGAAATGACACGATACCTTCACTCTCGGAAATACCATCAGTGATCTGCGGCGCCAAACGGTTGTCGTCTTTATAACGCAACTGAGGCGGTGGGCGGAAATCGTCAGCGATACTCGGAACATGATGCACCTTGATGTAACACTTAGCTTCATAACAAGGTCCATTCATGTAATTGAATTAATTCTATGATATACATGCAATTTTTCCATTTGAATGAGTCAATAACGTCCGAAAATATTCACTGACTGCAGCATCTCAATTCTTATTGCTGTTTTTGTTCATTGAAACTATAAGAAAAGAAATGTGGAAAGGAATTTGTCGGTCGCGAACAGCTTAAAACGCTATGGCTAATACGCAAAGCAGTTTCTCAAATCAGTTTTCGAAGTCGCCTTCACGTAGCATAGAAAGCACACGTGTTGTTACAACTGGCTGCGATACTGGAAGATAACATTTTTCCTCTCAGATTTTGTGTCAGATGGGTAATCGACAGTATGTACGATCGTGTTGCCTAGCTGTTTATACTTCCCACCACGCAGCACAACTTTGCGGTTGTGTATAGCGATTAGGCGAGGGGTCTCGCTAATACTGTCACCGACTGTACATATTACATTCAATCATGAGGACTCCACGACAGCACATAAACATACCAAGACTGTTAGTTACATATAACTATACACTTTTAATAACCATATTTAAAAAAATGTTCAAATTTTTGTTAAGCTTAAGGGACTTAACTGCGGGATCATAACTTACAAACTACTTATGAACTAGCTTATACAAATATGGCACAAACATCCATGCCCGAAGCAGGATTAGAATCCACGACTGGGAGCAGCCTCGCGAATCGTAGCATAGCGCCTCAATGCACTCGCTCGCTTTGCAATCTGAAAGGGCGTGCAGGAAAATCAACTTATCACTCGATATGAAAGAGCACATTGTTTATCTTTAACCAGACGATGATTGCGCGGCGACGATCCTCGTGCCCAAGCAACCGACCCAACGCACCGAGGGACCATCAGACAGAGCCACGGCCGTCAGCCAACCAACCTCAGTGCCACTTCCTCGGACCCCTCTCAGGTTGCAGCCCACGTTCGTCAAAGCCCGAAGAACACACGCCCCTCTTGCGACGACCCATCAAAACATTTGGTTCAGAGCCCTCACGACAGCTGAGTAATGTCAATACAAGAAACAAGGCAAACACGCGGCGCAGGGAATTTTAAAATGAGCGCACACGACTCAAAATGAAATGTTAGTAATACAAACCTAAAAAATAAAAAAAATTTAAAGAAAAGATCAAAGGTAAAATCGATGATTATTGTCTAAAAATTTACCAAACTATGCTTTACATACACAGGCCGAAGCCCTGCTTGGCTGTAGTATTTTTTTCCTGTTTGTAATATTGAAATGCTTTGAAGTATACAAGGTGCAGTGCAGTCGGCTGTAGAGTGGAAGGACGTACTCTTACAAAATGCATGCAGCATTATTCATAGCTTCACAGAAAACATTTATCTTAATAATTTTATTTGAGACAAATCCATAAGGTCGACACAATCTTGTTACATGCTAACCAATCTTTTTTTTTTTTTTTTTTTTTTTTTTTTTTTCTTTTTTTTTTTTTTTTTTTCCCCCTTGCAGGTATGCAAGTGACACAATCTAGCGATATAGATTTCACGATTTCACAATTCATCAAGGTTACGCGGTAGGGGTTTAGATTAAAGAAAACTCTAAGTCCATTGTGTAACCAAATGAGGATATGAAGGAAATGCTTGTCCTCGAGCCAGTCAGTCCCCACCTTACGCTAAAGGTCTAGATGAGTACAAACACACTAACTAAGAACCGATATTGGCGGTAAATAAGAGCGATCTAAAAAGTTGTAGAATCAATGCTTCATAAGGAATACAGCCTAGAAATGAACTGTTTATTGTGACTAGTTTCGAAAAACTTGTTATCTACGAAAATAATTTAAAAAAATATATTTTTAAGAAATATTTTCAAAGATGGATACACACAGATACGTACCATACATCATCGATGGTGCAATAATGATTGTCCAAACTGTGTACTTATTATAGTCTAGTACAATGCACCATCCACGATGTACGTACCTGTGTATATCTTATTTTGAAAATGTCTTTAAAAATAATATTTTTCATTATGTTCGAAAACGACAACACGTTTGTCGAAACTAGGATCAATGAATATTTCATAACTAGGTGATATAGGCTGGTTTACTTGTGAAGCTTTGATTTGAAACACATTTACATTTGCATTTTCGTTGAAACACATTTACATTTGCATTTTCAACTTCGTGCAGCTAACATTTTTCGTAACGGTGTCGCAGGGCCAATTTTGGGCAGAGACGACCCGGCGCTTCGCTTTACATATGCAACGGCCGGTTCACGCGCCCGTTATTCAGCAATAACAGTAAAAACACAAGTAACCACATCCACAAGCCCAGACGTCACCTCTATAACAAACTAAATTGGATAATAAGCAGTGAGTGATCAAACAAGGTAAAACACACAGAGGGAAAGAAACAAACAGTAAAATTTGATCTGCAATATAGCAAGGAAGACTTCCCGTGAAGAGCAGGCACAGTGATTGAGAATCGTCCTCGCATGGGCCTAACAAGACAAACATGACACGTACTCAAACTACGTAAAGCGCGTCAGCGGGCACGCACCAGAGAACAGGTCGCGTCACGTCCCTAACATTGGACGCGCACGCTTGAAACAGCTGCTGTGCCTACTCGCCTAAACGGAAAGGCCTTCTCCCTTAACAAGTATGATATCAGAATCCAAATTCACTCTTGGAATGGTTATTACCTACAATAAAATAAAGGTCTAGGGCGAAGATGTAAATTTCTTATTCCTTCTATCTGAAACAAACTTTCCCTTTAAAGACCACAAGTTATGCACCAGGAGTAACTGATCACTCACTCCCCATCGTCGGAGGTTTGAATCCTCCCTCGGGCATGAATGTTTTTGTTGTCTTTAGTATAAGTTAATTCATAAGTAGTTTGTATGTTTAGGGACGTACCTAGCAGATAAGTCCCATAAGCTTTGAAAAATATAGTTTAGTTCAAACATTCAAATGTATCTAAAGTAATTGGACCATTAGGCTCATGTCTTACAAACTACTTAAACTAACTTACACTAAGGACAACACACAGAGACTGATAACCGTCGCTGTTTAGTCCCTTCCAAGAACCAACCAACCAACATACACACACACACAGACACATGCCCAAGGAAAGACTTGAACCTGACCAGTCCGTAACATGACGCCTTACACCACGCAGCCATTTGCACACCTGTAGTTGAATATTAATGCAAAATGTTTAGAATAAGCAGTGGTTAACCTACTTAATTACGAAAGTTCAAAACCAGTTTCGTTGTAGGAAAACACTTCCGGCGAGTAACCGTCAGCAATTTTGAGCATATTTCTTTCTAACTAATCTCGACGGAACTTAAATTGCAACTGCGGACACTGATGCTTGAAGTTGAACACTTTCACAATATGGCAATGTGGAGACAACACTAACAATAATTACTATTTGAAAAGTCTAGGCAGACTACGCCACACACGTAGAGTACCCAAGTAGTGACTTTACAGAATGGTCACACACCCACAACTCAGGTACTCACAGTTCACTTCTTGGTCAGCATACGCTAGTAGTAACAGTCACTCGCAACCAAGCGTGAGGATCAGGACCAGCCGGCACGCCACGCTGCAGACTCCGCAGACGCTGTCGCGCTCCACTTTTATTTCAGCACAAGGCCGAGTCCGCGGCAGCCCGTGTGTACAGCACCCCCCCCCCCCCTCTCTCTCTCTCTTTGATAGGTGCCGACTGCAGGCGTCCGCGCTAGCTAGCGGCTGTATTTCGCTCCTCCCCCTCAATCACACTCGCTGCTTCCTCGTCCCTGACGCCGAGCACACAACAGGCTTCTGCTCGTCACCAGTAGGAAACCTTCTCCTCCAGTCTCAGCATATGCTTGGCAAGTAGTTTAAACAACAAAATTTCTGGAAGGAAGTGACCACGTCTGAAATAATAGCACAATTACTCTTTTCGATATGAGTTTAGCTACATTCAGTATTATACAATTTCTTTAAAACTACGATTACTGTGAAAAAAAAAAAAAAAAAAAAAAAAAAAAAAAAAAAAAAAAAAAAAAAAAAAAAAAAACCATAAGCCGCGGCAGAATAGCCGTGCGATATAAGGCACCATGCTTCGGAGCGCGCAGCAGTTCGCCGTATGGGGTTCGTGTCCTTCCTCTGGCATAAGCTACCTTAAGTAGTTCGTAAGTCTAGGGACTGGTGACCAACATTGTTAAATCGCTTAAATTTACAAACATTTCTTATTGATACATCAAAAGCTATTTTACAACAAAGCACTAGAATCTCCTTACTCCACTGAGAGATTTATTTCTCATTCCTCTAGCTTATATTGTCGGAGAAAAGCTAATGGTACCGACGGGTTAGGTTCAAGTGACGTGACAATATCTTGTCACTCGTCACAATCCTCATACTCGATAGAAGTCAACGAACCTTCAGTGACGTTAGCTTCTATACATTTAGACTTTGTGCTTTCTTAACGATTCCCTCAGGAAAACTGATAGATACGATTATCGAGATTAAAATGCTTGTGACAAGGGAAACCATAAATGTCATTGATATTTTTATTTCCTTTACCGTTAAGTTCAGTACCATTGTACAAATATCGTAGGCTGGCAGCAGCCTCTTACGCCGCTATTCAGCCGAGTAAATGTGTGCAATGGACATGACTATTGTAAAACCAATGACATGGCGGCAAAAACATGAAGCTTTTAATAACGCTGACACTGAGAAGTTCACTGGTGAAACAACAACAAAGCAAAATGATAAAAAATACAGCTGCCTGTTAAAAACACTGGGGACAGTTAAAAATAAACAGTAAGGAACACAACACTTGCTATTTGTCTCATTTACAGTAATTTAAAGTACATCCAACAAAAACGTCGAATGTCGTAACCAATAAATGGATGTGCGTAGTTATGTACTTTTGTTCCATATAGATTACAACACAATTGGAGCAATAGTATTTTGCTGAAATCTTCAGATTAGCCCAGCGGGTAATCCTGATATGTTTGATAGCGACCGGATAAACATATACGTAACAGTTATGTCTAGCATTTGGAACGACTGTAGCCCACCTACCGGAGAAAGAGCCAACCGTAACTGCAGAGCTGCATTATTCTATTAATTTGCAGTTCGTAACAATAATTTTACTACTGAACACATCGTGCGATGACAACTGCTTGCGCATTGATGATTAAAACTATACTTATATGGATACACTGTTAACATTATGTAAACAGGGTGGGGATGAGGGGCTATATGGCTAAGTGGATGTAGACTCTGATTAAAGGTTATCGGGTTTTAAATTACATGCTGCATTTTTCCTCCCGTGCCAACATTTTTCCTTACCGCATCGGTCATAGAAGATAATTAGAAGAACACTACCATTCCATAAGACGCCATTGCATTACTTCATGCTGTTAGTTTTCAGAGCATTCTGGGCTACATTTGGGCAACAGATTTCACTTTATTGTTTTAGAATATGCACGGCTAACTGAAAAGTAAAATGTATCGTAATGATTGTAAAGAGCTTCTAAGAGTAATATCTGAGCATATGGAATTATTTTCGTGGTCATTTTCTTAATATTTTTATAACTCAGTTCCATATTATATCTGTTCTGATAATATGCGTATTGAGATCAACATAAACCATTCTCCCATGCTTATTCAGTCTTGGCCGTAGTAACATTATCCTTTTTTTCCCTTGTCTTTTCTATTGTGTTCTTATATCCCCCAAAACTATTTCTAGGAGTAAATCTTTTTCATGTTGGGAGAATTTCCTGTGTACTTCGATCTTTACAACATAATAGCTTCGATAACAACTATTGTAGATTGATTAATATCTGCGGTCGAGGCGACGTAATAATCATGTCAATATACGATTTTAGAGATGTTACTAAGAATATTCGGTGACGACTCAAATCATCGTTCAACCAGTTTCAGCTGATCTAGATTTAGAGTTAGAGTAAACTTTAAAATATACGTTACACTGTGATATTAGAGTATAAATATGGATTAAACACACTGAAGATTGCATAAGAACAGTATCCATTGCTGTTAAAAGTGTTACAAGGAAGGAGCCTCCACGAAAGCGTACTACAGCATCAATATCAGATAATGACAAGCCGGTGTCCCCCGGAAACATTATCAATAACGATGACGGTCAATCCTTCCACTACAGAAAACCCGGGATTCTGGAAACGAAGAAGTAAGTAAGTATGTTTAATAATGTCACGCAGAAAATAGTAACGAATAAAATACAACATCGATTTTTATACGCATATAATGTGTAGTCCACCCCAGCGAAGCCGTGCGGTTCGCTACTGTGTGACAATCGAAAATGTTCAAATGTTTGTACAGCTTACCGGACGGGGTCATCAGTCCCTAAACTTAAAAACTGCTTATGATCTAGCTAACACTAGGGACAGCACAAATATCTATGTTCGAGGGGGGATTCGAACCCCCAACCGTAGTGCCCGTGCAGACCGTGACTGGAGCGCCTCAGTCACCTCGGCCACCGCGGCCGGCATGTGACAATCGTTAATAATAATATCAATACTCGTTCCTCTTTGTAAAAGCAGCACTGTATCGTTCTTAAACTGATGAGATACTAAACTGAAGGATGTAGATCTGAATTGTTAAAATATTCTGAAAAAGTATTGCTTCAAAAAATTCAATTTTTATAAATCTACGGAACGAAACTGCTGTGGTCATCAGTCCCTTGACTCAGAAACTACTTAAACTAACCTAAGGACAACAGTGGCTGTGGAGCACTCTAAGGCGCCATCCTGAGAAGCAAGCGGCTGCTCCCGTTGGAGAGTCCATTCCTAAAAATTAAATGTTTGTAAATCTATCGGACCAAACTGCGTGGTCATCAGTCCGTAGCTTACAAACTACTTAATCCTAGATAAACTAACCTAAGGACAACACACACACCCATGCCCCAGGGAGGACTCGAATGTCGGCGGCCGCGGTGGTCGTGCGGTCTGTGGCACGCCATTCACGTTCTGCACGGCCACTACGCTCGGGGCTTCGAATCCCTCCTCGGGCATGGATATTTGTGCCGTCCTTAGTATTAGCTAGTTCACAAGTAGTTTGTAAGTTCAGGGACTGATGACCCCTCCCCTAACCCCCCCCCCCACCCCCCACCCCCCACCCCAGTTAAGGCCCTTAGCTCTACAAACATTTGAATAGTTGCAATTAAATCTTTAGAAACATGTAAGTCACATGTTGATGTGTCATTTTACAATAAAAGGTAGCGAGGAATACCAGCATATCACACAGTATATACCATAACATAAAACAAAACTCACGTTTTTCTGGTATCCAAGCACATCCGTTCATTTACCTCTACAACGGCGACTGAGCTAGTACTGCACACCGGCCGGTATTCCGTATCGCACTATATGAGCTATCTAACAGGGAGACCTCTCCCGTTCCAATCCTAACCTATTTTTATACACTCAAATGAGCAGTAGAGCGAACACAAGGAATAAGGTGCTGGTGTGGCAGACATTAATTCTCCGGTGATTCACGTCAAAAATTTTCCGATGTAATGATAGCCAGAGAAAAATAATTAATAGACTTTGAACGATAGATGGTAGTGGGTGCTAGACACACGACGCTTCCACCGTTGTCACTACGGACCACGCAGTGTCTTATGTGTACAGGTGGCAGTGTTAACAGCAAGCAACGCAGAAATAAATGTCTCAGCTGTGGCATAAGTACCGCATGTGCCTTTGAACTATAGAACACTCACGAGTCAAAATGCCGTCAAGAACACGTTCGTATTAATTATCTAGATTCGTTGCTGTTTCGTAGATCAGGCATTCGTAGCTACAGCGTAAAGTTTCTTTATACATATTAACAGAAACTACTTCATAATCTTTATTCCCACAATTTTTTACGACTGTCGCTGTAACAGGACACTGAATTTCACAAAAATATCGCGTAGTCCGTGGATCATGGATGAGGATGTTCCTACTCCTGGAATTTTAACACTCAAGTATTGGGGAGGGGGGGGGGGTCAGGCATTTCCTCAACGATTCTGTCTTTCAGTTTATACTGTAGAATGTTAAGGCTGACAGAGTAGTTTGAGGGATGGTTTTCAAAGATTTTGTTCAAACCCTGCGAGAAGAAGGTTGACAAACCTTTCAAATTCCCAAAATATCCCGTCCGAGTTGGCGAATACGGTGGCGAAAATCTCTCACAGACAAATAGGTGTTATATAAGCTGCTTATTAGCGTCCAGTCTTTGAGCAGTGTGCTTAGCGTAGTGGACAAGTGCTTGGAAAGCAAAGTTGGAAGTCAAGGTTCGATTCCCCGGTACTGCTTACATTTTTGTTCATTTCATATTACCCCTCGCAATGTAAACCTTTTATTTATGAAATTTAAATTTACTTAAACGTTTCAGTGTGCCACGAACGTTGATGTCAAGAGGTGTCTCAATTAAAACACATTCAATCCCACAGCATCAGTTCAGTGCCACAATTCCCATCCATACACTTGGTATGCACAAAAATCAACAGTGAAAAGTTATTTACTTAAAAACTTGAATAAAGTATGCTTCGCACTGAAGCATATTTTGGATAAAATTTCTCGCTTAAAATACTTTGGTAAAGTTTGCATAGTGTGGCGATTTTCTTTGACGTTGAACACCCTAAGGAATGTAATATAACTTCGGCATATAAATACGTGCTACAAGTTTTGGAATATTATTTTCATTTAATACTTCATCGAATTATGAAAATTAGATGATGAAATAAGATATAGTAATTAATTAAATTAGTTATAACGAAACCAAATATATATACTTTGCATTGAAATTTTTATAATTGTTATTAAAGCTACAAGGGTTAATATAAGAAAAGTATTTTGGAAGGGACGGGATTTAAACCTGTGCTGTTTCATTCAAAAGCTAATCGTTTAGCTACTTCGCAACACCGAAAACACTGTCATCAGCAATGGTGAGCCTCAATATTAGCTGATATTGCTCCTATCTGTAGTTGGATCATTTGGCGTGAGTTTTCTCTTTTCCTATGGCCTACACAGGCGAGATATTGTAGGAATTGAAAAGATTCATATTCGTGTTCTTCTCGCCCAGATTGGTCCAAGTAGGTGAGACCCATCCAGCGAGACTGTGTTGAGACTTGCTACACGCAAACGTATAAGGGGATATTATTAGCCTTTGTCAAGACACTCGCATTCGGAGATTGTCGTTGTAGCTATTACACTCTTGGTATGCGCTTTTCAAGTTTTGAACACACAAAAAGGCAACGTTTTCCAGTATGCACTTATTTCAGCTAATAAATTGTGACTACTATATTGTTTGATATTTATAAATCCATACGATATGTGCCCTGAAACCAACGTTTATTTATCTGTCTGTGGAGAAACTTACGCTATAACTCACACGATCTGTTGCATTTTTCTGGTGGCAGTGTCAATCTGCTCAGAACATCTGACGCAAACAGACTATTTCGTTCATTCATTCAAAACTTCATCATATCAACTGGCTGAATGAAGAGTTAACACTTTTTGGTACTATATTCGCTACCAAAGTTGTTACTGAGCAGAAAAGTTGCGTATGTGAAAAATACGGATTGAAACTCGTGAAAATGAGTGAATAATTAAAAATAAAAGTGCTGCGGATGTCAGATCGATCCTAGGAACTCGTGTTACGCTTCTGCGCATTTATGCCGGCGCCACCCACACATACTATAGCATAGCAGTTTATCGAATCTCTACTACCTAATCATAAGTGGCAGGAAACTACGCACGCTTTTGACGAAAAACCGTGGTTTTGTATTCTGCACAGTAACTGAAACCCACCGGTGTGTAATGCTGTCCTACTACAGAATAAACGGCTGCGGCTTCTAAAACCAAGTAATTAGCTTTAGAATCTTTCACTCCTCTAATTGCTATGATGGAGAATCACCAAAAGTCGACTCTTGGGTTTGAGATTTTACAAATTATTCAATCTACTTGTTTTTGCTGTCTGATTTATCAAATTAATGCCTGCTTCTTTGAATAGATGACCGACTTCATTCTAAGGTGATTGTTCAGACGTCTACTTCCTGTATGATGTGGTTTGGCGGGTTTATATTTTTGATCAGTATGCGAAACATATCGTCCTCGATACTCGCCAGTGACCAACTCACACCAAAAGATCTCTTTGGGGAAGCCAAGTGGTGAACACCGAGCTTGCCAGTATTCGGAATTCTTGTTGTCGTACTACTGTCTGGATTGAAACAGTAATATATTAAACGACTACGGATTTGAATGTCACAGCGATCTAATATTCCTAATGTTGCTTGCACGAAAAACGTTGCTTTTGTGTCGTTATTGAAAGAAACGGAATAAAAATACAATTATGTGTTGGATATGATAGTTTAAAGAAATTCATTTGATGCAACACAATTCTCTGTTGCACATGTTTCATATAGTATTATCAATATATTTTCATGGTTACGGAATAATAATTTCCTCACAATGACTGCGATACAGATTGTTACTCAAATGATCAAATGTCTGTACATTTATCGGACCAAAACTGCGTGGTCATCAGTTCGTAGCTTACCAACTGCTTAAACCTAGGTAAACTAACCTAAGGACAAACACATGCACCCATTCCCCAGGGAGGACTCTAACCTCCACGGCGAGCAACCGCGCTCTCCGCTGCGAGGCGCTTTAGACCGCCCGGCTACTCCACGGCAATAAACATGCGTGTTTGTTATTGTTACGTGAGAAACATAATGAGCCATATTTCAAAATAGAAGAAAAATGCGAAAGACTCAGTAATCGAACTGTCGCTCGTTGATCAGTAGTTGGCCATTTGGCGAGATAAATAAGATGATCTTTATCATTTGTTTGCTTCTCTGCACATTCATTTGACATAATCATATCTGGTATTATAATAGCCTAATTTGTTGTCGAATGCTTAATATTAGACATTTCAATAAGACAAGGAGTATGGAAAAATAAGAAACATCTGAGGAGAACTGTAATTTGTGGTGACACAGCTGGCTTATGTTTGTTAAATTTGTGCTGATATCTTAGTTGCAACATCAACCGAAAGAGAACCAGTGGAAATGACACGATACCTTCACTCTCGGAAATACCATCAGTGATCTGCGGCGCCAAACGGTTGTCGTCTTTATAACGCAACTGAGGCGGTGGGCGGAAATCGTCAGCGATACTCGGAACATGATGCACCTTGATGTAACACTTAGCTTCATAACAAGGTCCATTCATGTAATTGAATTAATTCTATGATATACATGCAATTTTTCCATTTGAATGAGTCAATAACGTCCGAAAATATTCACTGACTGCAGCATCTCAATTCTTATTGCTGTTTTTGTTCATTGAAACTATAAGAAAAGAAATGTGGAAAGGAATTTGTCGGTCGCGAACAGCTTAAAACGCTATGGCTAATACGCAAAGCAGTTTCTCAAATCAGTTTTCGAAGTCGCCTTCACGTAGCATAGAAAGCACACGTGTTGTTACAACTGGCTGCGATACTGGAAGATAACATTTTTCCTCTCAGATTTTGTGTCAGATGGGTAATCGACAGTATGTACGATCGTGTTGCCTAGCTGTTTATACTTCCCACCACGCAGCACAACTTTGCGGTTGTGTATAGCGATTAGGCGAGGGGTCTCGCTAATACTGTCACCGACTGTACATATTACATTCAATCATGAGGACTCCACGACAGCACATAAACATACCAAGACTGTTAGTTACATATAACTATACACTTTTAATAACCATATTTAAAAAAATGTTCAAATTTTTGTTAAGCTTAAGGGACTTAACTGCGGGATCATAACTTACAAACTACTTATGAACTAGCTTATACAAATATGGCACAAACATCCATGCCCGAAGCAGGATTAGAATCCACGACTGGGAGCAGCCTCGCGAATCGTAGCATAGCGCCTCAATGCACTCGCTCGCTTTGCAATCTGAAAGGGCGTGCAGGAAAATCAACTTATCACTCGATATGAAAGAGCACATTGTTTATCTTTAACCAGACGATGATTGCGCGGCGACGATCCTCGTGCCCAAGCAACCGACCCAACGCACCGAGGGACCATCAGACAGAGCCACGGCCGTCAGCCAACCAACCTCAGTGCCACTTCCTCGGACCCCTCTCAGGTTGCAGCCCACGTTCGTCAAAGCCCGAAGAACACACGCCCCTCTTGCGACGACCCATCAAAACATTTGGTTCAGAGCCCTCACGACAGCTGAGTAATGTCAATACAAGAAACAAGGCAAACACGCGGCGCAGGGAATTTTAAAATGAGCGCACACGACTCAAAATGAAATGTTAGTAATACAAACCTAAAAAATAAAAAAAATTTAAAGAAAAGATCAAAGGTAAAATCGATGATTATTGTCTAAAAATTTACCAAACTATGCTTTACATACACAGGCCGAAGCCCTGCTTGGCTGTAGTATTTTTTTTCCTGTTTGTAATATTGAAATGCTTTGAAGTATACAAGGTGCAGTGCAGTCGGCTGTAGAGTGGAAGGACGTACTCTTACAAAATGCATGCAGCATTATTCATAGCTTCACAGAAAACATTTATCTTAATAATTTTATTTGAGACAAATCCATAAGGTCGACACAATCTTGTTACATGCTAACCAATCTTTTTTTTTTTTTTTTTTTTTTTTTTTTTTTCTTTTTTTTTTTTTTTTTTCCCCCTTGCAGGTATGCAAGTGACACAATCTAGCGATATAGATTTCACGATTTCACAATTCATCAAGGTTACGCGGTAGGGGTTTAGATTAAAGAAAACTCTAAGTCCATTGTGTAACCAAATGAGGATATGAAGGAAATGCTTGTCCTCGAGCCAGTCAGTCCCCACCTTACGCTAAAGGTCTAGATGAGTACAAACACACTAACTAAGAACCGATATTGGCGGTAAATAAGAGCGATCTAAAAAGTTGTAGAATCAATGCTTCATAAGGAATACAGCCTAGAAATGAACTGTTTATTGTGACTAGTTTCGAAAAACTTGTTATCTACGAAAATAATTTAAAAAAATATATTTTTAAGAAATATTTTCAAAGATGGATACACACAGATACGTACCATACATCATCGATGGTGCAATAATGATTGTCCAAACTGTGTACTTATTATAGTCTAGTACAATGCACCATCCACGATGTACGTACCTGTGTATATCTTATTTTGAAAATGTCTTTAAAAATAATATTTTTCATTATGTTCGAAAACGACAACACGTTTGTCGAAACTAGGATCAATGAATATTTCATAACTAGGTGATATAGGCTGGTTTACTTGTGAAGCTTTGATTTGAAACACATTTACATTTGCATTTTCGTTGAAACACATTTACATTTGCATTTTCAACTTCGTGCAGCTAACATTTTTCGTAACGGTGTCGCAGGGCCAATTTTGGGCAGAGACGACCCGGCGCTTCGCTTTACATATGCAACGGCCGGTTCACGCGCCCGTTATTCAGCAATAACAGTAAAAACACAAGTAACCACATCCACAAGCCCAGACGTCACCTCTATAACAAACTAAATTGGATAATAAGCAGTGAGTGATCAAACAAGGTAAAACACACAGAGGGAAAGAAACAAACAGTAAAATTTGATCTGCAATATAGCAAGGAAGACTTCCCGTGAAGAGCAGGCACAGTGATTGAGAATCGTCCTCGCATGGGCCTAACAAGACAAACATGACACGTACTCAAACTACGTAAAGCGCGTCAGCGGGCACGCACCAGAGAACAGGTCGCGTCACGTCCCTAACATTGGACGCGCACGCTTGAAACAGCTGCTGTGCCTACTCGCCTAAACGGAAAGGCCTTCTCCCTTAACAAGTATGATATCAGAATCCAAATTCACTCTTGGAATGGTTATTACCTACAATAAAATAAAGGTCTAGGGCGAAGATGTAAATTTCTTATTCCTTCTATCTGAAACAAACTTTCCCTTTAAAGACCACAAGTTATGCACCAGGAGTAACTGATCACTCACTCCCCATCGTCGGAGGTTTGAATCCTCCCTCGGGCATGAATGTTTTTGTTGTCTTTAGTATAAGTTAATTCATAAGTAGTTTGTATGTTTAGGGACGTACCTAGCAGATAAGTCCCATAAGCTTTGAAAAATATAGTTTAGTTCAAACATTCAAATGTATCTAAAGTAATTGGACCATTAGGCTCATGTCTTACAAACTACTTAAACTAACTTACACTAAGGACAACACACAGAGACTGATAACCGTCGCTGTTTAGTCCCTTCCAAGAACCAACCAACCAACATACACACACACACAGACACATGCCCAAGGAAAGACTTGAACCTGACCAGTCCGTAACATGACGCCTTACACCACGCAGCCATTTGCACACCTGTAGTTGAATATTAATGCAAAATGTTTAGAATAAGCAGTGGTTAACCTACTTAATTACGAAAGTTCAAAACCAGTTTCGTTGTAGGAAAACACTTCCGGCGAGTAACCGTCAGCAATTTTGAGCATATTTCTTTCTAACTAATCTCGACGGAACTTAAATTGCAACTGCGGACACTGATGCTTGAAGTTGAACACTTTCACAATATGGCAATGTGGAGACAACACTAACAATAATTACTATTTGAAAAGTCTAGGCAGACTACGCCACACACGTAGAGTACCCAAGTAGTGACTTTACAGAATGGTCACACACCCACAACTCAGGTACTCACAGTTCACTTCTTGGTCAGCATACGCTAGTAGTAACAGTCACTCGCAACCAAGCGTGAGGATCAGGACCAGCCGGCACGCCACGCTGCAGACTCCGCAGACGCTGTGGCGCTCCACTTTTATTTCAGCACAAGGCCGAGTCCGCGGCAGCCCGTGTGTACAGCACTCCCCCCCCTCTCTCTCTCTCTTTGATAGGTGCCGACTGCAGGCGTCCGCGCTAGCTAGCGGCTGTATTTCGCTCCTCCCCCTCAATCACACTCGCTGCTTCCTCGTCCCTGACGCCGAGCACACAACAGGCTTCTGCTCGTCACCAGTAGGAAACCTTCTCCTCCAGTCTCAGCATATGCTTGGCAAGTAGTTTAAACAACAAAATTTCTGGAAGGAAGTGACCACGTCTGAAATAATAGCACAATTACTCTTTTCGATATGAGTTTAGCTACATTCAGTATTATACAATTTCTTTAAAACTACGATTACTGTGAAAAAAAAAAAAAAAAAAAAAAAAAAAAAAAAAAAAAAAAAAAAAAAAAAAAAAAACCATAAGCCGCGGCAGAATAGCCGTGCGATATAAGGCACCATGCTTCGGAGCGCGCAGCAGTTCGCCGTATGGGGTTCGTGTCCTTCCTCTGGCATAAGCTACCTTAAGTAGTTCGTAAGTCTAGGGACTGGTGACCAACATTGTTAAATCGCTTAAATTTACAAACATTTCTTATTGATACATCAAAAGCTATTTTACAACAAAGCACTAGAATCTCCTTACTCCACTGAGAGATTTATTTCTCATTCCTCTAGCTTATATTGTCGGAGAAAAGCTAATGGTACCGACGGGTTAGGTTCAAGTGACGTGACAATATCTTGTCACTCGTCACAATCCTCATACTCGATAGAAGTCAACGAACCTTCAGTGACGTTAGCTTCTATACATTTAGACTTTGTGCTTTCTTAACGATTCCCTCAGGAAAACTGATAGATACGATTATCGAGATTAAAATGCTTGTGACAAGGGAAACCATAAATGTCATTGATATTTTTATTTCCTTTACCGTTAAGTTCAGTACCATTGTACAAATATCGTAGGCTGGCAGCAGCCTCTTACGCCGCTATTCAGCCGAGTAAATGTGTGCAATGGACATGACTATTGTAAAACCAATGACATGGCGGCAAAAACATGAAGCTTTTAATAACGCTGACACTGAGAAGTTCACTGGTGAAACAACAACAAAGCAAAATGATAAAAAATACAGCTGCCTGTTAAAAACACTGGGGACAGTTAAAAATAAACAGTAAGGAACACAACACTTGCTATTTGTCTCATTTACAGTAATTTAAAGTACATCCAACAAAAACGTCGAATGTCGTAACCAATAAATGGATGTGCGTAGTTATGTACTTTTGTTCCATATAGATTACAACACAATTGGAGCAATAGTATTTTGCTGAAATCTTCAGATTAGCCCAGCGGGTAATCCTGATATGTTTGATAGCGACCGGATAAACATATACGTAACAGTTATGTCTAGCATTTGGAACGACTGTAGCCCACCTACCGGAGAAAGAGCCAACCGTAACTGCAGAGCTGCATTATTCTATTAATTTGCAGTTCGTAACAATAATTTTACTACTGAACACATCGTGCGATGACAACTGCTTGCGCATTGATGATTAAAACTATACTTATATGGATACACTGTTAACATTATGTAAACAGGGTGGGGATGAGGGGCTATATGGCTAAGTGGATGTAGACTCTGATTAAAGGTTATCGGGTTTTAAATTACATGCTGCATTTTTCCTCCCGTGCCAACATTTTTCCTTACCGCATCGGTCATAGAAGATAATTAGAAGAACACTACCATTCCATAAGACGCCATTGCATTACTTCATGCTGTTAGTTTTCAGAGCATTCTGGGCTACATTTGGGCAACAGATTTCACTTTATTGTTTTAGAATATGCACGGCTAACTGAAAAGTAAAATGTATCGTAATGATTGTAAAGAGCTTCTAAGAGTAATATCTGAGCATATGGAATTATTTTCGTGGTCATTTTCTTAATATTTTTATAACTCAGTTCCATATTATATCTGTTCTGATAATATGCGTATTGAGATCAACATAAACCATTCTCCCATGCTTATTCAGTCTTGGCCGTAGTAACATTATCCTTTTTTTCCCTTGTCTTTTCTATTGTGTTCTTATATCCCCCAAAACTATTTCTAGGAGTAAATCTTTTTCATGTTGGGAGAATTTCCTGTGTACTTCGATCTTTACAACATAATAGCTTCGATAACAACTATTGTAGATTGATTAATATCTGCGGTCGAGGCGACGTAATAATCATGTCAATATACGATTTTAGAGATGTTACTAAGAATATTCGGTGACGACTCAAATCATCGTTCAACCAGTTTCAGCTGATCTAGATTTAGAGTTAGAGTAAACTTTAAAATATACGTTACACTGTGATATTAGAGTATAAATATGGATTAAACACACTGAAGATTGCATAAGAACAGTATCCATTGCTGTTAAAAGTGTTACAAGGAAGCAGCCTCCACGAAAGCGTACTACAGCATCAATATCAGATAATGACAAGCCGGTGTCCCCCGGAAACATTATCAATAACGATGACGGTCAATCCTTCCACTACAGAAAACCCGGGATTCTGGAAACGAAGAAGTAAGTAAGTATGTTTAATAATGTCACGCAGAAAATAGTAACGAATAAAATACAACATCGATTTTTATACGCATATAATGTGTAGTCCACCCCAGCGAAGCCGTGCGGTTCGCTACTGTGTGACAATCGAAAATGTTCAAATGTTTGTACAGCTTACCGGACGGGGTCATCAGTCCCTAAACTTAAAAACTGCTTATGATCTAGCTAACACTAGGGACAGCACAAATATCTATGTTCGAGGGGGGATTCGAACCCCCAACCGTAGTGCCCGTGCAGACCGTGACTGGAGCGCCTCAGTCACCTCGGCCACCGCGGCCGGCATGTGACAATCGTTAATAATAATATCAATACTCGTTCCTCTTTGTAAAAGCAGCACTGTATCGTTCTTAAACTGATGAGATACTAAACTGAAGGATGTAGATCTGAATTGTTAAAATATTCTGAAAAAGTATTGCTTCAAAAAATTCAATTTTTATAAATCTACGGAACGAAACTGCTGTGGTCATCAGTCCCTTGACTCAGAAACTACTTAAACTAACCTAAGGACAACAGTGGCTGTGGAGCACTCTAAGGCGCCATCCTGAGAGGCAAGCGGCTGCTCCCGTTGGAGAGTCCATTCCTAAAAATTAAATGTTTGTAAATCTATCGGACCAAACTGCGTGGTCATCAGTCCGTAGCTTACAAACTACTTAATCCTAGATAAACTAACCTAAGGACAACACACACACCCATGCCCCAGGGAGGACTCGAATGTCGGCGGCCGCGGTGGTCGTGCGGTCTGCGGCACGCCATTCACGTTCTGCACGGCCACTACGCTCGGGGCTTCGAATCCCTCCTCGGGCATGGATATTTGTGCCGTCCTTAGTATTAGCTAGTTCACAAGTAGTTTGTAAGTTCAGGGACTGATGACCCCTCCCCTAACCCCCCCCCCCACCCCCCACCCCCCACCCCAGTTAAGGCCCTTAGCTCTACAAACATTTGAATAGTTGCAATTAAATCTTTAGAAACATGTAAGTCACATGTTGATGTGTCATTTTACAATAAAAGGTAGCGAGGAATACCAGCATATCACACAGTATATACCATAACATAAAACAAAACTCACGTTTTTCTGGTATCCAAGCACATCCGTTCATTTACCTCTACAACGGCGACTGAGCTAGTACTGCACACCGGGCGGTATTCCGTATCGCACTATATGAGCTATCTAACAGGGAGACCTCTCCCGTTCCAATCCTAACCTATTTTTATACACTCAAATGAGCAGTAGAGCGAACACAAGGAATAAGGTGCTGGTGTGGCAGACATTAATTCTCCGGTGATTCACGTCAAAAATTTTCCGATGTAATGATAGCCAGAGAAAAATAATTAATAGACTTTGAACGATAGATGGTAGTGGGTGCTGGACACACGACGCTTCCACCGTTGTCACTACGGACCACGCAGTGTCTTATGTGTACAGGTGGCAGTGTTAACAGCAAGCAACGCAGAAATAAATGTCTCAGCTGTGGCATAAGTACCGCATGTGCCTTTGAACTATAGAACACTCACGAGTCAAAATGCCGTCAAGAACACGTTCGTATTAATTATCTAGATTCGTTGCTGTTTCGTAGATCAGGCATTCGTAGCTACAGCGTAAAGTTTCTTTATACATATTAACAGAAACTACTTCATAATCTTTATTCCCACAATTTTTTACGACTGTCGCTGTAACAGGACACTGAATTTCACAAAAATATCGCGTATCAGTCCGTGGATCATGGATGAGGATGTTCCTACTCCTGGAATTTTAACACTCAAGGATTGGGGAGGGGGGGGGGGTCAGGCATTTCCTCAACGATTCTGTCTTTCAGTTTATACTGTAGAATGTTAAGGCTGACAGAGTAGTTTGAGGGATGGTTTTCAAAGATTTTGTTCAAACCCTGCGAGAAGAAGGTTGACAAACCTTTCAAATTCCCAAAATATCCCGTCCGAGTTGGCGAATACGGTGGCGAAAACCTCTCACAGACAAATAGGTGTTATATAAGCTGCTTATTAGCGTCCAGTCTTTGAGCAGTGTGCTTAGCGTAGTGGACAAGTGCTTGGAAAGCCAAGTTGGAAGTCAAGGTTCGATTCCCCGGTACTGCTTACATTTTTGTTCATTTCATATTACCCCTCGCAATGTAAACCTTTTATTTATGAAATTTAAATTTACTTAAACGTTTCAGTGTGCCACGAACGTTGATGTCAAGAGGTGTCTCAATTAAAACACATTCAATCCCACAGCATCAGTTCAGTGCCACAATTCCCATCCATACACTTGGTATGCACAAAAATCAACAGTGAAAAGTTATTTACTTAAAAACTTGAATAAAGTATGCTTCGCACTGAAGCATATTTTGGATAAAATTTCTCGCTTAAAATACTTTGGTAAAGTTTGCATAGTGTGGCGATTTTCTTTGACGTTGAACACCCTAAGGAATGTAATATAACTTCGGCATATAAATACGTGCTACAAGTTTTGGAATATTATTTTCATTTAATACTTCATCGAATTATGAAAATTAGATGATGAAATAAGATATAGTAATTAATTAAATTAGTTATAACGAAACCAAATATATATACTTTGCATTGAAATTTTTATAATTGTTATTAAAGCTACAAGGGTTAATATAAGAAAAGTATTTTGGAAGGGACGGGATTTAAACCTGTGCTGTTTCATTCAAAAGCTAATCGTTTAGCTACTTCGCAACACCGAAAACACCGTCATCAGCAATGGTGAGCCTCAATATTAGCTGATATTGCTCCTATCTGTAGTTGGATCATTTGGCGTGAGTTTTCTCTTTTCCTATGGCCTACACAGGCGAGATATTGTAGGAATTGAAAAGATTCATATTCGTGTTCTTCTCGCCCAGATTGGTCCAAGTAGGTGAGACCCATCCAGCGAGACTGTGTTGAGACTTGCTACACGCAAACGTATAAGGGGATATTATTAGCCTTTGTCAAGACACTCGCATTCGGAGATTGTCGTTGTAGCTATTACACTCTTGGTATGCGCTTTTCAAGTTTTGAACACACAAAAAGGCAACGTTTTCCAGTATGCACTTATTTCAGCTAATAAATTGTGACTACTATATTGTTTGATATTTATAAATCCATACGATATGTGCCCTGAAACCAACGTTTATTTATCTGTCTGTGGAGAAACTTACGCTATAACTCACACGATCTGTTGCATTTTTCTGGTGGCAGTGTCAATCTGCTCAGAACATCTGACGCAAACAGACTATTTCGTTCATTCATTCAAAACTTCATCATATCAACTGGCTGAATGAAGAGTTAACACTTTTTGGTACTATATTCGCTACCAAAGTTGTTACTGAGCAGAAAAGTTGCGTATGTGAAAAATACGGATTGAAACTCGTGAAAATGAGTGAATAATTAAAAATAAAAGTGCTGCGGATGTCAGATCGATCCTAGGAACTCGTGTTACGCTTCTGCGCATTTATGCCGGCGCCACCCACACATACTATAGCATAGCAGTTTATCGAATCTCTACTACCTAATCATAAGTGGCAGGAAACTACGCACGCTTTTGACGAAAAACCGTGGTTTTGTATTCTGCACAGTAACTGAAACCCACCGGTGTGTAATGCTGTCCTACTACAGAATAAACGGCTGCGGCTTCTAAAACCAAGTAATTAGCTTTAGAATCTTTCACTCCTCTAATTGCTATGATGGAGAATCACCAAAAGTCGACTCTTGGGTTTGAGATTTTACAAATTATTCAATCTACTTGTTTTTGCTGTCTGATTTATCAAATTAATGCCTGCTTCTTTGACTAGATGACCGACTTCATTCTAAGGTGATTGTTCAGACGTCTACTTCCTGTATGATGTGGTTTGGCGGGTTTATATTTTTGATCAGTATGCGAAACATATCGTCCTCGATACTCGCCAGTGACCAACTCACACCAAAAGATCTCTTTGGGGAAGCCAAGTGGTGAACACCGAGCTCGCCAGTATTCGGAATTCTTGTTGTCGTACTACTGTCTGGATTGAAACAGGAATATATTAAACGACTACGGATTTGAATGTCACAGCGATCTAATATTCCTAATGTTGCTTGCACGAAAAACGTTGCTTTTGTGTCGTTATTGAAAGAAACGGAATAAAAATACAATTATGTGTTGGATATGATAGTTTAAAGAAATTCATTTGATGCAACACAATTCTCTGTTGCACATGTTTCATATAGTATTATCAATATATTTTCATGGTTACGGAATAATAATTTCCTCACAATGACTGCGATACAGATTGTTACTCAATTATCATGTAGTCAAATGTTCAAATGTCTGTATATCGGACCAAAACTGCGTGGTCATCAGCCCGTAGCTTACCAACTGCTTAAACCTAGGTAAACTACCCTAAGGACAAACACACACACCCATTCCCCAGGGAGGACTCTAACCTCCACGGCGAGCAACAGCGCGCTCCGCAGCGAGGCGCTTTAGACCGCTCGGCTACTCCACCGCGGCAATAAACATGCGTGTTTGTTATTGTTACGTGAGAAACATAATGAGCCATATTTCAAAATAGAAGAAAAATGCGAAAGACTCAGTAATCGAACTGTCGCTCGTTGATCAGTAGTTGGCCATTTGGCGAGATAAATAAGATGATCTTTATCATTTGTTTGCTTCTCTGCACATTCATTTGACATAATCGTATCTGGTATTATAATAGCCCAATATGTTGTCGAATGCTTAATATTAGGCATTTCAATAAGACAAGGAGTATGGAAAAATAAGAAACATCTGAGGAGAACTGTAATTTGTGGTGACACAGCTGGCTTATGTTTGTTAAATTTGTGCTGATATCTTAGTTTCAACATCAACCGAAAGAGAACCAGTGGAAATGACACGATACCTTCACTCTCGGAAATACCATCAGTGATCTGCTGCGCCAAACGGTTGTCGTCTTTATTGCGCAACTGAGGCGGTGGGCGGAAATCGTCAGCGATACTCGGAACATGATGCACCATGATGTAACACTTAGCTTCGTAACAAAGTCCATTCATGTAATTGAATTAATTCTATGATATACATGCAATTTTTCCATTTGTATGTGTCAGTAACGTCCGAAAATATTCACGGACTGCAGCATCTCAATTCTTATTGCTGTTTTTGTACATTGAAACTATAAGAATAGAAATGTGGAAAGGAATTTGTCGGTCGCGAACAGCTTAAAACGCTATTGCTAATACGCAAAGCAGTTTCTCAAATCAGTTTTCGAAGTCGCCTTCACGTCGCATAGAAAGCACACGTGTTGTTACAACTGGCTGCGATACTGGAAGATAACATTTTTCCTCTCAGATTTTGTGTCAGATGGGTAATAGACAGTATGTACGATCGTGTTGCCTAGCTGTTTATACTTCCCACCACGCAGCACTACTTTGCGGTTGTGTAAAGCGATTAGGCGAGGGGTCTTGGGAATTCTGTCACCGACTGTACCTGTTCCACTGCCGTTTACGTGAAGGAGCCACCCAGGTTTCTGAAGTTGGCAAACAATGTTCGACTGTGGACCTTTACACGCTCAACCACAGTTCACTTATTGTTTGCAAGCGCAGAAGCTGATCTGCTTTTGTTCTCAGTGTTATTTATTTATTGGTGTAACTTGCCTGTTCAGTGTTTTAGTACTCTGGGATTTTTACTAGACTACTGTTAGCAGCGTGATTTATTTCTTGTTTGTCCAGCACAATGCATAGATTTATGCATAAATATGTATGTTTAAGCGTTGGAGTGCAGTTGCCATGGTTGGATGATATATTTACATTGTGCTTGGGACAATGTCGATGTATATAAATGGAGAAGTGAAACGTTTGGCGGAACTGGATCAGCTGTTGTGGCTATAGTCCATTTACTGTCTGTATGTACCTAAACTGCTCCCATTTACTTGTTATTTTCCGGTATTGAGCTCTTGTATTTCGGGTCCACTGTTTGTTCATGTTTTGAATTATGTTATTCATTGTTGTGGGTGCTTCCGACCGGGTTATTGGTGTATATTGTGGGGGAGTTCTAATGCATTTGCTTATATAGTTTTGTTTGTCTAATGTCTGTTTTCTTGCCCAGGTCACGTTCGTTTAAAACACGCAGCCGTGTCGCTCTGATGACGTGACGGGGCCCATCCGTTATCGACGCTTCAGTGTTGCCCGCGTGGCCTGTACCGCCCAGTGCCGGCTGGCCAACTTCCGCCGACGGCCTCACTCTCCGTAAAGCTAAGTTACGAGGTTTGTTTCCGCTCCCTTAGAATTTATAGCTATCCTTCTGGTCGGATACACTGTGTTTCTCATATTTCATGTTGGAGGTTCTGTGATTTATCGAACCTCCCTACTGTTATAAAATTTTGGCCCAATTAATTTTATTCCAAGCTTCTTTGTTGTGCAAGCTTTCGTTGCTTACTGTGAGCCGTGGAGTGCCTCCCACTTTTATCCGGCGTATTGCCGACGCTACCAGCTGGGCGCCTTAGCTTGTTCCAGATTAGATGGCGCTACTTCTTACCAGGCATTGTCAATGAGTCTACTATTAAATTAAATTTCTTAGTGTTTGTATCACCACATTTTGAGTGTTGTCAGTGGCTCGGAAATTTTCATAGAAAATGAATATTCATCTTGTGGTTGTACGAAACTGAAATTCAATTTTGGTTAAAGATAATATTTGGGCCTATTATTCTACAAAATTTTGCCTCGATAATTAATAAACTGTTAATATTGTTTGTAATAAATTATGGTACACACAAACCTGCATTGAATGTGATTGGGTTCCCAATTCTGTATCCTTATCCATGGATAGTCACATATCACATTTTCTTTGTTATACTGGTATCATGCTTCATTGTTAATTTGTGTGCATCTACTACTTGGTAAGAGTCCATGAGCCGCCGTTGAGTAGCCGAGCGGTATAAGGCGCCTCGCTGCGAAGCGCGTGGTTGCTAGCCGTCGGTGGTTAGTCCTACCTGGGACGTGTGTGTGTGTGTGTGTGTGTTGTGTGTGTGTGCGTGTGTGTGTGTGTTGTCCTTAGGTTAGTTTTCCTTATTTTAAGTAGTCTATAAGCTACGGACTGATGACCATGCAGTTTCGTCCGATAGATGTGCAAACAAAACGAAACCAAAAAGACTCAATGACTGAAAGGCCGACTTACCTTCTGAATCTGGAAAAAGCTGTAGTAGTTAAAATAAGAGTAATGTGTGATTATAAAATAATGTATCACAGTCCAGTGACATATTTTGCCTCAAAATATATCACAGGTGTGAAACTGAAGGAGAGGCATGAATCAAAATTAGTGCCACGGCCGGGATTCGAACGCCGCATCTCCTGCTTATTAGGCAGGCGCTATGATTTGTGGTATAATGCCTGCACCGTAAAGAGGAGATCCCGGGTTCGCATCCCGGCCGTGGCACTAATTTTAATTCAATGCCTCACCTTCAGTTTCAAACGTGAATATGTTTGCTATAGCGATCCGCTCCCACCTTCTAAAACAATGAAATAAATAAACCAGCAACAACAGAAAGAAACCGTCAGTTAACCGCATATTTCATTTTCTAGGATAAAATGTTTTTATGACTACTGTTGTAAAGTGCAACCCAGATGTATATTTGTGTAAAATTGTCTTCAAACGACCGTCTGTCCATTAAATTAAGCCCGTAACTAGCACTGTACTGGAAAACCCTACACACACACACACACACACACACACACACACACACACACACACACACATATATATATATATATATATATATATATATATATATATATATATATATAACGAGTAGTGAATTCGAATTAGAGGCGCTGGTCTTTTCATTAAAGAGCTGGAAAAGCTTCAATACTACTTTGGGGCACACTGGTTAATCATTTCCTTTTAGTTTTCATCTGACTATAATAGTGTGTTCCGTACACCTTGGATGTTTGGATGTTTTAGGGGGACAAAACTACGGAGGTCATCAGTCTCGATATACTTTTTTTACGCTATTTGTAAGTAATATGGTTACAAAGGTAGCAACATATTGTACATTTGCAGCATGACAGGGTGAGACTGAGAACTTCACCTTGATGAAATGACTATTATTTCTGTTCACAAACACTCACGTATGGACTGTCAGATACGTTTCATTCACACGACGCGATAAATTCGTGTGTTTTAACTGCGTTATGATACAAATATCCATAATTATCAATTATATCATTGAATAGTGTCAGTGTTCAACTTATACATTGCAGAGTTAGTGATTAATTTTGCGGTTTCACGTATAGCTCAGGAGCAACCAGATGCTTGTTGGTCTCTTTTTAGATTTCGCTTGCCTCCGCAAATGCGTTTCCGGACTTTGTGAATTATACGCCTGCCTCTTCGTCCCACCTTCTCCGCACTCCCTTTGACGACAAAGTTCGTGGCCGGAGGCAGGCGTCACAAAAATTACACGGGAAACAACGGCAGCGTTCATTTGTCTGCTGCGTAGTCGACAGTATATTTTGAGGGGGGCTCAGTCTTCTGTTCTCAGTGTTCTGCAGTGTTTTGCAGTGCCGCATGTGAGGAGGAACGGATGCATTTTCTCATGTGCTTGTTTTCTTGGCACTGAAATACAACCCACTCATTATTATTATCAAAGGCACTTTCTGCAGCGCACAGGTTCGTGACGTGATGAAATGAAGTTCGGAACTAGCAGCTTTCTAACTTTTGAATACTAATCAATTCGTCTTTCATTTCATATTTTTAAGTACCTTTACGACAAGAGCGTATTCATTTGTCTAAAATATCACTTACTTTCAACAATGAATGCGCACTTGTATATCTGAAGCAACGTACACGGATGGGACTACAGCTCACAAATAATATACAAGAAATGTATTTGCAATGCCTTACTTTGGCATTAATTACGATGAGCTGTATACATATGTAACGATGTAACCAGTGTCATTGTCCTATATACTTACATGCATGTCTAGGAAACTGGACGCTCCAGTGACTACACTACCAATATAAAAGAAAGTTATGCGCAATAATGTGTGGACGATATTTGCATTGCTTACATCGACAGATACGGACACTATACATTGTACAATCTAGATTAACCAAAGATCGATACAAAATCCATGTTATGCGTCATTTAGATATCTCGCGTTAAATGCCACGAACAACCATAGTCTTTAGTAGTTATCCGTTCTTTAATTCAACGATCCCATTTCATTTATAATTTTAAGTATGTTTCTTACCTCTCGTCTGTTTTCTTCCTATTTTTAGGCATCTTTTTACATTGTACAAAGTGTATGGTTTAAGAGGTGTAAAATCCAGTTTTCAGTCTTCAGGAGACATCTATGAAGAAAAAAATTTTGTCTTAACGGCACTGAGATTCAATAACAGCTTTTACTTATTCTTTTTCTTTCTAATATACATGACGTTTAAATTCAATTGAACGTACGTCAGAATTTGCAATCGTCTTGGAGAGAGCATGAAAATGTCAATTTCTTTGTTTTAGAAATTTGGGAGAAATCTTCCGATATATTTAGCTTCTCGCTTACATTCAACATAAAGAATGCAGTGATAATATTAACTCGGTTTCGAACCAGTATACAACATCAGTTAGAAAATAAATTCAAATACGCTAAACTATAGGTAAATACAAATTCCTAAGCGTATATATTTTGGCTCAGAAGGCCTGATTACATGAGCATTGACAGCAGGCAGAGTGTTTGCCTTGGAGCTACGATTACTTCCAGATGCTTGTGAAATACCTATCGATGCTCTAAAGTAACCTGTAACATACTTCCTCAGACAGACTCCTTGCGTCTTAAGTTAGAAACGGTTTTCCACAGCAAATTTTCATACTCAAACGAATATGGGATGTAGGTGTTACATCATGTCTTTCTTCTGTAACGTGTTAGTGTACCAACTTGATCCATTATTTTGCATTTGTGTTATCTCGTAACTGTTGTTAATCTATAATACCCACATCCTGCGACTTTACTCGGTTTCCTTAACCAGAGTTATCACAGCTAAGACTACACCAAGTGTTCAAAATGTTCAAATGTTAGTAAATCTATCGAACCGAACTGTCCGTAGCTTACAAACTACTTAAAGTAAGGTTAACTAACCTAATGCCCCACGGAGGACTCGGACCTCCGAAGGCAAGCAACCCTGCGCTCCGCAGCGAGGCGCCTTAGACCGCTCGGCTACTCCACCGCAGCACACCAAGTGTGACTTTACGCTGTGAGAACCTACTTATTGGGCTATGTACGGTTCGGATTTACAAGTTTGGCCCGATGTTATCTTAGAGTCGAACCGTACATATGTTTTCGTGCCGTAGCAGCTACCTTAGCTGTGGTACTCCAGTTAAAAGCACTCTGTGTAGGCTGTAGCTTGCGAAACAAATAAGTATTACATTATAAAACTGGTTCACTAATAAAAAGGGTGTATTCTAATGTTTGAAAATGATGTACTCAAAGTCAGATATTTAGTTGAGTAAGATTTATTCAGTTCATTTCGTTCGTTATTGAATTATTAATCTTAACTTGAATAAAAAGGTTAAACAACTGCATCGTCTACAATAACATACTAGTAGCGCATTCCCCCAACTAAATAATCGTAACTTTGAGAGACACAAAAACTCTGTATATTTCTTGAGAACTCAACATGAAATTGTCAGCAGTTCAAATTAGTTGAAGTATCCCGCAAAGCATGTCTACAATCGTAAGTTCTTGTTTAAAATCATAAATTCGTATCACCTGCTCTTGTTCTCGCCAAATTTATAGCCCCGTGAAGCGATAGTTCACTGCGCAAATCTTAGCACTCCCCCGATCTCATCGCTCCTACCGTCCAGGAGAGTCCTTCTGCCAAGACCACACATGGAGTCCCCTTTTCTGAGTATTCCTTCGCTCACCTCATCTTGCTCAATCACTCAGTCCCCACCAGTTCTGTCCCTTGGCTGCTTCCTGATTGGCCGATCGTCATCCCCTTCAGAATAGTATACATCTTAACGTATGTCTTCGAGTAAAAACAGAGCATCTGAAACTACTTCCTTATTAATACAACATTATTTAAATACACTAAATATTAATGTTCAGTCCCCAGAGAAATATTAATTAGTATTAATTAGTATTATATAAAGTCTGAAGTCAATAAAGAGACAAACGTGCTTCCATGAGGTTCACCGCTCATGCCGTACAATATTTGCATTAATTACTGGAAATTGTACTGTAAATCAACACACTGAATTAACTATAATGCTGCTTGCAATGTCGATGTTACTGTGGAGATACAGGTTTATAACAGTTGAAAACTTTCATTAAATATATACCGGTATTACGCTTCCAAAATAATAGCTTATTGTCTCAAGCTATCATCTAAAACAGAGTTTTTGGAAATTGCATGACGTTTTCAAAAGTTCGTTATTTTAAGCCTAATTTTTCTAAATTTTGTATAGTGCTCATAAACATTTGTAATTTTTTAGACATTGACATATTAAATGTCGTAAATGTTGACGATGAATAATTTTATAGATTATATTACTTTATTCTGAACTGCTGGAGTGTCGAACTCGTCCTCCAGAACACATCCTTAAGAACCGCTCAGCTAAAGGCCATTATTAGTTTAGAGTTCCCAGATTCCCGCCGATTTCCCTCGACCAGCTGCTCGGTATATCCCACTACCTCTCTGGCTGAGCTGTTTGACAGCAGCACCAACGCGATCCTGTGCCGCAAGTCCTTTACCTTTCCGAACGATACTAATTGCCCGACTATACAGACATTACTTTCATATAGTCAAAATCAGCTTCTCGGTTTTTCTTGCAGCACATCAAAATCATTTACTAATATTGTCGTCTCTTATTACAGTTAGTTGGTGTTTTGCGGTTTTTCAGTATTTGTGAAATAATAGGCTTTGCTTTGCAATTTTTGAAGGCGATATTCATTATTTACAGATGTGCAGCTTTCAGAAGGATGTCGTTTCTTTTTTCCTTTTGTCGATTTTCATTTCTCTGTGCTTTGCATTCCTTCCTACCTCTCATTATCTCATAATTTCACATGAGACTAATAAGTATGCATCGTCTGTCACGGTTACTTCCGTAATTACGCCGTTACATCACGGTAGATGCACTTATAACCAACAAATATCTTCTCCCGTATCATTCTTTTCTCGATAAATGAATTCATGATGTTCTTAAGTGCAATTATGATACTTTCATAAGGCAGGTATTCTTGACTCTCAGTATTTAATCGGAGTTATTATTCTAAATAATACTTCAGTTTAACTTAATATTAGGACAGTATTATCCCATAAGTATTATTTAATTAGTTCTTCGCACCATGAAAAACATTCTAATTTTAACGAAGTGATGAAACGTGTGTTAATATTCAAACATTTGAAAGTGGAAGTCTGCCAGGTGTATCATCTCATCTGTCAAAGAAACAGACAATACTTACCACTCTTCTTAGTTTTGTTACCTATATTCACATTTATAGTTATTTGTTGTTATTTCATATAAAATCTAATCATCTAGCTACATTGATTACAGGAACCATAAATAAAAATTGAGTTCATTAGACAAAATGTTAATCACTTTTCGCTTTTAAGAACTGTAACTGTTATAACACAGCATCATCCCCTTTAATGTATTACAGTTATAACAGAGATACCTGCGGATATTTCTATACTGTATCTTGGAGGAAACAGCAGAAGTAATGGTTTCAAGCTTTCTTACGCTACGCACTGTAGTGAGCGCTATTAATACCAACGGTGTTCAAATGAAAAGGTACGAAACGTCACTGTGGGTATAATTGTAGTCTTCATTCAAAAGTAATCACCACAGGCCCGAATAAAGCTGTAACACTATTTAACGAGCCGAAGGATACCCTGTTACCAGAATTCCTGTGCCTGTTTATTTTTCCTGTCGCACCTATAGCACATATTTGTAGGCCTAACTTAACTCGCGCGAATCGTTGTAAACAGTGACTAAAAATTATTTCTAATTACCCATTGTTCTATTTTTCACTCGCTGCGTACAGTAGTTAGGATTTATAAAGTCTGTCAGACGTAAATTTCGTGATTATCAAAGGTGTGTATAGTAATCCGTGTTTATAGGCATAAATTTTGTTTTCGTGGGCGTGTTTTTAGGCTAATTTTTGTTTTCGTGAGCGAGTTTCATTATATCCAGTGCTCTTTCAGTTAATTATATTTGCGTGAACAGATTTTAGTGTCTCTTGGTGTAACTATTACGTTTTAGTCAGTACTTAATCAAGTTGCTACGATTTCTATTCTTACCATGGGTGAGAAGTGCGTGACATGCCGTAGGATCGTTAGTTCCGGGCTGTGGTGTGATGGTTGTAGTGGTTTCTTTCATTGGGGCTAATGTAGTGGCGTGGGAAATGGGGATATAAATGAGGCTCACCAGTGGTTTTGTAGGATCTGCAATAGAGATAGGAAAATAATGGAACAGGAGGGGAAAATTGCAGCTCTTCAAGCTGAATTAGATAAGGCAAGGGAGACCCTGAGCAGGTTAAAGAGGGAAAAGGGTGAACAGCGGTGGGAAGTGGCAACAGGTAAGAGGGGGAACAGTTTCAGACAGCGTTGTCCTTAATGTGAAAAATAGATTTGACCTGTTGCCTCAGTCTGGATCGGATGAGCCTCATGTAGCTGAAGCTGTAGAAAGGACACAACAGACTTTCAAGAAGGGCTTTAAAAATGTAGTGAAAACTGAGCAAAGAAAGAAAGTCTTGTTGTTAGGTAGTTCCCATGGTAGAGGTGTTGGCCAACTACTGCAGGAAGAGCTAGGACCAGGGTACCAGGTCACAAACTTTTTCAAACCATATGCGGGCCTGGGTCAGGTAACAGAGGATATAGGTTCTTTATGTAAGGATTTCACAATGGAGGATACCGTGCTTATAGTGGGTGGTCCGGGAAACAGCATTTACAGAAACTGTGAATATTCTCTAGAGTGTGACCTGGTGAAGATATCATCGGAAGCGAAGCATCCTAGTGTGGGATTTCTATCTGTCTTGAGTCGCCATGATCGGCCTCATTTGAACTCTTCTGTCAGGAGTGTAAACTTGGAGTTGGAACGGCTACTCATGTCAGATATGGGGTCCCATATTGGTTTGATTCCTGTGGATGATATCTGTAGGTGGGACTACACTAGGCATGGCCTTCACCTCAACAGGAAAGGGGAGGGAAAACTGTCTGGGTTGATTACAAGTAACTTACGGGGGGCACTGTCACAAATGATAAAATACCAGTGGTTACAGGTGTCAGAGGGATGTATTTTTTAGGATAGGGAGGGGGGAAAGAAAACCAGTTTTGAGAGAGTTTGTAAGACATCCTCAGTTTGGAAAAGCAGATAAACAGGAGATAGCTTTTAGCAAACAATGTTTAACACAAAGTACTCAGAAACTTCCAGTAAATCTTACTCAAGCCGTTAGTATGCAATATCAGTTATCTTTATTACTTCAAAATATTCCAGGACTCAGAAATAAACTTGATGAACTACTTATTTGTATTAATGAAATAGATTCATCTAACACAATTGACATAATTTGCCCCTCTGAACATCATGTGATCACTGGTATAGATATGTTAAACATTCCAGGATTTAATTTAGCTTTACGCTTCTGTAGAGTAGATATGGAGGGAGGAGGAGTTGCCACATTCATTAAAAACTGCTATAAATTCAAGAATATTGATATAAATAAATTCTGTCTAGAGCAGCATTTAGAAGCTTGTGCAACAGAAGTAGAATTCCATAACAGATGCTATATAATAGTAACTATTTACCGAGAACCTGCAGGAAATTATAATCTATTCCTAAATCATCTAGAAGCTCTATTGGGTTATTTAACAGGAAGAAATAAAGAAATCCTGATTGCTGGTGACTTTAATACAGATTTTCTTATGCAGTCCTCCAGAAAAGAATTATTGCAGTCAGTAACTTGGTCTTTCAACCTAACATATACCGTAAACTTTCCAACTAGGATAACTAAAACCTCTAGGACAGCAATTGATAATATTTTTATAGACAAATCAAAGGAACAAAATCATATCATAAAACCAAATAATGGCCTGTCAGATGACGATATGCAGCTCCTTGTTTTAGGTATAGATTCTTAACAGATTATGAAGACTGCAAAATGTACATACAGGAGAGTAGTCAACCCACCAAAATTTGAAAGTTTTAGAAAACTCCTCAGACATCAACTGGAAACATGTATATAGTGCTAATGGCATGAATGAAAAATATAACGTATTTATTAATAATGTTAGTATCATGTCTGAAAACTGTTTTCCTCTAAAAGTAACGTGAATTAAAACAGAAGTATAAAATAAAACCTTGGATTGCACAAGGAATAAAGATTTCATGTAAGACGAAAAGGAAAATGTATCTATCAGCCAAGAGTAGTTGCAATGATGATGGTTTAACTAAATATAAGGAATACTGTAAAATATTAAAAAAAATTATTCAGGTATCTAAACAAATGCACTATGAAAAGAAGATAGCAACATCAGGAAACAAAATAAAAACAATATGGGATATAGTGAAAGAGGAGACTGGTAGAACCAGAACGGAGCAAGAGCAGGTAGGATTAAGAGTAGCTGAGACATGTAACTGATGGGCATAGTGTGGCAAATCTATTTAACAAGTACTTTATATCTGTTACTGATAGTATGAGATTGTCTGGGTCAGTAAATAATGCCCTTGAATATTTGAAACTAGCATTTACAAATAACTTCACACACATGAATATGTCAGTCACTTCACCACAAGAAATAACTTCCATAATAAATTCTTTAAAAACAAAGAATTCCAGTGGTTACGATGGAATATCAACAAAGTTAATTAAAGCGAGTTCTTGTGAACTTAGCATAATCTTAAGTTATTTGTGTAACCAATCTATTATAACGGAAACATTTCCTGATTGGCTAAAATATGCAGATATTAAACCTCTCTTCAAGAAGGGAGATAAAGAGATACCATTAAAATACAGACCCATTTCAATTTTGCCAGCATTCTCAAAAATTATAGAAAAGGTAATGTACAAGCAGCTTCTCAACCACTTAACCAAAAATAGCATATTGTATAGAACACAGTTTGGATTTATGAAAGGTTCCGATATCGAGAAGGCTATTTATACTTATACTGAGAATATACTTAATTCGTTTGATAATAAATTGAAAGCAGCAGGTATTTTCTGTGATTTGTCAAAGGCATTTGATTGTGTGAACCATAACATCCTTTTAAGTAAATTATAATGCTATGGGGTCACTGGAAATGCTGCAAAATAGTTCAAGTCGTACCTCACTAACAGGAAACAAAGGATGTCAGTGCAAGTTACTAGTGAATTAAACCAACAGTCATCATCGGATTGGGAAGAAATTACATGTGGTGTCTCACAAGGATCCATCTTAGGGCCATTGCTTTTTCTTGTGTACATTAATGATCTCTCATCAGTTACACTACCAGAAGCAGAATTCGTTTTGTTTGCAGATGATACAAGTATTGCAATAAAAAGTACGTCAAGCATAGTGATAGAAAGATCTGCTAATGACATTTTCATAAACATTAATAAATGGTTTAAAGCCAACTCATTGTCATTAAACTTTGAAAAGACGCACTACATGCAGATCAGAACATGTAAGAGATTTCCTGACAGCATACGCATTAAGTATGAAAAAGAGCAGATAGAAGAGGTTGACAGTATTAAATTCCTGCGAATACAGCTTGATAGTAAATTTAGTTGGGAGGAGCACACCACAGAGCTGCAGAAACGACTCAACAAATCTTTATTTTCAATACGAGTGTTATCAGACATAAAGGACATAAAAATAACAAAGCTTGCATACTTTGCTTACTTTCATTCCCTAATGTCATATGGTATAACATTTTGGGGTAACTCTTCAAGTCAGTCAAAAGTCTTCAGAGTCCAAAAACGTGTAATACGTATTATTTGTGGAGTAAATTCACGGACGTCTTGTAGAAGCCTCTTCAAAGAACTGGGTATATTAACTACTGCCTCTCAGTATATTTATTCCTTAATGAAATTTGTCATAAATAATATATCCCTTTTCCCAACAAACAGCTCAGTTCATACATACAATACTAGAAATAAAAATGATCTACACAAGGATTTAAAAGCACTTACTTTAGTTCAAAAAGGGGTCCACTACTCAGGAACACACATTTTCAATAATTTACCATCAAGTATAAAAAATTTAGCTACAAATAAAGATCAGTTTAAGAGGAACCTAAAAGACTTTCTAGTGGCCAACTCCTTCTACTCCATTAGTGAATTTCTAAATTGTACCAAATGATGCATGCACTCATACTATATTAGTATTATTATATTATCACAAAAAACCTTAAAAAACCTTAAAAAATTATGTATCTGTATTTATATTATAAGTGTATGTATTTATATTATTAGTATTATTTGTTATTCAACTTGTAAATTTTGTTTCTCGACATGTTCCACATCCACGAGGATCCCCTCAATTTGGATCTACGGAACAAATAAATAATCTAATCTAATCTAATCTAGAAGGCGTTTAACCCCCTGACCGGGTGCGCTGAGCCACGGCGCCCGCCAATGCCACTGCGGCCGGCTCATCGCAAACGAATAGTTTGTATGTGCTAGTAGAAATGTCTCCCATCGTGCTAAGCTGCACCCCCCCCCAACCCTCCACCCCCTCCCAGCCCCTCCTGCCGGCCGTTTTCGCCTTATAAAAACACCTGCTCTCTGCTGGCCAAGGTCACTATGAGCCCAAACTTCACGGCTGTTTATGATCATTCCAAATCACAGTTTTATACAGGTAATGCATTGCCATCAATATCACCTGTCTACAGACGTAATGATACCAAAATTAATAAACGAAAACAGCATAAAAATTTTGTGTATAGGCAAGGTCACTGTTTGCGGTGCATTTAATCTATCTTCATAAATTTCTCCAAACATAATGATTGAGTGCTACTCGTTGGGCAGTACTGTCACAATACCCCCACTTGCGACATCAAAACAATGTTCATGATGTCTCAAGTAGCACCAGAACATACACGCATTTAAACAAACAAACGAATAATTAAAGATTAGCACATGTACACATAAAAGAAATCCTGAACCTAATTTCAATCATGTTTGTGAACCTACATTTACTGTGCCTGTTATAATTCATTGACTTGGTTCTGCAACATGAAGAATAAAATTTTATCCTTGATAAATCTTTTGCTGACAACAAAAATAACATAACATTATTAAAATTGAGCTGTTATCTCACTATCGTATATATTTCACTGCAGAAACACTTTCTAGGTTTTTCTCACCACCTTGTAACTGACTGCAGTAGAGTAACCAATGATGCAGCTCTGAAGCACAGCACATCGTTCCGTGTCCCTCGTTTTTATGAGCCAGCATGCTGATGCGGCCTTGTATAGTGGCGCTGGATCAAACACTCCCGGCCTCTAAGGTCACACAAATTTCACACAAAAAAGAAGAAAAAGAATCAATAAGCATAGTGGAAAATTATGGTCTGGATAGGAGGGACCGATAGGACGTGCATCCTATCCCCACTGTCATCCAGACTAAGTACAGCTGTCACTAAATTTCTGGATCATAGTTATATATATAGACTGGCCCACATGATAAAAAAACAAATTATTGATATGGCAGAGTACCTTCAAAACAACTTGTGCTATTCAAGGTCAGACTAACCCAAGTCACCATGACTGCATCTAGTTAACAATTATGAATGAGGTAGGCAAGAACATATGTGGCATAACGATTGGCTCTGATGACTTCATTAAACATGACTGGACTAGCATGAAAACATCATTACCATACTGTGCATTTCTAAATGAACAAAATTTTACTTAGACTGCCAAAACTCAGATTTTTAACCAAAAAATCCCTTATCAACATAATACCACTTTATTGCCAAGAAAATCATACCCCACATACATATAAATTCACTGTCTACATGTCTCCCACCCCCATGCACTAAAAATATTTATAACTGGTGTGTGACCAAATTTGCACCACCTCTTTCCCTTCATTAGCCTAATATGCTTTCCATAAGTACTTCCCACAATAAGATATCTAATGTTAATGTCTAACTTCAAAATTATTTATCACGAAGCATCTACATTTTTAAATAAAATATCACCAACCCCACTGATACTTAGGACTGACTGCTGTCTTATTCTTTTTATCACCTGACCACTCCTGTGTAAGTTCATGTACCTCATTGACCCTATCTTCTGAAGTGTTCACACCTAATTTCCTCAATTGTTCAAACTCTTTGTCCCCATTTATTAGATCTTTAAGAACATTATAATGTGTTTTTCCTCTCTCACATTGTCCACCTAATCTGTTTATATAATCATACTTATCCAGTATCCAATCATTTGGTGTCCATTTCCCTATCCAGTTTACCTTCCTTGCCCAGTCCTTTATTTTAAATTTATTCTCCTTAACCTGCTTCCAAAATTCATTTGCTGCAGGGAAATTTGTATTCACATTCACATCTATCCCAGAAGTACACATATCACCAATTTGTACTGGCTCAGACACATCCACATTCTCAACATCATTTGTGCTTGGTCCAGTGCCATCAACTCTTCTTACTAGACCACATTTATTTTCAATTAATTTAAACATGCATTTCCTATCATTCATATATTCACTTTCACTCACATTTTCAACAAAGTTTGTGCAAGGTCTAGTGACATCTACCTTTTGTACTGGACCACATTGATTTTCAATTAATTTAAAATTGTGTTTACTATCATTCATACATACACTCTTACAAACATACTGCACATGGGATTCTGACTCATCCAACATCAAAGCCAGACCAAAACTTTTGATACATTTTCCTTCAACATCCTTCCCACAATATACATTATTAAACACATTTCCCACGATATAATCCTCACTTCCGTGATTTTCTCTAAAATTTCTTCTCCCGTTAGCATTTCTTTTATCATGCTGCAAAAACCATCCTCCAAAAATTTCCTCACTACCCACAACTGCATCCATGTGACATATTCTTTCTTCTTTTCATTCCCTATCGCTATCCTCTCTGTAATTATTATTATTAGATCCCTTTCATCCCATCTCTTGGGCCTATTTCTTCTATAGTTCCTTGTCCCAAAGCGGACCTCATTTTGATCAAATCCTAGATTCCCAGATTTTGCCCCTGGTCCTCTTTTCTATTTTGATCGCCTTGTTTACTACCATTTTACTACACTAACCTCTGACCATTTTGATTATCATTTTTCTATGAATCCTTCTGATTTCTATGTTCCCAATTATTTCTCCCCTTACTACTCCTCCAATTTTCATTCAATTTTTTTTCTTTGTGGTGGCCTGCTGATTGTAACCCCAATTCCTATTGCCTCTATTTTCATTGTGCTCCCTCTGATAACTCATGTGCAGGGTTTTCCTATGTTTACGTTCCCTAGTCATTGCATGATCTATTTTTTCAATAAAATTTTAAAAAATTCAATTGAATCTGTAGGATAGTGAATGAGCTGCCATTTCAAGTCTTCTGACAACCTCCTACATAAAGTAGATATTTAAGTTACTGTTGCCAGTGCCTGGTCTAAGTGTACAAACTTCCATAATTCCTGCTGACAAAATTGCCTCAATGTCTGTTTACCCCCATTACAATTGCCAATTTAAGAATTATTTCTGTAGTCTTAGTCTCCAATATCTATTGAGAAAAGGTCTTTGAAAAGCCTCAAAAGTAACAAATTGCTCAGAACATTGATTTTCCCGTGTTTGTGCAGAGCCTTCTAACGATCTTTTGGTAATTTGAATTTTAAACTGATCAGACATACCAGTCATGAATTGATCTTTACAGGATGCCAAAACATCTACTGGATGTTATTTACTTTCCCCTAAGAATTTTAGTATTTGGCATCTGCCAACTTGCATTCACTGATGCATTGACATTTCTAAATTACTAATTCTAGTATTCATCTTTTCTATTTCGGTGGTTTTCAGTGTCACTACTTGTTCTATTTTCTTTCTTAAATCACACTCTGTATTCTCCAATCTGCCAGTCAAAAGAGGTTTCCTCATGACCTGCCAAAATCGTCCTATTTATCTCAGTCAAAGCTTGCCTAGTGCCCTCATTTCTGTGATCACATGTCTGCCTTCCTCCATCTATCTCGCCTGTTAGTTCAGTCTCAAGAGTACCAATTCTGGCATTCAAATCCCTATCCTTAGTCTCAAACCTTTCTGATACGTTTTCCAATTTTCTGTCAAGATCTGTGTTTATTTCATTATTTAAAGCAACCATTGAATTTTTTATTATCCCTATCTCCGATTCCAATATTCCCAGAAACTTCCCATTTCTGTTTTTAGAACTACTATAGCTTTTCCATATTTCCTGCAATAGCATTTCCCATAGTTCCCATCTCAAACTTAATCTCAGGCGTTAAATCTAATTTTAGATTTACTATTTGTTCCAACAATTGTGACAATATATTCTCCTGTGCTAAATCTCGGCCTCTATCTTATATTGCAGGAGTCCCTAGTATACTACCATCCCCCACTGAATCAAGGTAACTGGGTGATTTCATTATCTCTTTTTCCATGTTTTCGACACAGAGAACATAATTACAGAACAGAATTTGCGCCTGCTGCGTTACTTAACTTCTGGTGAAAGTTGCTGCACCCCAATGTCTCGGAAGATGTGCTGAGTAGTCCAACTGCCAGTCGGTGTCCGCTGGAGAAAATGTAGCTGAGGTGCAATGTCGCCACATGCCGTCTGTCGCCGTTGAACGGCCACCGCGCCGCTGCTGCCCAGTTAAATTTTGCCGCCCAGTTGGACTCTGCCTGCCGCCACAGAGTAACATACACAGAGGAGAAGACCCCCCTAAACCACTGTCCTATGCTCACCTCGTAGTTCTGTAAGATGTTAGCAGGTTTCTGGCGGTTCCCTGGCTTACCCTGCGTCTCGCATGTCAGAGGGTAGCGTGGAGGGGAGGCTGAGGGGTGAGCTCATGCCGCCTGCCACGAGGCCACGGCTGTGTCTGGCTTGCTGGCGTTTGAGAGGAGGTGGTGGTGGGGCCAGCCGCTATCTGCAGCCTGCTCTGGCCAGTTTAAAGAGCTGCTTCTGACTGCAGCGCCATCATGGGACATCTTAAGGAACTGCTGGAAACCGTTCCTCCCTGAACCCCTGAGCGTAGGACCGGGCCCTTAAGGAGGTTTCCCGTCTGTATATATTTGTCTGTGCTGCCGCTGGGTTTGCGCGCCGGTGACGTTGATTGAAGCACTGTTTAACTTTAATACTGTTCTATTTATAACTCTAGCTTCTCCGAGCGAGTCAGTCCAATGCGAACTATATCAGACGAGCCTCCAAATGCGGGGTTATTTTATGAGGGTTGTCTGTGGAGAATCTTATGTATACACTACCAAATTCACTGTACAATGCTCCGCTCTGTCTAGGGGATGATAAAAATTCGTCCACAGTCCCCACCTGCAGATGATTAATCCAAAACACAACTAAAATTGAGAAGAAAGGTGCTGTCACAACACTTTGTTTAAAATTAAGTAGTCTGTTAATCTATCGGATCAAAACACTGTTACCGGTAAAAGCACTGTACGCTGGCGGATCTAATATAGCTCGTGAAAATATTTTAATTAGCCTACCACCAGGCTACTGTTAATTGCATTAAAAAGTGAAAAAGGGTTCCATTAGTCGCGCCTGACGGCAAATGCTTTGTATATACTGTTTATTTGACAAATAACAAAAGCCTACAACAGATATCGAATGAATGAATGTTTATGATATTTCGGTTAACACTTCCTGATAAGATGCACTTTTACAATCAGTTAACAACGGAAATGTATTGAAGTCACAATGCCTAAATTTCACATGCTGCAATCTTCAAGTTTTTCGTAGCACACGGCGACTCGAGAAGAATTCTTGCAAGTTTAACAACACTCGAGAAATCTTTCTAAGTTCGACTGCACTTTTACAGTCTGAAAGCTTTTTTAGTCTCACTCTTCCGAAGGTCGCGGCACAGCATCGCTGTCGCGAATGCTAGCCAAACACAGACTGACTTTATACTAGCTGTCCACTGGAGAAACCCATATGTCACGAACTTCCCCACCACCAATCCTCTCCAACGTACAACGGTTTTACCAAGTATACTGTACATTTGATACAAATACATCTTTAAACACAAACATGGAATTAACCATCGTAATTAATATTTCACTTTATTGCATTTCTTCTATAGAGCGATTAAATACAAATTAATTATTTAAAGAAATAAAATATGCGTAAGTTGGTTTGATCAATTTGATTTTATAGTACAGTCTTTTCTAGTACGCCACCTGTGAACAAACACTGCCATGCTGGTCGTGTATCTGTCTTGTGCCTCATGTTATTAAGAAATTTATACAATCGTATTTGTAAATTAGGTTTTCCATTATCAGTATTATTTCACGTCGACTGTAAGCATATCAGGTGATGCACATTGTTGGGACCTTTTATGTGAGCCCTCGCACATTTCTGTATCGTGAATGCTTTACAAATTATGAATTTTTAACTAAACACTAAATTGCCGCATCTTCATTCTATTGAAACTTTTTATATGCACTTAATAGGATGGATGTCTTTGCGTTACTAGACGTGTCATATGAAACCCGTTCAGAAATTGTGTCGCACTTCTCTGTCTTAATGGTGTTTTATTTTTAAATTTAATTTTAGCAAAAACAATACACTGTCGCCTCGCTCGCTGGATTTCCTCTGACGTCACGACTTTTTCAGGCAAGCACTTAGCTCACGACCCCCCCCCCCCCCCAGCCAGTCGTTTCCGCCACACACACACACACACACACCTGCTCTCTGCTCATGGCTGTTTATGAATTTTTCAAATTACAGATTTATACTGATAATGCATTCCCGTCAATATCACGTGTCTACATATCAAATTCTACCAAAATTAAAAAAAGAAAGGTGTAATAATTTCGTATATTGGCAAGGTCAGCGTTTGCGGTGCATTTAATCTATCTTGATAAATTTCTCCAAATATAATGATTGAGTGTTACTGGTTGGGCGGTACTGTCACAATGCCCATCGACAGAGTTTGCAAGTTTCATGGCCAACAAATGGCACAGAAGTTGATGTATTCAATCTAACAATGAGTATAAACAGACTTCGTTTTCTCCTTCGGTGAGTCAGATTTGATGATGAACAACAAACATTCGAAAGACAGAAAACATAATTTGGCGGCACTAAGAACCCAACAAAACTGTTGGAAACATTCGTAGGGTTATACAGTTTCTGAATATGTTGCAGTAGATGAAAAACTAGAAGCATTCCTGGAAGATGAAGATTCCGATAGTACATACCAAATTAGCAATACAATTATGGAATAAAGATTTTTGCAGCAATGAATTGCAGAATATTTTACATGCTCATCATGGATGTGCGGCTGGCCGCAGTGGTCGAGCGGTCTGCGGCGTGCCAATCACGGTCTGCACAGCCGCTGCTGTCGGGGGTTCGAATCCTCCCTCGGCCAAGGATGTTTGTGCCGTCTTTAGTATAAGCAAGTTCATAAGTAGTTTGTAAGTTTATGGACTAATGACCCCACAGTTGAGTCCCTTAAGCTCTACAATTTGAACATGGATGTGCATGTTGAACAACAGCCTGAAGGCCCATACAGACAGGACAACTTGTTCAGAGACTTTGATGACATTCCTGAATACAGGTCGCAACATAACTTGTGACTTTTATTCTAAGAGTTACGAGGTAGCCAACGCATTGATAACACAGAAGACGACCATCGTTGGTACCCTAAGGACGGATAAGAGACAAGTCCTAAAGGACTTCACTAACACTGTAAACCGCCAAGAATGGACATCTGTGTTCGAGGTCAGGAAAATAAATTGCTCCTTAGTCTCTTATGTGACGAAAAAATAAAGCTGTTTTACTTCTCTCGACGATGTATTATTACGGAAATATTGATGACAATACAGAAATTAATATGAAACCAGAATTTATTACATTCTACAGTGTTACTAAATGTATAGTAGACGTGGTAGACGGAATGAGTGCAACAATGTAGTAATAAACAGGAGGAGATGGTCAAAGGCCCTGTTTGAGTGGCCGAGCGCTCTAAGGCGCCTTGTTGCGGAGAAAGCAGATGCTCACCATCGGAAGTTCGAGTCCTACCTCGTGTGTGTGTGTGTGTGTGTGTGTGTGTGTGTGTGTGTGTGTGTTGTCCTCATCAAAGGTTAGTATAATTTGGTTTCTACATCTACGTCTACATGCATACATTCTCCGCAATACACCGTGAGGTGCGTGGCGTAGAGTACACTGTACCACTACTAGGCATTTCTTTTTCCTATTCCACTCCCAAACAGAAAGAGGAAAAAAAAGAATGACTATATGCTTCCGTACGGGCACTAATTTCTCTTAGCTAGTCTTTGTGATCACTACGCAAAATATATATAGGCGGCAGGAAGATCGTACTACACTCAGCTTCAAATTCGGGTCCTCTAAATTTCCTCAACAAAAATTCACGAAAAGAACGTCGTATTTCCTCCAGCGATTCCCAATTGAGTTCCTGGAGTATTTCCGTAACACTCGCGCATTTGTCGAACCTACCAGTAACAAACCTAGCAGCTCGCCTCTGAGCTGCTTTCGTGTCTTACTTTGGATTGATCTGCTGCGGGTCCCAAGCACCTGAGAAATACTCAAGACGTGGTCGTACAAGCGTTTTATTCGCGATCTTCTTTACAGATGTAGTACATCCTCCCAAAATTCTCTCAATAAACCGAAATCGGCTGTCCGACCTACTCACAACTGTCTTTACAGGTTCGTTTCATTTCATATCGCTCTGCAATGTTACGCCTAGACATTTGAACGACGTGACTGCATCAAGAAGCTCACTACTACTGCTGTATTCGAACATTATGGTATTGTTTATCCTGCTCATGCGAATCACCTTACATTTTTCTACATTGAGAGCTAGCTGCCATTCTTCGTACCAACTAGAAATTTAAGTAGTTTGTAACCGTAGGGACTGATAAACGCAGCAGTTGAGTCCTTTAGATATATAAACATTTGAAAATTTGATTGCCATTGCCAGTGTAGCATCATGAACAAAGCTGCGATAAATGACAGTATTATTTGCAATTCAAATCATAAACAGCAAGTGATTAGAAAAGAATTTTTGAGTCAGCTTTCTTTTACGCTTCTCCATAATCATCCTTAGCGAAGAGCAATCTCAAAAAATTTTGTCTAGAAAAGTGACTAAAACAATTCAAAAGCTGAATAGTGATGATTTCTGAAGGAGAATCAACCACGACTTAACGAGGACGCAGTGTGACCTTCAAGAGTAAGAACAGAGAAAACAGATAATTATGTTAAAATTGCAAGAAATACATCTGCCTTGAAGATTCTGTTACTGTGGGTAAAGACTATATCGACAAAATTACTCACTGACAAGTGAGTGTATGCATTATTTTCGAAACAGCTAATTTGTATGTATATAAATTTTATGTAATCATTTCTGACCAAATTACAATTTTTTCCTCTTAAATATTTACATTACAGTGATTACAAGTGGGTGTTTTGCAGCAATCAGTCGTTATTTGTAAGAAATTACTTTATTTTACAAATTTAGATTTCGGCAAGTGACTTGCCTTTATCAATTGTAAAATAACAAGAAGTCACCATCTGTATAAATACATTACATGAAATATCAAATTGACAAATCAGAAAAGAGTCAACAAGATGTAGTTTACATACCATATTCATTTTCCATATTAGTATGTTATAAATGTGCATTATTTGATCATCATATATGGTATGTAGTACATTTTTATTGTTTTTAAAAATCGTAAAATAGTTCATACATAGCCAAAGTATATAGAGTAAATCTGTTAACTTTATACGTAGATTTCTGTTTATAGTTATGATCAAAATCAGTGTTTCAATCAATAAAGTTATTAATACTGAGAAAAACAGGCCTTCCCCTCACTCCGTTGATAAAGAGGGTGATGGAAAGTATTAACTCAAAGCTTTCTGAGGCGAATGCCATCATAACAAAAGCAGACAAAGGCGGCGACACTGGTAGTTCTTGAAAAATAGGTTAACATAGAAAAAACTTTAAAATTTCTTGCTGACTGTAAGGTGTAATAACTTGTTGGTCTAAAACAACCACATTTGGTTTTATTACACCTTATTTATAAATTATCATGCCGTTTTCGAATATTATATATTCATCTTCAGATATGGTATCTAGACATCTGAAGATGAATATATAATATTCGAAACCGGGAATGGTACTTTATAAATAATATACAATAAAACCTATTGTGGCTGGCTGCTGTTCTACACCAACTATTTCGCATAACGGCCACGGTCCCAAAAATGTCTGTATATGACAAAACTGCATGACAGTAAGTTAATCGATGGGCGTAGTAATCCTTTTTATGAAAGAGATAGAAAATGTTTAAAATTCATCAAAACGCATTAAAAATTGATAGAAGGGTCCGCTGCAGCTGTTAACTTGTAAAAAAAAAAAAAAAAAAAAAAAAAAAAAAAAAAAAAAAAAGACGACCGGTTTCGCGATTTAAAGTCGCTTCCTCGGATCAAATACCTCAATAAAAAAGAAACACCCGACCGTAAGCGACAAATCAAGAAAAAAACCTATCTGGATAAAGATGGAATACAATTATCCACTAAGAAGGATGGTACTTACGATTAAAACATAAAGCGAGGGGTTCTCAAATACAAACAACAACCATCCAGGGTGTCAACACTCATACATACAACATCATGGCGACAACCGCCCTCGTTGACCAAACCTAAAAAATAGGTGCGATAATTAAAATGCGGTGCGAAAACGCCATTGAAATACGGCATGGGAAGAACTAGATGTAAACCATCAACGATAAACCGACATACTGACCACGAGACAGAGCCAAGCAGCACGGGCAGCGGCGTGGCTGAAGCGCAGGAGAGCGTGGTGACAGACTGCACCGGGGGTCGCGCATGCGCAAGGTGCGTTTGGCGGACACAGTAATCACAGGAAAAACAACTCCTGGTACACAAGGTATATGAGCGGAACGTTCAAACTTAAGCTAGTGTAACACAGACGAAACATGATATTGCGTGAAATGAAACAGGGCGCTTCATGGAGCCAAAACCACTGAACAGGGGTCTATTGAAGGGCTAAAATATCTCATTGACAGAGGATTCAGAACTTTTTTAATTGGTAAATAATAAAAAAGGAATTCGGGGAAGGTAGAAGCATCTGTGAAACAGATGAGTGGGCTCGGTTATACAATGAGGTAGTCAACGTTTGCGAGAATGGATTTGTGTATGAGATGGAGATTGCTTTAAAACATGATATATCTCTAGTACTTCTAAAGTATTAAGGACATTTCCTTTTCGTTCCCTATGTAACTCTGATAGATTAGAGGAAATGCAAGTGACAAAGTGACCAGTTGCAGAAAAGTGGTTGGCAGGGTTAATACAGATGTTCGTTGAACATGACCTCGAATGTTCTACCCGACTGGCCCATATAATTATACAGACAATCATTACATGTGATTCTGTACACACCTGAGGACTTGAAACGATCTTATTTCATTTTCTCCATATGCCTGACTCTCTGGCCATTATTCCTGGGAATAAAATAAGCTGGTACAATGCCCCTGGTAGAAAGATGTTTGTCTGATCGACTTGAAATTCTTGCAACGTATGGGATTCTCTGATTACCTGTTTTACACTAGCTTACGTTTGAAGGTTCCGTTTCCAGTGGCTCGATCCATGGTCATCAAGGCTGCTGTTCGCTACATACCGAAGCGCATGTGAAACTAAGATATCAAGGAAGAGCAAGAAGTAACGGGCTACTCAACCATCGCGGTTGACTTCATGGAGAATCCTGGGAACCAAAACCAAATACCACTGTGCGTCTTTATTATTTCATATACAGAAGAACAATGCAAAATTGTGTACTTGAAGAGACTGTGTACTGGTTGTCACAGTCGAGAAACTGCACCGTAAACATGGCCAAACCATGTGCTATCGACTCCAGAGCCATGACAGTCAAACCTGCACCCTCTGTAAGAAGGAGCCAGCGATTTGATACCGCTGTTCATAAGAGCACCCCTCTAACTACAGAGGCTGTCCCTTCATGAAATCGGCCAGCAGGTGAATGGGCGGCTTCTCTCCTCTGGATGAGATTAGAATGTCGCCAAACAGGTCTACGCAACTGTCTCTCAGCAGGGTCTGTCACAGCTTCTCGTCCATGGAGAGAGGAGGTGCGCATTTAAGGGCCGACCTACTCGCGGCAGACGCAGTTCGCGTCTATAGAACGACGTCTTTGCCTCCAGCGGGCGGTGTCTTCCGCCACCCAACTGTTGGCAGAACTTGCAGAACTTGTGGACTGTGACTGCAGACTCAGACCGCAGCCCGCCGCAGGACTGGCTTTATACTTGGGAATATCCGAATTTACTACTTCACTGAAGCAGCTTACGACGACGCTAGTCATCCTACAACAACTTCCTGTCACCGCCATCCAGGGGACCATTAGAAGTACTGTGTATTACATCGACGCTCTTCCAGCCGCCCATCCTCAGGATTATATGACTGGACGATATCAAAATAACTATGTGGACTACCGATGGCATCCATTCGTATCTGTAGGAAATTCGACTTCAAGAGAGATGCACTTGAAACTAGCCTTGATAGCGATTATAGTATACTATGTCTGCCACCATCAAGACCCACTTAGGGTGAAAGTAGAGACTGCCATCTACCTCATGTGCTACATTCCTCACTTTGCAGCGCCCGGACCTGACCACACGAGCGAACCTACGACAATTTCGGTAGAAACAACACAAGGCATTTTGACATTTATAGTCGCTTACCACCAACCCCACTGTCTACTTAACGTTGAAGACGTAAACAAACTGCTACAGCTCTCGGACAAAGTGTTCATAGCAGGCAACTTCAACGCGAAACACGCTGTTTAGAAAAGCGTCACTACATATAGCGGCAGACAAATATACCAAGTGCCTAAGCGAGCAAACGAGCATGTTGTAGGCCACCTGGGCCCACGCAATATTATGTAGGTCGAGGAAAGCCAAACGTGCTGGATATTGCTATCAAAGTTCCATTAGTGAAATTGTAATGCACGGATTGCCATCCAACTACCTGTGATTTCCCCATCAGAATTACATGGGTGCAGGTCAGCAACAAACTGAACAGTACAAGAACGAATTGGGAACAGTTTCGGCAGTACGTCGTAGCACATCTGGACAATCTTCCACATGAAAATGACGACATGAATAATGCTGCCACGCGTCTTACCATTACAGATGCTGTCAGAAATACTACTCCTCCCCATAGAAAATTTGAACGAGCTGTTTCCTCATTTCCCCAGGACTTTCTGGATCTTAAAGGGAAACCAACCGACAGAACAAGGATTGGCGCCTCACTTGTGACCGCCAGGTTAAGTGCCGCGCATACTTTCTCCGCCGCAACTCAGGGCGTCCCTGCAGGTAGTGTAACTTGAGTATGACTTTGTTTCTTTCATACGACAAACTGTGGGAGAAGAAGTACAACACTTTATGGCATCCGGGACTGTTGAACCAAGCCACTACCATATTATTGCCATGGATGTCGGTCCTGTCCATCTTGAGGCTGCTACGCTCCTGCGTAAGAGGTAGATGATACATCAGTGCCTGTCTGTCCCGCCAGTCGCACCCGACGTGAAGAATGGCTTCACCCGCCAAACGGAAGCTTCGGTACCGACCGACGCGGCCACAACCAAATCCTCCAGCAATTATGAAATCTCGCAGGAGGACAGATATCTGGAGGACAGGAAACAACACGCCATTGTGTTTTCACTGTGGGTTTCCTAGAAATGTACGATACTGTAGAGAGAGAAGACAAGTATTTGACAATTAGTATAGCGCAAGACGCCAACCATTGGAGGAGGCCCTTGAATGACAGTCAACTGCAGGCGATTACTGTCGGCCTATGGGACGAAGCCTGTCACCGTATCCTGGACGTCACCTTATAGAGATACCAGCTGCTCGCCTAGCCGCTGTGTTCAGGAAATCTAGGCGAAGTCTCCATCTACAGAGGAGACAGCTACAGATGTAAATCCATCACAGACGACAGCCGCTAAGATGTCGAGGAATCTCAGTGACGTCATCACTGAAGGCCAACCTGTCCGGGCACTAGTCGATTGAGGAGCTGCGTTGTCTATCGTCGATTGACTACCATCGCAAACTAAAGAAGATAATGTTCTGTGATACAAGAGCAACTATGCAGAAGGTCGCAAGGTACGTCAAGCTAGCAGGAACTTGTGTCGCATAAGTAACTATCAACAACAGGACGCAGCTGTTTGAATCTATCGTTTTAACAGAATGTAGCCATAACACCATCCTCGGATGGGACTTCCTTCACGCATCTCAGGCTGTAATTGACTGTGGAAGATCCGAGCTACAAATTGAGGAAGCAGTTCCACCGAGTACGTGTAACACGAACTCCCCTGGGAGGCTGTTTCCTGTCAAGAATGCTGAGATCCCGCCGTTAACAATGAGAAGCGATCCAGTTAAGAGTCAGGATGAAGTCCTTGTTAATCACAAAAAGATAACCAGTGTAACGAAGGAAATCTACACACAAGCGGCTAACCATTGTAGATGGTTGAGGAGAACATTGGATCACTAGTTTCCTCAAAAAATCGCAACTCATTCCCAAAGGAACTTGTATTCGGACAGCTGAACCAGTCCAGGATGGTGATCTCAATGTCATCGACAAAATCTCATTCTCTGCTGTTACTTGACAACGCTCTAAAGGCAACTACTATGGATTGAATATTGGGTACAGTCTGACACAGGAACGACAGCAGGTGGTAACCAGGCTGCACAAATTTTCAGGTGTATTCCGGGCCAGGCAGGAGAAGAGCCAAATGAAACGACACATGGCAAATGGAATCATCCAGCAATTAGTCAGCTTTCGTAAAGTGTCGCCAGCTGAAAGCGGATAAATCATGAAGAAATGGAGAATATGTTGCAGGATGACATTATTCAACCATAGGAGTGTCCCTGGTCGTCTCCAGCGGTCCTTGTGAAGAAGGATGGCACGTGGCGTTTCTGTGTCAACTATCGTCGGCTGAAAAAAAACACAAACAAAGATTTCTACAACTGCTGCGTGTTGCTGACACCTTAGACTACTTGAGATACATGAAGACAGTTTACTAGCAAAGCGAGGCTGACGAAGCTGACAGGGAGGAGACTGCTTTTATTACACCCGACGGCTTCTGTGACTGTAAAATCATGATGTTTGGACTATGTAATGCCCTTAACACATTCGAAAGCATATGCACAACTTGCTTCAACGTCTTAAATGGGCGACATGTTTTTGTTATCTATATGACATTGTGGTTTTCTCAATGACGTTTGCGGAACTGCGAAACCACCTGTCATCTGTGATTAAGTATGTTCAGACGGCAGGACTCCACAACCCAACGAAGTACCTCTTCGTTGCGAAAAGTTAAAAATCCTGGGGCACCTAGTGAACGGAGATTGTGTCCCTCCTGATGCAGCTAAGGTAAGGGCTGTCGCAGAATTTCCAACTGCTCAGCATATCCATCATGTGAGAAGTTTTCTCGGGCTGTACACATACTACCGTCGTTTCATATAAGGTTTCTGTAAAAAGGCAAGTCCAGTGGAAGATCTTCCGCGGGGGGACGCAAAGTTTTAATGGGATGAGCTTTCTGGGCACTTAAGAAGCTGTAATATCCGCACCAGTTTTAGCCTTATACCATGAGACTTCGGAAACCGAAATTCACACAGATGTTAGCGGTTATGGGATTGGTGCAGTGCTTGTAAAATTTCAGGAAGTTGCCTGTGAATGAAGAGTTCTTTTCAGAGTCTGAGATAAATTACAACCGGGAAGGAGTGTCTCTCCGTTATCTGGGCTATCAATACGTTCCGGCTGTATTAATTCGGTAAAACATTCACCGTCGTGACAGACGGCCATTTCGTATGTTGGCTGACCAATTTGAAGGATCCACGAGGTCGACTAGCAAGATGGGCACTAAGACTCCAAGAGTACAATGTCACTGTGGTATTCAAAACTATGTGCAAACCCAAGGACGCCAACTGCTTTCGTCCAGTCCATAAGCCGTACACAAGAACATGGATGCAATTTAAGCCCTCACTGAGTTAGGTGAAATTACAGCTGAACAGAGGGGAGATCCATCACTATCTCAAACCATAGAGGCCTTGAAAAAGGAGAGCCGACCAAAGGAGAGTTTCAACTGACAAATGGTACATTGTATAAGAGCTACTACGATCCACTTGGCCCCAAATGGCTCTTCTCCGGCCATCTATTCTCAAGTATTTTCATGATTCCTCAATATCCAGTCATCTGGTATTCATGAAGACTCTACACAGAAACAGACGCAGGTATTACTGGCAAGGTCTCTACTGATCTGTCAAGCACTATGTGAGTCCCTGTAAGCGGTACCAAAGACGTGTAAAGTGTTGTACTCTATTAACAACCAGCCTTCGAATTCCGGACTTGCAGTTTGAAAAATGACAATATCATGAAATTAAATATGATGCATTTAACAAAAATATTAGTTTACGAAAACATTATTCAAAGAATTTATTAAAAGACAGAAAAATGTCTTCAAAATATGCAAATATACATATTAACAACAAGAGTAGGCTAGCACAACTAGTTAAAAGTAAGAACGAAAAGTTTTGGGTTAAGTTACAGATTAGGGATTTTTATAGAATCAATAGTTTTTTGTTAATAGGAACAGAGGAATGTAAAAGTATTTTGAAAAGTGAATTAATTGAAAGACGGTTTCAAAGCCTACTATGGAAAGGTCAATAATTACTTGAAACATATACAATTCAGGCTGGATAATAAGTTTAGGGCCTTATGTGCAACAAGCAATGATGTAGATCTGATATATGATAGAGATGAAGTTACATGTGAAGATTTCCTGTGCCATATCCCACACACCACCAATCCTCCCTCCAACCCCAGTAATCAGTCACGATGCAAAACCCAGCATTTCCTATTCCAGTCGCATCACAGGCTTATCCTAGCCCATCAGAGATCAGGCCACCTGTGAAAGCAGCCATGTGATATACCACCTCTACTGCAATCATTGCACAGTGTTTTATAACAGTATGACGACAAACCAGATAACCATCAGGATGTATTGCCACCACCAAACAGTGGTAAAAAGCAAAATGGACCACCCTGTGGCACAGTGTGCAGCTTAGTACAGCACTCTGGATTTCAATGGCTGCTACACTACCTCAATCAAATCAATCCTCCGCGCCACCACCAGCTCTTCTGAAATGCTCAGATGGAAGTTGACCATTCAACAAGTTCTACATTCCCGCAACCACCCTGTCCTCAACCTAAGATACCTTCCCACCCTGCACCCTATGGCTAACATTCCCCCCCCCCCCTTCCTTCCCCACTCTTTATCCTGTATCTCATGTCTTCCTCGCGACTGTGTGTCACTACTTACAATATACTCTTAATTGCTTTTTATTTTGACATATTTTTCCTAACTTTGTTTTTTTCATTTTTCCTAACTTTAATTTTATCCTAACTGTATTTTTTATCAATTTTAATTTTTCTTTATTATTTATATCATTTCAACACCCCCCTCCTTCCCAACATTCCTCTACAATTGCAAGGAAATATGTTCTGTTAATTTTACCTGTGATTTTTTATAATGAAATGAAAATCATTTTATTTTGATTTTAAAATTTGTAAGTCAATAAGTTTTATATACTTTACGATTTCGTTTTTAGTTTGCATTTGACAATCCTGTCGTGAGAAGAGAAAGATTTCCAGTGAAGATATCAACCAAGTGTTCATAGGAACAAAGCTTATAATTACAGGAATGATGTAACGACCAGATGTAGAAATCCATTATATCAGACAGGATATCTCATTTTTATTATTTTTATTTTTATAATCACTTGCATTAGCATGGAGTCAGTACATTAATTTTGTGAAAATTTTTCTTTGCAGATGATAAAAGATTTCCCTATTGATACAGAGGTAGTTGAAAATGGTTACATAGCTCCACTGAAATTAGTTGTAGAAAATAAAGAAATGTTATAATTAATACAGCGACTGTGGCACATTAGTACATTGTTTAAATGTCTTTTAGAGAATCTATTGTTTTTTATTATTGAAACAATGGCCAGTGAAGTAGGAGTAAACAGTCCGGAAGTAGAGAATGAAGTAGAAGAAATAAGTGTAGGAAGTAGTATTAACATTTCTCCTGTGTTTTTTGATAATAGCGAGGATATTCAACTACCAGCTAGTGAAGAGTGTTCATCTTTACTGGGATTTGGTGATCGAAACAATACGAACATGTTGGAGCAGTTTGTTAACATGTAGGGAAGTCACTATAAAGACTTAGGAGAAAAATTTGAAAATCAGAGCTAAAAACACAAAGAAAGTATAGGTAATTTTGGGAGATAAATATGGATTGAATTTAAAGAAGATGGGAGAGAAGTTGGGAAGAAAATGTAGGGAAAAGCTGAAAGAAGATTTAAAGCATTAAAAACAAGAAATCAGTGATGTAAAATCATTAAAGAATACTACAACAAAAACTGTAAAGGTAGTATAACAAATTAAAGAACATTTTCAGAACTATATACAGAATTCAAAATGTTAACATTTACATATTATTAATAAAATAAGTGAAGTAGAACATGATGTAAGTATTTGATAGGAGGGGGTAGTGCAAACCACAAAAATTACTGAAAATGTAAACACTAGTGAATTAAAAAATGTTGAATAGGTAGATAAGAAAATAGGTTATGTGGATAATATGTTAGACGCTTTTGAAGTGTGATGGATGTAACTTGTAGCAAACTCGATTCGCAGATAATAGAAATGAAATTGTCTAAAGTACAAGAAGGAAAATTGTTGAATGTCGCTTTTTATGGTAGCATAAATTCTAATATAAAATCATATTCTGGTGATAGGAATGTAGATCTTTTGACTTTCTTTAACAGTGTAAAATTAACTTACTACCCAGTTTAAAAGTAAAATAACGTTTGCGAAACGTTATCTAGAAGGAGCAGCATTGTCATGGGCTAATAACAGACTTAAACCAAACATCACATTAGAAAATTTTGAATAATGTTTCATATCAAAGTTTTGGTCTAAGTTAGAGGAAACAAGGAAAAAATTGAATTTTCAGATGTTCCTATTTATAGGGAAGGGAATGTGAAAGTGTGAAGGAACTTGGTGAAAGGCACTTATTCGTGCAATTACAAGACGTTCACCAAGAACTTTAAAATGGAGCTAAGCTTATGGACCAGTTGAATCCATAGCAGTTCTTAAAACATGTTGATAAAACACTTCACTAACAAGGGAACGTCATCAACTCGACCGCATATTTTCTTGAGAAAAAAATACATGAGCTATATGTCAACCCCAGAAATCGATATAACGTGAAAATTTGGGCCATTATTCAGACACGACGCAGTTACGGCTTCCGCAAAGTACAGCATTTAAACATTCACGGCCGCTTAATGCCCGAACTTCTACTAATATTAGCAGGGTCTAGTAAGAGGTTTGTGCTCGCGATATCAATTAACCCACATGCTGTTGTGCGATACCTCAAGGAGCGGTTTGGAATGATGACTAATTTGCAATGAATACATGTCAAAGAATTAGAGCTCTTTATAGTTGTCACTGGTAAACATAATCATTTGCAATTGTTAGACGTGCAGTTATACACGGCTTTTCTTAAATGTTTCAACTGAATTGTAGATAACATAGACAACTGTGCTGATGAAGACGTGCTCGATGTAGAAGAAAATAGCGGCTTGACGTTCGGTACAGATTTACAAGAGGATGACGTCGAGCCGGCCGCAGTGGCCGAGCGGTCTGCGGTGCTCCAGTCACAGTCTGCACGGCCGCTACGGTCGGGAGTTCGAATCCCCCCTCGGGCATGGGTGTTTGTACCGTCTTTAGTATAAGCTAGTTCATAAATAGTTTGTAAGTTTAGGGACTGATGACCCCACAGTTAAGTCCCATAAGACTTACAAACATTTGTACATTTTGATGACGTTGACGATGACGACGCTGCCGTTTCACCACCGTCAAATTCGGCGAGCACTTTCATTGCTTCAACGGGGATTGGGCAAGGAATTGAAGTCGTCAGTGATAGTGAAAGCTGGTTTGATGATTTAAATCGTCGAATACCACTTTGCCCGTCTCCGTAACAGAGGAATATGTGCAACGAGTCATTGCGTTTTGGAAAAGTAGAAAGAAGAGTAATTTTCAAGTCCGTCAAGAGGAACTTTAAATTATTAAAACAGAAGAGGGATCTGTACGTTTGGACCAAATACGTCGAAAACAGTGGTACGCATCGTCAAAAGCTTGTAATCTGTTTCCATAAAGTTAATAATGCATTAAGCGATAAGTTGCCGATCCACGGCGTTAAAATACAGCAGTGGGACGTTCAAGCGGCAATGGAGGTGAGCCTAAAATTTTTCAAGGCATTTGCTGCGTGAGTTTACGATTTCAAGAAGATATATGGTATTGTGTCACGAAAAATAACTAATTTTACAACAACAAAGAAGTCATGTAACGAAGTCATGTAACATTAGTAATGTCTGTGAAAAATTCGTCGCCGACACCATAGCTGTTATTGAAGTGGTCGGTACTCGTAATGTTTACAATATGTATCAAAGTGGATTTAATTTAGAATTGATGACAGGTTAATTTCCTGCAAGAAAGAAGACAAAAGGTGTCGTCACAGTTGTGCAGTCCATCAATAATATGACTCATAGCTACATAATAATGTCAACGATATCTGCAGACGGGCAGTGGCATTAGACTTCTGTTCATTGTTTTAAAAGGGCTGACTAGATCGATTGTCGGACAAAATTTATTTTACGTGAACAATATTGTCGTAGTCGCCCCATCTTCTGGAAAAGTGAACAAGGAAAGCAGAAGTGTCGAGCAGAGGAATTAATAAAATCATCCGAGATAACATATAAGTTTTAATATTAGACTCGTTTTCTAGTTGTAATGGTTTGTCAGTGGATGAAGGACACGGAGTTGAAGACACCGCAGTTTCTATATTGACAATGCCACCCGGTGGCACAAGATACTCTCAGCCACTAGATGTATTTGGCTTCGGTGTGTTCAAGAGTTTTGCCCGGAAGTTTAACAACTCCGACCGACTTCTGGGTGTCAGTATGAACTTCGGTCAGCATAACACCATCCTGAAAACGCAGTTGCTTATTCACAGGCAGTTATGTGCATCAATGTTTAGGTCAGTGTTCCGGTACGCTCGGTATGGAGTGACCGGCCAGAAGACCGTAACACCCAGTGAAATACTGTTTCGACGCTGGTGGAGTGCTTTGTTCATTATGTCAAAGCGCGCGATTTCTAACGTGTAGATGATGTCGAAGGTCTCTTTGATTTGAACATTTTTAAACCGCGCTTCACAACTGCAGTGGAAACGGAGGAGACGGTTTTTCAATAAGCAGTGAAACGTAATTCAATTTTTTGTACCTTCGATGCACATCATTTTGTTATTTGTACAGCTGACACTATTGGAGTAAACTTGAAAGAGTTACAGAACATATGTTTCATTTTGTAATATTATTTCCTCCTCCACTTCCCTAGCTCTTTAAATTTCACATTTCGGGGGACTAGCTGTTGTCCCTTCATTGCACAGCACTTCGCGTTCGGGCATTAAGCGGCCGCAGTGAAGCGGGCCGAGTGAGGAACACCTGAGCGCGAATGTTTAAATGCTGTACTTTGCAGAGGCCGTAACTGCGTAGTATCTGAATAATAGCCAAAATTTTCACGTGACTGGTTTCAACTCATTTCTGAGTTATCTTCGGATCAGTATACGTGTTTGTCATTAGATCCGAAGATGATTAAAAAATGAGTTGAACCGGTCTTAACTGATAATTAATTTGCGGTCAATACAACAGAAATTGTGTCTACTTACTCAAAAAAATTTAGACTGCCTTTCAGGCAACATGTCAAAATTATTTATAGAATTCGTCGCTTTCGCCCTGTAGCCTTGTGGACTTCACACTTCAAGTTGTCAACAGCACTCTCAGCTTTCAGGAATTTCTTTAAGTTGACTGGAATTAAGGGTATCTTAGAAGTAATTAAGAAATGTTTTTAAATGTGGAGCACGAAGTGAGAGGTCTCTACCTATCGCTGTAGATATATTTATTAAATTAAGTTTTGTACAACTATGTGAATGCTGTATCATTATTCCGAATACAATTGGTAATAATGAAGTAACAGATTAAAACCTAATGCTTGATGGGGCGGTTTTCCTTGAACGTTACTATTTATGTACTCATATCTCATGAACTACGAGTCGTACTGTGATATAATTTCGAAGGTAAATTCAGCGGTATATGTGAACACTGCCTGTAAAATTCCCTCCTAGTACAATTTGTAGTGCAGAAATTACAAATTGTAACGTCATACCAAATACCGTAGTTGTATTCCATGAACTGACGAAAAGTCATAAGCGAGAAACTGTTTACCTTTCATCATTTTGCTGTGGCTTTCAGCGATAAAAAGTATAATAAAGGTTTGAAATTAAGTTTAAAGTTTGTTGAAAGTCGTCAGGCACTATAATTCCCATGCTGTTTTTTTTTTTTTTTTTTTTTTTTTTTTTTTTTTTTTTTTTTTTTTTTTTTTTTTTTATATAAAGTCTGGTCACATGATGCTGCAGTCTTTTGCGATTCCTGTTGTTTATGACACCAAATATACTGAAAGATGTATGTGATTGTTACTCCTACAGAAATTGTTACTTCATGGTAAGGAATATATGCACCAAATTTGGTTGAAATCGGTCCAGTGGTTCAGGGATAAATGTATAACATTGCCGCGTGATGTAGCAGTTTTTAGCTCTTCTCATTATTTATGTTGTTGTATCTCCTGTGTGTTGTACGAAATCCTTACACCGACGGCGACCGTGCTCTTGGGTTGAACGTCATGTGTGCGAAATTTCATTGAAATTGTTTCAAAACTGCCGATTTGTATGCAATACTTACCCACAAACACTTTATTTTATGTATACGGATGACCGATGTCGATAGATTATACTGGCATCATCTAACCTGTCATTCACATGTGGCACATGTCATAGACAGCATACTGTTAGAAAAAAAACCTTGACGAAGTTTTCTACATGATGCGGCGTAGCCGGCCGCGGTGGCCAAGGTGACTGAGGCGCTCCAGTCACGGTCAGCAGGGCCACTACGGTCGGGGGTTCGAATCCTCCCTCGGGCATGGATATTTGTGCCGTCCTAGTTCGTAAGTAGTTCATAAGTAGTTTGTAAGTTTAGGGACTGATGACCCCGTAGTTAAGTCCCATAAGCTTAACAAACATTTGATGATGCGGCGTACGTTAATGACAGATCCAATGACAGAATATTCACGCGAAATCGGGAAAAAATTAATTAGGGATTTTCGCTGTTTCACATAATACATCTATAGAGCGTCTCCTAAAATGAAATGAACTATTAAGGTAAACAAATGTGACGTACAGGATTATGTTGCTGTTTCAGTAAAAACACACTTTACATATTGTTTATATAGATTCTGACCTGTGGTTGTCAACAGAAATCAGTCACAAATCTAAAGTATCAAGTCATGTGCAAAACATTAGAATATTAGCAAATCGCTTTTATGCATATTTCGTATAGAGCAGAACCTTCAAAATAAGTAATTCCTGTTAAATTTGCTGTATACGCCACTTTTTTAGATTTACTGTTTTTTTATTGGATTTTGACGAGTTGTGGGGCCTTTATTACTTACCTACCAAAGGTGATTTGTTAGTATTGTGTGTATTTGGCATGAATTGTTGAAGCTGAGAACATTTGGTGTTGTTTGCTGTTAATGAATTGTACTTTAAAATCGTTTACATACATTTCCCCCTGCTTCTGTTTGTTAATAGCGACGCTTGACTTTGTGTTAGCACATTAACGTAATCCTGATGGAAAGACACGAAATCCGCCTTATTCCCTTGCCTGAATATTGGTGCTTATATAGCCAGCCTGGAGTCGTGCAACGCTGTATAGATGCTGAAGCAATGCCCTCAGACTGAAATTTTTATGTACTGTTATACTTCTATAAGGAATGCCGTCGTCAAGAATTTGTAAATTAGTGTTAAAGACGAAAAGATTTTTTTTTTCATATCGCGAGTTTATAAAACGTTATAACCGATTTACATTGTGGTAGGAATCATCTTCAGAGCACAATATGTCGTTACAAAGTAAAAGACGTCACATGACCTACAGACAAATTCGAAGACTCAGTGCCGGCCGCGGTGGCCGAGGAGACTAAGGCGCTCCAGTCACGGTCTGCACGGCCACTACGGTCGGGGGTTCGAATCCCCCCTCGGGCATGGATATTTGTGCCGTCCTAGTTCGTAAGTAGTTCATAAGTAGTTTGTAAGTTTAGGGACTGATAACCCCGTAGTTAAGTCCCATAGACTATACAAACATTTGAACATTTGAAGACTCAGTAGTTAAATGTACAAATGTTTGACAAGCTTATGGCACTTACCTGCGGGGTCATCAGTCTCTAAACATACCAACTTCTTATGAACTAACTTACACTAAAGGCGCCACAAGATTCCATGCCCGAGGTGGGATTCGAACCCCTGACGGGGAAGGCCTGGCGCATCGTAGCATAGCGCCTCAATGCGCTTGGCCACTCCGCCACGGCCAGTTGGTTGTTCCAAATGTTATCACAGATAATTTTAAACGAGCTATCCAAATTTGTTCATAACCGAAGGGTCGAATATATTTTCAAAGTGCGTTGGCAAAACTACTTTACAACAACCGTACACATCCATTCAAAATTGAGTAATCGCTCTTCAGTATTGCATCTTCCATGGCACTGCATAATGCCGCGGTGGAATCGCCGAGCGCTCTAACGCCTTGTTGCGGAGCGCTCAGTTGCCCCCCGTTGGAGGTTGGAGTACTCCTTCGCGCATGCGTGTTGTGTGTGTGTTGTATTCAACTTCATTTAAGTCGTTCGTGAGACTATGGACTGATTATCGCCACAGTTAAATCACATAGGTTTACAAACATTTGGACATTTGAATTTGAACCCCCCTTGATTTTATTAGCACCAGTGCTATGTTCTGATCCGCTATCTGGAGAGGATTGTCAGTTTGGTCTTAGTTACGATGGATCTCCATCTTCGTACATTAATTCACTGAATGGCTTGTTGATAAACGGCGTGTTGTTAGAGGAGGAAAGATAACACTGGGACGTCTAAGCAGAAGCGGCACCAAGTGCGCTGCGCCTGGCAGTCGGCAGAGGCCGCTGCCCGCTGGCCGCCAATTTCCTGCCCGCCTGGGCCTGCCGTCAACACTGCGGCGCAGGCCGCTCACGATTCCTCCGCTACCCCCTCACCCCACCACCCAGCTCTATCGTCCGTCCTCGGCCGCATCTCTCCTGACCCCTCGATTCGCTCTGTCGTCGCCTCGTCTCGCTCCGAAAGAAATACGTCCATCGGGCACAACAGGACGCCGCAAACGACATATTCCTTGGACAACGCAATTCTGCTGGAATACCTGTTTCCCTCTGACACTGCAAAGGAAAAAGGAACAGAGCAAAGGTTGGAAACGTAGGAAAAAAGGTCCTAGATGGTGATGACTCTCTGGCATTTCTGGCCGTTTTTCCTATATTATACGTAGACCTACACGTTTCTGGAACATACTAGAAAATACAATCGAAGTTATTTAAGGCCGTCCGCGGTGGCCGAGGGGACTGCGGCACGCCAGTCACGGTCTGCACGGCCACTACGATCGGGGATTTGAATCCCCACCCCCTTGGGCATGGATATTGGTGCCGTTCTTAGTATTAGCTAGTTCATAAATAGTTTGTAAGTTTAGGGACCGATGACCCCGTAGTTAAGTCCCATAAGTTCTACAAACATATGAACGTAACTTAAGCTTAGGTTAGCTATTAACCCCCACCCCCTTCCAGCTGTAATAAATACTGCGTGGTTTATTTTGGATATTGGTGGAGTATAATCTCACTCAAATTTATCGCAACTTACTCTCTTTCTATATTTAAAATTCTGTAAACTAAACTAATTGAATTCAATGAAGTCATCTGCGTGGTATAATAAACGCTTTTACAATTTTCAGTTTTACTAAAAAATGTAAACACTTCAGATAATGTAAATCTGAATATCTTTAGGTTCAGGGCCGCATTTACATAGCAATATTTATCTAAAATCATTACTTTAAGTAAAATTGCACAACAATAAATTAAGGAAATGAATTTATTTACTTTATTGATTTATTTTTGGTGACTGGTATTGCTGTAGTGTCCTAAAAGATATTTCCACACATCTGTAATCTCTTAGGGATGTTAAGATAAATTGACAACAATTAACATATTATTCTTAATAGTGACTGAGTTACCTCTGTGCTGTCTGTCGAAGTTGTTTAGAAAATAGTCGATTAGGAACTGAATAACAGATTTATTGTACTTTGAAGGCTCAAAGAGATTTGGGAAATTGTTAACTGATAACTTACACCTTTTCTTAATCTGTAATAGCATGTATCCCTTTGTCGGCATTTGTGCATTCTCCATTCTCTGACATGAAGTGTCACACTGCACGATATGAGATAAGTAATGTTGGATGACATGAAACCATGTCGTGTTATGCATGATGTTGTGGTGTCGCTATTCGCTACAAAGCTGACGATCTACGCTATGCCGCCGCGCCACTTTAAGAAGAGCCGGGTTCGCCCGTAGTCTCGGTACCTCTTTGCATGCTTCGTGTTGCGTGCATTAGAAAGAAGCGGGTTCGCCTACATATGCCGGTGCACCACAACAACGACGGAGAGTATGCAACAGTTCCACACAGTGCTACAGTTCCAGTCCAGGAGGCAACAGAAGGTTTATCTACGAGAGCCAGCGGTCCATACTAGTACAAGCCCAAACAGCTTAATACTTTAATATTGCATTGTATTTGTTAGGACGAAGATGTACCACCACAAGCACAGCAAAGTTAAGTTTGTATTTCATGGTATCAATTAAGTTCACGTGGACTTATCAATTATTTTAGTTAGAGACGTCCCAGCTCGTCACAATCCACCTAAAACATACCAGAGACACAAAAGAAGTACTGTATCGTCTAACTTTACACCACACACTCTTTAAGATTACAACAAATGGAATCCCATACTACATGGCACAACATGATATATATATATATATATAATGTCATACACCGTTAGATAATGTTTTATAATGTAACAAAACATGTGGTTTGTTACATTCAACAAATCGTTCCACAATATGATGCATGCCATATTATATGGGTTGTTTCCATGTGTCCAACATGACGTAGTATGGAACTTTCCTAGTAGTAAAATGTGTCGTCCAATGCATCATATATGCGAGATGCCCCCAGGGGGCCCACAGCTCTTTTGTGGGTACGTGTGTGGCGCGCACGGGTCCCCGAGCCATTGCGGCCTTCCTTCCTGTTTCCCGTGCCGCTTTTCCTCACCCTGGTTCCCTCCCCTCCCTAATCCTTCATCCCACCCTATCCTTCTGCAACCCTGTCTCTAGGTGTTCTCGTGATGACGGCCCGGCTACTTCCTCGGTACTGCTGGATTTTCAATTATGCCTTTGTTTGCCGTTTCCACCGATTTCGGCCCAGTTAGGTCCCCCTTGGGGTTTGAACTCCATCAAAATTTCACATTAAGTGTGAGCCATTTGGGAAATAACTCCCAACCTAGCCCCTACGGTGCGGATTCCTACCCTTTCCTTCCAAATTCCCTTCCTCGCCGTAGCTCCCTCCCCCGCTAGGTCACCAGCACTGTAGCCAGTCCGTGTGTGGGGCTGTTATGTACCCTAATGGTTGAGCTCCCTGAATTGCACAGGGATCACACTGCCGATGCCTGAGCTGTGACCTCCTCATGAACGCCAAGGAGTCGATGCTTGTCTCTGTGGTGCATCAGGACTCCCAGCAACGGTCATCCTGCCAGGTGGTGTTGCTGTGGCTGGGTGGCGCCATTGACTAGAGCCCATGTTTCGGAGTAGGTGGCATCGGGGCGGACATTCCGCAATGAAGAGGAAACAAACCTCTCAAAATCCTGGATCTCAAAGTGTGGGAAATTTAATTTCAACGCTGCACGATATGACCCCAAATCGTTTCCTTCCCTAACTCCATCATGGGGGGAATGTGGGCCCACAAAGCAGACTGAGTCATATTCACCACAATACTTAGTGTGTACCGGACAGGACGGGGAATCTTTCCAGGAAACTAAGCCTTCCTTCTTCGTCGAACACATCGAAGAAAGGTTTGGAGAAGTTGCCGGAATGTCGAAACTGCACGACGGTTCGGTCCTGATACAGGCGGAGACCCCTGCTCAGTCATGAAGCCCCTTAACGTGTGACCATTTAGGCGACATTCCCGTCTTAATAACGCCCCACAAATCCTTATATAAGGTACAGGCTGTCATATACCACAGAGACATTTTGCTGCAGGGAGGTGAGGAGTTAGCGACAATCTACGACGATGCGGAGTACACTTTGTCCGCCGCGTTTTTCGGGTACGAAAAGATAATAGAGTGGACACCGGCGCATTTGTTAAGACCTTTGAAAGTGACAATCTGACTGAAAAGGTCAAAGTCATGATGTATGGCTGTGACGTCCAGCCGTACACCCCCCTTCCAATGCGATGTTTCAAATGTCGGTGTTTCGGGCACATGGCCTCTCGTTGCAACGCTGCTGCAACTTGTCGGGACTGTGGCCGTCCCATACATCCGGACAATGCCTGTGCCCTCTTCCTTATTGTGTCAATTGCGGCGGTCACCACTCTACCTGTTTGCAGGATTGTCCCGCTCTACATAAAGAGCGGAAGATAGTCGAGTACAAGACTTTGGACCATCTAACATACTCAGAGGCTCAGAGTAAATACGAAAAGCTGCATCCAGTCTCTTCACTAACGTCATATGCCGCAGCTACAACGATGGCGCCACCACCACTGCTCTACCTACCTCTGTGGGCCTTCCAGACATCTGGGGGCACACCATCTACTGTGGGGTCTGTACTGCCCCCACATCGGGAGTGGTTACCCCCACTCCCCAGCCAGAAAAGGGTTCCTCTTCTGTAGTTGCTTCTTCTGAGAAGGGAATCTGTTTCCCCCTTCCAGCGATGTCACCCACCAGATCAGACACTAGCCAGCGGCTGAAGGACCCTCGGCCAGAAAGCCGTTTTGCCCCTCAGTCTTTCCACACTCCTCAAGCCCTGCCGGAGAAACCCCCCCTCCTCTGGTAGGCCCAAGGAACGATGGGAAGACAGAAAAGAAGGGAAAGACAGTAAAGCGCAAGGAGACACTGGCGGCATTGGTGCCCCCAGCCCTTGCACCTGGTGCGCCTGAGGATGAGGTCATCCTTCTCATGATGCCAGAAGATTTGGACTTTGCCGATCTCGGGAATGCCATGAACATGGAGGATCAGACTTCACAGCCAGAGACGAGTGCTCATGCCATCCCCCTTCCATCTTCGTTGTCTACATGTACCGTCAACCAGGAGGCGGTCTGATCATCCAGTGGAATTGTGGAGGTTTTTTCTGTCACTTGGCTGAACTGTGTCAGCTGTTGAGCTCCTTTCCAACTCTGTGTTGCTCTCCAGGAAACCTGGTTTCCTTTTGATCGGAACCCCACCATTCAGGGCTACCAGGGGTACTTCAATAACCGCACAGTCTACAATAGGGTGTCGGGTGGGGTATGTCTATATGTACATACCTCGGTCTACAGTTCCCCAGTGCCATTTCAAACCAGCCCTGGAGGCTTTCACTGTCAGGGTTCGAGCATCACAGGACATTACCATTTGTTCCCTCTATCTCCTTTCTGATGCAGGTGTGGCACCAGCCGACCTAGCAGCCCTGATCGCTCAACTTCCTTCGCCAATTCTTCTTTTAGGAGATTTAAACGCTCATCACCCCATGTGTGGGAGCAACAGGACTACAGGACCTGGTCGAGACTGCTTTTTAACCAGCTTGAACGTTGTATTCTTAATACAGGAGCTCCTACCCATTTTAGTGTGGCCCATGGCACCTTTTCCGCAATAGACCTTTCTGTGTGTAGTCCGGGCTTATGTCCACTCCTTAACTGGTGGGTCCATGGTGACCTTTGTGAAAGCGACCACTTTCCCATCTTCCTTTCGCTTCCTCACCACCAACGCCATGCATCTCTACCCACTGGTCCTTCCACAGGGCCGACTGGGCAGCATACACTTCAGCTGCAACACTGGATACCCCTCTCCCTGCTGATGTGACAATGGCAGTAGACCATATTATTTCTGTTTTCGTTTCTGCCGCTGAGTCTGCAATACCATCGTCTTCTGACGTATCCCGGCAAATACCAGTGCCCTGGTGGTCACCAGAGATAGCAGCAATAATTCGCAATCGCCGCAGAGCTTTGCAGCAGTATCGGCGACACCCCACCGTTGACCACCTGGTTGCCTTTAGACGTCTTCAGGCCCAGACGCGGCAGCTCATGCGGCAACTCAAGCAGGCATGCTGTGAAGAATACGTTTCCACAATTGCCCCCGTGTCTCTTCTACCCAGATTTGGACGAAGATTCGCCGTAAATCAGGTTACCACCCACCAGCAGGGGTCACGGGTCTCTCAATCTGTGGTACTATTCATACTGACCCGACCATCATTGCCGAGTATTTTGCAGCGCACTTTGCTCTCAATTCGGCATCCACTGCCTACTTTGAAAGAGCGGGCTGAGCCAAAGCTGTTGGTATTCCGCACAAACCTCCAGGAGCCGTACAGTGCGCCATTTACCAAGTGGGAATTTCAAAATACTCTTGCCAGTTGCCCCAATACATCTCCAGGACCGGACCGAATCCACTATGAAATGTTAAAACATCTCTCTGTAAACTCGCAACGCCATCTTTTGGATTTTTTCAATAGTCTCTGGATCGAGGGAGCATACCCGTCCCAATGGCAGCAGAGTATCGTTATCCTTCTGTTTATACCAGGTGCAGATCCATTGAACGTTGATGGTTACCGTCCCATAAGTCTCACAAACGATCTTTGTAAGCTTTTTGAACGTTTGGTGAGTCGGCGACTGCTGTAGGTTCCCGAGTATCGGGGTCTGCTCGCTCCACAACAAGGTGCTTTCTGGCAGGGTCGTTCTGCCATTGATAACCTCCTCTGTTTGGAGTCGCCGATCCGCACCGCTTTCGCCCGACGTCAACACCTCTTCGCCATCTTTTTCGACCTCCGTAAAGCTTATGATACGGCATGGCGTCATCACATCGTTGCCACGCTACATGGATGGGGTCTCTGTGGCTCCCTCCCACTTTTTATTGAGAAATTTTAAGTTTCGCGCCGCTTCAAAGTTCGCGTTGGCACCTCATTCAGTTCCCCCCATATCCAAGAGAATGGGGTACCACAAGGGTCCGTCCTCAGTGTACCCCTCTTCTTGGTGGCCATTAATGACCTAGTGGCTGCAGTGGGGCCATCAGTTTCCTGCTCTCTCTATGCGGACGACTTTTGCCTGTACTACTCTACCGCTAGTACTAGTGTAGCTGAACGACGACTGCAGGCAGCCATTAATCGGGCGCAGAACTGGGCTTCTGCCCATGGTTTTCAATTTTCCTATGGGAAAACTAGGGTGATTCACTTTTGTCGCCAATTGAGAGTACGTCCACATCTGGAGCTCTACCTAGATGGTGAGCTCCTTCAGGTTGTGGACAAACATTGTTTCCTGGGTCTCCTTCTTGACTCACGTTTGACATGGCTCCCTCACCTTCGCCAGCTGAAGCAACGGTGCTCAATACATCTGGACGTCCTTTGTTGCCTCAGCTATACTGTCTGGGGGGCAGCACGCCCTATCCTCCTCCAGCTGTATAACGCTCTGGTGCAGTCACGTCTGGACTACGGGAGCCAGGTCTATGGCTCATCCTCCCAATCAGTTCAGAGTTCTGGACCCAGCATCCAGCATCCGTCTGGTCACTGGAGCCTTTCGTACGAGCCCTGTCACGAGTCTTCTTGCAGAGGCTGGAGTCGCCCATTGCGATACCAGCGTCAACAACTACTCGCCCAGTATGCTGCCTCTCAGCATCCAAATAAGAGACTACTTTTCCCAGGGGAGGTCATTCGTTTGCCGCAGAGGCAATCCCAGTCAGGACTGCCGATAGCAGCATGGGTCCAATGGCTTCTTTCGACCCTTGACTCCTTCCCTCTTAATCCCCCTTTCCGCTCCACTTACTATGCTCCTCCCTGGACCATTCCTCGACCGCGCATTCGGTTGGATCTTTCCCGTGGGCCGAAGACCTCCATCTCTCCTCTGGTCCTACAGCAATAGTTTTATGCCCTGCTTCGTGAGTTCTGTAACTTCGCGGTCATTTATACAGACGGTTCTTTGGATGGCGACCACACTGGATATGCCTACATGCATGGTGCTTATATTGAGAAACGCTCTTTACCACTCGACAGCAGCATCGTCACTGCAGAACTGGTGGCTACATACCGCGCCCTTAAACACATCCGAAGCTGCCCCGGGACCTGTTTCCTGATATTTAGCGACTCACTGAGTGGTTTGCAGGCCCTTGATCAGTTTACCCTCGTCATACATTGGTCAGGCCATGCACGAGTCGATACTGGCTCTTGATGACTCTGGTCGCTCTGTGACATTCATTTGCCATGTAGGCATTCCGGGAAAAGAGAGCTAGCTAATCAGGCTACCACTCGCTGCCCTCTGGCAATTGGCCTCCCGGAAGCTGACTTCCGCCCGCTGCATCGCAATAAAATGAGAGAACTGTGGAACGCGGAATCGTCTGCTCTGGACGTGCCCAATAAGCTGAGAACGATCAATGACACAACGTCTATCTGGAAGTCCTCGCTGATGGGGTCCCGTAGGGACTCCGTGGTCCTCTGCCGTCTCCGCATTGGTCACACCCGTCTGACGCATGGTCATCTCCTCTGTCGAGAAGACCCGCCCATGTGCGAATGTGGTGTTCCATTGAAAGTGGTCCATTTCCTACTCCACTGTGTCATTTTAGCTTTACTATGGCATTCTTTTAACCTCCCGGACACTCTCTCTCTCTGGTGCTCGGCGACGATGCCTCTGTGGCGAATATTGTTTTAACATTTCTTCGTGCAGGGGGGGGGATTTATCAGCTGCCATGATTCCTCCGGTTGGTCTTTTAGATCATTATCTATGTTCTAATTGACGCGTCCTTCGACTAAAGCTGTTCTTATGTAAGCTATGTGGTTGGATTTTCCACTTTTATACTTATGGTCGGTCAACCACATTCATTGGCTCCGTCATTTTATCTTATTTTTATCACCTATCTGTTACTGTGTGTGACGTCCTTTGTGTCGACTCTTGTTGACTGTCAATATTTGATTGATGGTGTGTTCTTTTATTCTGCGTAATTTTAAATCCAGCTCAGGCGCATTTATCGACGATTGTGTTTTTCTGCGTGTAGCCTAGCTATGTAATGGGGTACTGATGGCCATAGTAATCTAGTCCCCCTAAAATCCCCCATACCAATCAACTATATATGCGAGATCTGATACATTTCGCAATAGGACGTTACGTGAGAACTACATCATGAAGCTTCATAAGACATACACAGGATACAACATTATGTGTGATAAGTCACTCATTGCGATTTACGACATGGATATCGACAAAATGTGATAATCTCAAGAATTATTGATATAATATTTTCATGCTCTGCAGCAATTCAAGAAGCTAAGTTTCGTCTTTTTTCATCTTAAGCAGCACATATTCTCCACTTGCTGTGATGAGAGAGCAGCTTCTTTCACTCTAATTCTCTAGTTTTGTTCTACCACAATTGAGTATCTGTCATAAACAAGGGAATTATGAATAAGATCTTAATTTTTTTCAGGAATATATACGGAAATGCCAACTTCACGAATGTTTTACTATATTTGCTTAAACGTTCACTGCGGTTAACAAGAACACAGCGAAAACAGAATTAAGTGGTAAAATATTATCCGTTATCCACCATTGTTTGAACGTCCTATCATTATAAAAATCGACTTTACCGTTTATGTAGCTAACGGAACATTTTAACCGTTTCCTGATAGTTAAAAGGTAGAAGTGAGACACTTTAAAAAATCATAGGAACGTGTTTTTTTCATATATTTGGAATACTGCAGATAAAAACAGTTCCATTACCTAAACAAAAAAATCAAAAGAACTGTCATATCTGCCTTGGTGAAGTGGCCGAGCGTTCTAAGGCGTCTTGCTGAGTAGCGAGCGATTGCTCGCCGTTTGAGGTTCAAGTCCTGTGTGGTATGTTTGTCCTTCAGTTAGTTTAACTCAGTTTAAGAAGTATGTAAGCCTAGCGCCTGATAGTTAGCATAGTAAATCCCAATTGATTAACAAACATGTGTACTGGCACATTTAGCAAATGCAATTAATGGAGTCTTACAATTTGACTAGGAGGTAGCAAAACTACTTATGAACTAGCTAAGACTAAAGACGGCACAAATATCCATGCACGAGGGGGGATTCGAACCCCCGACCGTAGTGGCCGTGCTGACCGTGACTGGAGTGCCTCAGTCACCTCGGCCACCGCGGCCGGCACGGACGATTCCCGGTGAACTCTCATTACTCCATTACTCACCCTTTATATATATATATGATATGCTGCGTTTTACAAGTTCCTACTACTCTGCACTGTCGTGCATGTTGTGATTACCTTGATTTCACAGTGTATCTATTTATGAGGACTATAAATAACCTTATTTTTCTAGAAAAAGTACAATATTTAATTGACAGGGAGTAGCTCACGGTTTTAGTTTCCTCACAGGTGGATGTTCACTTGTTGTTCTTATTAATGTTAACTGATATATGCTTAAGCGAGAAACTGAGTAGTAATCAGTTTGTCTCATGAAAAGGTGCCAAAAGAATACCATTTCAATTTACACATAAAAGTTATTTACATCAGTTTCATCGCAAATATATTCTTATGAATGGAATAGTTGCTTGTAATACACGGATTGAAATAAAAATAGCATATAATCAACTTCACACACGACTTGATACACTATTTTTTACAGACGTTCTCTATTCAAGTATGTTGAAGTCTTCATACTCGAGATCACTATACCACAGGTTTGGCAAGCTTAACGATTGCAGTAGGGATAAAATTGGTTGGATTCCTTCTAACTGATGCAGAGATACAGTGCACATCGTTTCCTCTCCCAGTCTCATAGACGTTTCTTGAGAACTCGTGATATTGCTATTCTTAATTGTCTTCGTAGTCTGAAATGAAGACACTAATCAAGGCTAAATTTAAAATGCTATTTAGTTGCTGAATAAATATTGATCAAACAGAAGAAAGTGTCTTGGTTTGAATAAACGCACCACATAAAATTTTCATCTGTGCACTGAGGAAATGGACAAACAATCACTAGTTTATCCGCACGTAGGCTACTGTAAAATGGTGACTGGAACCACCATCAATGCAATGAACATCTGAAGATATGGCACAGATGTACAGTACCATTGCAATAGATAAGAACCAGAAAACCCGGCTCGAGGGTTAAGCCACGAGAAAAACTAACCACTATATAAATACACTGTTATAAAATTGATTTTAAGTAATCACTTACCATAAAGTTAAGATGAACCGCTGGAATGTAACGCTGTCAGAAAGCAAGCAAGTGGTGAAACAAGAGGAAAGAATTACGTAAGAAAGAAGGAGAGAACAATATCAGAGTGTATAAGGTTCGCAGAGGGAATGTAAGGCCGAGGCGGCGGCATTGTGGCCTTGTTTGTCCGCCCTGCGTCGCTCTCGGAGTCAGATATGGGTGTCGGTCGGTGTCGCTTTCAGGGTATTACCGGGAGCCGCCGGCCGCGGCGGTCGCTGCGGTTTTACGAGCGCCGCTCTCCGCTTTACGAGGCGGGGCGCCGGCCGGCCCGAGTAGTGAGCGCAATAACCGCCGCGGCAGCACCGGCGCCACCGGCGGACGCCACTGGAGGCGGCCGGGCCAGCAGCGCGCTGCACCACGCCGACTGCCGAGGACGAGTCTCCAGTTTGGTTAGCCAGAAGTCAAGAATGCGTAGCATTTGTTGCTTTCCGTAAGTACATATTACTCCCCAAGCCGCCATACAGTGCGTGGCTGAACGTACGTTGGACAACCAGCAGTCATTGGCCATTATGTTCTACTCCCAAAACAACAGGAAAACGACGTGCTGTAATGTTTCCTCCGAGGAGGGAGAGAAGAACTATTTCAATTAGTAGGATTCATTCTAAAATTACAAATGGAAGTGGTAGGATGGCGGTGGCATTCTTATTGGCTGTGGGCCTAGGATCCGGACTCCACTCAGGTTGGAGGAATGAATAAGGCAGCAGTTGGATGACACTCGCTGCGTGCACGCTGTCACTCGGTGATTTGCCACGGTTTATACAGGATAGGCGCGTTCCACGTTACTTGTAGCCGCAGGATCCGGCCAAATATGGTTTCCTCAGTAGCGATGGTTGCTTGTCCTCTCCGTACCCGGCTGTTTACTGCGGGCGCTGGCGCGGCGCGGTGGGACGTTTATGGCCTGGGACTCGAACCCTCGTCTTCTCTTATCTCCGTAGTAGTGCTGTCCGGTCACATGAGAGACGTATGGTGTGGTCGCCTCTCTTCTCCATACCACGTTGCTGGCGATGGCAGTTAGGGCCGTACTCTGCCCTCCAGACTTGAACCACGCCTTATGTTGAATTGGTACAGATCTGTATTGAACAGAACTGCACTACAGTATTGCGCTGCACTTTCCCCGGTATTTACTTGAATCGCTGCCCCTGTCGGAAATTCTCAGTTGGTTTGACAAACTGTACAAACCATGCCACATTGCTCTAGGTGGGCTAGGTGCCACTCGTTGGTAACGTTCCGGCATCTGAAAGTGAGCAGTGATGTACTTACCGTTGCTTCCTACTTGCAACAGTAAGCACTTAGCACACTATTTGAACTGGATAACACAAGACTTTTTAACATTTTACGTTATATACTTCATAATGTTGTCTGTGTTTCCATCGCCTTCCACTAACCCTACAGTAAGAATGCTAAATTCATTTACCTCATTGATGTGAAGTAAAAATATAATTTGCCAACAGGATAATCGTTCTCCATTCACTTCATACCCTCTGAATTTCCTGGGTAAGTTTCCTTGAAGAGCATCTCGACCTCTATATCGGGATAACTAGACGAGTTTCCGAAACATCTCCATTCGCAAGCTATCAAACGTAGCAATAACAAATATAACATTTTTACTACGCTACACCATCACGTACCTTAGTTCTAAACTTGTAATTACACCTCTAATGCATATTTACCAGCTCAGCTGTCTCCTACCCGTCGTTAATATTTCAATATAAAAAACCACGACTTTCTAAATGACATGCCGGCCGCGGTGCCCGGGGGGACTGAGGCGCTCAAGTCACGGTCTGCACGGCCACTACGGTCGGGGGTTCGAATCCCCCCTCGGGCATGCCGTCCTTAGGATAAGCTAGTTGATAAGTCGTTTGTAAGTTTAGGGACTGATGACCCCGTAGTTAAGTCCCATAAGCTATACAAACATTTGAACTAAATGACATCCATTAGTTGTTGCACATCATCATCTATGATTCATACGACAAGTTACACTGCGGCACAGAGTAATTGCACAAGAACGTAATAATTGTGGAAACAGTTCGTCTCTTACGACTTCATCACCTGTAACATTGGAAGGTTGCTTTAGCCTGCTCTCAGAATCTCTCACCTATGTTTGGAGCAACTTTCCGGGACACACCGTCGGCTTCTAGCGTAGATAAACTCAAGAGGGAAAATGTTGTACCCCGGGAACACACATTCTGATTTAATGCCGAGACGTGTAACCAGCAACGGCGTTAACACCCAGCACTGATCCAATCCTCCTCCGTATACGTCGGTACATACCGGGGGATCAAAAAGTCAGTATAAATTTGAAAACTTAATAAATAACTGAGTAATGTAGATAGAGAGGTAAAAATTGACCTACTTGGAATGACATGGGGTTTCATTAGAATAAAAAAATAAAAAAAATTTCCGGAAGATAGCGCTTCATCTAATTAGAAAAGCAATAATTAGCTTAACATATTAAGACAAATCAAAGATTATGATCTTTACAGGAAATGCCCAATATGTTCACCATCATTCCTGTAGTCGAGGAATAATGTTGTGAACAGCACTGTAAAGCATTTCCGGAGTTATGGTGAGGCATTGGCGTCGGATTTGTCTTTCAGCATCCCTAGAGATGTCGGTCGATCACGATACACTTGGCGACTTCAGGTGACCCCAAAGCCAACCCCAAAGCCAATCGCACGGATTGAGGTCTGGGGACCTGGGAGGCCAATCATGGTGAAAGTGGTTACTGAGTAGACGATCATCACCAAACGACACGCGCAAGACACCTTTCAAGTGTCTAGCAATATGGGGTGGAGCGCCATCCTGCATAAAAGTCATACTTTCCAGCATGTGTTTATCAACCAGGCTGGGGATGGTGCGATTCTGTAACATATCGGCGTACCTCTCACCCGTTAAGCAGCAGTTAGAAAACAAGAATTACGCAGTTCCAACCCACATGGGGACTATCGTGCGCAATGGAGTTTCTACGACAGTTCTAGGATTTTCGGTGGCCCAAAATCTGCATTTTAGGGCGTTGACAGGCCCTCAGAGCGTGAAATGAGCTTAGTCGATCCACAACACGTTACTTAACCAATCGTCATCTTCCGCCATCTTTGAAACGCCCACACCGCATTTGCCCTCCGCTTTACTAAATCGCCAGGGAACAGTTAATGATGCCGAAGGATTTTGTAAGGATAGCATCGGAGAGTACGACTAAGTGCCAACTAAATAGTAGTGTATGGAATCCCGGTGCGACGCGCGTCTGCACGAGCGCTGACTTCCCCGTGCATAGACGAACCCGCTAAAGTCTCCAATTCTCCCTCAACTGTTTCAACAGCATTAAGCCACTGCGGGGCCTATCGTCTAAACATCCCGTGGCTTCTAGCTTCGAAATGAAACTCCCCACAGCTGCATTTGTCAATGAACCTTTACCCGTTAAAAATCCCTTCCTATGGCGATAGGATCATAATGCTGAACTAGCACATTCCCCATTCTGATAATACAGCTTCACTAAAAGCGCCATTTCAGATCACTTCAACATGCTGCGACTTCTGGTGCATCTGATTCTCTCTCTCATTACAGCTATTTTTATACACCATTTCCATGCGCAGTCACTGACATTTTCCTTTACAGAGCCATCTGTCGGACATTTATTGAACTTTTTGTTCCTAATAAAACCCCATGTCATTCCAAGCATGTGTGTCAACTTTTACCTCTCTATCTACATTATTCCGTGATTCATTATGTTTTCAAATTTATACTGACTTTATGATCATCCGGTATTTTCAACCACGTATTATCTTGAAAGTAAATTTGGATGTGGTACCTCTCATGATAATGACGATAAGATTTGGGCGCTCAGCATCGTGCTCAGCATCAAGGTTTACAGCTCTCGGACGCAATTAATCAGACGGGTTTCAGAAAGTGCATTGCAACGCGTGTAGAAGACAGTAAAAATATTCACAGTAACAAACTTGAGATAAACCATCTATGAATGTGCGTGAAACAATGAAAGGAAAAAAAAAAAACAGTGTGGAGAATAATTTAAATTAACATGCCTGAGCGATCACAGACATACAACATTTCAACCACCCACTCTGCAACACACTAAAATATCCAGCATAAATGCTCAGGCCAGAGGCAATACATTGACAACGTTCGTATCGTCATGAGATAAGATGGAGAGTACATCTCCACCAATAATAGTTTCCGCCCTCTCAGAACGATATAAGGTGAACTCGGTTCAAATGTGGAGTACGGTGATTGGCACGCCACAGACCACATACAACCGGGGCGGGGGATATTGTCAGCGGCATCAAAAAGCATATGTTCGAAGGCGGTGCCCGATTCGAAGGAGTGCCATGATCCCTTCATGCTGCCTGATGATCAGCAGGAAGACAGCCAAAGTCAGTTGGTTTCACCAATCGCACCTTTCTTCCGTCACTGCCAAGCAGTACTCTTCCCACGACTGCACGTACATCCTCCTAAAGACGAGTGCCTCCTGAATAGGAACTGAACAATGTACCTCTTTGTGTTCTCCAAAACCTAGTTGGCAGCTTAAAAAAGACGGTTGGGTCTTCTCCTTAAAGCGTCGGGTTAGATGACAACGGCAGATATCGCTTAACTTTGACAGTAGAGTGAGGATTATCACCTCTTACCATACACAAACCCTATAGCAAATGGACACCCAGAAGGCATACAAAACCGCAACTGTAAATATTAATAAGGTCCACAGTGTTTCCAATTTATGGAAGCTGCAAGATCTATTGCATGTCGCTGACACCGATATAGTAATGCTCCAACAACTGTCTCATATGGACTTAGAGCAGATACCTCGAGTTAATGTTTTAACCAACAATATTCTTGGAGCAGAATTGGAGACTACCATACTGTTAAAGGATGGCAACCTCGTCAAGAAAGTGCAAAAACTATTGAATGACACATGGATAGCTGTTAATTTAACAAGATTTAGAAGGCCCAACCTGTTGACAAGTGTTTCTACAGACTTGGAGAGTCTGTCAACACAAATTCCGTGCCTACCGCTCACCCATCGATTGATGGGTCAAATGTGTGAAACCGCAGATAAGAAAAGCTTTAATGGTGTATTCTCGCGAGATAAACTGGTGGTTCAAAAGAACAATGGAATTTTATTTTCATTGTCAACGAGACATATTTTGATGCTGATCTTATAAATTTTTTTACGAATATTCAAAGAATTCAGACAAACATTTTATCTCTGAAGAGACAGAAACTGGAAGGTTTTAAAATACGTTCCAAAGCACCAAAGTAGAGGACGAAAAAACAGCCATGTATCTCATGTTACGTGAAAGAAGTCGGGGTTCCAGGAAAATACCGACAGAACTCAAAATCACCAACGTGATGACATTAAATAAACAAATTGGATTCAGAACATAATCCACGAATACTATATTCACAGCATCTCAAGTCGCTCCAAAAATATCAGGTAACTCTCACAGGAAGACTTATCCCTGCAGATGCGAGTTCACAAATTGCAGACGTCACAGATGGGGACTTGTAAGATGTTATTAGACAGAGCCCGAAAAAGAAATCCGCCGGTTGTGACGGACTACCAGTAGAACTGCATCAAGCATTCTGACCATAAATAAAGTCGAAATTCATATCTGTATGCAGTGAGTTAACCCAGATACCTTTGTACCCCCGAGTTTCGCCAGGGAATTGTTGCATTAATATCGAAGTACCGAAATAGTAACACACTTGTGAATTTGAAGCCAATAACCCTCCTGAAAAGAGATTAGAAAGTATCTGATCGTGTCTTGTGTCGACGGAGGAAGACAGTTATCCTCTTGATCAACGGACCCTGTCAAACAAGGGTCGGTAAAGAAAGGTCAATCTATCAGACACTTTCGAATTACAGAAAGGTAATGGCCATTCCTGCAGCTTCTTAATTAAAGCATTTGATGGGTGAATCATAAAGTCCTCTTTCATACAATGCGCGCATTGTGATTACCTACCCAGTTTATAGGAATAATACAGAATTTGTTGCACAACAGCACATCCAAAATTTTAATTAATGGTAAGTCCAGCAGCGAAGTCAAGGTCGAAAGTTCTGTAAGGCAAGGCGTCGTTCGCGATCGTCAATCGAACATTTGCTCGCTGAGGCGACATACCATTTATAAGGTCTAAACATAAAAGGTGAAATGATTGAATGCCTTGTATATGCAGATGATGATGGCTTCTTTGTTGTAAATAAACAAGAACTGGTGCCTGTTCTTGACATAATGCAAAAATACGTGGCAGCCCTTGGTGCCAAAGTGAAATGGAGAAAATCATGAGTAATGAATATCGGTCGACGACTCGAGAGACTTCACCATTCACGATTAACGGCACTTTGCAATATGAAAAGTGTTTAGGGATCGATTTTAGGAAATAGTTCCAGAGCATCATTGCCGTCAATTATAGAATTTTGCTCTGTCTTATAGCTTACGGAAGGTAAATAATATACAATGAGTTGAAATTGCCAATACATATAACCGAAGTAAATTATGTTGTAAAGGTGCTGCATTTCCCAAAAGCCATTACATAGAGGTTGTTGTCTATCCTTGGTCATTCTGTTAGCAGAAAAAATATTTAAAGTTACGTATGACACACTAACTGTACCACTATGGAACAGTTGGTTAGATCTCACAGACATGTATATGAAGACCCAAGCTTTCTATATGTGCAACACATACAAGCAGTGGAAAAACTCTCCACACAGAGTAACCGGTCACCTGATAAACACAAATGCGACATCAGATATTCGTCCTCCGATTGGTATTCACCATATCAAAAGGGACCTACACCATCTGCGGTACTGTTTACTGGTCAGTTATATTTGAAAAAGACTTGTGTCTAAAGAAATACAGCAGGTAAAAAACATTTATAAGACATTACCCGAAGCCAAGCCCAAGAAGAATTTCGAAGACATATATGTCAATCACAGCTTGGGCGTCATTTGAGACACACGTCATTTGCCTTCTGATGTGAGAGGATTCTGCCACAATTTAGTGAACAGAAAAATAGCAACTAACGCCAAGCTCCTTACAGTTAATTTAGGTGAATCTCCCTTGTGCATCACATGTAATATCCAGGATACGAAAAAGCGGAATTTGGAGGATTATCCGACATCTGGTGGCGAGTATCATCAGAACATCGCCAAATACCATCACACCAGCGGAGTTTCGACTCCAGATGTAATACTAAACCAGTAGGCTAAACGCAACGCAGTTAACTGGATAAATGTTCATACAGTTTACTGCTGCATCATCATTGCCAATGACCAAACCAAAGAAGATTTTTCATGTATCTAATGATACAATATTAAAGCCTGCAAAGTACTACCAACTATAGGAATAATTTCGCAAATTTTCTAAAACATACAATAATTAAAAATTACTTAAGAGCAGAAACGATTTGAAAATTTAGGAATAAGTTTCCAGGACGTATGAAACAGAAATGACAGATCTGACAATTTCTCCCCTAGGCATGAATTGGAGAGACAAGATAGGCTGGCATTAACTAGAAGTGACGTAATTCGAGAAGACTCGATGACGTCTTGTGCCTGTGGTAAACGTAAATAGATTTCTGCGAATTTTGTAACCTTACGTAAAAAGTAGATCGTGTATTAGCAGCAAATCATGCAGCGCTAAAGAATGCGGTTTTAGTTTCCTATAACTGTACGAAGGACAACTTCTTTTCTCCTTATTTCATAACATCAGAGTTCTTAAATAAGTTACCATCGCCTTACTACAACTAGAGTACAATGGCAAAACCAAAAACAACTAACTTAAATGAAGTGCTTCACATTAATTCTAGGAAATTAATTTCAACAAAAGGCCAATGAAGCCGACGCCGAAGAAGGCGTAGTTGGTGAGAGAGTGGATCGGTTGAAGGGTTGGTGAAGAGGACAGAAGGAAGTGGTTAGGCTGACTGTAGAAACGTCTAGTGGGCAGTGTGGTAGACTAGCACGTAGGGGCATGAGTTGCATTCCTAGTCGAATTGTAGATTTTATTCGTTTGGGGGCTCAGTGTAGTGTGGTCCTCATCATCATTTCATTGCCTGTGACACGAAAGTCGCCGAAGTAGAGTCAGCGAAGAAGACTACCTGCAGGCTGGTTGAACAAGCCTCAGATAGGGTCTAACTGCCATAAATGCCACACGGCTATCATCATCATCATTCACTGTTCAGTACATAGTTTAGAATCACAATATTTATTTTAGTTTCAGAGTATCAAATCCTTGAAATTAAGAAACAAATTCGCAAATAACACTCGGCAATGAACACCAGAAACAAAGTTCAGAATTAAGAATTTTGACTAACAATCAGTTTACAATATAGATAGTAGATGAATTATAAGTTACATTTGGCCAGAAATGCTGAATGTAGTATTCAGAAGCGTTAATCCAAAATTCATATTTAATTTCAGTGACAAGCGCCCCATAGGAAAAGTGACAATTAAGGACGATAAAACCTGGAGACCCATCGCCTTCTTTATCGGCTACGCGCCCAACAGCACGACGTTACAGGCGGCCAGCTCGGCAGGCGCCAGTTCCAGTAAACAACAATCAACATTCTCACACCGGAAGCGACAGAACGGAGGTCTGGATCCGACTGGGGCTCGACTAGGTCGATCCTGGGCGTGGTCAACGACAGCGCCCGCAGTAACCGCCAAAGGGAGTAAAGGAAGCCGATGTGAGGGCCGCGCGGGGCCACCGGCCGGAGGCATCGCCTGCCGCCGTCGCCGACCTCTGGTGTCGTCAGACGTCGCATTTTGTACCTCCCTATTTTATAGTAGGTAGTGACTAGCCTCGTGGGTACAGACCTTAGTGAGTCATTATGTTGTGACTCTGAGTTGAATGCACTTCGCCGTGAATAAATTGTTGTAAATTTGTATCCGCCGCTGTATAATAACTCAGAATAAAAAGGCAACTTACAGCCATAAAATCGGGGGACTCTCAGTAATGGGAAGGCTACAGATAGAGACTCTAATCTGGATTAATCAGCTTCACCGAAGAATAATTGGGTCATTTCGGATTTAAAAAAATACTATTATATACAGAGGTTGGAAACGCAAGAGTACATTATTACCCAAACAATAACAAGTGACACGAAAGATTATCGAGGCTTCACCCCTCGCAGCGTCCGTTGTAAACCGCGCCGCTCCACCTAAGCTTCGCGCCTTTGCACAGCGCCAGGCACGGCTGCCGCGGAGACGGAACTCAGACGAAACGGGCGGCCAGGTTTCTTCAGAGGCCTGGCCGTGTTTAAAACGGAACGGGAAGGCTCTGAAACAAGACACAGACATATCGATAAAACCATTCTTTGCTACCCGTACATCGAAACGTCTAAAAGTTAATTGCAAATGACACGTTGGCGTTGCAAAACTTGAAGAAAAAAATGAAGTCACGAAGAAATCAAGAACGCTGGACAGGATATTTTTGTGCTCTCATAACTCAGTTCTTAGCTATGGAAAATAATCACATTTAACACCCCACCCTGAGAATATAGCACTCTTGCTCAAACTGATGAGAGTTAAAGTTTAAAATGTACTTCTGTAAGACGAGTACAATCATCCGTTTACTAAACAATGAGTTAGGTGAAAGCTATGTATATAATTCCCTTGACATTAACAGTAGAATAAAATAATCTTTCATTCCATATCACACACAAATCGTTCAAACCTAAAGCATGCTGCCACAATGCTCTCTTCGCTCTCTTTAGGAAGTGCATAATTTTTCTTCGTACATAAATAAAGCACATTTCTCAGTTAATGTTATCTTCCCGGAAAACAAAATTTAGATAATTTGTGTGTGAAGCCTTATCCCATTTTGCTTAAACGAAAAATACACACTTTATATATTATATATTTCTTAGTCCACTGTCAATTTGTCGCTTCTAATTGTCAGGTGAAGCTGTCCTTTACTGCATTCAAAGTTGGTTGGAAAAACCCTTTTACTTACATCAGACATATTGTGTAGGAAGACAGATTGTTTGTGACTGCATTTATTCAAATACATATTTCTCTTTAGTTTTGCTGCTACAGTCTCTTATAAAAGCAATTAACTTTATTGCTAGATAACCATACACTACCCTCCTTTCTAGTCGTCACTCTTTCAATCGAATTTAGTTATACTGCTTGATCAGAAAACACTACATGCGTCGCAATCGAACTAAAATTTGGCCTCATTTTAATTTCCGATATATAACTAACCACACGTTGTCAATCAGATATCAAACTTTTACGTACAGTGATTGAAGTTAATCAGTCAGTCAGCTAATGGTCAGTCGTAATTCACACTAAAAAAGTTGACACGTTACGATCACATCCATTTTCAATTTAATCTATTTATTAACTTTTTTATATTACATACTTTTGAATCTGTTAAGACAGAGAGTATTTCTACATAATTGGCGATAATCTCTAACATTTTACAATAAAATCCTGATAATTTTAATCATAGTTTATACGCTTCCGACGGAATGCAATTTTCTGTATAAAAAGTTTAATCTATGAAAGCTGCTCTAATGTGGAGTCTTAAGTTGATAAGATAACAAATAGATACAAAGAAGTCAACGCCCAACAATTTTTTGGGAATGAAATATATCTACGTTCCTTGCTTTTGAGAAGTATACGGTGTTATATTTGTAACAGTATTAACATTTAAAGAGACTTGCCAAGATATCTCCAGTACTGAAATATAAGCAACATGTGCAACAGTTGTGCAGCATGCCGTCACTGTATCCTCCCAATCTACCGAGAACGTATGAATCATCGAACATTGAGTTACACAGATCATTCTGATATTCAGGAAAGGCAATTGGTTTTTCTATAATGGAAACGAATTTTGTATATGAGAACGAGATCTTATTAATAAGAATAATAATCGTTAAAATTGCATTATTCTGGCATTTCCCCTCCTGGCATCATCAGATCTTCTGAACGTGCAAAGCATAGTTCAGTAGCAACAATAAAATCTGGACCCATTAGGGGACGTCCCTTCTAGATACAGATTTTGTTACTGACACTAAAGTATGGTTTGCACGTTCAGAAGTTTTCACATCTTATGAGGGCAGCTGCCGAAACGGCGTAATAAATTTAGTTTCTGGGATGTAGAATGCATTCATTTTCATTGGAAAAAAAAAAAAAGACAGATCAGTACGACTGATCCGAAAAATTACAGGTTAATTCCATTTATATATACATGTGGCGTCTGTTCGGAAAGAACAGACGTCACATTCTGAACCAGCAGCTGTTATTATTTAATATTCATAGAATATATGACTTCAACTGCTATTGGGCAAAGCTGAAAATGTGTACCCAGCCGGGATTCGAACCCGGGTCTCCTGCTTTCTAGGCAGTTGCGCTGACCCCTACACCACTGGGGACACAGTGATCACCGCATCTGCAAGGACTACCCATGCACGCCTCCCGTCAGATACAAATTCCCAGCTTCGCCCTGCCCATAGTACTCAAACTACGGGAATTAGTTAAACTACGAGTTTGAGTACTATGGGCAGGGCGAAGCTGGGAATTTGTATCTGACGGGAGGCGTGCATGGGTAGTCCTTGCAGGTGCGGTGATCACTGTGTCCCCAGTGGTGTAGGGGTCAGCGCAACTGCCTAGAAAGCAGGAGACCCGGGTTCGAATCCCGGCTGGGTACACATTTTCAGCTTTGCCCAATAGCAGTTGAAGTCATATATTCTATGAATATTAAATAATAACAGCTGCTGGATCAGAATGTGACGTCTGTTCTTTCCGAACAGACGCCACATGTATATATATAATATGCCGGTGACGGGCAATGATCCTATCGTTAGTGGGGAGGGGTGGGCAAGTTTGAAGCCCTTACTCTTACGGGAATTAGTTAAACTACGAGTTTGAGTACTAATTCCCGTATTACGGGAATTAGTTAAACTACGAGTTTGAGTACTATGGGCAGGGCGAAGCTGGGAATTTGTATCTGACGGGAGGCGTGCATGGGTAGTCCTTGCAGGTGCGGTGATCACTGTGTCCCCAGTGGTGTAGGGGTCAGCGCAACTGCCTAGAAAGCAGTAGACCCGGGTTCGAATCCCGGCTGGGTACACATTTTCAGCTTTGCCCAATAGCAGTTGAAGTCATATATTCTATGAATATTAAATAATAACAGCTGCTGGATCAGAATGTGACGTCTGTTCTTTCCGAACAGACGCCACATGTATATATATAATATGCCGGTGACGGGCAATGATCCTATCGTTAGTGGGGAGGGGTGGGCAAGTTTGAAGCCCTTACTCTTACGGGAATTAGTTAAACTACGAGTTTGAGTACTATGGGCAGGGCGAAGCTGGGAATTTGTATCTGACGGGAGGCGTGCATGGGTAGTCCTTGCAGGTGCGGTGATCACTGTGTCCCCAGTGGTGTAGGGGTCAGCGCAACTGCCTAGAAAGCAGGAGACCCGGGTTCGAATCCCGGCTGGGTACATGTTTTCAGCTTTGCCCAATAGCAGTTGAAGTCATATGTTCTATGAATATTAATTACATTTCACTGACGGCGGTTTGTAGCAGGACCATTGTGAACTACATCGAAAAGAATGAGATATATCATATATTTGTATTATTGCCAAGTGTAGGTAGTTGATACATCGTAGACCCACAGTAAAACTACGGATTTGTTTTTCTTTGGTATGAATGTTGGGTCATTCCAGCTCAAATGTACCATAAAAAAGGCAAAATGCAACCCACCAACTCAGATTTTCACGAAAGTTGCTACACATGATGTGTTCATATTTATAAATGACAGCTTTAAAATTTCAGGTCTCTATATTAAGCCATTTCAGAATTAGAGCTACATAATTTTCAACCTATAATACAGGAAATCTGTATCTGCGGTTGTCGCGAATTCAGTAAGTACTTCTAATTTATTTAATTTATGCTAAAGTTGAAGTAGGAAATATTTCAAATTTTCCATACCTATGTACAACATTCAGCAGAATTCAAATATCATATCAGATTTGTTGTTAACACATTATGAATGGACATTTGAGTCTTGAAAGTAGAAATACCACTATTTTGAAATGTCCACAACTTAAATTAAAAATTCCTGTATACAGACTGTAATTACAGTGTCCCAATGTTCTTGTTGGTACCACTGGAAAGAGAAGAAAATTTCCTTTACAGGAGATTCAACAAATCTTTGATGAATTGACAACTACGCCTGTGATACAAGTAAACAACACAAGTTAACCCTCTAGTAGCCGTGAGGCACTAGTGTCTGGTTTCAAAGTTGGTGACACACTACGTATGATGATGACTAAATATTAGATTCTATGACAGCAGACTTAGTGGATACTTAATTTACTAAAATTGGCCGTGCGTATGCTGCAGTGCTCCTACCATGGGATTAAAAAAATTATCATTTTCCAATTTTCCTCGAGGACCATTATGCAACTTTCAAAATGGCAGCCATCATTCATCACTCACTGATTTATAGGACGAACGTTTGATTTAGAGAACAGGAATTCAGTAACGTGATGATTTAAGTGATGTGTGCAACCACCACAAAATAGAGTACTTGGATCGGTATGAAAAATATGCTCATGTGCATTGTTGTGCTCCATTTAAAAGACACACAAAGGCAATAAAGCATGATTTGCGAGTCATTTCACTTGATCTTGCTAAGCATTTTTGTGAAGTATTACATGTAAGGCCCACTGTCATTCCAGGGCAGAAGTGTATTCAACATGCCGCAAGCATCCCTTTAAAAGTGACATTTCAGATGCATATCAAAATGAGGCAAACAAAGAAAGCAGTGACGAAAATATCCATGAAGTGAAGAGTACATCTGATGAAGACTGTGTGGAAGTAGACGCAGCAGTAGTTACAGACGAATTGTATAATGTTAATACAAGGTTAACATGTAAAGATGACTCACCAGTGAAACTGTATTCTCTACCTTCACATCAAAAAGTAAGTTATGGGAAACGTAAAATGAAGGTAGCTTCACAAAATCTACAAAAGAAAGTGGCTCGTATGCTTCATGTTAGACAAAAAGAATTACGCAAAGATAGTAGTTCAGATTCTGCAATTGTAGCAACCAAACGCGAGGAAAAACAAAAGGCTAATGACTTGGACTGATTGATTTAATAAAAGAAAAATTACCAACTGTAAGCAGGCGAGAAACGATTCACATTCTTACATTTGCTCCTCCATTATTTGGGTGTATCACAAAGAATGGTACGTGAAGCTAGGGACATTTGCAAAAGAAAAGGAATCTGTTCACTGCCAGACCCAAAGCAAAGAAAAAACTTTATTACGAGTGAGGAATGATGTTAGAATTAAAAATATTTTTCATGAATAGAAACATTTAATACTTTGTAACTTAGAGGACTTGTATGCAACATTTAAACAAATTCATCCTAATATTAAATCAGGTTTCTGAAACTTTTGCCAGCTGCATACTAAATGGTCTGTGCTCGCTGGCTGATCAGAAACACATGCTGTTTGTGTGTGCACCACTCCCCAAAATATTGATTTGCTTTTACGTGGCCTAAATTTAAGTATGAAAGACGATGTAAACTCTGTCATAGACATAATTTTTGGATTAAAGGAAATGTTTAGAATTTGTGATAAATGCCCTCCTTCACAAATTTAACAAATTACTTTGAAACTAAATTTGAAGGGGATGATGAAATAAACTTCCAGCAATGGGTATCGGTTGACAGAACTCATGGATATGACCCTACCGTTTAATGAATTTATTGATTTGTTAGTAACTAAAATAGAAACTTTATTTCCACATAGTTATTTAGCAAAAAGTGAAGCTGCTTATTTGAAAGAGAGAAAAAATACTACAAATGAAAATGAGGTATTAGTATTACTGGATTTTACTGAAAATTATGGTTTTGTATTCAAAGATGCAGCAGAAAGCTACCACTGGACGCATGTGCCATGCACCATACATCCTGAAGTTATTAAAAAAATCCTGATAGTGAGGATCTATGTCATTTATCATTATGTTATATGTCTGAAGATTTAAGTCATGATGTTGGTTTTGTGTACAATATTCAGTCAAAAATTGTAGAGTCAATTAAATATCACTGTCTTAGAATTCATACAATAGAATATTTTACAGATGTGTGCAGTGTGCAGTACAAAAATTGCACAACTTTTTTAAAATTTGTATCGACATGACGTTGATTTTTGAATCGATGCCACATGGCCTTTTTTTGCTACAAGCCATGGAAAATCACCTTGTGATGGTAGTGGGGACAGTGTGAAACGGATGGTGACAAAGGCCGATGTACAAATACCACACAAAGATAAAATTTCTGATCCCAAAAAAATTTTCCAGTTTTGCAAAGAAAAATTTTCAGAAATCCATTTTCTTCTATTTAGAAGAAAAAGAATTAAGTTCAACAAGAAGTAATCTGCAACAGCGATTTACAAACTCGAAAACTGTGTCTGTCACCTGTATCAACCAACACTCTGGCTGCAAAAAGAGTTAGCAGTGACAATAGTTATGCCTTACAATGTAACTTTTCTGATGTGCAAATATATATTGCAGATTCCTTGAAAGTAAATTCATTTGTATGCTGTAAATATGATTCTAAATGGTATATTGGTATTCTTGAAATAATATATTCTCATCAGGCAGATGCCAGAATAAGGTCTTTGCATCCAGCAGGACCAACAGTATCTTTTTACTGATATTGATATTTATTGGATTCTATTTCAAAATATATTATGTACCCTAGAACAGCCAACAACTGTGACAGGCTGGCAACATCCAATCTCCATAGAGTACCCAAAATTTATTAACGAGAAGTGGAATAATTTATAGCTGAATTGTTTTTCAGAACACTTTGAAGCCTAAATTACATTTACACATGATCCATTGGTAAATTTGTATTTTTTTATATGTATGTGTGGGTATTACTTAAAATAAATATTTGTTTCTGGGTTTAAAAGTGGATTCATTTTCTAATGTGACCTAAATATAGTTTCTATTACTATTAGTGTACTAATTGTTAATTTACCAAAGATTTTTTAAGTTTTCTGTAAAGGAAAGTTTCTTCTCTTCCCAATAGTACCACCCAAAATATTCTGACACTGTAAGTACGGTCTGTATACAGGATTCTGTAATTTAAGTTGTAGACACTTCAAAAAAGAAATATTTATATTTTTAATGCTCAGATGTCTCTCCATAAATTGTTTACAACAAATCTAGACGATATTTTAATTCTGCAGAATGTTGTATATCAGTACGGAATAATTAGAATATTTTCTTCTTCAACTTAAGGAGAAATTAAATTAGAAGTACTTACTGAATTTGCAACAACCGTGGATACAATTTTCGTGTAATTTAGGCTGAAAATTAGGTGGCTCTAATTCTGAAATGGCTTAACATAGAGACCTGAAATTTTAAACCAGTCATTATATATGTAAACACATCATGTGTTCCAAATGTTACGGAAATCCGAGTCGGTGGGTAACATATCCTGGTTCAGTTGATATGGAATGAACCTGTTATGAGATTGAATCTTTTCGAAAACCAATTTCTGAGTGTATTCATTTTGAATTTCCAAAAGTGAATTCGCAACTTGCCTTACGGAAATTTATTACATTTTCCTCTTTTGTCCCTCTTGAGTGTGGCGGTAAGAGTGAACGCTCTTTAGGACTAATCAGAAGAGACCCACTTCCCAAGATCCAAGAAATAATAGATAAGCTTTTCCAGTACTGCTTGCAACTCGTGCACATTCTTCGGATTAGGCAAGTCTTTGATTGCTAGAAGATGTGACTGTAAGGGATGGATTCCTTGGGCATTAATCGCATAGCCTAGGTACTCTATTTCAGTCTGGAAAAACGAACATTTTGCTTTATTACAACGTAGACCTGCTGCAGTCAACACTTTGAAAAGACACTCCAGGTTTCTTCAACTGTGCGTCCCGAGACCACAATATCATCTAAATAGTTCGAGCAACGTGGTACAGAAACTGGCAGCGGTTCCAAAAAACGCTGAAAAATAGCGGGGGCGGAAGAACTACCAACAGGTAGGCGCTGAAATTGAAATGGTCCCATTGGAGTATTAATGACGAAAAACATTTTTGACTCGTCATCAAGCGGAATCTGTAAGTATGCCTCTGGTAAATCAATCTTAGAAAAGAAGCGAGACTGTCCTAATTTGTCCATTAGTTCCTGAGGTCGGGGTGGGGAATAAGTGTCAACAATTGTTTGACTGTACACTGTTGATTTGAAGTCCGTACAGAGACGACGTTTTCCTATCAGCTTTGTTAGAATCACTAAAGGCGAGGCCCACTGACTCGCAGAAACAGAAGAAATCGCCACACTATCCTGCTAACGTTTTAGTTCTTCAGCAACTTTATCACGAATTGCGATAGACACTGGTCTAGCGTTACTAAATTTTGGTCCAGTAGATTCTCTTAAAGTTACATGTGCAACGAAGTCTTTTTGCGCAACCTAGTTCCGGCGAAAACAAGTCACTATATTTTTCACACAATGCATTGATTCTGTCCTGAGGCACTGCTGACGAAATTTTAAGCACATCTCTTCGAATTGATGTGTCAAACAGGTCGAATGCATCTAGTCCGAAAATGTTCTGTGTAGATTTGGCCTGAAGAACTACAAAAGCTACTGTTTTTGTTACACCTTGAAAAAAGGCGGGCAGGCTACACGTTCCTAGCACGGGAATATTTTGTCCTGTGGACGCTGTGAGCACTTGTTGAGACGGCGACAGTATTGAAGAACCCAGAAGTTCATATGTGTCTTTATTCATTAATGTAACAGCGGAACCAGTGTAGAGCTGAAATTGCACAGTCTTATTTTCTTTCGAGAGACTCACAAAAAATTTTTGCTTGTGGTGCTCGACAGGTGCAACTGTCTGCTCCAGATTGTTTGCTGCACTTGCGCATGTGCGGGCTGCGCACGGAAGGAAGCGACATAGAATCGGCACATAGATTAATAACCCTGTCCCTAGATGGCACTACCGCCGGATCGGTTTCTGCACAAGCTTGCGAGCTACCACAGATTCACCAGCTACTGTACTAAAATTACTTTGAGTAACTACATCAAGTCTACTGTCATTATCTACACAGTACTGGGCACTATTACAATGAGAAGTGGCAGAAGGCACTATGTTCACTACAGAATTTCCATTGCACATTTATACGCTCTTGAACAACGCTTGCGACATGGATCACTACATAGTTTTGCAGGAGGTGTAGACGAACTTTCCTGCATTTGCAAATTAAGAAAAGCTCTGTTGAAGTCCATAGCGTGTATGACATTTATTGTGTGTGTGTTGGTGGACATGTGGGACCAAACAACGAGGTCGTCATTCCCTTTAACTCTGAATTGTACATGCCACCGAAAGCAATGGAAAATGTTAATAAGCTAAAAGGCCATTCCACTAGGAATTAAAATCATCTCACCAACAAGACTAAAACCAACTTAGGGTAGCGAAAGCTATAGTGTCCGCTTCCATAGCTCCGGAAGTGACGACAACCTTCTAAACCACAAGTTACTAACGGCAAAGATCACAGGTTCAGCGTAGGGAGAAATAAAGCAATGTTGAAAAGTAAAAGAGTGGAGGATTGGAGGGAGAAGGCTCAAAACCCCACAAACAGCCAAGAGTCACAAACCCACTCACCCCGACCAAGCAAGTCCTAGAGCTGAGAATAAAACCTACTTTCACGGAGGAAGGCAAGGACGTGATCAATAATCTGTGGGTCATCCGCCAAAACTAGAGGCAACGAAGGCGGTAGGCCATAGTCGCCAAGAAGTGTCAAGTGGAGAGGACATTCAACCAGAATATGAGACACGCATTGTACGGCTCACAATGTGGTGGATTGTCGTTGCGTAAAAGAAATCCATGGGTCACCCCGCAACGTCCAATACAGAGACGATAGAGGACAGTTAATTCTCTCTGGGAAGGGCGTAAAGTGAACTCCAAGCTGCAGTCGTATCTTTGATGGTGCGGAGTTTATTGGAAGGGGCAGTAGCTTTCCAACTGCTACCCCATGAGGAGTGAAGCAAAGATTTGATCTGCACCCGCAGATCCTCATCCGGAATTAGACAGGGAGGTGGGCAGCGAGTGATTGCCGATCTAGCCAACCAGTCAGCCTCTTCATTCCCTGTGATACCAACATGGCTTGGCACCCAGAGAAAGGTAACGGAGCAGGCAGCACGATGGAGGTCAGCCAGGAGATCTTTTAATGGAAATAACTAAAGGATGGGAGGGGAAACATTGATCAATGGCCTGCAGACTGCTTATGGAGTCAACACGGATTAAACCACATTCCACGACAGTCTGTTTAATAAATCGCCATCAGCTCTGCCGTGAACACACTGCATGTCTCTGGCTGAGAATGGCATTCCACACCAATATGAAATCGCATATCCGGAGTGGCCCACAGTTTTCGAGCCATCAGTGTAGAAAATAGAGGCTCCCTGAATCTCTTCTAGTACTGGGCGCACCAAACGCCGAAAGACCATGGGAGAAATTAAAGCTTTTGGGCCCTGGAAGAGATCCACCCAAATTAGCGGTCACAGCACCATCCGTGGGGGTGTGCGTGCAGTGAAACGGGGGGTGCAATCTAGGGAAGGGAAGTGGAAATCTTGGCAAAGAGAGGCAAGCCGCAGTCTGACGGGCAATCCCGCCCACGGCCGGGTATCAGGAGGTCGAAGCCCTTCATATGCAAAAGTGGGATGAGCAGGATATTGCCAGATGGCGATGGCATAAGGCGCCAGACGCTGATGCCGCCTGACCTGAAGAGGGCAGATTCCCGCCTCAACAATGTCGACCGGGTTAGTCTGGAACGCACCTGTAACCAAGCGTACACCATAATGGTGAACCGAATCTAATAATTTCAGGGCAGAAGGAGTTGCTGAGCCATAAACTTGACCCCCATAGTCCAATCGGGACAAGATTAGAGCCCGATAGGTATGTAGGATAGTTGTTCGGTCTGCACCCCAAGATGAATGAGCAAGGAAACGTAAGGCATGAAGTTTCCTCATACAACTAATCTTTAGGTGGCGAATATTGGGCACCCAAGTCTATTTTTTGCGTAAGAGAAGACCCAGAAAACGATGCTGTGCTACAAATTCCAGGCGCTGATTACCCAAGAACAGTTCTGGATCAGGGTGAACTGCAGTTCGAAGACAGAAATGCATCACCCTCGTTTTTGACGAGGAAAACTGGAAACCATGGGATGTAGCCCACATTGAAACCCGCCGATTGGCGCTCTGGAGCTGACGTTCGGCAGAGGCTACTGAGTAGGAGCTGTACCATATGCAAAAGTCGTCGACATACGGTGCTGGGGTTACCAGCAACCCAACAGAGCTCACCAACCCATTGATGGCGATTAGAAAGAGTGTAACACTCAACACTGAACTCTGGGGGACGGCGTTCTCCTGTATTAGAGGGGAGCTGAATGAAGAGCCAACTCTAAAATGGAACAGGCGGTGGGATAAAAACTGACGGATAAAAATTGGTAAGGAGCCTCTGAGGCCAAGCAGTGTCATATGCCTTATGACGATCGAAGAAGACTGCAACAAGATGTTGTCGTTTAGAGAAGGCCTGTCTGATCGCCGTCTCCAGTCGAAGTGAATGGTCAATAGGGGATCGTCCCTATCGGAATCCACACTGGTAAGTTGAGAGAAGTCCCCGGGATTCCAGAACCCAGCATAATCTGCGGGCTGCCATCCTTTCAAGTAATTTACAGGGGTCATTTGTCAGGCTTATTGGTCGATAACTGTCCAGCGCCGACGGGTCCTTGCCAGGCTTGAGGGCAGGGACCACAATACTCTCCCTCCACTGGGAGCGGAAGACCCCTTGAAGCAAAATACGATTATAAACTTTGAGGAGAAATTGTCGTTGTGAGGGGTTGAGGTGTTTCAGCAATTGATTACGGATATCGTCAGGGTCAGGTGCTGAATCACGAGAAGAGGAGAGGGCCAGCGATAGTTCCCAGTCGGTAGAAGGTTCGTTATATGGTTCCATCTGGTGAGAAGTAAAACCTAATTTGAAGGTTTCGGCCCGGTGTTTCTTACGGAGAAAGGTCGCCGCATATGAAGTTGTCGCAGATACATTGGTGAAGTGAGTTGCATGATGTTCTGCAAGGACAGATGGCTCTGTACAGACCCTATCAGGCAGGGCAAGGCCAGGGATGGAAGACAGCCGCCAGCTACCTTGGATAGATTGGAGCATAGCCCAACCTCTTGTCAGAAGGACAGAAGAGACCAACGAGGAGACAAAATGCTCCCAGCATGCCCGCTTACTTAGTTGATTAAGTAACGAGCTCTGGCATGCAGACATTTTAAATTTATGAGATCAGCGAGGGATGGGTGGCGCTTAAGATGTTGCAAGGCCCTACGGCGCTCTCGAATGGCTGTGGCAACAGTTGCATTCCAATCATGTTGGTCATTTGGCTTATAATATCATCTATACAGCCTGAGGGGGAAGATGGAGAAACAACCTGGGATGTATATAGCGGCCAATTACCACGACAGGAAACCCAATGGGATACCCTCGCTCGTGGTAGGTGTGAGGGAAGTGAAAGGTTCAACGGAAAGTGGTCGCTATCACAGAGGCCGTCATACGACGACCAGTGAAATAAAGGGAGGAGAGTAGGAGAAGTGAGAGAGAGGTCTATAGCAGAAAAGGTGCTTTGAGCGGCACTAAAATTGGTTGGGGAACCATTGCTGAGAAGGCTCAGGTCTTGGTCAGCAAGAAACTGGTCTATGAGGTGGCTCCTGCTAGACATATAAGCACTGTCCCACAAAGGATGGTGGGCATTGAAGACCCCAAGGATGAGGTAAGAAGGGGGGAGTTGCTGAAGGAGGGCAACTAGGGACGCAAGTGTAGTTGTCCTGTCAGGGGAAAGGTAGATGTTGCAAATGGTTAACGGGGTGTCCAAGTGAACCCGGACTGTTCATTAATTATTAGATGATATCTTTGTATGATTCATTGTATTTTTTCTCTTTGGTGTAAAATAAAAGACTGTTGTTGTTGAAGTGTAACGAAGAGCAGTTGGTGTACTTGGAGCTGTTCCCCCACTTTTTTTTTTTTTTTTTTTTTTTTTTTTTTTTTTTTTTTTTTGTTGTCGAAACCCGGGAAAGGAGCGAAGGTAACGCCACAGCCGCAAGAGGGAGGATTTCTGTACGCTACACTTCCGCCTTTGCTAATAAGGAGGAGCAGCTAAGCTTTTGTATTGAGGTATTATAAGCAACATTACGCTGCAGCAATCACGCTCGCCGAAATAGACTTCCATGCTTACTAAGTAATTCGCCCTGATCTGCCTTTCACGTAAAACTGCAGCTTCTTGAATTACTGCTGATAACACTGCTGTGAAGTATTGACTGTTGATTTTCAATTACTGAAGACCGGGGAGAAGCTCGCAACTGTTATTATCTTTGGTTGTTTGCACGCCGCTTTTGTCACTAGCAGCTGTCTACTTTGTTTACTCATTGCTGCCATAATATTTATTTGTGCACGACAACTAGTGTTTTGTCAGAAGATTAAGTTCCGACAGTACTCCTAATATGTCGACAGAAAATTTACAGATGTTGAAAAGAAATCGAACACATCAGAGATCGAATATTACCCGATTCGTCACAGCGATCGGAGAATTCTCAGCTGAGACACCGCTCTCCGAATTTAAACACTATAAGGCTCGTCTGGAGGAAACATTATCAATCGTTATGCAGTTGGACGACGAAATACACGACCTTCTGTCAGAGGAGGATTACAATAATGATGTAATTTCATGTGAAGACTATATTGACAAAGCGAAGCGCGCCATTTTAATCGCGGCCGACGGTATTGAAAGAAAACACTCTGAATCAATGACAACTTTAAGCGCTAGTTACGCGACCCTTCCTGTCAATGCTGTTACTACAATAGTCAAATTACCGTCCATTAAATTAGAACCCTCCTCAGGAGACGTAGAAAGTTGGCCTAGATTTTGGGAACAATTTGAAAGTTGAGTGGATAGCTCCCCCTCCTTGTCCACAGTTAATAAGCACGTCTTCCTGCGAGGCTATCTCGAAGGTGAAACAGAAATGCTCGTCGACGTTATCGCCGTAACAGCTTCCACTTACGAGGATACAAAGAGAATTTTGTGGGAACGGTACGGAGATCATAACAGAATTGTGCAGGCGCACCTAGATTATTTAGATGCGATTACGCCTATTCAGTTCGCTTCTCCAGAAAATCTCAACTTAACATTCATAGAATGTAACCGAAGAATACAGGCATTAAAATCATTGGGAGAAGACGTCAATGTCTATGGGAGAGTGTTAGTTCCGAAGATATTGCGTGCCTTCCCAGGAGAAATATGTCGCCGCTGGATAATACGCGTAAAAGACACAACTTCTCTGAAGGAGACGTTTTAAAGTTAATGGAGTTTTTATCCGAAGAAATAGACGGAGCGCTTATTTCTCAGAAGATCCGAGGAGAAGTACAACCAATTTCAAACGTGCTACCATCAACTTCGGCTCTTAACATACAGTCTAAGCAAACTCGCTCTATACGCAACAATAAGCGGAAGCCAGAGCCGTATTGCGTGTTCTGCGCTCAGCGAGGTCATTGGGCTCAGGACTGCCAAACCGTATTAGAGGTACAGGAGCGTCTAAAGGTACTGAAGTCGTATAACCGCTGTTTCCTTTGCCTCAAGCAAGGACATACTGTCAAAAATTGCGCGAAGAAAGGCGTGGCTCTCTGCTCTTTTTGTAAAGTCAACCATCACAGATCTATTTGTGATCGTAAAGAATCTAAATCTTGTGTAGCGCAAACGAATGCTAGTTCAGTGGGTAATGTAAATACAGGACGCACCAGTTTCACGCACCTACAGACAGCTTGTGTTTATATTACAGGACTCACAGGCGAGGAAAAACTTATACGTTTTATGCTGGACGCTGGCAGTCAGTCCACCTTCGTTAACAGATCCTTGATTGCCAGTCTGAATTTACAAGTGATTGACACTCGTGTCTTAAAGGTCGACACTTTTGAGTCCACAGCTACCACATCTGAAACACGTCCGTCTGAATCTAAGAAGTATGTGGAATAACAAGCACGTTAGTATCAACGCCTTTGAGAGTTCGCACTCCTTTGTCAGCCATCCTTCTGTACCACGAGATGCCACAATTACGCAACACGCTTGTAATCTATCACTGGCGGATCCCATGCATGAACACACGGACGTTTCTATTCATCTTCTAATAGGAGCCGACCTTGGAGTCGCACTTTTACACTGGCTACTATTCACCGACTGTTCAGCACAGCCGGTAGAATTGTAAGAATCACTAGGGCTAGACTGAGTACTGTGACTAGGAACGCGTCTGTTGTGTCACATTGCATTAATACTGTGGCTTTGCATTTCTACATCTGCCAAGTCAAAGGTATCATGTGTTTCATAAGCTGCAGTACACTATCTAATGAGGGGTCAGACTGTTTCAGAATTGCTGCCCTAATTCTGGGGTCTGAATGTTCTGCATAACTGCAGTATAAGAACGTCCCCAAGAGCAAGTAAAATTACATTTGCAGGTTAAGCCCTTCAACTCAGTGATCCATTCTTGGTGTGACTGCTCTGGTAATTTATTTCGTCTGAGAAATCGGTACAGCACCGCAGCTACAAGAACTTTTCTCTAGTATTGAGCATTCAGTGCATCTACCATTTGATCTAATTCTAGATCACGATGAGATGCGTGGGGGAAAAGTTTCCGCAGTAATATGAAGGTCTTAGTGCCCACCACTGAGGGGAACGTATGTTTGATAGCCTGACCTGTAATTTGATGGGCCGCGACGAGTTCTTGAAATTGCACCAAATAATCGCTCCATTGTTCCTCATGTTCGTTGTGCTGGTGGAACATAGGAGGCGGTGCGGCGGCAGATGTGAGCGGCTGAAGCGATGGCTGTTGTTGGTTAGCTGCCTAACCGTCAACTGGGACACCACTTGGAGTAGTTGCGTGATTTTCGCCGTCTATAACTGAATAATTTCCATTAAGTTTGGGTTCGGGGTAGTGGCCATGCTGACCGATTAGGCACCACACATACAAGATAAATAGAACAAAACACAATTCAATATGAAAGACGACTCTCTGCAACCTAAAAAGTCCACAAAACACGTAGCAGAATATGTTCCCCCAAAAATCTTATAATAAGGTTGGGTGGGCGGGAGCAATTTCTGCATGCTCCAACTGCTGCTGTCTGGCTGCTACAAGCAGGTTGGTCCAAGGTCGTTGTATCGCTCCTCTTCCCCACTTTTGTATCCCATCCTCGTCGCCACATTTTTGTCTCGTTTCCATCGGTTGTCCTAGGTGTCAGTGGCCTAGTAGAGAGAGACCGACAAAGGGAAATAGGATGCAAACGTGTGCGGGTACAGAGTCTGAGGTGACCAGCCAGTGGGACAGAAGAAACTAGAAACACTAAGCTAGATTAGAACAAGTTATATATTTAGTAGAAATATGAAAATACTTATCGTTTACAAAGTTCCTGACTGCCAACTAAGTGTACTGGTGAGACATAGGTTAACTAGGTAGAGGCCTGCCTACTGATGATTCCTAGTGCCTGTCCTAATCCCAATTGACCGATGCAGTTCTGAGGTGGCCACGAGCGGAGTTGCAGCAGAGGGCGCTCGTGGCTGACGTCGTAAGAACGCCGCATGGCAGTGCGTGGCCTAAGAACGTGGCGCGCACTTCAGACTTGTGCAACACCCCAGTAACGAGCCACATTTCTCTTCTAATGTCTAAGTTTGCTAAACATTTACACCTTTTCTACCCAGGTTATTGAAACCCAAAATAGCTCTGTCTACTTTTCGTCTGGAACTAACATGGTAATTTCACCTATTTAGGGAACGAAGATCTCAATATTACTGAAAGTACCATCCCTCCAATATTTTCAACATCTGTTGCTCCATTCATCAAAACTCTCAGGGCTTACTCTTATTTTTCGATCGCCATTTTTTCCGCACCCCATTCGGTCTTCCGCACTGAATAGGATTACAATTTCCCTGCATTCCTTTTGATTACGAAATTCCTTCGTATTTTTTACACTTCTGTTAATGCTAACAGCAACCAGTGTATCATGTATTTTGTGTTTCCACGAAACAATAACCCAAAGATTATATTTTTGCTCTCTCTCTCTCTCTCTCTCTCTCTCTCTCTCTCTCTCTCTCTGTAACGATATGGTCTCTTCGGCGAAACCGGTATTAATTTTGTTAGTTACTTTTTTGACCTGTCTTTTAATTTAATTATCCAAGTCTATGTGGTCAACGACTTAGTTCGTTCTTTTTGTTACCGTACGCCAGAGATAGTTAGAAGCTTTTTATCGTCAATCTGTTCCGTTGTGTCCTCCTAGAAGTATTAGCAAGATAACGCTCCAGCTTTCCATGGATGTTATTAGTTTCAAGTGTGTTTCAAATGTTCAAATGTTTGTTAAGCTTATGGGACTTAACTACGGGGTCATCAGTCCCTAAACTTACAAACTACTTATGAACTACCTACAACTAAGGACGGCACAAATATCCATGCCCGAGGGGGGATTCGAACCCCCGACCGTAGTGGCCCTGGGGACCGCGACTGAAGCGCCTCAGTCCCCTCGGCCACCGCGGCCGGCCAAGTGTGATTCGCAGGAATGCATTTTCGAATTAAATAACGAAATTCAACCTCTTTTTATAATTCGGTTGTCAGCTCCGCTTTTCATGAAAAAATGTTCTTTTATTCCATAGAAGGATAGAGTAGTGATTTCGATGTCATTTCGATGATTTCGTTCAGTGCCACAATTAACCTTTATATAAAAAACACATCCTTTAATTAGTGAAACTGTTCAAATGTGTTGAATCTAAGGGACTTAAATTCTGTGGTAATCAGCCCCTAGGCTTACAAACCACTTTAACTCAGGTCCGAAGAAGAACTCAAACCTCCGACGGCGAGAAACCGAGCGCTCCCGCAGCAAGGTGCCCTACAACGCTCGGCCGCTACAAAGCGGCTTTAATCAGTCGATATTCATATTTGGTTCCAGAATATGAAATCATTTGTCTTGTGAGTTTTACAAAGTCCGATTTTCCCTCTACTATCGGAGATTTACGTGACTCATAAAAAGAAAAAAAAATCATTAAAACGATCTAATGTGAAATCGGATAGATTTTATGTCCTCTCACTTAAATCTATATTTCGTTGGAAAATTTCTATATAAATTCTTTAAAAATTTAATTTCAAAAACAGTACAATTTCTGCATCTTAATAGACATTATTTTACAAATGTTCAAATGTTTGTAAAGCTTATGGGACTTAAATGCGGGGTCATCAGTCCCTAAACTAACAAACTACTTATTAACTACCTTATACTAAAGACGGCAGAAACATGCACGCCCGAGAGGGGATTCGAATTCCATCTGGCGTATCATAGCATTGCACCTCAATGAGCTCGGGCGCTCCGCCGCGGCCATTATTTTACCTAAAATCTTCGATGTAAACACATGTCTTTTTTTTCTTCATTTTATCTATAATCTCAGTTGGAAAGGTGAAAGCTGTTATGACATTAAATTCTGACCAGTGAATAAAAAAGTATAAAAAATAAACAATTAGCTGGCTTTACATGCACAAGTATGGCTGTCGTTACCTGTCGAGTGTAGTAAGTTTTTACAGTTGTTTATGATACATTATGATACAGATCGTCCAGTATTGATCTGAGATCCCTTTGTATGTGTCCTGTCAACTTATTGCACTCCACTTAGTTTTAATTGTATTCCCCTGTCAGATATGTGTAATTCTATTTAGTACCCAATAATGAACTATGGCTCATATGGGGCACGCCAAATGCCGATAACTGTCGTTTGTAAGGTTATCTGGAGTATGTGTAAGATTTAATGGCTGTTTCTATTACGTCTCATTAATTCCAAGCATAAATAGCGGCTCATACGTTTTATATGAGAACACTGAGCAGAAGCTCCATGCACTTAGACCGGTGATGCTTATGCTGCATTAAATTTATGAAAACTGGCTGTTGAGCTACATTAATGATTGCGAAAGCAGTCTAAGTACCAAATTGAAATTGTACAATATTTTAATGAGTGATTACTTCATTTGGATGTTGTTATTCATTTCACGTCAAGTATTCTTCATTTGGTAACAACGAACCTGTATAAAATATGCGAAGAAAGTATACTGTTACAGTGTTGTAGAATGTTACAGAGTATAAAGAAACGAGTGAATACAATGACATGTTCTTCTGCTTTTTTCTAAGGTGAAACTAAAATTGACGGGTTAATTTATACAGTATGCTTCTATGTTCATTTACTAACATTAGATCTCTTCTCATTACAATTCTGAATGAGTTTTCCGAACATTCTGTGATGAAAATATGATCAGCAGTTTCCTAAATTTACGGTTAGATTTGCTTAGAGCTGTAGCTGCTGTTCACCATTTATGTTCTGAATAATCACTCATCTTTAAATTTTACCTAAAATTTCTAAGTAATTCGTATCTTTCATTCGCGCTAGGAAGAGGGTATCAGCTAATTATTTTTATTTACTAGATATCGACGTTACAGTATAGTGACGTTTTAATAGGGAGACCGTTATATGTCATCTAGTGTCAATTGTATCACAATTTCTCTTTTTTGTACGTGTGATATTCTACTCTGCCTTCTAAGAAAAATTACTTGTTGAAGTGAATTTTACATTTCTGTGCCAGCTCGTTTCCTCGGTAACATCTCATTCCATATCTCTGTTGGGGGGGGGGGGGGGGTGGTTTCGGCCGTGCCTACCACCTGAAGCCCTCGGAGCTCACTCTGCCTAATTACGTAGTCCATGCCGCAGATTAGACGGAGAGGCCTACAGAGCGCTCGCAGAAGTCTCCGGCCCAATGAGGGACCGCCGTGACCTTGGAGCAGTCGCTGCCACCAACGCTGATATTAACAGGATAACCTCGGATGTGACGTCATGAATCAGACCATAAGGTGTAACTGAACAGCGAATGTTAAGGCACGTGCAGGGGTATGGTCCTACTATGCCTCAAAGGTAATTTCTTAATTGTTCAGATCCAATGTCATGGCACAAAACAACTCTGGTGTGAGTCCCTTACTTACAGCCTACTTAAAGTTACTTAAAGTGAGGAAAAGACACATACCCATGCCCGTGGGAGGACACGAGCCTCCGACGCGAGCTACCGTAACATGGCTCTCCAGACCGCACAGCCTATCCAGCGCGGCGAAATTTAATGTCAAAACGAAAGAAATTCTGGTCGCAAGTAAGGTGTACCAGCGGGAAATCTCAAAATCTTCCTTATCAATACCAACTGCGACGCTACTGATGACACTGCTGCGGAAGAAGAATAGCTGGCAATCTTTTCTAATTCCTTCACCACAGAAGACGAAGAAAGTACTCCAGAATTAGAATCAGGAACAGCTACCAGCATGACAATTTGAAGTAAAAATTCTATGAGTAGTGAAGTATTTTAATCCGCCAAGTAAAAGAAATGTTTTCTATTCAGATAGTTACTTTCACAGTATTCTGATGCAATACCTGCATACCGAGCTAACATATACAATATATCGCTCAGCGAAAGATCCATATCCAATGTCTGCAAAGTTTCACGGTCACTCTAAAATTAGGAAAGATAAAATGGGTGAAATCGCAGAATTACAGACTCATATCATTGAGGTCGAGTTGCAACAGGATAATGGATAATAAATATTTTCGAAAATTATGACCAGCCTCAATGAGAACGATCTATTCATGCACAGTAAATTGTATTCAAAAACCATAAAGAGGTAAGTGTTATTGAGAATGGGTCTCCAACTGATTGCGTATTTCTACATTTCCGGAAGGCTTTTGGCTCTGTACCTCACAAGTGGCTTCTAATAAACTAGCGTAATATTGTCACTATAGTGTGATTAGATTCATAGTTGTCTGTCAGATAGGACGTACTACGTAATAACTGACGGGAAGTGATGGAGTAAAAGGATGTAGTGCCTGGAAATCTCCATGGAAGTTTTGTAGGTTCCCTAATATCACTTCTCTTTATAAACGATGTAGAAGACAATCTGAGCAGCTCTTTAGGACTTTTCCCCCTTGTTGTCGTTTATCGGTTAATTAAATCACCAGAATATCAAAATAAGCCGCAAAACTATCTACATAAAATATCTTCTTGATGCTATAATTGGCAATTTACACTAAATTGGTAAAAATGTGAAGTCATGGATATGAACCCTAAAAAAAATCCATTGAACTTGATTTACATGATAAATCAGTCAAATCCAAAGGCCGTGAACTCAAATAAACATTACATATCAAATAGGTATTACATTTACAGACAACATATATTGGAAAGAACATACACAAAATATCTGGGGGGCGGCGAACGAGAGGCTAGGTAACATTGGCAGAACACCCAAAGGATAGAAATGTTCTACTAAAGAATCTGCTTATACTACACATCTTGGTCACATTGTGGAATCCTCACCAGATGGACTGAAGAAGGAGGTAGAAAAAGTTCGGAGAAAAGTGCGTTGTATTTTATTATCAAATACCGGGGAAATAGTGTCACGGAAATGATACATGGTTGTGGTGCAAATCAGTGAAATAAAGGCATTTTTAGATGCGGCGAGATCTATTTGTGAAATTTCTTTCACCGTCATTTTCCTCCGAATGCCAACATATTTTCTTACCACACATCTACAAAGGTAGACCATCATGTCAAATCAAAAACTAAAATATTTATGTGTTCTTTTTGAGCACTGAACGGTAGAAACATATTATGAAATTGGTCCAATAATCCCTCTGCCCGGCACATCAGTGTGATTTTCAGAGTAATTATTTAGATGTAGTTAATTATCATGATGAGCTGCATTAATAGAGGAATAACTAAATCGGTAGGACAACACCGACGTTGAAGTATTACCTGAGACTTCTAAAACTTGTCTTGAATAATCGCAATAATCATAGTGATTGGTTGATGATTTTTACAGTATGTTTCATGCAGTTCAAACTGTAGCCTGCTTTTTTAAAAAAAAAAAAAAAAAAAAATCATTTACTGAAGCTTCGTCCTCATTTCAAACTGGCATTCCTTGAGAAAAATGGAGATTTTCGCATGAATTGGGATTGAGGGTCTATTAGTTTTATTCTTTTTTTTCAGTTATCGGTATATTTCCTCTTTCTGCGGACGTTCCCACATGTTTAATTATCAAAGTATGGGATTATTTTTTATTCTTACCAACAACCTAACTCTTTTGAATATTTCATATTGACGTTCTTCATTTACTAATCTCAAGTTTGTTATGACCTGTCAGAAATAACAGACATGAGACAATTCTATAATAAGCGTTTCTAAGTGAAGACAGCGTTTGGTTCAATTACTTCACCACAGATGCGGTCACATGTTCGACCTCGCAAGGAATCCGTAATGGCCAGTGTAGGAGAGCATGGACGATAGGGCCGCTACAGCCGTAGCGTGCGACTTGTGGAAGTTTAAGGCGGACGGGAGGAAAGCGCGGGTGCCCAATGGTTAACGTGACCACTGGACCCAAACGGGAGACCTGGGTTCGAGTTTAAAACTATGTTTTATTCTTAATGGGAAATTAAATTGCCGCCGCGGTGGCCGCGGGGACTGAGGCGCTTCAGACACTGTCTGCACGGCCACTACGGTCGGGGGTTCGAATCCCCCCTCGTGCATGGATATTTGTCCCGTCCTAGTTCGTAAGTAGTTTGTAAGTTTAGGGACTGATGACCCCGTAGTTAAGTCCCATAGACTATACAAACATTAGAACATTAGAAATTAAATTCTTCCTCAAAAACCTGCAACTTAGTAGCGTAAATAAACTGCCGTGTAACGCACCGTTTTCTACCGTGCCAGGGTTTTAGGAAACCTAAGAAAGAAGAATGTGGAATTACTTTTTATTACGTTGGTTGTAGTGGCCATTATAGCAGCAGCAGAATACTATGCATTTTTAGAGTGGTACTTTTTAAAGAAAAACTGCAAATTAAGGGTTTTTATGTTTACAGTTCTTAATTACACGTTTCGCCTTTTGCACAAGGCATCATTATTGGGTGTCCTAAAATATTTACATGTTTCCGTTTACACATCTAGGTTAGGATTTTACATACGCACACAATATTTTTTATTGTATACCGATTTTTATGAGACTACATACGTTTCGTATTGAATAAACTAAGTTCCAGAATACGATGAATGATATCATTTGGAGTCATCTGACACTATATTCAGAAATGTAGCTTGCCGGCGCACTGCTGTCACAGTGTATAGTAAAAATCAGGAGGTCTGTCTTGACTGTATATGATAGAATGTGGTTAGGTGGTTATAAAATCATAAATTTCGGATATTCCTTTCCATTTTGAATACCGTTCTGGAGCGTGTGAGATCGCAGAGTCACTGAATAAGATTTGCCAGTGTTTCTCCATGGGATATTTAAGTCGGTGCTAGAAAGTTATGGGGAAGTTAACACATTCCAGTCGCAGGACCAACAAGATATTGTACTTCAGAGAGTCTTTTCTGGTAGAGGATTACATCCACCCCCCATATATTCCTCGGAAACCACAATGAGAATATCCAACCAATCAGAGCTAATTGTAGGTGCAGTGACCCTTCACGCATCATAGCGCAAGAGAGTAGCCCGCTCATCTTCCACCACACTGTAAGTATAAACTGATATAAAAGATGTGGAATGGTCACTTAACCGTGACAATGTGAGCAGCTCTATAAGACTGTTCGCTCATGCTGTTGTTTATCGGTTAATTAAGTCACTAGAATATATAAACCAGCCGCAAAACAGTCCTACGGACTGCAAGACAACCGTGGAAAGGGTCTACTGAATTCGGGTATTTATCTCGCTGACTCTGACCCAAATCGCTTACAGAGTGGCAGTCAGTAATGCTCTGATCGTTGATGTAGTGTCAATGGCACGGGGCCTGCGACCCGCGATACCTCACATACGCTCCATGGGTTGCCTGTCTTTGGTCCTCGAACTCTTGTTTGTTATATTTTATTTTGTTTGGTTTATAGTAAAAGTTTAATTCAGTGTGTTCTAAGGTAAAAATTGAGTTGACCGAGTCTCTGAGCAGCTTAGCCAACAGCCTACCATAACTAACAACTAGTATTCCATTTCATGCAAGCAAAATGTAGCCCAGTCCACAATGAGATACTAACGACTTGGACTATTTTGCGGCAGGCGGGGTCCTTGGGCACAAGTGGGCTGCGCTGAAATGCCCCCAGTTGGCGTGATTCTGCTGACCAACCCGTGTGCTGCTATTGATCCTGTGATGGCCCGACACAAATGAAAGAAGACGATTTCCGATGCCGTTGTGTGAACTGTGGCTCCAGTACGCGGCGCTGGTTTCCGTGCCTAATGGCGCCCACCTTTGTGTCGATTGCCCACTGTCATTTCTGACGATCCGCCTCACCAGTCGTCAGTCACAGTCGTCGACATTGGTCGGTACAACAGTAGTTGGTCTGTTGTGGACTGAGACACCTCTTTCAGTCGATCAAGATACATCCTGGTCACGGCAGAACGTGTGAAGCTGATTTTGTGCACCACTCCCTACATCGTCCCATACCTTATGAACCAACCACCAAACCACGTTGCAAAGCGTTGCATCTCACGACGACGTTACTCGTTACCCGTTACTTGAACTCCGCATCTCAAATCTCCTATACAAATGAAGGTGTCGCTGGTGAACTGTGTTACATAAACAACACACCTGCCCTATATCTACTCCGCTGCCGGCGGCGGTGGCCGAGGAGACTAAGGCGCTCCAGTCACCGTCTGCACGGCCACTACGGTCGGGGTTCGAATCCCCCCTCGGGCATGGATATTTGTGCTGTCCTAATTCGTAAGTAGTTGATAAGTAGTTCGTAAGTTTAGGGACTGATGACCCCGTAGTTAAGTCCCATAGACTATAGAAACTTTTCTACCCCACTATCTTATGACATATTACGAGTCACTACAGATGTAATTTCCGTGTTGTTAAGGGCAATATGTTCGAATAATTTTTTTCGACTTTCGTAAATGAGGTAACCTGTCGCTTAATATCCAACCGCTCTGACCGTTTTACCGCTGAATATGTTAGCAGTGAACTGCAATGGAGGTAATTCGATCTTCCAATTTCTTAACAAAAGAGGCATAGAACTGTCGTTACTACTAACGTCACTTAAATTCGTGATCATTAGGACACTTTAAAGAAAGTAGTTTTGAACTAACATATCCCTTACGGGGTTCCGTCGAGAAACGATTGAAAAGTTTGTTTGCCAATGTCAAAATGACTTGCCGATTTAGTATTCTGTTCATTATTTAACAGAAACACATTAAAAAAAGTGAAGCAGAATTAAAACTCAACGCTGTCTTACCTTATGTCAAGTGATTATGTTTACATTTTCCGTCATTATTATTGTAATATATACGAGGCGCGTCCAGAAAGAAAGTTCCGTTTGGTTATATAAAACGAACGGATACAGATACAGAAAAAATATTGATTGTACAAAAATCTATAACTGTTAAACTACTTTCCTACATAGCTTCCAAAATTTTGTAGTCAATTGTCATAGCATGGCGCAAGGTTTTGTGTGCCTTTTTCATAGAATGTTGTCGCCTGTGTATTCAACCATGTGGTAATATTTTCTTTCAGCTCGTCGTCATCGTTGACGTATTGTTCACCAAGGACAGATTTTAGGTGTAAGAAGAGGATTACTGTCAAAAGATTTTATGCCTGACCCCATACACCGAATGTGACCAAACAATTCTTACAGAAATTTCAATGGGACCTGTTTGATCATCCTCCATACAGCTCGGACCTCTCTCCTTTCATCTCTTCTTACACCTAAAATCTGCCCTTGGTGGTCAACACTTCAACGATGATAAAGACCTGTTACCACATGGTTGAATACACAGGCGGCAACCTTCTGTGAAGGATGCATGCAAAAACTTGTGGCACGCTATGACAAGTGCCTACAAAATTTCGGCAGTTATGTGGAAAAAAAAGTTTAAGAGTTGTAGAATTTTGTGTAATTAACATTTCTTCTGTATCTGTATATAATTTCATTTTATTACCAAACGGAACTTTCTGGACGCGCCTCGTATAATGACGCGTGTTTAGAAATTATTATACAAATAACACGTATTATGCTTATAGAATTTTTGTTATTGTTGCCTATGTGACTTCTCATAATCTCATCTTATTTCTATACAATTCTCTCAAATATGAGAAACGCAGCGGTGGAGTGGCCGAGCGCACTTTTGGGTCTTCCTGCCGAGCGCGCCATTGCTCGCCGTCGGACGGTCGAGTCCTCCCTCGCGCGTGTGTGTGTGTGTGTGTGTGTGTGTGTGTGTGTGTGTGTGTGTGTGTTTGTGTTTTGTCCTTAGGTTAGTTTTAATTACATTTCAAAAAGTTAAGTATCACAGATTTATAAACATTTGAATATTATGAGAAATATGGTGCGTCACACATAACTCCTACCAATTGGAACCAACTCAAATTTAAAATTATATTTCATCGCACCTGCGCTGTAATTCCATTCTGAAGCCATTAATTCTCTTTTATATTAATAATCTTGAAAAGTAAAAACCAATCGCAAAATACTGGAGTATTTTGTGACGATCGGTTTCACTGGGCTATGACACCGCCACCTGTTCATATCAAATTACACAAGTTGGTCAACTGATTTAAATACGGTATGGGCCACATAGCATTTAGTCTAAATATAAAAATACATAAATTTAAACATCAACAGCTTGTGTTTTATATATTATTAAATTATTGAAAAAAGAGAAACATTTTATTAGACGACGTTTAGTATTAAGATCGAGAAGTAGAGATTGCAGATGGCGGAAAGAGATGCTATGTAAGCAGTTATTTCTTATAATGTACGCAGGCACTGACACAAAAACCAACGTTCTACAAGCAGCAGTAAGCTCTGTCTGAAAACCGCCATTAAAGCCACACGGGAAAGGTAACACGACCCCTGAGCGACAATGTTTACGTTCCCACCCCCTCCCCAATACTGCGCCTGCAGTCATCCCCCTACCCCAGACGACCGTGGCTGCGGATTAATTTTCGGCTGGTGATGAGCCGACGTAAGCCTCGCGGGCAGAGAGTAAACAGGGCGCCGCCTCTTTCCGGCTCCCGCTGGTGATGAGTGGGGTCAGCGATTACCCCGCAGCCGCCGGGCTGCGCCGGACCAGACGGTAAACACACCGCCGCGCCGAGGGGAAGCAAAGCCCCAGCAAGCAGACGCGGCTCTCCATTAAACACTAATTCATAGCAATTCAGACATTAACTTTGATGACGTGCAATTTACATCCCACAAGACGTTCTCAGTCATTCTGAAGTACCATCTGTATGTCATCTATGTGTTCATAAACCATTTATTCGATTGCAATGAAACTTTGGTGAACTGTTCACCGTACGCCCACGAAAGTTTATGACCCAGAAACAAAGGAGCACGTCACAAAGGTCAGGGGATATGACGTCATTAACAATGAGTGGACCCCGCGTGAGATTTATGTCTCAATTATTTGAAAATGGGCGTACTTGGGAACCTGTAACAAAGTTTGCAAGTAATTTCAGATGTTTATGCAGCGTTATGTAACTGAACCCCCCTCCCCCCCCCCCACACACACAATTATGAAACGAAAAGTCTACCGTTCACAACAATTTCGCTGTAGATGCGGTAAAACTGTCACATCAGGCATGAACTCGTATCAAATAAGCTTAGCATAACATGTTAATATTTACTTTTGTATGCAAGTCTCCCTTAATTCTCTTGCATCCAAAATTAAGCAATCCGTTTTCTTAATCTCTATCTATATAAAAGCGAAAGCAGACTCACACACTGACTAAACACGAAATCTCGAAAACTACTTCACCTATGAAGCTGACATTCGCCAGGAATGTAGTTTATAGGTAGAAAACGGCAGCTAAGAAAGAATTTTGTGATAGGTGCATGGCGGAGCATACTTCTACAGACTCACGAAATCTACAGTTTCATTCCGATAATCACGAAATTTCGCACGGTTGATCTTCAAAACAAGAGGAAGGTCACTGTCTACCTTAGGTTTTATACGGTGCATGGGAGAGAGTACTCTGCAACATAAAAATGGATCGCTAAATTCCTTGGTCCCGCCATAACTTGAGAAAGGCTCGACTGATTTCACAGATCCTTTTTTTGTTGTTTTCGTCATTGTCAGAACAAGGGTTTATGAAAGAAAAATGGAATATTTTAGAACAATAAAGTGCGTTTTTCAATGTGACCCTGCGTTTCTATTGCATAGATATCTATAGTTTTGTACCGATATTGATGAAATTTCGCACAGACTACCTTAAAGGCGAGAGGAATGTCACTGTCTATTATATAAAATTTCGTTCGATGCATGGTGGAGGGTACTTAACTTACGGAATTTTACAAAATGCATAGTTTTGCTCCAATCTTTATGAATTTTGCACACGTGACCTTTAAACCAAAAGGAAGATCATTGGGTACATAAATGTTTTTATGGTACATATCAGAGGGTACCTTGCAGAAAACTTTGGCAGAGAGGGAAAGATTGGAACGAACAGAGAGATGGAAGAGAAAGAGGTGGTTGCAGAGGGAGGAGGAGAGAGGGGAGGAAGTGGATGTGGGCCACGAGAGTGAGGTGTAAAGAAACACTCCGGGTTTACAGCTAGTATTATATATTTCTTTAAAATTAATTGAGAATAAAGCTCTCAGAGAGACATTATGTTAAAAAATTTAAGTGAAAAGTAACAACTGATACTTTCAATAGCCTCATGTACATTCAATTTAAGTACGTAAATCAAAAGTTACAGTATTATTTCCTGTTTTAATGTCTCTGTTGGTAAAAGTAATAAATAGTGGCTCCACTTAGTCCAGTGTGTTCTTGTGGTTCCATTATTATTTATTTATAACAGCATGGCCAACTATTCCGTTAATTGACTGATCTGACATTCTAATATTATACATCGCAGGTGCGTTACGATAGTACTGAAACGACTGAAAAGAGAGGGAAAGTATATCAAACATTTATCTCGTCAACATAAAGTGCTCATCTCCAGCTTGATGATGATGGAATACTTTTGGGTAAAAGAGTTAATGATTCGTATCTCCAACCATGGAAATCTCAGTAGGATGTTGTCATAGGGTAAAACAAGGATATTCATTAAACTATTACGTACGTTAGAGAACATAAGGCGACACAAGCTGATGTTCGATACAATACAAATTAGTTAGGTTCCAAGGCAGGGCCAGTCGGTTATCACGGAAGTTAAGTAAATCAACTTCTAGTAAACTGTACTGTACTGTGCAGTCTCTTAATTCCTGAAGAACAAATGTATCCACCATCCTTTTGCACCTGATTGCAGCAGTTATCTCTTGGTCTCCTTCTATAAAATCATACCCACCCCGCCCCTCATCACACCCACTTACACTTCTTTCCAGTTCCAAATTGATGATTCCTTGACGACACAGAATGTACGCTAAGAACGACCTCTTTCGTCCATTTATGCCACCGTTTCTTTTCTTTCCAGTTCCATTCATCACAACCTCATTCAGTTCATGGTTTACCCACGTAATTTCAGGCATTTTTCTGTAGCAACGCTTTTCCAAATCTTCATTTAATTTCTTCTCTGATGTGTTCTCGTCCACTGCACGAATTCATTGACGGCATTTCTTCAGACAAATATCAGCAAACAAGAAACTCGTAAATCAATACAAGAATTACAGCATTATGTAATTATGAAAATGAACCATCACCAGCTGAATAATTTGGCCGGCCGCGGTGGCCGAGGAGACTGAGGCGCTCCAGTCACGGTCTGTACGGCTACTACGGTCGGGGGTTCGAATTCCCCCTCGGGCATGGATATTTGTGAGGTCCTTAGTATTACGTAGTTCATAGGTAGTTTGTAAGTTTAGGGACTGATGGTCCCGTAGTCGAGTCCCATAAGCTATACAAACATTTGAACATTTGAATAATTTGTTGTTGACATACGGAAATTAGTGCGGAGAGAGGTTCGAACCAGATTTTCCGCTTCTCGCGAACGGTCATATTTACTGCTATCCTACCCGTGTGCGCCTCTCGTACTGACCAAGACTCCCATTTGGGCACACATTGTTAAGTAACCAGAACTGCTAGAGCAGTCCATTACGTAGTTCCCGCACAAGAAGAGATGTTAATTAGAAATGCTGCATCCCTTGTTGTGGGATTAAATATGACGTTCAGTGTCCGTATTTAAGATGTAATCAATGTTTATCAGATATGAATTCATGTTTCAAGGAATGCACACGGCAGCGAATACATGTGCAAAGAAAATAAGAATATGCGTATATGAATCAACATAATTTATTGGTGATATAGTGTGAGACTGTGGTTTGCAGTGGTCGCAGCACTAAATTATAACTCTCCGCATCGCATTCAGAACAAAAGGACCTCATGTGACTTTTGTTATCTCACACCTTGCGGAAATTACATAATGCAATGTACAATCACACACAGGTAATGGGCAAACGCAAAATATGCAACTTTGGGTCAGTACGGGAGATGTGTATAGACTGAGTAACGCTGAAACCGACCGCGCGTAAGAAGGTAAATCATGTACATATTCAGGCTTTTCCGGCAGGATGTTGTTATCTTGGAGAATCGGGTTTCTGCCGGTAATCCGCGTCGTACTAGCACGATATTTCGATCGCGTTAATCGCGATCTTCATCAGGTGGTTCCCGAAGCTAAATCCAGTGTGGAACGCGTCCAGTATTTATGCCTGTCTGCGGTGGCTAGGCGTTGTGCCATTGGTCGGCGCTGTGGGAGGCGCTCCATCAGAAGCCGCAAAACTAGCATTTATTACGTGTGGCTGTTCCCCCAGCTGAGCGCGTGCTTTTTGGCTCTTGTCAGTTAATTATTTCGTCATGTTACGTTCTGTTCCACTTCCAAGTCGTACTGGGTGTTCAATCTGCTGATTGCCGTCATTTAAGCTTTCTAGTGCACTATACTGTTCTGTTACTGTAGCCGGCCGGGTCAAGTGCTCCCTACGAGGTCCGCGCCCACTAGAAGCGCCTATAACATTGATATCTGGCTCCTAGAGTTGTAAATGCCATTTATTCTAAATGTGGTCATCTTCTGGTGCTTGATTTGTTGTCTGATTCACTGCCATTTGTTCATCCTGTGTTATTTGTGTTGACTTATTCATTCTGTCATAGGCTCCCACACGTGGGCTGTTGTCTCCGTTGCCTCTTTAGGGGATCAAATGCTGGGTTCGAGGCGGAACTAAGCTGATATCCCGTGTCACGGTTGATAAGACTTTGTGTGATTTTTATTTCAATGGATCCTTTGATAACACCATCACAGTATCTGGGAGTTTGTGTCAGAATCTTGACACCATCGTAATTCATCAAATGACAATTCTAAAGTGCTCCGCTATGGTTGACTCAAACCGTGGACCAGCACGCTAGCAGCAGCCAGACAGCAGCAGTCGGAGCACGCAGAAATTGCTCCCGCCCACCCACCCTTATTATAAGAATTTTGGGGGAAGATATTTTGTTACGTGTTTTGTGGACTTTTTTGTTGCAGAGCGTCCGCTTTCATATTGCATTTGTGTTTTATTATAAGTTACTTGTATGCGCGGCGCCTAATCGGTCAGCATGGCCACTACCCCGAACCCAAACTTAATGTAAATTATTCAGTTACAGACGGCGCAAATAACACAACTTCTCCAGGCAGTGGCGCAGTTGACGACAACTCAACAACAGCCGTCGCATCAGCAGCCCACACCTGCCGCCGCAAAGCGTCCTACGTTTCGACAGTACAACGAATGTGAGGAAGAATGGAGCGACTATTTCGCACAGTTTCAAGAACTCGTCGCGGCTCATCAACTTACAGGTCAGACTGTTAAGCATCTTTTATTGTCCGTGGTGGGCCCCAAAACCTTCGTATTACTGCAGAAACTATTCCCCAAAGCATCTCCTCGTGATGTAGACTTTGAACAAATTGTAGATGCACTGAATGCTCATTATGAGAGAAAAGTTATCGTATCTGCGGCACGGTACCAATTTTTCAGACTTAAAAAATTACCGCAGCAGTCACACCAAGAGTGGATTACGGAATTGAAGGGCTTAACCCGCAAATGTAAATTTACTTGCTCTTGTGGACTTTCGTATAGTGACGTGATGTTGAGGGATGCGATTACGCAGAACATTCAGGACCCCAGAATTAGGGCAGCAATTCTAAAACAGTCAGACCCTTCATTAGACAGTGTACTGCAGCTTATAGAAGCGCATGATACTTTTGACTTAGCAGATGTAGAAATGCAAAGCCTCAGTGTAAATTCAGTGCGCCGTAACGGACGCTTTCCTAGCCGTAGTTCTCAGTGTAGCACTAGTGATTCTTACAATAGTACAGGCCGTGCTGAACAGACAGTGAACAGTAGCCAGTGTAAAAGTGCGACACAATGGTCGCCCCGTCGTGTTAGAAACAGTGATTTGAATAACGGGCGCCAACGCTCATTTCAGAAAAATGTACGTAAATCTTGCCCCCAGTTTGTGTCTCGCCACAAGCGTGCTCATTGCCCTAGTCGCAACGCAACCTGTTATCAATGTGGCAAATCGGGACATGTGCAGTCTGTGTGTATGCAAATTAAAAATTCAAAGAACAGTAACGTTAGAAACAGTGCTTCGCAAGGTGCGAGAGCAGTGCATACAGTCAATGTCATAGACGCTGTGGAATTGAACAGTCCTTCACTTGGTTCTCAATTGCAAGGAAATTCTTCCGCTTTTTTTTTTTCCTTTATTGTCGTTTCAATTCCCCTAAAAAAGGGGCGGGCCGGCAGCGCTCACTTGCGCTCTTCGGCCTACAGAAATAAAATTTGTGAGCGGAGAACATAAAAACACAAAGGAGATAAAATTTTGGAGGTAATACAGACATAAAATGGAGATTTAAAATGGAGATAAAACAAAGTACATAAAATGGAGGAAACAGTGGTGACATAAAACACTTGGAATGGCGAAAGTGGTGAATAAAAACAGTTACTCGAATGTCAGTGGCGCACACACACAATTAAAAAGAGCATAGGGCGGCGGCCATGGTGAGACCGTCCGCTATTTGGAGTTAAAACAAAAAACACAACACACACTTCCAGACATACACAAGTTAAAACTGACGGTGTCGGCTACGGGTTGGCCGTCCACTGTTGTAAGATAAAACAATTTAAACTAAAACATACAACACTTGTCGAAGCACAAAGGAGGTTCCATAGATGGTGGGGTACTGACAGCATTGAAGATGTGGTGTGGGGGGAAAAGAGATGAAGGAGATGGAGAGGGTGGGGAGGAGCCACAGAGCCGGTAGGGAAGGGACGGGGGGGATGATGTCCCAGGAAGCCACGGGGAAGAAGGATAGGGGGGCGGTAAGAGGAGGATCCGGAGGGACGGAGGAGGGGAGAAGGTACAGGAAGGGAGGGATAGTCGGGGCCCTCAGGGAGAGAAGGGGGAGAGGGAGCAAGGAGAAGGATCAAAGCTGGTATGAAGGGTAGATGTCAGGTCGGAGGGCGTCATCCGGGAGGGGGAGGGTACGGAAGTTGCCACGGGAAAGGATCCGGAGGGTGGACAAGTGGAGAGCAGGGGGAATACAGTGGTGGAGGCGCGGCAATGTACCAGGTGCAGAGAGGAGGGGATGGACTAGAGGATTAGGCGGATCTGATTTGCGGGATATGTAACGCAGGCGGAGATTTTCAATAAACAGAACGAGTCTGGGGAAAGTAATGAGATCATAGAGGATCCGCGTGGGGGAAGGGTGATAAAGTGGGATACGGAAGGCGAGGCGGAGGGCATGGCGTTCCAGTATCTCCAGAGATTTGTGGAAGGATGGGGGAGCGGAGATCCAGGCGGGATGGGCGACACAGAGGACTGGGCGGATGAGGGATTTGTAGGTATAGAGGATGGTAGAAGGGTTGAGGCCCCATGTTCGGCCAACAAGGAGTTTGAGGAGGCGGAGGCGGGAACGGGCTTTTTCTTGGATAGCCCGTAGATGGGGAGTCCAGGAGAGGGTGCGATCAATAGTGAGGCCCAGGTACTTTAGGGTAGGGGTGAGACGAATGGGACGGTTATGGAGGGTCAGATAAAAATCTCGGGGACGAAAAGAAGGGGTTTTACGAACTACGATGATCGCCTGGGTTTTGGTAGGATTTATAGACAGGAGCCACTGGTTGCACCAAGCGGCAAAGAGGTCAAGGTGTTCTTGGAGCAGGCGGTTGGAACGGGCAAGGGTGGGAGCTAAGGCAAGGAAAGCGGTGTCGTCAGCATATTGGAAAAGGTGTACGGGAGGGGCAGGCTTAGGCATATCCGAGGTATATAGGAGGTACAGGAGGGGAGAAAGGACAGAGCCTTGGGACACACCAGCAGAGGGATAAAAAAGACGGGAGTCGGTGTTGTGGACGGTAACATAGGTGGGGCATTCTTCTGCACCTATTGCAAAACTATGTATTGACCCACGCCGCAAGCGCCGACGAGCGCGTACATCTGTGCAACGGAAAAGGGTTCGGGACAAGCAAAGTGACAATGTACAGTGCAATCCTGTAGTGAATCTAGTGCCTTCTGCAACTTCTTATTGTAAAAGTGCCCAGTACTGTGTAGCTAGTGACAGTAGACATCAAGTAGCTGCTCAAGAGTGTAGTGCAGTAGTTAGTGACTCTGTAGTAGCCTCGCACTGCGCGGACGCCGATCCGGCGGTAGTGCCATCTAGTGACAGTGATATTAATCTGTGTGCCGAGTCTGCGTCGCTTACTTCACTACGCAGCCCGCGCATGCGAAAGCGTAGTAAACAAGTTCAAGCAGACGTTGCCCACATTCGCGCACCTATCGAGCGCCACAAGCAAAAACTTTTTGTGAATCTTTGCATAGAAAATAAGGCTGTGAAATTTCAGCTTGACACTGGTTCCGCTGTTACATTAATTAATAAAGACACTTATGAACTGCTGGGTTTGCCAAAATTGTCGCCGTGTCAACAAGTGCTAACAGCATATACAGGTCAAAATATCCCCGTGCTGGGAACGTGTAGCATGCCCGTCTCTTTTCAAGGTGTAACAAAAACAGTTGCTTTTGTAGTTCTTCAGGCCAAATCTACACAGAACATTTTTGGACTAGATGCATTCGATTTATTTGTTTTATCAATTCAAAGAGATGTGCTTCAAATTTCGTCAGTAGTGCCTCAGGACAAAATAAATGCATTATGTGAAAAATATAGTGACTTGTTTTCGCCGGAACTAGGTTGTGCAAAAGACTTCGTGGCACATGTAACTTTAAAAGAATCTGCAATTCCAAAATTTCGTAAGCTAGACCAGTGCCTATCACAATTCGTGATAAGGTTGCAGACGAACTTAAACGTTGGCAAGATAGTGGGGTGATTTCTCCTGTCTCTGCGAGTCAGTGGGCCTCGCCTTTAGTAATTATACCCAAGCCGTCAGGTAAACTTCGTCTCTGTGCGGACTTCAAATCAACAGTGAACAGTCAAACAATTGTAGACACTTATCCCTTGCCCAGACCTGACGAACTAATGGACAAATTAGGACAGTCTCGCTTCTTTTCAAAGATTGATTTAGCAGAGGCATACTTACAGATTCCACTTGATGACGAGTCAAAAAAGTTTTTCGTCATTAATACTCACATGGGCCTTTTTCAATTTCAACGCCTACCCTCCGGCAGTTATTCCGCCCCCGCTATTTTTCAGCGCTTTTTGGAACAGCTGACAGTTTATGTACCGTGTTGCTCGAACTATTTATATGATATTGTGGTATCCGGACGTACAGTTGAAGAACATTTAGCAAACCTGGAGTGCCTTTTCAAAGTGTTGACTGCAGCAGGTCTACGTTCCAATAAAGGCAAGTGTTCGTTTTTTTCAAACTGAAATAGAGTACCTAGGCCATGGGATTAATGCCCAAGGAATCCATCCCTTACAGTCACATCTTCGAGCAATCAACGACTTGCCTCCTCCTAAGAATGTGCATGAATTGCAAGCAGTAATGGGAAAGCTTAACTATCTTTTCAGATTTATTCCCAATGCCTCTCAGATTGCAGCTCCACTGCATCACTTACGTAGGAAGAATGTTCTTTTGTATGGTCTAAAGATTGTCAGGTTGCCTTTGACACACTAAAGTCTGCACTACTCAGTGATGCATGTTTGATTCCCTTTGACCCACACAATCCTGTAGTGTTAGCAGTTGATGCCTCATCGTACGGTCTGGGTGCAGTTTTGTCGCATCGTATTGGCTCTCACGATCGTCCTATTGCCTTTGCATCCAAGCTACTGACGCCAACGCAACAGAATTACAGTCAGATAGAAAAGGAGGCCTTAGTAATCATTTACGGCGTCACAAAGTTTCATCATTATCTCTATGGCAGAAAATTCTATTTGTTGACAGACCACAAGCCTCTCACGTCGTTGTTCTCACCCACAAAGTCAATTCCGCCACGAACGGCACAAAAGCTTCAGAGATGGTCCTTGATATTGTCAAATTATCAGTATGAGATTTTGTACCGACCTACCTCTAAACTTTCCCGACTTCCGGTTGGCCAGGATGTGTCGTTTGACTCTTCAGAAATGGCATGTTGTCAGATAGACTCCAGAGATGCTAACGCTGTCGCAGATTTCCCTTTCAACTCTCGTCGGGTTGCACAGGAAACAGCTGCGGATGCAGACATAAGTGTGGTAGCACGTTTTGTTCGCTCAGGGTGGCCTGCCAGAGCCAAAGACACTGATCGGCCTCTGGTTCGACGTTATTTTGCACAACGTCATGCATTGTCTTTAAGTCAGGGTGTTCTGTTGTTACATACGGACAACGACCAAACAAGAGTGATTGTTTCTCGTTCCCTGCAACGAGACGTGTTACGCCTCCTGCATCAAGGACATTGGGGTATTGTTAGGACAAAGCAACAGGCCAGACGTCATTGTACCTGGGTGGGTATGGATGCCCAGATAGAGAACATGACGTTACAGTGTACTGTTTGTGCGGAGCATCAGGCGGTTCCTCCGCAACGTTTCTCAGACTGGCCACACCCCAAGGGACCATGGCAACGTTTACACATTGACTTTGCCGGACCTTTCTGGAACACGCGCTGGTTAATTGTTGTAGACGCTTTCAGCAAGTTTCCTTTCTTGATTGCCATGAACTCAACGACGGCGTCTAGTACAATTAGTGCCCTTACATCAGTGTTTTGTATCGAAGGTTTGCCTGAAACTATCGTCAGTGACAATGGACCTCAGTTTGTTAGTGCGGAATTTCAACAGTTTTGTCGTGTGAATAGCATTCAGCATATCACCACCGCACCTTTTCACCCTCAGTCCAATGGTGAAGCAGAACGTTTCGTTCGAACATTCAAGTCACACATGGAAAAATGAAAAGTCAGCACTCCAGGCAGCAAGCTCTTCAAGTTTTCCTGTCTACGTATCGGTGCATGCCACGTGACGGCCCGTCTCCTGCCGAACTGCTACACGGCCACCGTCACCGCACTCTCCTTCACCTGCTGCAGCCTCCCACACACCGAGTCGGTTCGTATGGCGCTTCGCGTTTCCAGGTTTCTACGCCGGTGCTATACAGGGTGTTTGCTGGCAACAAGACAAGATGGACGCCGGGCACCATTCAGCGCGTGCCCGGTCGCAATATGTATGTTGTACGTTCTTCCACAGGGTCGGAGCTGCGGCGCCACGCAAACCAATTGCGCCTGCACAGGCCGCGCGATCCTGTCTCGGGTTTCTTGATTCCAGACCCAGTTCACCGCCAGGGAGCACAGCCACATCGTTCGTCCCCGGACTACGAGATCCCTATGGAGGTCGACGCATCTCCGACGCAGTCGTCGCCGCTGCTGTCGCCGCCTCAGCTGACAGCGTCACCGAGAGGGACTCCGGGACCGTGCGCCCCCCCCCCCCCCAGCTTGGGCCACGCACCTCAGAAGGAGATGACCTGCTCAATCTGGGCGGAAGCGTGCGCCTTTCCCCTCGTTTTGGCGGGTTTTCCGGGGGATCACAAGGCGGATGCCGGGGCGCGGACGGCGTCTCGATCCCAGCCTCAGCTACGACGCCCGTCCCACCAGTAAGGCCCCCGCCCAAGCCCTTCTCCCAGTGCCGTCGCCGTGGCCCTCAGCCCTATGCCACGACAGCGCGGCGGTTTGGGGGGGAGGGGTGTGGTGTCGCACAAGTACAAAGTGCGCGCCACCTACTTTCGCCGCGCGCCGCCATGCACGCACGGCGCGGCGTTCTTATGACGACAGCCACGAGCGCCCTCTGCTGAAACTCCGCTCGTGGCCACCACTGAACGACATCGTTCACTTGGCACTGAGATAGCAACCAGTTAGGACCTTCGGAATCAGATAGGCACCAGTGAAGACTTGGCTATCAGTTAGGCACTAGGCAGGACTCTAGCTCAACTATGTATCAACATTCTGCAGTACTATGTAAAAGTTAAGTATTGTATAAATTCTGAGCAATATATATCTCGTTCTAATTTACTCTAGTGTTTCTAGTTTCTGGCTGCTCCTCTCCGTACCTGCACCAGCGTGCTATCTTTATTCCTGTGTCGGTCTCATTCCACTCGGCCACCGACACCTACGACGGAACCGAGACACAAAAGCGGCGACGAGGCTGGGACACAAAAAAAGCAATGCGGCAGGTGCTTCTAGCGGGCGCGGACCTCATAGGAAGCACTTGACCCGGCCGGCTACGGTAACAGAACAGTCTAGTGCACAGGAAAGCTAAAATGTCGGCAATCAGCATAGTGAACTCCCAGTACAACTTGGAGGTGGAAAAGAACGCAATGGAGATCGCGAGTAATGCGATCGAAATATCGTGCTAGTACGATGCGGATTACCGGCAGAAACCCGTTTCTCCAAGGTGACAAGGGAAATTATCGATGGAATCCCCATTCGGCTCACGGTTCCACATGTCACCGAAAAATAATACACCTGATGCCTTTTGATATAAGGGGCATTCAAAAAGAAACCACCCGGAGGTATAATTACAGAAACCAATATCTGTATGACCCTGTTTTGACCCTGGTTGTTGAAACACTTGTCCCACTGTGACACAAGGCGGTGAATGGCTGTCTCATAAAATTCCTGGAGCTGCATGTGAACCGGTTCCGCACGTACAGCTGGACGTCGTCATCCTAGGTCAGGGACGGCCACGGCGTGCCAAACTGCACGCGTGTACAGATGTTCCCTCCAGGGATTGACCCGCCTCGCCACTCCTCGGCTTTCCTCGGTCTTTCGCGGCACTGCTCGGCAAGGCACGACATTACACTAGATGTGCGATGCGACACTGTTTCTTCCGGCATATGGTGCGTTAGTTCAAAAAATTTTCAAATGTTTGTTTAGCATATGGGACAACTACGAGGTCATCAGTCCCTAAACCTACAAACTACTTATAAACTAGCTAACACTTAGGACGGCACAAATATCCATGCCCGAGGGGGAATACTAACCCCCGACCATAGTGGCCGTGCAGACCGTAACTGGCGCGCCGCAGTCCCCTCGGCCACCGCGGCCGGCGTGCGTTAGTTGATTCGTAGTAGCAGACGTGTTTATTCCTCGCTATTTGTTAGCAATTCGTAGGAAGTTTATAAGTACAGTACAGTGGCTGTTGCAATGGAACAGACGCCCTCAAAGAGGCGGTCTAGTGACACAACGTCACGAGCAGAACTGAAGGGGAATCGCAGTTTTTTTCTCGAAGAGAAGAATGAAAATTCCCAATGTCTATTATTCAGTCGCATACTTGCCGAGCACCGCAAATTTGCAATAGAACAGCATTATAACACCGCACAAAAAGAACGTAATGATTTAATTGGGGCTGAAAGATCAAACAAGTTGGAGGAATTAAAAAGACAAAGTGTTATACAGCGAGACGGAACGAACGTAAGTATCCCTTACAAATCTTTGGGTTTCTGACGTTTGTATTTGTACTATTTGTTGTTAGAATTGAAATTTAGAGTTCACTCAGGTTTTTTTTTTTTTTTTTTCCTGCAACCGAGTCTATCGACCTATCTGTAAGAGCAAGCTACAAAATAGCGCTCAAAATTTCAAGGGCGAATAAGCCTTTCAGCGATGGTGTTTTCATCAAGGAGTGTATTGTTGAGGCGGAGGATCTCTTGACGCCCTTGGAAGAAAAGAAGTTTAGTGAAATTACTCTTTCCCGACAGACAATAGCTCGCCGCTTATCTGACATGGCAGCGGATTTTTACAGGCAGTTAATTGATAGTCCCAGCAAGTTTACTGCATTCTCCCTTGCTTTGGCGAGTCGACCGACATTTCAGACACAGCACAACTAGCGATTTATGTTCGTGGAGTCCACAAAATTTTGCACTTGACGGAAGAACTGTTAGATTTAGTGCCAATGAAAGACACAACGAGGGGTACCGACTTGCTAAAAGCATTTGAAGAGGCAGTTGAAGCCGTTAGCCTGAATTGGTAAATGTTAGTTTCTGTCACTACGAATGGAGCGCTAGCAATGCGAGGGACTCAAAATGGGCTTATAGCATTGTTGCGTAAAACATTAGAACGGTCGACAGATTTGTACGAAATTCATTTTTTTGTATATCAAGAAGCTCTTTGTGCTAAATATGCTAATTTGGAGTACGTGATGAAATTGGTAGTCACCATAGTAAATTTTTTGAGTTCGCATGGCTTAGTACACCGTCAGTTTCAACAGTCTCTCATGGAACTGAACGAAGAGTACGGAGATGTCATCTACCACTGCGAAATACGTTGGTTAAGTCAAGGTGCATGCCTAGAAAGATTTTTCAGTTTATGACTCGCTATTGTTGAGTTCCTGAGGGGAAAAGGAAAGGAACAGCCAAAATTACAAGATCAAAAATGGATTGCAGACCTCGCCATTTTAGTTGATCCGACTGCACACCTGAACGCTCTTAATAAGACTTTGCAAGGTGAGAAGCAGCTTATTTCTGATCTGATGGAAAAAGTGGATGCATTTAAAAAGAAACTTGCATTGTGGAAGGAACACTCATGACAAAGAATACCGCCCATTTCCTTACGCTCTCCAAAGTCAGAGAAAACGCAGATTTTGACGGATTCGTTTGTGTGTTGGAGGAAATACAGGGACGATTTTCTAAATGTTTTCTGGACACTGCCAGTCTGACATCTGTTCTTGAACTATTTTCTAGACCCTTTGCCGTTTCCGTTGAAAGAGCTCCTGTGCATTTGCAAATGGAATTGATTGACCCGCAGTGTAATTCCCGTTAAAAGTACAAATTTTTTTTACGTAAAAACTGTCCAGGACTTTTAGGAAGGTTTTCCGCGGGAAGAGTTTCTCCGCCTCCACAATGAGCCTGCAAGAGTTATATCAATGTTTGGATCAACATACGTGTGTGAAAGGTTGTTTTCGATTATGAAACTAAATAAGTCACGATTAGGTGGCAATCTGAGTGAGGAAAATACGAGAAACTGCCTGCGTTTATCCGTGTGCCCTCAGTTTGTGCCAGATGTGAACTTTATTATATCTAAATTAAATTAATGGTGAAAATGTTTTGTGTTTGTCATGCGTTTTGTTCAGAATTGTAGTTATTGCAAATTCTGTACAGTAGTTCGAGATAATAAAATTTGCTTGGTTCACATGTAGTTGGAATCACTTATTCCACTTCGTACTACATGCTGTAGACTACTTTCCGTTTCTATATCTCAGCTTAAATGTTGTAAGAATTTTACGAGAGACGATGTGAGAAGCACGATATTGTTGGTGTAATGCAGTTTCAAACCTAGCGTTATTGTTATTTTTCTGTAGTGTACCAACAGCGAACAAAGATTCAGTATTGCTGTACATGATGTGTTGTACAGAGCTTAATATTTTCAAATGTCGTAATATCAAACTAAGCCACATGCTAGCAGAGCGGTGTTCCTTACGCGAATGCATTCGGCGTGTTCGTTGTTCCGCGTTAGCGCGCGCAGTCAGCTAGCGTAGTAGTGGGGGACGTGTGAGGTCAGAAGGGAGAGATCCGTGGCCGACGAGAAAGACAGACCTGGGCACTCAGCCAGGTGATGTAGAAAGAGTAATGCCGCGCCGATGCGATCGCTGATTTGACTGGTTAGCCGCTAAGAGGCAGTGGGCCGTAGCCCAGCGGCTAACCAGTCAAATCCGCAATCGCGTCGGCGCAGCACTACGCTTGCCACGTCACCTGGCTGACTGCCCAGGCCTGTCTTGCTCGCCGGCCACGGGAGAGATCCACACGCGTTAAAAGCTCGGCACGCGTACCGAGTTCCTGGCCGTCCCTGTCCTAGGTAAATAGTTTACTCTCAGAGCCATTTTAAGGGGAACAGAAATGACGTAACCATAGGGAGAGATGTCGGGACTGTATGGAGGGAGGCCTAGAATCATTTGAATTTCAGCAGTTCCGCGATTATGTTGGCAGTATGAGGTTTTGCACTGTCGTGGAGCAGAGTGCCCCCACGATTAAAATTAAGTTTCGATTTCATCACCTTTCGAAACTTGGTCAATGAATGTGAGTAACCCTGAGCACTCACTGATGTCCCGTCCTGAAGGAAGTCAATCAGAAGGGGGACATCTTCGTCAAAGAAGGACGTCAGCATAACCTTTCCTTCACTCGCGTGGATGGCCTTGGCATTTTTGGCTGGTAGTGACCCTCGATGCGTCCACTGGAGACTTTATCGTTTTTATTCCGGTTCGAAGTGATGACATCATCACTCATCTCCAGCCACCATTCCGTTACTGAGCATAGCGCTGCAGATGAGCAAAAATGGGCCATTCTACATGCTTCATGGTTTTGTTGAAGACTGTGTGGCGTCCATTGGCCACATACTTTGTGCAACAGCAGTCGTTCCTTCCTGATGATGTGAACACATCAGACGCTCAATGCGACGACGGCGGCTAGGTCCTTCAGTGTCACTGGTCGGTCATGGTGCATCAACCTGCTGGACCATGTCATCGGTAATGTAGGTTGGTGCTCCAGACCGTGCATCATCGCCTAACGTCATCCGTCCTTGCCTGAAGCGTTTGCGTCACGCCTTGACCCATGGAAGACATGCAATGCTCGCCGTACACTTGTGACATTCGTCGATGAATGTTCGCTACATCTACCATTAGCACTGTTAGAAAACTAACAATACCTCTTTTCTCCTAGCACCTCCATGCCAGTGTCTGCAACGCGACTGGCAGCGCTCAATGATTAGTGCATGGTGCTGCTATGTTTGTACAGTCACTGACATGCATGCGTGCCCTCTTGCGACAAGCTACAAACTTCCACGCACTGGTCGGAATTACACCTCGTTACATACGCCACGATATTGCCCTCCTGTCACCAGTTTACGCATTCTAGACTCCGGCTCCTTTCTTGTTGAACGCCACTTATATTTGAAATTGAGAATGTGTAAATTCGTGTAGTATTCGCAACTCTAGTAGTCGCATTGTTCGTTCCTTCAAACCCACATTACATGCATCTGCACTCAGCATGTAAATCATACCATCCCTTACGACATATGTAAGTAACGTACCTCCCTATGTTGGCATTTCGTAATGGATGTGTAACAAGTAACTGGTTGTACGTGTTTTGTGTCATAATATGAGTTTTAGTCGGTCCCAGAGACGGAGAGGGTACTGGCTAACGTGACTGTTCTCGAAAAGCAGAAATTCCGGTTCGAGTCATGCTCCGGTACAAATTTTCAAATTTCACCAATAAATTGTACAGTTGATGATGATTCATATACACACTTTCGAATATGTCAATATTGTTATCCACGTACCTGTAATCGCCACAATGTCCGTTACTTCAGTTATCTATAAAGGTTTGAAGGACATTTACATGCTCATCTTGTGGCTCCACGAAATTTCGACATCTGAGGCTTCATCAGGTGTTTCCTGAGACCAGTCGGTAAGTCGACAGTGTCCTATATGGGTGCCTAGACGGTGTCTGGTGTTTTACGTGCGGTCCGCGCCCATTGCATAAGTTTTTGGCGGTGGCATCCAAATCCAGGTGTTTAGTGTTTCGGCCCGCATCCACTACGACTCTTTCACAGTAGGTTCGCGTCCGCTACGCGCCTACCTACCACTTTGTGGATATGGTCACTGCGTCTACTGTTAGCGACGGCTACAGGCTCCTACGGATGCAGCGCATTAATCTTCAGAAAGTGCTGTCCGCCTGCAAGGTGCGCTTCCTGCCACAGCCCGGTGTTTTAGGGGTTTCGTGCTACACCAACGCAGTCTCCATCAGGTACTCGTGATGTCGCCGTTGTTTGGGACTTTTCTGTCAGATCGTATGGATAAAGGAACCTCTTCTGTTGTTGAAGGAGCATATCCCGATTCCATCTCTTACTGTGGTTATGTTCTGGTTGTCAGTTTATCAGGTGTTGCGTCATTATGATCACATTTGATTCATTTATTACACTATTCCCGAACTGGATTTGAGCCAGGATTCTGGGTTTATCATAATGATGTACTCCAATTCCAGTGTTCCGATAACGCTGATTTAGTGGCCTGTGTCTTTGGTGTTCCTTAAAAACAATGCCAACTTTTCTAGTATTCTGACCGATGTAATGCATACCGCAATCTCATGATGTGTAGACGATAGCTGTTCTCCAGATCATAGTATACAGCACCAGAGAGTACCCTTTACTTGACTGGCGGCAAAACAAACTTATCAAGATTGTTCAAATGTTTGTATAGCTTATGAGACTTAATTACTGGGTCATCAGTCTCTAAACTTACAAACTACTTATGAACTAGCTAACACTAAGGACAGCACAAATATCCATGCCCGAGGGGGGATTCGAACCCCGACCATAGTGGCCGTGCAGACCGTGACTGGAGCGCCTCAGTGCCCTCGGCCACCGTGGCCGGCTATTAAGATTCTGCTGATGTTAGGAAATACAGTCGCTCCATCTGGTAGAAACGCTACCTGTCCGGTATCTTCTTTTTGTTGTTCTCCAGTTTTGACAGATCGTCTGGTGAAATGTAGCACTTTGCATATGGCTGTTGTCTCTGAATACTCGCTGTAGGTCGATGGCATAGAATCTTGTACTATTGTCTTGCCTACAACGATACTTTCTCTGTACTCTTCACAACAGGTTACCCACATACATGTTTTCTTATTCAGTAGTACGTCTACTTCATTTGATCCCCACATGGTTCATTATTTAACTTGAACTCTCATGAAGACATGTTCTATTCGTCCTACCACACCGCACACATAGATTGATAGTCCTTTCCTGATGATGACACCATATGAGTACTCCCCCCCACCCCCCCCCACCCCCAATAGATCACATCTAGGGACTATTTTTAAATCCGTCATCACGTATCCCTAGGCCTAAAATAGGGTTAAATGTACGTTGAAAAAAGTAACCATTGTAGTTTACCATTCGTTTCAGCTATTCGCTCTAACTGTATGGCAGTACTGATTTGGTTTATGTAACAGGCATCGTTCAGTCAACAATCATTTCTCACTGCAGATACTGCAAAAGCTACTGCCGCTTTAAAAGGTCACGTCTGCATGGTCTATCAGAAGATATGAGTTCATTGTGCTTGCACCTGCAACACGGCAGCAATGAGGTAGACAAGCCACATAGTTCTTCGGGATATGTAGTGAGGGGTTATCATTAAAAACGATATTTGATTAAAAAATATACTGACGTAATGTATTACATGATGTATTTGGGCCGGCCGCGGTAGCCGATGAGACTGAGGCGCTTCAGTCACGGTCTGCACGGCCACTACGGTCGGGGGTTCGAATCCCCCCTCGGGCATGGATATTTGTGCCGTCCTAGCTCGTAAGTAGTTCATAAGTAGTTTGTAAGTTTAGGGACTGATGACCCCGTTGTTAAGTCCCGTAGGCTTTACAAACTTTTGATTTTTTTATGTATTTGGATTCAGTGATTGTAGTGATCTCCAGTAAAACGACGACTATACCACAGCAGAATACATTTACAGTGTTAGAGCTCTCAAGTCCTCAGTTTCAGTGTGCCGGAAATTGTGGTCCACCGGTAACAAGTCTCCACTTACCAGGCAATCCAATTACAAGTGGGCAGAGAAGTCAGGGAAACCGGATGCGTTTCTAAAGGCGGAAGTAGGAAGGCAACTATTACTGCGGTCAATAACGACGTTGTGGACAGAATTGCACTACAGACTGGGCGTAAGTCAATTAAGTAGCAGTGCACACATTGAAAAGCTGCGAACATGACAGTAAGCACCTCTTGAGTTACTATTTCTGTTCATATACCGAAGCAGCTGGAAGGGTGAAGATCATTGTGACTGACAGAGCTGTCGTTAGGAAAACGTTAAGTGAGAGGTGTTTTAGCACCCAGCCCATAGTCCTCTCTCTCTCTCTCACTAAAACATTAACCTGAGAGTTCGACAATACTTGTCGAAGATAGTTGTGCAGCACGCACCTTGTTTGTTACGCAGCAGAACACGGTGTTGTATTGGATGGTAATTCGGAGGGGTTATTTTCTCTATGCACATGGTAATTTATACCAATTGACATACCAGTTTACGACTGCACGGCCTTCGAAGGGACTTTCTGTTTCCCCGTTGTAGAAGTAATACGATATCCTTAAGAAATATATAAGACGGTAATGGTTGTTCGTTAACAACCATAAATAAAAATAAATGAATCAGGTGCTCTACACCGTCTATGGTACAAATTCCGGGAGCTAAGATAAATAATTAACGTAAGAAGCCATATTTCACAACAACGCAAAAGTGTGATTGCATCCGGTATGATGGTTATGTATGCAACCCGCCTTTGAAATTTAATGGGAACCATGGTCAGTTTTGACTTCATCAGTTGAGGAAACTAGTAAAACTCAAAATCATGAAGAATTGGTCAGTATTTGCACCTCAGAATGCGAAAATATTGTCACAACAGTCTGACTCCCGAAACAAGAATGCTGCTTGAGCGAGGGACTACCAGCAACGAAACAGTACACGTGCATATTTTCGTAATGCACTCTCAATCCACAAAATTTTATAAGTTTTGGGTGGACAAAATAATATGAACAACCTGTGAGTAGCAAAACTTGTTGAAAGTTGTCATTACTTCGTACGCATTGAGACTGACTTGCGACTGCAGAGCACATTTACCGTGTTAATTCCTGGACTTCAGGTTGCAGTATATTATCCATTTTGTTCTGCGATCATCAACACAACCGTTGGAAATTCGGGATGCCTCAAACGCAGAAAGAGGCCAACTCGACGGTGCGCACATAGTGGGGGAATGTGATGAACCGTCGTTTACATTTCTTCCTACAAACAATCGGGTATATTTATCGAAAACTCCGAAACAAATTTTCGATGCGGCCTGCCCGCTTCTTACGGACAAGCATTGGAACGTTCGATCATGATTTCTGTTTCTGTATCTCGGCATTCAAATATTTCTGTCATTATCGTCGTTTGTCGCATAACTATGAATCAATATCTCTCTAGTCACAACGAAAAAGGGCTTACTATGACTAACACACTTCAAACTAGTGAAACACACACACACACACACACACACACACACACACACACACATACACACACTCATCGAAAGAGGTTCAGGTATGCTTTGTGCCGCACTGTAAATTTATCAGAACACTCCACTGGATAGTAAAATCGTACATTCTCAACACAATTCAACCGTTGCGGCGAGTTTCAAATGTTCAAATATTTGTAGAGTTATGGGACTTACCTACGGGGTCATCAGTCCTTAAACTTACAAACTACTTATGATCTAGCTACTACTAAGGACGGCACAAATATCCATGCCGGAGGGGGGATTCGAACCCCCGATCGTAGTGGCCGTGCAGACCGTGACTGCACATTCTTGTGTGGTACAAGAATGGATAAAGTTCTTCTGGAAACTAAAAAAAAAAAAAAAAAAAAAAACTTTGAAAGCTTGTACTCTGATGCTGTTCTGAAAGCCAATGGTGAGTTTAGTTATAAGTAAATGTTGTGTCATATTATTTTGTCCATGCCCTGTTTCTACATAATATAAACCACATTAGAATACATGCAAGACTGCAGACTATAACAGAATAAAAAGGTGTCAAAATTAATTACGAAAAAGGGTAAGTTAAAAAGGACTACGTATTGGGTATAAATGAGCTATATTTCCTTAGGATGATTAATGAGAATGGCGGTGGGGGAATTAATGTATAAGGGACTTTATGAGGTTTTCTTATTCACTTTTGTACCATTTTCCTAAACTGTTCGAAATATTCAATTTGATATGTATTGTTTCTTTCTTTCATGCACCATATGTGAGACCACAACTTCACACAATACATTTAGTTTGAGTTCTTCATAATTCTCTATTATATCGTACATATAAAATACGAGAAATCAGAGCTCGAACGGAGGGATTCAGGTGTTCTTTCTTCCCACGCGATATTCGTGAATGGAATGGAAGGTAAGTATTATAATGGTGGTTCGATTAACACTCTGCCAGGCATTTAAATGTGAATTGCAGAGTATTACATGTAGACGTAGATGTACAGGGCAAAGAAATATGAATGATATGTACTCTATTTTAAGCAAAAGCAGGACTTAGACGCATTTAATTAATTATTTATTACCCCATCTCCTGCATTATTTACTACAAAGTACTACAATTTCACAGATACATTCGTTGATATATGTTGATGTACCGTATGATAAAAGAGTTGCGAGAAGCATTAGTAGTAAAGAGGTAATGAGATAAAACGTCGCAACCAAATTTTGACGTTTGCATGAACGCCGATTTGACGGAGTGTTGTTTCTGTCTTTACTGAATTTTCATCCCTTCATGCCGCCTTAATTATGTGCGGTATTGTGATATAGATTTGCAGATGTATTCAGTAAGGTACCTAGATACTTTCTATAAAGTGTGCAGTGAATAATGTCAATTCTTAGTAAGAAATTAAAACATCTTGGCAGCTGCTTAAGGCTGACCGTGTGGAACGTTTTTTTTTTTTTTTTTTTTTTTTTTTTTTTTTTTTTTTTTTTTTTAGTTTCATCATTTTATGATGGGTGTGTTCAAGATAAATTTGATAAAAGCTTGAAATTATATCTGAACTTCTTGTAAATAGCAGAGAGTTTTCATTTAGAGTAATGGATGTAAAAATTTGGAATAATATAGCACCGTCAACGTCAAGACAAATGCACACTTTGTAACTTTGTAATTGCAGTACTTCTCATAGGGTTCTAAGCTTCAAATTACTCTTATCTACGCAGTAAAAAAAATGATATAGTTCGAAGATATCATTTTAATTTGTTGGATAGGTCAATAATTACGTAAAAGAATGAAAATGAAATATCAGTTGACTCTGAAATTGTCTAATGGCTACTTGCTCCAAATTCTGGGAGGTACTCTCCCAATTCAGATTTTACATTAGAGGATATGTAATTACACATTCTACGCCATGACTGAATCTCAATAAATTCTCTTCTATGATAACATGCGGATGGGACGATACACGAAATTCCATCCACAAATTTATTAGGGTGCAAAGGGAAGGCTTGTCTGGCTGGGTTACCTGTAGTTCGTGGTCACGTTTCACGCTACATTCAGAGTTGCCCGTATTTACCAGTAAATAACACGAACGAACTCTCCAGACAATGATATTTTCACATAAATAGCAATGAGGTGAGTTTCCACCGCCTGGTAAGTGAAAACAAAACCTTTTGTAGGCGCAGAATACGACCCACGTGTTGTAATGTTGAAAGATGCAGGACTGTGGAAACAGGCAAGAGGCTGCAAGAGACCCAGCGCCAGTGCGGGCAGGCTAGTAGCGCCGTCAGGCCGCCGCTGCAACTCATGTTCACAGTACACCGCGAAATCTGCTGCCGCCGCAGCGGACGTAGCAGTGTGGAATATTTTATCCCGTGCGCTTAGGCCCAACAGCAGGTGGGATTATGACATCACATAATTTCACCAAAATCCTTCCCAGTGGCATCGTAGATGTGTTACACGACGATAGGATGGTCACATTTCTATCCATCGGGCGAAATCCAGAACCGCGGCGCCCAATCACGGGAGATTTTATGTGTAGCATGGAAAAACATTCAGACACAGTTCCACTCAACGCGCCTATTTCTCTAAATAATACATTCGTATCATCACATCATTATCACTGTGTGCAGCAGCTATTAATATAAGACATAATGAACCACTGCCGGAAATTAAATTTAATAAGCCCTCTTAGACCTTTCCTATTCACTCGAGATTAACTCTCACAACAGTGGGTATAGAATATATGAAAAGATTACGTTTAGAGATACATAGGTCAAATGGTACTAAGGTACGAGGTGGCGGTCCACGGCGAGACAGCAATATTTGTATGCGGGAAAGACTTCATGTGGGGCTTTGCAAGTCCTTGTTCTGGCATCCAAATGGTGAATATTGTTTTGGGGTAAATTACTCACTCATTTTTCATCTCTGTACGTGGTTGTGCAGCAGTTGTTGACAGGTCGCTAGTGTCAGTCACCTTCCTATCATGTCCAATACGTGCTGATGTGAATTTCGGTGATCGTGCTATCCAGGAACGTTGCAATGTGTGGGCCAGTATTATTTCGGTGTAACTACATTATTCCCATTGGAAGAGAAAACTACTCTTACAACATTCTTCAAGTGCCGCTCGCTGGTCAGTGATCTTCTTCCAGATGCAACAAAGATGCGCGACAGCCGTAATGCCTGTGGTGTGGCCGGTGTGTCTGGGACGAATGCCCTCTACGAGGCAGCACTCACCAGGTCTACGTCGTACCCGCAACGACCATGACTTACGTGCAGGCACAACTTGCTTTTATCGCCATAGCCCACAACCCGTCATTCCAAGAGATTCCCTGACAGGACAGCCGAGCCGTGCACGTCGATGCTGTGGCGTGAATGGAGACGTGATAGAGTTTCCACTGCCAATGACCGGGTGGCAACAGTTCGTGATCACAATTCTTGGTTCACAAACTTTCTTATCGGTGATGTGGTAGTTCTATGATTTGCACTGACTTACGGACAAAAAACACAAACATTATCCATTCCTAAATTGTGAAATGATATGTTCAATTTAGGCAACTTTGTTAATCATGCAGATCCAACGCGTGGGTCACCTTCTTCGGTGGGTCGCCGTACAGGACGAAGTAGTTGCACCACATAACAGCGGCACCAGAACTAGGGGGTTCCATAATGCAAAACCATATGCCTAAGAAAAGTTAATTGTATTGTAAGGTAAAATTACGGGATTTCGTGTTAATCATGTCTCAGTTGATTGTAACAAAGATTGTTTTATAATGAAATAGCTGATAAACCCGATTTTTTCCAGGTATATATGAATTTTTCCAGTCTTAAATTAGAAACGAGAATAAAAATTCGGAACAGATTTCATCTTCATGTGTTCATGAAATCAGCTTAGAAATTATAAAACAGTAAAACAAAAAATATGCAGCTCAATACTTATGACATCATATATCCTTGACTGTGTGTCCTACAATAATGTAATTTTCCAAACTTATAGAGTGTTGAGGCCCCAAAACGATCTCAGTTGATACCACGACGGGATAATAGAGAGAAAAGAAGTTCGCATAAGCTAATTACTGCTTACGGGAAATTTATTAAATAATTTAAAGCACAATAGAAAGAACTTCTGGGAGCACAAATTAACCCCTTACAGATTTGAACACCAAAACAACTAATCAAGCGGTCGTAAGCTTACTAATAATTAGTTACCCTAACACGCGTTTGAATTAACTTTGCCACAATGGAATACATATAAAATACAATATTAACAAAAGGGAATTCAACACAGTTAGACATTTATAAATTTCTTTACCAAATAACTACGACTAGAGTGACTCTAGGGCAAGATGAGCAAAATGAACATTTTCTTTTAAGAAGGCTCAATTTAACAAGGCTATAAATAGATTTCACGCGTGTCTACATGTCACGAGTTACAAGCTTACCATAACACATAAATAATAAACGTTTCTGCAGAAGCATCAGGAAAGATAAAGACTTAAAATGGGGCATCATAAAATAACATGGTAAATAAAGTTTCTTCCCTTTTAAAATATCCACTACTGAACAACGATCTTGTCGGGACCAAAATGTCTGAGGGCACAATGAATAATAACAGTCTTCAAAATAAATTACAATTCAGTTCAGGCCGCAGGGCCAGGCAACACTAAAAAGGTTGTTCTTCACTAACAGTGCATATAAATACTGAATAATAAATGGCAGAGTCACACTGTTCTCGAGCGTAGCCCTGGAACGGATAATCTGTAAGGAACTTTGCGTAGTTAAAAGCGAATGACACAAGTGAGACAGACAGCCATACATACTTAGATAGAAGTAATTACGGAGGCGGGTGGTAGCCAGATCCTATGTGACAGACGTGAAACTGACATCATAAAGCTCGTGTTTAAGTTTGACAACATAAATAATGTCATTACCCACACATAGTCAATGTAACAAAAAAAAAAAAAAAACAAAAAAAAAAAAAAAAGGACACTGCCGATTGCGGATGTTAACCAATTAACCAAGATGCGGCAAACTACACTGCCGAGTAAATTATAAACGCGCCCGAGGCAGGTAACCGAACGCGGGAGGCCACGATGGCTAATATATGGGGAAACATAAGAACATAATGCAAGATAACCATCATCCTCAACTATTGAATATAACAACCCACGGATGCACCGGTAAATAAAGAAGTATCATCCAGTCTAACGCACTTCCAAAAACAAGGCACCACACGCACAATGTTGACCAAAGCCCAAACCTTACATACAAACGACTTCCGTTGAGACAATTAACTTGGCAGAAGTCGACGGGGGCGTAATAGATGGACTAGGAAGCCTTTCTCATGATGTCCGAACGACACTTTGCGGCGTGGCGTAGTTGCCTCAGACAGACGCCGCAGCAGAACGGCCCAACCCCGACTACGGCCCAAACACAACAACGCGCGTCGCTCAAACGGAAGAGACGTGGAACACATGACCAGAGACTACATACGCGCCGCTCGGTACGCCCCCCCTCGCAGAAGCAGAGGAAGAACTGAATTGGCGCCAGTGCGCAAGCGAATAAGACGAGCCGACACATCTCAACGACCTCGTCTGAAATAGTAACGATGCCCGCCAAATAATTAACCGAAAATGGATCACAACAATGAGCCGAAACAGCTCAAGAAAATTATTATTAGAAAACTGTCTTCGTTGCATGAAGTCTCCTAAATCACACGTCGCGTTATTGGGAAAGTTTTCGTTACTCATTTTTTACGTCATCTCTCCTGAACTATGTGTCTTAGGTAGTTTTTAACCCCACAGCTATTATTATCTGATAGTAAGCAATACTGTACCAAGTTTAGTTGAAATCGGTCCATTATTTTAGGAGGAGATTTGGAAAAATAGCGCGTAATGTCGTTGTTAATGGAAAATTTCGTGTTTATGACTTCATATCTCCTGAAGTTTGTGTCGTACTGTGGCGTAAATTTGAAGATTTATTCATTAGTATATGTTCCTACTGTCTGCATTGTTGTGAATGATGTTAGTTGTAAAGAAGTAATAAATCTAACCTCATGTGTGATCATAAACCAAATCGTTTATGACATAATATCTCATGAACTACCGCATGATCAAATAGTCACTATTTTTGTATCCCATCCTAGTCGCCACTTTTGTATCCCATCCTCGTCGCTACATTTGTGTCTCGTTTCCGCCGGTTGTCCTGGGTGTCGGTGGCCGAGTAGAGAGAGACCGACACAGGGAAATAGGAAACACGCGTGTGAGGGTACAGAGTCTGTGGTGACCAGCCAGTGGGACAGCAGAAACTAGAAACACTAAGCTAGATTAGAAAAAGTTGTATATTTCGTAGAAATAGGATAATACTTATCCTTTACAAAGTTCATGACTACCAACTAAGTGTACTGCTGAGACATAGGTTAAGTAGGTAGAGGTCTGCCTACAGATGAGTCCTAGTGCCTGTCCTAATCCCAAGTGACCGATGCAGTTCATTTGTGGCCATGAGCGGGGATTGCAGCAGAAGGCGCTCGTGGCTGACGTCTTAAGAACGCCGCGTGCATGGTGGTGCGAGCGAAAGTACGTGGCGCGCACTTCAGACTTGTGCGACACCACACCCCTCACCCCCCCCACCCCCCCACAAACCGCCGCGCCGTCGTGGCGTAGGGCTGAGTGCCGCGGCGACGGCACTGGGAGATGGGCCTGGGCGGGGGCGTTACTGGTGGGACGGGCGTCGTAGCACAGGCTGGGATCGAGACGCCGTCCGCGCTCCGGTATCCACCTTACGATCTCCCGGAAAACTAACCAAAACGAGGGAAGGGCGCACACCTCCGCCCAGAGGGAGAAGGTCATCTTCTGATGTGCGTGGCCCAGGCAAGGGGGGCCCGCAAGGTCCCGGAGTCCTTCTCAGTGACGCAGTCAGCTGCAACGACGACAGCGTCGGAGGCGCGTCGACCTCCATGGGGATGATCTCATAGTCTGGGGATGCTGGGCCCGGCTGTGAGCGATGTGGCTGTGCTCCCTGGCGGTGAACTGAGGATGGAATCAAGAAACCAGAGACAGAATCGCACGGCCTGTGTAGGCGAAACTGGGTTGCATGGCACTACAGCTCCGGCCTTGTGGATGAAGGTACAACATACATATTGCGACCGAGCACGCGCTGAATGGTGCCCGGCGTCCATCTTGTCTTGTTGCCAGCAAACACCCTGTAAAGCACCGGCGTAGAAACCTGAAAACGCATAGCGCCATACAAACCGACTCTGTGCGTGGGAGGCTGAAGCATGTAAAGGAGAGTGAGGTGACGGCGGCCGTGTAGCAGCTCCGCAGGAGACGGGCCTTCGAGTGGCATGCACTGATACGCAGACAGGAAAATTTGAAGAGCTTGCTGGCTGGAGTGCTGACCTTTCATCTTTTCCATGTGAGACTTGATTGTTCGAACGAAACGTTCTGGTTCACCATTGGACTGAGGGTGAAAAGGAGCGGTGGTGATGTGCTGAATGCCACTCACACGACAAAACTTTTTAAATTCCGCAGTAAAAACTGAGGTCCATTGTCACTGACGATAGTTTCAGGCAAACCTTCGATGCAAAATACTGATGTTAAGGCACTGATTGTACGAGACGCCGTCGTTGAATTCATGGCAACCACAAAAGAAACTTGCTGAAAGCGTCTAGAACGATTAACCAATGCATATCCCAGAAAGGTCCAGCAAAGTCAAAGTGTAAACGTTCCCATGTTCCCTTGGAGCGTGGCAGTCCGAGAATCATGCGAAGGAGCTGCCTGATGCTCCGCACAAACAGTACACTGTGACGTCATGCTCTCTATTTGGGCGTCCATACCAACCCAGGCACAATGGCGCCTGGCCAGTTGCTTTGTCCGAACAAGAACCCAATGTCCTTGATGCAGGAGGCGTAACACTTCTCGTTGCAGGGAACGAGGAACAATCACTCTTGTTTGGTCGTTGTCAGTATGTAACAACAGAACGCCCTGACTTGAAGACAATGCATGACGTTGTGCAAAATAACGTCGAATCAGAGGCCGATCAATGTCTTTGACTCTGGCAGGCCACCCTGAGCGAACAAAACGTGCTACCACACTCAGGTCCGCATCCTCAGCTGTTTCCTGTGCAACGCGACGAGACTTCAAAGGGAAATCTGCGACAGCGGAAGCATCTTTGGAGTCTATCTCACAACATGCTATGTCTGAAGAATCAAATGACACATCCTGGCCAACCGGAAGGCGGGAAAGTGTGTCCGCATTGGCATGTTGGCATGTTGTAGGTCGTTACAAAATCTCATACTGATGATTAGGCAGTATTAAGGACCATCTCTGAAGCTCTTGTGCTGTTCGGGGCAGAATTGGCTTTGTGGGTGAGAACAATGACGTGATAGGCTTGTGGTCTGTTAACAAATAGAATTTCCTGCCATAGATATAATGATGAAACTTTGTTACGCCGTAAATGATTGCTAAGGCCTCCTTTTCTATTTGACTGTAATTCTGTTGCGTTGGCGTCAGTAGCTTGGGTGCAAAGGCAATAGGACTATCAGGAGATCCAATAGGATGTTACATTATCACGCCTAGACCATAAGACGAGGCATCCACTGCTAGCACTACAGGCTTCTGTGGGTCAAAGGGAATCAAAAATGCATCACTGAGTAGTGTAGACATTAATTTGTCAAAGGCAACCTGGCAGTGATTAGGCCATACAAAAGGAACATTCTTCCTACGTGAGCGATGCAGTGGAGCTGCAATCTTAGAGGCATTGGGAATAAATCTGAAATAATAATTAAGCTTTCCCATTACTGCTTGCAATTCGTGCACATTCTTAGGAGGAGGCAAGTCTTTGATTGCTCGAAGATGTGACTGTAAAGGGATGGATTCCTTGTTCATTAATCTCATAGCCTAGGTACTCTATTTCAGTATGAAAAAACGAACATTTTGCTTTATTACAACGTAGACCTGCTGCAGTCAACACTTTGAAAAGGCATTCCAGGTTTGATAAATGTTCTTCAACTGTGCTTCCCAAGACCACAATATCATCTAAATAGTTCGAACAACACGGTACATAAACCGTCAGCTGTTCCAAAAGTCGCTGAAAAATAGCGAGGGCGAAATTACTGCCAAAGGGTAGGCACTGAAATTGAAAAAGGCCCATGTGAGTATTGATGACAAATAACTTTTTTGAATCTTCATCGAGCGGAATCTGTAAGTATGCTTCTGATAAATCAATCTTAGAAAAGAAGCGAGACTGTCATAATTTGTCCATTAGTTCCTCAGGTCGGGGCAGGGGGTAAGTGTCCACAATTGTTTGACTGTTAACTGTTGATTTGAAGTCCGCACAGAGGCAAAGTTTTCCTGTCGGCTTGATTATAATTACTAAAGGCGAGGCACACTGACTCGCAGAGACAGGAGAAATCACCCCACTATCTTGCCAACGTTTAAGTTCGTCTGCAACCTTATCACGAATTGTGATAGGCACTGGTCTAGCTTTACGAAATTTTTGGAATTGCAGATTCTTTTAAAGTTACATGTGCCACGAAGTCTTTTGCACAACCTATTTCCGACGAAAACAAGTCACTATATTTTTCAAATAATGCATTTATTTTGTCCTGAGGCACTACTGACGAAATTTAAAGCACATCTCTTTGAATTGATAAACCAAATAAATCGAATGCATCTAGTCCAAAAATGTTCTGTGTAGATTTGGCCTGAAGAACTACAAAAGCAACTGTTTTTGTTACACCTTGAAAAGAGGCGGGCATGCTACACGTTCCTAGCACGGGAATATTTTGACCTGTATATGCTGTTAGCAGTTGTTGACACGGCAACAATTTTGGCAAACCCAGCAGTTCATAAGTATCTTTATTCATTAATGTGACAGCGGAACCAGTATCAATCTGAAAATGCACGCTCTCAGTTTCTATGGAAAGAGTCACAAAAAGTTTTTGCTTGTGGCGCTCGACAGGTGCGCGAATGTGGGCAACGTCTGATACAGTTTCATTGCTGCGCTTACGGATGCGTGGGCGGTGTAGTGAAGGAAGTGGCGCAGAATCAGCACACAGCAAATTAATATCACTGTCCCTAGATGGCACCACCGCCGGATCGGCTTCCGTGCAAGCTTGCAAAGCTACCACTGATTCACCAGCTACTGCACTGAAATTAATTTGAGTAACTACACCAAGTCTACTGTCACTAGCTACACAGTACTGGGCACTTTTACAAGGAGAAGTTGCAGAAGGCACTATGTTCACTACAGGATTGCACTGTACATAGTCATTTTGCTTGTGCCTAACCCTTTTCCCTTTTCCTAACGGCACCCTATGCTGCATACACACTGTTTGTACATGTCCTGATTTGCCACATTGGTAACAAATGGCGTCGCATCTAGGACATTGTGCACGTTTGTGGTGAGATACACACTGGTGGCAAGACTTACGAACATGTTTCTGAAATGAACGTCGGCACTCATTATTCACAGTACTGTTTCTAACACGACGGGGCGACGTTTGTGTCGCGCTTTTACACTGGCTACTGTTCACTGACTGTTCAGCATGGCCGGTAGAATTGAAAGAATCACTACGGCTAAAATGAGAACTGTGACTAGGAAAGCGCACTGAGTTAATACTGTGGCTTTGCATTTCTACATCTGCTAAGTCAAAAGTATCCTGCGCTTCTATAAGCTACAGTACACTGTCTAATGAAGGGTCTGACTGTTCTAGAATTGCTGCCCTAATTCTGGAGTCCTGAATGTTCTGCGTAATTGCATCTCTCAACATAACGTCACTATAAGAAAGCCTACAAGAGCAAGTAAATTTACATTTTCGAGTTAAGACCTTCTACACCGTAATCCACTCTTGGTGTGACTGCTCTGGTAATTTTTAAGTCTGAAAAATCGGTACCGCGCCGCAGCTACGAGAACTTTTCTCTCATAATGAGCATTTAGTGCATCTACGAGTTGTTCAACTGTATATCGCGAGGAGATGCGTGGGGGAAAAATTTCTGCAGTAACACGAAAGTCTTGGTGCCCACAGCCAATAATAAAAGGTGCTTTACAGTCTGACCTGTAATTTGATGAGCCGCGACGGTTTCTTGAATTTGCGCCAAGTAGTCGCTCCATTCTTCCTCACGTTCGTCGTACTGGCGAAACGTAGGAAGCGGTGCGGCGGCAGATGCGGGTGGATGAAGCAACGGCTTGTTTTGAACTGCCTGCGCCGTCAACTGGGACACCGCTTGGAGGAGTTGAGTGATTTGCGCCGTCTGTAACTGAATAATTTCCATTAAGTTTGGGTTCTGGTTAGTGACAATGCTGACCGATTAGGCGCCGCACATACAAGAAAATTAGAACAAAACACAATTGCAATACGAAAGAGGACGCTCTGCCACAAAAAAAGTCCACAAAACACTTAAAAGAATATGTTCCCCCAAAATCTTATAATAAGGGTGGGTGGGCGTAAGCAATTTATGCGTGCTCTGACTGCTGCATACTGGTTGCTGCAAGTGGGATCGTCCAAGGTCCTTCTATCCTTCCTCGTAGCCACTTTTGTATTCCATCCTCATCGCCACTTTTGTATCCTATCCTCGTCGCCACATTTGTGTCTCGTTTCCGCCGGTTGTCCTGGGTGTCGGTGACCGAGTAGAGAGAGACCGACACAGGGAAATAGGATGCATGCATGTGCAGGTACAGAGTATGAGGTGACCAGCCAGTGGGACAGCAGAAACTAGAAACACTAAGCTAGATTTGAACAAGTTGTATATTTCGTAGATATATGATAATACTTATATTTTACAAAGTTCATGACTGCCAACTAATTGTACTGCTGAGACATGGGTCAACTAGGTACAGGCCTGCCTACTGATGAGTCCTGGTTCCTGTCCTAATCCCAAGTGACCGATGCAGTTCAGTGGTGGCAAGAGCGGGGATTGCAGCAGAGGGCGCTTCTGGCTGACATCTTAAGAACGCCGTGTCATGCGTGCATGGTGGCGCATGGCGAAAGTACATGGCGCTCACTTTAGACTTGTGCGACACCACAACTATAAATTTGAAAACCTAATAAATCATAGGATAATGTATATAGAGCGGTAAAAATTGACACACATGCTTGCAATGACGTGGGGTTTTATGCAGGATGGTGCTCCACCCCACATTGATAGATGCGTGAAAGATCTATTGCACACGTCGTTTGTTGATTATCATGGGCTCAGCCGCCACTTTCGTCATGCTTGCCCTCCCAGGTCCCCAGACCTCATTCCGTGCGATTATTGGCTTTGGGGTTACCTGAAGCCGCAAGTGTATCGTGATAGACCGACAGACATGCTGAAAGATAAAATCCGACGCCGATGCCTCACCATAACTCCAGACATGCTGTACAGTGCTGTTCACAACATTATTCCTTGACTACAGCTATTGTTCAGGAATGATGGTGAACATATTGAGCATTTCCGGCAAAGAACATCATCATTGCTTTGTCTTAATTTGTTATGCTAATTATTGCTTTTCTGATTAGATGAAGCTCCATCTGTCGGACATTTTTTGAACATTTGTTTTTATTTTGGTTCTAATAAAATCTCATGTCATTCCAAGAATGTGATTCAATTTTTACCTCTCCATCTATATTATTCCGTGATTTATTAAGTTTTCAAATTTATACTTGCTTTTTGATCACCCAGTGTATGTCGAACTGTGGTATAATATCAAAGGAACATTCAGTGGTATGTTTGTGCACTGTATGTGAAATGTCTCGGGAATACCATTCACAGTGAAGTAGTAATAATTTATAACGTCATGCCAATTACCTTAGATATACATTATGAACATCGAAGTAGTAAGCGATTAACTTTTTTCCTTTAATCGTTTTTCTGGGGTTGTCAGCGAGTAAAGTTTCCTAAGGATTTGAAATTACGTTATATGTTGATTCAAGTCGCTAAGTTTCTAATTATCAAATAGTTGAGGAACCAAATCACGCTACCACGCGCCGCAAGATGGGTCAGTTTTCACTATTTATAAACTGATATCGTATGAACTATGTATCGTTAGTGGTTTCTTTCCACTATAGCAAATGATTCCTTACTATAAAGAATATTTGTTATAAATTTGGTGGAAATCGGTTCATTAGTTTAGGAGCAGATGTAGAAGTTTTACAAATTGTATAAATGGGCAAAAATTAAATTCGTTGCCTCTGAAATCATTAACAGTGTGTTGGGAGAAGGGATGGGGGCCAAAATGGAAGAGGGTCGACCACTAAAATAAATAGGGGAACACTGTTGCAGATATTCTTAAGAAACGAGTTATCCTCGGTAAATTAACTTTACGAACTTCTGATATCTACTTACCATACCACACATTCTCACCATCACGATATAACTACGGTTTCTCCTTTACAGTGTAGTGCATAGGAGCCAATATCTACTGCTTTATTACACTTTTAGTCGATACGCTAAAAATAATGTGAACAATACACTGGAAACTGCAGGAAAATCACTAGGTACCTATCAAAGCGTCCGATACCTTTTATAGCCTTTGTGGAGCGTATTTTGAGTTCAAATAATGAAAAGACGTAATTATTTTGCGATCTGATTTCATGCGACATAATTTAGTACCGGTCTCGGTCAAAGCAGATTATCTCCAGACAAATAGTACCATGTTGGCAGATGGTGGTTGTGGACAGAGCACACAAACGTACTGAGCCTAGCCCCTATCCTGAAGTGATGAACAATCCTTATGCGTTTTCGATACTAACAGTTTGCTCTCGTCACAGATGTTACACAATATTTCTCCTAATTAGTTCCCCAAACAGGTGACAGAGACGGGACTTTCTTTTTCTCGTACAGAAACCGTAATCATGGAACAAATGCAGTAGGTCACATGCGAAAGAAAACTACGTAACATTTATAAGAGACTCCCTTCGGTGCATAAAAATCAGTTCCAACATTCAGCTACACTGCAAGAAATGGAAGGTATGTACCTATCAAATTTCCCTTAATACACCTTAACATTTACACAGATAACTTTTCACCAGGTTCGACAGATGAACACTAAGCGATGAACCTTCACTAAAAACAAACTTCATTTTATTATCGAATCAAGCTGTGTATGTTTAAATTGGAAACTGGTAGAAATGAGCAGCTGATAGAAATATGGAAGTCTGAGTAATGGAAACTAAAAAAAAAAAAAAAAAAAAAAAAAAAATGTTGATATGTTTGTTAAGCAGGTAATCAGTCCCTAAACTTAGAAACTACTTATGAAATAACTTATAAAGACAACACAAACATCCATGCCCGATGGAGGATTCGAACCTCCGACGCGGGAAATGAAAAATAACGAACAGTTAATACGACGTGAGTTACGTGGAATACACTTGACGACACATTTTGTATGGGTCAGTACGAGCCCGCCGCAGTGGCCGAGCGGTCTGCAGCGCGCCAGTCACAGTCTGCAGGGACGCTAAGGTCGGGGGTTAAAATCCTCCCTCGGGCATGGGTGTTTGTGTTGTCCTTATAGTAGGTTTGTTTAAATTAGTCGAGTAATTAGTGTGTAACTCTAGCTACTGATAACCACGAAGTTTGGTCGCATAAGACCCCCCCACCTCTCTCTCTCTCTCTCTCTCTCTCTGCCAGTGTGGTTACATTATTCGGTGAGTCTGAGGGAGGGTAGGGCTTGTCTTCGTCTACGATTTGTCTTTATTTGTAATGGATACTAAGAAAACCTCAATGCAAAACTGAATACAAAAATAAAATAAAATAAAAAATGTTTCAAATGTTGTAAATCTATTGAACCAAACCGCATGGTCATCACTCCGCAGCTTACAAACTACTTAAACTAAGGTAAGCTAACCTAAGGGCATCACACACACACACACACACACCTGCCCAAGGGAGGACTCGAACATCCGACGGCGAGCAATCGCGCGCTCCGCAAAGAAACGCCTTAGACCGCTCGGCTACTCCACCGCGGCAATATAAAAATCTAAAAGAACATAAAATTGAGGAAAGAAAACACCAAGCAAACCAAGGACTCAAAAATCCCCAACAAACCCATAAAGCAACAAGACTAAAGAAGAACATAATACGAAGGTCAACCAACAAACTGGTACAAACTTACTTATGGTACTAAACTGACTAGGGACTGATGACCCCGTAGTTAAGTCCCATAGACTTTACAAACATTTGAACATTTGAACTAAACTGACTCGTAGTATTGCAAATATCCCCAACAAAAAAGGTATAAAGATAGTATATCGAAGTCGTAAGTCATTACAGAAAAGTCTAACAAAAACAGAGAGCACTAACATCTATTGAAAATTAGTTTTTTTTTTTCCCCAATGTAACAGTTGTGATATGATAATAATTTCGTGTGGCTCTTTGGCCTGATGCAAGTCTTTTAATTGGACGCCATTTCGGCGACTTGCGTATCCCTAGCCTAACCCAGTTATCCAAAGGGTTAAGGGGACCTACAACTTAACATGTAATCTGAACCACGCGTCGTTTCTAGCGACTCCTAACATTGATGAGAGGTGAAGGGTGGGTTAAAGCGCAGACTGAAGCAATCAGAGATCCAACCGGGTTTCGAACCAGTGACCGTTCGGGTTCCAGTCGAGCACTTAGCAACAAGAGCACCAGACCCGACAACAGTTGTGCTGCTCTATACTCAGGACTGACCAGCAGGACATTTGAAATAGTACGATATATAGAACACAAACGATCATGGAAACATGGCAACAGCCACTCAACATTTTCACAGCACCTTAGACAAGAAGACCACTATCCTAAAACCATATAAGCAGACATGAAAATGGTCAGTTTTAGCAGTATGAAACATCTCCTAAACCACCAAATGAACTTACATATACACAGACACAAAAAAAAAAAAAAAAAAAAAAAAAAAAAAAAAAAAAAAAAAAAAAAAAAAAACCAATACTAGAAATAAAATACATATTAAATTACCTAGTAAACATCAACAAACAAACGCTATTTAGATGAATAAAACTTATAGTAGCCAAAGACAAAGCTCCCCACCCCAAAGCCACCACATGATATGACCACATAAAGGAAACAACTACCCCATACACACATACCTACACTCAGCCACCGACCTAGATTCAAATAAACCCATAGCATAAGAACTGGTCATGTTCGAATTCAGCAAAAACCACACAAACATGTAAAACAAAAAAATATTTTCTTAACCACTAAAGAAGCTTTGAAATAAAGCGAAACATTCTGGTCTGATTTAGATAAATATTTGCAGTTTCAAAAGATGGTGATATAACCTATACAAAATGTATAACTTCAACCAGGGATATGGAGTCTCAAAACAAAGAAGAACCATGATTTACAGTCTTTTGTCACACAGAGTACAAAGGTTATCACACGTCTTTGGATTACAGGTTCTTTTATAAAAACACAGTGTAATAATAGAATTCGCGAAACGCAGTTTTCATAACACGGCAAAAATAATAATATGGAAATCCTTAAAAAAAAATATGGAATGAAATGTTCTTCCACAAGCGGAATGCTCTACATATTACTATGACTCGGTTATGTAATATATCTGCAGGACAATGAATGTAAAAATGATTTTTTCTACCAGTATTAATATGAAATACTACATACCAACTACCTGTATTTGTCTCAAGTTTATACATCGACAAGCGCTCTCACGACCTCATGTCATCTTACCAAAAATTCAAAATCACCATTACCTAAATGCTGGCAGAATTATCGTGCTGGTTCAAACCTGGATAATGTAATCATTATCCTTTACACGGAGAACAAGTCCTGACAGTTTCGTCTGGGATGGGTAATGAACATGGCCGTGGCCTTAGGAAACAACCACCCGTAATTTGCCTGTTGTAGGGAAGTTGCGGAAAACCGAAAGCAGGATGGCTTCAGGTGGATCTGATCCGGAGTTCTGTCTTCTGGAATGCGAGTCCAGTGTGCTACAACTGCGCCACCTCACTCAGTGGCCGATGTAGACTGAACAATCAAAGTATTCACTAGCGAAGGTACGGCACCGATGTAGACAGCGACAGTGGCACGAGATAATTCAGTAGTAACGAATATTGTGTGGGCTACAGGAAACCTTAAAGCTCTCTCAACATGAGTGGATCGCCGTCCGCTCTAAGACTCCTTGCTGCGGAGTGCGCGGTTCCTCCCAGTCGGAGGTTCGAGTACTGCCTTAGACGTGGTTATGTGTGTTGCCCTTAGCATGACTGATGACCACTGCAGTTTGATCCCATAGCTTTAAAAACATTTCAGCACTTCAATGTCAGTGGCTACGTACCTCCAATCACCTGCTTCAATATCAAACTAAAGAGTTTAAATACACTGTTTAAATCAAACAATTAACCTTTAGTTTAGGTCGTAAAACGTACACATTCACGAAGGAACAGCACAGTTAATGAAAGGAGAAAAGGTTCAAAAGTGTCTCGTGTAGTGAAGAATTAAAACATTTGATTGAGGAAAAAAACTATATCTAAAATGGTTTGCTAGTGTTGATACAGGGGATCACAAACAGTGCAACGGATATAAGGACGCAGTTAAAAAGGAAATTAAACAGGGGAATAATAAGGCATGGTGTAACAGTTGCGCGCAAAGAAACTCAATGATAGGGGGTCAGATTCCAGAGAAACCTGGAAGACGATATGTTATTTAAGGAAGTATAGCAATGTAACAAGGGAAAAAAATCGAATAAAAATTGAGGCATGGAATGATTACTACAGCAATTTATTAACAGAAAATGTAGTAGTATATTCGGATACTAAGATAAATGGTGAAGAATTGGAACAGGAATTAACGTGAAGGAGGTGAAGGAAGAACTAAAGCAAATGATTAAAAAAGGTAACAGGACCAGGAGATCGGCCTATCGAGTTAATAAAATATGCTACGACGGGAACTTAAGAAATAGTTAGTCATTTTTTTTTAAATACATGTTTGAAGAGAGGATTTACCACGGGATGTTAAGCTTCCTACATTTCTTGGATTTACGAGAAGGGAGACGGGGAAGTTTGTGGTAAGTATAGGGATATAAGCATAACAACTACTTTGGAGAGATTGTACGGAAAACTTTTGAAAACTAGAATAGAAAAATAAATGAATGAAATGTAAGAGCTAATAGTTTTAGAGCATTACGATCTTGCCCAGACTTCGTATTCACTTTGGGAGTCATAGCAGAAAAATGTTAGTCAAATGAGAGGGAACTATATGTAGCTTTTGTAGATCTGCGAACGGCTTTTGAATCAGTTACACTGCAGCAATTAGGCTGTTTTAGAGAAAACTGGAATAACAACATGCTACATGAATGCAATACCATGTATAGAGATAATAAGGCTAATAAGGCCATGCTACAAATCGAAAATTTTACCAATGACCAATTTTTAACAACAAAGGTGGGGAAGCAGGGATTCTGTCTTTCATCCGCTGTTTTTAAAATATACTGGAGTGCTGCTGTGGAAAATTGTATTAGAAAATGTAGACCGATGGGAACACACCCCGAAGACAAGCATTTACACACTAATCTCTTTGCAGATGAGTTATATACTTGAGAGGTTAACTGAAGAATGTGGTAAATGGGAAAACAAAGTATATGGTAATGGAAGGTAAGGGACAAGACATAGAAGTGTAGAAAGGGAAAATAAGAAAAGTGAGTCAATATGAATACCTAGGACTTATATTTAGTGAAGATGGAAGGGCTGAGGAGGACAGGAAAAGGAAAGAACAAGATTAGGACTCTTCACCCGATACTGTGGAATAATAACTTGTCAAAACAAAGAAGAATTTTTTAAGGTATTAATAAAATCAGTCATAACGCATGTGTCAAAGTGTGGATCCTAGATAAATATAGAGAACTGAAACTACTTGCTGAAGAGATGTCATACTGGAGAAAATGCTGCAGCTTAACGTTATTTGACCATATTTGGAATAAAATAATTAGAGGAAGGATGACAGCTACAATCCCCGTCACAGACCTCGTAAAAAGTGGATAAAGAGTATGTTGAAAATACTTATAATTTCAGGGCACAGACATTACCCACTCTCACAGAAACAACAGAAAGACTTCAGCTCATCAGGAGTTGCAAGTGAGGCGGTTTTTTCCAGAAAATAAAAAAAAGAGCATGTGTTTCTCAAAAATATCGCTCGCGAGATAAATCAACTATGATTGATAGTACCTCTGAATACAACCTAGCAATGGAAAGAGTGGACAACCGTCTACAGCATTACAAGTCATAAAAATGTGCAGAATGATAAAATGGAGGGGCACTTCGGCTCCTTAATGGCAGATCGCGTGTGCGGCGTTTCGCTGCGCGTATGATGTAGAGCGAATTTCGCATCGGCGGAGTAAGGGCCCATCCGAAATGATTTCCTAAACTGCGGGGCACATTCGAGAAACTGCCGGCGGTAAGTGCTCCTCCATTCAGGAGTAATCGATATTCATGGCGCGTTAGGCACCCGCCGCGTGGTCGCCAGCGACTCTTACCTGCCGCTGCACACGCAACCAAGGCAACGTTCTACTTGCAGAAATGTTCCGTAACAAGTAAGGAAACTTGGTAGTCTATATATGAGGCAGTAATTGAAATTATGGTAAGTAAGTAGTTGGTGTGCTGTTCTTCTTCTAAGTGTAATACCTTGAGATGCCTTTTCAAAGTAGTTTTCCTGAAACATTTCTATTTATTTTCATATTTCCTTTTTTTTCTTTTGTGGAAAGTGTATATTAAAATTATTACTATATGAAGCTGGTAATGTATCTAAAACTACTTAACGTTTAATTAACTTTTCCCTGAGTTCCCAATTACATTAGCGTTCTAATTCTGTTATATCCCAGCACCATACCTACGAGTTCATGAAGGAATTTAAAATCGTTTTCTACCCTACAATATACCTCTACGAAACGAAGATAGCCCATATATTTACGTAATTTGACCTCACATTTCTATGTCATTAATTTTCCATTATTTATTGATAAAATTGTTTTCTGTCATCAGTCTTATAATTAGTCTGATATGACTCGCCACGAATTTTTTTCCTGCATGAAACTCTTTCATTTGACAAGGGAAACTCACCACAGCAGCCCGATCAGACGTAGTGGTAGTATCGCGCGTTGCATAGCCCGTGTAAAACTGATCACATACCAAGACTGAAAAAAGGGTCGCTATCGTCGGGGGGGGGGGGTCGAATCCCCCCTCGGGCATGGATGTTTGTGCCGACTTTAGTGTAAGGTAGTACATAAGTTGTTTGGAAGTTTAGGGGCTCATGACCCCGCAGTTAAGTCCCTTAACCTTAACAAACATTTCTTTCTTGAAAACAGGACGGAATTGTTTGGAATTATGTTGTTCAAATGTTTGTATAGCTTATGGGACTTAACTACGGGGTCATCAGTCCCTAAGGGAATTATAAAAAAGAACCAAAGTAGGAACAGTGAACATCCCAAAAACCTAGTCTCATGGACCTTTGGTTATAGGTTGTGAATAATAATGTAAATTGTTTTGTTCTCACAAAATTATGGAAGGAAGGGAGGAAGATTAATGTTTAAAGCCATGTTGAAAGCGTGGTCATTAGAGGCGTAGCTTATGCTCGGGTTGTTTGGATAAGGATGGGGAAGGAAATCGACCGAGCCCTTTGAAAGGAACTATCCCTGCATTTGCCTAATTTAGGGAAATCTCGGAAAACCTAAATGTGGATAGCCGGAGGTGGATTTGAACCACCATCCTCCCGAATGCGAGTCCAGTGTGTTACCACCTGCGCCACCTCGCCCGGTAAAAATTATGAACTGCGTTGTGCTGTGGCGTCCACACCGCAATAGCATTCGATTAGAAGCTGAAAGGAAGTGGCGCACTAATGGGAACCGCAACCGTTTGATCGCAGGGAAGGCAAGGCAACCGATTCCTCCACAGGAAACCACCTCTGATGTATTACAGACAGCCCTAGTGACAGCATGTGCGTCATACGACAGGAAACTCTTTTTGACCTAAATAACGTGTACAACTTCAGGATCAGAGCAGAGATATTTTCCGTTCCTGATGTAGGGTTTGGTGTCGATGTGAAAGTAATCACTCCCGAAAGAGTGATCAAAATTAAGAGTTTGTCACATAAGCTACAATATATGAAAGTAACAATTTGACAGACGCATGTGTTCTGTCAAAACCGATGTTATTAACGTATTAGAAGTATTTCACGTGTATACCCTGAAATCCTGCATATGACCAATCAAATCTGAACCGGTACTGGAATTTCGGAGAGCGAAGGTGGATATTTGTGAAAGCTTTTGGATTTGATAATAGACAAACGATCATACAAATAATCTGTGTAGCTTTGCAGAATGATAGTCTTCTCATAAAATACAGTTCTTCCTGAAAACCAAATACACCAAGGATTGCTCAAGAGGTGTACAACACAGAGGAATTGTAATCACGTCTAATCTCACTCTAACATTGTAGAATCCTTAATCCTTCTGTCGTGTACCGCTTGTAAGCTGACTCATTATTTCTTATTTGCCGAGCGAGTCGACTATCTATTCTTACTGACGCGAATGAGCAGTTGATCAAAGGAGAGCGTCACAGTTAGCTGTCGTAGTGAGAAAGGACAACAAATGGACTTGCATGAAGGGAATAGTGCCGGAGCAGAGCCAGGGTAAAATTAATGTATTATTCTAAGAGTTACGACGAATCGTTATGGAATATTACAGGGACAAGAAAAGAGACGGTATTTTTATACTCGTTAACGTGAATCGTAGCGAGTTCGTTGTTCAACTACGCCATGCCGGTTTCGGTTTAATTATTGAATCTTAAGACAACAGAATTGTGCTACTAATCTGGACAGCTGATAACTCCATTAGTGACTTTCATCGTTATTCGTACCGAACTAATCTGGCAAACGCTTCGCTGACGAACTGTGGAAAACTACATTTGCATAGTGACTCCATTGTTGGATTGGGACATTATGATCTACACCTGCACCTACTAGAAAAACGTATTAGTTGTGGAGAGTTCATGTTAAATAATGGAGCCTATGAACTTTCTACGTGTGGAGCAATAATTTTGCAACACGAATTTAGACACATTTGGATGGACGTGTGATCATACTCGTCAACAGAATTGTTATAACAGTGCAACCACACATATGTGTGTTATGGAATAGATAGGTTCTTACTAAACTGTGTTTCAATAATGTTAGACTATCATTCAATTAACCAAAATATTATATGACACTTTTTAATTATCTCTAGTATGAAGTGGAAAGATTTAAGGCTCAGTGGAATATTTGGTGGGACAGGCACACAGTCAACACTAACAGCTTACCTTCCATCAAATTACATTATAAATAGCAAAAACCAGTGTATTAATTATTATCCCGTGTGCGTTACACGCCATCAAGAAGTAAGGCAAAAATTTTGTTGTCTTAAGAGGCAATCACATGTGATCCGTGGCGTCAACGGAGTGTGTCCCCTTTCGAGCTATCGGTTTTACCAGCCAGCCGATTGATGGTTGGCTTCGATATAGACGGGACGCGTGGGTTTCACGGAGAAAGTGTGGAGAGGTTGCGAGTAGGAAGAGGGTGGGCGAGGTGTACTACGGCGAGCGTTGCTGCTGTGTTGGCTGCGCGGCGCCTGCAGTGTGTGGCGGAGCTGGGTCTGCTGCGGCCCGAGCAACAAGTCACCCACCGGTGACAAACCTGTATGTGCGGCCGCGGCTCGTCTTGTCGTGTGTTAAACGCGCTGCCCTTTGGTGCGTGTTGGCGTCGTCTGGAAGTGACTTTGGACGGTGAGACTCCATGCTCGTGCTTGTCTGACTCTTTTGCCGTCCTTCCTCTCCTGATTATTGTCGGCGGGTAAGTTCGGTTCAAAGTGTTTCGTGCTTGGACTCTGGCTCCGTGGTGCTCTATTCCTTTTTCCCTGGAGTTAGTATGTCACATTTGGAAATTGTTTAAACTGTTAAAGGGGAAATTTTATGTCTAGCTGGTTAATTTTGAAATCTACTAAGGCACCCGATGTCAGATCGGTGTCATTTGTAGTGTGGCTCTTCTGCTTGTGTTTGGTTATTGCGAGCCTGACCTGAAATTGGTATTACATTTCATTAATGAACCGAAATCGAGTGTTTCTGTGTCTGTTCTTGTTTCTCGATTTGCCGGCCGCGGTGGCCGAGGTGAGTGAGGCGCTACAGTCACGGTCTGCACGGCCACTACGGTGGCCCCCCTCGGGCATGGATATTTGTGCCGTCCTTAGGATAAGCTAGTTGATAAGTAGTTTGTAAGTTTAGGGATTGATAACCCCGTAGTTAAGTCCCATAAGCTTAACAAACATTTGAATTTTTTCGATTTGTCAAATTGTTATACTACGGGAGGTTTTTCTTATTTTATTATATTTTATTATTTATTTTAGTATGGGTATCTGCAAGGTCAACCTACGTCAAACGCTCCCCAATTTTAACAAAGACAATTTTGTGCGAGTCACATTGGTAGTAACTTTGTTTTCTTGTGTTTTAGAGTGTACTGTCACTAGTGGAGCCCGATGAGTGTTTAGAGGGACACATTCTTTGATCAGAGTTAGTCAGGCAGTCTCGCCGGTTTGGGGGCGCAAGAAGACTGCTGCCTTCTGTTTCGGTAAATTTGTCAGCGAGGCGAAGGCTAGCTGACAGTTGAGAAGTACCTTGTGTTTGTGATGGTTACATTTGATTTATTTCTCTGTAATTTCAGCTCTTTTCAAAGCTCGTTAAATTCAATGCGGTTGAAAATATCAGTGGCACTTGTAATTGATTTTATTTTAATATTAATACATTGTTTAAACTGTAATGTTTGGTGTAGAAGATTGTTTTTGGCGTAGCCTTTATTTAAGACTGTTTTGAGTTTACAGAGTTGTGATTAAGAGTTTAATAGCATTTCTATGCACTTTTATGATTATCGTAAATTGCCTAAGTTGTTGCCACCAAGTAGTTGTGTGAATACAAAATAATAATAATAATAAAATAAATGTGTCTTACAAGTGAATGGTCAGAGTTGTCATGCCGAAACATGTATTGATTTTCTTAGCGCTGTTAATTAACATTGAAGGAAGTTAGTATGCAGAATGTTGATTGCTGCCAAGACCTGGAAGTCAGCGAGCTGTTGTTATGGTGAGCGTTGCGCGCATGGTCGGGAGGTGCGGCCGTCTTATCGCGGCATTCACTAACGACAGATATTGTTGTATGGTTTTGGTGAAAAGGGGGGAAACGAATATTCGTTTCTGTAGCATGCACTTCCTTTTCATTTTTGGTACGTATTTAGAAAAATACCGTCCTGAAACTCGTTAGAGATGTGAAAGATATTCTGTACATCTACATCCACACTTCGCAAGCCACTTTACGGTGAACATTCAATCTCCCCTTATAGGTGATGGCAAACCCTGTAAATGTTTTGCTGCTTGCCATGGAGACATACCACAGGCGCCAAATAAAGCAATCAACAGAAAACACGCATAAAGACTATGTGATGTGCTACATGGTAGTTAAATTTGTAGCGGCATGTAAATAGCGCAGATATGTAGCTAGAAACGACTAAAACACTCGATATTGCAGACTGAATCTACAGACGACGTAAAAACGGAAGAACGTAGCACAAATGAAGACTCTTCGAGTGATAGTGGTTGAACGAAAGTGGTAAGAAACGCCTACGTGTCAGTATTGTTCAAAATAGGTATCGCCTTGTCAGTTCTGAACGTGAATTGCATAAATGGAAAAAGGAAGTCGCTGGACTACGTAAGTGTCGACTGGAAATTGCGACGGAGATAAATGCGCGACTTGTTCAGCAATTTACCGATGCCAGACGACAGTTATTGAGTGTCAGCGATATAACTTTGCGTGATTGAGCGTTAGAGATTTGCAGCGCAATAGGCGCTACAGAATTTACAGCTTCTCAAAGTTGGATTAGTCCCCTCAAAAGATCACATAAAATTGTGACACGAAAAATAATAAAATTTGTATCTAGAAACAAGTCGGAAAATGAAGTGTCTCAAATGGAAATGATAGCTTTTCTTACAACTGCAAACAAATAAGATCGCCATTTTTAGTGAATCTTAACCTTTAACTAACGTGGTGGCAAAAATGGGACACTAACACCGTGGTGCGGTCAATCTGACCCCCTTACTTATAGGTGGGTATAATGTTAACAATATGAACAACTCTGAAATTCTCTGTTTTGTATATGAAAGAGTCTTTAATACAAAGTAATTAAACATGAAAAAACAGAACATTAACATCAAATAGTTACTGATGAACAGGTATTCAGAAGTGGTTACTGCACATATTGTACACTAATACATTTATACGTTTTCCATTAGCTAATAATGACATTCATACTTTGGTATATTTTGTATTTCTTCTTAAAGAACTAATGAAACAAAAAATGTTAAGTTTTTAACTTGAAGAAGTACCATATGAAAAATCAGAGACGTTCAAATCACAAATTCTCACAACAGTGCTTGCAGACCTGGGAACAGCACTGCATGCATATGGGCCTCTTGCAGACGTAGCAAGCATGGGAAGTCTTCCTTTTTTTGCTGGCTGGGCAGATTCTGCAAGTTTTCCTGTTCTTAGGACCTAATTCTGCTTCCACTGCTTCTTCTGTTGGAGAATCAGGGCCTAAAATCCGGCGGGTCGTTAGTCGTAACTCCTGCGGAAGTCGTGGGTTCTGAGCTCGCTTTTGCATATGTTTCAGCAAAAGACTATGGGCCAGCTCTTTCAGGAAGATGCCTCTGTCGACAGGAGCTTCATCTGATCCACTCTTCTGAAGAACATATGCATTTACTGTGCTGATGTCCAGTAAACGGTAGAATAAACACATTGGCCAACGTCGAGTTCTCCGACTGCAGGAGTATATGGAGCACTTTTTGTCGAGTTCATCGACGCCTCCTTTAGTGGCGTTGTAGTATGATATAATTTCTGGTTTCTGAGAAGTCAAATCCTCAGCAGGGCTATGATGCATGGAAGAGACAAGAAGAACCGCTTTGTTTGTCTTTGGCACATGCGACAACAGAGTGGTGTCCTTCGTAAAACCGTATAAAGACGAACCAACTGGCCTATTCTTATTTGGTTGGAAGGCTTGCGGAATCTCTCTCTTATTCTTTTTTAGAGTTCCAACAAAAGTCAATCCTCTTTTCATTAACTCTTCTACAGCTTGTATTGAACTGAACCAATTGTCAGCAGTAATGTTGCGATTACTGCCATAGATTGGTTTACACAATCGCAACAGAGACTGCGTTGGTATCATCATTTTCTTATCATTGTCCGGCATAGTATCACCATCAGAGCCTTTTCCAGTGTACACATACCCATTATAGAAGTAACTGGTCCTTGCATCACACAAGGACATTATTTTTAAACCGTATTTACCAGGCTTCTTTGGCATGTAGACCACAAATGAGCATTTACCACGGAAGGAAACTAGTTGCTCATCTACAGTAGCACATGTGCCTAAATTGAAATATTTTTGGGAATTTTCCACAATTTTTCTGAAGAGAAAAGAGGCTGCTGCCATTTTGTCAACTTTGAGCCTCTCTTTTCTGGTTCGAAAGTCATCAAACCGTAAGCAGTTCAACAACATTAGGAAACGGTTCCTAGACATGACACATTTGAAAATTTCCCGACCTGAACCATCAGTTGCAAATATATAATTTACATTTTCGTGATTGGATTTAAAGACAGAAGAATATATCAGAAGTCCTAAAAACGCCAAAAGTTCATCCAAATCCAGGTTCTGAAGTTCAGCTTTGCTTTTGTCAGAGTACTTCTGCCTGACGCAATCTATTTTAGCATTTGTCCACAGTAAGATGTGATCGAGAACTTCGTCATCAAAATAGAGATGCCATAATGAAAATGGGTCTTTTGGAGCTCCTGTAGTCAACGTGGTGGATGGAAATTTCATGATGATGTTATGGCGAGGAGTTCTAACAGCTCGGGTTGGCGGAGCTTTGGCCCATTTGTACTGATTCTTGCCATAGACGTAATTGCTTCTCCGTTGGTCGTCAGATGGATCACTACTTTCACTACTTTCGTCAGAGTAATTTTCTGTTGCACTTTGTTCTGACAATGTGTCATGATCACTCACAATTGGTTCAGTTTCTTCAGGATTATCGTCACAGTCACTATCATCTGACTCTTCCAACCATCTGCTCACAGTTTCCTCAAAGTTACGGTCTAAAGTGTTCACACACTGTCTGTTGGTTGCAGCAGATCCTTTACCTGTAGAAGTACTTGGTTCCTCCATATTTCAAAAGCTGTGAAATGGAAGATATCGAGAATATGTAAGGAAAGTCACAGCAGAAAAAATTACACAAACAACGTAGTGCGGTCAAAATGACCGCGACCTATTTTCAAACGGACGTCACTCACGTTATAGAAGCTCTGGAACAACACCACACGCTTTGCCGGTCCACTCACAACTAAACTCGAAGCTACTGAGCCGACGGGCGCAATAATGGCTAGGGAACTGGCTAAATCGCAATTGTTGATGAAAGCGCGCGGTCAGATAGACCGCACCACGTTAGTTAAAGGTTAAGTTTACAATGCAGATCAGTCAGGTTTCCAAAAAGAAATGCGTGTGAAAAGAGCACTGTCATTCAAAGGGGAAAACATATTGAGGCAATAGCGCAGTCCACGACTGCACTCGCCCATTCATACACTATAATGCCCATAATTAGTCTGGATGGTTCATTGCTGCGTAAAATATATGTGTGTCTTCAAGAACAAACTGGACGTTTTGGACCACGTGTCAAACAATGTTCTACGCAGACAATCTTGTGGTAGGCGCATCCAAATCTGGAAAAATGGGAAATGATAACGTTACACTTTTCATGCGTCATGCTTTTCTTCCGTTCTACGGGAACAAATCTCATCTCCTAGATTCGTGGTCATAAAAGTTATGATTCGTTAAAGGCTGTCGTTCGAGCTCACCCTGACAAAGAAGTAGATATACTTAAGATTCCACACGGCACGTCGAAAGTAATTCAACCGTTAGACAGAGAATTTTTCCGCCAGTGGAAAATCCAAATCACTACAGTTTCCTGTCTATCACCGTGACAATATTCTCAAGTTGCAATCAGTCGTGCATTATCAGTTTTCCTCCCCACGGTTTCAAAATGTGATTAAATATGCGTGGCATGCCTCGAAATATACTGATATTAGGCCTGATTTCTTCCTAACACCGGCCGAGTTTTGTCTACGGACGTCGAACGACGTCATATGTCGTCTTTGCTTGTATGTTCTTGGTGCACAAAAAACCTATGTTTTGAACATTGTATCAATATTTCGTATTATTGCGGTAATTCAAGAAATAAAAGTTTGACGTGTTCTAAACCGTATATGTATTTGTGTCTATTTCATAGCTGTTTGGAAAGAAAGACCATGATAACGTTAAAAACGTTCTTTTCTACACTATATATTGTACCAGCAGGAAATTTTACAGATAGTATGTACACATATAGTTGAATATGCCTTCTAAATTGTATCCCAGTACGACGCGTAGTTCATGAGATACGAGCACATAAGCAGTAATGTTCATGGCAAACCGCCCCATCACGCACCAAGTATTAATCTATTACTTCTTTAGTACCAATTACATTCGCAACAGATTTTTCAGACATACAAATGAAAATATACCTGAAAATTTATATAATTTTACAACATATAACTCAGTATATATTAGATCATATATACTGCGAAGGGAAAAAGCTTTTCACATCAGGCATCACGTTTTATTAAATTTCTTATTTACTGCTAAGACACTCCTGTATTTCAACGAGCTTAAGGAAATTCGTGAAAGATGACAGTGCTGTTGAAAACTTTGAAGCAACTTTGAACTGTGAAGCGCATACCGCTGTAGCAATACGTATCTATGGAGATACAAGGAAAGGAAGAGAACGAAACAGAGCACATCCGACGAATACCCATTGTCTCCGACAGATCTAGCTTTTAATTTTAAGAGAGTGCAGTTTGCAGTGGGACTTGCATTTTCTATTATGATTAATAAATCACAGGTCAATCTACTCAATACTGTGGAGTGTATTTGAAATCTCCGTGTTTGTCACACAGATAGCTTTATGTCGCTTGCTATGCATGGGCTCTCCACAGAAAATATTCATATTATATCCTAGACAAGTCACAATAAATATTGGTTATAGTCAGGAAAGAATATTATCTTTTAACGCCCTATCGATAACGTGGTCATTAGAGGCGGAGCTTACGCTCAGCACTATGCTTATAAGTATGGTGTAGTATAGCAAATCTCGAAGAGTACTATACGACCTTTCATGGGGTTTCATAGGCCAATTTAGAGTACCTCGGGGCAACATAAAAGCTTCATTTCATCAAACTCGGATCAGGTGAAGAAAAAATATCGTAATTTGTAGTTTCCGGTGTATGCTGCACTTGAATTGCAGCGTAGTATAGCAAAAATCAGATAGAGGAGCTGTTACTTACATACTATACCAAATAACTAATAAATGGCGATGCTGCGTTTTTATTCACATAACTAAGGTGTAATATACTGAAACAAGGGCTACGATTTTCCTTATGGTAGCGGTGTAGTGTATTGATGTTCAATCCTTTTTGATGAATCTGTCACGTACAATCAGGGGAATAATTCTTTGTGTTGATAATGAAATAAATAATTAATTTTGTTCCGATCAATAAGTTAATGACCCCACTAAACCGAATATTTTGTTGCCAACCGTAACATACCAAACCGCCGCCACTGAAAGTAAAATTTAACTCAGGTATTACATAGAAAAAATATTTTTTTTGTATTAGCAGTATCCCGCCTGTCTTGCAATGTCATGGGGAAAAAAAAAAAAAAAAAAAAAAAAAAAAAAAAAAAAAAAAAAAACAATTGCCGGCCGAGGTGACTGAGGCGCTCCAGTCACGGTCAGCACGGCCACTACGGTCGGGGGTTCGAATCCCCCCTCGGGCATGGATATTTGTGCCGTCCTAGTTCGTAAGTAGTTCATAAGTAGTTTGTAAGTTTAGGGACTGATGACCCCGTAGTTAAGTCCCATAAGCTCTACAAACATTTGCTTCTTACCGCGGGTATCATTTAAATTTAAAACATAACGACGTTCCTTCGCGTCTAATAATGTTTTCATTTAATAAGAGTACTTTGCAAGGTAACACGAATTTTTGTAGTTTCCTTTCTGATTTCGGTGCGTACTTACTACATCTTGAGTCCATTCTGTTTAGTAATGCCTAGAAAACGATGTATTACAGTACAATGAAAATTCAGGCCCTGATAGTTATATAGTGCATCAAAGAACAAATAGTTGGCGCTGCTGCATTTTCCTTTTCTTTTCTCTTTTCTTTTTTCTTTTCTCTTTTTTCTTTTTTCTTTTCTCTTTTCTTTTTTCTTTTCTCTTCTCTTCTTTTCTTTTCTTTTCTTTTGAAGGTGCTGTTGGTTTTCTAGTGCTGCAAAGAAACAATACATGATCGTGTTATGCGTATTCCTTCAGTAACAGAAGTATTTTGAATTAAGAACCGCAATCTTATCTCTGCAAATACAAACTAATATTGAGCAGCAAGTTGCTAATTACACTTCATATATTCACAGCTTAACGACATTTCTTTGCTTCTTTTAAAGGGGAACATTTGAATGTAAAACATAACGACATTTTGCAAGGAAAATCGATTTTATGTAGTTCAGTTTCTGATTTCGGTGTCCTCATTACATTTTGAGTGCGTTCTGTTTAGGAATGCCTCGAAAACGCCATAGTACAGGAAAGGACAAAGTGAGGCGACGTTAGTTACAGAGTACACCAAATAACTAATTATGGCGTTGGTGCCTTTTTTGCCATTCTCATTACTATGGCATAATAGACTACAAGAAGTGGTACGATTTTACCTACGGCAGCGGCGTTGTGCGCTGAACTAGGCAACGGCCGTTGTATGCTTTTCAAAGATCAGTCACGTAGAATGATGGGAATAATTCTTTCTGTTCACGATGAAATAAATAATTTATGCTGTTCTGGACAGTAAATGAATCATTCTGCTAAAACGAATAGTTCGTTGCCAACGATAGGAAACTAAACCGCTGCCACTGCAAGTAAAGTTAAATCCAGGTAGGACATAAAATTCTCTTTCTTCCTTGCTGTATCCCATATGCTTTACAATGTCATGGAAAGAAATTTCTATGGATGTAACCACTAAATTGTATAGAGAGTAGAAATATCTATGGAGTGAGGATTGCGTTATGTGCATTTTCTCAATACCACCTGATATTGAGACAAGTCCACTCTTTCTACACATTTATTTGCTATTACGATTGGTTTGTGCCACATTGCCTGTAAATACCTACTTTTCGAAACCACAAAAGATGAAAAATATCTAAATTAAGTGTCACAGAAGCAACAAGAAAGTTAAAGAAGCGTTGCAAAAATGACCATTTAAACATAGCGTTTTAACCGAACAAAAAGGGACCAAGATAAAGTCAGAGATTAGTAGATTTTCCCAATATCATGTGACATTTCCACCTTAATGTTGAGGACACAAAGTCTGTTCTGCGCATCTGAATGCTCACTCCAGAGATATTTCTGCTCTGTGCCTGCCACTTAGAGATAATATACACACACGAGCGACAATCACATCAGAAACACAGTGATTAATTTTTATTTATAAAATTTATAAATACAGATTGTGCTACGGCTACTGCGTCCTACATGTTGGTAAAATATACGGTACACTCCGCAGGTCAGCACACGGGCCGGCCGCGGTGGTCGAGGGGACTGAGGCGCTTCATTCACGGTCTGCACGGCCACTACGGTCGGGGGTTCGAATCCCCCCCTCGGGCATGGATATTTGTGCCGTCCTAGTTCGTAAGTAGTTCATAAGTAGTTTGTACGTTTAGGGACTGATTACCTCGTAGTACAGTCCCAGAAGCTTTACAAACATTTGAACATTTTTTCAGCACACGGTGTGTGGCAGACGGTTCTTCGTGTAGTGTTGTTACTCCCTCCTCCTCCTGCTGCTACGGCGACGTTTGATTCGCGGGAAGAAACCCTCCGGGCATAACCTCATATGCGCTCTAATCTGTCTAATAGAGTCATTATGGTCTTGTCTCAAAGTATAGGCCTACGTACGAGAAAGCAATATTTACGAGGAAGCAGTATGAGCCATGCAGGCTCGCCTTCTTCTTTCGTATCTTTTCGTACGTCCTTGTATCGACCCTTTCTCCGTTCTGCGCCGCGGGCGGCGCCTTCTCAGTGTCGCGACTCCCTCTCGGCCAGAGGGAGTGAGTAGCGGTGGGATTGCGGTGTTTTGTTATGGAGAGTATCGGCACGGAGACGGACGGCCGGAGCGTGCGCTAGGAACTCGTGGGCGGGCTGAGCGCGTGGCTCTCCGCTGGGGCTGTTTACTGGACTTCGCCAGCGACTCCGGCCGCAACGGCGTGTCCCGGGGGATGTGGACTGGAAGTTTAAGGTGATCAAATGTTCAATGTCTGTAAATCTATCGGACCAAACTGCATGGTCATCAGTCCGTAGCTTACAAACTACTTAAACCTAGGTAAAGTAACCTAAGGACACACACACACACACACACACACACACACACACACACACACACACACACACACATATGCCCCAGGGAGGACTCGAACCTCCACGGCGAGAGACCACGCGTTCCGCAGCGAGGTGCTTTAGACCGCTCGGCTACTCCACCGTGACTTTAAGGTGATCATAGTCATGGCTGACAGACAGTTACTCTGTCGAAGTTTTCATCTGGTCTCCCGGAATACCTGCCCGCGTTCGTCATTCCCGAGATCTTTACAACGTGGTGGTCGATCTCGCTGTGCATCTTTGGTGGTGCGTCGGACAGTCGGGAAGTCAGCACAAATATGAGTGGTTTTCCTTGGAGTTCATTTTGATTGTGTTAACATGTTCTTGTGTGTGAGTGTGTGTGCTTTGCCAGGGTTGACAGCCGTCTTCAGCGGTTGTCTTCCTCTATGTATCGCGTCTGCCGGCCGGGGTGGTCGAGGGAACTGAGGCGCTTCAGTCACGGTCTGCACGGCCACTACGGTCGGGGGTTCGAATCCCCCCTCGGGAATGGATATTTGTGCCCTCCTAGTTCGTAAGTAGTTCATAAGTAGTTTGTAAGTTTAGGGACTGATGACCCCGTAGTTAAGTCCCATAAGCTTAACAAACATTTGAACATTTGTACCGCGTCTATGTTCTGGTTTCCTGATGTTGTTGTCGGCGGTTGCAACTGTGCTTCCGTTTGTTCTCTTCGTGTTGAAGAGAGATCGTTTGGTCTTTGCCTTTCGCGGGGCGATATCCGAATGAAACAGAATTGATAAGTGTCACTGGGAAATCCAAGTTCGTGCCCTTCCGTGTCCTCGTCAGCAGCCAGGGGAATCGGTCGTATGTTATTTGGCAGAATTATTTCTGCGGTGTGAGTTGCCTACCGTAGTTGTAATTAGGCAAGTTTTTTAATGCATGAATTTCCGTGTATTAGTATTGGAGTTCTCGTCTTGCTCTGGTGCTGTAAGCTTTCCTTTCCACATCCTAAATTTCCTTGTGGAATCCCCACAGTGTTTGTGGGCTTTCCTCGCCATCACGCTGTGCTCGTGCAAGTTAATTACCAAAATTGATTCGTTACCTTGTGCTAACCTGATACGTACGAAGATGTGAAGCGTAATTGCTGTTTCATTTAGTGTAACTGTCTTTGATATTGACATTAAAACTTCAAGTCACTTGTACTCGCAGTTGTTGTGTCTTGGAAAATTAGACCAGCTTCTCTGGTGGGGCAGTACGTATTGTTGGTAAAACTAAATGAGTGAAAAACCACGTTTTGCAATTTTTAAAGCAGAGTAGATTCTTGTTTGTTAAGTAACCTCTCCTGTTTATGGACTAATGTTACTGCAAATTGTTGGGCTTGTACCCGTGTGTTTCTTATGAGTATGCCCTTATGTTCCTTTAATTAAGCGGCAGTTTCACCACGCTAAGAATCATATAATCATATTACTGGAGATTGTTTTGGGCTTGTGTCCGTGTGTCTTGTTTTATCAGTATTAGGACTCTATAAATTGGTTTAAAATTTTGTTTTAAAAATTCTTTATGTCAACTTAATTTTGAGACTGAAGAGTAGGCTCCTGTGTGCTTTAAATTAATGAGCAGTTTTACTAAGTATTGACAGAATCTAGTTACTGTACGTTGTTTTCTAACTATATCATTCCTTAAAGTCAATAAATCAGTATTGTTATTGACATTTTAACTTGGCCTAGTCCTTTAAATCCAATCTGTTATTGGTGATTCCTTTTCCCTGGCCACACTATGTGACCCATCACACTATATTGGATGAATAGTCATGTAACATATGAAATTATAGAAAAATCTTTGGTTGTGTAATTAAACATGACCAGTTTTCATCCGTTGCTAATCAAATTAGATAAAAATATTCCTTGTGCCAATAAAATATTTTACCATTACATTCCTGAGGTAATTAAAGATTGTATCAAACAGTATATGATGTTTTGAATTGCCTTTCATCTCAAGCGCATAATCACACTAGCATATGGTAATTCATATACAGACGAGACTGTTGCACCTTGGGACACTTTTGATAAGCTTAACGTATGTTCTTATTCCAGTTCGCATTCGGGAGGACGGCGTTTCAAATCCGCCCCCAACCACCCTGTCAGATTTTCCCTGATTTATTGAAATCACTTCAAACAAATGCCGGAATTATTTCCTTTAATGGACAAAGCCGATTTCCGTCCTCATCCCTGAAAATAACTCTCAAAGTGTGCGCTCAGTCTCTGACGACCACAGTGTCGACGGCATGTTAAACTGTAATCTTCCTTCCTTCTTGTCCAGCTAATAGAAAGTACATTATTTCACGAGTGTTGCTGTCTTTTCTCATAAAGTAAACATTTCTCAAACTAGAAGAAATGGTTTCAAGGTAAAATAAAAGCTTCGGTATTTTTATACCACATAAATATTTAGAGCTAATGTATTTCACTGTACAATGTATACAATAACAACAAATTACTCTCCATTACTTGGCCAAACATTTATATCAAGATCGAAAAGTTTATGAAGTTAAATTTCAGTTAGAATTAAATTAAGTCAGTAAGGATTGTGGCAAATTATGGACTGAGACCGTAATTTTTCGGTTTTAAACTGTAAGTTAAATGATGGAGAAAAAGGAAGAGGAGGAGATGAACCTGGATATGGGCGAAAAGAATCATACAGTTAGAAGGATACGGTCTATTAGAAATCCTTGTATACATCTTGAGGCACTGAACTTAATTGATTAAAAGAGAAAATGTAGAAATGCAGCGTTTGAAAGATCCAAAATGGAGTTGTGAGGGCGAAGAATAGAGGTTGACAGGAAGATCACATCGGCTAAACATGAATGGGCAGAGGACAATTCCAGTCCGTAGACGAAAGTATAGGTAATATAGAAATAACAGAGACCTTTGGAGGCAACTCTTGGAATGAAAAGAGCTCAGATGGTTACCTCTACCAATCAGAGAAGGGAAATGAGTTTGAACGAACTATTATAGAAAGGAAGTAGAAGGAGATGAAGAAAGCAGATACGATACAGCGGGAAGAATTTGATCGAGTACTGAAAGAAATGAGTCTAAACAAAGCCTCTGGAGAAGATAATACTCTCCCTGAAATGCCGATATCGTTGGGAAACCCAGTCATGAAGAAACAGCTCTATCTTATGTGCAAGATGAGACAGCGGAAATACCACCCTCAATCTTCAAGATGAATGTACTGGTTCCATTTCCGCAGAAAGCGAATGTAGACAAGTGTGAAATCACAGAACCTAACAGATAAATTAAGAAATGAAAACATACCAAACACAGCAACATTAATATCATTTGACATAACTTCCATGTACACAAACATCCCAACAGCAGAAACCATCACCATAATAGAAAGACACATGAAACTACAAGGAGACATGCCTACAACAAACATACAGAAAATAACAATATTGAAACTCATCACTGAACAAAATTACTTCACCTTCAACAAAAAATTTTATTCCCAACAGGAAGGATTGCCCGTGTGATCCCCCATCAATGGCCTTCTAGCAGACATATGCATGAACCACATAGAAAACCAAATATTCGTCAAAATTGTCAAACCAAAACAGTACAACATAAAATATTGGTATATATATATATGTGGATGATATAATATGTCTCATAGATGAACCACACTCCCGTATAAAAGATCTCCACACTGACACAAACACCATACACCCACAAATAAATTTCACTATTGAAACACAAGCAGATGGAAAACTAAACTTCTTAGATCTCACCATTCATAACAGAAACAAGAAATGTGAAGGAAGCCCACAATGAGCAGCACTGTGATTCACAACCAGTTCAATCATCCAATAAACCAGAAGGAAGCTAGTTTCAGATTTCTACTACACCGATTAATCAGAACACCAATGAGCAAACAAGACTACATAGAAGAACTGGACACAATAAACCAAATTGCACAAGAAATTGGGTATGACACTAAAAGAGTGGACAGAATACATAGAAAATTACAAAAAAAGCTAACACACAGCCATGAAATTCCCACACACAGAGATGAAACACTGCACACAACATACCAACACACAGTAAGCAACAAATGGCACATCATGACTTCCAACAACAAAATCACACACAGAGTGGGCAACATACTTAAGAAACAAGGGCTGAATATAGGATACAAAACCAACAACACAATACGGAATAGACTAGGGAAACCTTCCAACAACACTGACAAATTCAGCCAATCAGGAATCAATCAGCTTACTTGCAATAACTGTCAATCTGTGTATGTGGGTCAGAGATGCAGAAATTTCAAAACAAGATACACTGAACACCTCAGAGCACTAAAAAGTAGCAGCTGTCACTCAACATTCGCTGAACATCTAATAAAACAGAATCACACCCCAACAAACATAAAAACAGACCTACAAATCCTCAAAACCAGCAACAGTTTATTCCAAAAACTAACAATAGAAGAAAATTATCACATCCAAAAAGCAATAAGAAAGTACCAAATGAATACACGTCACTATGCAATAAAAAACTCTTTGAGACCATAAAAGAAGTTTACAAATAAATGCCACCACCATATCACTGATGAACCGCCGCCCACCCCTACACACAGGCATATAGTATTCTCTTTCTCTCTCTCTCTCTCCGTTTAACACACACACACACACACACACACACACACACACCACCACCACCACCAACAACAACAACAACAACAAAAGCATACACAGATACACACCCACAAAACATTGTCAGTATCTAAGCTATTCAAAAATCGCGCTCCACATCACAGACACGCCACACAAACAAATGCAACACCATACAGCCACCAGAACAAGAAAAATGGCGATGTAAACAGTGCTGTTTCACAGCAAAAATCGCACCACAGCTCAAATGTAAGTAAGCCAAAACAGCCACATAGAAATAATTTCAATATAACTTACTTGATAATGTAGGCCTACAATAAATCAGTCAGTTTTCGTAAACAAAAGCGTCTTGTTGTTGCAGATGACAGGTTGTCAAAATTGGTCATTCCACTATCAATGCACATACATATGCTGCGAAAGACAAAATGTAAGTACCTTGAATAATTTAGGCCTAAAACATCTAATACAATTGTCAAGCCAAACAACTTGTGCAAACGATTGTATAACCGAATATGTAACATTTTATAGAAAATGAACAACATAAACCCACTGAAGATGGCACAATAAGTGCCGAAATTAGTTTGGGTATTTAAACAAAACAAAAAGTGTCTTGCATAAGGCGAAATGAACCACAATTTTAGAGAAATCTTTTGCCAATGTTGACTAGATTATACTCTTTCAAAGACTGATGATTTCAGGTGTAAATATGGCGACGGAAGAATTATATACAACTAGTACACACTGTAGTTATAACAGTCAAAGAGCATGAAACGGAAGCAGCGACGAAGAAGGGAATAAGACAGTGATGCTATTCGATCCGTATGTTGAGCAAGGTATGAAGGAAAACATAGAGAAATTTGGGGAAGCATTTAAAGTGCAGGAAGAATAAGTAAAAAACCTCGCGGTTTTTCTTGTAGAAAATGTAATTCTGACAGATACAGGAAAGGACCTAGAACCGCAAATGAACAGGATTGACAGTATCTTAGAACGAAGCTATAAGCAGAACATTAACAAGAGACAAACACAGGCAATTGAATGTCTTTTAGGAAAGGAAGGTGGTGCTAACGTAATTAGATTAAGTAATTTTTTTTTTTTTTTTTTTTTTTTTTTTTTTTTTTTTTTTTTTTTTTTTGTTACTGGGGTAGTTAAATAACATATTACAGCCGAAATAAAGAACTGGGAAGGAAAGCATTTCTCAAGAAGTGATGGTTTTTGACATCGAACAATAATCTATGAGTTAGGAAATATTTTCTAAGGCATTTGTCTGGAGTGTAGCCTAGTACGGGAGTGAAACGATCAGGAGATTAGAAATAATATGGTGTAAGCTTTTGTAATTTGGCGCGACAGAAGAGTGGGTAGATGACGTTATATATGATAAAAATGCGCTGTTCATGTGAACATATTGCTCACTAAACTCTGTATCTGCGATTTATAATGTAACTCTTAGGACTTCGGATGTATGATCTCTGTCGACACTAGACGCCGCTACAGTAGTTGTGGCTGCTAGTTCGTAGCTATTGCTTGCGATATGTAAAGCAATGTGATTGAACAGGGAGCTGGTGTTTCCTCTGTGTCTTAATTTTCTGTATAATGAGGAATGAAGGAGATTTATTAACATTTTTGAAAAGGATAGCCCAGATATTAAGTGGAATTTATCATTTCCTGGTGAAGATTCTGTAAAGGTATGAACTGCAGCTTTTCAATAATGATAATAATACTGAATTAATCTGCTATCATTGTTTCACTTAAGTAGTTTTGCAGTCTCATCCCTTGAACTAAAGACATGCTTTAGAATAAACAATATTGCTCAGTTTACAAATAAATAAATAAAAATAATAAACCAAAATAATTAATATCAGAGTCAGAATTTCTTATGGAGACGAGATCTTGGGATTGTTGTGTGGCATAATATGTTCTCCTTTAATTTATAGTCCATTGTTTTCTATGAATACATATTGTCTTAACTGTTGCCGCAGCGGTGGGGATTTAAAATATTTTTCACTGTTTGCCAAACGTTCACACACTCGTTGCACAATTGTCTTTGCAGCTTTTATGCACATATGCCAAAATTATAGTGTTTCATTTGATATACTATTACTTTAAAATTATATTATAATAACAGGGCTGATGGAATAAGAAATTATTGAGAACAATGTACGATAAGGAATACATTTTGTAGTGATCATGCATAGGGCATTTTCAAGTGCTTCACAATTATCTGGCTAGCCTTAGATGTATCCCGTTGATCAGGAATTTCATTTATAAATCAACTAAACCAGTTTTACCCGGGTACAAACCACGCTTAACGTAACTAATGAGGAGGTAACGAACGGAGATTGGGATTAAAGATATTTCTATTTTGACTAAAGGAAGAACAAGGTAGCTTGTAGAGCTGGCGTCCTTGGACGGAAGACAGCACCAACAATATAATAAGGGATGTTGGGAAATTGTCAGTCATCTGATTCGAATCCGGTTCTTTCTGCTTACTCGGTATTCACGCTGGCGAGTGCTCAACTCGAACATTGACCCCATTTACTATCTTCTCCATTTCGTGTCTTTGGCCCAGCTGTCTGTTGCCCTTTTATCTGTTTTATTTATTTCATTTTCATTTAATATTCTAATATCCCTTTCATCAATTTATTATTATTACTGTACGTGGAAAATGGATGTTTGAATGTCAATAATGTTGGTAGAAAGTCACATAAAGATGATCACTGAGCTGCAGACATAGTCACACATGCTAAATTTTTTGTCATTGCCTTCATCAGAGAAGTAACAGGTCACAATTTTTCAGGTGGAGTGCAACCAGTGCCGTCATGGGCCGCCTTTCCACATTTGCCATAAGTATCCTCTCTCTTGCAACCAACAGTGGTGTGTCAAAACCACTGGCATTTTAAACACTGGTTTGGGACAGTGATTTACATTCCATCGGAGGAAGCCTGTTTTAACCTTTCCCGGAGATTGAGATTGTTGAAGGTGAGGGAGAAGGATTTTACTAACCCCCATCCACCCATTTCGTGATGTTTGTGACATCAACTAATTCCTCTGCAATCCACTTAACCGTAGTTCAGCAGCCGGAATGCATCACCTCCCCACACGTAACAACTTATTTGCTATAATTGAGGGAGTTCGGTCGCTATTGCGTATTCTCAGAGGCATTTAGCGTACTGAAGTTTCAATGATTGTTGGGAAGTGGAAGTGTCCACCAACCTATGTCCCATTACGCATTACAGGTTTCAGATTTTAGATGACCAGCGATTCTCTCTAGACTCAGGACATCTGAGTAAAATTCATCTTAGTCCCACGAGCAGCTACGGAAATAAATGTCCGCCGAAACCGAGCTCCGTATGCCTAGGCAAGCCTGATACAACTGACGTTCGGCAGTATCCCCAGGGGTTGCCCGCTAGCGACTGTTCCGCTCGGACAGCTATGCATTCCATCAGCACGCAGTACACCTTGGGATTGATGTTTTTTCTTATAGAGCTGTTTTTCTTCCTCGCAACGAGTACGGGCAAGCCAAGGTTCCTTGTGACACACAACTGCACCGCCGCGCAAACCGGTGGTCTCTGAAGCGTGCCCAGAACTTGCGGTGCCAGAGGACTGGCGGCACTTACCAGCGCCCTGCTCAGGGCCCCGCGTTCGCCAAGCCCGTTAATGCTGAGCCCTTCTGAGAGGCACAGGGCGAAGTTTCTCGAATTATGTCAACATAGATCAAGGACGAACGGCGTATACAGCTGGTGCAAAACGTTCGCTGTGATGTGTGTATTATAGCTACAATCACACGTCACCGGTAGGAAGAGTAATGGAGATGGGGATCCAATGTGGAAACGTTCGCCCGGTGGCGCCGTGTCGGCTAATGCGCGGCTGTCGCGGCTAAGCCGCTTAGGCCTGTACACTGTCGTTTAATCTTGACTTGCGCCAGCGCGGGCCGCGTAAATCCCGTTACCAGCCTGCTGGCCTCGCGGCTAACGGCCGGTGCGGGCCGCTGGCGCTGGCGCCACTAACGCTAACATGCCAGTCGCGACACCCCACTGTTGTAAAATCTGTTGCCGTACCGTCCGACAGCTGTGGGGGGGGGGGGGGGGGCACTAGCGCTCCAAACTGTGAGCGAGGCCACCGCCTGTTGACGTCATTTGTGTTGTACTAATAACTGTTTGCTAACCCTTTTGTACGTAATTTACATTATGCATAGTTTTGAGTCGAGGGCGTTAGTCTAATATCACACGAAACGACGAAAGGTACGAACTACTCATGCCGACATACATGTGGATCAGAATATTTTCGGAGCTTTCAGCATTGAAACCAAATAATGTACATCAAGACAAACATTCAGTTTCAAGCGTAAAAAGTGTAGCCATGAAGCTCCAAAGTAACAGTGTGGCAGCATATGGCAAACAATTACAGAAAATATCTCTTCTACCAGAATCACAATATAGCCGACGAATATATTAATGAAGTGCATAAATGTTATCCAAGGATGTCTAATCTTACTGACATATAGTTTACCCCCTCCGAAACTGCCTTACTAAAAAAGGGATTAAAATATAATTTAACCCCTGCTCTAACTGATTGAAACTCATAGTAGCTGAAATAAAACTCGCCACTAAACAGTCCCAAGTTAGCAAATCAGAAATTTGCAAAATAGCACTAAATCCAAAGACATCCACATAGAAGAGTGTTTTTTTTTTTTTTTTTTTTTTTTTTTTTTTTTTTTTTTTTTTTTTTTTTTTTTTAAGAGTGGAGCCCCTCCACGCTCGCACTAGCATGGTGACCAACTCAAGAGTTCTACTGTCACCTCTGCATGTGTTAGTAAGTTAATGAAGGCGTCACAGGAGCGGGTACTGTGATGTGTTCCGTACGTGTGGATAAGGTTACCCATTAATACGGTCCATATCGGGAGATAGTATTGGTCGAAAACTTCGAAAGAAGAGCGGTTTTAAGGGCAGAGGGAAAAAAGTGCCAAGGCAAGCGCCAAGGGAAAAAAACCTCTGCGACAGTCAGGTGCGGGTAGTAAGGGCAGTAGCGGATTCCTTGCTAGCTGCGATAGTTCATGCAAGGGTAGGTTAAGTTAGTAGCGGGTATCGTGCATCGATTACCGTGTCAGAGCTAAGGCCGTCATAAAGACATCAATCCGTTAGTGCTGCAGCAGAACCTGCTGCGTTGGGCTGCACTGCCACTCTCGACCGGCTGGTCAAGTGCGGCAGCGAGCCGCGATGTTTCTGCGTCCTCTCTCCGGCGGTGGCGTCTATTCGTCACGGTACCTCTGCGTGCAAATGACTGCGCGGAGAGGTTCCTGCCGCCGGTCGTCTGGGCCGCAACCTTACTGGGTGGCGCACGATTTCTTCAGCGACTCCTCCAGTGATTGCCCCTCCAGTGAGGCCTTCAGTTTGGCGTTGAACTCGTCAATCGCCCGCTGTTGGGCAGGCGTCGGCGTCCACATCTGGGCAGCTGTCGACTGCGGTTGCAAGACCACAGGAGCGCCGGTCGTCACAGCAGTGGGCGCGCCAGAGCTCTGCGCCACAGGGGCGGGCTCTGTAGCGTCCTCAGCGTCGTCGTCGTAGAGGTCGCGCGCCAGTTCGGCGTGCAGCTGCCGAATTTGTCGGCAGACCTCGTCCCTCTCCGCAGCAAGTTGGGCCTGGAAGGCCACCCTCTCTGCTGCCATGGCGGCTTTGAATGCCGCCGTTGCCTCCTCTGCGGCAACGCGCAGGTCGTCCCCGGGCCGCGTCGTCTTCTTTGGGACGGATGGCGCCGGCCCCCTTTCCGCTCTCGGCCGGTCCGCGCCGCCGTTGGCGGTGTTTTCCGACCAGTCGCGGTCAGGGGGCGCGGCTGCCACGCCGTTCCCTCGTCGTCGTCGTCGCCGCCGTTTCCGCCGACCATGCGGCGCCGCCGCAGCGGCCGCCGCGCCACCTCTGGGTTGGCTCCGGCTTGAAAAAGCCGGGCAGCCTCGCCAGTTGGCAACGTGAGGACCGCCACAACGGGCGCAAGTCGGCGTCTCTTCCCTGCCGCGCACGCAGTCTCGTGTGTCATGCTCGCCAGAGCATTTGACGCACCGCGCTGCGTTGCGGCAGTATTTGGCCACATGGCCTACCCCCTGGCATCTGAAGAACTGAGGGAGAGGGTCCATGTCGGCGGGGAGAGCTTCCACCGTCACTGGGAAGCCCAAGAGCTTCCGCAGGGCGAAGACGTCGCCCCCATCATCGACCGTTTGCACGGCGATAACGTAGAGCGGCGGCCTCGTCCTGTTGGTCCGGTTGTGCAACTTAGCAGTTACACCACCGAACCCTGCTCGCCGCAGCCCTTCCCGGACTGCTGCCTCGTCGCAGCACCATGGCAGGCCCTTCAGGAGCGCCCTGGTGTGCTTCGCACGCTTCCCTTCAGACGTCGTCTGCAAGGGAGGAGCGTCGACGATGAAGGCGGCCACAGCGCTCTTCAGTGCCCTGTGGTCCGACTTCGTTGCTGCTTGTAGCGAAATGGTCGCGTTCGAGTTGACCAGCTCGATGCCGACCTCTTTCTTGCAGCAGCCGACTATAATATCGTACACCTCGACCCACGCGCCACTGCACGAGATGTACAAGGGCGGGGGAGGTGTACGATCTTCTTCGGTCTTCTTACCGTGATCTGCAGCCTCGATGAGTTGCGTGACCGACGGCCCCTTCACTGCAGGTTTCTTCTGCTGCGCCGATTTCTTCACCATGCTGTGGTGCGGGAGGACACGACAATTTTGCAGCGTTGTTACAACAACGCAACGACAATTTGCTTCGTTCCCGCCACAGCACGGACTTCCTCACAGCTCTCCGGCAACTGGAACAGAGCGCGCTGCACCGACGATGCGCACGCCTCCGCTGCTCAGCTGCAACTAGAAGAGTGTAGAAAGAAATGGAGTAATGAGGACTAAATAATGAAAAAATATTAAAAATAAACTCATAACACGTGGAGGGATTATAAAGAAAGCAGATAAAGGTAAAACTTTAATAGTTGTTAGTCAAGAAGACTACATTTCTGAAACTTTGTGGTTTTTCACCGAAAATGAAATTACTGAAAGGATCGATATTTGAGACAAAAATGAAAAAGCCCATCGATGAATATAATTTTTTGTTTTTAACTAACGAAAATATGTTTTTAAAAATCATGAATCCTCAGTTGCGTAAACCGAGATCTCAACTAAAGTCACATACACAAAACAGTCCAGTTCGTTCGATCGTGAATGATTGACCCCTCATACAAATTAAATAAGAAACTCAATGTTATTTTAAAAGCCTTGAACCTTTTTTGAAGATAACTTTAGCATTAGGAACAGTTACGAGTTGACACCGATAATATTACAGCTCAACATCCTTGATGATGCAAGATTTGCCTCATTTGATATTACTAATTTATATACGAATGTGCCAGTTACTAAAACTATCATTATTATTAAAAATAACTTAAAGTATAAAATTATGAGTAAAGGCGAAGTGTATGAATTCATTGAACTTCTCTAAAGTATCCTTGCCTACGGTTTTTTTTTTTTAATTTAATGGGAATATCTATTTTCAGAAAGACAGTTTGGCAATGAACAAATCTACCAGCAGAGTAGCCGACATTTTTGTTAATCATGTTGAGCTAACATTTTTCTAAAATATTCCTATAATTGCAGATAAAATCTAATATAAGCGATATGTATACGATACTTGAATACTATACTGAGGTAGCATAGATGTGTTGGACTCCCTGACTGATGTGCTCAATAATGCTCATCCCAACCTCACTTTTACTTTAGAACGTGAAAATAACAAAGAGCTACACTTTCTACATCTTACCACTTGCATTATTGTAATGACAAACATAACTTTGCCATGTACAGAAATCCGACTGCAACTGACAAAATTATTAATGCAGCTTCCTGCCATCCTCCCAGATGCAAAGAAGCCTTTTTTAATTCGATAATACACACAGTACTAAAACTCCCCTCAGCAATCATGAAGTCATGAAAAAATGGACATTTTGAAACAAATAGCCACAGACAACGATTTTAATATTAAAGAAGTAGACTTGTTGTTAAACAAATTACCACAGGCAAGTCGCAGCCCTGCAATTGAAGATCGTAAATTTACGAAAATGACATACATGGGCAGGGTCACCGAGACAATACATAAATTATTCAAAAACTGTGATTTGACCATAGCCTTTACAACTAATAACCTTCTACAGCACAGGCTGAAACACTCAAGTGAGAAAATCAATAGGCAGTATTACAGCTCTGGTGTTTACAAAATATCTTGTGAAGACTGCGAAAAACATTATATTGGACAAACAGGTCCAAGTTTTAGCATCCGTTTCACGGAACACACAACAGGCACTTCATCTGAAAAATTCGTTTTTGGGCAACACTTAAGACAGCAGCACCACTCACAAGGTTCAATCACCAGAAACATGAAAATTCTGCATAATCTGTCAACAGGATTGTTGCTCAATAATCAAGAGGAGATTGAAATCTACGCTCACTACAATAATAACCCTGCATCCCTATTGAATGAGCAGTTAGATTTTAAAGATTTTTATGACCTCTTTGATGACTTGGTATAGAATGCTTTTCTCCCTTGATCTCACTGTTTTAAAACTGACAATTATATTCATTCACTGTCTGTTTTATATCAATTCCGCCTTTTAGAAATGCACTTAAAAACTTCCATTTATTATACTGTCTTATGTTTAACGACCAGTCAATATTTTGGACCTATAACTAACGGTTCTGTTATTACAGTTGTAATACTTGTTTTAATTTCACATCATTTTTATTACTAACTCAATTATTTCAATAGGTATAACTGTTGACTTATCGTCTACTCTGAAATTTTCATATGTTGACGTACCTAAATGTAATTCTTGACTTTCATCTATTTTGACGTGCAATTAATTTTGTAACTTTTTAGTTATCCATTTAACTTGCGTTTAACAAAACCTAATGTATCCATTATCCACGCAAATTGCAGTCGCAGGTTAGCTTTATGTTACTTCACCCTTTTATTTCTCCCGTCTTATATTTTGCACAGGTTTTCATAAAATGATGTCTCTTTTATGGCGCCTTTCAAGCCACTTTCAGTTTGAGCCTCATTATGTACTAGGCCTACTAATACTTCAGTTGTTTTCAATAATTTTAACTAGCAATGTCTTTTTATCGATGTATATGGCACCAGTAAGTATTATACTACCGTAAGCCTATTACTCTGCAAACAATATTGCTTAAGTCTGCTGTCACCAGTCAACAGAACGGTTAAAAATAAATCTATATAAGTCACTAGTCCCATAGTCACAGCTGCAGCTCCCATATGGTTTACTGGCGAACTGCAAACCCTGTTCATCGGCGGATCGTTGACGTCGGCTGCTAACCGCCTTCTACGGTATGTATCGATACTTCATCGGCATGGAAACCTGGCGGCGTCCAATGAGTGTTATCTTTGACCCAAGGTATTATATTAGCTTTCTGTAAATGACCATATCTAGGGCAGTAACTGCACATACAGCCGATTCTAATCGTCAATTTTATTCAATGTTTAGTGTATATTTTTTATGTTCTGAACATACATTTTATACAGTATCAACTAATTTTAAGTATTGTATTTTATTATATTAACACATAACCCTTGCCATGCTTCTGACTGGCTTACGTAACGAGCGGTGGGCGGAGCATCCTGTATTTTGCTGAGAGCCTCAGCTACCCACATCAGCAGTTGACGCCTGTTCCGGCCACCGAAACCGTTCACCAACAACGTTTGTTATTTTATTAGCTATTTTACTATTAAATTTAGAATGTAATTATTGGTAAGACGTAAATCTTTCTCTGTTATATTATAGTGCCGAAGGCCTGATGATGGTCCTGTAAAACCGAAAACGGTTGCCAATAGAAAGCTTAGCAACTAGCGATGTAGGCTGTCATATTTTAATTATTAAGATTAAGATTAGCAGATACTAAGATTTTATCAGTTAATATTTATCATCTGCGGTTACAGTTTGATATTTACTTCATAATTTTAATGTGTTCTTTGGATTAATTTTCATATTTATTTGTTGAGATAGTTTTACCTACTTTCTTTCCAGCCCATAATTTTATCTTATTCGTTATTCAGTTACCTTGGATTTCATTGATTGTAAGTTCAATCTAACGACTTCATTTTCACACTTTACCCTGCAAACAGGTTACACAATAATTATGTGCATTGTTTGGTACTCTAAAGTCAAGCAGTAGGGGGATTGGAGTAGCCCCGGTAGGTATTTTTAAACTTTTATTTTCGTCTAGAAACTCTCTGGCTGGTGCTGAGCATTGCGCGGCCATATAATGAACTAACTTCCAAAACGACTTTATCACTATCCTATCTGTTGTGCAGCTGTGACCTTGGAAGATTTTTGTCATTGATCTGTAATTTTCACGTGTTACCAACTGTAAGTGCCGGTTTTATTAGAATTTCTTTACTACGTCATTTCCATGAATACTAGTGTTCATTACTGTTTAATTTACTGTATTGTGCAAGTAGCTTAAATAGTTATTTTCCGAAATTGTGCAAAACGTGTAGCCCCAGTAGGTGGGAATGGGGTAATGGTAGTAGCCTATCGGCGTTCCCCCGCTTATTTCAATTGAATTAAGCCTTACTGTTACAGATACCAAGAACATGGAATAGAACCACGAATTCAGCGAGTTGCCCTGAAGAAGCCCTTAAAAAGCATTAAATTTTATAGCTGGGGTAACTATCAGCAGAGTATTAAATCATCAATTTGGCATTCTATAAGAACGCAAGAAGAAAAACAAGGTATCTGAACATCACTTTGGGCCTTATTTCACATTCACTCAACAAGACGATGCAGTTGCTAACAAAATAAAGTTGTTCTCAGACATTTTTATGGTTTTTCTCCACAGGACGTACGAAGAGTAGCCTTTGCTGAAACAAACAACACAGCTGACAGGTTTTCTCAAAATGCGTTTCGCGAGAAAAGACTGGTTTCAATTCTGTTTTAAACGAAATCCTACAATCGGCATTAGAAAACCAAAATCTACTAGAGTTAACAGAATTACCGTTTTTAACCGTGAAGATGTGAAACAATAGTTACAGTCTTTAATCACCATCAAAAGTATTTTTATAATTTTGTTCCCTTGAAACACTATTAAAATACGTATATGAAATACGTGGAGCCAAGTCTACTTGGCATTACTTCCATTGCTTGGGAAATGCCGGTACATGTATGTGGTCTGATTGTACTATTTCATAACTTAAAATACAGACGTGTGAATATATAGCTTGAGTTCAAGAGTGTGAATTTCTGCATAAGGTTTCTTTATCCTTCCATCGGACGCAGTCGGCCTCACAGGACAGCAAAACACATTGTTGATTCCCGTGCTTAACAATGGTGGTCCAGCGGCCCACCTCTCCATTTACTCGCGTAATTTTGGGAAACTCACACGTTGCCGATCCTCAGGCTGCCAGCGGCTTCCACAGGGCTCACGGGGAACCCCCTCGGCCTCACAGGCCGTCTGCACCCGATTGCGTCATAATATTGAAGGTAGGATTTTTCAAGATTCTTTTATTTTAATTGTCCGTTTCCATCAAACTAAGTCTGTGATTTTCGCCGTTGTCTTCGAAAAAGTGTGCTCTGACAATCCTGGCCTTTCAGACTGACGGCGCTTGTTCGAGTTCTAATTACAGTTTCCCTATCTTTCCCTAAGACATCACATCCATATTTCCTACTGTAATGTCCAGAAAAGTATCTTATTATATCTCTAATGCAATAATGTCGCAAGAAATAATACGCCTCCTCGAGGACGATGCAGCTGAAGATCGAGTCGCGTTGAAATATTTAGGCAACAAGAGTGACACTCTCAGCATGGGGCAGAAGAAGGCAAAGAGGACTCAGCAACTGAACAGGAAGATGAAGGAACAAGTCGGGAAGATGTACAAGAGGAGGACATACGTGAGGAGTTTTACCTTGGAATGGATAAGACGACCAAATGGGCTACGAAAATACCTTGTAACATTTGTAGTGTAGAGTCACAACATCGTTACGCAACATGCAGATGTAAAAGCTATTGCTGCAAATGCCGCCACCAATTCCAAAACCTTCTGTCATCAGCTTGTAATTGGATAATTATTCCGCCGAAGTATGAATATATGTGGAATGTTGATTCAGCTGCAAACTCGACTGAATAAATTTTGACCGCACGAGGAACGAGAAAAATTCACCACATTACCTCCCAACTGACGAAAATGTCACCATACACGGCTGAAACAAGATTTAGGAGAACGAAGAATTATGAATTTTCAGCTTGTCATCAACCAATCTGCTTGAGGCACGTAAGTGTTCAGTGTAAAACCTGCGTTTCATCTGTTGATTTGGGAGCCACAGCATCGGTTTTTGGCTACAAGTGTAGCGAGAAAAGATGATTCAATGTCAAGTTAGACTGACCAATGTCTTTTAAAAATTACCTTATTACATTTATGGATGTCTGTTACACAAAATTTTAATACTCCTTCTGGGAAATTATTAATTTTGGTTACTTTAGTTTAAGATGTATTATTTTCAATGAATTCATTCTTGTGCTTTCAGTTTGCTGTAATTCCTTCAATTACGTCCTCTTGAAGACTAGGGAACACGCGTTTTGAATCTGAATTAATATGACGGAGCTAGAACACAAATTATGTGGTTGGCTTCTCAGGCCGGGTGCGCCCAACTTTGTTTCATCTGGAGTTGTGCCCGATGGAGGGTTAAGCAGTATGTTGTTGTTGTCGTTGTTGTGGTTTTCAGTCCGCAGACTGGTTTGATGCAGCTTTCCACGGTACCCTGTCCTGTGAAAGTCTCTTCATCTGAGAATACGTTCGGCAGCCTACATCCTTTTGAATCTGCTTACTATATTCATCCCTCGGTCTCCCTCTACAATTTTTACCCCACACGCTTCCTTCTAATGCTAAGTTGACAATTCCTTGATGTCTCGGAATGTTTCCAAGCAATCTATCACTTCTCATAGGATATGCCAGAAACTCCTTTTCTCACCAGTTCGGTTAAGCACCTTCTCATTAGTTACGTGATCTACCCATCTAATTTTCATCATTCATCAGTAGCACCACATTTCAAAAGCTTCCATCATCATTTTATCTGAACTCCTTATTGTCCACGTTTCACTCCCATACAATGTTACACTGCAGACAAATGCTTTCAGAAAGGACTTCTTAACATTTAAATTAATATTGGATTTTAACAAGTTTCGCTTATTTAAAAAAAAGCTTTTCTTCCCATAGCCATTCTGAATTTTATATCTTCTTTACTTCGGCCATCAGAAGTTATCTTGCTACCCAAATAACATAATTCATCTACTACTTTTATTGCCTCATTACCTGATGTAATTCCTTCAGCATCGCCTGATTTTCTGACATTGCATTCCATTACCTTCGTTTTACTCTTGTTAATGTTCATTTTGTATCTTCCTTTCAAGACACTTTCCATCCCATTCAATTGCTCTTCCAGATCTTTTGCGGTCTCTGACAGAATTACTATGTCAGCAGCAAACCGCAATGTTTTTATTTCTTCTCCCTGCACTTTATTGCACTCTCCAAATTTCTCCTTCCATTCCTTCACTGCTTGCTCAATGTACAGATTGAACAACAGTGGGGAAAGGCTACATCCCTGTCTTAATCCCTTCGCAACCTCTGTGCGTCTCTTTCTTGCCCTTCGACTCTAATAACCGCTGTCTGGTTTTTGTATAGGTTGAATATCTCTTCGCTCCCTATGCTTTACCCATGATACCTTCAGAATTTGGAAGAGTGTATTCCAGTCGACATTGTCAAAAGCTTTCTCCAAATCGACAAACGCTAAAAAAAGTATGTTTCCCTTTCCTTAGCCTATCTTCTAAGATAAGTCGTAATGTGAATATTGCCTCCCGTGTTCCTAAATTTCTCCTAAATCCAGACCGATATTCCACGAGGTCAGATTCTACAACTTTTATTAATTCGTCTGTAAATAATTCGTGTTAGTATTTTGCACCCATGAATCATTAAACTGATAGTTCTGTAATTTTCACATTTGTCTGCACTTGCTTTCTTTGGAATTGGAATTACAATATTCTTCATGAAGTCGGAGGGTATTTCCCCTGTCTCACACATCTTCCATACCAGGTGATACAATTTCTTCACGGCTGGCTCTCCAAACGACATCAGCAGTTCAGACGGAATATCATATACTCCAGGGGCCTTGTTTCGACTCAAGTCCTTCAGCGCTCTGTCAAATTCTTATCGCAGTATCATATGTCCTATGTCATCATCCTCCACTTCGTCTTCCATTTTTAGAATACTGCCTTCAAGTTTATTTTCTTTGTATAGGCCCTCTATATATTCCTTCCACAGTTCAGCTTTCCCCTCTTTGCTTAGTACTGGTTTTCCGTCTGAGTTCTTAAAATTCATACAGCTGCTTTTCTTGTCTCCAAATATCTCTTATTTTCCTTCAGGCGGTATCTATCTTTCCCCTAGTTATGCATTCTTCTACGGTTCTGCATTTGTCCTCGAGCCACTGCTGCTTAGCCTGTCTGCGCTTCGTGTCAATCTCATTTTTCAAACGTTTGTACTGTCTTTTTTTGTTTCACTTGCTGAATTTTTATATTTTCTACTCTCATCAATTGAGTTCAGTATATCCTGTGTTATCCAGGGATTTCTATTAGGCCTTCTGCCGATATGGTCTTCTGCAGCCTTCACTATCCTATCTCTCATAGATACCCAGTCTTCTTCTACTGTATTACTTTCCCCATTTCAGCCAATCCTTGCCTAAAGCTCCCTCTGTAACTCCCAACCACCTCTGGTTTCTTCAATTTGTCCAAGCTCCATCTCCTAACCTTTCTACCTTTCAGCACTCTCTTAAGTTTTAATTTGCAGTTCATAACCAATAAGCTATGGTCAAAGTCTATATCTGCCCCTGGATATGTCTTACAGTTTTGAACCTGGTTTCTAAATCTATTCCTTACCACTATAAAGTCAATCTGGTACCTTCCAGTGTCCCCTGGTCTCTTCCACGTATATAGTCTTCTTTTATGATGATTAAACCAAGTGATGGCGATCATTAAATTCTACTCTGCGCAAAATTCTACCAAGATATCTCCTCTTCTATTCCTTCTTCCCAGTCCATAATCACCTACTACAGTTCCTTCTCTTCCCTTTCCTACTACAGAGTTCCAGTCCCCCATCACAATCAAGTTTTCGTCTCCCTTAACTTTCTGAATGATTTATTTTATCTCCTCATGCAGTTTTTCTATATCCTCATCATCGGCCGTGCTAGTTGGCATATAAACTTGCACTACTGTCGTCGATGTTGGCTTCGTGTCCATCTTTACTACGATAAACCGTTCAGTATGCTGTCCATAGTAACTTAACCGCATTCCTATTTTCTTATTCATTATCAGACCTACTCCTGCGTTAGCACCAACTGATTTTGTATTGATAACCCTGTACTCACCTGACCAGAAATCCTATTTATCCTGCCACCGAGCTTCACTAATCCGTACCGTATCTAACTTTAACCTATCCATTACTCTTTTCAAATTTTTTGGCTTACCCACGCGATTAAGGGTTAGAACATTCCACCCTCCGACCCGTAGAATGCCTGTTTTGTTTTTCTTGACGACATACTCCTGAGTAGTCCCCGCCCGAGATCCGAATGGGGGACTATTTTACCTCCGGAATATTTTACCCAAGAAGACGCCATCATCATACAGTCATACAGTAGAGCTGCATCACCTCGGAAGAAGTAACGACAGTAGTTTCCCCTTGCTTTCAGCCGTTCGCAGTAACTGCATGGCAAAGCCATGTTAGCTGATGTTACAACGCCCCATCCAGACTGTTGCCCCTGTAACTACTGAAAAGGCTGCTGCCCCTCTTCAGGAACCACACGTTTGTCTGGCTTCTCCACAGATACCCCTCCGCCGTGTTGCACCTATGGTACGTCTATCTGCATCGTTGGGGCACACAAGCCGCCCCACCTTGGCGATGTCTGTGGTTCATGGGGGTGGGTTAAGCAATAATATAATCAGTATTGCTTAACCTACCGCCATTCCCCAATTTTCCCCTATACACTGTATAATGAGATAACTGACAGCACTTACTGAGGGCGAACACACAGTGGAAACGGCGGCTTTCAGCCTGGGACGGATGCACTAGCGCCAGTGACCGGCTGGTCGGTGTCAGTAAGTGTACGGTGGAGCCCGGTGTGCCGGCCGGCAGGTAGCGGCGCCCCCGCCCCCGCCCCCGCCCACGCCTCTCCCCGGCTTCGCTCGATACCGGCTCTGGCTCTCAGCTGACACCCGCCGAACATCCGTGCCAGTCATCTCGCCGCCGCCGCCGCCGCTGCCGAGCCGAGCCTAGCGGAGCGGCGGCGCTAATGAAATCCTGCCTGCGCGGCGTGTCCGCGGAGGGCGCGCTCCACTGGAGGCGCGCACTCACACGTGATACTCCTGCGTACGCCCCACAGGACGCGCTTATAGCGGAGCTGCTCGCTCGAGACACTGCTAAGGGAAGCGGAAAATTTGCCAGAGTCGCCGATTCATCTCCCGCGCTTCTAACTGGTCTGCCTATATCTCGGCGGGGGCAGGAAAATCTCGTAACCTAAAATCAAGATAAATGTTCACTTTTTCCATGCTCTAATCAGACAATTATTTAACGACAGTGATTCGGGAACTCCACCTGACTGTGTGTGCCGGAGGATACCTTTCACTATCTCGGTTCTCCTCCTATTCCAGTCTCGCATTGTTCGCGGGAAGAAATATTGTCGGAATACCTCTGATTTTATCCTATGATCCCTTCGCGAGATATACGTAGAAGGGAGAAATATACTGCTCGACTCCTCTGTAAAGGTATGTTCTCGAAACATCGACAAAAGCCCGTACTGAGCGACAGAGCGTCTCTTTTGCAGAGTCTTCCACTGAAGTTTATGGATCGTCCCCGTAACGCTTTCACTTTTGTGTCCCAGCCTCATCGCCGCTTATGTGTCTCGTTTCCGTCGTAGGTGTCGGTGGCCGAATAGAAACAGACCGACTCAGGAATAAAGGATGCACGCTTGTGCGGTATGGAGCTGACCAGCCAGTGGGACCGGCCGCAGTGGCCTAGGGGACTGAGGCGCTTCAGTCACGGTCTGCACGGCCACTACGGTCGGGAGTTCGAATCCCCCCTCCGGCATGGATATTTGTGCCGTCCTAGTTCGTAAGTAGTTCATAAGTAGTTTGTAAGTTTAGGGACGATGACCCCGTAGTTAAGTCCCATAAGCTTTACAAACATTTACTATTTACAGCCAGTGGGACAGCAGAAACTAGAAACACTAGAGTAAATTAGAACGAGATATATATTTCATGGAGTCTTGGTAATACTTAACTTTTACATAGTTCTTGACTGCAGAATACTGATACATAGTTTATATAGAGGCCTGCCTACTGATGATTTCTAGTGCCTATCCGATAGCCGTCTTAACTGGTGGCTATCTGATTCCCAAGTGTTAACAGGTTCCTCAGTTCCAAGTGGTCGATGCAGCAGTCGTGACCACGGGCGGAGTTGCAGCAGAGGGCGCTCGTGGCTGACGTCGTAAGAACGCCGCGCCATGCGTGCATGGCGGCGCGAGGCGAAAGTACGTGGCGCGCACTTTAGACTGGTGCGACACCACAGAAACGTAGTCAAAGACTGAAGAAAAGCAAAAATCAAACGATGCAAAAATTAATGTAAGGAGAGTCATGCGAGAGGCAGATAATCCTAAGAAATATTGGTCTTACACCAAATCGTTAAACGCGTCTAAACCAGGTACTATGTGATCGTAACAGAAGCTGACACACAAAAGGCCGAAATACTACATTTCCAAAGCCGTGTCACAGAAGAAAATTGCACTGTAGTACGTCCACTAAACTATTGCAAGAAAGACAAAGTAGCAGATATTGAAATAACTGCCAGAGGACAGAAAGCAATTGAAGTCGCTCAACAGAGGAAAGGCTGCTGGAACTGATAACATTCTAATTAGGTTTTACACAGAGTATGCGAATGAACTAGCTCCCTTCCCCCATCAACAGAGCACCGATGTTCTTTAGAGGAGTGTAGCATTCCTTCGCGTTGGAAAAAAGTGCAGATCATTTCTGTTTTCAAAAAGGGTTGTGGATCAGTTGCGCAAAAATATGGGCCTATATCTCTGACGTCGTGTGCGGCCACTGCCAGAAATTTGGAACACGGTTTATATTTGAGTTAATGACATTTCAGGATACCAGAGGACCCCTCTCTGGAAGGACACCTCACACATCGTGATGTGCCTTGTGGAATATGAGTGTAGATGTAGATATTTAGGACAAATCTATTAAAGTCAAGTAGATATTAAGGTCAAATTTTAGTGCAAAACACCTGTGCATAGAGATCGCACTGCCATATGTAACCAAGGCAATGTAGTTGGTTGGTATCTGTTATTGGCTGTATACTAATGTAAGATGAATATTCACCAGCATCCAATCTCCGTATTGAACATAACAGCCGTTAATTTGTCTGACTAATTATGCGTCATGACTGACAGCGATCCAATGTGATAGAAACAGATACGATTATTCCATATTAAAATATGCAAATGTTGTTTATTTGTACGTGTGAAATTGTTACGTGAACGTGGTTGTACTAGTTGTTTATTATAAAATTTAATTATATTGAAATCTCATATGACAGGTAGAAAGAGATTTTTCAGTAAATTGGTTAATACAAAAAACGTAGTAATTAACTGTGATAAGTCGAATTCTTAAGTGTCCAAAGCTATGTAAATTCGTAATTGTATGAAGTAATCAAACTTCCTTATTGTGATCTGTTGGAACCCTAACTGAATGTGAAAGTAACCCCCCTCCCATAAATGAGAACTCATTAACGTGAAAGCGGATAATGAAAGAGAACGTAAACTTAATTGTGTGTGCCAGTCTGTAAACAGTGAAAAATTCGCCACATACTCAACAGCTGAGATGTTTTACACGTAAATAAGTGTACCCAGGGTGTATACCACAAAGAATTTTGTTTCGTCGAAACCGGAATTTAAACACTTCCTCAGGAACCTCAGGAACCAAAAACGTGTTTACTGTGTAGTAACCATGATTAATAGATTGGTATCGTTAAACAATTTCAGTAAATAATTTTCACATGACTCGGTACCCAAGAAGTTTCATAATGGTAAAAATATAAAGTCAGTGTTGCTGACAACCTCAGGAACCAAAAACGTGTTTACTGTGCAGTAACCATGATTAATAGATTGGTATCGTTAAACAATTTCAGTAAATAATTTTCACATGACTCGGTACCCAAGAAGTTTCATAATGGTAAAAATATAAAGTCAGTGTTGCTGAATACAAGTTATACGTTTATCACCCCAATTAAGAAATACCTAATTTGTGCTGGTTCCTTCCACACAGTTGAAAACTACCCGGAATTGAAGACCGGGTATATAGTATTACAACCACCTATTATAGCATTTGCACATCTCCAACCGTGAATCACTTCAACAAGGTTTTGCAAGAAGCTTTAACTCATTGTTAATTTTCGATAGGACGAATATTTCACCAACTATCGTAGGTTTGATGTAAAGATTTAATTTTTATTCCTACTATCATCAGTTTGTTTTACAGAACAGGATAAATTAACTTACCCGTCTTTAAATAGTCATATAGTTACATTAAACAGGCTCCTGTAATTTCTGTCTAATCATACTGATTACCGTTACAATTTTAACCTTCTAATAAAGAAGGAATACAACTTCCGTTATATATGTGGATATAGGTTAAAGTGCGACCGAGTTATGTGTGTAGCAGTACCGTTCAGGCCTTTCCAACGATGTGTATTTTGTGGCGGAGAATTAATTAACAGTTTGCCACAGGATGCAGTTGCTGCCGACAAACATAACTTTGTGGTTTTAGGTATTTCCCGGTGTATGGAATCCACAATATGTTTCAGGAATTCAGTCGGGTGGTGGCGACTAAAATTCGCGGTTGCTGGGCGTACATGTTTATTGCCATCTTACTTCTTGCCATCCTCAGGACAATTCACGTCTGAATTATCTCCTCGTATAAGTGTATCGACGACAGCCAACGGAGATTATATAGACCTTAATTTTGCCTGCACATGACAAGAAGTCTGTTTGCAGAAATATCGCGAAATTTAAACGGAGCCACGTGACTGAATTCCCGTGAAATATTTGTCTAAGTTGCACTGATTATCGGCTGTCGTTCTACCTCCCTCACGCCAAGGACGCAGATACATATGTACAAAGCGTTAAAACCGAAAAAGACCATATTCGGTGACGATTCCTTATATAGAGTAATTTTAAATCAGGTCACGCTGAACTATGTTTATGCGTTTCAGCAGTAAGGATAGGAACACCAAATCATGATTGTACATTAATTGTTTATTTATTCTTTTTTTTCCTTTCACAATGTTCAATTGTTTGTACTTATCATTTAATTATAATTAGTGGTTGATTCTACTGCAGTGGGAAAAATAATTCTATGTAGTGCACTTTACAACCGAGTATTGTATTTAATTGTAGTAGAATAGCAATGAAAATCACTGGCAGTGGCCATTGTAGGACATAGCAATTCAGAACAGAGGATAGATATAGCAGCTCCGAGTTGCTGTTTCTTCCTGGAAGACGTTAACAAGCCGGCGACAGATGGGCGCCTAAACCCGTCACTGCGATGCTGACTGAATGCGAGAGAGAATGGGGGGGGGGGGCAGGTGGCGATTCACGATGCCTTCGTTGTACTCGCGCCAAGAAACATAAACTGGTCATTTTGTTTATGAGTAACAACAGGGGCCGACGTAGGAAGGCACACACAGTAGCTGAAAGACAGACCCAGAGGAGGCACAAAGCCTCTCCATTCCGCTTTGTTACATGTATGCTCTGCGTGTAAAGGCAGTGATTCTTCAAAGCCGTCTCTGGTGGTAACTGAATAGGCACTCAGCCTTCACAAACATTTATTTACAAGTAAAACAGCTACAACAGTGACAAATTTTAAAACACAAAGTTCCAAACTGGTTATAATACTCATAATTCGACGAAGTCCATACTCCTGAATCTCCGAGAAGGTATGGCACACATCTTATCCAGCGATACCCTCTTCTTCAGAGAATCAGTGTAGTACTATAAGGATAATGATATATTGACGACACAGCGAATCCTCATTCGTTCGGGCTCGCGCTCATTTACATACCAAGCTTCATACGTGTTGGAGTGGTACTGCCTGCAGAAGTCACGCGGCTCCCATTGCAATAGCTAGACTGCATTAGCACAGATGTTGATGTTATTGTTTCAAACTTCAGTGTCGTGCGGAAGTATCCGAGCGGTATGCAGCGCCATGTTGCGAATCGCACATCCTCCCGCGTCGGAGGTTCGATTCTTCCCTCGGGCATGGAATTTTGTGCTGTCTTTAGTATAAATTAGTTCGTAAGTAGTTTGTAAGTTTAGGGACTGGTGACCCCACAGTTAAGTCCCATAAGCTTTACACACATTTGAACATTATGAAACTGCAGTGCTCGAAGTGTTTTTCTTAGAAGCGGCTGCTGCTTTGCTTGCCCGGTACTGTAATGTGAGTTGTGTCGTGGACCCGCCAGGTGCTGCGGTATGCGGCAGAGCAGAAACTTCGCACATGTCAGATAGACAATAGTCTACCTTCTGTCCACAATGCAGAAAACAAACTCACATCCTAATCATATCGAATAATATTCATTAACTGTCCTCAGATGCAGCAAAATTTATGTGCTTGTGAAAAATTAAGAATGACTTCGCCCAGGGGTTGTGGGGAAAACACAACATATGCTTTCTCGTCGAACCAAGTGCAAACAAATTTCTGTCAGCGTCCCGTCAACTGTGTTCATTAGAGATGATACAAAAGCTGGGATTGCTTGTGATTAAGAATGAATTGGGACCATCGATTCGCATCATTTGTAATTATTTTATTCAGTTTTTGTTTCGTCAGTTGTTTTTTATTTTTTTTATTTTTTTTTTATTTTAACTTCATAAAGAGCACTATTATAACATCATTTATATATCGGTACTGGTAGGGGAAGTGACCAGTCGATACAGGAATCCAGGAAGTTATGACTTCTATTTTCGTATCACAAGGAGCCACGCTCTCCTTCCTAGTGTAGACTTAAATGTATGCTTGTAGTGAGTAGGCAGCGGTGAAGGTACGTCCCAAAGTTTAATTTAGCCTGGTATAGGCTGGCCAACTTTATTGCTGAAGGACTCAGTGTAATGATGCCTGTGGATTGCTTGTCTGTTAAGTGACCTCATGTTGGTTGCAGAGCCGTTACCCTAGCAGTCAATAGGGACTCGTCTTCTTCGTTTGGAGGGAACTGAGAGGTTGAGCTGGCAGGTCAACCATAGAGGCAGAGATAGACTAGCGCTTACCCACGTCGACGTAAGGCATTGCCAGCAATTAGGGTGAAGATGTCGATTTTCGTTCAAGGGAGAAGGTAACTGTTACTATGGTTCTTACCAGGGAATTAATTCGTCATAAATATTTTTTTTTTCTTTAAAATGTTTGTAAATCTATCGGACCAAACTGCGTGGTCACCAGTCTGTATCTTACAAACTACTTAAACCTAGGTAAACTAACCTAAGGACAAACACACACACCCATGCCCCAGGGAGGACTCGAACCTCCAGGGCCAGCAACCGCGCGCTCCACAGCGAGGTGCTTTAGACCGCTCGGCTACTCCATCGCGGCGAATATTTTATTACATTTTGTATTTCAGACAAGTAGTTACCTGGTGTTCTTAACAGAACAGTGTGAATGGGTCTTCTGCTCGGCGCCCGTACGATTAATATTCGTTCTGATAACTTGGGAATCAGCTATTCAATTAAGTGTGCCAGTTTTCTTTCGTTCAATTTATATCGACGTGCCACGTTTGTGGGTTTTAGCTTCCCTAGAGCCGATGTTAGACAGCTGAGCAATTAGAAATGTTGCTCTTATCGTTTTGGGATGAGGGTGCTACTTCCTTTATGGCCATACCGAGTTAATTTTTTAAGTATGGATTTGTATGGCATGAAATGCCAGGAGACCCCGAGGAGCACGTTCAGCCGCCTAATTGGAAAAGTTTTCCCCACCGGCGCGCCCGCAGGCACATTTCCTTCCGAAGTATGAGAAGTGAGCGTTCGAGCGTTTGTCGTAAGTGTAGGTGACTGTAATGTGTGCGTCTCCAGTGTAGGGTCGTTTAGTTTATAGAGTTTTTAGAGCAAGTGAAACCTGTTGTCGGCACACAACCGTAAAAGGTTAGACGACTAAGGTTCTCGGACTGATGCTGTCGTTGAAGATACAAAAGTAGCCAAAGAGTCAATCCACAATGATTTCACAAGGAAAGGAACTTCAGATTAGTGTTGTGAACTTGCACCAAGTAAAGAAACGCAGTTACGTTATACCTAATAGGTTCGAGTCCCGGTTCCGGCACACAATTTTAATCTGCCAGGAAGTTTCATATCAGCGCACACTCCGTTGCAGAGTGAAGTTTCATTCTGGAAGCATCCCTTAGGCTGTGGCTAAGCCAAGTCTCCACCATATCCTTTCTTCCAGGAGTGCTAGTCTTGCGTGTTTGCAGGAGAGCTACTGTGAAGTTTGGAAAGTAGGAGACGAGGTACTGGCGGAAGTAAAGATGTGAGGCGGCATCGTGAGTCGTGTCGGGATAGCACAGTCGGTAGTGCGCTTGCCCGCGAAAGGCAAATCTCCCAGGTTCGAGTCCCGGTTCCGGCACACATTTTTAATCTGCCAGGAAGTTTCATATCAGCGCACACTCCGCTGCAGAGTGAAGTTTCATTCTGGATACCTAATGTTGATCAGGTTAATGATGCTGTGGCTAGTGTTTACACCGACCAGCAGGCGACTTTAGACGATGTTTGTCAGAGTTCCGGTGCAAGAGGCGACGCTGCATCCTCAAGAAAGCGAGGTTTCCGACGTAGAAAACGTCATTCAGTAACTTCATCTTTACGATTAGTGTATGGACAGCGTCTGACAGTACGCAACCAGTAAGGTATATTGAGCAACTCATGACACAATTACCGATAGAACATGGAGACATTAATCGCGGTCATCTGGATTCAGTTGATGGATTAAAAACGACATTTACGAGTGAAATTAGTGCCACCGTGCAGGTTAGAGAGAGTAAGAAAGTCAAAAGAGGAACAAGAGAGGAAGAGAAGAAGATATCGGACATTTGAAAGAACGTCTCTCCGAAATTAGGAAGCCAATTACTGGACAAAATTCTACTGCAGATAATCAAATACTTGATACAGAAGATATTTTCTGTTGGTATTTAATTACTCGCACTATCCTGACTCTAACAATTAAAAACATTCTAAAATATGGTTGTTGCAATTTGACAAAACATTGCCATCTGCATGAGGAGATGTACTGAAAATGACGCTTGTCTGCAGTAATTTAAGTAAAGAAGTTGCTGCACATATGAAAGTCCTTGTGATGGACTGTAGTACTTATAAGGACTTCAAAACAGCATTACTCAAGGAATATTGGTTCCAGAGTATCCAAGAGAATGTGAAATATGGGATGTTCATGAAACTAAATTTTCACGAGAGCACGATTACAGATCTACTGTAGTTACGTATTATCGAGATATGGATAAGCAGAATTGGTACTTGGATGCTCCATATAAACAGAAGGAATTGATCAGCATCTCTTTGAATAAGCTACTGAGGAAGCGTCGTAGTAGACAGGAACTTTAATGACTGTTGTATTACACAGCTCGTTGCAGGAGCTATGCAGAGGTAAGTATTCCAGAGGTTAGTGCAGTAGATCGCAGAGATACAAAATCGTCGCCGTATAGACCGCTAGCCAGAGTTCATTGGAATGAGTGTAATCGTCAAACACATTACGGCAGTCGGTGGAGAAATAACATACGAAGGCCGTGCGGTCATCAGTATTACGACAGTAACCATCGCAATTTTGGCTTGATGAAGGTAGGCAAGTGTACCCTCGTACTTCCAAGAGTGCAGCATAAATTAGGAAATAATTACAGACAGAATAATGAGCCACACAATGAGGGTAAAGTCTCACTTTTATGACCAAGAAATGATACACTTTTCCCAAAGTTTGTGAGGGAGCGAGTGGATTTCCTGTAGTCAGATTATGGGACACGAAGGCGAGACTGTTTCTGTTGTGTTCTTCAGTTCGCAGACTTGTTTGATGCAGCTTTCCACACTACCCTGTCTTGTGCAAGCCTCTTCATCTGTAAATACCAACGGTAACCTACGTCCTTTTGAATCTGCTCACTGTATTCGTGCCTCGGTATCCATCTACGATTTTCACCTCACATACTTCCTCCTAATGCCAAGTTGAAGATTCCTTGATGTCTCACAATGTGTCCCACCAACCTTTCAGTCAGACAGGATATGCCCGAAACTGCCATGATCCCCAATTCTCTTGAGCACCTCCTCATTAATTACGTCATCTTCCCAATTAATCTTCGGCTTTTGTTTGTAGCACCATATTTCAAAAGCTATCATCTTGTTGTATGAACTCTTTATCTTTTATGTTTGACTGCCATACAATGCTACACTCCAGGCAAATCTTTCAGAAAAGACTTCCTAACATTTAAACTAAAATTTGATGTCAACAAATTTCGCTTCTACAACAACGCTTCTCTTCCCATAGCCATTAAGCATTTTATATGTTCTTTAGTTCGACTATCAGATGTTATTTTGCTACCCAAATAACAAAACTCATTTACTAGTTCTATTGTCTCATTACCTAATCTAATTCCTCGTGCTACGCCTGATTTTCTGACACTGCATTCCAATACCCTTGTTTTACTCTTGTTAATGTTGTTCTTATATCGTCGTTTCAGGACACTGTCCATTTCGTTTAATTGCTGTTCCAGGTCGTTTGCTGTCTCTCACAGGATTGCTTTGTCATTACCAAACGGCGAGATTTTTATTTCTTCTCCCTGATATTCAATTCCTTTTACAAATTTCTAGTTGCATTCCTTCAAAGCTTGCTCCACTTACAGATTGAACTACATTGGGAAAATGCTACAACCCTCTCTTTCACCCTTCCCAACCACTGCGACCCATTCATCCCCTTCGATTCCAATAACTGCGATCTGGTTTTTGTACAAGATGAACTCTTCGGTCCTAAATTTTACCCCTGCTAACTTCAGATTTTTAAAGATGGTATTCAAGTCAACATTGTCAAAAGTTTTCTCCTGAGCTACAATTGCTAAAAATGTAGTTTCCATTTCCTTAACCGATCTTCATGGATCAGTTGTGAGTATTGCCTCAAACTAAACTGATCTTCCCCAAGATCGGATTCCACCAGTTTTTCCGTTCGTCTGTAAATAATTAGTCTTAGTATTTTGCAACAAAGACTCGTTAACCTGATAGTTTTGTAATTTTTCGCATTTGTTTGCACTAGCTTTCTTCGAAATTAGAATTACTATATTTTTCGTCTGAGGGTATTTACCCGGTGTCATACAACTTGCATTCCACGTGGAACAATTTCTTCGTGACTGACCCTCTTAAGGAGATCAGTAGTTCAGACGGAATCTCATCGTTCCAGCAGCCTTGTTTCTACTTAAATCTTTTGGTGCTCTCTCAAATTCTTCTCGCAGTATCGTACATCCTATCTCATTTTCTTCTGCTTCGTCTTATATTTACAGAATACTGCCTTCATTTCCCTTTACAGGCCCTCAATATATTACTTTCACCTTTCAGCCTTCCCTTCTTTGCTTACTACTGGTTTTCTGCCTGAGTACTTCATATTCATACCGTTGGTTTTCTTGTCTCCAAATGCGTGCTTATTTTCTTGTAGGCGGTATCTATCTTTCCCCTAGTTATACTTCTAAGGTCTTGCATTTTTCCTCTAGCCACTCCTCTTCAGCTACTCTTCACTACCTGTCAACCTCATTTGTAGACGTCTGTACTCCCTTATGCCTGATTCACGTGCTGTATCTTTATACGAGGTATGTCCACAAAGTCTGTTCCGTTTGGTTATTAAAAACAAACGTGTACAGATATAGAAAAAAATATTTATTGTACAAAAATATACAACTATTAAACTACTTTTCTACATAGCTTCCGAAATTTTGTAGGCATTTGTCATAGCGTAGCAGATGTCTTTGTATGCCTTCTTCATAAAACGTTGCCGCCTGTGTATTCAACCATGTGGTAACATGTTCTTTCAGCTCGTCATCATCGCTGAAGTGTTGACCACCATGGACAGGTTTTAGGTGTAAGAAGAAAGTCGCTAGGAGCGAGACTGTACCGAGGATGATCAAACACGTCCCAGTGAATTTCCCGTAAGAGTTGTTTGGTCACATTCCTCTTGTGAAGTCGGTCGGCAACGTGAAGGGAAGAAGAAGACTCCTTTCATATCTTCTTACACCTAAAATCTGTCCTTGGTGGTCAACACTTCAACGATGATGATGAACTGAAAGAACATGTTTGCCACATGATTGAATACACAAACGGCAACCTTCTATGAAGAAGGCACACAAAAACTTGTCCCACGCTATGACAAGTGCCTACAAAATTTCGGAAGTTATGTAGAAAAGTAGTTGAACAGTTGCAGATTTTTATATAATCAACATTTTTTCTGTATCTGTTCACGTTTATTTTATATAACCAAACGGAATTTACTTTGTGACATCCATCGTATTTTCTCATTTCATCATTTATGATCATTATCTCCTGTGGAATCCAGGGACTTCAAATGGGCCTTGTCCTTCTGCCTATGTGATCTTCTTTCTCCCTCACTACTCTTCTTCTACTACTGTATTATTCTCCACCGTTTCAGGCAATCCTTGTGTAATGCTCCCTCTGAAACTCTCAACCACATCTGGTTCCTTCAATCTGTCTTGGTTCCACTCCTTAATTTTCTACCTTTTAGCAGTCTCGTAAATTTTAATCTACAGATCATAACCAAGACGTTCGGGCGAGAATCTACATCTGCCCCTGGATATGTCTTACAGTTTAAAGCCAATCTGGTACATTCCAGTGTTTCGAGGTCTCTTCCGCGTATATAACGTGTTTTAATCATTATAACCTTATTTCATAATGATTAAACCACGTTATTGTGATGTGCACAAAATTCTGCCAGGCGAAATAATCTTTTATTCCATCAGCCCATTCCATATTCACCGACTACATTTCCTTATCTTCTCTTTCCTACTATCGAGTTCCAGTCGCCTTTCAAAATCAAGTTTTATTTTATCTAACTGTGTGATTAAATTCTTATATCTCATCATACATTTCCTTTATGTGTGTGGAGTAAGCAGCGGCGAAGGTAGCTGACAAAGTTTAGTTTAGCCTGGTGTAGGAAGACAAACCTTATCTTATCGTTGAAGGACTCAACATGTCTTGCCTGCGGATCTACATCTACATCTACATCTACATCGATACTCTGCAAATCACATTTAAGTGCCTGGCAGAGGGTTCATTAACCACCTTCATAACTTTTCTCTACCGTTCCATTCTCTAATAGCGCGCGGGAAGAAAGAACACCTAAATCGTTCCGTTTTCGATCTGATTTCTCTTACTTTATTGGGATGGTCATGTCTCCCTAAGTAGGTGGGTGCTAGCAAAATATTTTCACATTCAGAACTAAAAGTCGGTGATTGAAACTTCGCAAACAGATCACGCCGCAATGAATAACGTCTTTCTTTTAATGATTTCCACCCCAATTCGTGCAACATTTCCGTGACGCTTTCCCCCCCGTAACGTGATAAAACAAAACGAGCTGCCCTTCTCTGAACCTTCTCAATATCTTCCGTCAGTCCCACCTGGTGAGGGTCCCACAAGGGGCAACAGTACTCCAAGAGAGGACGCACAAGTGTGATGTAGGCAGTCTCTTTGGTGGAGCTGGTGCATCGTCTAAGCGTTCTGCCAATGAAACGTAACCTTTGGTTCGCCTTCCCCACAATATTTTCTATGTGTTCTCTCCAGTCAAAGTTGTTCGTAATTGTAACTCCTAGGTATTTGGTAGAATTTACGACCTTAAGGTTTGACTGATTTATCGCGTAATTGAAGTTCAGCGGATTTCTTTTAGTGGTCATGTGTATTACTTCACACTTTTCTTTATTTAGTGTCAATTGCCAATTTTCGCACCAAGTAGAAATTTTGTCTAAATCGCTTTGCAGTTGCTTTTGATCCTCTGTTGACTTCACTAACCGATAAACGACAGCATCATCCGCGAACAGTCTAAGGGAGCTATTCAGATTATCTCCTAAATCGTTTATTAACACGAGGAAGAGTAGGGGACCAATAACGCTTCCCTGTGGGTGCCTTCAAGTTGGCGGCAGAACCCATACTCGAGTAGCCAATCGATACGCGTCTTCAATTTTGGAGTGAACTGGGAAGTTGAGCAGGGAGGCCAGTCACAACTGCGGCAGAGTTAGACCCACGTTTGGACCAGGAGAACGTGTGTATGAACAGGTATAAGGTGAAGTCCACAAAACCGAGTGAAACTGTAAATTCCTTTCGGTTCTTCTTGGTAGAACGTTATTATCATTGCTGTTCTAATGAATGAATTACCTGGTCGCGAATGTTAATGATAGTTTGGAAGTAATTCAGACGAGTGTATACGTTGTGTTCTTAAGTGAACGCATTGGGAATGTGCCTTCTTCTCAGTGTTCCTGCATAAATATTAGGCTTGATGAGTTATAACTGAAGTGAGCGAGCTTTTGATGTTCAAATTTTTTCGATGTATGAGTAATTAATGGATTTTCTTTTGTAACTTGTGACACGACCCATTTCGCGCCGTTTCCTAGTTTGTGGACTTTAGCTTCCAAAGACTCCACTTCAGACGGCTAAGCACTTACAAATGTCACTACTATTGTCTGGAACATGTGTGCTAATTATTTCCTTCATGGATTTATCGGGCAAGGATTCTTCTTTGTAGTGATGATACGGTGTGACAGACTATGCAACAAGGCCGTAAGAATGTAAAGTGTACTTAGCGTTGAACAGAGACACTCGGTTTGGATGTTAATTATCTGACTTTCCTACGATGCAGGATTTGTGCTCGCCAAACTTAATTTACATTTCTTTGCAACATTGTGTCTGTGTGCAAGACCTTGCCACATGATTTACTCAAACCACGATGATAAAAGCTTTGATAAATTGTGCCTAGTTCAACGTCTGTGAAAATCCCTTATTAGTAAGTAATGCACAGAGTACGATTTGTTTCGGTTTTGACTAACTTTCCGATTCTTTGTGTGTCTGTTATGTGTTCTGAAATACCTTCTTCACGATTCTGAAGTAGCGACCCGCTTCCCTGTCCCCAATTTGTTAATTTATGGTCTGTCCATTTTCCTTCCCGATTGTTTAATATTTTCGAGGATGCTTTGAAACTCTGTGTTTTTGTTAGATTTGTCCGTTTGATTTAATATGATTCAGAAGCGTAGAATATGAGAGCAAAAGCTTCTTAGCTATCAAGCTGTTCAGGTTTTTGCCCCAAACTTTAAAACATTGATTATTATCGGAGATCATTCAGTTGTTGTCTCCATCGTACATCAGTCTGTACCGTAATTTCAGTGTGCGGAATTACCACTTATCACTGTCTATCGGTTCGTTTATTCTGTTTCCAACGAGATATTAAGTTACTGGTTGCACGCTTTGCTTGCTACAGTTGGTGGGAGAGAATATGTACGCTAGTGTTATTTGTGATCATGACAAGTGTTTTTTAGCCACAGCCTAAGGGATGTTTCCAGAATGAAACTTCACTCTGCAGCTGAGTGGGCGCTGATATGAAACTTCCTGGCAGATTAAAATTGTGTGCCGGAACCGGGACTCGAAACTGTCTAAGCCATGCTTCTGTGAAGTTTGGAATGTAGGAGACGAGGTACTGGCGGAAGTAAAGTTGTGAGGCGGCATCGTGAGTCGTGTCGAGATAGCACAGTCGGTAGTGCGCTTGCCCGCGCAAGGCAAAGGTCCCAGATTCGAGTCCCGGTTCCGGCACACAATTTTAATCTGCCAGCAAGTTTCATATCAGCGCACACTCCGCTGCAGAGTGAAGTTTCATTCTGGAAACATCCCTTAGGCTGTAGCTAAGCCATGTCTCCACCATATCCTTTCTTCCAGGAGTGCTAGTCTTGCGTGTTTGCAGGAGAGCTTCTGTGAAGTTTGGAAAGTAGGAGACGAGGTACTGGCGGAAGTAAAGTTGTGAGGCGGCATCGTGAGTCGTGTCGGGATAGCACAGTCGGTAGTGCGCTTGCCTGCGAAAGGCAAACGTCCCAGGTTCGAGTCCCGGTTCCGGCACACAATTTTAATCTGCCAGGAAGTTTCAACACGAGGAAAAGTTGTGGTTTTATGACTGTCAGGGCTCTGAAGAACATGTTGAATCAGTTCGAAGAAACTGAATCGTTTCAAGTGCAATGTGGCAGAGGGAAGGAAACGAAATCCTTCGACCCGATGTGGCCATAGCGTTAGAGGAAGAAACGAGCACTGATGCGCAAGAATGTAGTGCATACGGAATTGCCGGATCATTAGAAATTCCTCCGAGCATGATACATAACATTCTATGCAATATTCTGCATTGATATCCGTACAAAATTCCTTATCTGCGCCGTGCGGGAGTAGCCGAGCGGTCTGGAGCGCCACGTTTCGGATCGCATAGCCTCCCGCGTTGGACGTTCGAATCCTCCCTTGGGCATGGATGTGTATGTTGTTCTTAGTTTAGTTTAACTTACTTTAAGTAGTTTTTAGGTAGAGGGACTGGTCCCATAAGAATTACAAACATTTGAACACTTGAATTTTTCCTCATCGGCATAAACTGCTTCCTACGCACCTGCTAGCGTGACAAACGTTCTCTCTACAATTTCTTGCGCGTATGGCAGTGAATAACGATTGACCACGGAACATACCGTGGACAGATGAAGCTCGTCACCACGGTATAAATTGGCGTCAGTACCCACATTTATAGGAAATTGACACAGTAAAATTCAGTCGCAAAATCCAGTCTCATTGCCGCTTCATTCTGCAAACGTTACGGCGTGGTGCGGCCTCAGAATATCCTTTCTTACAGGGCCTATGTTATTTTATTTGTTTATTTTAGAGATGACTCTTACAGGTCACATTACCCTTCACTGGTAACCGCTCTAAAATGTTCTGTGCAACCTCGTTATTCAAAGCTGTCAACAATCTACTATCGTTCTCATGCACTATTGCCCACCCTCTCTTTGTTTATGGATCTGGAGAGCAGAAGTAAATTGTAGGAGAGACCTTTTAGAGTGCTTCAGTAAATGTAAAAGTATATGAGTGATCGTTTCAAGTATCGTCATGTTTTTTGAAAGGAACTAGTCATGAAAGTCAAGAAAAGCCTAAATTTGATGGCCGTATGCGGGTTTGAACCATCGTCCTTCTGAATGTCAATGCCGGTGTTCTCACAGCGGCGACAACGCCCTCGTTATGGTACGTGCAGTCGTAGTCATACTTAGCAAAGAATCTTACCGATAAACCGAGACCCGAGTATATTGTGGTTCTACGTAAAGTCCACAAGTAGGTCCAAAGCTTCCATCCAGTTACTTTGTGAAAGTAAAAGCACGAAAGTTTAATTTTCAGATCAGTGAAATATTTGACGCAGGAGACTCGTTTGATTATTCCGTAAAGAAGTACGTGAAAAATCTTATGCAAATAAGTTTCACGGTCCGGATATAATCTCCGTGAGAGTTTACAAAAAGAATACTGTGCCACTAAGCTCTTTCTTATGTTGCTTTCATGATGAAACTCTGGCCCCGTTCAAAATTCCAAGGGCATGAAAAATAAGAGCAAGGTAATGCTGTATACAAGAAGAGCACAATAACGGATCTGTAAAATTATCGAACAATACATTTAACGTCATTCTGCTGCCAAATTCTTGAACACGTTCTCAATTGCATTAAGATAGGTTTCATTGTAACGGGAAAGCTTCTGTTCAAGCACGGTTTCATAAGCGTCACTATGCCAATGTAATGACACTCGGCTCTGCACAGGTCAAGGTTGAAAAATCCGTGATGTAACGTGCATACGTTAAACATGGATTTTAAAGGCGAGAAGAAAAATAATATTGTTCTTAATTGTAATAACTTTTAACGGTAGCACAATTAAATAAGGGAAATGAGATGGCCGGTGAAACAATTGATGTTCAGACAACAGGCTCGAAATTACATTATAAAAAGATGCTGGAAGTTACCTCCATTATCTGCTCGGCTCATAGGTTCACGGATTTTCTGGAAATTAACTATTAAGTATTGAATGAAATATGTATTGGTAACTTCTTATCGTAGATGGAGGTTTGGCTGTGTTAAGCTAAATGTAACAGTAAGTCAAAGACGATTGTTGGAATTCGGAAGGACATTTAATAGACTTCAGGTTCTCTTAATAGAAGCATGGAATAAATTGACCGGTGAAATTAGGCGTTCGGGATTAATATTCATACGAAGTAGAAAATGAAGGAAAATGGCAAGCAAACCTCATAATATGAAAAAAAATTCCTGTACCGAAGACAGTAATTTAATAGCTAACTCAATAAAAGAGGTGTTATCAGTAATGAAAAATGCAAAGTCATAAACGGGTTACCACGTGGGTTTGTTTAAAGAAAAAAAAAACGAAATTCATGTTTATTCTATGAAGATCTCGGAAAACAGTGGCATCTTTTTAGATCATGGATTAACAAATTAACAACGAAAGACTCATTTGTGTTCGCGTTCTCCTTCCAAGTAGGTGGAAAAGATTGTATGTCGAAGTCAAAAATGTGCCATAGGTCCATTTTGAAAAGAGGACTGAGTCGACAGCGTCAAGCACCGCATTTATCTTAGAAATATCGTACGTATCGTTACATCTGCCTGACCTTTAGTTACAAGATATGTTGCCAGCCATGGATGAAGGGCCAAGGGTAGACTGCATTTTTCTTCATCTCCGAAAGTTGTCTTACGCAGTGTCCCACTGCAGAGTGCTGACGGACATAGGAACATTGGAGACGGGTTCCCAGGTATATGCATAGGTCGAGTTTTAAGTAATAGGATTCACTAATCTGACCTCGACGGTGAGAGTTCGTAGGTGAGAAGGGTGTCGTCACGAGTCTTCCAGAGTGATAGGAGCGCAACTGTTTCTAGTAACTGGTCAGGAAGCCAACTGCGGCTGCTGGCTCATAATGTTGTTGTTCACCGAAAGGTATGGACAATTTAATCTGACAGAGTGTAACAAGCTTTAATGGTAGAAAAATATTAATGAGATGAGTGCGAAAAGCAGTCCTATAATATCCGAATACAGCCTTGGTAGTGCGTTGGTTGGTGCATTAATGTAAATGAAATATCTATGCACGACGTTGTACAGCGATTTTAAAATTGTTGAGAATTTTTGCATTGTGTAGTTTGACAGTGTATAGAACACTACTGCGACTGACTTTCAGTACTGTTCCAGTGTTTGAGATCCCCACCAGCTCGAATTAAAGTAAGACATAAAAGCAACATAGTGTCAGGCTGAAAATATGTTCTTTGTAGGTTCTACCAACACAAGTGATCAGTGATGCTTTGGGATATAAAATGGGAGTCACAAAGCGAGGTTTTCTACAGAACAACATTGCAGATATTTAGAGGTTATGCATACACAGCTTACTGTAAACTGACAGTTCTGATAACAGCTTAAATTTCCCTTAAGAATAACCAAGTGAAAGGCAGGTTCGTACGGAAGCATATACGCAGTCTTTTTCCCTCGCTTCATTTCGAAGAGGAACAGGGAATTACCAGTAGCTGTAGGATGCATCGGTAGGTGGCGAGCGAAGTATTTATGTAGATGTTAGTGCAGACATTAGTAGCTTTCAAGATATTGTATGATTCTTTAATGTTCTTCTTAAAGAGTTTATGTGTGTTTACATTTATATATAAAATTGAAAATCTGTGCTTTAGTCTCGCTGAAATTCTGACAATTTCGTGATTAGAATTTTTTGTACGTTTTGTGTATAGGATGTTTTAGAATGAATAAAGGAGAAACCCAAAGGAGTAGCTGGAAAACAGGATGAAAATATCTGTAGCATTTAATTTCCCTAGAAAGGCAAGCCACCATACACAACAATTTGGAAGCTGCAGCTATACGGAGAGAAAGGGGCACACTGTTACTCATTAGATGGCATCATAATATCAGTACGGGAACGAAAATTTAAGTACTTACATTTTACTTACATTTTAATCGGTATCTTTAAAAGTATTCGAACACTTGACCATCAAAACCATAGGGCACCTTTCAATTCACGTTGACACGGTTTTATCAATTTTAGGAAAGTTCCGCATATATTATTGTTTTCGTGGAGAATATTTTTATAAACTGCAAGTATGAGTATTTTGTATTGCAAACGGTACCTTGCAATAAAATATGATTGAGTTCACGAAAGTTTACAAACATTGAATGAAGCACCAAAGAGACGGGTAGACCTGCTTGATAGTCTGTAGGTACCTCAAGAGACGCGCAGAAGTGCCCCTACACGACGAAGCGTGGCTTCGACAAATGCCTGAAGAAGTGATATATGATATTGACACAATGCATCCTACAGGGTTGTCTATAGATCCGAAATAGTATGAGGGATGGATATCAGATCATTCCAATGCATCCCAGTTATGTTCAGTAATGTTTATATCTGGAAGTCAACGGTGGTGTTTTAACTCAGAAGAGTGTTCCTGGAGGCCTCTGTAGTAATTTGGACGTAGAGGTCTCGCATTGTTCTGTAGGGGTATTCCAAGTCCATCGGCGTACACAATGGACATGAATCGATGCCACTGACGAGCCAAGATGCGTAGTTCCTGTCACCTGTAAGATCAGTGTATAGACGCATGAGGGGTCCCGTATAACTCCAGCGACACATGCCCCACACCATTACAGACCTAACTACTTACACTAAATTATGCTAAGGACAACACACACATGCCCAAGGGAGGACTCGAACCTCCGACATTGAGCAACTGCGTGCTCCGCAGCAAGGCGCCTTGCAGCGATCGGCCACTCCACCGCGGCTCCCGGTCTTCCAGGATCTTTTGCGGCCGCAGCCATATCGGAGGTTTTATGTTTTACCTGATCCCCGATATTCACGGTGCAGTCGTGAAATGGTGTTACGGTAAAACCCCCCCTTTTCGCTAACTCGAAGATACTGGTTCCATCGCTCGTGCGCCGAATATAAAAACGTTCGAACACACTTATATCTCGATATAATCTACCACTGTGGCAGCACTATAAGATCTAACGCCAGCGCAAGACACATGCTGTGTCATAGGCGTCGTCATCTGTTTCCATGTCTCTATATTTGCATACGCTTGCCAATACCAGTTAATTTTGTGTCTTCAGTGTATGTGAATTTTCGTTGGTAGGGGAAGGAGAAGATTAACTGACGAGAAATCAACTGCAGAACGATAAAAGGTATCAGTTGTAAAAATTGGAAATTGAGTCTAAATAATAAGAAGTGTGAAGTCGTTCACGTGAGTACGGAAAGAAATCCATTAAACCTTGTTTACAAGATAAATCAATCGAATGTGGTCGTAAACTGCACTAAATACCTAGGAATTACTACGACATTTGTCGCTTCGGCTTGGTCCATTCGCCAACATTCTCCTCCGAATTCGAGAATATATTGTTGACTGACACATACATAGGTAGCAATGATCATCAGAATAAAATACGAGAAATCAGAGCTCGAACGGAGTGATTCAGACGTTTTTTTCCTGCGTTATTCGAGAATGGAATGGTAGATGAATAATGTGATTTGCAGAGTATCCGATGTAGATTAGAGGTGACGCGCACAAAGCTGGACAGAAAGGAAAAGAGAGAGAGATAGATAGAGAGAGAGAGAGAGAGAGAGAGAGAGAGAGAGAGAGAGAGAGAGAGAATTTGGAGGGGAGATGGACTGCAAGGGTACGTAATTTACAAATAGGTAACGCCGTATTTTCAGGTGGTGGTTGTATAATTTTCGACGTTTATGCTATAAATCCATCAGGGAAAACGATGGCATCTACTTTTACTAGCCAAAATGAGATACATATACGTCATCACAAATACATTTCCCATCAATGTTACACTATTTTTCCATTTAGACCCTACACCAGCTGACACACTCATCCTTTCGCAGCTCTAAATTCGGTAATCCTGAAATATAACCACCGTCGGACCCCTGGCTGAGCTTCTTTGTTACTTTTAAATCGCTGATCTGCCAAGAACTACCTCAATGGTCTGAAAATGTTTAAAGAACCAACTGCTTTCACCATCCCTTCCACGGAGGAAATGTAGTCGTCAATCACTGACGGACGTAGACGCACCGATAGCTCATGGACATGCAAGACAACGACGTATTTATAACCACCAGCTTACACTTCTCAAACAGAGACACTGTTCGTGATAAAGGGGCTGCTTTTCCTGTAAAGCTCGATGGGGTTAGTCCCTTGCTCCATAAAAAAAAAGTTTATTTGCTCTATAGCCGTGGACGTATGACGCAAAATCGGCATTTTAACAGTTGACAGTAACGCCGTGCTGCCAAGCTACCGGCAAGTAAGGCCTTCCAGAACTCCGAAAGTATGGAAATATACAATATATACGTGTCCACGATATTATTTTCTAAAGTACATTATGATCACTATTGACAGTAGAATATGTTTTAATTTTAAATTTCAATCTTCTAGCTACTGTAAATTGGAACACCGTACTAAATCACACTGTTCTTTATCTTGTGCCAAAACTAATAACGTTCAGAAATGTGTACGTGCCTTCATCGTATCATTATTTAAGTGTTTTATCTGCCCCTTAGCTTGCGACAACACCTAATAAATCTCAGACATGTGAACATATCATCATCGTATCATGATTTTAGTGTTTTGTCTTTCTGAACATGTTTATTTCACTCTCAAGAAATACTCTTTATGTAAACCGTTTGCCGGCCGCGGTGGCCGAGGGGACTGAGGCGCTCCAGTCACGGTCTGCACGGCCACTTCGGTCGGGGGTTCGAATCTCCCCTCGGCCATGGATATTTGTGCCGTCCTAGTTCGTAAGTAGTTCATAAGTAGTTTGTAAGTTTAGGGACTGATGACCCCGTAGTTAAGTCCCATAAGCTTAACAAACATTTGAAATTTTCTTTTGTAAACCGTTTACACAACAACTATTTGTTGCCTGACGGTAATAAGTTTTTTGATTCATAACGTTCTCATAGTTTACTATTACCTACTGTGATCTTGTTGCTACGTTTCAGTACCTCCACTCCAGAGTATGAAAGAAGTTACTTTCCAATAAGTAAATGTGACTAGCATCCAGAGCCTGAAACACTATGTCGCACGCTGCTTTGAAAACACAAGACTGCCAACAATTATTTCCGTAGTGTTCCTATGTTTACGTGTAGGCTACTGAACATTTTGATAGCATTAACATTGTCAATACCTGCTTACTTGTTTTTTTCTTGTTTTTTTTTTCACAATAGTTTGGAATATTAGAAACCAATACCATAGAAACGGGAAATACAAACTAGGCTTACTAGCACCGTAACGCTAAACACTTCATTGTGCGTCATAACGTGACCACTAACTTGTGATTTTGTCTATTTCTTTTGATACAGAAGGCCTAAAATCATGAATCTGCTAATTGTTTTCACTCACTTACTGTTGTAGAAATTGATTATAGATTTATTTTTCATCATTTCATGCGACAGATTCTGGATAGCAAAGGAAGAAGTAAATAAACGGCACGGCTGAGTTGTTTACAGTTTGCTCATGTCTAATGGCACTGAGGAAGCAGTTCTTTCCTATTACAGGGGCACTAGCGACCTCAGCTGAGGTGATACGATGTTGAAGAAACAAGTAATGTCTTTAATGGAAAAAGTAGCATAAGCAGTGTAATCCATAAAATGGATTAAATTAGACTAGTAAGTCGAGTGACCAATTTTTAATGTGCATCATGGTAAAAAAGGCATTGGAAAAGAAATATGAGGGGTACAGCTTAGAAGAGACTGTCTAAACTACGTTGGAGTCAGTTCAGAAGACAGCACTTGTAGAAACTTTAGAATTACAAACTACAATTATCCATGGGACAGTTATATTTGACAAGAAAGATAAGCCATGGAATTTAAAAAAAATGTATAACTTAGGAGACTCAAATAATATTTGTTATTAAGTCTGCAATGTAAGAAACGTCCAGTATTTATGTCGAAAATTTAAAAAATAATGTAAGAAATATTTGTGCATGTCACACTGTAATCCACGGAACCTGTTGGTACTTCTTATCGGAAACTACTGACAAATATTTCAAAAAACTTTTACAAAAATTCGTAGAACGTTTTGAGCCACGATAGCACACGTTCTACAAAGGAAATGGAAAAAGTACACTTTTCCTTATGTCTGGAAGCAAGTGATTAAGTTACTTGCAATTATGCAGGTTCATTTTTACCCATAAATCGTTCCAGTGTTCTTAAACTTTCTATGGAAAAGGTATATCAAGATAACACGAATGTATAGTTGAGCCTGCACATCTCCGCAAAATATTTCCAGACTCTTGAGGTATACTCTATAGCGAACGATATTCAATTTCAGATGAATGAACTTTACCATTAGTGTACATTTGTAATGTCTACTTTAGATAAGGCCATAATTATAATTGTTTAAACATTTTTTTGGATTTAGTAACAAAACATTAGGTAATCATTTAATAAGCTCTGGTATGCCAAAGTTTCTGTATCAGAGATGACAATGGACGAGAGACATGGGCTCAAGGTATTTTATGTTTCTCCTTGACAGTCTCCGCTTCATTTACGAAGTAAAAGAGGTGGTGGCAGTGTTTTCAGAAAGGAACATACGCGCTTCGAATAAAATGTGACAAGGACATTTATCATCCTGTCAACACGAGAACGGATCGCCAAGTAGCCTTGTCAAGAAGAAAGATGACCGTGTTGTGAATTCTTCCTCGTGTGTTGGAGAATAACGCACTTTTTATGATTAAAGATCCGTTTTGAAACATACAAACTCCATTAAACGTCCATTAGAATGGGTGAATTCTTTCTGAGGATCAATATACGAACGATTAATCCTCTTTCTCTGAAGCCTTGGATGAAACGTAGACCTCTGAAGAATACATTTCGTTGTTTCTCATTTATTACACAACAGGACAGCGTAAACCATACCTCTACACGACGTGACCCACACAATGTAATTCACCCTCGTTTAGTTACTGTTGCAGTTTGTAGCAGTTCATTACAAGTTTAGGTTTACGTTTTTAACTAGATTGCTATGAGGAATTCAATTTTTTCAGACCTCAAAATGTGCTACTTGCATTTAAAGACTAATGTAAAAATTTAGATCCAAGCCTTCGACAACGGCCTTGCAGATCAATGGGGCTATCAAAATTTGTAGTTACCATAAATGAGTCGTTGTTTGTTTTAACTCTTTACTTACCCAGATCTAGATTAAGAACAAGTAAAGATTATGAGGAAAACAACTATAAATTATGAAAATCATACTGTCTTGGGACGCACATCCTTTCTACACTGGAGGTGATTCTATGTCTGAATGTAAATAAATCACATCACCCTTGTGATAAAAGGTGAAGAATTTCCAGCAACACGGTATTTTATACTGTTGCTGGGCCCTTTCAGGCATTTCCATAAGAACCATTGGTTACCATTAACTGCACTGAAGTAAACTCGATGGTGCAGCTGAAAAAATGTGCTCAACCGGAACACACCAGCTCGTTAATTTGCCGGTGCGGAGAATCTCAGCACAGAAGTCTTTCAGTAGCACCTCACTTAAATGACATTCTTTGATAGGTATACGCTATGACAGAAAAATTCTAAGGAGATGAAGTGGAAAGTATACCGATCGGTAATCTAATAATTAGAGCTCTGAGTCTTGAATGTTTGCCTCCATAAGAAAATTGGAGCGACGACTTTCGTCAGGAAAAAATATGCTCCGGTGACTATTCATGGTCATGTTATACGGGGTAAGTCACGTTACATTATCACTGTAAATGTTTCGTAAACCGCAACAAATACGGAATTACTAATTTCACCGATCGAAAGTGAGGATTTTGGCTGGTGTGATTGGTTTAATACAAACCATTAAAAATGCAAGGAAGTATGATTTTTATCAGAAACTTACTTCTTTTAATGAAAACTTTTTATTGTCTTATTAGAAGTCAAAATAGAAAAAAAGCTTAATAATTTCCCTTTGTTACATTGTAAAATGTTAATTACGTACAGTTATTGTAACGTAAATTTGACGCTTGAGTAACTCCTCAGCAGTTCGGTCATTTGTATAAAGTATGGGTATTACACTACTTTCTCATTGCACTGCCTGCAGCAATGTCACGTGAACTCATGTTCGGGTCCACGGCATTATCATCGAACTGCATAACACGATCTCCACGTACTTCTCCTGTTATGGGTTGCGTACTACGACCATACCTGTTGCATACAACTGTCTGTAGATGTTTTCTATGTGTGGCGCATTGGATGATCTGTCTGGGCACCTTTCTACGTACAATCTGCCGGCTTTAGCTGCATGTTTTCTACACTTGCCATAGATGACTATCATCTCTGCCTTTTCAACGCGGTGGATGCACCGGTTCCGCCAGATCTCAGATATTAAGCATCGATGGGACATGGCCAGTACTTGGACGGGTAACTGTCCAAGAACGTCACGCGCTGTTGACGATTTTCCCTTTGCATCACAGCACAGAGGACAGGAGAGGTAGTGGTGTAAAGTCCTTGATCACCAGTCTTTTGCACCAATGTCCTGGATAAAGTTCCAAACCTCTCCATAGTGTCCCATGGGGTGAGAGCTTGGGACACTGTTGATAATCCTTCTGTCAGTTGGGGACGTTTAGATCGCTGACCCTTTGATGCTTTTCGATATGAGTAGGCTATGTGGCGGCATCGGGTTTCACCTTCCTTCTCCTTTTCCCATCACCTCCAACGCGACACTACGTTACAAACGTATCCATTACAGTCACCTACACTTAACATAGATGTTTCAGCACACAGTTCTCACATTACACGAAGAAAACGTGCCTGCGGGCGCGAAGGATAGAGGAAACCTTCCCATTTACGCGGTTGAACCTGCCCTTCGGGGTATCCCAGCCATTCATACCATATTACTTACTTTCTACAATTAAAACAAACCACATTCACAGTTCTTACAACAGTGTAAGCACTGCTGTAATTCCTACCAGCTAAAATCATTTACATTCTCACTTTACTACTTTGCGTACTTCTGTTGTTACTTGTACTGTACAAGTCTTCTATCACAGAAGTCTGATACTACAGTGTATTGCAGTTATTGTGACTAATTTCGAATAACAATAACATCAAGCGCTACATACAGTAACTGAGACAACTAAAACAAACCAAAACATTGCATTACAGCCAAACTCGTAAAAAATGTAGATCCACAGCGACTGAACGTCTGGGGTTTCAAGCGTCAACTTTAAGCTACAAGAACTCTACATCTACATAAATACTCTGCAAGTCGCATTGAAGTGAATGGCAGAGGGTTCATCGAAACGCTTTGATGTTTCTCTACAGTTCCATCCTCTAATAGCTCGCGCAAGAAAGGAACACCTAAATCTTTTCGTTTTAGATCTTATTTCTCTTCTTTTATTTTTATGGTTGTCTTCCTATGTAGGTGGTTGCTCACGTCGCATTCGGAAGAGAAAGTTGGTGAAAGATATTTCGCAAATAGATCTCGTCGCAACGAGTAACGCCTTCCTTTTAATAATTTCTACCGCAACTCGGGAATCATTTCTGTGACACACTCTCCCCTATATCGCGATAATACAAAACGAACTGCGCTTCTCAGTACTTTCTCTAAATCGTCTGTCAATCCCACTTGGTGGTGATCCCACAATAAGCAGAAATACTCCAAAATGTTGAATCTTCTAAGTGTTCGGCCAAAGAAACTTAGTCATTGGTTCGGTTTTCCTAAAATATTTTCTATGTGTTCTTTCCAATTTAAGTAGTTTGTAATTGTTACACCCAGGTATTTGGTTGAATTTACGGCTTGTAGTTTTGACAGATTTATCGTGTAAATGCAGTTTCTGTGTTTATTTTAGTGGTCATATGGATGACTTCACACTTCTCATTATTAATGTTCAATTAGCATTTTTGCACCATGCAGATATCTAAATCATTTCTCAGTTGCTTTTGATCTTCTGGTCACTTTACTAACCCATAAGTGACAGCATCATCCGCAAACAGTCTAAAGGAACTACTTACATTATCGCCTAAATCGTTTATAAAAATGATTAACAGTAGGGGCCCTATAGTACTTTCCTGGGGAACGTCAAATGTCACTTCACTTTTACTCGATTACTTTCCGTCAATTACAACGTACTGTATTCTTTCTGACAGGAAATAACGAATCCAATCGCAAAATTGTGGCAATATTCCATAAGCACGCAGTTTCATTGGAAGACGCTTGTGAGGTACAGTGCAGATGGCCTTAGGGAAATGTAGAAAAACGGGATTTGACATCCCTTCTTATCATGTGAATAAAGGGCTAGCTGTGTTTCACAAGGATGATACTTTCTGAATCCGTATTGACTATGGCTGAATAGGTTGTTCTCTTTGAGGTAGCTCATAATATTTGAGAATAGTATATGTTCTAAAATCCTGCTGCAAACCGACGTCAATCATGTAGGCCGGTAACTTTGCGGGTCACTCCTGTTGCCTTTCTTAAATATTGGTGTAACCTGCGCAACTTTCCAGCCTTTGAGTGCGGAACGTTCACACATCGAATGGTAGTACATGCTAAGTGGACCTATTGCTTCAGCATACTCTGAAAGAAAACTGATTAGTATAAAATCGGAACTGGGAGAATTGCTTTTGTTAAGTGATTTAATTGCTTTAATAGTACAAGGGTATCAACTTGTAAGTTACACATTCTGGCAGCTGTTCTTGATACAAATTCAGGAGTATTTGCTTCGTCTTCTTTCGTGAAGGAATTTCGGAATGCTGTGTTAAGCAATTCTGCATTAGCAGAACTGTCATCATCAGCATCACCGTTACTGTCGCGTAGTGAAGGTATAGATTGCGTTTCACCGCTAGTATACTTTACATACGCCCAGAATTTCTTAGGATTCTCTACCAAATTATGTGACAGTGTTTCATTGTGGAATGTAATTAACATTGTCCAATGTTGTGGTAAAAATAATAAAAGTTTTGTGTTGAATACATACTTCCGTCCATTTTTAATGGTTTGTATTAAGCAATTACACCAGACTCACTCATCTCGTTCGGTCTCTGGTATTAGTTATTCAGTATTTGCTGCGGTTTACAAAATTATCCATTGTTAATATTAGGCGACTAGTGCTGTATATCTACATTTCAGTCTGGAATGTGCCTTACCCACAATTTGTGTTATATGGTCGCACGTTTTCAAATCGACGCTTATGAGTACTCAAAGATATTTTATGGAAATAACTGTGTCCAGTGTTTGTCCCGTTAGTATATAACCTAGTTACATAGTAGAGGATCTTTCTTTCTATGTAAAAGCAGCACTCTGCAGTTGTTTATGTTGAGGCTCAATTGCAATTCCCTGCACATGTGTCAATACCCTGTAAATCCTCCTGCATTTCGCTCACTTTACCGGTACTACGACATCTCAAGAAACAGCAGCATCATCCGCAAAAAGTCTCATATCATGCAGCTCCAGTAGTAGATAAGGTAGCACGGACATGTTCTTACCTTGTCGTTCATTTACAGTTTAAATTGATACAGTAAAAATATTACCTTAAATAACAAACACAAGCCACATGTGATGTATGTTCTATCAATGTGCTCTACTGGTTGCGTCAATTAATTAAATAAGAAGAACCTATCATTACAAGCGTTGTAACCATAGTTCCTGACCACTCTTTGTATACGCGATATTATTAAAAAAAATTAAGTTACATCATACATATGCTGCCAAAGGCCAGGTTTGTTTAAAATACCTTTCGTTACAATAGAGTCCACTATATTGTTAATGAAAGGGTGTTGTCTCCAACTGCATGTATTTTTTCCCCATGAGGAAAAAATTTGGAAATAACTTATACAGACATTATCAAAGACTAATGGCCCTGATATCCTTAGTGTGATCAGTTTTTTGTTCTTTCGGCTTGAAATTAATTTTGTCATTTGCTCTAAGCTAACTACTGATGCTAAACTAACATTTAAACAGGTTGTATAGGAATCTAATCCCTGCCACGCTTACTGAAATACAGCCAAAATGTTCCGAGAAAGCCAAACGACTTAAAGAAATTGGCGTTTCCAACTCCCGTTGGATTTTCTTGAAGCCAATTCATTCCATGGTAGTTTCTCAGTTCTCCCATTGGTTCAACTTCTAAGGAAATGAATATTCGTTATCGACCAGAGTGCATTGAGCAAAGTGGGTCTGACTGGCATTTCCAGTACCCCACATGCTGTCAATGAATGCCAGCCACTGTACTGTATTAGACTACCTCGAAGATTTGTTGGTATTAAGTGAAGATCAATGAAGTTTTGCGGGCTTATTGGCATGTTCCAGCTCCTTGTACATTGACTTCAAGACTTTCGCATGCTTTATCTCATGGCTGTACTTCGCAATACTCCGCCCATTGCCTTCTTGGAACTTTGCAATGTCTCGTTACCTTCTTCCTTAGAAATTCCTCATTACTGTTCCACCAAACTACATTCCTATCCTTTAATATCCAGGTAATTTAACATATCTCTTTGTGCGAGGCCTTAATAGCTGGAATCTCTTCGGCTACCATTTATTCGAGACCTACTTTTGTTTTCCCTAAAAGATCTGCTTCACACAAGAATGGGTTTAGGTATTTGCTTTATGGATTCGTATCTTGATAAACAAGTGGTCAGGTAACGATGACTCAAATGACACTCGTAGTTGTGAGACATAGGTACCGATTTAGGTAAACCGAAAAATTTTGGTAGTTTTCACTTTCCTTCGTCCTATCCAGAGTAAAAAACTGCTATTTTGAACTTCAATAGTAGGTGTTAAAACGATACGGCGTAACACCCCAAATCTTCAGATATATTTTCCCCTCAGAGCGTTTTCCTCCCTCGAGTTTATCTCTGAATCTCTATCAAACTTCTTTCATTTTCTCCGGACGAGAGAGAGAGAGAGAGAGAGAGAGAGAGAGAGAGAGAGAGAGAGAGAGAGAATGCGCTTGTCGAGTGTCTTTCTTGTCTTGTTTCCCGTCCGATGCAGACGTCCCTGTGTCGACTCTTCTTTTCTCTATATGACTCATTGGAGCGTCCAGCTCTGTAGTCTAGTGGGTTGCCACGGAGGGGGCTCGGGTTCGATTCTCGGTAGTGTCGGAGGATTTTCTCCGCTCGAGGACTAGATGTTGTGTCGTCGTAATCATCATTTCATAGTCATTTATTCACAAGTCAGCTAGAGAGACTTTAGCCATAGAGGCTGAACACGACCCAATTTGGGGTCTAACGGCCATTAATGCCACACGATCATAATCATCTTATTGGTATCTTTCACCTCATGCCTTGTGTTACATGCTTGGAACCAATAATCCAACATGTATCTTGTCACCATTCAGAAGTCCGATATTTGCAATATTTTCAAAATTTATGTATGGCGACTTTTTTTTATAATCATAAGCACCGTGACTGCAAGAAAACTAATTAGTGTAACTGATTCAAATTCGTCTCAAGACAGTACGTTACCTTAATACATATTATCTACTGCTGATAACGTTCTGTACTTGGAACGAAGAACAACAAAAATTGTATTTTTTTAATTTTTTTATTTAATTCAATTTATTTATTTTTTATTTAGAAAACCCCTCTACTTTTTATCTCAACCTTAGCTCTTAGCCACATTTCTCGTAATCTTATTAAAAATATGTTCCATTTTTAGTGAACCCAACCAAACCGGCAGAGCGCTATAAAAATTGTTGACCGCGTCACAGGATGATAAAAATTTATAGGCATCATCGGCTATATTCAGTGGAATTAAAAAAAATATTGTAAGCATTTTCATCAGTGTTCTGATAACATTTTCTGTTTCCATGTCTGGTGCAAAATATGGAACGACTCTGTAAACCCAAAGAATGGAATTGCAAAACGGTAAAACGTATGTAGCAAAACAGGAGGGCCAGAGGAGATTCCAGATCTGCAAATATCGCAGTTACACAAGTTAGGCCTGACCAATCTATTTTTGCCTAAGTATCTGCTTTTGGGATTGATTATATCGTTAGGACCCAATACCAAATTGAGTCTCATAATTCACCATTTCTGTAGCGGTAGTAACTTTATTTGGAAAATTACAAAATTCGGGTGTATTTATTGCGTGTGAAGCAATATGTCCGTGAGTTCATTACATCATTGGTTGATACCGCGCCACCTTGGGAGGCTCGCTATCAAACAATTTAATATTGAGTTTTTGCTTTCAAAATTCAATGTGCCAAGAACGTGCTTTGTACTGTTTAAATTTTATTTTATTATGGTCAAAATTAGAAATCAAGCTAACACGATGGAAAACGTAAATGCAAATTTGCAGACTGACAATACCGCGCTACTTCATAATATAAAAACGGAAGCGCAATACATAGAAAACATTTAGCTCATCGCGAGTGGATGAGACACATTTAGTGTCAGTAGGTCAGTGGTTAGTTCAAAAGAAACCACTTTAGCCAACAGCCTGATTAGTAGAATAGAATCCCTTGTCTCAGAGAAAGCAAACTGGTCTTGATATCAACCAAAACCTTACTGAGAACACACAAAAACTTAGTCAGTACTTTGCACAGCTAGATAAAAATTCACGCAATTAGAGTAACAAAGTAAACAAGTTTTTTATAATGATTGTGATTGAATGTAGGCAGGTAGATTTTATCACAAAAATAGTTACAACAGAAGATCGATGAAGGTTTTTAAAAACTTGAGACGGCTTAGGCAAACATAAGAACACAGATTAGTGATGAAATTTCGAAAGAGTTAAATCGCGGGTAGTAAATATGAAACTTTGAATACACACAATGAGGGGGTATGATGTGTAGATCACTTATTTCGATTAAATTTTACATGAACGTTGTATACTGATTATAAACAGACGCGTATTTCGGCTGTTTCATAGAAGCAAGAGTTTTTGAAAACATAAAGGTCAAAATTGATGGAAAATCGCGTTTTAAATTATGTACATCGACAGATCTACTGGAGTTGAACATTGCTTACTAATGTGTCTGGGGTCAAAATATCGAGGAAGTACAGTACATACTAACGAAACAATTGGGTATTTTGACAATTGGCTGCACGAATTATTTCTATTTACATTTAAAGAGAAATACTAAAATGAGCTCTAACATGGAAATTAAGCGTTTCCGGACACATGTCCACATAGCATATGTTCTTTCTTTGTGTGTGAGGAATGTTTCCTGAACGTTTGGCCGTACCATTTTGTAACACCCTTGTATATCATTATAAAATTCTTGTCTTCAGACAATCTTTTGATGTATAGATTGAAATTGTCACTTTCCATCATCAACTTTGACCTCGATTTTTTCCCAAAATTACTGTCGAGCAAGCAGCCAAAACTCGTGTCTCCTTATATTCAATACAGAACGTACATGCAAAATTTGATCGAAACAATAGCCACATTTCGTACCTTCTCCTTATCAGTTTAACACAGCCGAAGAGAAGGTTTTCACTTCTTTTATGGAAACTGTCTCTAACAAATGGGCACCATTATTTGCAGAAGTGATCGATATAGAAGAAACAGTGAGTACACTAGTCCGTACTGTAGATAATTTATCAGATATTTGAACAACTTGCACCTAGACTAAAACGTGCTAAAGGCACATAAACACATCAAGTGAGTGTCAGTGTGACTGACAATCAAGTCAAATTATAGAAATTTCTCCAAAACGAACAGGTATAGATTAGTTGAAAGCTCCATGCAGAGCTTGATAATTTACGAAGAGACTGTTACGACCAGTGGTAATGAATAACAAATTGGTACGGTCAGGTCAATACAGGAAAAAAATTATTTCATTAAATCAATTTTGAGAGAGGTATCTAACGACAGAGACTTCTCTATTCACAAATTGGAGATCTGTATAATGAATGGAATAACATACGTAATAGGGCAAAGGCTATACCTGTAATAAACGTAAGAAGTGTATAATCAATGTGACAACACCAATACAAGCGAACAATGCACCAATCTCCAGAAACGGTATGCGAAGTCATAGGACTATCACAGAGAATATAATATTACCTGCGTTATTGTCCGCATTAGCAGAACGTCGTGTTCTGTCCATTCTTATGGAAGAGAGTTTGGTGAAAACTACTAATTTCAAACTTTCACATCGTTCAAGGGAGCGAAAGACGTTAAATACGATTCAGGGTGACTGATGTGGTCGAATATTGCGACACCTTAGAAGATTTTGAACAATAATTTTCATGTAAGTATTACTCATACGAGACGCAAGAACGATTGCATAAAGGAATATATAACACGGAGCACAACATTGAGGAGTTCTTGTTAGGTGTATAAGCGCTAGATTTGATCTGCGAGGATGACAAAGCTAATAAAAGCAATAATCATGGAAACGGCCGCAAATTCCAAAGCGGTTGCGCTAGTCAGCTGGTTGAGCCACGCCCTCACGGTAGCAACATCAATTACCACGATCAATCAGCGGATTCACGTCAGCTGATTGGCGGAGCGCCGTGCCTACACGATAGCGGGCTGCTACTGCTGTCGCCGCGGGAATTGGCAACGCGCAGCGGTACCGTCAAAACAATAATGTTGAGTTCCGCAGGTAGCCCGACAATAGGTTCCACCTTGGATGTCACATCAAGAATTACAAGAAGTGGCCTAATTTTAGAGACAACGGGCAACAAAATCAAAGAAACGGGAATCCGACATAACAAAAGAATAACACTGGTTGGTAAGACACCGAGGGTTAACAATACAGTAACACTAGATGGCAACAAAAACACCTGAGAGGGCAAGATAATAACCCAGGATGTCAAAATAACGGAGCGTGGGTCCCGCCTACCAATTCCAATGAAGATGTTCCTGTAGCGCATATGCAGTGCAATTTCCAGACAGAAAAACCCTTAGGGCAACATAGTAACTCAGGAGTAATTATCACTGAAGTAACCGACACGACAAATAACCGAAGACTAAATTCTGAAAACTAAACGGTTCGAGCAACGCCCTGCGGCGTCTCGCAATTCTTATAGCGTGGGAAACATTCGCTGGCAATTAAACTTACTATGATATAACGAGGGTGTTGACATTCGAGATGTTAAAAGAGAAATTACCTTGCAGAGCCACCACTTCAGAAGCATTTCACTAAAACATCATGGCAATGGTGGGCAGTATTTCCACAATAGCTTTATTAGACACAAGGGCGGCAGTCAATATTGTTTTCGAAACACTTTTTGAAAGAATCGTCCCTTTAGCAACTCACCAACCTTCCCTATAAAGAAATGTAGGATATTACGTGCCATAGGGCTGAATCTAAGTATATGAAGCTGCAGACATAATTGCTCTATACGTATGGTGAAAATTCAAATGTTTGTGCATTCTTATCAATGCAGTTATCTTTTACCCTGTCCTACTGAAGTATAGATATCCACAAGATATCATTTCATATCCTCATACCTAAAACACAAAATGCTTCAGAAAATATTAAGTGAACTCCAGTGTGACACCACATAAAATGACAGTAATAAAAATGCACCATAGGCAATAACATAAGCTATCATGGGACAATGAACAACGACTAAGTAAGCACGTACCTGTCTAAGGTTATTCGTTTATGACATCATACAAGATTATAAGTCTGGTAAATACAACACAGACCCAAATTTCAGTGATATTTTACCAATTATATGTTTCAGTTAGGAGTGAGAGATATTATGATCATGAGTGCAGTGTTTTTGTAATAATGGGACGAGATAAGATTTTTCCTGATTAATTCTACAAATATAAACATAAAACTGATGGAGGAGGAAGGATTATATACACTACAGGCTAATAAAATTACTACACCAATAAGAAATGCAGATCATAAACGGCTATTCATTGTACAAATTTATTATACTAGGACCGAAATGTATTGCATTTTCATGCAATTTAGATGCATAGATCGTGAGACATCAGTACCCAGAACAACCACCTCTGGCCGTAACAACGGGCTAGATAGGTTTGGTCATTCAAAATGTTCAAATGTTTGTTAAGCTTATGGGACTTAACTACGGGGTCATCAGTCCCTAAACTTACAAACTACTTATCAACTATCTTATACTAAGGACGGCACAAATATCCATGCACGAGGGGGGGATTCGAACCCCCGACCGTAGTGGCCGTGCAGACCGTGACTGAAGCGCCTCAGTCCCCTCGGCCACCGCAGCCGGCTTTGGTCATTGAGTCAGAGATTGGATGTCGTGTACAGGTACAGATAGTCATGCCGCTTCAACACGATACCACAGTTCATCAAGAGTAGTGACTGGCGTATAGTGACGAGCCAGTTGCTCGGCCACCGTTCACCAGACGTTTTCAGTTGGTGACAGATCTGGAGAATGTGCTGGCCAGGGCAGCAGCCGAACATTTTCCGTATACAGAAAGACCCACACATGGCCTTCAACATGCGGTCGTGCATTATCCTGCTGAAATGCAGGGTTTCACAGCAATCTCATGAAGGGTAGAGCCACGGGTCGTAACACATTTGAAATGTAACGGCCACTGTTGAGTGCGGTCGACGCGAACAAGAAGTGACCGAGACGTGTAACCAATGGCACCCCATACAATCACGCCAGGTGATATGCCAGTATGGCGATGACGAATACACGCTTCCAAAGTGCGTTCGCTTTGATGTTGCCAAACACGGATACGACCATCATGATGCAGTAAACATATCCTGGATTCACCCAAAAGAAAAAAGACGTTTTGCCATTCGTGCACCCAGTTTCGGCGTTGCGTACACCATCGCAGGCGCTTCTGACTATGATAAGCGTCAAGGGTAACCACAGCCATTCTCTCCGGGGGACACGCCCTTCACGAAGCACTGTCCGTGCAGGTGGAGAGGCTTGAACATTCGTGGGAAGCTGAGGGCTATACCGAAGGTAGAGAACCTACTGCCGCAAAGACTAAGAGTGTCCCACAACGTCCCATCTTCCTTATCCTCTCCCAGTCCTTTTCCATTTCCCTTCCCAACCCAAGGTGTGATGCGATCTGTGCCGAGGGGTGCGTGGCACATGGATGGATGTGTCTGGAATGGAGCCTCAGGGATACCGGACGACCTCCCTGAGTAAGTAGCCTTGCACCGCGTGGGGTTATTGTGGTGCGGATCATACAAATCCCCAACTCTCGTGAGACTAAGATGAACACAGAGAAAAAAAATTATTTTAAAAGAATCTGAGGGACAATCTGAGACCTCAGATACTCAGACATCGGGATCAGGACCGATGGAGTGCACTCCTACTTCTCAATCAGGATCTAGACCTGAGCAAGAAGTGGGAATGTAACAGAGAAGTTGGACCAGATTAGGATTAAAGCCTTGTCTGGGGCTCAGAGGAGCAAACTTCTCATGGAACAGAAGCAAAAGGAAGGAAAAGAATGACTTCCAAAATATAAGTGGAGGGAATCAAAAGAGCTTGAGCCCAAGACACCCCCCCCCCCCCCCAAAAAAAAAACCAGCCTCAGGTCGAAGGGGATACACAGACCCCCTTGACGTCAAAGACAGGTGGCAAGAGGGTTAGGGAGGAATCTAAGACTCCCTCCTCTCTGAACATGTACTGCAGTCTCGGTCTTTAGAATCGCAGTTGCCCAGTTGCCAAGAAGGATACCCACTGGTGAGCATCACCTTGCAGCAGGAGGAGCTCGTGCAGATGGCCCTCTTTGAAGAGATTGGGGGGACGCTGGTCCAGGACCCAAATTCAGGAGGGTCTATCTAGATCGCGGTGCTCTCATTTTTGTCTGTGAGGGGGAGCACTCAGCAGTATGGCTTAAGGTGCTCGTGATATCCTCGTGGGAGGATGCGAAGGTGCTGGTCAAGACAGCAACTGAACTCCTGAAGACCGCAAATATATCAATACGGGTACCAGAGATCCTTAAGTATGTCCCTCCATAGACTCTGTCGAGACTTCTGGGTTCTGGACCCTTATTTTCTCGAACAGAGGATTGGAGGGTAATTAACCAAAAGGCCGTTCCCTAAGGACGAACCCTGGTGGTGGAGGTCGGAGAGAATTCCCTGAAGGCATTGCAAGAGCAAGGCCTGAATATGTTTTTAGGGTTCTCGCAGGTCGCCGTCAGGGTAATCAAAGACCTTAAAGGCAACAATGGCAGCAAGATGGGGACTGGAAGTGCTGCAGATAAACCTGCATCACAGCAACGGGGTCACTGCTGCCTGAGTCTTCACCTGGGGAGGCAGGAGGTGGACGTGGCCCTGATACAAGAACCCTATTTATACGAAGGGAGTGTATCGGGCCTCGAGGGTACTGTCAGTAAGCTGGTTTATGCTAGAGATCTAAAAAACTTCAGAATATGCATTTGTTTGAAATGGAATCCCTTTCATTCCAATGATGGATTTTTGTTCCAGGGACCTGGTGACCATCAGGATGCAGCAACGTGAGGAAGGTAGCACGAGGGAAATTGTTCTGGGCTCAGCATACCTTCCTTACGAAGACAGCTCCCCTCCTTCTTTGGAAGTGAGGAAACTGACAGAAGCCTGCCATCGGCAAGGTGACGAACTTTTGGTGGGATGTGATGCCAATGCCCACAATCTATCGTGGGGTAGCAAGGAAACGAAAAGTATAGGTGAGCAACTTCTTGAATTTCTCCTATCTAAAAACTTGGAGATCCTGAATAGGGGTGATGAACCTACATTCAGGAATAGTATAAGGGAAGAAGTAATAGACTTTTCCTTTGGTTCCACGATGTCAAACAGTGGCATGTGGAACTGGAGCTATCCTCATCAGATCACATATATAATAAATTAAAGGTTGAAATGGGAACCAGACAGACCATGGCCTATAGGAATCCCAGGAAAACGGACTGGGAGACATATAGGAGAGACCTAGACTTTAGCCTATCGGAAATTAAAACTTCAATATGGAATCCAGCAGAGTTTGATGAAGTAGCAGAGGCCGTAACCTCTGCTATAGTGACCTCATACCAGGACAACTGCTCAATCACCAAGAAATGCACAAATAGGAGTGTGCCTTGGTGGAATAATAACCTAGAAATGCAAAGGAAACAGGTACGAAGACTGTTTAACCTTGTGAGGCGCAAAGGACAATGGGCAAAGTATCGTGAGGCCCTTGTCAATTACAACCTTGCCATCAGATGGGCAAAGGAGGCATCCTGGGAGGTATTCTGTGAGGAAGTGGGGGCACGGCTGCTTAAGCGAGACTTCATAAAATCCTCAGTAGGGTACCAACTAGTCCAGGAGGAACATTGAGGAAGGAGGATTGGGGGGGGGGGGGGTATACAAAGACAGCACATGAAACGCTGGAACTGCTCCTCAAGATTCACTTTCCTCAATATACTCTGCGTTACAACTCAGACCAGAATGCGATTCCTGAGAGACAACAGTTCTCAGGTATTCGCAAAGAGGGCTGGGATTTGGCCAAGGAGTGTGTCGATTTCAGTAAGGTCTGATGGGCGGTGGGAACATTTCAACCGTTCAAGTCACTGGCCCAGATGGAATCTTTCCAGCTCTCCTGCAACAAGCGGGAGAAAATCTTATTAGATTCTTATTCAGGGTTAGCCTAGCAGCAGGAAACATTCCCAATGCCTGGAGGGCAGTGGTTGTCTTCATTCCTAAACCAGGGAGAATTGATCATACCAAGGCCAAGGATATGAGAACAATCAGCCTGTCCTCCTTCATTCTTAAGACATTGGAAAAGCTGGTTAATGTGCATGTTGGAGAAAAGAGGTTAAGTAGAGATCCTCTACATTCAAACCAACATGCATATCAGCCAGGTAAATCATGTGAGACAGCTCTCCACCAATTCGTTGGAAAGGTGGAGAAAGCACTACACTTTCAGGAAATATCCCTCTGTATCTGCCTGGACATCGAGGGGGCTTTTAGCAACACGACCTTCGATTCCATGGTTAGGGCAGCACAGGTGCATGACCTGGGGACCACTATATGTAGGTGGACTAGGGCCATGCTCAGTGGAAGAAAGGTAGAAGCTACCATGATGAATGAAAAAATGGTAATCAACACCACTAGGGGTTGCCCACAAGGAAGAGTTCTTTCCCCTTTATTGTGGAATCTAGTGGTGAATGATCTCATTGGAGAATTAAACTCTAGGCAGTAATTTTGCCAAGGATACGCAGATGATCTTGTCATAGTAATACTTGGCAAATTTGCTGACACAGTCAAGAATATGGCACAAGGTGCGTTGGACATTGTGCAAGACTGGTGCAGAAAACAGGATCTGGGGGTTAGTCCTAAGGAGACTGTTGTTATACCATTCACAAAGAAGCATATCCAACATTCAAGTTGGAATCTAAAGCTTTTCAATAAAGCGCTACTTGTGAAAGGGACAGTGAAGTATCTAGGGGTTACCTTAGATGAGGAACTGACATGGACCCCTCACATTAGGAATACTTGCTCCAAGGCAAAAGGTACTCTAGTAAATACCAGGAGAGCTTGTGGCAAAAATTGGGGCCTGAGCCCCAAGGGTATGCACAGTGATTAGACCCAGAATCACCTATGGGGCGGTCGTGTGGTGGAAGACGGTAGAACAGCAGGTTGCTGCTAAGGAGCTTGGTAAGGTGCAGAGATTAGCCTGCTTAGCCATAATAGGCGGAATTAGCACTAACTACTGGGATGGAAACCATGTCCATTACACCTTTGGGTCAAGATGGAGGCAGCAGCTAGTGCATACAGACTCAAAACTGTCAAAAACTGGAACTCTTTTGGGATATCCAGAATCACACACTAAAATAGTGAATGAGGTAAATATAGGAAAGGTTGGGGAAATGCCAGCCGACTATATTATAACCCCATACTGCTTCAACAAGCCTTCTTTCAATATAACAATTGGGATTAGGGAGCACTGGGAGGAAAATAGTTCGACACTGTACGGGGATTTTTTCTGGTTCACTGACAGGTCAAAATCAGACCAAGGTGTTGGGGATGAGGTATACGGGGTGCAGCCAAGACTGGAGGAGAATTTGCGTGAGTGCTACAAAGATCGTAGCATCTATATCTGTTCAGACAGCCAGGCAGCTCTGAGATAACTGGTAGCTCCTTCAATAAGGTCTAAAATTGTTGCAGAACGTCACAGGGTTCTGGTGGAGTTAGGGGAAAGCAAAAGAGTAAACCTATTTTGGGTCCCTGGCCATTCGGGGATCAGTGGCAACGAACATGCCGACAGATTAGCCAGGATGGGGGCAGATACTCCATTTATTGGACCGGAACCTGTCCTGACAATCAGCAAGACAATGATCAAATTGGAGCTACGTAACTGCCTCAGAAGACAGCATGTAGAATATTGGACCAGTTTCTATAAACAAAACAAAAATAGCAAGGTAATGATGCCAAAGCCATTTTTTAAAAGAAGCTCTGCAGTCCTGGGCCTGAACAGGAGACAGATTAGACTCACAGTTGGATTGCTGACAGGCCGTGAGACTTTCGAAAAACACCTACATACAATGGGAATAACAGAAGAGGACCCTAAATGTAGGATCTGTGATGACGGTGATGAAACTGCATCACATCTAATCTTCGAATGCATTGCATTGGAGAGTAAAAGGCACAGAACATTTGGGACAATCAGACCCGAAGAAATTGTCTAAAGGGACTCCTTGCACCGTTCAAGGGCATTGGTTGGCTTTACTAGATATACAGGAAGCGACACCGCAGAATAAACTTAGTTTTGGTGCGGGCAGTGGCGGGTTGGACCAAGACTGTTTTGGCTTCTCTGAGAAAATCAATCAACCACAGCCATGGTCTCCGAGCTGGTAGTCCATGCTACTGCGAACGTCGTAGAACTGTTGGTGCAGATGTTTGTTGTCTTGCAAACGTCTCTATTTGGTGACTTAGGGTCGAGACGTGGCTGCACGATCCGTTACAGTCATTGGATCGCGACCAAAGCGAACAGCAATGACGCGATACGATAAACCGCAATCGCGATAGTCCACAATCCGACCTTTATCAAAGTCGGAAATATGATGATAGGCATTTCTCCTCCTTGCACGAGGCATTACAACAACGTTTCACGAGGCAACGACTGGCAACTGCAGTTTGTGTATGAGAAATCGGTTGGAAAGTTTCCTTATGTCAGCACGTTGTAGGTGTCGCCACCGGCGCCAACCTTATGTGAATACTGTGAAAAGCTAATCATATATCACAGCATCTTCTTCCACTCGGTTAAATTTCGCATCTGTAGCACGTCATCATCGTGGTTTAGCAGTTTTAATGGCCAGGAGGGCATTTATTAATAACTGTGAAGGGAATTCACATTACAATACACATATGCTGAGGTTAGGAGCGAACAATGCAGTGCCGGCCGCGGTGGCCGAGGGGACTGATGCGCTACAGTCACGGTCTGCATGGCCACTACGGTCGGGGGTTCGAATCCCCCCTCGGGCATGGATATTTGGGCCGTCCTTAGAATAAGCTAGTTAATAAGTAGTTTGTAAGTTTAGGGACTGATGACCACGTAGTTAAGTCCCATAAGCTATACAAACATTTGAACATTTTTTGAACAATGCAGTTTCCGAATATACAAATATTTAAATAGTTCCTTCACAAAAGACAGCATTACCAATAGGAAAGTGTATTTCTAATATTTTTATGCACACTTGCACGCCTCAAAATCTTAAGAGGTACATTTTAAATATATTAAAAGTTTTATATCTATTTTGGTGTGCACATGAAGTACCTAGAATAAGTGATAACACCATTGCATATCGTTCGAGTCACGATTTTTGTTCACGTAGGGATATCCTTATCAGCCATATCTGTTCAATACATTGGAACATTTTAGAGAAACATGCTTCCAAAGAAAGATATTTTGTCATTTATTATTTAGACGTATGCAAATACATTGATCCTACAAACACATAGAACGTAGCTTCCCTTAAAGAGTAAATTTAAATAAATAATAATTTAATTTTATGTTGGTTATGTGTTGCATTGATGCCAGAGCACTAAAGTTATATTTTTTTAAGAATTTCTGGAATCCCTTGAATCGTCCTGCCGTTGCAGAGCAGAAAAATTTTGCGCACTTGGATATAACAAAGCACCATTTTATCAACGCAGCTTGCGCACGCTTTCAGTTTTACCATCCTACACTATAGTCACATAATCTCCTTAGCCTTAACACTTAATACCCGCAAGAAGCTGAACACAGATTAACACATACTGAAAACACGAAATTGACGAAGTTTCTCTTTTTTCGAGCATGAACCTTTAACTTCTATATATTATAGTAATGAAGACTATTACACTATTTCTCTGCCATATACGAACTGCTAACATGATTACCGAGGAAGAAACCTGTGGCCACAAGATCAGCAGCACGCGCAAGTGCCATACGCGCAACCAACCGCGAATGCGACGACAGTTGAAAATACACGTCACTTACGAATGACCTTTCAACATCTGTTCCGTACTTGGTGGAATTCGTCGCCAGAAATCAGCCAGTCGACACCCGGAAAATGGAGTAATACACATCAATTTTTACCGACTACGTCCACCGTGCGTAGTGCAATGTGTAAAGTATCAAAACAGAGCCTTAATTTAATATCCATCTTATAAACATTTAACCAAAAATGGATGTAAATATCTTGCAGACCTGAATTTCTGTAACAATCTTTCTCCTTCATGGTCCATACAATTTCAGAAAAAAACAACTGCCTTCTCCATCAGCGTCCTCGTGTTACCTCACCCAACAAGCAATCAACTCGCAACACACTACCTACTGACTGCTGCCTCGCGGCCAGAGCGCTTACTCTACAATCGAACTTCCGAATATTACTGCGCCACTTACAATATACATCTATGGTCAGTTCACAAAACTAAATATTACTAAAAAGCGACTTATGTCGGGACCATAGAGACCTTACAAGTCTTCTATCTTTATGCTATTTTACTGTAACCATAGAACCTGTACGTCTACATCTATACGAATAATAAATCTGTAAATGTAGGCCTGTCGCTGTTCCCTTAAATCTTCAGAACTACTGGACGAATTTTCATTCAGTTTTCACAGGAAACATGAGAAACGTTTGGGTCAACATATAGGCATAATTTTATCAATATCGAATCACAAAGAAGGAAGATATCGTAATTTTAAATGTTTCCAGTATACGTCGTGTCTGTTTTTTTTTTTTTTCAACTATTAAAAACCTCATATCTCCAAAACCACTTCACCAATTTCCATGGGGTTTTCACAGGTAACTTGAGAGTAACTGGTCAATATACAGACTTCGTTTCATAAAAGTCGGATCACGGAATAAAGGAATATCGTAATTTAATTTTTTTTTATCTACGACCGTTATGTCTGTCTGTCTCTTTCAACACGTATATCTCCAAAAATACTTGACGAATTTTCATGTGGTTTTCACACGTAACTTTAGAACAACGTGCGCTTACATAAAGACTTCAATAATTAAAATCGGATCACAAAAATAAAGATATCATAATTTAATCATTTGCTTAAAACCCATCGTGTATGTCTATTTGTTGAAGGTAATCTCCAAACGTACTACAAGAACTTTCATGGGGTTTAATAGGTCACCTGAGAGTACCTTGGTGCAACACATAAGCTTCATTTCATCAAAATCGGATTAGGGGAAGAAAAGACATCGTAATTTGTAGTTTTTGGTGTATGCTATGCTTGAATTGCAGCGCAGTATAGCAAAGATCCGATAGAGGCGCTGTTACTGACATAGGTATACCAAATAACTAATAGATAGCGATACTGCATTGTTTATTCTCATAACTAAACTGGTAACGGCCGTTGAATACTTTTTGAAAAATCATTCACGTACAATGAGGGAAATAATTCTTAGTGTTGATAAAGAAATAAATAATTAATGATTTTCCTATCAGTAAATTAACGATCCCCCTAAAGCAGATATTTCGTTGCGAACGTGAACATACTAAACCGCTGCCATTGAAAGTAAAATTTAACCCAAGTACGGCACAAAAAATAATTTTTTTACTAGGTGTATCCCATATATTTTACAATGTCATGGAAAGAAAAGAAGTACATCTTTCGACGGGTATAACCCCTAAATTATACATAGAGTAGAAATATCTATGGAGTGAGCATTAGCTTCTGTGCATCTTCTCAACATTAAGCTGAAATTACCAAGTGATACTGAGACAAATCCACTCTTTACACACATTTTTTTACTCTTAGGATTGGTTTGTGTAGCATTGGCTGCAAATAAGCCCCACCTCCTTTTCGCAGAGCAACCACTTAACATGAAACAATAGGCTATCTAAAAGAATGTGACACAGAAGCAACAAATAAGTTGAGGAAGATTCGCTAAAAGGGTCATTTACACACAGTCATCCGCTTAACGGAACAAAAAAAGGACCAAGAAGAATTCATCGATTATTAGAGTTTTCCCAATATCAGGTGACATTTCCACCTTAATGTTGAGGACAGAAAATCTGTTCTACGCATCTGAATGCTCACTCCATAGATATTTCTGCTCTGTGCCTGTCACTAGAGATAATATACACACGCGAGCGACAAACTCATCAGAAACCTCCCTGCTTTCATAACTGTTCGGTAAAATATTGTCATTAAAATTTGTAATTACTTACTTTTGGTGCGGACTACATTAAGATAGAGAAAGACGCGTTTTTTGCTGAGATATTTGTATTAGAGTTATAATCCGACTTCTGAATATATAGTCCGATTACACAAGATCGATTTCAACTTCATGCTTTACGAAGTAGTCACTGCAGGACGTGAGGACATGTATTAGCCGAAAGAGTGGCCGATGATGCTAACACAGTCAAGACAATTCACTGGAAATATTACTATATGCCATTCCTTCAACGATTACCCAGACCTACTTTATCAGACATTGACACCGCATGACATCTTATTTAAACAGACATGAACTGCTTTGTTGATTGAATTACCAGACTTTCCACTTTTCAGCATATACTTACTGTGAGGGATAAACAGTTTAGTACTACGCCATATATGGCGCTGATATTATTTTTACTATTTCTCATCTCAACGATTGAAGTCTTTTCAGAAGTTTATGCCAGACATACAATTACACACCTCAGTCATAACTTTACGAACACAAACTAACAACGAATTTACATAGATAAGGAGTACGGACTTAATTAATTTCACTTTTTGTCTGAAAAACTTTATGAACATTCATCGTTTTCTACAATGACTTCTACTTAAATTTGACATCTTGGCTAGGAGAACTGAGTAGCTTATATTCCCGTGCTTCGCAACGGTCGTTAAAGAGGGACCTATGTATAACATTACTCTATCAATAGAGTAATCTAACAAGGATTCTGTTTTTGCTGACCTAGGTCTGGAACCCTAAAAAAACTATGTTATACATAGGTCCCTCTTTAACGACCGTTGCGAAGCACGGGCATATAAGCTACTAACTATACAAAACGTGCTACAGTAAATAACACAAGAATCAACAGGCATAGGCTTCGATACAAAAATCCCCAGTAACAAAATGGACATACACGAAATTTATAAAATCCAATGGAGCAGTTTTTGTGATTTTACGAATCTTTATCCAATCTACGAATAATTTCTACTCCTCAATCATGTGTTACTAAGCAAATTTGTCATTGTATTGGGGTTCGTGCGGGACAAAGAGGGTGCAGTGAATGAAGCGTTACGGCGAAACACCCTCCATCCTCAGATATGTTTTTTCCACTATAAAGCGTTTTCCTCTCTCGACTTTACCTCTGAATCCCATATCAGCCTTCTTTTATTCGTTCCGGACGAGATCGAGAACGGCACTCGTCCTGTGTTCTTCCTCGTTTGTTCCCCGTCCGATGCAGATGTGTCTGTGTCGCAACTTCTTTTCTCTGCATAACTAATGGGAGTATAGTGCTGCAATTTATTTGAATAAATTAGCCGTGAGCTCTTTTAAACTTAACAAGAGCGTGTCTTAATTTTTCAGTCCCGCTACACAATGAGCTGGCGCATTAATTCAAGCTGTCACAGAGTCATGGAATGAATTTGGACGCCATTGCGAATAATCTTTATTTCGTGCAGCAATTGTTATGTTTTTTTCGTGAGTTTTTCTTGTTATCATTCAAGTTAAGATGAATGATACCAAGAAAAATGCTTACGACCTACCATCCCATCTTTTATGTAGCTTGATACTATTCAGAGATCTGATACTTGGCAAATTTTACTAAATGTTTCTATAGCGACTATTATCAAAATCTTATGCATAATCAGCTGCATGAAAACTAATTCGACGGTGCTTTACCCTAGTAAATGTTGTGTATTGTAGCTAATCGTAATTTCGCCAAGATCGGTAAAAATTGTAAGATGAACTGCGTCACTTTTTATAACGCTAACTGCGATAAATCGCCACTTAAATGTTTCAGAATTACTTTCCGTTTAATATTTATCCACCATTACCTTTTTCAGTCAGTTTATCGGTTTATTTTTCTCGAAATTCTTTTTCCTTCTAATACGAACCTTTGACTTACCAACATTTCGCGTGATCATATTAAAATTTATCTTATTTCAATCACCCCAACCAAACCGGCAGTGGCGCTGTAGTGTTCACTTCTGCTGTGTTTCTGCTTACACACAACAGGTTATGGACACTGTTGTCAGAACTGTCAGCAGCTCTGTACCAGTCTCCAAACTTCCTGGGGAGGATGAGCGCTGCCCACGTACTGAAACAGAGCCTACTACTGTTTCTCTCCTGCTCTCTTCCTTACGTCAATTAAATGAAATAGAGAAGTCTCCATCCGCATGAATGAACTTTCAACTTTGATATACATGAATGTTCAGGAGTTTTTATATTTTAGCTTAAATTAACTTACATCCAGTACTAGTTTAATTTACATCCAGTTCCTCTCTTTACATAACTGTCGTTCATTGATAATGGCTATGATCATAACCCGCCGTACCAGATTACGACCCAAAAGGTTACTCACATCTCTGCAGTTTCAGTCGCAGATTGTCGCCATTGTTATTTCCGCTGTTCTTCATTACTCTGATGGGGAGCTATTTTTGCTTACTTCTCAGGAAATCTTCGGGTGTTTCCAACACGAAGCTTAGTCTGTCGGGTATAACTGCCCATTGAGATCATCTTGTTCTGCAACGGTACTTTCTCAGAAAGAAATAGGTTTCTATGGTCATCCTTAAGTCCGCCTCCGTAGCTCAGTGACAGCGTCTTTGACTATCACGCAGGGGGCCCGGTTTCGATTTCTGGCAGGGGACTGGGTGTTGTGTGTTGTCCTAATCATCCTGATCTTATCATCATTGGCACGTAAATCGCCCACGCGGCGTCTAATAGAAAGACTTACACTCAGGCGGCCGAACAATCCCCTAAGGGGCCTCCCGGCCAAAATAGCCATATGGTCATTCCCAGTACTAGCACTGCGTCAATTTGCATCATTTTGACCAGGACCTGAAGCGTTTCCTTCTCCTTCGGAGTGTTTTCGACACCACTTGCTTAACATACAAGAGGTTCTCATTGACTCAATTAAAATGACAACAATATTTTCCAAATAGACCATCCTGAATTCTGACCTGGACTTATGTTTCCCTCAATCTTGTCATCATCTTTAAAAGCTCCTTCTGCTCCGAGGTTATCTGAACAGTGGATACACCTGCTGGATAACCGGAATCCTACTTCTTGGCTTTTGCTGGTTCCGATTATTCGGAGAACTATTAGACTCCTTCCTCCTTCTCATTTTTGCAGTCAGGAAGGTGATCGGGGAGCGTGACTCTTGCTCGTCAGTTTGAGGCGCTGATTTTCTTCATTTTACATTTCTTGACTGGTCCATTATCAGATCCATTCACGGAGACAGCATGCATATCGTGATACATGGGTTGGTGACGTCTGACGAAGCCTTTCGAATTTGTTGTTCTCTATTTCCATACCATGGCATGTACTGTAACCTTGGAGCAACACGCCATAATAAAGTAATTACTCCGGAAGGTCCTCCAGTATTTCTGGAACTCCGTTCACGTCACATAAGGTAGATAATAAGTGATTATGGAAGTGGATGTGAGAGTGCCTACTGTTTGAGAGCTTACAGCCGTGGTTCGATAATGCCATATTTATTTACACTGATGGTTCCAAGAACAGTGACGGTGTCGGATCTGCCTTCGTCGTCGGGGACAACCGTTTCCAAGAACAAGCTCCCTGACCGGTGCTCGAATTTCACGGCTGAGCTTTTTGCCCTCCACCAGGCTGTTTTGTATACCTGCCGCCACCGCCAACCTTTCTATGCCATCTGTTCGGACTCCCTTAGTGCCCTACAGAGTCTCAAGGATCCTTTCTCGACCCATCCTCTCGTGTATCGGATCCAACGCTCCCTCCAGTTACTAGCAAATGACAGCTGTCACTTTACTTTTTTGTGGGTCCCTGGCCACGTGGGTGTGCCCGGGAATGAGACCGCCGACATAGCAGCCAAGGCAGCAGCTCTTTTGCCTCGCATGGCTATCTTTTGCGTTCCATCGGGCGATGTTCAACGGGCTCTTCGCCGAAGTATCGTGTCGTCCTGGCACAGTGCGTGGTTCTCACTTTACGACAATAAATTGAGAACTGTAAAACCGATCCCGACCGCTTGGAGGACCTCCTCACGCCCCTCTCGGCGAGAAGAGGTCATCCTGGCCCGGTTGCGGATCGGTCACTGCCGTTTCAGCCACCGTCATTTGGTAACCGCCAATCCTGCACCGCTGTGCTCCTGCGGTGAATTGCTGACAGTGCGACACGTTTTATTGTCTTGTGTTAATTTTAATTATCTCCGTGTAGCCCTTCGCTTTCCGTCTACTCTGGAGGAAATTTTAGCTGATGACACACGAGCAGCTGCTCGAGTTTTGCGTTTTATTAACTTGGACAATGTATCAAAGGTTATTTATGTGTTGTCGCACAAGTCCAAAGTGCGCGCCACCTACTTTCGCCGCGCGCCGCCATGCAAGCACGGCATGGCGTTCTTACGACGTCAGCCACGAGCGCCCTCTGCTACAACGCCGCTCGTGGCCACCTCTGAACGACCTCTGAACGACATCTTTCACTTGGGACTGAGATAGGAACCAGTTAAGACTTCGGAATCAGACAGGCACCAGTGAAGACTTGGCTATCGGATAGGCACTAGGCAGGCCTCTAGCTCAACTATGTATCAGCATTCTGCCGTACTGAACTATGTAAAAGTTAAGTATTGTATAAATTCTGTGCAATATATATCTCGTTCTAATTTACTCTAGTGTTTCTAGTTTCTGCTGTCCCACTGGCTGCTCACTTTCGTACCTGCACAAGCGTGCGTTCTTTATTCCTGTGTCGGTCTGTCTACTCGGAAACGACGGAAACGAGACACAAAAGCGGCGACGAGGCTGGGACACAAAAATTTAACCCTTTTAATTGTTTTCATCTTTCGTTTTTAGCCTTCTCTTGATATTCTAACTGGCAGTTACCAAATTTTTTGATATCTAGCGAATCTCTGTTCTTGTCTGGGCGCTAATGACCTTAGCAGTTGTGCGCCCTAAAACCACAAAAAAACAAAAACAAAAAAAACAAAAACGTTGCGGATCGCGAGGACTTCGGTGTCGGAGGTTCGAATCCTGTAACACTGGCTTATCAGTACACTGCCAGCTTGAGCTAAGCAAAGACGGGGGAGTTTCGGAAGAGAAACACAATGCTCCCCAAATCATAATATAGGATACAGGGTTCAGTATGTCAACTTTAAAGGGACCAGTTCAGCAGTATAACCATAGTAAATCCAACTCCTTACTCTAGTGCCCCCATCGAAGTAGTTAGTGCACACAGAAAGTAAAAGCAATGTACTACCATTTGATTGTCCACCCAATCGTTCATCTAACCACTGCCGGCACAAGCGCCTTTCGTGTGACTCCATGGTAGACGTAAGAATGGGCGCCAGGTGGCTAAGTAACTCTGCTTCGAATGTTGTGCACGGACACTGCCTATAGCCCGACAGGTTGAGTTTGTAGTGATACGGTTTGTAATGAGGCATAACGGTCTTTAATTGTCATCCTCTGAAGGTGATTGTCGTCTCGTGTAGGGGCGGAACCGAATGAGTGCAATTGATACCATCCCTACGTCTCCCCGTGCCCATATAGCGATTACAGATGTCTGTAATACTTGCTGGTTATGTCTAAGAAGGTTACCGTCGTTCTGAAGGCTGTCTGTAATGTAATCTGCAGTTAACTACTCTTCCTCCGTAGCAGCTGAAACTAACTCTCAAGGTGTCTTCTGGCAGGGTTACTGAAGCTGCTTAACCGTAAAAAAGACACTAACGAACAATTCCAGTGCATCCACACGGCTATTTTTTTCACCTCTGTACTGCGCTTCTAATGTCGCGTTAACGGTGCTCGTGTTGTTGTTTCCACTGAAATTCTAAGGGAGTAGGGTACCTCCCGTCGTTGCAAATACTTGCCGGCCTCGGTGGCCGCGGGGACTGAGGCGCTTCAGTCACGGTATGCACGGCCACTACGGCCGGGAGTTCGAATCCCCCCTCGGGCATGGATATTTGTGCCGTCCTAGTTAGTAAGTAGTTCATAAGTAGTTTGTAAGTTTAGGGACTGATGACCCCGTAGTTAAGTCCCACAGACTATACAAACATTTTTTGCAAATACTTGCTGGACATTTCACCAGGTTTGGATTTGCATTTTGATTGCTCAGCAGTGTACAAGGTAAATGCTAATTATATTGGCCCACTTTGTAACACTAAATGTGGAAATGTGGACTGTTTGCGACGGCTAAACAGTTAATCTGAAATGAAATTAATGGACTTGCAGAGGAGATAATTTTCTACAACTTTGCACTCCTAGGTTTCTTCCTGATCTCTCAACATTTCAGAGATATTTACAAAAAATAACTGCCATTCAAGTCCGTTTTTTCTGGCTGTAACGTTTTATCTCTTTTGGGACTTGACGTTCAACCGATCGGCACCAATTTTTACGGACGCATATGTTGACAGCCAAGGAAGAACACCTCGTTCTGCCACCATAACCGGACGCCATTAATGAACGGCAGTATGCGCTACCTCGGCAAATACACTCTTGGCCATTAAAATTTCTACACCACGAAGATGACGTGCTAGAGACGCGAAATTTAACCGACAAGAAGAAGATGCTGTGATACTCAAATGATTAGCTTTTCAGAGCATTCACAGCGCCGGTGGCGACATCTACAACGTGCTGACATGAGGAAGGAAGAGGAGAAGTAAGGAGGAGAAATGCCTACCATCATGTTTCCATCTTTGATAAAGGTCGGACTGTAGCCTATCACGGCTGCAGTTTATCGTATCGCGACATTGCTAACTGTTACCAGAATATGGAATCGGTGGGTTCAGGAGGGCAATACGGAACGCCGTGCTGTACCCCAACGGCCTCGTATCACTAGCAGTCGAGATGAAAGGCATCTTATCCGCATGACTGTAACGAAACTTGCAGCCACGTCTCGATCTCTGAGTCAACAGATGGGGACGTTTGCAGGACAACAACCATCTGCACGAACAGTTCGACGACGTTTGCAGCAGCGTGGACTATCAGCTCGGAGACCATGGCTGCGGTTACGAATGGCAAATCGTCAAATCTTTATTTTTTTCGGGTGAATCTAGGATCTGTTTACAGCATCACGAAGGTCGCATCCGCGTTTGGCGACATCGCGGTGAACGCATATTGGAAGCATGTATTCGTCATCGCCATACTGGCGTGTCACCCGGCGTGATAGTATGGGGTGCCATTGGTTACACGTCTCGGTCACCTCTTGTTCGCATCGACGGCACTTTGAACAGTGGCCGTTACATTTCAGATATGTTACTTCCCGCAGCTCTACCCTTCATTCGATCCCTGCGAAACCCTACATTTCAGCAGGATAATGCACAACCGCATGTTGCAGGTCCTGTACGGGTCTTTCTGGATACGGAAAATGTTAGACTGCTGCCCTGGCCAGCAAATTCTCCAGATCTTTTACCAATTGAAAACGTCGGGTCAATGGTGGCCGAGGAATTGGCTCGTCACATTACTTCAGTAACTTCTCTTGATGAACTGTGCTATTGTGTTGAAGCTGCATGGGCATCTGTACCTGTACACGCCATCCAAGCAAACTGCGTGAAGATGTAATACATGTCAGTTCTAGTATAATATATTTGTCTAATGAATACCGGATTATCATCTGCATTTGTTATTGGTGTAGCAATTTTAATGGTCAGCAGTGTATGTGTCGCATCGGTAAAATTATGAAGTTGTTCAGAATTTATGCCGAGTAATTTACGATTAAATTGTTTAAGATTTTGGCTTCCAAAGCTAGTAAGAAAGTATAATGATATAATTTTTCACGCCATTCATACATTGTATTGGTTTTATCTAAGGAGATATATACAATGAAGTAAATTCCACTTTTGTAAATAAAATTAATAGGAAAAATCCCAATAGCATGTTTCGCGGCCCACTTTTGGAAGTATTTCGGAGAGAAGAGTAATGAAAACATACTTTTAAATTAATTAAATCCAATATTTTGCTGCTAGGTGAGTGATCTAACAATTGCTTTAATTGAAATACTTCTTAAAGTAGATCAGTAGTTAATTCCGTTTTCATACTAGTCTATTTATTCTAAATTGTATCAGTCGTACGAATTTCACTGTCCCCTACTTTTCTCTTTACACCTAGTACATCACTAGAAAGTCCGCACTTTTGATAGCAGTGACTGATTTCCTAATAATTTTTTGATAATTTATCAGTTACTATGTTCAATATTTGAAGCATATAAAAATCATTTTCACGTAACAGTAATGGAAGGTTTTTCCACAAACTGGTACCGGTGTTTCAGGCACATGAAGAAAAGGATTACGTAGTAAGGTCAGGAAGATACTGCAGAGCCCTAAGAAACCGGATCGCGCTGGAATCCTAAAACTGGAGAAGAAGCCGCAGAAAAACTCAGCCGCACGCTGCGTCGCGTCGCTCTATAATTCTGGACTGAATTTTGATTCAGGGCATGTCAATAAAATTCGGATCCCGCGGTGACAGTACCGAATTCTATCCGTCCCGCTTCCCTCCGTCTTCTGCCCCGCCCCCTCCCCCTTTCCACCCTCTGCGGACGGTGATCACACGGGGAGTCCTCGGACCGCCCGCCCGCCGTCTGAATTCAAAATTATGAGCAGCGCAGACGACCGGCCATCTCTAGTTTGTTTTTTCAGGGGAAAAGTTTCTCTCCGTCGTATATTTACGCCACCGGCTTGCGGAAAAGTTTCGGATTCCTTCCCGATGTCTCCCTGAGGGAAAGAACACACAACTTGTCGCGTGTGTAAACAGACTGTTAGAGAGATACCCAGGGCGGAGTAACGTCACCTGCAATTCCGAAGAGAAATGTAAAACCATGTGTTATGATGCTTCGTATCTACTTCCGTTTGACGAAGCTTGGTAAGTATTAAACCTGACACCTCACATTGGGAAACAAGGTACGCCATTGTATTTTTATTGTGTATTACAGATCCATTGTCGTTGCTACAATCATGGACACTCAGTTTACATTTGTAGTTGGTAGTGCCTACGTATATCTGATATAAACCCAAATACTCGTTTTTTCCGTAAACATGGAGTTCCTATACATGTAAAAGGCTGATTTTTAAGGAACATAAAGTACTAATTTGTATCGAATACGCTGACATATAATACAAATAATGAAAGATATTCGTTACAATTATTTCTTCATTCATTTGATTCATTGTATGCAGTTTTCCAAAAATGTAATAGTAATTATTAATTCCACACATACTGTGCCAAAACGTCCTCTAATAATTTAAATGAACTAGAGACACATAATAAAAGACATAAAACAAATTTATATTATTCTGTTAAAGTGAGACACGTACCAATCTTGTAAAAATATGTTGCTCATTATAACAAGTAAATAAAGTCAAGTAAGATCTTCCGCTGTATTCTACACAAACTCAAACAATCTCATCATTTAATAATAGGAAATTTTAAGCGCATTTGTAAAATATCAAATTCTACCTTTTGGTGTAATGATAATAATTACTTTAGATAGCTTGTAAGCGTGATAACATTTTACCGGTGTGCGGTGTGCCTCACTGTATGGTTCAAGGCTATGCAAATCAATTCTTTAAATGTACCCTCATATATTTTGCTTATTTCAACCATATCAATTATAATGTTTTGGCTCATAGCTTCGATAAGTAACCAGTGTAATACACCAGTTTTCGACAGGCATAGTTCATGTTTGTTTTCGCTTGCTCTTCACCTAGTAAATACATATTCCTTGTGTTCTAGTACTATGTTCCATATTTATTTTCACGGTATTGTAATTAAAAAAATTGTTTTCATTTTTCACATCCTGCAGTGTTACATGTAACCTATAAACATATTTTATCGAGTGAATGAAGATTTTACTGGCCAAATCAAAGTCGCCTCCATGTCGCAACTACAGAAAGCGCAAAAAAAGTAAATAAATAAATAAAATAAAGTGAAAAATATAACAAAATACAAAACCTCCTTGTTGCCAAAGAGTGAGAAGGCGGCATATGCATTTTAAACTACGCGAAATGGTGCAGTTTTTCAAGTAACAAAATGCTGTACAGACTATGCATATTAGTCAAAAAAGTTACCATAGCAATTTGGATACGCCTAACACCAGTAGAAGTGATTTCCAAAGGAAATACCTAAATTCTTTTGACTGTCACAATATGTAAACAAAGCTGATTAACCACTGTAACCTTTAAGTGAAATTTCAAACTATTTGTGTAATCAGTCTTCTATATTTGGAACATTTCCTGAACAGTTGGAAAGTTATGCCTTTCTGTAAGAAGTGAAATATGGAAATAACAATAAACTACCAACAGATTTCGCTACTGCCCACATTTTAAAATGTTTAAAAAAATTGGAAGTCACAGTCTTAAACATTTGACCACAAATAATGTATTATGTTTGTCAAGTGTCGGATTTCGTAAGGTTTCAGACATTGAGAAGACTATCTTCATATACAGTGAGAATCTACGTGTTAGACAATAAAGAAAGAAATAATCATTCTTTTCCTTTTGCTTTCTTTTAAAATGTTGGACGAAGATTTTTTATTTTCGGAATGGAACGTATCACCTTCTTTTAATGATATAGTTTTCTTTACTACTGTTTCGCATTTCAGACAAGTATCAGAAGCGAATTATGCTGATTAAGAAATTTGTGAAGTAGTAGATGTTTTTTTAGATTTTGCAGAATAAGTTACAGTACCATGTTCTTTCAAAAATGTTTGTGAATCTTCGTCCAACACTTTAAAAGACAGCAAAAGGAAAAGAATGATTATTTCTTTCTTTATTGTCTAACACGTAGATTCTCACTGTATATGACGATAGTCTTCTCAATGTCTGAAACCTTACGAAATCCGACACTTGACATTTGTGGTCAAATGTTTAAGACTGTGACTTCCAAGACTTGATTATTAGGCTCTAGCTTACAAACTATTTAAACTAAGTTAAATTATCCTAAGGACAACAAGTACACCAATGCCCGAGGCTGGACTCGAACCTCCGACGAAGAACAGCTAAGCGCACCGCATCACGACGCCTCAGTGCGCATGGCCATTACGCCACGGCTCATGTACTTTACGTATCGTTTGGCTCCTGATAACAGTTTTCAGATTGCGCCTACTCATCATTAACACACTGTATTATAAATGGAAAGCTTTAACATTATATAAATTTCATTTGGTAACATTATATTTAATTTTTTTCTTTATTAAAATTATATCTGTGACGCTTGTCGCTAGCATCCGTTCTCTCTGCCAGTATATCTCTGATTATTTTGATTTATAAGAGACTTTCAATTTTTTTGAACGAGCTGGAGAGAAAACGGAATCGCTCGTCGTCTTTCGTCTTCTTACTGTTGAATAGATCAGACGTCTCTCCTTTGGTTTCTCCAAATTAATCATGTAAGTATGAGCTTATGATTCGTTAATTGCAATAAATACATCAGTTCATTTGAAATGAAAATTTAATTAAAATTCCTTTCCCCGTTTTTAATTAATTTTGTAAGCTTTGTTTCCAGCATAATTCGTAAAATGATGCTTGGCCTCTGTTGTAAATTGCTTCGCGATTCCGAAAGAACGTTCCAGACGCGAACTTTACTTACGAACATTTTGTGTAGACCTTTATTTCAAAGCCATCATTTCGTTAAACTAAGTTCGATAATTTTGCTTTTATAACCACTAATTGTAACTGGAATTAAACACGCTCATGAAACTTTAGCCTGCGTAGCTTACGCAACCAAGCATCAGTTTACAGTAAAGAAGAAATTAATTATTCCATAGAGGTGCGACGAAAGTGAAATGGCTGCAATACAACCTGTTTTCTTCCGGCAGATATAGAACGGATTCCGCCACTTTCTTTTGTAATGATGCTTTCTGGTGTTGTCTTTATGCTAACCACTACTAGCGCTAAATACTGAGGGCAGAATCTTCTCAGTATAGATCTCCTCAAACTGTTATTCATTGCAATATTTTCACAGTTTGGTAAAATTTCAATAGCGGTACTTAACTTTAATATTGACGACAACACCAACGAAAAAAACGGTCATTCCATGTCGAATAAGCAAGGGGTGATCTAGATTATCTTCAATCTTTTTCAAATGCCAGCAGAATGTTGCTACAAGTATTAAAGGATGTACAAAATTTTAGGCAGATATCTAAGTGGTCGAGGCTCAAGAGCCGCTTTTTTGGAAGGGTGTCATGCTTCACGCGTGTTTTAAAGGAACTTTTGGCCAAGTTTGCACTTTCATTTCTTAGCAGCTAAGGTAATTCACATTTTCAAATCTCGATTTCTAAGTAAGTTTTGTGCAGAGAATTGAAAAATAACATTATCTTGGGTAAAGATTAATTAGTTCGTTTTTAATATTTTTTCAAAATCAGGTGAAAATTTCGTGACACAAAACTTAAGGCCGACTTTGGCAGTCCCTTAATAAACGACTAATATGTTATACACCTTGATATTACGCCTCTGTGTAAGCCAGTGTAACAACGGTAAAGGTGTGTTTTTTATAGTTTTTGAGATAATGATCTGGAAAGTAGCCTCCATAAAAGCCAGAACCCAAAATTTGACCAACTTTGCCGACAAGTATCTCCAAATACGTCACCTTTGATTTTAATTAAAATTGCACTATTAGGAAGAGCAGCTTATTCTCTGCTAGTATATTGATTGTTTATATTGCGCCCTCTATCGGTTGACCTGCAAAACGGTGTAGAAAATTACGGTCCGATCTCTGCAAATGCATGTTTGACAAATTTTCGGCCAAGTTTGCACTCTCGGTGCTTTGCTTCTAAGGTACTTCACATTTCCAAATCTAGATTTCTATATCAGCTTTGTGCAGAGAATTGAAAAATAGAGTTATCATGGGTGAAGAGTGAGTAGTTTCTTTTAATTGGTTTTTTAAGTCGGGCGACAATTTCGTGACCCAAAATTTAAGGCCGACTTTAGCCGTTCCTTACTAAACGACTGATCCCTTGTACACCTTGATATTCCGCCTTTGTGTAGAGGTACCGCCTGGTAAGCGAGTGTAACAATGGTAAAACTATGTCGCCTATAGTTTTAGAGATAATGATCCAGATATTTGCATCCAAAAAACCAGGACGCAAAATTTGATCATTTTTGATGGCAAAAATCTATAAATACGTCACCTCTGCTTTTATTTTAAATTGCACCATTAGAAGGAGCAGCTTTTTCTTTGTTAGAATATTGATTGCTTATCCTGGGCCCTCTATGGGTTGACTTGAAAAACGGTTTGGAAAATGTCAGTCCGATCTCTGCAAATGAATGTTTGACAAATTTTTGGCGAAGTTTGCGCTCTCACTGCTTTGCTTCTTAGGTACTTCACATTTCCAAATCTAGGTTTCTATATCACCTTTGTGCAGAGAATTGGAAAATAACGTTATCATGGGTAGTTTATTTATTTATTTAAATTCAGATGTAAATTCCATTTCCAAAAATGTAAGGTAAACTTTGGCAATCCCTTTTTATACACCTTGCACCTTGTTGTTCCTCCTTTGGGTGTATGTTCTGCATGACAAGCTAGTGAAACAGCGGCAGAACTGTATATTTTATAGTTCCTGAGTTAATGGTTAAGGAAGTTGCCATAAAAGAACAGTCCACTACGTTTGGGCAAATTTGGTGGCCAATATATAGGTCACTTCTGATTTTAATTTAGAATGCACTATTAGGAAGTGCAACTTTCGCTTTGCTAATTTGTTGAGCACAGTGTCAATGTGCAGTTATCGCGCGGCCACTTCCTGTGACCGCCCACTGGACGAAACAGTTCATTGCTCTCTCGGGGCGACCGGTGACACCCGCTGACAAAAGGACAGGTCCCATCCAGGTAAAACTTTTTTGTTGCCTGGTCTCGGCTGTTTGAAGCTTTCTTCCGCGGTGGACGCGCACCAAACGACACAGTTTGCATCCATTGCGTTTTCCTCTATTCGAGTTCGACTCCACGCCGCTGCGTTTTCGGGCCACGAGTCCTCACCACACTTGTATCCTCGTCACTGCTACGTTTGTGTCATGATAGTTCTACCACGCTGAGCCGTTTTAAGGAATGCAGTGTATTGTATGTGTAACCTTCGCGATCTTTAGGTAAGAAAGTGAACCTTACTACGTTAACATGCTTCACAATCCACTATTCAACTGTTGTTAAATTGACGTTCTTCTTGACGTTCTTCGTTCTTACTGATAGTACGCTATATACGTAAACGCTGGTTTTTTGTTACGTTCCTTTTGTAGATTGCTTTTTATACGTTAATTATTAGTGGAGGTTAACTATTGACTTTGATTCCATGTTTTCGTTTATTAATACATAACTTGCGTATGAAAAGTTACATCATATATCAAGTTCTGTAACCATGCAACGCATAGGGCCCCAGAATAAACAATCAATATTCTATCAGAGAAAGAGCTGCTCTTTCTAATGGTGCAATTAAAATTAAAATCATAGGTGACGGATTTGAAGATATTTGCCTTCTAACATGGTCAAATTTTGCGTGCTGGTTTTTTTTATTTAAATATCTGGATCATTATCTCAAAAACTATAGAAGACACAGTTTAACCATTATTATTCTGGCTTACCAGGCAGAACCTGTACACAGAGGAGGAATATCAAGGTGTACAATGGATTAGTCGTTAAGTGACTGCCAAAGTCGGCTTTAAATTTTGAGCCATGAAATTTTACCATGACTTTGAAGAAAAAATTAAAACTAACTACTTAATCTTTACCCATGATAATGTTATTTTTCAGTTCCCTGCACAAAAAGTATCTAGAAACTAAAATCTGAAAATGTGAAGTACCTTAGTTGCTGAGGAATGAAAGCGCGAACTTGGCCTCTAATTCCTTCACGCTGAGACCTAAAGAGACGACTATGAGCGTGCAGATACAAGAGGGTATGGTCAGATTTTCTATAAGCAGCACGTCCCATCATAGCACCAACAGCTGACAAAGGCTTCCAATTGCAGTTGCAGCTGCCTGACTGTTCATAAGACTTGTGACTGAACAAAACCAATATGGAAGGAAGCTTGGTATCGAAATAGCTTCGTTCCTCACCGAACCTCAATTAACTGCAGCGTATCAGACAGACGTACAGGACTGAAATGAATAACATTACCAAAAATCACTGAAATTTTGAAATATTTCAAATGTAGTCCCTCTACCTGCTCACAAAGTTCTGCTAACCGGCTAAAGGCCAAATAAGTCTGGACGAACACCAGAATAAGTAATATGTCAACCATCTAAGATTAGGCTCATATTGATATCCGTAAAGGATACTTGCATGTTTCCAATAGTGGTATATCATACGTTATAGTGGTCAGATACACAAGCCCATTGAGGCAAAAGCCTAAAAAGCCTACTGTTTCAGTGTATTGACACATATGAAAGTATGTGCGTTTGAAAAGATCGGTGAATGGTCCCATATTTCACAAACCGCGCTGGCTAAGATGTGGTGCCCGTGCATACACATTGAGGGACACGTCAACAATCTCCCACGATCGCACACAGAACTGCTGTGGAGCGGTAATACAATCTGCGACCCAGCTAACTGGGTCAGAGTGAAAGCTCGTGTGATTGCAACATGTAGTGGATATGGAGCAAACCGTTGACATAAAGTTTCATTTTATTTATTTATCTAGTTTTTAATTAGGCAATACGTTGACCGAGACCCATGTAATGTTAGTTCATGTGTATGGTGTAGAAAGAGTTAGTATATAGTGTGCATCTGAGTGGTTTAAACGCTTTAGAAACGGAAATGGTGTCCACGATGGTCGTCGTTCGGATCGGCCGTCCAGAATCATAGTCCCGGAAAGAATGGACTGGGTGGCCGTTCCCGCCGGAGTTACAGCGTCTCCCTGTGACATAGGTGTTTGTGTTATCCTTGAACAGTTTTGAATCTAACAAGATGGAATTTCCGGCACCTACCTCCAGATTTAGAGTAATGCTACTGAGGAGGCAGTTAATACAAGAAGGTGTTCTTATGAATATTAATCGACGTTTATAAGTGTGTTTGGAAAACTGCTCTCTGCTTTTCTAGCAAATTCACACACACACACACACACACACACACACACACACACACACACACATGATACATATACTTCCATCAGTATATCACCGCCGTGGAGTAGCCGAGCGGTCTAAAGCGCCTCGCTACGGAGCGCGCGGTTGCTCGCCGTCGGAGGTTCGAGTCCTGCCTCGGGCATGGGTGGGTGTGTGTTGTCCTTAGGTTAGTTTACCTTAGTTTAAGTAGTTTGTAAACTACGGACTGATGATAGAGTTACAAACATTTTAAACATTTGATCAGTATATCTGCTTTCCTCACACGAATGTCATCTCACGCTTTCAAAATATTCACAGTGCTGAATCCTGGATTAATGTTCAACTTCTGTAGCACTTTAGCCCTGCCAACATTTACATCACTGAATGATAGAACAACAGAACAAAGTTCTATTTGAAGTGTATTAGCACCACAGTGTGTAGCACTTTAGCCCTGCCAACATTTACATCATTGAATGATAGAACAACAGAACAAAGTTCTATTTGAAGTGTATTAGCACCACAATAATGGTTGAATGCTTCATTCGTGTTCTGCGTTTTTCCAGGAGACAAGTTTTCAGAAAAACAGGATGAGCTAAACCCTATACAGCGACTTTATAACATCAGCTACAGCAGGAGGTATCCCTTGGTGTCTATAATTTGGAGCCGGCCGCGGTGGCCGAGGGGAGTGAGGCGCTCCAATCCCCCCTCGGGCATGGATATTTGTGCCGTCCTTAGTCTTAGTTAGTTCATAAAGTAGTTTGTAAGTTTAGGGACTGATGACCCCGTAGATAAGTCCCATAAGTCCCCAGTTCTTAATCTGTTCATATGAGAAGAAAGTAGGTAGCCCAGACAGCTGCTTTCATTCCGGACAAATGTGATAAGTTACTTCTAATTGCTTGGCCATAGTAGTTCTGCAAGCGGCCAATCAAGTCTATTTGCACCACCGATTCCTTTCCCGTCAGACAACTTTTTCCAAACATAGACCTTTTTTAGTCTAAGGAGCCTTGTACCCATGCATTTCTGCATATGTTCTATGCACTCCAGTTTCTCTGGTAAAATATTTTCTCCATAAGGTTTGTACACCACTCCTCTTGTCACAACAGATCTTTGAAATATTCGCCGTGCACCTACCGCTTCCATACTCCCACTTGGTCCATGAAAATTTATAGCACAGTTTTCACGCACGTGTTCACCCTTGTTCTTACACACAAAGAAGAATTCAGAAAGAAGTTCTATATCTAGCAGCTTTCCAGTATCTACAGAAGTAGCCAGCACAACACCATAAAGGGAAGCTCGTCCCCTCTTATGCCAAGTCCCGTCGACAGGAATTATTGCTATGTTCGTGTCTCCGTCATTACACTGCACCGCTTCTTTGGCAGCCTGTAACATGCTATTTTCTGAAACACTTTTCACACATTCGATAATACACCAATTTTGTGGAATTTCGCATGGGGGTTAGTTAAGTTTATCACAGCATTCATTTTGCCTACACAGCTAATTCCGTAAACAAGTATTACGTTCACACCATACCTATTATTAGTGGTTTCTGAAGTATAAAAGGAATTTCTTCATGACAAGAACAAACAATAACTTGTGGAGATGCCAACCCTCTTTCTTTTCCATATTCTTCGAAAACTGATAGGGAATCAGTTGCATTAAATTTTTGCAACGTATTTACAAACGGCCTCTGAAAGAAGTTCAACGTCCACGTTACCTGCCAGTTTCATGCACGTTTGGATGTTCTTTTTCCCAGATTTTCTCGAAGAATGGTTGGGAATCAAACAGTTCCTTCTTCGAGAAACTAACTGGAGTTTCAGTTTTAAGTGATGGACATGTGGCGCTGTTGGGAGCAGCGTCCTCTGACGTTATGGAGTCATTCCTGTTTTCGCCATTATTCTCATTGCGGTATTTCCGTGAATAACGGTATCCGTTGTACTTTCTCTCCCAGATAATTTCACTCTACCCATTGTTGATAAGAGAATTAAAAAAAAAATTGAAACGCAGCATTACAATTATTTCAAAAACAACGAAACGAAAACAACAACAAAATAAAAGTTATGGAAGTTGTCAGTGTTACCAACACAGAGAATACGCTGCACAGAGTAAAGCTGAAGCGACTTCTGAAGCGTATCTCTTTTAGTTTCGACATATTACGCAACGATGTAAAGTACAGCAAAAACTGGGCGTGTCATAGCTCTAAAAGCTATAAAGCTCTATAAAGAGCTCATTTTTAGTAATTTTTACATTTCTTCTGCAGATACTAATTCTTTACATCGTAAATCTATCATATAGTTAAAAAGAAAGAAAGAAAAAAGAAAAGAAAAAAGAAAAACGAAATTTTTTTACCCTTTGACGGGTCTTATCTTAATCAGAGTACAGACCAAGAGAAATTAAGAATATTATACCTTAAGAATATGAATATTAATTGCCTATTATTTACCCTACCGTTAGTCTGAATCACTTGATTCACTGGAAACTGCAAAGTAGTCCTGATATTCATACACATATTAGCACAACATCCTGAATATACCTTTGATTATCATTACAATCAATTTACAACAATATATATTTCACTGTAAGGAAAAATGAATAAAGAAATTAAAAAATATATAGAATTAATTTACTTTTAATATCTGCAAGCAGTCATTCATATACACATCGAAATTGGATGATTTCGCCTATATAGAATTTTAGATTTCCACCGAAGTGACAAAACTCCCTCACTGCTACCAGTAGGCCTCTCTGCTGTTGTTTCTTTCCCAAAGGGACGAAACTGACGTCATCGGTCCCTAGGCTTACAGACGTACGCTAAGGACAACACACTCACCCAATCCCGAAAAAGAACTCTTACTTCCGGCAGGAGCGGCTGCATAATCCGTGATATAGCGTCTGTAGCCACTGTCTAGTTACAAAGAGTATATACTAAATTTGTAGGAATTAGATCAGGTCATTTTCGTACTTAGAATTCAATGTAATATAATTTTAATATTTCTAGTTACAAAGAGTATATACTAAATTTGTAGGAATTAGATCAGGTCATTTTCGTACTTAGAATTCAAAGTAATATAATTTTGATTATAAAAAGAACACTAAACAGATATAAGTCTTATATTATGTGATTTAAAGTGTCTATAAAACAACAGTTTTATGAAATGTAGTATTTTACGATATTTCTTTAACTAGTGATAGTTATACCATTGTGTATACGTAACTCCTCTGATATGGAAACGAAAAATCATGATTCATATACGCTTGAAATATGCTAATTGTGAGAATTTGAGAGGTACTTAATATTTTCTTTAAACCAAAATGTCGGTTATGCCTTTGAAACCTCCGTGTCTGTAGGAATAATAATGTGTACTTCAATTAGGATGAATTTTTGTAACCTTTTTGGTGGTCGCAGGTTCTATGAAAGGGGACAAGAAGCGGAGCCGTAACGGTACTCAGTGGCGTCTGAAACGCGCATCTTCTCAGAAATTTACTGTGAGCGCCACAGTTCCATATCAAAGAGAACCTGGGCATGTTAGCCGCGCATGAGTTGGTGCAGGCTCCGCTTCGTAAAACCATGAAGTGGCGGCCTCTCCTTCGCATGGGAAACAAAATTTCTGGCGGTAGACCGTTTTCCCGCGCGAGGACGGTAAGGAGGCGTATGATTCACACCATATGCATTTATCAATGCGCGAGGACAGCTCAGGACAATGGCCAAGCATCTTGCAGGCTTTCGCGCAAATTTGAGGCATTGTAATTGGTCAGCAAGACTTGGGGTGGAAGTTTTGATAATAGAGGAAGCTTCTTCACAGGAGAGTGTTAGATAGATATCGCCACTGAATGTGGCAGCAAAAAGTTGTGTCTAGGAGAGCTCCACGTAATATGAGAGCCTTAGAAAATTTTTCTTTAAGTGTGCAGGAGCCCAAGTCTATTATACGTTGGATGCTAGGAAGTGAAAAGTTCGGAGATTTAGGCGAGCCTGTCTTGAGTCCTGGAACTGCAACAGCTCTGTTTAATTTGATTAATCCATTTTCGCCACGCGAACCTATATTCACAGTGTCTAATTTTCCATCCGCAGATTTGTCTTTCGTTGAACACATTTCAGGCTCAAGACGGAATTTACTCCTCGCATAGACGTCATCAAGTAATGTTAATGGAACAATCCTCTGATAGATGAAGACAAGTTTCATCTCGAAGGAAACGTAGATACGCAGAATTGCGGATTACAGGCATCCGGGAGTCCACGCGTATATCAGCCGGCCCATTCCAATAGGAGTGGGTTATCGGCAGTCGCGGCGGATTAGCCATGCGTTCTGGAACGCTGTGTTGCGGTGCTCGCGGTAGTTCGCCGTCGGGGGTTCGAATCCCCCTCGGCCATGCATGTTTGTGCCGTCTTTAATATAAGGTAGTTCATAAGTAGTTTCGTAAGTTTAGGGACTGATTACCCCGTTGTTAAGACCCATAAGCTCTACAAACGTTTGGTTATCGGCACCGTTCACCGAAGACCATAGTCTTTCGAGGAGATGAGTCAAGGCTGTGAGTGTGTTTTCTGCATAAACATCTTCCAAAATTTGAATAATGTAGATGAATACATAATAGGGCGCCCACCATGCGAAATGCTGTTATCCCACACACCGCACAGTGCACAGCCAATGTACCGGTTGTTGCAGTGTCACGCAGGAAATACTACTACTACGGTTTCCCACAGAGTAATAAACCGCGTAATTTCTTCGACAATTACCTATTGGCTCTAATAAGCATTACCCAGACGAAGGAATGGTGGTTCATCTTTACGCTGTGTATTCAAGGAACCTTTATATATTTCTACGGCCTTCATCCAGTGCGGAACAAAGCCATGTGTACCCTGTAGGGACCAGCCCTAGTCGTGAACATGAAACCATTTCTTCACCTCCGCGTTGTCCTCAAACCATTCTCCACGATTCGAATCATTCATTATCACAAACAAGTGAAAATCTGAAGGGGCTATGCCTCAGGTGTGCGGTTCATGGTGTCTACATCTACATGAGATGCTCAACAGATCACATTTAAGTGCCTGGCAGAGGTTTCATCGAACCACCTTTACACTACCCACCTACCATTCCATTCTCGAATAACGCGTGGAAAGAAAGAACACTTGAATCTCTCCGTTCCAGCTCTGATATCTCGAGTTTTATTCTGATGTTCTTTTCTACTTATGTAAGTGGCAGTCAACAATATATTTTCGCACTCGGAGGAGAATGTTAACAATTGTAGTTTCGTGAGAAGCCCACGCCGAAGTGAAAAACGCCGTTGGTGTGATGATTCCCACTCCAGATCCTGTACCATTTCCGTGACGCTGTCTTCCCTGTATCATGACAATACAAAAGGAACTGCCCTTCTTTGAACTCTCAATATCTTATGTCACACCCACGTGATAAGTATCCCACACTGGGCAGCAATACTCCAAAAAAGGACAGACAAGCGTAGTGTATGCAGTCTCTTTAGTAGTTCCGTTGCATCTTTTAAGGGTTCTGCTAATAAAACGCAGTCTCCGGTTCGCCTTTCCCACGATATTATCTACGTGTTCTTTCTAGTTTAAGTCTGAAGTAATAGTAATTCCTAGGTATTTTGTTGAGTTTACGGCATTCACATTCGACTGATTTATCTTATAAATATTAACGGATTTCTTTTGGTACTCATATGGACGACTTTACACTTGTCATTTTTTAGAATCAATTGCCAATTTTTTCACCATAGTGATATCTTATTTAGATCGTTCTGCAGTTGGTTTTAATTTTCATATGATTTTACTAGACGGTAAGTGACGGCGTCACCTGCAAACAACCTAAGAGAGCTGCTTAGATTTTCTCCCAAATCCTTTATGTAAATAAGGAACAGCAGAGGACCAATAACACTACCCTGAGGAACGCCCGATATCACTTTTGTTTTAGGCGATTCCTTACCATCGATTAGTACAAACTGTGTTCTCTCTGACAGGAAATCCCCTATCCAGTCGCAAATTTGGGGCGATATACCATAACCACGCAATTTGATTAAAAGCCGTTTGTGAGGTACGGTGTCAAAAGCCTTCTGGAAATCAAGAAATACGGAATCAATTTGAGAACCCTTGTTGATAGCACTCATCACTTCGTGTGAGTAAAGAGCTAGTTATGTTTCGCAGGAACGATATTTTGTAAATCATTGTTGACCTTCGGTCAATGGATCATTCAGTGCGAGATAATAATATTTGAATACAGGATACGTTCCAAAAGCTTGCTGCAAATTGACGTCAATGAACTAGGCCTGTAGTTTAGTGGGTTACTCCTACTGCCTTTCTTGAATATAGGTGTGACCTGTGCAACTATCCAGTCTTTTGGTACAGATCGTTCTTTGTAGAGCGGTTGTGTATGGCTGTTATGTAAGGAGCTATCGCTTCAACATAGATAGAAATCTGGGTATACAATCCGGACCAGAAGACTTGTTCTTGTTAAGTGATTTAAGTTGTTTCACTACTCCGAGGGAATATACTTCAACGTTAATTATTCTGCCCTCTGTTTGCAATTCTAAATCTGGAATATAAGTTTTGTCTTCTTTGGTGAATGAGTTTCCAAAAGCTAAGTTTAGTAACTTCGCTTTAGTAGCGCTATCATAGGCAGGATCACCATTACTATCACGTAGTTAGAGTATTGTTTGTGCTTTGCACCTAGCATATTTAACATGACCAAAATCTCGTTGGGTTTTCGGTCAAATTTCGAGAAAGGGTTTCGTTGTGAAAAATATTGAATTCCTCGCTAAATTTCGAAATCCTGGGGGATTTTGTGTTCGTTTAAATTTAGCATTGTTTAACCTTGTTTTGTGATGTGTTCTGTAGTCCTCAGACGTGTACAGCAGAATGTTATCGTGTTTAATCAAACATCTCTTGGGATGTTTTCGAAATGCGTTACGTATACTTCTGAGTTATTGGAGCCACTTCTTGCCATTATATCAATGAGAATAACACCTTCAATCTCATAACTCATGACCTTAGCGGTGGAATTAGCAACTTTGAATGTATTTCTCCTTTCTGTCGATTATCGATTTGTATCCGAATCGGTGAAGTCAGAAAGCATCACCTATCACAATCAGACCCACAAATCCCTCCCTTCAGTTTCAAAACCTTTCAGCAAAGTAGAAAAAAGGTTTTTTACTTGGTGATTTATAACACGCCTTTAGAAACTAAGGGACCCACCTTGACAATCCAAGACTTCGGATACGTTATCCACTTTCTTTTTCCGAATGACAGAGTGCCTACTGATGAGTCGTTACGCGTATTTCTTCTAGAATGACATCAGCTCGCTGAACATATCAGGTGTGACAGTCGTGGCTGGTCTATTTAAATGCTGCATATCCTGGTGCTGCGCCGAATCGTCTTAGGATGACATCAGTCTTGTCGAGAGAAGAAACATCACAGAGTTTCCTCACAACTTAATTACCTGCAGTGAGGAAACCAACGGGGCAAATTACTTACAGACTCAGTTTTTAAATATTTCTGCCGCTACACTATCTGTCGCAATAGCTAGAAATTTTGCGCGTGCAGTAAGGAGACTAGAAGTAATTCGTACGTAACGTATCGTTTTCGTGTCATGTTTTCGACTGAGACAAAAGTTCGATGTATTGCTTTGTGGGCAACGCTCGTAAAATTACCGATCATATGCCTAAACATTACCTGATATTAATTCAAGTGGCATCTGGCTGTAGGGTTAGCTGAAAGATGTATTTACAGCGACATTAACTAATGTATCTGAAGGAAGCACGCCCTGTGCAACGCTATATAAATATGAATTCACTTGAAAGTCAGTATAGATAGCAATTTATTTGAAGGTTTCAGCCAATTGAATGGCCTTCCTAGGACCACTACAACCATAGTTCTGGCCACCGGAACCGCTAAGTGCGATGAACTCCTATTCAGGTCATCCGTCGGCAATCACTACGTTTGTAGTGGTCTGAAGTTAGCCATTCAAACGGCAGAAACCAGTTATCTTCAAATAAACTGCCATCTAGACTGATTATTAAGTAAATTCAGTCATTTAATTGCTAATATTCCAAGATGTTTTCAAAAATAATTGCTCTGAACATGACCACAGAGTGGTCAGATCTGTTATGAAACTTTTTTTCTCGAAACCGTAGCCTCTCATACAATGTGGAAGCACTGTGCTGTGGTGGATTGGTTTACATGACTAACAGTGCCATAGCTATTGGTAGTCGAATTTGTGTAGTAGTGCACATTGCTTAATACGTGTAAAGTAATTTGAAGCTCAGCCCATTGCTGCGATATTGGGATTGATCTATGGTAGTCGAACCTATATGACGCTTACAGTGTCATATATTGGCAGATGTCTTTCTCTTTTTATTTTTATGCCTTTTTTCCTTTCTATGTCTCAATGTTTCCCTATGCGTCAATGGAGAATGGCTGGCAAGTGAATCATAGAAATGTTTGTGGAAATCAGCACTACCAACTATGCAGATATGTTGGTACTGGCCGTCAAAAATAGGAAACGAAACATATGATCAGCTACTTGCGCGGTAAGAAGAAAATATGGTATCGAAATTAACATCAAGAAATCAAAAGTGATTAAAATATCAAAACAGAAAGCGTCTCGGAAGTCTGGGTCTTTTCGGTTGGCGTATGTGATTAGAGTAATGCTTAACACGTTCGCTATGCGAAAAGTGGGAAATCCGGGTTGGAGTCTATATGCGCAACAAATTTTCATGTGGGCAATAAATGCTGATTTGTAGCCGCAAATGCGAATAAATTTCTTGCAATTAATTTAGCAGCTGTATTCGCGTAACTGAAGCACTAAACCGGGCACTACTTATCGTATTTGAAGATAACTTTAGCCGGCATATAATTAGAGACTGTGGAACAGTTCCAGTTCTTGCAAAATTTTCAGACAACGGAAACTCACTGCACAAATCAAATTCGGATATAAGTCGCCATGGCCAAGCTGCTTACAACACGAAGACAACATTGGAGTCCAGCAAGTGGATTTTCGCATTAAGGAAGAAACTGGACAAGTGCTACGTATGGAGCTTTGCACCACTAGAAAAAATGAAGTGTTTGAAATGTGGTGCTTTCTACTTTTATTTTTCAACAATTGATTTTACTGTTTCTCAATTGTTGTAACCGCTTGTACAGCATATTGATCAGCTGTACTATATTATAATCACTGATATGCTAAAATGACCGCCAGATTATCAGTTAAGTAACTCGATATTCTGTATTTTAAGTTGCACATTTCGTTCGCTTTGCTCTTGCTGTTGAGTTTGTTAAAGATGTGCAGCAGGTGATAGTCTCCCTATATTATCTCAGGCTAGAATAATTGACGAACGCAATCAATTACTGTTACTACGATTATTATCACTTACAAGGAAAGTACATGGGCTCGAACAAACTTATCTGTATGAACATTTGGTTACAGGATCTCTTAGGTACACCGCAATGTGTTGGTGGGTGTCGTTTTTCTGCAAAACTTTGCAACCATGCTCTAGATATGACCGTGGATGTAATTGTGGACGCCATACGTAATGCAGATATCTGAACTATATCTTATGTAATAATCATCACACATACTGAAACTTCCTGGCAGATTAAAACTGCGTGCCGGAACCGGGACTCGAACCTGGGACCTTTGCCTTTCGCGGGCAAGCGCACTACCGACTGTGCTATCCCGACACGACTCACGATGCCGCCTCATAACTTTACTTCCGCCAGTACCTCGCCTCCTACTTTCCAAACTTCACAGAAGCTCTCCTGCAAACACGCAAGACTAGCACTCCTTGAAGAAAGGATATGGTGGAGACATGGCTTAGCCACAGCCTAAGGGATGTTTCCAGAACGAAACTTCACTCTGCAGCGGAGTGTGCGCTGATATGAAACTTGGCGGAAGTAAAGTTGTGAGGCGTCATCGTGAGTCGTGTCGAGATAGCACAGTCGGTAGTGCGCTTGCCCGCGAAAGGCAAAGGTCCCAGGTTCGAGTCCCGGTTCCGGCACGCAATTTTAATCTGCCAGGAAGTTTCATATCAGCGCACACTCCGCTGCAGAGTGAAGTTTCATTCTGGAATCATACATGTTCTCTAGCAGATTGTCATCAAAAGCCGTGATGATAGTTTAAACTTTAACTTTCCTCCCGAAAAACTGTTGGTATTCACTGCCACTGCTTCCATCGCCTCTTCCCTCACTTACCGTAGCACTACCTCTTGCAATGAGTTGTTCGTCATTATCATTCCTATTATCATTAGTATGAGTTTGTAACAACAGTATCAAACTTATGCTCATATTTCTGTACCATAACAGGTATGAGAAAGCATGCAAATGATTCATCTTCTACATTAATACCATCTTTACGAAGAAGGGTTCTTCGTAACTTCATCTCAACTAATCGCAATACATTAGCAGGATTGATTAGCAATCGCCGCCCCATTTGTCGCTTCACGACACAAACAACATCTCAAAACGCAACTTCGGAGGCACACTGCATCGTCCCTACTGGCGAATCGACAGGTCATAGTGCAATGCGGCATGGCACACGCAGAAGCCTATAACGGACGACTGCAGAGTTTTGCAGATGCGGGAGTATCACTAGTGCAGTAAGGGATCTTTACATTATCTCTCATACGATTTTGGTGTATATGTGTTCGTTCGAGCCCAAGTACTTTCCTTGTTAGTCTGAGAGTGCTCACTTCAGGGCATGCACTGCTGCGGACACTAAGTAGCTTCGCAGCCTCTAAAGCACCTCGGATACTCATCTACACAGCATCGTTCCGGTTTAATATAATGTAGTCCCGTTGTTTAATGGATCGCAAAATCCTCTCAAGTTCTCCACGTTTCTTGAAAGTTCGGCGACTCCGCTGTTCTTACAGTTATGCAGATCGTATACACATTTCCTTGCGTTGAGTGCTATGAACATTTAGAAACATTGTTCTTTCGCGCCTCATGACCAGGGAGAGCATTTGTTTCGCCTTTCCTCGCCGGAGCCTTTGCTGCTCGAGTTGTTCTGCTACAGTACCTCGTAAAGAAGTGCTGGGGGTTTCGGGTGGTGTGGACGCGGTGGGGGTGGTTTGGGGGTGAACTGCGCCCGCGTTGTGAATAACGCCGCGCTGGCCCAGCACGGCCGGCGGCGAGCAACTGCCAGTGACGGCTGCGGAGTGCGGCAACACCGGCTCAAGTTTCCAGAACCTCGCCAGCATCCGACAAGTAGTGTTTACGTAACGGGGTTTGTAATACTCCACCACGTAGTTTATTTGTGGAAAGTACGTACACTGAAAACCCAGTGTCTCCCGGCTATATATTTTTTTCAGTCTTAAGTAAGTCCACCTCTACTTCCCCTTGGCTCCCTGTGTACCTTCTCTCTGCTCATCTCTTCATCTCCCCTCTCTTTCTGTTCATACCCTGCTACCCGCCTCTCTACCCATCCCACTTTCCCTTCCTCTGTCAACCACCTCCTTTTCTCTCTCGAACTCCATATCCTCAGTCCACTGCCTCCTCAATATGTTACAAATTATACAATTCTGTTAAATTTCAGTGAAGTGATTTCTAACTATATTGCACTATACCGTCCGCCATGTACCGTATGAAATCTTAGGTAGATACGTTCCTCTTTTTTGAACGTTAAAAGTACAAAATTTCTTCAACATATGAATAAAACCATAGATATTGTTGAAGTTCGTTGGTAAAGTATCCTCTGATGTGCACCAAGCAAAATTTAACGGAGATAGTGTCTTTCCTGTTATTTTTTAGATTAAGTGTGCAAAGTTTCTTTCAATGTTTCAAATGTATTAATAAACAACGAAGTTATAAATTTAAATGTCATTTATAAAGCTGCAGCTTTGGCGCATCTCATTGTTCATGACTTCATACCTCGTGAAATATTTGTCGTAAAATGACATAATTATACCTATAGCGTTCACGAAAGTTCAAGCAATATATTGACAAAGTTTTATCACAGTCGTATATACCGTACGGCCGTGCATAAAATTCGAATAAAAAGACAAACAAACATTACTTTTTATATATTAGTTAGCTTTCAATTGTGATGGGTGTGTGATATAGTAAGATATTCAGCTTTCTCCACACTTTACTTGAGGTTTACATGACGTTTACTTAGAGCGAGGCACCATGGGGCTACCACAATAGTGAAAAAGTCTCTCTCTTTGCGCCCTAATATGGAGTGTGTTTCTTTCTATTAATAAGATTCTTAAATATCCGTCTGCGGATCGCTTTTATTTTCTAAAACATGACCGCTTCCGGGACAGCTGCTTATCTTCAGATCTGTTAACAAATGTTACAATTAATTGTAAGCTAATATTTACAACGTATAATATCCAAGAAGTTAATAGGAAAAAAATATGAAAAACATACCAATACAGAGTAACATGTCGCGTGATGAACGAGTGTTCACATTCGTTACTAAAATATAGTAGTCTCCTGAGGCTTTATATATTGCGTTTCCATTCATGTGAATGGCGTTAAAAATGTTGGGCAAATGGCACAAAGATTAAGCCATAGACCAACCACGAAAAAACGCAGAGCACTGTAGTAACATCAATTGTACAGCATCTTGATCACATGCTAAAGACAATAAACAAAAGGTCAACACTATAGGCGAACAAATGGAAATGGTGCACAGGGTACCGAAAAGTTTCCATTTAAACGTGCTTGAAGAGCACACAAGGGGAAAAAAACCGCGCAAGCTTAAAAATGAGTAAGTAGATTCCATGCATAAAACCAATTCTGAAATATTTAAAGAAATTTTGTAGCCTTGCCTGAAATAGAACGCGCTGCCAAACACCAGCTACGACAGCCCTCAGCACACTGGCACCGGTGATGAGATACGGCGGAGGAAACTTCAGCTACGCTGCTGCTTCCTGACACACGGGAAAGAAGACAATGTCTACCAAAGTTTTAAAAATAGTCATTTTAATATTTACCATATTACAATTTTTTTTATAAATCAGTTCAATATTTACTTGAAATATTTTTAATATGTATTCAGAATCCAGTGTTATTTATATTCTTTCTAAGTTCTCTTATAGTTTTACAGCTAATGCATCCCAATTATAACTGTCATTATATATCTTGACTGCTATTTTACACTTTCATTCTAGAAATGATTTTGTATGTAAGTCATTAGTCATTGAGAGTAATTTCAGTGAAAATGTATTCACCAATCAGATGAATGGAAACATATTATTTTAACCCTCAGGAGGCTATCAGTTTAAGAGGAGCCTAAAACACTTTCTAGTGGCCAACTCCTTCTACTCCACTGACGAATTCTTAAATAGAACCAAATGATGCATATATCTGTATTTATACTATTAGTATTATTATATTGAGCTCGTAAAAGTGTATGTACCTATATTAGTACTATTATATTATGAACATGTAAAAAAAAAAAAAAAAAAAAAAGACTTTCCACATCCACGAGGATCACCTCATCACCGATCTATAGAACGAACCAACTTAACTAAGTTAGTAATGACTAAACTCTCTTTTATCATGCTACAGGTTACTCTGTAACTTCACAGAATTTGTATGTTCTTCGTAATTTTTTTCCATTAACCTTTTGGATATTATCTTACCATATACTGTATCTTACAATATATTGTAATGTTTGTTAACCCTGCGTTACTAATCTGATTTAACGCTCACTACTAACACCCGTCTTTCAGGGTCATGTAACTTAGGGTTAACAAATCTGAAGATGGGAAGCTGTGCAAAACCGGTAGTGATATAGAAAATAAAACCTATCTGTAGACGGATATTCGAGAATTTTATTCATATGACGATCGCAGAAACTACCTCAAGAACCATGTCTAGTTTTGATAACCTTTGTATTAAGATGATAGGTTTTGTCATGCTCTGCTTCCGTCATCTGATCCTTAAATACTCAGTTAACTACAATCTTAATCGGAAACCACACACATTTCAGTAGTATTACACATTCCTCCCTTCACAGACAATTCTTATGAAATTAAAAAGGTTAATTAGAAATAAAATACACTGCTCAAAACAATTAGGGGATTAACTAAGATATACAAAATATAGAATTGGTAACATATTTTATTCAGATATTTGGACATTCTTCCATGTGTTCATCATCCAGCTCTTCAACCGTTGTGGGAGGTACTGCTCTGGCTGAAATGCGTCTGCCAAGTACATCCCAGGCAAGCTCAATCTGAGTTATGTCCAGTGAACAAGCTGGCCACTGCATTCGTTTCTTCCTTCCGCTTCAATAATTCTGACCATCAGTGCAGCTCTATGAGGACGAGTGTTGTCATCCACCAGAGGCAAACCATTTCCTATGGTACCAGCGTAGGGCAAACGAAAGGTCGAAGAATATCGCCTCTATACAACTGAGAATGTCAAAGCGCCAATCTGAACTACATTTGTGGTCCGTCTGAAAAAAAAAAACTTGGCACATCTGTGAACAGAACGCGGCTCCATTCGTTACAACTCTAATCCTGATATTCCTCCGCACAGTTTTTTCGATCTAAACGGTGAGTACTTTTAAAAGGATACACACCTAAGATTCCATGCGTAGACGCCACACTCACGAAGGCGTTTCCTGATTGTGTTCATATGGCGCGTCTTCTTGCTGCTTAGAGAGTGCGTTGCAGCATTCAGCCTCCTGCCTCGACGGCCTGTTAACAGGATATAACTGCCTTTGCTTGCTGATGTTACCCGTGGACTACCTTGGCATTGTCTTTTTTTAACGGCTCCTTTTGTCTGAAATCGCATACAGGTCCTGGAAATTACGATCCAATAGATGCAGCTATCTCCCTTTGTGTCTTTCGCACTTCCAACTGTGATTCTCCACGCCATAGCTTCTGATAAGTCGCGTTGTTGTTGCATAGCAGCACCTGTTCACTACACTATCTGAACCCGACTGCTTGTGTAATTCGTTTGTTAGAAGCCAACACCAATCCCCTCTGCCTAAAATTTCTGTTATTACCACTATCTCGGCTACCGTAATGTTGTTGACTCCACTCCACAGAACCGGTAGAAAGAGGTCATACCATTTTAGTTCATTCTACATATGACAATAGGTATCTCAACTGCTCCACAAGTGTAATTTATTTAGTAAAGAATGCACTGTCAAAACTTTGGGAATCAAAACACAGTCTCAAAGTGGCTTAGAAAAGAATTATTCCACCAAATAAATGCCGAGAACAGCAATTTTATCCTAAGATTACAGGTTATGTATATATCCGAGGTACGTCCTGAACGTAATTTCACTAAATTCCAAAGACGATTTAAAATCGTTCATTAGGTAAGCAACCAATTTTTTTAATGTATGAACAACTTTTCGTAACACAATGCTGATTGGTTGCAAATAGAATTAATTGATAATTTCGTTACCGGTTTCGCGCGTTGCTCATCATCAGATACACTGTAAATGAAACACATAATCATTAGCACGAAAGGATAGCTGCATAAAAATGTAGATGATATAATAGCTTAATAAACAGCACAGTACACAAGAATAATAACATGTACAGAACAAACCATCGGCATACAAGAAAGAAAAGTGAAGACAGTGAAAACAAATACGTGAATGAGGACGTCACTGAGCTCACAACAAAGTAAACATTGGCGCCACCAGATGGTGTGCTATGCATGGTGATTAATACAAGTTTATTAAAAAGGAGTAAATTAGAAAACCAGACTAACATCTTCTTCTAATATATAAAGGAGAGTATCCGTATATTTGTACGTGTTGCATACAAATCTACAGTTTTGTTCCAATCTTTATGAAATTTTGTACACGTAAGCTTCAATCCATGGGGACGGTCGCCGTAAGTGTAAGAATCACGTACGATAAATAGTACTCGAGATATGACGTCATAAACAATGAGATGTGCGTAAAATTGCTGCATTTATCGACAATGCTGCTCATTTGCTCCTAAATCACTGGACCGATTTCAACCAAACTTGGTACACACATTCCTTACCATGATGTACCAATTGCTGCAGGGTTAAGAATCACATGCGACACATGGTTCAGAAGATATGACGTCATAAATAATAGGAATCGCAAAAAAGGTCACATAATGCGGCGAGACTTTGTAAATAGACTGTATGGGAATGACAAGACTTGCGACTTGCAACAAACTTTAAACATAATTTCAAACCTTTATTAAACTTTTTCCCGCTGACAACCACAGCAAAATGATGAAAGTGAAAAAGTTTCTCGCTTACTACTTTTCTGCTGTTTATGGAGTAAAATTACGGCACTCGGTATGACGTTACAATTTATAATTTGTAGCAGCAGGAAATTTTACAGACAGTATGCCCAAATATAGTTGAATGTACCTTCTAAATTGTATCACAGTAGGACACGTAGTTCATGAGATATAAGCACGTAAACAGTAACGTTCCGCTGTTCATGGACTAAAACTACGGCATTCGGTATGAAGTTACACTTTATTATTTCTACACTACAAATTGTAGCCGCAGGAAATTTTAGAGACATTATTCACGCATATAGTTGACTGTACCTTCTAAATTGTATCGCATACGATACGTAGTTCGCGATATATTATCATATAAACAATAACGTTCATGGAAAACCGCCCCTGCACGGATCAATTTTTAATTTAGTACTTCTTTACTACTAATTGTATTCGCTAGAGAATTTACAGAGAAATAGCCCTTATACAAATGAATATATACCTGAAAATGGCAGGAATAAATATTTAAATACCCGGGCAACGCCGGATTTTCATCTAGTATACAATACAATAGAGGGCTTACCTTGTCATGCCATAAAGTAAAAACAAAGCAAGTGATAATGAAAATTACAAGTACCCACCAGATGGCGTGCTATACATGGCGTTTAATACAACATTATTAAAGAGTATTAAATTTAAAAAACTCTCATCTGACAAAGGAATTTTTTTTAACAGAGTAATACATACAGCATAAAAGAGAGCTTCACCTGTGTCATGCCATAAAAAAATAGTACAATACAATTGACAATCTAAAATACAAGTAGCATATATGGTACACAACCAGCATCATTTCAAAGGTTCATAACATTGGACAAACAGTATATAAAAAGGATGTGACTAGAAATTACGACATGAAATCATTTCAATGGTCTACAGAATAAGCTCAGATTGCCAGTTCCTTATGTCGCTAGTTTGTAATAAGAACAGAAACAAGGAACAATATAAACAAAATATCAAAGGCAATACAAAGTGCTTAAAATTTGACTTGAAGTCACTAATGAGGTATGCGCCCATTTTCAATTTTGTTATTTATTGATGGGTACGAAATTTTACCTCATGTTTTAGATTCTGACTATGGCAAAGTCGAAACGCGTTACTAAATAACAGCCGCATCACCGCCTGTGGCCTTCATATTTTAATAACGTCCATTATGCCATTGTTTAATTACGAAATACAAGGTACATCCATTATAGTTGTTTACAAATATGTGTGATGATTGTTTTAACACAAAATTACAATCATATGTTGTGTGAAAAAAATCAAGAGCGGGGAGCGCAAGAGAAATGTAACGGGACGTGGTGCAGGAAAAAGGAGTACATCAGACAGCATAAAATAAATCATTATTGCGACCAATCATGAAACGTTAAGAGACTTAGGTAGGCTAGATGAATCTTCCTTGTACTAGGAAATACATGGACATAATGGGAAGGATGTAAATCATGGTAAAAGCCAAAATTTAACACAGTATGACATGCAGAACAGAGAACAGGTTCAAAAGTAAAAATACGCGCTGCACTCAGACAGACAGAAATAGGGCACACACTTTAAAAATAATGTAATGAGGTATAAAAAAAGAGGCGTGGCGTCACAAAGAGAAATAGGACACAGAGGTATATAAAAAATGCAAAAAGGATCAAGAGGTTGAGTGATATGGAATAAAGGAACCTGAGGTGAAAAGCTAAAATTATTCGAGCAAATTATCAAAAATGTTAAAAAACCAAAGTCTACTACTTACGACCTACTCGTTAATCACGCTCTCAGGCTTTGATTTGTGATGCACATATATTTCGTGAGCTTCCAAAATGTCAAGGTCCCTCCCCTTCGGTTCAATGTGAAGAAGTTTTAGACATTGGTCCATAGGAGGTAAAAATGACCTTTAGTTTTTAAATGACAGCCTAGCGCACTACTGTTGCTTCTATAAGTGTGCTCTCTAAATCTGGTTGTGAAGTCTTGTCTGCTCCGCATAAACCCCATCACAGGATCCACATTCAATCTCATAAACTCCTGAGTTTTAAAATTAGTCACTGTTATCGTCAAGGTTGTGCCGCAAAGCAAGCCCAAGCTTTTTCCTCGTGCGGAAGCCTACCTGCACATTAGCTTTTTTTAGAAGCGTGTGGTATCATGTCACTCCAAGGGCCGAACTAGGATAGAGACACATATTTCAGTAAGTGCATTAAGATTATTTTTTGAATTTACTACTAAAAGTGTTTGACTGACAGATTGAATTATTCAGGGAGATAAAAACAGCAATGGACACGCCCCAGCCGGCCCCGGTGGCCGAGGGGACTGAGGCGCTCCAGTCACGGTCTGCACGGCCACTACGGTCGGGGGTTCGAATCCCCCCCTCGGGCATGGGTATTTGTGTCGTCCTTAGTATTAAGTAGTTCGTAAGTAGTTTGTAAGTTTAGGGACTGATGACAAACTACTTAAACCTAGGTAAGCTAACCTAAGGACACACACACACACACACACACACACACACACACACACACACACCCATGCCCCAGGGAGGACTCGAACCTCCACGGCTAGCAACCGCGTGCTCCGCGGCGTGGTGATTTAGACCGCTCGGCTACTCCAGCGCGGCAGCCAACTGCCCCCACCGAAACATTTTCTAGCGGCAACCCTTCCTGTTATAGCCAGTAGAACCAAGTAGTGCCCTTGAAAAGCAGCAAAAGTCTCTTTATTAGATCTTTAATAAATTTCTTGAGACATTAGTGATCCAAATATCCTGTGTCTTCGTGCTTCCAGCGGTTAACATTCAAGATTAAGTGTAGTGCAGTTACGTCACTTCTACCACGAAGTCAACACAAGGGGACAGCTTCCTCTAGCCCCATCTCGTGCAAATGTTTTTTGATGTGCCCGTGAGCAATCATGGGACTTACTGTAAGTCTCATTTGCCTCCTGTTTGTCCAACTTGGTTTAGAGCACGGTAGACGATTCATGACGTTACCATGCTTTTGTTCTGGAATCTTATTCCAGTATTTCGGGTGCTGTCTTTTAATCCAGCTGCGTATTTCTGTTTTCAGCATTGAATCGGCAATTGTCAAAACAGATTCTGGTTATGTAAAAGGTATCTATGGCCCTGTTCTTGCTAGCCTGACAGCATGGTTTTTGCCATCAAGTGTCCCGATGTCCACAACAGGGTTTCCTTATCACCTTCCCTGTATTTCTAAAGGCATTTACGGCATTTTTTCAATAATCTTGGATCTCGTTGGAGGGGCATCAATGTTTTCAGAGATGGTTGTCAGTTGAATGATGGTAGATGATGTTTGTAGCCCCTACGTAGATTCTCCTCCAAAAATTCTATTTGAAAACATTTCAGCATGAAATACCGTGACCAGCTTCACAAGGGAAAAGGAATCGCCTAGCCCTGGCTGGGTCCCGTGCTCTCGGTCCAAACGCGTCCATCCGGTTTTGACTGGTCGGTGAACCAAATTACATCCACTTAATGGTACTGTATTTTCTGTTCCCATTGCTCCTTCATTCCAATTATTATATTGAAAGGTATGTCTTCAATAGTCTTAATTCGAGTGTGGTATTCTGAATATTCAAACGATATGAAGTCAATGACAGTTCTTAGACTGTGTGCCCCTGCTGCTAACTCCATCTTGACTCAACGGTGCAGTGAAGGCGGGTCTAGCATTACATGTGTTTAAAACCCACAAATTAGTTTCCTCTTTTTTTCTATCTCGCACCGTTTCAGAGAACTTGGCAAAAACAACTCCGATTTGATACATCCTGTGATACCACATTTTTAAGTACTGCCGTTTAGCAGATCGGCTGCAAATTTTAATGACTTATTTATTGGCGCCACCGACAACAACCGAAACCTAGTAAGTATTTCGGAGGAAAAATAAAATAAGTATTAAATTTGATAATTAATTGTATAAACTATAGCATACAATATTATTTTATATATAATTTAGTAAATACTATGTATTGTATTATTATTCTTTTATAAATTTAATTTTTTTCTATTATATTTTCATTGTTCATTCCCAGAAATATTTACAAAATCGTGATACTAGCGGAAAACGGCGATACACACCAGCGCTTTTATCCATTTAATGCAATTTCGTTTTGTGAGTTGGTACACCATTTGCTATAGTTTGCAAAGTCGTGACTTAATTTACTTTGAAGATTCCATTTGAGTTGTTAGTCAAACCTCTATACTGCGTAAACATACCGTAAGTATTGACACATGTTGAGAATTTGGTGGTTGTTTTTTTGTTTGAGACAGGAGACCAAATTGCTATGGTCATCAGTCTCTGTTGCGGCGGATTAGCCGTGCGTACTGGAGCACCGTGCTGTGTTGCGTGCGGCTGTTCGCCGTCAGGGTTTCGAGTCCCCCCTCGAGCATGGGTGTTTGTGTTGTCCTTAGGTTAATTTACCTTCGTTTGAAGGTTGAAGGTTGAAAGTTACGGACTGATGACAACGTAGTTAATTCCGATAGAATTACAAACATTTGAACGTCAGTCTCCCTATGGGGAGGGAAGGCCTGGCGATAGGAAACGCGCGGTAGTGAAAGAAAATGCAACAAAGTGCAGAAGGAAGGAATAAAGGCTGCATTAGCTCGGGGCGCATGCCCGCCACGCACATACTCAAGAAAGAACCGTGAGCCCCCTGGTGGAGGGGGGGGGGGGGTATGCTCTGTATGCCGATATGGTATTTGTGTAAAAGTTTTGCTGTGGAAATGCTGCTCTGCTTATAGCGTATACGGTAAGAACGTTTTATGACTAGACAACCAGATTCAGGAGCGTTCAATCCTATATTCAAACAATGCGCGACTCGTGCACAGTTTCAAGTAGTCATACTGCATCAGGACGTGTCACCAAACAGTCTGTGGATGCAATACTAGACATTATTCAGTACATAGAATTGAGCTCTTCAACAAGCACACGGGGGACTTCTTCACATCCAAAGACAAGAGTGTGGCTGACATTACGTATGCGTTATTCATCAAATTCAATGTCCAGTCACTAGTCACGATAACGTCCAGTTTGACGTACAAATCTTGGACACTGTCAATAAAAGTGTCACGTTAATTTTTCTTTTAATTACAGCTCTATGACTGGACAGCGATAGAACGACATCCATCTAGGTAAATGGATTTCGTAATTTAATTACTACATTTACTCTACAGATAACACTACAGTGATTACTAACATTGCCATAATAATATTCTCGAATTTACCTACTTCAGACAACGTTTCGACAGATTGCAAGTGTAATAATAATGACATTTGTCCGTTAAACAGGTAGATAAATTTTTCTACGATAACAAATAAGAAACGGTTAAAAATGGTCATCGGAGAAATTCCGTCAACTGCAGAGTAAAAACAAAGTCCAGATATGAATATTCATGGTGAACAGCGATTCTGCCGCTCAAAGAGACTGAGAATGTGAAATCCGCCGGTCCCTGTATTTTCAGATGAAGTTAAAATACTGATAAAAACGAGACCTAGCGATTTCAGTTCTTTTTGCAATAGCAATGATGAGAAAAAAAACTGTGCACTGCAAAATGTATGCTTTCCCTGAGCTGTGGAAATAACTCGTTGGTCCACGTATAATATCGCATTTTCTAAAGCACCGTACCGTTGTCCTGAAAAACCACAAATCGGATTTAAAGCATGTCCTGCCGAGGTCTCCGATATTACGGCCCAAGCCGGCCACATAGTATAGAGGGTGCGCCCGGGGGAACAATCGCTACACAGGGCAAAAAAACTGATCCCCGAGTAATAAAGGGATAAAGCCGCGGGGCCGGAGACGACCGCCTCTCCTAGTGCTGCCGTCTCCGGCGGTTCCATTAATTACACCAGACCTAGGAGGCACTAACGCAATCGAAAGTTAGTAACAATACCAAAGTAATTTCAGTTGAATTAGTCTATTGTGTACTAGGCGCCTGTGCAATTATCCACATATTTTTAGTAAAAAATCAACTGTTTCCTGTATGAAAAATCATCACCTGAGGACGACTTCGGGAATTTAGCTGATATTTTACAATATTTGTTTTTAGTTTTCGGCCCACTTTAGGTTACGGTAGTAACACTAAAACTTGACCTTTGCGATCGTCTTTTGACAGTTCAAAATTTAAATAAAAATAACGGCTGAATCATTCATCTGACACCAAAATTGAAGAACCTAATTTGTAGAGGAGAAAAGCCTCTACAACTTTGCTCTTTTATGTTTTTGTTTTTATTTTTATTTTTTTTTTTTTCATATCCCGTATCCTTTCAGAGATATTTGCAAAAGTAACGGCGATTTTTGGATGTCTGTCTGTCTGTATGTCTGCTCGTAACGTGTTCCTGCTTTTTAAGACGACCCGTTCATCCGATCAGCACCAAAATTTACAGACATAATTGTAGGCTGCCAGAGACCAGAACCTCATATTTTCAAATTTTTCGGACATAACATACGGTAGAAATACCAAAAAAGTCGTATGTAATACAATTGTAATTGCAAAGAAACGGTTCATCTGACACGAAAATTGAATATCCTAATTGGTAGAGGGGAAAATTCTACACAACTTCGTTCTCTTGTGTGTGTGTGTGTGTGTTTTTTTTTCATATCTTGCATCGTTGCAGAGATATTTGCAAAAATAATGGCGATTTGACAATGTCTCTCTACCTGTAACATGTTCCCAATTTTTGTGTCGAACCATTCAACTAATCGGCACCAAATTTGACATACATAATTGTTGGGTACCAGAGACCAGAACCTCGCTTTTTCAAATATTTCGGACAAGAAATACGTTAATAATACCAAAAAAGCCGTTTGTAATGTAATTTTAATTGCAAATAAATCGTTTATCAGACGCGAAACTTGAATAACCGAATTTCCAGAGGAGAAAATTCTCTACAACTTTCCTCCCTTATGTTTTTTTCATATATCGTATCGTTTGAGAGACATTTGCAAAAATAACGGAGATTTGACACCCTCCATTGAATTAACGAAAACCAGCCGTTCGGAGATGTCACGTGACATTCCTCGCTCAGAACTCTCTCTCGCATACGCCATCTTGCGTTGCGTATTTGATGATTCTCAAAAATTCAAATGTTTGTAAATCTATCGGACCAAACTGCGTGGTCATCAGTCCGTAGCTTACAAACTACTTAAACCTAGTTAAAGTAACCTTAGGACAACACACACACCCATGCCCCAGGGGTCTTGATCATTCTTCTGAAGTGTAGGTGATAGGGTGTATATAGACATGTAATTTGAAAACGTTGGCAAGTGGCAAGTGAACTTTGACGCAGAAGTTGAACATGGAAGCGATGCTTCGTTGAAAGCAGGCGTCTGACTTAAAGTAGAGCTGGACAAGCACGTTTATGATTTCAACAAACAAAGTGGAGCGGCTCGGCGAAGCTTCTGGTGAGGCAAGTAGGTCGGCAAGGGTTCCGTACTGCTTAACAGCCATACCGCTGTATTGCTTAAAGCAACAAGTGGCTGGGACATATATGGTCGGAAGTAGGAGACCGGTCACATGTAGCAACGAGCAGCTATGCCACACTTGTGAAACACAGGCGGGAAAGACAAGTTCACCAGAGGCAGCCACTGCTGCGCAGTCACCTTATTGCAAAACTGAGTTAGTCGCAGGCTTGAAGCACTTCGACGTAGCGCGACCAGAAACCGATCATCACGGTCAACACGGCCTCCCCGATGGGAGATGCAGCGTGCGGTATGACAAATGTTCAAATGTTAACCAAGGGGTCATCAGTCCCTAAAATACAAACTACGTATGAACTAGCTTATACTAAATACGGCACAAACAGCCTTGCCCGAGAGAGGGGTTCGAACCCCCGACCGCAGCGGCCGTGCAGACCGTGACTGGCACGCCGCTGACCGCTCGGCCACTGCGGCTGTCTGCGGAAAAATGACGGCGCAGCCTGACGCAGCGGGCAGCCGGGTCCCTGCCTCGACAGCAGGGGCTTCGTACCAACGCATGGCGCAGTAAGGCTGCGACAAAAGGCTAGCTAAGCACCCGCGGGCGTGGTGTGGACAAAAGGCCACACCTAAAGCGCTCCTGTGGCCGTCTGGAGGGCGGAGCAGCAGCACTGGGCAACGGCGGACCTGGGTACACCCAGTGGTGTACGACCATTGCTGCGGCGGGCACGGGACGACAGCTCTCCTTATGCAACACTGAGGCGGCGTCGGCCGGCAGTCACCCGCACCAGCGATAGGGCAGTGCCAGCCACTTCGGGACTCACGGCGTCAGCTGGACGCCTACTCAGCATGCACACTCCACTCGCCTCAGGCTGTATTGTAAGCACGAGTGTCAATAAAATATTTTGTTATACTGGACCACTGTTTCATTGCCACACCCTTCTCCCGAGTTGAGTAATGAGCTCACAGCCCACATGGAAGGAATCTAAGTGTCGCTAACCTGACATAGACGAGGTCTGAGTATATAACATACGTCATTTGGTGTGAAAACCATAAAAAATACACCACAACCCTGTTACAGTAGCATCATTTCAAAAGCTTCTGTCGGGACGATTTAGCGTCCATGTCTCACTACCGTACAAGGCAACACTTCACACTAAAGCCTTCGGAAAAAATTCCTAAAACTGAAATTAATATTCGATGTTTAAAAAATCATTATAATATTTGGCACATACATCTACTCCGTTCTACAAGACACCGCATGGTACATGCGATGGGTACGTTAAAACAGACAGTGATAGCATTTGATCGATAACCATGGTAGCTTCTGCATCTATGTACTCTACATTTACATGGAGAGGTTTTGTACACTCTGCGTGCCAACGTCTGGTGAGTGGTAGAAAGTGCCTTCCGGTTGAATTAAACAGTATTTGATTGATTACCATTAAGAGTCTGCAGGTATTTGCAAATTTTCATAGATATAGATAGGATGAAATATACGGGGCTGGGTGGGGGAAGCAAAGAGACAAGAAGAAGAGGAAGAAAGTGCGAACAGAGACAGAGAGGAGGGTTGTAACTAGGACAATGACAGATAGCGGGGGGTAGGTGAGGAAAAATAACATAAGAGATGATGAAGCAGTTGGGCAGATAGAGGAACAGAACAAACAGATGTAGAGGGAGGGAAACGTCATCAGGGTGAGTGGGGAAGGAGGAGAAGAGCTAACAGAATAAGTAAAGAGTGTAGTAAATGAAACAAATACCCATAACCAATCAGAAAGTCTAAAGAAAAGAAAAATATCATTCGTTTCCGAAGAATGATATGAAAGCATTAGATACATCAACATATGATTGTAGAAATAGTTAAATCAACTTTATTTCGTTTCAATACACATTTCATAGTACTGAAACAGTTTCGTACCAGTTCACGTAAGTCCTGGGAGAGATCCGGCTAGATGAAAATCTTCGAGGCCAAAAGACTGACTGACTGTCAACGCATCGCCTATACCAATGGAGACAAAGAAATGTTACAAAATAGACTATTTATTATTCAAATATTTATTATTATTTATTTATTTTGCTTGACGTACATGTTATTTTCTGCAATAATAAAATGCATCCGTGCGAAGCCAGAATGGCTCGAAGTATTACATTAAGTTCTCTTAAAGTAATTGACTAAAGTAGCCGAAAACTCATATATATATATATATATATATATATATATATATATACACTTTAAAAGAAGCGATTATCATCTTCCAGACGCGAATTCCTGTTTTACCATACAGCATTGCTTCCCTTGCCTGAACCTAATATCTCATGCAGATTGTTTTGTGGGAATATAGCTGCCACTCTCAGGCAGACTGGTTTCTTACTACAATATTTCCAAATCCAATTTTTCTTTTCCAACGACATGGTGACACGTTTCTAATTTCACATCACGTTAAGTTCCATTTCCTTGCACCTATCAAATTTAGCGCAGTGCCACAGAAATGTGCATAAATGTCTACGCGCCACCGATTCATAAGTCATTTCACGAATAATTTGTAACTTCACCTTTAGTTTACTTGTTTACCCTTTTCTTTCAGAACAGGTAATTAAACATTCAAATAGTCATTCTGTGGCACACGCTGTAAAAGATCGAAAAAAAAAAGGAAAATAATCTTTCATTTCACTCCTGAGGCGTATGGAAGTGGTCGGGTAACTAGAAGTACTATAAACAGAGAATAACGTTCTAAGCAATAGCGATAGGGCAATGTCGGCTTGCCTAAGGTGTTACATTAGGTCATTTACAAGAGAGGACACGCTACCGCTATAAATTGTGGATCTCCACAAACAGCACATATTATAAATATCAGCATACAAAATTAACTGGAAAATTTGTTTAGTTATATCAGTGTGGTGTCTTTCAAACGCATCAGATTCCATATTGTAGGTTGTGAGGAGATATTTCATTCTCTCTTATTGAGAAAATCGCTTCATAAAAATGATAGTGACATTCACATATGCATACTACGACAATTCGGGCAAATATTAAACAATCCATATTACAGAAATTGGAAGTACGTTTTTATGTTTCACATCTCCTCCTAAACCACTGGACCGATTTCAGTCAAACTTGATACATATATTTCCTTCTATCAATGTCAGTCCATATTTTCTGTTGAGACCTATGGCAAATAGTTGAGTAGATATGACGTCATACACAACGAAACTGGCAAAACGCTGCGGCATCATACTACAATGTTCTACATGTCCTCACAAAACAATGCACCGATTTTCAAAATAAGTACAGGTATAGTACAGGTATTTTTACCGTCGTTATGAGTGTACACAAACCACCTAAGACACAAAGGTTAAGTCCTACGACAGTCACCAAAAATGGCTGCATCATGCGAAAGACGTTCATTCCACCATTATTTGAGAATGAGAGCACCTACTTATTTGCAACAATCTATAAAGAATTACAGATCTATATCAAATATTTTCTCGCAGATAATCCCAGCAAAATTATGGAAGAAAATCGTCGCTTCCTACATTTTCTCTCTTCATGCAGTAGATCTACGCCTTCATGAGTTTACTACTTCTGCACTACTAATTATAATCGTCACACATTATACAGAGAGTACTAGCTTAATTCCAGCTGCTTCGTACGCGTAGACTGGATGGTCTGCATTGATTATTTCCACTTCTAAATATAAATTTTTATAAATTTAGATTGAAAAATGCTTTCCGAATCAAATATTTTAATACAACTTGACACCCGCTATTGCACGATTAATGTCAGAATTCAAAATAACCCAACCTTTTTTTTAAATCCTAACTGTAGTTCAAATCCAAATTTTCGCATTTGTAGCATCGAAATAGTCTTATTTCACACGCCTAATGGTTGAATTGCCAAAATAGCGAAACCTGTTTTTAAAATTCAAATGAAATCCGAAGATCTGTATTTCTTGCGTCAACATTTAAAAAAAAACGTTCATCCCCTATTTCACCCTCTTAGGAGTGGGAATATCGAAGAATCGCTGATGCCTCCAGTGTAAGATAAACAACGTATACGAATTTCAAGTTTTTACCGTCTGTAGATTCACTTTTCAGAGCCGTTTTCGGTCTTTTAAAAACGGATCGAGAACGCAAATTTTTTTTCTTAATCTTTGGCATTTATCTTGGTAGTTTTACTTTTCAAACAGCAATATTCATTTGTCTTTATTCGTACGCTTGTTTAAGAAAAACAGCTGAACAATGTGCATCACGTTTCGCTGTATTATAGTGTCAAAAGTCATCGCTGGTCTTCAGTTAGAATTTTATATAAGCCGACAACTTTAATCCACTGTATCTTCCATCCTTTTATAGTTATCTACACGGAATTGCTATGGTGTACAACGGAAGACTGAAATACAACAACATAGAGAGATAGTTCGTCTCCATTGTGTCGTTTTTGATGAAGACCAATACATCGACATCCACACGTAGAATATTATATAAGTCAGTAAGTATCAACTCTCATATCTTCCACCACCTTATCGTTATCAACCCTCTACCACCATAGTGCATAATGGCAGACTGATACCTACTTCCCCATAAAAACACTATTCATTTCCGATGTGTAGATTTGGCAGCAGAGTGAAATGTAGTCACAAACACCTCAATTTTTATATGTATTAAGATATTCACATACAACTGAATGTACCTTCTAAATTATAACTTAGCATGGCATATGGTTCTGGTGATACGAAGTCCGAAACATGGAATATTAAATATATATATATATATATATATATATATATATATATATATATATATGAATGTCTGTTCGGTCTACGTTTATCACGTCTGAACCAGAAGACATAGAGAGCTAAAATATTTTACAGTTACTAATGTCTACCCGGGGAAGGCATTAGGCACGGTTTTATAGCGATCTGATAGATAGTTAGTAATTTGAAGAATATAACGAGAAATGCGGAACAATAATTACTCTATGAAAATCATATTTACTCTTTGAGAATGGTTTTATTGGTTGCATTGTTGCTTGAGGGTTGATAAAGATTAAAGGGTGTAGTATATTGGGATGGAAAGTTATTGGTTTATATAAAATTCTTTGTGTGTGTGTGTTAAAATTTCGCTCTGCAGCGAAAACTACAGAACGCAAACGAATGGTCTGTGAGTAATAGTTGTCCGAAGTCTCCCGTTGTACACCATAGCAGTTCCGTGCCGTTAACTATAAGGGGTGGAAGATAAGGTGTTTGAAAGTCGTGAAATTATAAAAAATTTCAGACTGAAGGCGAGCGATGACGTTAGCGACTCTATAGCAAGGAGGTTAGATACAGCGAAACATGATGCTACAGACCACATCTTTGGACTATGCCTGCTACAATGTCTTCAGTTCTTTCTCTGTAAGGATAAGCATACGAATACGGAAATATAAGAATAAATAAATAAAGAAAGCAGCAAAAAAGAAATTTCTTTTGATACACCTCTTTAAAAAGTCGATTTGACGTTTCGCGCATTATCTATCATAATCAACCAACACGTGAGCGGAGCCCCGGATTGAAGCTAGTAAATAAATACCCCCGTTACTACCACCTCCATTCGGAGCACATTTCGGAGACGGGATCCTAATAGTCTACTCGATGTCTCTAGAATGTCCTATAATTGATGGTCAAATGTAAGAAGATGGTGGCGTCATATGGATTGACAAGAAAGAAAGAGGAGCAAGAAAGAGAAACCTAAATGGATGGTGAGTTGAATATTAGGCGTTGCATAGAGAGAGCAGGAGGAAATGGAGAAACCTAAAACAGCGACGAACACAAGCCCGGGGAACGCTGAAAGCTAACTATAGTTTAGTAATAAAATACCGCGTTGTTTGACAATTAGGGCACTGATTTACAACATAGGATCAACAACTGAATTGACTACCATTAGATAGGAGTGCAGAGTAAGTAATCCTGACATATTGACTGCACTGTATCACTATTCCAGCGGCAGTTCTAGATTCAGTTTACATTATTTGAACACTTTTCAAGTTGCTGCGACATTCAGCTCTCTGCCAAGTCTTCCCAATCATTAAATTGGAGTAAATTCCCTCATATATATAAAGGTGTGACCTACTCTCGGGTGTTCAACAGTATATGCTTTCCTCATATAACACAATACTCAAACATGGCCATGTTTCCTGTATGCCGTATCAACAACCCTCGGCCTAGCGCCTTAGGGGCCGTAATTGCGTGACTGATCAAATGTACGGGTGCGATATACATTCACCTGAGTGGGTCCTGATCCTTTCAGTACACATTTGCATTGCAGAACTTCGTCAACACAGTGACAGGCACGACATCATTCACTGTACTTCTCTAGTGTAATAATAAACAGCCCGGGAATTAAAGATTTATTTTACACAATGTAAAGCCAAAACAAGTAAAAGATTGCAGGAGTGGTAGAATAATTTGCTCTACTTCTACGCTGGCTTTAAGTGTGAGTTTGAGATTATTCAGACACACAATTGGACCTCTATACATTTCTTAAATCCAACACACCCAATCGTAATTGACTGTTATTAGTAATCCTTGAAATTTAATTACTCCGTAGAACAAGTACCTGTAAGTTTCTGCAAATCACCGTCTCACTGAATTGTCCAGTACAGGAACTCAAATACTAATAAAAGGAATTTCCTTATCACAGAATACTAATTAATAATATGGAACTAAATTAGATGGAAATGTTAGGAGGAATTCATTTCTGTCTCCTCCGTAAAATTATAATAACACTGTTGAAACAGGTCCCCGATATGATAATGTCGGACAAGTTGTAATATGTGAAAGAAGTGCATTAACTTCTGTTGAGAAATGTAGATGATGAGGAACTGGTTCGAGCACTGATGTGCTTCACAGCACTAGGGGCAGCAGTTGGGGGCGGCGTCGGCAGGGGTAGAGAGCCAGAGGTGGCTGAGTTGCGCTGTATCACTAGTAAATTACTGTCACAGTCGTAAATATCAATAAATGAGAATTTGCATTCTGGCTTGAAGCACGTTCTGACTTCTAATAAGTGCTCTGGAAATTCCGGTGGATTTTAGGGCCAAGCAATCACGCTGGCAGTTCGTACAAAATTTTCTAGTCTGGCAGACATGATGACGGTGCGTACAAGGAGAATCAGGTTTTTGTGCGGTAAATTTTAGAATGAATAAGATTCGTCTTGTGTCACCGCAATGACCAAGACATTTTAAATCCGGGCAAGCGTCTCTGCCAAAACTAGCTCTGGTAATCCGTTCACCAAGACGAAGTCTTCCTTAAGAGAGAAGCTTCGGCGGAATGAAAATTATTATTCCTTACCTAACACCTAAGCTTTCTAACGAGCGGCTACCCCCCCCCCCCCCCCCGTCCGTCCGTCCGTCATGATCATTGTGGTCAGAGCAGCTCGGCCCTGGCTTCTTTCCACCAACGGTAGGAAAGTGCGGCCGTTGAACAATTCTGTTCACGAGCTTTCTCTGACAGAAACAGTAATTTATCCCAGCTGGATGGTGACATTTGTTTGGGCACCTATGATCCTTACTTGCCCAGTGAAGGAACGACAGCCACGAATTGTCTACCACCTATAGGATTGCCTTTTCGCATCTGTCAGTCCCAGGGGCTTGAAGGAGGAGTCGATGGCTGTGGCCTCGCAATCCATGACATGGCGTCTTAGGCCTCGTGGACATTCCCACGCACCGGTCTGTGGACGCTCAGCTCCTTCCCCCTCCCCAATCCCAAGAAAAAGGAAAGAGGACCTTGACGTCCAGTCGGCGCCACCTGCTATGTGATGCGGCTGCACACGCAGACTCTGGCAGTAGCGTCCGTACTTTCACCTCACAGACACAAACCATGTGTCCTGGTTTTCCAGGTCCCAAATAGTGCCCAGGAGTTCACAGCCTTATATCAGAGCATGAAATAGCCTACGTTCTCCTCCTCGAGACTTACACACATCGTCAGATTCCTCACAAGCCATGCTCCACACGCATGCTTCGCCATGCAGCATCCTCGGCTTAAAATACTGACAATTACTGCAAAATTTACACTTTGTATTAGCTAATCATTACTAATTACACAACATATACTTCCATAATCAGATAAATCACCCAAGTGAATTGTTGTTATTGTTTTCAGTCCGGAGACTTGTTTGATGCTGATCTTCACCTTACCCTGTAGTATGCAAGTCATTTCCTCACAATAACGGCTACCCATACCCACTTCGATCTGCTTACTGTATTCGTCTGTCCATCTCCTTCTGTGATTTTTTACTGCCACGTTTAACTTTCTGCTGTCCGCGGTGGCCGAGCGCGGTGGCTCTGCGCCAGTCACAGTCTGCACGGCCACTACGGTCGGGGGTTCGAATCCCCCCTCGGGCATGGATATTTGTGCCGTCCTTAGTATTAGCTAGTTCATAAATATAAATGTGAACGAAGGCTTCCGCGGCCGTTGTCATTGTTGATAAAACTATTCTGGCTATTGCACCGCATCGTCAATATATTAAATATTTCACCGACGTTTCGGTCACTATTACAAGCGGCCATATTCTGGGTGTAACGTAACACCCAGAATACGGGCGCTTGCAATAGTGGCCGAAACGTTGGTGAAATATTTGATATATTGACGATGCGGTCCAATACCCAGAAGACTTATAAACAGTTCATACGTAACGAAACTTCCTGGCAGATTAAAATTGTGTGCCGGAACCGGGACTCGAAACTGGGACCTTTGCCTTTCGCGGGCAAGCGCACTACCGACACGAGTCACGATGCCGCCTCACAACTTTACTTCCGCCAGTACCTCGCCTCCTACTTTCCAAACTTCACAGAAGCTCTCCTGCGAACCATGCAGACTAACACTCCTGGAAGAAAGGATATGGTGGAGACATGGCTTAGCCACAGCCTAAGTAGTTCATAAGTAGTTCATCAGTAGTTTGTAAGTTTAGGAACTGAGGACTCCGTAGTTAAGTCCCATAAGCTCTACAAACATTTGATTTGATTAACTTCCTGTTAAGTACCTACACAAAATGTTTTTATCTTTGATACTTGATGTTAATGAAATTATTTTCTTAGAATACCTGTTATTTTCTGTCCTCATGAATTCTTTCATTCTTATTTCATCTCCTTCAAAAATATTTAATTCAACTGCATTCACTATTTTCTTTTGAATTATATATATTTTTCAGGTTGGCCGTCTTGGACACATATTGAATGTCAATGCGAAAACTAGAACTATTTGTATTTTAGAATTTTCTCCTAGCTTTCCCTTAGAGGTTCCTTATTGAACAGACAGGATATCATCAGGAACACACTACAATCCAATACATTCTTAAAATTACTACTGCTATTCCAACGACGTTTAGATATGATTAGTTTCGTCTGATTTCAGTAATTACAGCACATCTTTGGCTTCACATAATATATCCCAGTACATTCACATTGTTTAAGCGTGATCACAATGGGAAAGAAGATAATTAGAGCTAAACTCATTGCATTCTTAGGTATGGGGAAGACAGTCGGCTGTGGGTTCATAAAGGAACCAACCCGGCATTTGCATGAAATGAATCAAGTAAGTGACGAAAAACGTAATATGGATGGCCGGTAGCGGATCTGTTTCGCTTCCCTCCTGAATGCAAATCAAGTGTAATCGGGTCAGCACGAACTGTAAGGCTAAAAATTGTAAACATTCATGAGTATATCTTCTAGCATGAGAAATAAGTTTCATGTAAAATTAAATTTCACTACGTTTTTTCACGAGTGTTAGCAATATTCCCGTATTAGGCTTCTACCATTTATTTTTATTATTCTTTGGTTCGGTACTGATCTCAATTGACTCCTTCTCATCTATTTAAATAATTACTTTCTTCCCGACATGAGTATTTAGAGTGTCTTATGTTTGTTAGACATTAGGTGATAAAGTATGTCCTGAACTTGTGACTCAGGTCTTTCAGCGTCCTACTCGCTTATTTATTAGTCATAAAACCGTCTTCAGGTACGCTTATTGTTCAATAAATATAAATTAACTACTTAGGAACTACTTAGGAACTAGGACGGCACAAATATCCATGCCCGAGGGGGGATTCGAACCCCCGACCGTAGTGGCCGTGCAGACCGTGACTGAAGCGCCTCAGTACCCTCGGCCACCGCGACCGGCATATCACAGTTCGGCGTAGCCTATGACAATATATACAAAACACTTTTCATCGTAATAAAAGTCGAAATTGATATTACAGTCTGTTTCCATTTGTCGTTACCTAAATATGACATATATCTCAAAGGGGGAAAATGTAGCTCTCTCTTCAGCTCTACTCGAAAGCAGATATCACACCTTAAAAAAATGAAGTCAAGCTTGATGTTTTTTATTCCCAAGTAAACATCGGCATAAAAATTTATTACATCCGTTACTAACTATTCTGTTAAAGTTATACTCGCTGCACCCAACACGCCAACACTCTGCCGTTGGAAGCCTTGTGTACAAAGCGTTCGGCCCTAATTAACAGTACGCTCGCACTGGAAGCCGCACTTGTTACTTCGCAGCTCGTTAGCAGACTTCGCCTATGGTCTGTTTACCCGCTACCACGTATACAAAGTATAGCGAGCTCCCTTCCGTCAGAGGAAACGCGTTCTCGGTACGAAAATTATCACGGAAAATAAGAATGTTGTAATGCCATCGCACTATAAATTACACTCGCTACCAACTGATATAGTAAAAAAGAAATATACGAAGTATAACAACTATTCCTTCCAATTAATGATAGTTTCTGTGTTCCAATTCTGCACGTAATAAGGAAAAAAAAAAAAAAAGAGACAGGATGTCCATGTCTGATATTGTTTTTGTAAGAAACACCAGTGTTTCTATTGATCTATTTGATATATTTATTATGTTGTGCAGGAACAAGCTAAGAAACCAGTCTTTGTGTTCATGGAATTAGTCACTACATCAAACTGTAAATATGAATTGTAAATTCTTTACTAATATAAAGAGATTTTTCTGTGGTTCTGTTGCTATTCCCCTGCACTTTTATTGGAAAGAATACAGTTCCCAACAAGTGATATCACTTAGTGACATCTTTCAGTATCCTCATTCTTTCAGAATTTCTTACACAATTAATGTTGAAATCACCACTCACAACTATTTTTGTACTTCTTATAAATTGAACTTAGTTTCCTGGCTAGCTTGGGAAAAAAATGTTTTAATATTACAGTCAGGGGAAGTATAAATAACAACAGTTAGTTGGTTATCTCCGCTGTAATCAACGCCTCCTGCACAAGTCACAAATGTATTTTCAGTGCAGTGTTTAGAAACTTTGAGGTACTCAACTATAATTCCTGTTTTAATGTACATGGCTACTCCCCTACACGGCACAGAACTTCTAGAAAAACAAGAAGCTACCACAATGCGGTTCTGTGGCTGGAGCTGATGGCTGATGGAGCTTAAGTACGGACTTATGTGAAGGCAGGAAAGGAAGAAATGTCATGGTTTAACGTCAGGTCGACATCGTCGTCACCAGACACTACGCTGATCTCACATTGCATTACTACATTGGAGCCACCCCGGCATTCATTTCTGTGGAGTGATTTAGGGAAACAGTGGAAACCCTAACTCAGGATGGCCAGAGGAGGTTCTGATGAGCAGTGTTGCGTTTTACCGCTGCGCCACTCCGCTCGGTCGGATGATAGGCCGCGGTGGAGTGGCCTTGCTGCGGAGCGCGCCGTTGTTCGCCGACGGAGATTCTCCCCCCGGCATGGGTGTTTGCGTTGTCCTTAGCATAAGTTACAGTACGTCAGCTACAGTAGTTTGTAAGCCCAGGACTGATGACAAGCCGCGGTGGAATAGCCGTGCGCAATGGGGCGCCGTGCTGTGGTGTGCGCGGCCGTTCGCCGTCGGGAGATCGGTTCCCCCCTCGGGCAGTGGTGCTTAGGTTAGTTTACCTAAGTTTAAGTAGTTTGTTAGTTACCGACTAATAACCCCGCTGTTCAGTCTGATAGATTTACAAAGATTTGAACATTTTTATCTCTGCCGTTTTATACCCGTATTGACCCTCTCATGTGTCAGGTCCTCAAGCGGCGGAGGTCCAAGTTGTTTGGACGCCTCTCGTCCTCCAAAATGTTTGCACTTACAGCGGAAACAATGGAATTTTTCTAATATATATATTTACCAATATATTTGACTTCAATGTAATAGTCACGCTGTAGTAATACAACATAAAAAACTTTTACACAGTTTTGCTGAAGCTAAGTCATCATTATTAATGTTCAAATAAGGGCAGCTCCTTTTGTATTGTGACGATACCACGATACCGAGGAGACAGCGTTACGGAAATGATAAAGGACCTGGGATGGGAATCACTACAACAACGGTGCTTATCGCTGCGGCGTGCTCTACTTACGAAACTCCAATCACCATTCTCCTTCGAATGCGAAAATATATTGTTGACTCTCACCTACATAGGTAGAAATGAACATCACAATAACATAAGATAAATCAGAGCTCGAACGAAGAGATTCATATGTTCTTTCTTTCCGCGCGCTATTCGAGAATGGAATGTGAGGTGAATAGTATAAAGGTGGTTCGATGAAACTTCTGCCAGGCACTTAAATGTGTTTTGCACAATAGCCCATGTAGATGTAGAAATGTAATAACTATAAAGTAAGTTATCATCTAAGTAATGCCGGCCGCGGTGGCCGAGGAGACTGAGGCGCTTCAGTCACGGTCTGCACGGCCACTACGGTCGGTGGTTCGAATCCCCCCTCGGGCATGGATATTTGTGCCGTCTTTAGTATGAGATAGTTCATAAGTAGTTTGTAAGTTTAGGGACTGATGACCCCGTAGTTCAGTCCGATAAGCCTAACAAACATTTGATTTTCTAAGTAATGATAGCTTGAATATAAACAATTATTTTCACCTCTCTGTTTGTGAAAGTTATATCACAATATTACATTTACTTGAAAATAATTGCGCATTGATGTCAAAGAAGTAACACCGTCATAATTGATGTTACCAAATTTCTATCTATGTAGGACTCCTTAACCGCATGTCATATGTACGGCCACATAACTATAGAAAACATTGTATTATGGTGTTTATGAATCTTCTGTTGTTGTGATAGATACTTTATGAAGTAAAGCTGTTGACTGAAGTTTGGAAGCCTCGAAGAAAAATAGCTACATGAAAGCGTGAAGGCTGTATACAATAATAACTTTATTGTCTTAAACCATGAGACCATATCGGAGACATTTTGAAAACCAGGTATCTATCATAGTAGTAGTAGTTACATGCCATCCACCACTGAACTCGTGTAGAGCAAGCAAACAGGTATTTCCTGGACACAGTGCTTCCCAGTGCTTTGTTCAACACTACAGAATGCATATTCCTTACAGTAAATCATTGAGATTGAAAAGTAGTTGTCTCCGATGTGGCCACTGAGAAATGCTGTGAGATAGATATCTAGCGTCTAACTCGTATGTGCTACGATGAAGGAACTCTTTGTTTTCAAGAGCAGAGTAAAGAGCGTACTCGAGAGAGGTGGAAGGACGACGAGAAAGGTGGCTGGCGCTCGCGATGGTTCCGAGGCAGCTCCGTACGCCGGGACATTTTGGAGATTCCCGGCCGAAAAAGCAAAACAGCGGAAACGCGCCGGATCGACGTTCGTGCTACGGCCACGCACCTCAAGTGGAGGACGTGTAGTGGAGGCTGTGGAACATTCTGCTCTGCAGGTCTCGCTGCGGCTGCGGGTTTATTCAGAGCATAGAGTTTTGCTGATTTTGCCCTTACTGAAGATCGGGCTACCGCCACACTCCTCCTCTTCTCTAGTGCCTTATTGGAGCGTAAATGTCAACCTAGCAACGCTACGTTCAGTCTCTCTCTTAGATGTCATTTCTTTCCCATTGCATTCTACTGCCAAGTGATGTTCCCTGATGATGAAATTTATTATGTTCGAGCTTGTGTAACCGTTGCAAATTTAAGTAGCATGTTTTGATTCTGCTCTTTAATATTGGCTGCTATTTGTTAAGATTTTTTTAAAAATTTTCCTATAAAGTACTCTTTCTTTTACCATATAAAATAAAACGGCGGTTGCTACTCATCCTTTCACTGTTTATATCTCCAAGAGTTTCGTTTATAATCTTGCCGTGTGTCTCTGTCGTCTGGACTCACGTTGTGTCTGCCTCTTTCAGTGCCTTCAAGACACACTGTTGATGCTCACATCTTATACGTGCAACATCTGTGTTCCACCCATTGTGTAATTTCTTTTGATTTAAATACTAATATCTGTGGCATAAAATTCTGTTTAAAAAAGGAAAACAAGTTCAATCTTTTTCAAGTGTACTAATTATTCCTCTTGCTTAAAGACTTATAAAACTATCAATGTAAACAAAAATCCATAAACCCTGAGACATGTCAAAGAGATTAAATGTAAAGGTGAAGCAATGAAATAAAATTTGTTATACGGCCGGCAATCGAACCTGGACCTCCATGATTCCTAGGAAGATGTCTCACCGCTAGACCACCGCATCACTTCGACTATTCAGAGGCGCATTAATAGCTAGTGATGCTTTGGTCTAGCGATAAGACGTCTGCCTAGTAAGCGTGGAGGTCCAGGTTCGATTACCTGCCGCATCACAAATTTTTCTTCATTGCTTCATCTTCATCTTTAATGACGTATAAAACTGTATCTAAGTTTCTAATAATGTTTAGCTAAAGCTTTTTTTGTTTCTAAAAGTGTTTTTGAAATATGCGGATCAAACATAAGTCATCTTGAGAGGAACTAGATTTTATAATCTTGCTTGCAAATTTTGGAGATGTTTTATGTTACCCATGAAGGAACAGTTTCTGTTAACATTTCAACCGTACTTTGCTGGTTCGCAATTTACAATTCTAAAATTGTGTCCCCAAAATAAATTTTGAGACACTTTAAACGAATAATGCTCAGTTTCATACCTTTTTCCTATTCAATCTTTCCTACTGTGTTGAATCGAGTACATGGTGTGTTACTATAATGTATAACAGCTATGTGTTTCGGAGACACTATAGCAACAACTAAACACAGCGTTTACGCTTTTATTTAGTAATGGTGGTTTGCGGTGTCTTTTTAAGCAATATCTGTTGTTTTTCACGTCATTACATGTTGTGTTATTAAGGAATTAGTCTTTAAAAGAAAACTTCTTCAGGTATATTTTCATACATATTACATACGGTTTACCAGTATTACGTAGACAAAAAGCTGTTAAGAACTATAATTATGCGGCATCTTTACAATCACTTCATAATTATTTTCAAGTAAACAAGATAAGATTCCAGTGTAACTTTCAATAACAAAGCGGTTAAAATATATATGTTGTTGTTGTGGTCTTCAGTCCGGAGACGGGTTTGATGCAGCTCTCCACCCTTCTCCCTCCTGAGCAAGCCTTTTCATCTCCTCGTAAGAACGGGCCCCCTACATCCATTTGAATCTGCTTACTATACGCGTCTCTTGGTTTCCTCCTGCGATGTTTCCCCCCACACACTTCCCTCCAATGCTAAATTTACTATTCCTAAGAATGTGTCCTACCAAGCGATCCCTTCTTTTAGTCAAGGTATAGCAAAATTTGTTTTGTCACCATTTCTGTTCAGTACCTCTTCAATAGTTACACGATCCACCCACCTAATCTTCAGCATTCTTCTGTAGCACCACATTTCAAAAGCCTCTATTCTCTTTCTGTCCGCACTGTTTATCGATCATGTAGTACTCTCGTACAAGGCCACACTCCACACAGATGCCTTCAGAAAAAACTTCCTTACACTTAAATTGATGTTCGATGTAAGCAAATTTCTCTTTTTCGAAAACGCTTTTCTTCCCATTGCCATTCTGCATTTTATATCCTCTGTACTGCGACCGTCATATGTTATTTTACTACCGAAGTAACAAAACTCACCTACCACCTTAATTGTTTCGTTATATAATTTAACTCCTTCAGCATCGCCTGAATTTCTAAGACTGCATCTATAATCTTTGTTTTGCTCTTGTTAATGTTCATTTTATACGTTCTCTTCAACACACTGTCTATTCCATTCAGGCACTCTTCCAGATCCTGTGCTGTGTCTGACAGAATTACAACGTCATCAGCAAAAAGCAACTCTTTTATTTCTTCACTATGAACTTTAATCTCTATTCCAAATTTTTTCTTGCTTTCCTTTACCGATTGTTCGATGTACAAAATTGAATAACATTGGAGAGAGCCTACAACCCTGTCTTACTGCTTTTGCAACTAATGCTTCCCTTTCATGCCTTTCGAGTCTAATAACTGCGGTCTGGCTTTTGTTCAAGTTGTAAATAACTCTCCTTTGCTGACATCAGAATTTGAAAGAGTGTATTCCAAACAACATTGTCAAAGGCTTTCTCCAAATATACAAAAGCTAAAAGTGTAGGTTTACCCTTTCTTAATTTATCTTCTAAGATAAGTTGTAAAGTGAATATTGCCTCCCGCGTTCCTCCGTTCCTCCTGAATCCAAAGTGATCATCCCCAAGGTCAGCTTCTACCAGCTTTTCCATTCTTCTCTAGATAATTCGTTTTAAAATTTTGCAACAATGACTTATCAAACTGATGGTCTGTAATTTTCACACCTGTCTGCGCCTTCTTTCTTTTGAATGGGGATTATTACATTTTTCTTAAAGTCTGAGGGTATTTGGCCTGTCTCATACATTCTACACACCAGTTCAAATAGTTTTGTCATGGCCGGCTCTCCCAGAGACTTTAGTAGCTCTGAGCGTATGTCATCTACTCCTGGGGCCTTGTTACGACCTAGGTCTTTCAGGGCTCTGTCAAATTCATCTCTCAGTATAGTATCTATTTCATCTTCATCTACTTCCTCTTCCCTTCCTACAACATTGTCTCTAAGTTTATTTCCTTTGTCGAGTTCCTCTATGTACTCTTTCCACCTTTCAGCTTTCCCTTCTTTGCTGAGAACTGGCTTCCCATCTGAGTTCTTGATATTGGTAGAGTTGCTTTTCTTGTCCCCAAACGTCTCTTTTATTTTCCTGTAGGCGGTATCTACTTTTCCCCTTCTTATACATTCTTCTACAGATTTGCATTTGGCTTCTAGCCACTCCTGCTTAGCCATTTTGCACTTCCTGTCAATCTCATTTCTTAGTCGTCTGTACTCCATTTTACATGCTTCATTTACTGCATTGTTATATTTTCTCCTTTCATCAGTTAAATTTAGTTTTTCCTGTGATAGCCAAGGTATTTTTGTAGGTCTTGCCTTTCTACCTAATTTGTCCTCTGCTGCATTCACTATTTCATCTCTCAATGCTACCCATTCCTCTTACACTGTTTTATTTCCCCAAGTTTCTGTCAATTGTTGCCTAAAACTCCCTCTGAATTTCTTAAGACCTTCAGGTTCCCACAATTTATCCAAGTACCATCTCCTTACTCTCCTTCCTTTCTGCAGTATTTGCAGTTTCAGCCCACAGTTCATGACCGATAAGTCATCTTCAGGGTCTATATCTGCCCCTGGATATGTCTTACAATTTAAAACCTGGTTCCGGAATCTATATTTTACCATTACAAAATCTATCTGATACCTTCCGGTGTCTCCTGGTGTTTTCCACGTATAGAACCTTCTTTCGTGATTCTTAAACCATTTGTTTGTTATGATTAAATCATATTCCGTGAAAAATTTTACCAGGTGACTTTTTCATTCCTTCTGCCCAGTCCATATTCACCTACTATTTTTCCTCCTCTTCCTTTTTTCCTACTACAGAATTCCAGTCTCCCATCACAATTAAGATTTCTTCACCCTTAATTGTCCGAATAATTTCCTTTAACTCCTCATACATTTCTTCAATCTCCTCATCATCGGCAGAACTAGTTGGCATAAGAACCTGTACTACTGTTGTCGGTGTTAGCTTCATATCTATCTTGAGAATGATAATGCGATCACTGTGCTGGTCATAGTACGTTACCCGTTGAAGCCAAATATATTAATAAGAAATTTTCAAATGTTTGTTAACCTTATGGGACTTAACTGCAGGATCATCAGTTCCCTAAACTTACAAACTACAAGTAACGTCTAGTAAAAACAACACAAATATTCATGCCCGAGGGAGAATTCGAACCTCGCGCGAAGGAGCATAGTGCCTCTGCGCTCTGCCACTCCGCCGAGCAAATATATTAGTAACCTTACATTCTATTTTACTGACTTGCCGCTGAGAACATCTGAGAACAGACATGCAGCTGATAACGACTTGTGCCAGTAAAAACAAACTCCAATTCAACGAACAGAAATCAAAAGCTGGATCATTTAGAGTGTGTTAAAATAATTCGAGGGTTATGGAGAACTAGCTGACAAACTTGCTAAAATATCGGCTCGGCCACGAAAATGATTAATCTGAATATAAATACCTACAAGAGCGGTTAAGAAGAAACATTGAGAGGAATTTAGGAACAAATCGGAGATTGAGTGGCAAAGAAGAAAAACGGGGTAGGCTTTAAACAATATTTTCCTACGATCCCACAACGTTTAGTGACTACACTGCCAATAACTCCAAAGTTTACGTCAATGTCAACAGAACATGAGAAATTGGAAGTGTAATATCGACGGAACAGAAGACCGAACGTGCAATTGTAATACAGATATCCAAACTATTAACTATCTACTTTTCTACTGGTGTCACTTACTGAAGGAGAGGGACCATCTCAGGGAAAAAAAACCGCTAAACAGCTATAAATTATTTCTTGATTAGGACTGAACACCACTTGAAACGTGTAAGGAAGTTTATGTAAAACAGCCGGCCGCGGTAGCCGAGGGGACTGAGGCGCTCCAGTCACGGTCTGCACGGCCACTACGGTCGGGGGTTCGAATCCCCCCTCGGGCATGGATATTTGTGCCGTCCTTAGGATTAGCTAGTTCATAAGTAGTTTGTAAGTTTAGGGACTGATGACCCCGTAGTTAAGTCCCATAAGCTCTACAAACATTTGAACATTTGATGTAAAACAACAAAATGGCTGTATGAGGGAAATGGAGCAATCAAACTTAGCATCTTTGTTTGGAAACAGATGAAAGTAAATAGGTGCGTCTCACATAAAAAAAAACATACATCGGGTGATTTTAGCTGTATGGCGCACGTAGACCCAGACCTGATAGGCCAATCGTCGTAGACAAAAAAATGGTCTTAGGTCCAAAAAATTTGCAGGAAGCTGGTATGTTGGTAGGACACATTAGAGTAGTATTAAACCAAGTTTGCAGCTTCGAAATCCTTTAGCGTAACTTTTAAGAGCCAAAAAACCTCGAAATTTTCGGACTTTTTTCTGGTTTTGGTTTATAACTCGTGAAGGGTGGTTTTTTTGACGAAAAGTCACTCACACATCTATTAATGTAGATAAAATATTACATAATTTAAGCCCAACCGCAGCTCTGTAAGTCCAATAGTTCCCGAGATATTGGACTTCAAAAAGCTCAAATTTCCGATTTTAGTCATCTTTCGGCTAGAATATTGGCTCGAATGATCATCCCACGGGGAAAGTCATACACAACAAAGTTGTAGAGCAGTTATTTAGCTTTAATCTGAGTACAGAACGAAGTCCATAGGCCCAATATATTTTTAGTTATCGTCAAAAAACGAAAAGTTGGAAAAATCGGATTATTCAGTTAACTGACACATGAATTGCAGTCCTCTTATCCAATATATGTTAAAGAAAAAGGAGGAATTACTCATTGACGATGATTATTAACGTACTGCATATAAATAGGATTTTTTCAACACTGTTTTCAGCAAATACTCAACAGAGAATTTCCTTGTGTCTACTTCCTGCCATTATGGCACCGATGGCCCCCGTGAATGACATGAGGAAGTGAAAACCTCCCAGCTATGTTGACGAGCTGAGGATGCCGGTGGCTCTCCAAATGTCTCGGGCTTTCAAGTACAATGGTTGGTCGTAGGTCACAAAACATGTTTCCTGACGGTAAATGCTTGTCATTTAATTGGCTTCCAAAAGTGATGTTAAAACAATGTCGTAGTCGGTTGGAGAAGCATGGATAAAAGGGAGATATACTGTCTTTGAACTTTTGTAAGGAATATCTTCTGTCACTTGCTTATGAATCCATTCCATCCTGGGATGCCTGGCATGTTAGTTTCTTTTCCAAACAACCACAGCAGGTCTGGGGATTTTGGCAAAATGTCTTTAATTTCGTTAATTGAAATGGCTGACAAACAGATTTCTTTCTGATAGAAGAATGTTTAATGTGTGTGGCAGTGTGTGAAGCTGATAGGCTCTGCAGAAACGGACTTCAAACGTGGTTTGTTTATGTCTGGGTGAATGGATGAGTGAGGGGTCATCATTATACTACCCATTTCATGGAACGTATTTTCACCATCAATCACATCTGCATTGTCGAACACAAACTGCATAAAAGCTCCTTTGTCAAATAGTTGGGTCACTTCTCCAAGGAGGATAGCGGAACTTTCAAAACCCATAGCCTCAATATGATTAAAATTTTATATACAAATAGGTTCCAAAGCTTATTTGACTCGAGGATAGGAACGATTTGGGCCTCGTTGCAGCCATGACTTCATGAGCAAATCCTACGCACTTCTTTTTCCACTGTTCGAGAGAAGAACGTTTGTTTCTCAGGATAATCTGTTCATGCAACAGTTGCAGAGAATCAGGAACTGATGCCCTTGCGTCTTTTAAAAAGGCATCTGACGGGAGATGTTGAGTAGTGTCAAATGTTGAGGAACGAATGTCTTGCAGGATAATCTCTGCTGCAGCTTTAACAACTCTAAGCCACTGTTCAGCAGGATCGCTATGTCTTTGATTATATCACTTTTCATAACGAATGTTTTGTCTAATGTCTGTGAACATTGGACTGAAGACTGGGCTGTGATACGGACCAACCTGCGCAAAACTATTTTTTTCTCCATTTCGCCTTTTTAGATAAGCTTGAACACTTGCAACTGTTGGTTTGTAATTACCTGTGAAGTTCTCTGCAAGCAAGTCACTTATGTAAAATTGGTTTTCCTCTCTTGTTTCTGCAAGGTATGCATATGTACGCTCCATACCTTCGATATGGAGGGGTTGTTCAAGACGCCCTCGTTTACCTCCTGCACCAGTAGATCGCGACAAAGAGTGCAATTTTAGGTAGCAATGTTTGTGTTACTTACCCTCAGTAGCAACAAGTTCACTTGTTGTACATGAAAGACGCCGAAGAATCTGTTGTCCCCATTCACCAGCTTGTCTAGCTTTTCCCACAATCGATTCTTTCACTTTCAGTGTTTCCACTTTATGGAGTTCATCCCGTAGATATTTAGTCAATTTTATCTGATTTTCGAAATATTCCTTGGACAATTTTTCATCACAAGGAAAAGAAAAATCTCCAATGATGTGACGCCTTGAACCCGACGCACTTCTCAACCTTTCCCCACGCGAAGACGATGGTTTAGCAGATGAATCATCTCTTCCTCGCTGGACAGATGCTTTCACATTACTTTCCACAGTGTACCTCTTCCTGCATGCGTCATGAACGGACAATTCATTTAAATCGCACAAAACATCATGTTCCTTTCAAGCCCACGTTTCTGACACTTTTATCAGCATCTAAATTCCACGCTTTTTCACTGTCACTGTTCCATCTCCAAGCACTTCCCGACGACCTCGAAACAAACATCCGACGGGGGCAGCTCAGGCATGTTGTAAAAAAGCAAGTACTTAAAACACCATCACGATCGAGATTTAGACGATTTTTGTTTGAAACGTTCTACACAGATCCGAATACGGCCGTTTCTAAGGGCAGACTGGGTGTAGTGAGGGAGACCTCGGAGACAAGAAGTTTGGGAAGGGGACAGAACACTTGCTGGATCACCACTCGGAGTGAGGTCCTCGCTACGAACGAAAGAAGAGGCTTTCGTTGTTTTTACAGCAGTACTTAGTAACAAAAAAGAAAAAAAAAATGGTATGCACTAACATATAAATTACACATATTTATATACAATGCGTTAATAATCATCGTCAATGAGTAATTATTCCTTTTTCTTTAACATATATAGGATAAGAGGACTGCAATCCATCTGTATCAGTTTATTGAATAATCCGCTTTTACCAACTTCGTTTTTTAACGATAACTAAACATCTATTGGGCCTATGGACTTCGTTCTTTACTTAGATTAAAGCTAAATAACTGCTCTATAACTTTGTTCTGTGTGAATTTCCTCCTGGGATGATCATTAGAGCCAATATTCTAGCCGAAAGATGACTAAATACGAAAATTTGAGCTTTTTGGAGAAATAAGTCAATTTTTGAAGTCCAATATCTCGGGAACTATTGGACTTAAAGAGCTGCGGCTGGGATTAAATTATAGAATATTTTATCTACATTAATAGAGGTGTGAGTGACTTTTCGTCAGAAAAACCACCCTTCACGAGTTATAAGCCAAAACCAGAAAAAAAGTCCGAAAATTCCGACGTTTTTTGGCTCTTACAAGTTAAGCTAAAGGATTTCGAAGCTGCAAACTTGGTTTAATACTACTCTAATATGTCCTAACAACATATTAAAAATGCAGCTTCCTGCAATTTTTTTGGACCTAAACATACCTGGCGACTGGCCTATGATGTAAAGGTATCGCAAGAAACCCATCTGCTGGGGCCTATAAGACTGAGGGACGCGAGAAAGTGATAGGGGTCCCTATTTCTCGCTTGCCAAAATTTTAATTTATATTATGAGCTGTTTAGTTCCCTGCTTAAAAAATATGTCAAATCTAGTTCGGTAATAAGCGTCATTTATTTCTTTTGTTGGAAGTATCGTAATTACGAAGTCTACTTTCATATAAACTGGATAGTGTTGACGAATACCGTGACAGTTATGTTAGATACAATAGCGGGACGCTACAGACATCCTTTTCTCTCCTAAGCCGTCAAAGACTTGCGGCGCGTCGCGGGACCCCGACGGGGACCATTAAGTTTTAATGCCTTAAACACATAGCATCATCAACTGCCTTTGCATTATCTGTAGCAATCGCTCAACTGTAACTTTTTGCTACATTGTGAAATCGTCCACTGTTTGTCTGCTATTGACCTGCGACTTAAGATCATCATATTAGGAGTTATGCTTCCTGACGTACTATTCGAGAATTATTTTCCACAAACATTCTTATACTTCATAACAATAGAGGGGGCTTCTCCAACGTGGAAACTACTATGAAAGTTGTAAGTAATTGCTTTCTTAAAAATTTGGAGAATGTTTTGTATTTACTGTAATAGAGACAAATAAGAAAATCTACTCATGGTTTGGTATTCCGATACTGTCAGAAACGCTTAGTAAATAGATTCCTAATTTTTGTTACTGCTACGTACGGGTACTTTCATTTTAAGTACATATATCTATATACCACTCCCATGAACCACAGACATTGCCGAGGTGGGGTGGCTTGCGTGCCTCAACGATACAGGCAGCTGTACCGTAGGAACCACCACAGTCGAGCGATATTTGTAGAGAGGCCAGATGTGTGGTTCCTGAAGAGGGGCAGTAGCCGTTTTAGTAATTGCAGGGGCAACAGTCTGGATGATTGACTGAGATGGCCTTGTAACGTCACCTAACATGGCTTTGCTATGCAGTTACTACAAACGGCTGAAAGCAAGAGGAAACTACAGCCGTTACTCTTCGCGAGGACATGCAGCTCTCCTGTATGAATTTATGATTACATCCTCTCGGGTAAAATATTCTGGAGGTAAAACTGCCCCACATTCGGATATCCTGGCGGGGGCTGCTCTGAAGGGTGTCGTCATCAATAAAGACAATACTGGCCTTCTACGGATCATAGCGTGGAATGTTAGATCCCTTAATCGGGTAGGGCGATTAGAAGAAGGAAAATGGACAGGTTGAAGATAAATATTGTAGCAATTAGTGAAGTTCGGTGGCAGAATGAACAGGATATCTGGTCAAGCGAGTACAGGATTATAAATGTAATATCATATGGGAGTATTACAGAGGTAGTGTTACAATGAATAAGAATGAGGATAAACTACTACGAGTGGCGCAGTGATCACATAATCGTAGTCACGGTAGATACGAAGCCAACAGCGACCACTGAAGTGCTTGTTTAAATGCCCACTAGCTCTGTAGAAGGTGATATCGAAGAAATGTGTGAGGTGATAAAGGAAATTATTGAGAGGGAAGAGGAAGATTTAATTGTGATGGAGGATTGGGACTCGGTATTAGAATGAAAGAAAAATAGTAGGTGAACAGGGAAAAGGGAATTTTGTACGGAACATATTTTGATCAACAAACATTTGGTTTTCAATTCATGAACGGTTTTACATGTGGAAGAGACCAGCAGACACCAGAACGTACCAGACAGATTTTCGTAAAGGTAAGACATAAATTTAGGGATCATGTTTTAAGCTGCAAGACAAATCCATGGCAGATATATACTCTATTCATATCTTATGGGTAATGAACTGAAACTGAATAAACTGCAGAAATGTAGGATTATAAGGAGATGGTACCTGGATAAATTGAAGGTATCCGAAGTTCTTGAGAATTTCAGAGAGAGGTTTATGCAACAATTGACAGAAACGGAGGCAATGGGTAGCTTTAAGAAATGTAATAGCCAAGGAAGCAGAAGACAAGACCTACAGAAGCTACTTGGACATCACAGGAAATATTAAATGTAATTGTTGAATGGAGAACACATAAAGATGCAGCAAATAAAGATGATAAAATTCGCTACAGACGACTAAGAAATGAGATTAACATGTAGTGCGAAATTAGTAAGTAGGGGTGGCTGGAAGCAAAATGCAAATCTCTAGATGAATGTGCAACTAGGGGAAAAATAGATACCGCCTACAGGAAAATAAAAGAGACATCTAGTGGCCAGAATAATAGCTGTATGAGTATCGAGTAATGAGATGGAAAACCATTTCTTGGCAAATAAGGGATATCTGAAAGGTGGAACGAGTATATAGAGGCTCCCTACAAAGGAAATTAACTTCGAGACAATATTTGGAAAGGGAAGAGGAAGTAGATGGAGATCAAATAGCAGATACTATACTGAGAGATGAATTTGACAGTGCATTGAAGACGTAAAAGTCGAAATAAGGTCCTTGGCATAGATGACATACCCTCAGAGCTACTGAAGTCTCTGGGAGTACCAGCCATGACACAACTATTTCACCTTGTAGGTAAGATGTATCAAACAGGCAAATTACCTTCAGACTTCAAGAAAAAATTGATAATTCCCATTCCAAATAGTGCAGTCGCAGACAGCTGTGAACATTAATCATCAGTTCAATAATGGTTGGAAAATTTAAACACGATTTAATTACAGAAGGATGGAAAGAGTTAGTCATTCTCACGTAAGGGAATATAAGTTCAGATTCAGGAAAGACAATACTCAACTTCGCAATTATCTTAGACGATAGATTAAGGAACGGCAAAACTACACTTCTAGCTTTTGTAGATTTGAAGAGGCTTTTGACAGTGTTGTTTGGAATATACGCTTTCAAATTCTGAAGTCAGCAGGGATAACAAAAGCGACCGAAAGCATTTTTACACTTTGTACATTAACCCAACTGCTGTTATTATAGTAGAAGGGCACGAAAGAGATGCAGTGGTTGGAAAGGAAGTAAGACAAGATTGTAGCTTTTCTCCAGAGTTTGTCAATTTGTACAATGAGCATGCTGTGATGGAAAGAGAAATTTTGGGAAGGAATTAATGTTCTGGGTGAAGAAATAGAAATATTGCGTCTTGCTGATGACAATGTAATTCTGTCAGAGACAGCAAGTGACCTGGAAAAGCACTTAACGAAATGGTCAGTGTCTTCAAAGGAGCGTATAAGATAAACATTAACAAGAGCAAAACAAAGGAAATGGATTGCATTCTTAGGAAATTAGGCGATGCAGGATGAATTAAGCCATTTGTTTGGATGTTTGCCTTGTACGGGGGCAAAACTTGGACGATAAGTAGTTTAGACAGGAAGAGGATAGAGGCTTTTAAAATGTGATGATACAGAAGAACGCGTAAGTAATGAAGAGGTAGCGAATAGAATTGGGCAGAAAAGGAATTTTTGACATAATTTGACTAAGAGAAGGGATCGATTGGTAGGGCACTTTCGTAGATATCAAGGAGTTGTAAATTCAACATTGGAGGGAAGTGTGGTGTGTGGGAGGGGGGGGGGGGGGAGGAGATGAAGGGGCTTGCTCAGGATAGATTAGGGTGAAGAGGTGCTTCGAACAAGTCCCCGGACAGAATATCACTACCAAATCTACTTCGTAGTTTATTCTTATATCACGACCTTAAAGCTTTATAGGCTATACAAAATTACAATACTTATGCTAAGCAGACTAGAAATGTCTCATGACTTGCTTTATTCAGCTGTTTTTGATACGCCACACACATTAAAACTAGACTAGACTAGAAATGTCTCATGACTTGCTTTATTCAGCTGTTTTTGATACGCCACACACATTAAAACCAATGCATATGATGTTGGTTTCCTCAAATGATATTTGTATCTTAGTTTATTCATCGAATTTCTTGTGTACGTTAGTTTCATAGTTGTGACTACATAGTCCGCTGTTATAGCGAGATTATCTACAAAGGTCAGAAAACTTATATTTGCATTTTCTTTCACTTGTCAAACTTGAATGGGTTTGCACTAGTTCTGATTTTTAAGTTCTACCTCGCATTTACTGAAGACTTCATCAAGGTTGAAGACCAGTGCTGACACTCTTCAAATTGTCGCACGCCGGTCTTAATCTCGAACGGATTTGATAAATAACGAATAAATTTCAGGGATAAATGTTTATCTGTGAGCCGTAATTTTGGATCAAGGCTATGATATTGTAGGTGAGAGCTTTCCAAACTTTTCTCAATGGTGACATCCCTATAATATATACAGTTCAGACGGCCGCAGTGGCCAAGCGGTCTGCGGCGCGCCAGTCACAATCTGCACGGCAGCTACGGCCGGTGGTTCGAATCCCCCCTCGGGCAGGGATGTTTGTGTCGTCTTTAGTCTAACGTAGTTCGTAAGTAGTTTGTAAGTTTAGGAACTGATGACCCCGTAGTTAAGTCCCATAAGCTCTACAAACATTTGAATCCAATGCTTCTCTGATTTTAAGTGGACTTCACGCAGTGATCAATTTTATTTGGTGATTTGTTATAAGAATTAAAGTTGGTGCTTTTCTTTTGAACGGTTATGGTACGGGCTTCACCTGCTGATTTCAAATTTAAGATTAGGCTTTATCCTGCGGTCAGTTTCATTTGGTAATTATTGTATGAAAAGTACTTAAAATTGGCGTTTTGCCTTTCAAGTCTGTCAGATTAATTAGCAGTTAATGTATGGGCCTCACCCACTGCTTGACAAGTTTTAAGTTTTTAAATTGGCCTTCGGCAGTGTTTGCTTTCAAATTTATAAGTTTTGAATGTGATCGTTTTAAGAAATACATTTCAAGGTGGTTTAAGTACCCACACAGTCCTTCCACTAGCCCTAGGGCAATTATAGAGATTTCAGTTGCAGATAAAACTTAGCTCCATGTACGAGGCGCGTCCAGAAACTAAGTTCCGTTTCAATTTATCTCCGCCGCATCGCTGCGATTGCAGTTCCGCACATGCGCTGTAGACGATGTGTATCAAGGAGAAGAACGTGCGCCATTTGGAGATCGCTGTCAGTTACGTACACTTGTCCCTTAAGCTTAACAAATATTTGAACATACAGTTTAATGCGACACCTTGTCGCTAATATTAATTAAAGAGATTCAGTTGTAACAAATGACAGTTTCAACAAATATTGGTTTTAATAACATAATTCTAAGAACAGTACACACTGAGCGAAGAGAAGGATGTTTTATAGTTTGCTAATTGAATTCTGAATTAGTTGCTCTCACGTCACTCTTGGTGCCATAATTCGACATCCTAGAATGTCGTTATGCTATTTGGAGACCCCTGTTCTTGGACATTAAAGAGGGACTGACGATTGATGGAATCATGTGAGTTCAAGTCAATATATATACATATAAGTAGACAGCTTAGAGCTTATGTATAAGAAAAAGAGGGAGGAAAGTACTCCGGCCGCGGTAGCCGAGTGGATTGAGGCGCGTCAGTCACGGTCTGCACGGCCACGGCGGTCGGGGGTCCGAATCCCCCCTCGGGCATGGATATTTGTGCCGTCTTTAGTGTTAAGTAGTCCATAAGTAGTTTGTAAACTTAGGGACTGATGACCCCGTAGTTAAGTCCCATAAGCTCTACAAACATTTGAACATTTGCAGGAAAGTACCCAAAACCGGACCCCTCCTCTTACATCTACATCTACATAGATACTCTGCAAATCACTTTTAAGTGCCTGGCAGAGGGTTCATTAACCACCTTCATAACTTTTCTCTACCGTTCCATCCTCTAACAGCGCGCGGGAAAAAAGGACACCTAAATCGTTCCGTTTCCGATCTGATTTCTCTTATTTTATGGGGATGGTCATGTCTCCCTAAGTAGGTGGATGCTAGCAAAATATTTCACATTCAGAAGTAAAAGTCGGTGATTGAAACTTCGCAAACAGATCACGCCGCAATGAATAACGTCTTTCTTTTAATGGTTTCCACCTTAATTCGTGTAACATTTCCGTGACGCTTCCCCCCCCCCCCTCCCGTAACGTGATAAAACAAAACGAGCTGCCCTTCTCTGAACCTTCTCAATATCTTCAGTCAGTCCCACCTGGTGAGGGTTCCACAAGGGGCAACAGTACTCCAAGAGAGGACGCACAAGTGTGATGTAGGCAGTCTCTTTGGTGGAGCTGGTGCATCTTCGAAGCGTTCTGCCAATGAAACATAACCTTTGGTTCACCTTCCCCACAATATTTTCTGTGTGTTCTCTCCAGTCAAAGTTGTTCGTAATTGCAACTCCTAGGTATTTGGTAGAATTTACGACCTTAAGGTTTGACTGATTTATCGCGTAATTTCTTTTAGTGGTCATGTGTATTACTTCACACTTTTCTTTATTTAGTGTCAATTGCCAATTTTCGCACCAAGTAGAAATTTTTTTCTAAATCGCTTTGCAGTTGCTTTTGATCCTCTGTTGACTTCACTAACCGATAAACGCCAGCATCATCCGCGAACAGTCTAAGGGAGCTATTCAGATTATCTCCTAAATCGTTTATAAACACGAGAAAGATTAGGTGACCTGTAACGCTTCCCTGTGGAACGCCAGATATCACTTCTGTTTTATTCGATGACTTACCGTCAATTACAACGAACTGTGTCCTTTCTGATAGGAAATCGTGAATCCAATCGCACAATTGGGGAGATATACCATAAGCACGCAATTTCATTAGAAGACGCTTGTGGGGTACAGTGTCAAAAGCCTTCTGGAAATTCAGAAATATGGAATCGATTTGAGATCCCTTGTCGATGGCACTTAACACTTCATGTGAATAAATGCAAGCTGTGTTTCGGAAGAGCGATTCTTTCTGAATACGTGCTGACAATTGGTTAATAGGTCGTTCTCTTCGAGGTAGTTCATAATATTCGAACAAAGTATTTGTTCCAAAATCCTACTGCAAATCGACGTCAATGAGATTGGCCTGTAAAATTGGGGATCACTCCTATTGCCTTTTTTGAATATTGGAGTAACTTGGGCAACTTTCCAGTCTTTGGGTACGGATCTTTCGCTGAGTGATCGGTTGTAAATTATAGCTAAGTACGGAGCTATTGCATCAGCATACTCTGAGAGGAATCTAGTTGGTATACAATCTGGCCCGGAAGATTTGTTTTTGTTTAGTGACTTAAGTTGTTTTACTACTCCAGGAATATCTACTTCTAAGTTTCGCATGCTGGCAGCTGTTCTTGGATTGAATACTGGAGTGTTCACTTCGTCTTCTTTAGTGAAAGAATTTCGGAAAGCTGTGTTTAGTAATTCTGCCTTAGCAGTAGTGTCGTCGGTAGTATTACCATTGCTATAGCGTAGTGAAGGTATTGTTTGTGTTTTGCCCCTAGTGTACTTAGAGTGGACCTCCGATCTCCTGTCTCTGCATTCTCCTGCACTCTAGCGGAACCAATCGTAAATAATAGTTAAGTCTTCCACCACGCTGCAATGTAGCGCACGCGTCGCCTGCTTCACTTGCCGCATCTCAGTTCGCCATGACATGTTTTAGCAGTGGATAAAGTTTTTAAATTGTGCTACATTTTACGTTGTATCTCCTAGATATTTGCAGTTAAGCCTTTCAAAGTTTATTCGGTAGTAATTTGTAACCTCAATTCTTATAACGAAACTGCTTCATTTGAATGTCAGGGTAAACATTTATTAGGTTAACAAGAGAATGGTTAGAATCGCTTAAGGTGAACCCCGTCTTTCATATTGTTTAAAGTCTGTGTAAATTTCACTTCATTACGATCTTGGAATTCTCTTGCAGATTCCGAAGGGATAATGGGGAAGACTGTACATAAGGAGTGGAGTCCATCTGAAATGGCTGGAGCTATCTATGCAATTCAGAAAACGATGATGGGTTGGAAGATAATCTCTAAACAATTTAATGTTCCAAAATCAACATTAATGAGATTGTCAAACATAAAGTATGGAATTCCTGAGGCAGACCAACTGTTCTAGGTAACCGCCTTGAAGATGAGCTCGTCAACTATTGTTTGGCTATGGATGCTTCTATTTTTGGGTTTCTGGCAATTACTTGCGATTAATGGCTGTACATTTGGCAGAGAGAAATAACATTGCACTCCCATTCAAAGACAAAATTGCTGGGAAAAAGTGGGATAGGCTTTTTCTAAAACGCCACAAAACCATACTTTGAGAAAGGAATCCTACAGGACGGTCCTATAACAGCACCATTGGGTTCAACAAAGAAAATACAGAAAAATTCTCTGGAAAATAATCATGACAAAGGGGGTAAATTCACTCCTGACAGAATTTTCAATGTCGATGAAATTGGTATAACTGTGATACAATCTAAAGTTATTGACCTCAAGAGTAAGAATCAGATTTCTACCTTGACATGAGAAGAACAATGAGCCCTTATAACAACTGTTGCTTGTATGAATGCTTGTGTCCCTTTTGTATCGCTTTAGTCATTTTTTCAAGGAAAAATATAAGCAAACAGTAGCAGAAAGAAGCTGCAGCAGGAACTACCTTTGCAACTCACCATTCTGGGTGGATCCAAAATAACTCCTTTACTCAGTGGTTTAGACACTTCATCGATATTGCCAATCCCACAGATGAATGTTTGCTCTTGGATGGCCATTATAGCCACACACACACACACACGCACACAACACTAACTTCATCGACTTAGCAAAAGAAAATCACGATACCATTGTGTCGCTACCACCTCACACAAAATACAACCAGTGATAAAACATTCATGGGTTGTCTGAAAGTTTACTACAGCGAAGAAAGCAGACAGTGGTTAAGACAAAATGAACGTCCTGTCACTGCATTCGAAGTTATGGACCTTTTTGGCAAAGCTTACATTAAATTTCAAACCTCTCAAATATCAATCAATGGGTTTAAGGTAACAGACATATACCCCCTGAACAAGCACTTGTTCTCAGACGCCGAATACATTGACGAGAAAAACAAAAAACGAGATTTATCTTTGTACGAAGTTGTGTCGAACAAACAAAAATCAAGAAATCGTACCTATCCAGACATCAGGCAAAAATGTGATAAGGGCAACTGCAAGTAATTGCAGAGTTTGATCTAAATCAGCCACTCACATCTTCCGCATGTCTGAATGCTCCGCTGTTATCCATTACACACGAGCATTCCCTTTCTGTCACCTCTTCAGCCCATTCCGAAAATAAAAAAAATAAAAAATTAAAAAAAAATAAAAATAAAATAAATAAATAGCTCGAATAGGGGACGGAAGGCCTGCAGTTCTACAGCAATCACATCTACACCTTATAAAGCCCAACTGGTGGAATCTAAGGAAGCAAAAGATCTAAAGGAAGCTGAAACGCAATCTCGTGAAACCAATAGTGTTCAAAATGTTCAAATGGGACTTAACTACGGGGTCATCAGTCCCTAAACTTACAAACTACTTATGAACTAGCTAACACTAAGGATGGCACAAATATCCATGCCCGAGGGGATTCGAACCCCCGAACGTAGTGGCCGTGCAGACCGTGACTGACGCGCCGCAGTCCCCTCGGCCACCGCGGAGGGCAAACCAATAGTGACAGAGTACATGAAAGAGCAGTATTTCCGTCTATAAACGGAAACGAACTCGTGAAACAAGTCTAGGCTTTGAAATAAATGTCAACGAATCAAGCACTGAAGATAAATGAAGCGTAGACCTATCCTCTGTAACATCCGAAGTGGAATTTCATCAAGGAGTTTCCCCATCCAAAGATGACTATGCTTTGTGTATGTTTTGTGACAACGTTTTCGGGAGATTCTAAAGGGGAACTATGGGTCTTGTGCCCCATGTGCTCACTTTGACGCATGTGGACTCTGCTGGGGCTGATAAGGACGTTTACATCTGCGATTTTTATCGTTAAATATTTAATTCTGATATGCGTTTCTTGTATCTTTATTAAATGCTTTCTGCACCTTTTTGTTACAGTAAAACCTGGAATTGCTGTATTACATTTATATGTTAAAAACATGATTGTTTTTAATCGTGTAATACCCTATTCTAATTCATTTTTAGTGTTCCTTTCGTTATTTTTTGCATGGGGTCTACATTTGACAATTTTTATCCAAACACAAAGAATGCAGAGTTTAAGAAAAATATTTTTAAATAAAAACTCATAATTAAATTTCTAATGTGTAAAATGTAAGTGGTGAATAATATTGTAAAGTAAGTAATACATATTTTTAAAATATAATTTTTCAGCATTTTCTATTTTTCATCAGCCAAAAACAAAATCTGGGTCCACTTTTGGGTACTTTCAGTATAAGGATTTCTGTAAGTTTCTCAATCGTACCCATATTCCTCTATAGTTGTCCATATTTTCTGTTATTTTTGAGGATGTGTGTTCAGATTTCGTGGGTGGTTTAGATTCGTGGTTTGATAGTTTGTAGACATTGGAGTCTCTTCAGAAGAATTTGATGGTGATACGGCAGTAATTCTAAGAAATATGTTGCAACCTCAATGCATTCTTCGTTAATGTATCTTGCATCTGGCTTAGGGCAGGCTTACGACGAAACATGTTCCTATGAAACATTTCTGTGGACGTCTTGTAGAAGACTCGTTTGTTGTAACCTAGGAAGTCTTCTCTTAACAGACATTCTCAACTTCTATTGCCTGATTAATTATGTGACTTGTTTTCAAATTATGTTGATGAGTCTTCCATGACTTTCTCTCTTACCATTCTGGAAGGGGCTGATCCATCCAGTGCTCCACGTAATTCCACAATGGAAGTTGCGAATTTTTATTGCCGGATTTCTGATCGACAATTCTAGAAAACATGAAATGAGGCCTCAAATTAAGCCTTCACAAGAAGCTTTGATATTTCTTAAATCGACCATAATAGAAAGTGAGCACCTCCAAAGACATAAGACATCAACACTTTTTGATCCACTCATCTGCTGGAAGTATATTTTCAGTTTTGTATCAATCAGAATAGCAGATTTGTAATCCAGCACATTTAATTTTCTGCATAATGAATTTAATTATATAGAATGCAGTTCGTGATTGAACGGTGTATGCGGAGACTTATCCCAAAAGACCTTACCAAATATTGGCTGATATTTATCTACCCCTTCATCCCGTTATGTGATAGCGTAAAACCTAGATAATGTAACAGAACAAATGACGACAGAAGTGATGGAAATTAATGTTTTGGCTGCCGTTGCATTTGATACGCACGTTAGTTCCTACCCAATCGCACCAAGAAGTGGTATCATCTAGGTAAGTGGCCTACGATTCTCCATCGTCAATGGGACCATCCGTATCAAGAACTACATGGAAATGAATATGAGAGTCGTGCTGCCCTCTGTACATGGACATTATCGCAGGATACTTCAGATGCCTCACTATTCTACTTAGTGATGAAGTCATATTAATCAGTCATGGCCAAGTAAACCTCCAAAAGGTGTATTGTCTATTGACAATCATCGTTGGTCTCGGTGGGTGGAATGTAAGTGTGAGTGGAGTGCAAACGCGTGGTGCGAGATAGGTAACCATCAGCCCAGTTTTCCTTGACGGTACACTGAAAGCGCACACGTATAGCAGCCTCCTAAGAGACCATTTGCCACGGTTGTTATAAAACGAAGAGGGTGTTGTATCAACATGACGGTTGTCGGGCCCATGGTGCACCGATTGCTACAACATATCTTCACGAATTGTTCCCAAATCGTAATTCTGGACGCAGAGGACATGTATCTCGGCCGACTCGTTCTCCGAATTTGACACCTGTAGACTTTTTTTTCTGTGGGGAAAACTGAAAGACGTTGTCCACAAAGACATACCAATTGCACTCGATGACATGCAACCACGCCGCTGATATGTTGACACGTGTGCAGCAGTTATTTCTTACCGGACCGAGAGCGTCTGTCGATTGTCATTTTGATCACATTCTGTGATGGCAGTTGCCTCTATACCAGTCCCAATCCATATCACTAGTATGCCCGTAGGTACTGTGGTTTGGTGAGTGTTACCACAGGTATTGTATAAGTGTTACAGTGAAAATTTTCACAGTACGATATCTCGATATGACGAGATTCGCGCAACAAACGCCAATGACATTCTACTTTGCCCTTCTTAAAGCTTGTTAATGTCAATAGGCATTTTTCCATTCCAGAATCTGTATGTTTACACAATCAATATACTTCATATGTACTATTAAAATCCATTTTTTGGCCAGCATTACGAGCTCCTGACTACAAATTCAACCTGTCGGAACCACATATCAATAACGATTTCCATTCTCAAGTATTTGCGATGAAAGTTAGATGTACTCCGAAAGTTCTAAACTGATCTTAACGATAATTTAGCAAAACGTATGTGACTTGGTCTAACTTAAAATATAGGATTTTTAACCGCGTTAATTAACTCAGTATTGTTTTTAAAATTCACCTGCTGTGGTGCATTCTGACCACGATTGAGCTATCCAGGGCCAGAAGGCGGAACTGTAGCTCTCTATGCTGGTTAAGCAGCGAACAAATGGCTCCGTCTTATGGGAACAAGCGTTTCCTTGATGACTGGATTCATTAAAAGTTACACGATTTTCCAAATTTATCAATAACATTACCGCGCTTTATAAAACTATTTTTGTATAATTCCATTGTAAACCACTAGACCGATTTTAATGAAATTTTTATGTATTTGATTGGGTACGTGGAAGGTTTCCATTCCCAAATGATATCAGTAGGTTGCGCTGATTTATAGTAGCAAATTTATGTGATAATTCTGGTAATTTGGGACAAGGTTCGTATTCCATGCACTGCCATACCCGTTATGTGATTGTGAAACTAGTTTGCACGACTGAGGTACCACACTATAGGGAGTCGTCCGTTGATAGTGAGCGGGCCAAATATCTCACGAAATAATCATCAAACGAAAAAACTACAAAGAACAATTCTTTTCTAGCTTGAAGATGGAAAAGAGGTGGCGCTACGTTTGGCAGCAGATGGCGCTCCTATAGGTCAAACGGATGTCGTTGTTGTTATGGTCTTCAGTCCGCAGACTGGTTTGATGCAGCTCCTTTCTTCACCAATTCTGTTCAGTACCTCTTCAGCATTCCTCTGTAGCACCAAGTTTCTAAAGCTTCTATTCTCTTCCTGTCCGCACTGTTTATCGTCCATGTTGTACTCCCGTACAAGGCAACACTCCACACAAATGCCTTCTTTACACTTAAATTAATTCTCGATGTTAGCAAATTTCTCTTTTTCAAAAATGTTTTTCTTCCCATGGTAAAACGGATATCAACTGCATTTTTAAATAGGTACCCCTAATTTATTAGATATTCGTATAGCACGTAAATAATGTTTTATTTGGAACACTTTTCTCGCTTTGTGATAAATGGCGCCGTAATATTTACAAGTATATTGCTCACAATTTTAGACGAACAGCGGGTAACAGATAGGTTTCTTAAACTGAATCACCGAACGTAGGAACGTTTGTCCTTTATTTCGGTTGTTCCAATGAGATACATGTACTTTTATAAAATTATCATACTTTATTATAATGCATGCTGTTACCGCGAGATTACCTGTAATTATCTCGTGACTTCAATAAATGCTCAGAATGATGTCCTTCAACTTCAATGCATTTGGCAATACGCGTAACGAAATTCTTCTCAACAGTGGATACTTCTCCTTGATAATGCGCTGACGCATGTTTTCAGGTGTTGTCGGTAAATCATGATAGCAAATATCCTTAAAATTTCCCCGCAGAAAGAAATTAGGTGAATGTGCGGGCCACGGTATGGTGCTTCTATCATCAAGACACCTGTCATTAAATATTCCATTTAAGACCGCTTCAACTGCACACGAGCTATGTGCCGGACATCCATCATGTTGAAATTACATAGGTGGCCGAGGGGACTGAGGCGCTCCAGTCACGGTCTGCACGGCCACTACGGTCGGGGGTTCGAATCCCCCCTCGGGCACGTATATTTGTGCCGTCATTAGTTTTAGCTAGATCGTAAGTAGTTTGAAAGTTTAGGGACTGATGGCCCCGTAGTTAAGTCCCATAAGCTGTACAAACATTTAAAATTACATAGCCATTCTGTCATGCAGTGAAACATCTTGTACTAAAATCGGTAGACCATTAAGTAAGCAATAAGCATACATTGCACCATTTAGTTGCCATCGATAAAATACGGGCCAGTTATCCTTCCTCCCATAATGCCACACCATACATTAACCTGTGAAGGTCACTGATGTTCCACTTGTCGCAGCCATCGTGGATTTTTTGTTGCCTGATAGTGCATATTATTCCGGTTTACGTTACCCCTGTTTGTTAATGACGCTTCGTCACTAAACAGAATGCGTGAAACTTTTTTCTTTGTGCCGAGTGGCAAAATTTGTACACGACGTTCAATGTTTTCGCCATGCAAATCCTGGTGCATACAAATATGGTACAAGGGAAATTTATGTTGATGTAGAATTCTCAACACCGACGTTTTTGAGATTCTCGATTCTCGCTCAGTTTGCCTGCTACTGATTTGCGGATTAGCCGGAACTGCAGGTAAAACACTTACTTAGGCATAATCAATTGTTGCAGTTCCAGGTCTTGGTTGACTTTTCACTTGTGGCTGAAAACTTCCCGTCTCTTTAAATAGCGTAACTATCCGACGAAAGGTCTAGACACTTGGTTGATGTCTCCCAGGATGACGATCAACATACATTGCACAGGGCAGTTAGGTTTTTTGATCACAATCATATCGACTTTATCTTCAATTGGTAACGGTCCATTTGAACAATAGTAATGGCGAAATGGCGAAATGTTACGCGACATCACGTACTTATACGTTTGTGACTATTGCAGCGCCATCTATCACAAAGCGAAAAAAGTGTTCGAAATAAGACATTCATATTTATTTACACACTAGACGAATATGTGATAAAAATGGGGGTACCTATTTTAAAAATGTAGTTGATATGTGGTTGACCTATGGCAGGGCCCTCTAGCGGGCCAACCATAGCGCCATCTATTCCCCAGCACCAAGCTAGGCAATTTTGTTGTTTTTTCGTTTCATGCTTATTTCGTGAGGTATTTTGCTCGTTCACTATCAATGGACAACCCCGTAAATACAAGACCTTGTGCAATGCTTAGCGGAGAGCATATTATTACAACAGACTTCGATTACAATCTACAGTTCCATTCAGATCTTGGTGAAATATTTTACATTTAACCTTTAAAACAAGAGATATATTCCCATCCTTTCCGCCTGGTAGCAGGCATCGCCGTTACGATTGTCTCCGTAACCCTGTTGTGCTTCCAGGTCTGCCGCCGTCCCTGCTGCCCGTCGCCGTCGCCGTCGCCGTCGCCGTTCCAGTGCCAGGTGGCCCTGCTGCTCGCCGCTGGCGCTGTCGCCGCCGCAGAAGCTGTCGCCGCCCAGCCCTGCCTGGAGGCGCCGCCGCCAGGATGCCCTGCCGGACCTGCTCGCCGCCCCGCTGCCCCAATCCAGCCCGGGGATCTTCTCGCCGCCGCCGCCGCCGCCACCGCCCGGAGGTTCTGCCCTGCCCCGGGAGTCCCGCTGACCGCCGGACCGGTTCGCCGCCCCGTCGCCGCCGCTACCTAGCCGCACCGATCCCCTCGGGTCGGTCCACGCCGTCTACCCGCCGCCGCTGCCGCCGCCGCCGCCGGCGTCGTCTCCGCCGCCGCCCTCCAGCCAGCTGCCGGTGGTCTCCCGCCGCTCCACCGCGGCCCGAGGCTTCCGCCAACCCCAGCCGGCCACCTGCAGTGGTCACCACCTTTCGCTTGAACTGTCCACCTTTTCTTTCCCTTCCACTTTTTTCCCTCTTTGTCCGTCGCGTTGTCCAACACCCCAGTCACCGTCACCTCCACCGTTTTATATACCACCCCCACCGACACGACTTGGAGCTCCACGCATGCCCGCCCTTCCCACGACGTCCCCCTCTCTGTGCTACTCGCCACCACAGCCGCCTCCCTCGTCTCTGCTCCACCCCCCGGCTACCGTTTATCTCCCCGTCACGTCCCCTGCAGACTTCCCCCCCCCCCCCCATCTCACCAGCACAGATCACCCATCGCCTGGCCGCGGTGGCCGACACCCCGCAGTCCTCGCCTTTTACCGCCGCTCCGCAACAGGGCGCCGCCCCCCGCCACATCCCCATCGACCCCGTCCCATCTTTCTCCTCCTCCACTGGCGCCCGTAAAAAGACCACCAAACGTGGATGCGCGGATCCCGTCCCTTCCGCCTCTAAGAAGGATCCTCCTCCCCCTCCTCCTCCTCCTCCACCTCCACAGCCTGCCGACATCATGGACACCCCCCCCAACCGGATCTGTACACCTACCTCCTCTCCCGTCCCGATCCCCGCTTCCTGGACAATCGTACGCTCTCCCTGGAACTCTGAAAGTACTTCCCTACCGCCCCTATCGCCCAACTCATCCCCCTGTCCTTATAAAATCTCCCAGCCCTACTTTCCCTCCTTCCGTCTCCATGATTTCTACTTTACCCTCCACAACCGCCCTATCCGCCACACCCCCACCCTTAAGTACCTTGGTCTCACACTCGACCGTAACCTTTCCTGGACCCCTCACCTCCACACTGTCCAACAGAAAGCCCTCTCCCGCCTTAACCTCCTCAAACTCCAAACCGGCCGGACGTGGAGTCTCAGCCCACTCCACCATCCTCTACACCTACCGGTCCCTCATGCGTCCTGTCCTCTACAGCTTCCATCCCGCCTGGATCTCCACTCCCACATCCTACTATAAGACCCTTCAAGTCCTCGAGCGCCACGCCCTCCGCCTCGCCTACTGCATCCGACTCCTTTCCCTCACACGGATCCTGTATGACCTGATCCCGTTTCACCACCTCCTCAAATATCTCCAGCATATCCGTAACCTCTATACCACCCGTAAAATAGACTCCCGCAATGCCCTGGTCTACCCCATCCTTACCAACCCTGGGCCTCTGCCATGCCTCTACCGCTTTATACCCCATTCCCTTCATCTCCACACCCTCCATGTCCTCTCCCAGGGTAATTTCCGCCGCCTCCCCTTATAACGTCCTCCGTTCCGACATATACCCGTCCTACCAGCTCTGATCTCCCACCCATAGATAAAGTGCCCCCTCTCCCCCCCCTCCCCTTTCACTCCCCCGCTTGGCTACACCCTCCCTGCCCTGGTGTCCCTACGGCTCCTCCCTGCCGCCCCATTTCCCCGCCGTTTTTCCTCTCCCCCATGCTTCCCTCCCCCCCCCTTAACGGGGTCCTGGACCGTCAGTTTTAACAGTGCTACGTCAAGTGTTGTGCGCTGTGCTCCAGTGAAGTGTATGTTTTTTTTTTAACTGCGTCCACCGCAACCAGACAAGTGTTGCACCGTGTATTTTAATTAGTGTCTCCGTGTACTCGCCGTCCTGTGTTCTTGTCGTCCTACATTGTTTTTTAGGTCACTGTGGTTCATCGTTTTTATCTAACTAAATGTGGTTTTGATCATCTGTCTATTGTAATGTACTCCAAACTGTCGCCTTGTCTATGTCACTTCATCTCTGTTGTTTTATCTCCTGTTATGTATTTTAATTCTCCACTCATATATGTGTTTTTACTCTCGGCTGAAGAGCAGCCCATAGTGCTGCTGCCAGCCTACCGGTGTACTGCTGGTGTAAAACACAATATAGAAAAAAAAAGATGCATTTCTGATATCATACGTCTTCATACCGTCCTTGGCGGAAGATACAATGTAACTGACACCGTTAACCGATCGGAGAGAGGTGACGAGAAAGGCGAGGGGATTGTTGGGTAGATAGATGAGGAAGAGCAAGAAGAGCGGGGGTTGATAGAGGGTGAAGAGGTGGAGGGAAGAGAAGGAGGAGGAAACAGACGGAAGGAGGAGCGCATGGACCAGCAGAGAATGGGAATAAGCCGCGGAGGAGTGGCCTAGCGTTCCAAGGCGCCAAGGTGCGGGGCTCTATGCTCCAGTCGTCGGATGTTCGACTCTTCCCTCGAGCGTGGGTCATTAGCATAAGTTACAGTTAAGCCTAGGGACTGATGAAATGAGGAGGTAAGTCCCATACATTCATATACATTCGAATTCTAATTAGAATAAATAAATACCTGAGCAATTCCGATTTTTCAGATTGCTAATACAGATTCCTAGGAAGCCAAAAGGAAGTTGTAGGAGGGAGTGTGTAGTGATACATATGCCTACTCAAAAGAAAATGGCTGAAATGAGCAATTAAAAAATCTGTCACGATTTGCATTTTCTGTATAATATGAAGTGAGGCGCTATGAACAATTGTTTAGATGCGAATGCAAAACTGAATATATCAACATAAATAAGCATTCACTGATCAGCAACCTAATGAAGTTTTCGTATGTTTCTTTACGAAGTGGTTGCTGTAGTCGGTAGATCCTGTTACTGTACAGACCCTTAAACTAACTGCGTCTTACGGGATGACTTATTCCTGCTATTTTAGCCTCGTTCCTGTCCGTAAACGTATACATTTATTTGTAAAACTAAACCTTAAATTTCAAAGCCAGGGAATGTTTAACTAGGGCGGCATCTACTAAATAACTGACTGCAACATAAGCCTTGCGTTTTTACTAAAATTGTTTATTGTCCATTGCATGATTACGTCTGGCGAGAACCACTAAATCCCTTAGACTCCGTCTGCACCCCCTGTGGCTTGGGGGATAAGAATAGGCCTGCGGTATTCCTGCCTGTCGTAAGAGGCGACTAAAAGGAGTCTTCACACGTTTCCCCCTATGTGGATCTGACCCTCCATCATTCAAATTGTTCCGAAGAGCGAACCACTTGGACGCCTTGGCATCATATGTTTATCGTGCAATTACACCCATTATCGATGGACTTTGCAGCGTTTATTCAGCCGTTGATCATGTTATCTCCTGTCTGCGCACGTCATGTCCATTGTGCACTAACATCCATGCATCATAATCGTCTACATAGCACCAGAAAGCCAGCGCGGTAGCGAGTCCGTTGTGGTGGGGTCGTCATGTACCCTCTTGGCTGTAGCCCCCTGACAACAAAGGGATGACTATACCGATGCCAGAACTGAATCCTCCTCATGCATGACAAGGATTAGATGCTGGTCTCTGCGGGGCATCAGGAACCCTGGCAAAGGTCATTCCGACAGGTGACGTTTTCTGCGGCTGGGTGGCGCCCGTGAGGAGAGCCCCTGATCAGAGTGGGTGGTATCGTGGCGGATGACCCACAATGAAAAGACCAAAGTCGCGTGCCGTTGGCGGACGTACAACCGACGTCTCTAAGCTAGGAAAGTTTAATGCCTCAGTGTACTACACCCACACGTTCCCCTCCCTGGCCACGCCATGGGAGGAAAGTAGGGTCACAAGACAGAGTGAAAAATACGCTCCACAATATCTAGTTTTCAGCAGAACTAATGGGGACTCTTTCGCGGCGACCAAACCTCACTTTTTCGTTGAGAACATAGAGGATAGGTTTTGGGAAGTGGATTCACTGTCGAAGATGCGCAACGGTCCTGTTTTGATCCGCACAGCGTCCCCTACCCAGTCATGGACGCTCCTCCCCTGTGACAAACTGGGAGACGTTGCAGTGACCATTACTTCCCATAACTCTCGCAACATGGTCCAGGGTGTTATTTTGCATAGGGATTTGCTGCTCAGAACGACAATGAGTTATGTGCCAATCTTGAACGCAGAGGTTTTCATTTCAAACGCCGTGTACACAGGGGGCTAAAGGACAATAGGGTTGCCATCAGAGCCTACATCTTGGCCTTTGAGAGTGATACATTGTCAAAAAGGTCAAGGTGATGGTGTACCGTTGTGATGTGAAACCCTATGTTCCTCCCCCTATGAAGAGCTTCAAATGCTGGATGTTCGGCCACATCTCTCCTCGCTGTACTCCCAGCGCTACATGTAGGGACTGCGGGCATCCAGTACACCTGGACGCTCCATCTACACCCCCCTCCCACCTGCGTAAATTATGGCCAGAACCATCCTCCCTGCTCATCGGTATGCACCATCCTTCATCGGAAACAGAAAGTAATAGAATGCAAGACCCTGGACCAGATGACATATACTGAAGCGAGGAAGAAATTTGAGAGGTTGCACTCTTTAACGTTGGCTAACTCGTTTGCAGCAGTCACATCGTCGCCAATCTCTTTGGCGACGACATCGTTTTCTGTGGGCTCCCAGGGCCAACAACGCCTGCCCCCATGGCAGTTGGAGGCTCCTGTCCTTCTGCCACTCCCAAAGGTACTTCTTTTGGGGCACCCACTACGTCTCTGCCGGAGAAACACCAGCCTTCTCTTCCTTCCTTCAATCGGAACGGGTGCCTCGGGACATTCCCTTCCCAGGGTTCTGCCAGTGTTGACAACTACACTGTCCAGCAGCCAGCAACACCGCAGGCCGCTGGAAGCAGAACTTCTCGTTCTTCCTCAGTCCCTGTCACTGAGGCTGAGAAGCCCTCCCCACCGGCAAGCCCCCGAGGGAGAGGAGGATGACGAAGAAAAAAGACACGGAAACCACAACAAAAGATACCACGCTGGCTTCTGCGACACCACCCCCCTCCACCTCTACTTCTGAGGGCGAGGTGGAGATTCTTGTGTCTCCCGAGGACGTTGCTCTCAGGGATGCCTCTGAAAAAATGGATACTGATGTCGACAATGCTCCATCAGTGGATGCAAGCGATGCTGAGGTATGATCCACCTCCTTGTTTCATTCAAGACTTCCCGGCACTCGACCAACGTCATCTTCCAGTGGAACTGCGGCAGTTTCTTCATCTACTTGGCTAAGCTAAAGCAACTTTTGAGTATGACAACTGCTTTCTGCATTCCTCTCCACGAAACCTGGTTCCCAGCAATGCAGACCCCTGCCATCTGTGGCTGCTAGGGATACTGCTGGAACTGTAGCACATATAACAGTGTCTCTCGTGGAGTGTTTGTGTATGTCCTCACCCCTGTATATTGTGAACCTGCCTCATTCGAACACCATTAGAAACAGTAGCTGTCAGGGAGAGGACGACACAGGAGGTAACTGTCAGCAGTTTCTACCTGCCACCAGTTGGTGACGTATCCTTGGACGTTTTGGATGCACTCGTAGCTCAACTCCCCCTACCTTTCTTACTGTTCGGCGACATTATCGCCTACTCTCCCTTGTGGGGTGATTCTATGATCTCTGGCCGTGGCAGGGTTGTCAAGGATTTACTAACTCAACTCGACCTCTGCCTCTTAAATACAGGTGCTCCCAAACATTTTAGTGTGGCGCATGGTACATTTCCGGCCATTGATCTATTCATCTACAGCCATAGCCTTCCACCATCTGTTCACTGGAGAGCCCATGGTGTACTTTTGTGGCAGAGAACATTTTCCCATTTTTTGTCACTCGCACAACGCAAGTCCCCAGCACGCCCACCCAGGTGGTTCTGCATAAAGCTCAGTGGGAAGACTACTGTTACCATCGTTGGCCCTCCCCCACTCGAGAAAATCGATGTAGCGATGGAGATCGTCACACGCTTTATTATTTCTGTTTCGGCAGCTACTGTTTTTCGTTTATCAGTGTGTCCACATCGTAAGACAGTGCCGTGGTAGACGCCGGAGGTCGCTGAGGCCATTAAAGACCGCAGGCGGGCCTTACCGTGATACAAATGGCACCCCTCTCAGGATCACCTCATCAATTTTAAATGGCTTTGCAGTCGTACTCGCCAACTAATCAGAAGATGGAAACAGGAGTGCTGGAAGAGGTACGTTTCCACTGTTGGTATGGGTACGTCAGCCTCACAGGTTTGGAGTAAAATCAGGCGGCTAAATGGATTACAAACACCAGCAGGTATCCCTGGGATATCCACAGTATGTGTACGGATCCGGCAACACTTGCAGAGATTTTTGCCAAGTATTATGCTTGTGCCTTTGCCTCGGCAAATTATCCACCACCGTTCCGTACATTGAAGGAGCGGGTCGAACACCAGTCCCACCCCTATACTACCCGCCACTCTGGATATTTCAACACACCTATTACTGAGTGGGACCTCAGTACACCTTAATGATTCTTGCGAAGGCCATTTACCCAGGTGGACTTGGCCCATGGGCCCAAAGACTCAGTTCCCCTGGAAGCGCTCCGCCGCCCTCAGATGTCGTAGCGGAGTTCCCTGGTCATGACCTGATCTACAAAGATGGATCTTTAGTTGATGTCCGCTTGGGATTTGCCTGTATTCATGGTGACCGTGTTGAACATCACTCTCTGCCAAATGGCTGTAGCGTTTATACTGCAGAGCTGGTGGCCATTCACCGAAATCTCGTGCAAATCCGGCCCTGCTCAGGTGAGTCTTTTCTTAATTGCAGCGACTCCCTGAGCAACCTGAGAGCTCTGGACTAGTGTTGCCTGCGGTCTCCCATGGTGTTGGTCCACAGGAGACGCTTTGTGCCGTTGAACTGTCCGGACGATTGGTGGTGTTCATCTGGTCTCCGAGTCAGGTGGTTTCCTGGGCAATGAACGTGCTGACAGTCTTGCCAAACAGGCTGTCAGTGCGTCAATCCTGGAGATCGGCCATCCGGTTTCTGATCTTCGTTCATTGTTGCGCCACTGGGTACATCGGCTTTGGGATGCTGAGTGACTAGCCTAAGCACGCCCAAATAACTCCAGGTTGTCAAGGAGACCACAGCAGTGTAGCGTTTTTTCATGTGGGGCTCCTGCTGGGACTCAGTGGTGCTTTGTCGAATCCGCAATGGCCATACGTTGCTTATCCATTGACATCTCCTTCGTGGTGAGGACCCGCCCCAGTCTCAGTGTGGCCCCCATCTGACAATAGTCCACATCTTGTTGGACTTCCCCGTTTTAGCGGCCTTACGGTGGAATCTTAACCTCCCTGACGTTTAATCAGATTACGTTTTATTCGAGAAGTGGGTTTTCATCATTCTCTCTAATTGGAGGTTTCCTTGTGCTGCCGAGTGATTGACGTTTCCTGTTTTTTACCCTTACGGTCGGCCAACCACTGACATAGGCTTCTGTTGTTAGTGTCTTTGTATGATCGTCTGTTTCCGATTTGTTTCTTGTCGACTTTGTTGATGTGTTTTGGACTACGTGGGATTATCCTCCAACCTTGTAAATTGAAATACTAGGCGCTTTTCTTTCAAGTCCATGGTTTTACTTGTGACACTTAGTGATGGAATGGGGCACATATGACCATTGTAGTTTTGTCCCCCTTAAACATCCAACCAACCAACCAACTCCGTCTGGTGTGATTAGCTCGAGCCTCTAATAATGTTAACAAAATAACAATATAAATTTTTAACCATTTAGATAATGTTCCTAAAATGATTGCTATGAAAGTTCATTGTTCTATCCAAAAACCCAAGTTAGAAAGCGTTGGCCGCGCAGGAATAGCCGAGCGGACTGGAGAACCACGTTGCGGATCATGTGGCCTCCCCCGTCGGACGTTCGAATCCTCCCCCGGGCATGGATGTTTGTGTTGTCTTTAGTATAATGTAGTTCACAAGTAGTTTGTAAGTAGGGACTGATGATCCGCAGTCATGTCCCATAAGTTTTACAAATATTTAAACGTTTTTAGAAAGCGATGAATAAATTCTGAGTTCCGACTACTGCTCACAATCAAAGTCCACACACGTCCAAAAATTTTCAGAGTCTAGCGCGACAGATACTATAGGTATGTTCATCACATGTCGTCTCACTCGATTTCACTGCATTCCCAATACACGTCTGCCATCAAGACTGAACTGCCATCGACTGATCTTGGTCCGCTCGCAGCACCCATTTATATACTATCCGCAGTAATACGTCCCCCTAACGTGCTTCAATGGCTCTCCCAGTAAACTTTTAATATGATGATTGAAATGTCCATATGGAGGCATCATTAGATTCGCTGTAAGATTCTAACGCAAATACATACTTTAATTTCTAATACCACCAAAATCCTAAGTTTGAATAAACTAGAACCTTCAGCGTGACAAATACGTTCTTTCGGTTGTCGCACAATGAATATTTAAGTAATCACTTACGTAAAGTGTTTTACAGGTAGATTTTCCTGGCCTCTTTCCAATGCACTGTTCCGAAATTCTGTGCTCATAAGTTTAAACAAATTACGGTCGATTAACAGAATAATTTAGTTTACACAAAGACAACATATTAAAATAGGCAGAAATAATATATTCTTATTGGGTCATAATGTGTGTTTACGACAACTCCTGCAACTTATCACTGCCTCGCTGTTTGTGTATCTGTCTTGTATTATTTGTTATTATCAAATCACCAATGTTTCTCCTTCAAAGTGAATTTTTATGCGCAATATAAATGTTTATATAATATGGTTATACCACTCTTTGCGGCTCGGTAAGACTAATCATTTGAGCCCTCGCTCGTTACTGTACTTCATTTACTGTAGCTTCTGGATTTTTCCAAGTGAATTACTATTAGTTTTTTGAAAAAACTTTTGGTATAAAAATATAAATGTTCTCAACACGTCATGTGAATCGAGTTGTTCTCTTCTTTCATTTGCCACTATGTTCTAAACTGTAAGATTTCGGCGGGAAAAATAGCAGTTTCATGTATGTCAAGTCCGCCAGCGAGCTTACCATTAGCACGCGGCCTACTAAAGCGAAGCTGGTCACGTGCTCTGCCTGCCGAAGGGAAACGGGGTGAGGCTTACCACCCCTAGCTGCCGACCTCCCCCTTACCCATCTCTAACTTTAGATGCTCTCCGCTGTCAAACCCTCTCTCCCCACTCCTCTCTCTCTCTTTCTCTCTCTCTCTCTCTCTCTCTGATAGTTTGTAGTACCGTAAGGATGCATTCTCCTTTTTCTGTGCTTTTGTATGAGAATTCTAGATGCATCAGATTGTAAAATGTAAGAGAAGATGGTGAAGAAGTGTAATAATGTAAAGATGATTTCAATGTAATTTCGTAATTGGATGTATTTTAATAATCAGAGTTCATTTTTTCTTTTACCGTCACTAACATATGTTATTTTACAGCAAACAACGATTATGATATCCACCACCAACTTAGGAAGGGATCTAATTGTTGGAGACATGTCGGTTAAATAACTTCTCTTTCCTGGAAATTACCTCTTTCTTTCATTTGTAGTTGCGCTAATACGTCCCTGTGATTTTATGCCACTTTATAAAATTTATGTCATCATTTTGTGCTAACCGTGGCTACCTTAGTTTAAATCAGTAAAAACGTGTCTCCAACAGTTATGCAATCAGCAGTATCAATACGGTCAATGTCATTTAGTACATTGATTAAATGGTACGTAGATTGCGTCACTTTTGCTGTGCCGAACAAATTTCTATTTACTTAAAAATGCAGGCACATAACTTTAAATGTAAATGCAACGACACCAATAATTTGGAATACATCTCCCAGTTAGTATTTTCCGCCAATTAAAGTTGTTAACGTTACGCAAACTTTGTATTAGGATTTCAATTAATTGGTGGAGCAATTTATTATCTGTTGCACTTTACTTTTTAATACAGATTATGATTTTCTGTGTCAATTAGTTTCTATCATTCTGTTACAATAATATTACATTTACTTAACAACAATTGCTATTAGCATTATTGTAAGAAATATTTTTGAATAGATATGTTTCTTGCCGGCCGCGGTGGCCGAGGAGACTCAGGCGCTCCAGTCACGGTCTGCACGGCCACTACGGTCGGGGATTCGAATCCCCCCTCGGGCATGGATATTTGTGCCGTCCTAGTTCGTAAGTATTTCATAAGTAGTTTGTAAGTTTAGGGTCTGATGACTCCGTAGTTAAGTCTCATAAGCTTTACAAACATTTGAACATTTTTTTGATATGTTTCAATTTGATGCCAGAGACAGATTAGGGGATGCATTGTAAAATGTATACCTAATTTCCATACAAATTTAGCAGTTGCGTATCACTGCAGCGTTAGGTTATTAAAGTCGCATTGGGCAGTTCAGCTCTCTGATTTTCCCTTGCCCCTCCCAGTCCTCGCTCTGAAAAATTATCCAATGCCTGAGCTTGGATATGCCGATGTATATATGTACAACCTTATGGTTGAAGTGGCACTGTCAGTGCCAACAATTTTTACAAAATATTTTTAAATACAAATGCTGGGAAAATGATGTTTAGCCCACAGAGAGCTCTCCGTTCCTTTGCGAGCACGGGACCCCAAGCTATTCCCTCCACAACGGGGGACATGACCAATGAAGTACACAAACCGGCAAAGCAATATTCATGATGCATATTATTGTAAACGTATCTTGGTAATTTCACTGGATGTCTGAAAACAGATGATCAGAAGTTGGGTAACATTTCGGAAAAGTTTTTATTTACTTGAGAAAATATATAAATACAAACACTTCGAACAATAACAATAACTTAGTAAAAACTGTTAACATAATTGGTGGAATCTTTCTTCCTGACAATATTGAAATAATATAGAAATTCATTTGCTTCAACGAATTATTTCTAATTTTCCACTGTTAAAATAAAGTTGATTAAAATACGTTTATCTATGGGTTGTGAGAACTTTCTCCCGTTGAAAAGTAAAAACGATTTTATTTTCAAACACTTAATGTCTCTTGTACGATAATAGCCCCAAGAAATGAACCAATCACGAAAAGAAAGAAACGCTAGAAAGAACGTTAGGGAAGTAAAGCCACATTTATAATACGAGTGAACTTCGACGTCAGCAGGCGCGACAGTGCCCTACTGCATTCAGCGTAGTGGGACATTTACATCCATCCAGTTGGTAGTCGTAACACACTGGACTGGCATTCTGGAGGGCGGCGGTTCAAATCCACTTCCAGATTTAGTTTCCCGCGATTGCTTTAAATCCCTGCAGACAAATCCTTGAATGATTCCTTGGAAGGAAAAAAAAAAAAAAAAACCACAGTGACCACGCATTCGACGGGGCGGTAAAATCACATATTTTACATTTTTCGAAAATTTTAAAGATAGTCACACCCTACAGACCATTGAGGTCATATACAGATACACGACGTGGTTTACTGCTGAATTACGTATGAGCAAGTAAGGTACAAATATTTTGAGAAGTCGATATGGACCAGCAAAATGTCTCGTGTACCGTGGACTTAAATCATCATGTAACCATCTAGAGTCACTGAACAACGGAAGTTTCCCGTTCACCGCAGCATGATCAGAAACCAGTCACAGAATTCAGATTATTTATGTAGACCTGTATGATTAGTGACAGTTGCCCAATTACATTTCGATGGGTGATCCACAGTACGTTCTTCGCTCCATAGAACACCGTCCGTCGAGATAAATGTATGGGTATGTGTTACGTAAGCAAGTGACGTACGTGAAAACCAGTCCTTGATGCACGTACCTTCGAAAAGTTGATGTGTGGCCGCTCGTTATATACTTTTCTTCAAGTCAAGGGGTAATGGGTCCGCCTTGATCTTCATCTGAGGTTAGCTCGTCATAAAGGGAGAAAAATGCAACCCGATTTGTGTAGGAGCAGTGCTGTGAAAAACTCTCACTGATAGGTGTGCAATTGGTTTCCAAAGTCAAGAAAAGTTATTATATTTGAACTGAGAATTATGAAGGAGTTTGCAGTGCACGATCATAGTCGTGTCTACAACTGTCATAAAAACATATGTAACAGTCTCCCGATGCGTCTGTGACGTCATTTTCTGATTATAGCCCTGATGTCACGCCCTTAAGCAACACTTCTACGCTGGTTCGCTTCCCTGCATATGTTATAATTAATGAACTGTTGTGAGGTTCTTATATACTTGTAAGTTTCTTTTACTGTCTATAACTAATCTGCTAGATATAACTTTTTTGTATAATACTTTTATAAACATATTTTTGTGTTAATATCAGCAATATGCGATGTTCAGGAAAAAATGAGAAACTCTTCGACAGCAGTTCACAGTGAGATTCAACAAGCGTCCTAATTACACGTCAGGTGATGCTGCCCACACAGGTCCAGTACTGTGGCGGCCGTAATTCGATCCAATGTTTAGAGATAATTTTGAAGCACTAATAGAAACATGAATCCGACGGAATTCAGTGATAACACTGAGCAAATCAGCGACTATAGTGTTGATTCTGGTAACACGAGTACACACAACCAACGTACACCATCATTATTTCCTCAGTCAGCATCATTCGCTCCTCAACCTAAGTTGCATCGTCACTGTTGGTCTTAATTTTCATCCGTTTAGCTTTTTAACATAAAATGAAAAGTTGGTACATGCATTAGTATTGGTGTGAATTAATTTTTTTTTTTTTTTTTTTTTTTTTTTTTTTTTTTTTTAAATGTTAAAATTTCTGTTTCTCACTTTCAGTTCGGTACTTAATATGAAAGTATCGATGCGTTTCTATTTATCATCCACTGTGTTGTTTCCCATTTTAATATGTTTGTTTCTGGACGATCTGGTGGGTAATCAAGTAGCAGAAAATATGTTTTAATTGTTACTAGTTCATATACACATTATAAGACAATTGTAATTTATGTCGACTGACGCAATGTTATTTTTTTTTTCTTTCGCGATAATATAACATGTAAATCAAATTGAACGAACTGATGTGCACATAAATGAGACAATTGCCTTTTACGTTGAATCTATGCAATGTATCGGAGACCACCATTTGGTGGCACGCTCCAGTGCGGAGTGCTTCACGCAGAGCTGACATTACTGTAACAAGGGCAACAGGCCATTACACTGCCGTTCAATGCGACATTTTTTCTTTGTGCTTGAACTGTACCTATGATTAGGTATATAGACAGTACGGCCATATATCTGCAAAACGTATATGCCTATCTTACTTCTGCGCGGTACGCTCTCTGCTAGTATACTTCTTTGCCTGGACCTCTTATATAGTCGAGCTGGGTTCTCTGCAGCAGTGCACTCAGTAGCGCCGCCAGCCACATCTCCTGCCTTCACACGCTGGCGACGCCCCAACATCGTTTCACGACTGTGGTAGCGTGTCGTCCCAAAACCACGTTCTCCAGCCCACTGGCTCGAAAATTAAACCTCGTGTTGTCTGCCGTTAGCAAAACCGACTTGCTATTGTAGCTAGTTGAGGGCTAAATATTGGGTTATTTTCTTTTCCAAGAGGGTGAGATGCAAACGAAACATTTGTGATTGGCAGCAGTGGAGGTCTGAATATATTCCATGGAAGAGGCCGGTCAAATAATGCGTAAATATCTCCTGGCATGGTGCCTGACTGACCTCAACGACTTCCCTTCGACTGCTTGCGCAACCCTGCGAAGTAGCCTCGTGTAGAATGGAACAAGTGGCCCCCAGGCTCGGACTCTTCTGAGAACTCAGTTCAATCCAAAACGCCTCAGGTAACTCCAGGGTAGAGACCGCAGTCCTATCATCCTCACTAGCCGCCTTATTCTAATTTCCCATATAGCTTTCATCTAAGACGATACCTTCCGGTTTCAACTGTTGCAGTACAGCATGTAGTTGATGCGTTGCCAGGTTTCCACCTCGATAGATCCACGACAACAAGTAATTGTATTCTTTCTCTCACTCACTCCCTGCTCTATGTTAGTTCTCAGCGTAGTGGGACATTTACACCCAAACAGGTGGTAGTCTTAACACACTGGACTCGCATTATGGAGGGCGGCGGTTCAATTGAAATCCACTTCCAGATTTCCATCTCTAAATTTCCGCGATTGCTTTAAATCCTTGCAAGAAAATCCTGTTAAGCTCATGTAGTGGTCTCTAGGGCTCTGAGTGACCTCTTGGTCGTTCCTCGTTGCTCTGTGTTCATCCTGTTGAGCGGAAACGTGACCACCGTAGGAACACATGAATAGCACCACGGTCGTTCGTCAGTTATGCTGCTTGTGTCGTCTGTTCTAGGAGCAACCTACTATAAATCTTGGTACATTTTCCTCTATGATCTCCAATTTGAAATACAGTATACTCACACAGATTAAAAAAAGAAAAGGATGCATTCGAAGATATGAACGCCTATGTTGCCTCCATTCGGAACTCCAGTCCTGAGGCACGTTTCCTCAGCCACCAACACCCTCCTCCATCCACTCCACCCTTCCCAGTTTTCACAGCCTGCAAGGAAGCCTCTCATAGCTCATACCTACTTTCCCAGCTCTCTGATTTCCAAACCATAATCTCCCTTGCCCGACCTTTACTACCATGGTCAAGATGTTGACTTTGAAATAATTGTGGTTGAGGTCGTACGGAAGATCAACTTCCTTCTACCAATCCACAGCCCGCCGTAGAAGCCCTGGTGACCAACACCCGACCTAGAAATTCCAGCTATTGAGTGACCTCGCGCCAACTACATTCTCAGATCTTCCTCAAATGGTACAATGTAAGCACTTTATGATTTTAACAGTACAGCGACCTATGCAGCTTATTGCAGACTTTATTTATTACATGGTACAATGTTAAACCCTCTCAATCCAGTCTCGAGCCAGCCGATGTATTCGATGGATCCATTACAATGACCACCACAGTCCCTAATGAAAAACCCGACCAATCTGACCCCACTGTAAGCATCATATTATCCATAAATATTGTCCCACTCTGCTATCGGCTTGTATTTGTAACACCTGCAGTGAACCTCACCCTATGTAATCTACAAATGCAAATCCAAATTTCATATGTAAAATCCGATCTCATAGACCATTTGTTCTTTCGTTCCATCCCAACTGCCAACAATACCATCTGATTTTTCACCATTATTCTCCAAAACAACCACCCTTTTGAATGCCGAAATAAATTATACAATTCGATCTTGCCGGCCACTCTGTTTTGCAACTGGATGTTGCTGCCTCAGACTGCCGCAACAAACTCACTTCGTTTTTACATGACAATCAATACTAGTTTAACCCTCTCATGCATTTTCCACCATCCAGCTCGCATGTCCTACCGTATGACGTATCAGCTTCCCACCTGCCGGTAACATAAGTGTTACGGAAAAATAAGTAAGAGTAAGAGTAAGTGGCATATGCCTATCACAATTGGACTAATAGTTCAAGTTGCGTAATTCCTACAATAATGATATTAACAAGTAATTTCCAACACTGTAAATAACAGCAACTTACATTTATATAAAAGGTAACTTCATTAAGATTAGGTAAACAATACTGGTGGAAGTACCTAGGTTTCTAATCTTAGTTTGGAATTCATGAACCACGGATCACAGTTAATTAATTCTAGAACAAAGTGAACCAACATAAGGTAGTGAAGCTCCACCGTTTCACAATACAGGTTTTTTTTTTATTTTTTTTTTTTTTTTTTTTTTTTTTTTTTTTTTTTTTTGCGACATCTTGAGCACTCTGCAACTTTTGTTGACGCGAAAGTGTCGAGTTTCACCTTGGTTTGCAATCCACAGGATTTAATCTTCGGACTCTTGCCTGCTTTACATTTCTAGATAAGCTGATAAACTGTACAATAAAAGGGTGAGCTCTTTTTACTTATTCGCCTCGTTGTAGAAACTGATTAACTCTTTTTAGGTAGTAACAGGATGATGACGATGATGATGATAGCAAATAAGAATTAACTTTAAACTTCCTGCCAGATTGAAATGTGCTGGAACCGGGATTCTAACCTGGGACCTTTGCTTTTCACGGTACTGAGCTATCCCGGCAGGCTTCACGGTCCGTCCTCACACTTCTGCCAGTACCTCGCCTACTACCCTCCTAATGTCACAGTAGTTCTCCTGCGAATCTGGAAGGAATAGCAGTCCTGGAAGAAAATATATAGTGGAGACGTGGCTTAGCCACAGCCTATAGAATGTTTCCAGAATGAAACTTTCAAAAAATTCAAATGTTTGTTAAGCTTAAGGGACTTAACTACGGGGTCATCAGTCCCTAAACTTACAAAGTACTTATGAACTACCTACAACTAAGGACGGCACACATATCCATGCCCGAGGGGGGATTCGAACCCCCGACCGTAGTGGCCGTGCAGACCGTGACTGAAGCGCCTCAGTCCCCTCGGCCACCGCGGCCGGCATGAAACTTTCACTCTTCAGCGGAGTGTTCGCTCTTATGAAACTTCCTGGCAGATTAAAATTGTGTGCCGGGACACCTCAGTCGGTAGAGCGCTGGCCCGCGAAAATCAAAAGTGTCAGGTTCCAATCCCGTGTCCCGCACACAATTTTAATTTGCCAGAATGTTCCTCATCAGCGAACACTCCGCTGCAGAATGAAAGATTCATTCAAGAATTAACTTATGTAGCGTTCCGTACGGAAGTGTAGTAAAAGTAAAAATAACGCTTTAGAGTATTTATGTATTTAACCTTATTGACTACACAGATGAAACTTGGCAAAGTAGAGAATATTATTGATTATTAATTGTTTTCGAGTAATATAAGTCGTAACATAGTAGTGCTGGAAAGTGTATCTAGTAAGTTCATTCATGACCTTTTCGTAGAAAGTTCAGGATGTTTTGAATAGTTTACTTTATTATTTTGTTATTTATGAGAATTGAGAAAAATAATTTTCCTATCTCCTAGCAGCACCAAGGTATTTTATAATACACAGAGCACCAAGCAAGGGCAAATTTCGCCCACAATACAATAAGCTTTGAATCCTGTCAATGCATTAACTTTTTTCTCTTTGCCATAAGCTGTTGTCTGTCAAACATATGTACGTTGTGTTACCCTTATTGCATTATTACCGTCTTGGATTACCTGCAGATACAGGACCAAAAAAGTTACTTTCGCAAGTCTAGTGAAATTTTTATACTATTATTTACAATAATTTCAGCAGTTATCAGGTCTGTCAGGCTTGCCAATTGCTGGGATATACTGAAGTTAGATTGAGGGACACTGACTTTACAAAAACATTTTTTCTCCATGCTTGGTGGTTGTAGGTAACACACTAAGCATTAGGGTCACATGAAGTACCAACCCAGAGCAAAATGTGCCCTTGGGCATAAAATTTCTATATTTTATTTAAAATTGTAACCATGGAAATATACGGTGAGGTACAAATAGAAAAAGGCACTATTTGTATTTCAATTTTAATAAAATAAAAATGTATGGGTAATTTTGCCTATGCTTGTAGGAATAATTAATGGCATCATTTGACAAAAACAGCATCAACGAATAAAACCCATCTATGTTGGTGAAATGACCCCAGTCCATATTTGCGTGGCAGTAGTACACCAACCGTAATGAATATTTTGGCAAAATCCAGACTAGGTTGCACGAATACAATTTTCTTCCCCCCCCCCCCTTTTTTTTTTTTTTTTTTTTTTTTTTTTTTTTTTTTTTTTTTTTTTTTTTTTTTACACGTGACGCGTTTCGCCTGTCTTACGCATGCGAATGTTTAATTCAGCGCAAAGTTCCCAGTGATTGGAAAAAAGCGCAGATGACTCCCGTTTATAAGAAACGAAAGAGAACTGACCCACACAATTATAGGCCAATATCGTTGACATCAGTTTCATGTAAAATTTTAGAGCATATTCTCAGTTCGAATATAGTAAATTTCCTTGAAACGGAAAAGCTTCTTTCCATGATCAGCACGGGTTTAGGAAACATCGTTCATGTGAAACTCAGTTTGCCATTTTCTCACATAACATCTTGCGAGCCATGGATGAAGGGCAACAGGCGGATTGTGTTTTTCTCGACTTCAAAAAGGCGTTCGACGCGGTGCCACACTGCAGACTGCTAACGAAGATACGAGCTTATGGAATAGGTTCACAGATTTGTGACTGACTGGAAGACTTCCTAAGTAACAGAACGCAGTACGTTGTTCTCAACGACGAGTGTTCATCAGACTGTATCGTCAGGCGTGGCCCAGGGGAGTATGATAGGACCGTTATTATTTTCTATCTATATAAATGATCTGATGGACAGAGTAAGTTGTAATTTGCGACTGTTTGCTGATGATGTTGTGGTGTATGGGAGGGTGTCGTCTGTAACTGACTGTAATAGCATAAAGGATGACTTAGACAAAATTTCTAGTTGGTGCGAAAAATGGCAACTAGCTCTCAATGTAGAAAAGTGAAAGGTGATGCGCATGAGTAGGAAAAAATCCCATAATGTTCGAATACAGCATTAGTAGTGAGCTTCTTGATGCTGTCGCGTCGTTAAAATATCTAGGCGTAACATTGCAGAGCGATATGAAATGGAACGAACATTTAAGGGTGGTTGTGAGTAAGGCGGACAGCCGACTTCGGTTTATTGGGAGAATTTTGGGAAGATGTACTTCACCTGTAAAGGAGACCGCGTATAAAACGCTTGTACGACCACGTCTTGAGTATTGCTCAAGTGTTTGGGACCCGCTGCAGATCAGTTTAAAGGAAGACATAGAGGCGGTTCAGAGGAGAGCAGCTAGATTTGTTACCGGTAGGTTCGACCAATACGCGAGTGTCACGGGATTGCTCCGGCAACTCAATTGGGGACCGCTGGAAGAAAGACGACGTTCTTTTCGTGAATATCTGTTAAGTAAATTTAGAGGACCGGAATTTGAAGCTGAGTGTAGTACGATCTCGCTGCCGCCTACTTACATTTCGCGTAAAGATCACAAAGACAAGATAAGTGAAATTAGGGCTCGTACGGAGGCGTATAGGTATTCCTGTTTTCCTCGTTCAATTTGGGAGTGGAATAGGAAAGGAAATGCGTAGTAGTGCTACAGTGTACCCTCCGCCGCGAACCTTACGGTGAATTGCGGAGTATGTAGAAAATGTAGATGTAGATCATAAGAAGCTCTGTGTAAATTACTGACTAGTTGAAAAAAAAAAACAGCAGTTAACTTAGAAGTATATAAAATGTCCACATCAGAGATATTCTTGTTATAGCGAAAGTTGGAGCTGGTTTAAACACAGGACATATGGACCACCATCACATTTGAGACGCTTGTGTGTGTTATAAAATCTAACTTATAAAATACCACTGAAAACTGTGGCTTGTTGAATATCTTACTTGTTACTCAGCAAGTAAGTCTTCAGGCTTATTTAAAAATTCAAATATAATACATCTTAAAATAAATGTTGCTGCTGTTGCTTGTGTGGGGGAAAGGGCAGCGAAGCGACAGGTAACATACGATATGTACCTGCCTACGCAGGAGACGCTCAAATGCCACAACTTAGGTCTGTTGCTAACATGCCAGAATGATAACGGGCAAGAAGATCGAGCAACAGACATTCGTGATCTACAAGTTTTCTACAGTTTTAGTGAATTTTACCGGTGAATTCGCGTAATCATTTTCATAGACCGGTTGCACCATAATCTTTCTAAATCTAACGATACCTACCACATCCGAAAAATTGCTCTGAAATTTTATGAAAATAGGAACCTCCGCTGCCAAACTGAATCTATCACCTCCTTTTTTCCTGTTTTATTATTCAATCTAACCTCCTATTACACTCACAAGTACACTTCGTAAAATATGTACAGTACGTCATGCTTCTGCCCCTTCGAGTGTACGGTTTGTCACTGCACGTTCTCTTCACAGTTTTATTTTGTCCTGTTGACTATTGAAATTTTCTTTCTAATCCTCATCGAGTCATGGGATCAGTTTCGTTTTTCCGTGGGACAATAACAAGAAACAGAGGCCATCTATGATTATCTTGCGGGACAAATCGCACATATCATATTCTCTCCAGGAAGACGCATGACTAACGTAACTCACCGGTCATAGGAGAATTACAATAAGACCCTCTGTCTGCACTAATCACAAACAATCCTTGCACTCCTTGGCCAAAGAAGAAATTCTATCCATAAGTTTACATTAATAATTTAAGAACCCAAGATCCCAAGTAAAAATAAGGCAACAAATCCGATCATGGCAGCCGGAAATGTATTGCTGAAGCCATTATTGTTACTGAAGTGCACCAGGTTACTGGTTTTCTTACTGTCCTTTTCTTTCTTGTGTTTTATAAAAATCAGAATCTTTTTTCACGCCAGTAGCTACGTCCCCGCAGCCGGCGGGATTTCGCCAGTGGTCTCGCATCATGACTTGTGTGCAGCTACGGACGTTATAACTGCTCCACCTGCGCCGTACAGGAACATGTTCGCAATTTTCACAGCCACTGGCGTTATACCAGCCTACCTGGCATCCCCACAGGGGATATACCACTGCCTCAAAGTAACTTAAAAGTTTTCCGTGACTACACATGCTGTTTTGCCCCACCAGTATAGTGTAATATAAACGAAATCCGAATCTGACCAATTCACGTCTTTAAACTTTACGTTGCCCTGTGTTTAGGCAGATATTGCTGTTCTATTTACTGCTATCAGGAACATTAATTCTCGAGCGAACTGTACTGGTCCAAAAATGTTCAAATGTTTGTAAATCTATCGGACCAAACTGCGTGGTCATCAGTCCGTAGCTTACAAACTAGTTAAACTAAGGTAAACTAACCTACGGACAACACACGCACCCATTCGCCAGGTAGGACTCGAACCTCCGACGGCGAGCAACAGCGCGCTCCGAAGCGAGGCGCCTTAGACCTCTAGGCTACTCCACCGCGGCGCATGTACTGGATAAACTAGCGAAGATCACACTAATGGCAAATCTAGCATCCTTTAGGTATTTCAGCGTTTACGATTTTAATGCCGCACGTCATAATCAGAACACAAACTAAGAAACCACACCGCTGTGGCTCCCCCCCCCCCCCCCTTTTGTCGTTAAGTTGCCGGCATTGTACCATGGCCGAAAGTAAACACCTACACTAAGTTACAGGTTATTTATTATTGCTTTGTGGATTTTACTCTCATTACATCTCCTAACTTCATCTGTACAAAAGCTACATTTTGCGTCTTATATCACTCACATAGTTGCCTCTTCTATCGACCTTATGTTACTCCTCTGTACATTTTCTATCTACATATATGTTCGCCTCCGTAGCTACGGCAATGCCGTCTTTCACTATTATGCAGGGGTCCCAGGTTCGACTACCGTCATCATTTCATCATCATCGACATGCAAGTCCCCAATGACACGTCAAGTAAAAAGACTTGCATTAGGCGGTGAAACAATCCCCTGTATGAAACATCATGGCAGATTAAAATTGTGTGCAAGTACCGGGATGCGAACCTAGGATCTTTGCCTTTCACGGGCAAGCGCTTTACCGACAGAACTATCCCGGCATGCTTCACGATCCGACATCACAACTTCCTCAGTACCTCGCTTCCGAATTCCCAAACTTCACAGAAGTTCCCCTGCGAATCTTGCAGAACTAGCACACCTGGAAAAAAGGATATGATGGAGACATGGCTTAGCCACAGCCTAAGAGATATTTCCAAAATGAAAATTTCACTCTGCAGCGGAGTGTGTGCAGATATGAAACTTCCTGGCAGATTAAAATTGTGTGCCGCAACCGGGAATCGAACCTGGGACCTTTGCCTCATGCCTCAGAAGAAAAGAAAAGGAATGTTAAAGGCCTGCGTGGGTAATGTAAGATTACTGCCCAATAGAAATATTAGTAATTAATAGCATTTGATAATTAAACAGTATGAAGTTCACTGCATACATTGACCATGCCAATGCACTAAATGTTACACAATTTTAACCTTATTAATTATGGTAGCAATGTATGTCACAGTTGGGTGACAACATTTATAGCTAGGCCATAGGTAGAAATTCTCCACGTTGAGATTTGCTGTGTGCTTGTAGCTGACGGGAGGCCAGCGAGCAGGCCGACGTTGGTGGCTTGTTGCAGCTTAGGATTTTCCAGTTCGTTTCCGGTGAGGGAAGAGAGGGAGAATAAGAGTGCCAGACACAGTGCAATGCACAGCGTGAAATGAAATGTTCTAATACTACTGGCATTTCAAGTAATACGATTCAGTTAGGAACCTTTAAGGCCCTCATTACAAAATAGCCCGTTGATAAATAAACAATACATTATCTGCTATAGTCACATCGGGCATAATATGTTTAATTGACAATGAAAAGTAATAAATTACCAACGAAGACAAGACAGTTACACAACTTGCATGGCAATGTTTGTTTATAAAAATAATATATTAACTATTTCTCATTTTATTTTCAATTAATCTTGTGTATTTTACCTTGAAATATTCAGTTTAATAACTTATCTGTGATATAAGCAATTGCACGATTATAATAAATAGTACAAAGGATGTTTATACTAATATAAAAACGTAAGAAGATATTTGTTTAATGTGTAGTGTAATTATTTTGATTTTAAGTAAAGTTTTAGAAATGTATTAGCTGAGCGCTGTACGTTGGCAAATCGGTTAGAACAGCTCACATGGGGAAGTTGATGACGTAGGGAGAAAACCCCGGCAGTTGAGCTTTTGGTGCGTGCACGCGCGTGGGCAGGAAGTGACGAGGCGGGAGCACGTGGGGTAGCTGGCCGGGCGGGGTCGCGCTGCATCAGTCGGCATGTGGATCTCGAGGTGGAGATTATAGATTTGGGTGTGGCAACCGCCACGTGTGGTTGCTCGTCGTAGACTGCACCAAGTTGAATCGAGTGCTGCTGTGTGTTTGTGAATATTTAGCCGGTGGAACAAGGTGTGCATCGCATTGAATTAAAGTGACTGTGATTTGTTAATGTAACACGTGTCGTCGCATACGCATGAACATAAATGGTGTTTGAGACAGGCACATGGTGCGAAAACAATTTGTGACAAATATTCATTTTGTCTGGGGGCTCACGAGCTATAACTTTATTTGATAAATGTGTCGACATACAGACGTATCAGCCACAGGGTTCTAATATTGTGAAATAAACAACATAAAGTGAACTTTCACGTGTTTTCAAAACTAGTAGTTAGTACACCCTTTTCTCTCATGAACTTGATTTTATTATGAATTTGGTTTTTAATCATATGCAGGGAAGGAAAGCTGCAAACTTGTGATATCATCCCCCAGAAAACAAGTCAAACAGTCGCAATCACAGTTCCAGTGTTTTTGCATGTTTGGGAAATTGGTTCGCAGTTGGTGGTTGTGAGTTTTAAAAATTAAACTTTCCCTATTTTAAACTCTCACCCCGACCTTCACTGTCGCAGGGAGAGTGGAAGCAATAAAACCAACTGCTGCTTAAACAACAGTTTATTAAAAGTAATGACTTTGAGAATTTTAACATTAATGTAAACATGTACTAAAAGATCAATATTTCATGAAACAGTCAAAACCCTTTAAAATAATCTTAGAATGCTTGGTAGTAAGACAGCCACAGTTTTAAATAAGAACACTATTTTAAATTTCCTGAAACGTTTGAACTAAGATTGCAGTTTCAAAAGACAGATAATGAATAGATTCTTAAAACGTCTGCTTAAAAGAAAAAGAGAGAGAGAAGAGGAAGCGTTGCGCAGTCACCTTTACCTAGGCAATTATAATGAATCACAGGTAAAGCATTAAATTTCCTTAAAGGTATATATATAAGGGACCAGAACTTCTACCCTTACATAGACAATTATAGATAATCACAGATAAAGGAGCACATTTGTTTAAAGGTCCAGAAATTGAACTTTTTTAAACTGAAAGGAGTAACTTAAACGGGCAATGGGCTTGTAAATTAACAACCACACTAGCAAGTAAAAAATTTTAAAAATATATCTTTCATAAACTTGAAATAGAGTAACCAACGACATGCTTTTCCGAATTTTAGTCAGCTGAACTGCGTAATACTTCATTAGGTAACAAATGTAATAACATTTTTTTCATCTTGCACCGTGACAACGATTAAGCAGGAACCCCGATGATTTTCTAAGGAAACCTGCCCCACGGGATGGTAGCCAGATCTAATGATTACATGTCCAGAGACGGAGGTCTGATGGCAGTTAGCTAAACCCACACGCGAGACAGGCACGAAACAACAATGGCCAGCTTAGGGTATGGTAGGCACGTATCAAAATAGACGACTGTATACCAAAAGAACTAACGTGAAGACTAGACAGCCAAATTACTCTCTCTCTCTCTCTCTCTCTCTCTCTCTCTCTCTCTCTCTCTCTCTCTCTCCAGGCGGTTTCGGATGAGGGGAAGAAATAGGCCTGCCACAATTTACGCTGGCACCCAAGGCAGGTCACTGGCATGAGAGCAACTACTAAGCAGTCGATACACAGGTTGCACTTAGAAAGGCGAAACAAGGCGAAAGATAAAACAACACCAGTACAGCGGGACCTAGTATCAGCAGAAGTAATTCTGGAGAGGATGGTGTCTTGAAAGATATGAAAACAAAGGAACTTCTGATAGGTTCCTCCGTGGTGAAACTACTGCTGCTCCAGTCATGTTGAACGAATGACTGGACATGGATTCAAATCCCAGTGTGGTGCTCCAAGGAGTACGAGCTGTCACTCTTTCTCCACGTCTAGAATATGATCAAAAGCTGTGGCCATAGGGGAAATGTGGCACACGACAGCTATCAAACCGCTACTGGCGGCGGACGCCCGACGCTATCACGGCACCATCGGCTCACATGCACGACAGCGTGAGACGGCACGAAGGTGCTACCGACACGTTGCTGTACTAGCCACCACTGACCTACCGACGCGCATTCACCGAACGTGAATAACAAGGACGCCCTCACTGGTAGCATGCGAAACCGCTAACAAGTGACGGAACTCTACATGCGCAAACGATAACCATAGAGGGCGTAGTAAAATAGATCGTCCTTAGAATTACATAGCGACTCGCTCACCTAGAAATGTGACTTAAATAGAAGTGACAAAGTAGATGCAGTGACTAGATGAGGGAAAGATATTTTAAAACGGAAGTTTCATCAACAAATAAAGAAGGCAGACCACCCATTACTATTAACAAAACAACGTGTAATTAGATAAACGTCCTAGATCAAAACCAGGACCCACTACGGCTTATTAGAATATGATATCCAACAATGAGAAGACAGGTAGGGTGCTAGTTTGCAACGAAATATTATTCTTCCTGCATCATCATCTTACAAATTCCACCTGAATATTTAACGATGGCTTTCCAACCCTGAGACAGGCGCTGCCTTGTGTCGAGCTTTTTGTATGGACAACCGCAATGGGGCTCAGTGTAAGGTGCTGAATGGACAAGTATATAGCACTGCATGAATATCGCATGAGATAACGTAACGGTTCATTCCTCGATTACCTAACATGTTACCTATGTGCGACCTTGTTAGAGAACAGTAAGAATGGGAAACCCAAAACGATATTGGGAATGCCACGAGTGGAAAACAAAATTCGTCCTGCTACCTGCATTTTCTTATTATACCAGATTCTTCATCACTCTGAATTATGTAAATTGACTCGTCTTTCTCAATCAGAAAGATGATGTTACAGGGAAGTTTCTGTATTCCAAGGCGATGAACCTGTAGAAAATTACATACATATTTATCTACAACAGTGTTTCTCAAGCTGGAAGTGAAGGGCTCAGCCGAAACATACGAATGTTTTGAAATTTGATGGACGTAAATTTCATAACTGATTCCATTTGGCAACACAGAACATCATGAGCGCATGAGTTATGAAAGCTTCAGGCACTTCTTGCAGTTTATTTCCTTATGACAATAACTTAGATTGTGCAGCCTCTATTAGCTTTGTCTCTTCCCTTATTAATTCCGATAGACTCGTTAGTAGTAAGATATCAGAAATACCGGTGAAACTATACTGTATGAACGTATATGGGGAACATTGCTTGCCAGCAATCAGGCAGGAAACACTCAGCAGCTTTCAGCTGGGTGGGCCCTCTGGTTTTCACAAGATACCTGTGCCAGGGTAATACCCATCGCTTAAGAGACAATGCTGGACAATGGACATGGCTGGTATCGGCGTATGCAAAGAAAGCGGTTAAATTGGAGAATGGAACTGAGCTGAAAGATGTCCATACTTGCAAATACAAAATTCAAGAATTATTCACCCTATTGACATATAACTAATCCAAATACACTAAAGAACGCAGAGAAAATTGGTGAATCTCATTAACCAACAATATTTTATAATCTGGGAAACGTCAAAACTTTGTTTTGTAATAAATAAAACAAGCAGAATTTGACTTAAAATTATCAACTTTTGAATGCCTCATACAGTTTCAGCAAACTATGTCTTAGACGATAGCTTATTACCTCAAGCTATCATCTTGAAAGCAACAAACTGTCATTTACTCATTTATTACACTTATTGTAGTAATTTATTATGAATCAAATGCCGATCATCGTATCCTTCAGTGACACAGTGACCTACCCTCATGTTCATATATTTTTTAAAATAAATCATCGTCTTTTTGCCAGTGGATTTGCGTAAATATTGCGTAGTGTGAGCGGTCAATCCAATGAAGGCCAGATTGTTTATTTGTTTATTTCATACATTATTTCTAATGCTGATACAAAGTCATCTTGTGACAGAATGTTTATAAATTTTATATTTAATGCTGTAAAATATTAAGTTAGCGTTTAAGTTGCCAAAGTTAACCCAAATGAAATCTTTTGTGCTATGAATTTAGCTACTTTTGGACGGGATGGCAATCTGCCAGTGACAGTACGGCTAGGGCTCCAGACTGCTGTGGTCAATTTGAATACTTGGACCGTGCGGAACGAGAGCTCCTTGGACGATGGAAAGAGGTGGGTTTCATCTTGGAGGATGGAGGTTCTACCTGGTTTACGTGGTGAACGGCCGCTCTGTAGAAACTTTAACACGTGTCTAAACACCAACTTTGCCAAACGTTAATGCACGGCGGTTTACGAACTTTAAATTTTTCCGATTCCATTTCGGGATTGTACCTGAACAGTGTGTATGAATCTCGACGGGAATTAACGAGTGATGATATTTGTCGGTGTAAGACTAGAACTTTTTTGAGTGACGATTATGTCGTGTGGTGTGATTATGACATAGACTTAATAATTGAGCATCGTCAACTATTAAGGTTTTGGGGATTTTGCGTTCTCACAATGCAGTTAAAGCTTTTGTTCTGGCAGTTTTTACAGATTTACTTTTCATTTATATGTGTAAGATCTCTTGAGTTTTAATAAGCATCATTCATCTCAGTTATCTGGCGTTGCCTACATCATTTTCAAACGTTAGAATGAAACCTCTTTTATTAATTATACATTGTCTGTATTTATATATAATTATTACTGCGCAAATGTTAGCCTATGCATAGGCTGTTTGACTGCAGAATCACAGGTACAAGGTAACACATACAGTTATGGTAGTTTCTGGGCATGAAAGCAGTATTATACGGTTCGGCTCGTAGACCACATCAAGCCATATTCCATTTAATGAGCCGTACATATACCAGCATGTTTGTTTCACAAATACAACTTCGTGTGGTCGAGACGAAAATGGCACTTAACGTCGCAATTAGTAAGTACAGGAACTATCGGCAACAATGCTCTTCGACACTATCCGTATTTTACGTAAACAAAAGATTTTCCCTCTTCTGCTCATTACCTGAATCACAGCAGCTATCAAATCATTCGTTTCATAGTCATTACTAAGTAGACACACATGTGATGCACTTTCATGTATCCCAGAGGATCCGTATGAATTTCATAATGAGTTATTGGCCAACAATAATACGCTAAATAATTCAATACCACATTTTATAGAATTTTTATTGTTAAAAACTGGTCTTGGTTGCACAAATACTACGATTTCCCTATTCACGCGCAACACATTTCGCCTCTTCTAGGTAGGGGAGACCGGGGCACATTTTCCATAGGGGCAAGTTTTCCAAACCCGTTTATTTTCGAAACAAACCGCTAGATGTTACCACCGGGGATACTGTACGAAGTAGCAACAAAGCACGCTTCATTTACGAAAGTTTTAGTATTGTACCAGCAGTCACAACGTCGGCAAGGCTGTTTTCGTCATGTTTGAAAATGTGAGTAAACTTTCACGTTTTTATTGAAACTTAAAATAAACATTCTAGCGTTAAACTTATTATTTTGACATTGCACACACTAAAAGTGGGATTCTTTCTTCACGTAACTGTGCATTTGTTTTGTAAATAGCTTACACTGTTACTCATGGACGTAGTGTTATACTTCCGAATATGGCGACGGGGCACGTTTTCCGAGTGCATATGGGGCACATATTCCTTATTGCTTATTACGCCAAGTCTAAAGCAAATGAAAAGTGTGTACAGTGCACGAAATGGGCGCATGGAGACTGTAGGAAAGGGAATGTTCCATTTTTTGTTTGCTTACATTGTGATTCAGACAATCAGTATAAGTATTGTTAGAAATGTCTGTATAATATTTAAGTCACTTATTTTGTAAAACCATTAAATAGCATTTGCTTTTATTTAATGTGGCTATTTTTACTATCCTCTTTTGTAATGTATTGTAAATTCATGATAAAAATACGTATTCAGTGAAATCAAGATAATTATCCCTGTTTAAACATTAAAAGTATAATTGGAATATTTGCCCCTGTACATTTTAAGAAAGCTGGAAAACTTGCCCCACATACGGGGCTTATTTTCCAACGCAACAAGGCCAGACAAAACCATTTGCTACCAAGAATGATATTTACTGTTTTCAAAATATCTCTACAAGACTGTGAATAAAGGTGTAGGAAATATAATGATCAGCTGTTTACCGCAAAATCGATAAAAATAAGAAGTACAAAAATAAAAATGTAAAATGGTGGAAAACGTCCCTGGGTCTCCCCTATCATTAGACGTTCTGGGAAAATTTACAAACTAGTATAAAAAACAGGAATGAACTTAAAAATACGTAAGAATGTCCTGATGAAAGATGTAATAGTGAAGGTGAATGTGGTCATGTGGCCTGTACTTTAACTAGCTTGAACCTTTCCTATTACATTTTACATAAGGACGATTGTACATATTAATTCCTAGTTTTTAACAACTGAGTAAATTTTTCCAGAACGTCCGTTGATGACTATAAGAGGCGGTACGCATCATGTGTGTATATTCTGAACATCGTAGTTTTTATTTATTTATTTTTAATTTGTTTACACCAAAATATTCATTTCGGTTGCTGTGCCTTCACCACGCAAGTATGGAGTGCAGTGACTGCATATAATTAACGTGTCACTGTCGTAGCAATAGACAAAAGTGCATCATTTAAGAGAAAATTGTAATTTAGGAACTGAGCATAGCGATACTTCTAGGTATACCGGCTGCTTACTAGAAGGGACATATGAGTGTTTTGTGAGGGTCTTGCTTCAGTTTATTAAATTTATGTTGTGGTCGCCTGTTTAATGGACGCTGTTTCGCGTTAAGCATCTAGTTAGTGTATCCTTCCGCTGTGTGAATCCGGACAGTTATATGTTTTCTTTTCATTGGATTACTACTTCGTTTTTCTAAGTTACCCTCAGTCGCTTCTACATTACATCATTCTAGATGTTAGTTTTCTGGGTACTGAAATCTTGAATGGGGAGTGTGACTTCTCTGTGCTGATGGAGGCTGAATTGGTGAAACTTCGCTCCCATCTTTAAGCCATGTTAACCTGAGTTGCGTTGTTATTGGCTAATCGTGGGAACCGAACGGTTACCCGGCAACTCCACCGAACTGCATGCGGCAGCGACAAGCCATGATACTGCTGACACTGAGAGAGACATCCCACCCATCGTTGCGTGGGAGGTCGATCCCGGGCGTGTCAGGCGAAGTAAGATATTCCGGAGGGACTGATAGTGAGGCCTCCTCGGTTGTCTTGCGAACGGGTTTGAGGCACTATCCGTTCAGGACAGATGTCGCCGTTCATCCTGAGGTCACCACGCTGCTGCCAGATCCGGGTTTTCACAGAGGGTTGGTGTGCTCTTAGTTGGAAGCTTCATTGTTGGGTGGGTAGGGGAGCCCTTTAGGAAGCTGCCAAAGAGGGGAAGAAGGTCAGCGTGCACTCCGTGAGCATATAAGGTGGATTCATTCAAGACGTGACACGGGTTCTTACGGATGCCATGAAGAGTACGAGGTGCAACCAACTGCAGGTGGCGGTTCACGTCGGTAACAATGATGTGTGGTGTTTTCGATCGGAAGAGATTCTCTTAGGTTTTAAGCGGCTATCTGAAGTGGTAAAGACTGCTATTCTTACTTGTAAGATGTAAGCAGAGCTCATCATCTGCGGCATAGCTGAAAGTATTGCGTGGTACAGAGCCGAGTGGAGCGTCGGAACGTGAGGCTAATACTGTTCAGTAAATTCTCGACTTGCGTCATCAGGTGGTGGGTTTCCGGCTGCCGTTGAATAGGTCAGAAGTCCAAAACACGCAGGAATTGGCTACACGGGTAGCGGGAGCTGTGTGGCGTGGACTGGGCATTTTGTTTTAAGATAGAGGGCCTTGGGAACACACAGGAAGGATTTCAATCTCAAAGGGTACAGATCAAGGAGAGGACGAACACAGATCTAAAAACCATTGGTCTAACACATACAAACTGTCGTACCTGAATGGGTAAAGTTCCAGAGCTCCAAGGGCTAACAGAAAGTAAAGAATCTCAAAACATTATAGGTATCTAAAGCTGCCTGAAGACGGTTATAAGTTCATCAGAAACTTTTACCAAAGGGCAAATGGTGACAGCAAGGATAAATTGCATAAAACAGGTTGTGGCGTATTTATTAGTGTCAAAAGCGGTTTATCTTGTAGCAGAATTGAAGTTGAGATGACAACCAAAATAAATTAATAGTTTGCTCGTTTTACTGACCCCCTGACTCAGATGATTCGTTTGCAGAAATCTTCGAAAAAAGCTTGGACCAAATTTCAAAAACGTTCCTTGAGCAAAAATACATGGTTAGAAGTCAAGCATAAAGCATCGTCCGAAGTCGCACTGAACGCATTCTCCGATAATTACGATCAACTAGTTCTGGAACCCAGTAGAACAGTAAACCGTAGTGACAATGTAGTTGACGTCTTAGCGACAAATAAAAATAATCGGGAGCTAAAAATCAAAACTGACACAGGCATTAGTGAACACAGAGTTGTCGTAGCGAGAATGAATAGCGCATTCCCCAAATCTACCAAATCAAAATAAGAATATATCTATCAAAAAAGGACATAAAAATTCGATCAACGCTTTCCTGTGTGGGAATCTCTAGCTTTCGAAACTAACAATGTTGTAGCTTACGTTCAAAGAAATAAGATCGACTATCAAAACAGGGGTCCGACCTGCCGTGGTACACAAATCAAAATCACTCTTGCTAAAGGAAAAAAAAAATGCCAAATTTAAACGGACACAAATTCTTCAACACTAGCAGTCTATTACAGAAACTAGTAATTAGTTCGAAATTCAGTGCAAGAGGCTTACAATAGGTAGCACAGTGCAACCCTGTCACGTAATTTGGCAGAGAATCCTAAGAAATTCTTCTATGTAAAGTATACTAGCAGTAAAAGAAAATCAATAGCTTCACTATGCGATATTAATTGTGATGTTACAGACGTGAGTTCTGCTCAAGCAGAATTGCTTAACACAGCTTTCCGAAATTCCTTCACGAAAGAAGACGAAGCAAACACTCCAGAATTCATATCGAAAACTGCTGCCAGCAGGCGTAATTTACAAGTAGATACCCCTGGAGTGTTAAGGCAACCCAAATCACTTAACAAAGGAAGTCTCCCAGTCGCGATCGTATACCAGTTATTATTTTTTCAGTGTATGCAGATGTAATAGCCCTATACCTGTTTATCGGATACAACCACTCAGTCAGCGAACGTTCTGTACCCAAAAAAGGGAAAGTTGCACAGGTCACCCCTATATTCTAGAAAGGCAATAGGAGTTATCCGCAAAATTACAATCCTATATCGTTGACGTTGATTTGCAGCAGAATGTTGGAACATTTAGTTTCCTCAAATATTAAGAACTAATGTTAAGAATTAAAAATTAAGAGATCCACCTATTCACCCTTAGTCAACACGGATTCAGAAAATATCCTGCTTGTGAAACATTCCTAGCTCTTTATTCACAAGATGTAATGAGTGCTATCGACATGGGATGTAAAATAGAATCCGTATTTCTAGATTTCCGGAAGACAAGCGTTTTCCAATCAAACTCTGTGCTCATGGAATATCGCCACAGTTATGCCATTGGATTCGCGTTTTCCTATCAGAAAGCACACAGTACGATCAAATTGACGGGAAGTCATCTAGTAGAACGGAAGTGATGAAGTGATATGCGGCATTCCCCACTGAAGTGTTATAGGGTCCTGCTGTACTTAGTTTTATAAACGACTAACTGATAACCCGGAGTTGCCCGGGAATTTAATTTATTTATTCATGTCATTTTACAGGTATATATTCATTTGTATAACGGCTGTATGTCTGTATAATCTCTTGGGAATACAATTAGTAATAAAGAATTTATAGGTTAAAACATGTTACGTGATGGACGCTTTCCCATGAACGTTGCTGCTTACGTGCTCATATCTCATGTTCAGATGTTCAAATGTTTGTATAGCTTATGGGACTTAACTATGGGGTCATCAGTCCCTACACTTACAAACTACTTATGAACTAGCTTATCCTAAGGACGGCACAAATATCCGTGCCCGAGGGGGGATTCGGACCCCCGACCACCCGACCGTAGTGGCCATGCAGACCGTGACTGGAGCGCCTCAGTCCCCTCGGCCACCGCGGCCGGAAATATCTCATGAACCACGTGTCGTACTGTGATACAATTTAGAAGGTACAATCAACTATATGCGTGTATACGGTCTGTAAAATTACCTGCGGTTACAATTTGTAGTGTGGAAATTGTAAATTGTAGCTTCATACCAAAAGCCGTAATTTTAGTCTATGAACAGCGGAACGTTACTTTGTATGTGATACTGTGATACAATTTAGAAGGTATATTCACCTGTATGTGTATATACTGTCTGTAAAACTCCCTGCTGCTACAATTTGTAGTGTACATACTATAAATTATAACGTCATACAGAATGCCGTAGTTTTACTCCATAAACAGCGGAAAATTAGTTAGCGAGAAATTTTTTTTTTCCTTTCATCATTTTGCTATGGTTGTGAGCGAGAAAAAGTTTAAGAAAAGTTTGAAATTACGTTCAAAGTTTATTGAAAGTCGCTAAGTACTCTCATTCTCATATAGCCTATTTATAAACTCTCGCCGCATTATGTGACAGTTTTTTTGTGATTCCTGTTGTTTATGACGTCATATCTTCTGAACCATGTGGCGTATGTGATTCTTAACCCTGCAGCAATTGTAATCTCACATTAGGGGAATATGTGTAACAAATTTGGTTGAAATTGGTCCAGTGGTGTAGGAGAAAATGAGCAGTATTTTCGCCAAACGTAGCATTTTTTCGCGCATTTCATTGTTTATGACGTCATATCTCGTAAGCTATGTATCGCACTCATTCGACCGTTTCGGCGACCGTCCTCATGGATTGAAGCTTACGTGTGCAAAATGTCATAAAGATTGGAACAAAACTGTACTTTTGTATGCAACACGTAAACACAAACAAACTTACGGACACTCTGCTTTATATATAACAAGCTGAGAACCCGGCGTTGCCCGTGTATTTATTTACTTAAACGTGCCTTGAGTTAGTACATCTCCTATCCTTTTCTCACGGCCCATCTCCTTTTTTTCTTAAAAAAAAAAAAAAAAAAAAAAAAAAAAAAAAAAAAAAAAAAATTAAAAAATGCTATATTTATCGAAGAATAAATAAGAAATTAGGCTGTCTCGCATAATGTGCAAAACTATAAGTGCAGTATCCAAACAAACGGAGATAGCAATCAAAATACAAATGACATGTAAAATGCGTACGATCTCATATTTATTGAGTTATATGTTGTAGAATAGTGTAAGTTTTCAGTTATATAATCATTGGTATAAGTACTGTATGTTGGTAAAATCTCTTGGGCATACAATCAGTAGTGAAGAAGTAATGGATTAAAACATGGTGCATGATGGGGCGTTTTTCCATAAATGTTACTGTTTATGTGCTCATATCTCATGAACTAAGAGTCGTACTGTGATACAATTTATAAGTTACGCTCAAATATATGCGTGTATATCGTCTGTAACATTTTCTGTGGCTACAATTTGTAGTGTAGAAATTAAAAATAGTAAGTCATAGTGAATGCCGTAGTTTTAGTCAGTGAACAGCAGAATGTTACTGTTTATGTGCTCATATCTCATGAACTACGTATCGTTCTGTGATACAATTTAGAAGGTACATTCAGCTATAAGTGTGTACAGTGTTTCTAAAATTTCCTGCGGCTACAATTTGTAGTGTAGAAATTAAAAATTGTAACGTCATACTGAATGCTCTAGTTTTACTCCATAAACAGCGGAAAAGTAGTAAGCGAGAAACTTTTTTCCTTTCATAATTTTGTTATGGTTGTCAGCGAGAAATAGTTCAATAAAGATTTGAAATTATGTTTAAAATTTGTTGCAAGTTGCCAAGTACTCTCATTCTTATATAGTGTATTTATAAAATCTTGCCGCATTTTGTAGCAAATGTTTTTGCGATTCCTATTATTTATGTCGTCATAGTTTCTGAAACATGTGTCTTATGTGATTCTTAACCCTGCAAAAATTGTTATCTCACGGAAAGGAATGTATGTATCAAATTTGGTTGATCTCAGTCCAGTGGTTTAAGAGAAAGTCAGCAGCATTGTCACTACATGCAGCAGTTTTTCGCGCATCTGATTGTTTATGACGTCATATCTCGTGAACTATATATCGTATGTGATTCTTACACTTACGGCGACCGTCCTCATGGATTGAAGCTTACGTGTACAAAATTTCATAAAAATTGTAATAAAACTGTAGATTTGCATGCAACACGTACAAACATACGGAAACTCTGCTTTATATATTAGAAGACTAGCTGAAAACCCGGCGTTTCCCGGGTATTTACTTATTTATTCCAGCCTTGAATTAGTAGTTCTATCCCTTCTCACTCTCCATGTCAATCTCTTTTTTCTTCTTAAAGCATGTTATATTTATGGAAGAATTTTTAAAAAAATTGGCTGTCTTGCGTAATGTACAAAATTATAACTGCAGGATTCAAACAAAGAAAGATAGTAGTAATCAACATACAAATGACATATAAAATCCGTACGATCTTATATTTATTGAGTTACATGTTGTGAAATTGTATAATTTTTCAGATATACTTTAGTATGCTATATGTAAAATCTGTTGCGAATACAATTAGTAATAAAAAAGTGATAGTTTAAAACTTGGTGCGTGATGGGGCTGTTTTCATGAACGTTGCTGTTTATGTGCTCATATCTCATGACTGAGCGTCATACTGTGATATAATTTCGAAGGTACATTCAGCTATATGTGTGTATACTGTCTGTAAAATATCCTACTGCTAAAATTTCTAGTATAGAAATTATAAATTGTAACGATATGCCAAATGCCTTAATTTTTCTGCATGAACGCCGAGAAAGTAGTAAGCGACACACCATCATTTTGCTGGGTTGTCAGCGAGAAAAAGTTTCCTAAAGGCTTGAAATTACGTTTAAAGTTTGTTGCAACTCGTCAAGTGCTCTCCTTCTCAAATAGTGGACTGATAAAATTACACTATCACGTGCCTTTAGACGGGGATGTTTTCATTGTTTATGACCTCATATATCCCGAACTATCGACCCCATTGCAATATCCTTTCTTAGCTGACGTCTTCTATGTATAATTTACATTTTTGCCAAATTTCAGCTTCATAGGTAAAGTAGTTCATGAGATTTCGTGTTTATTCAGTGAGTGTCCTTTCGCTTTTATACAGAGATTTAGGAGACAGTCTGAGTAGCTCTATTACACTGTTCGCGGATGATGCTGTCATTTATCGAAGTCACCATAAGATCAAAAGCAACTGTAAAATGATATACATATCAGCATGGTGCAAAAAATGGATATTGGCACTTAACAGTGAGAAGTGTGAAGTTATTCATATGACCACTAAAAGAAATCAAACTACATTTACACGATAAATCCGTCAAAACTACAGGTCGTAAATTCAACTAAATACAGGAGTAACAATTACAAACAACTTAAATAGGGAAGAACACGCAGAAAATGTTGTAGGGAAAACGAGCCAAAGACGACGATTACTTGGCAGAATACTTAGAAGATGCAACAGTTCTACTAAAGAAACTGCCTACACCACACTTGTGCGTCCTCTTTTGGAGTACTGCTGCGCGTTGTGGGGTCCCCGCCAAGACTGTTTGCAGGAAGTTCAGAGTAGAACAGAAACTGTGGTGTCCTAACAAATAAAATTAAAGAAATATACTGTGCTGTACTGTTACTTGAGCGGAAACTTGCTGACCTATTAAATACTGTTGGTGATATCCTTTTTATTGACAATAGAGCGCATTAGGAAAAGAACTGATATATTTAAGGCTTTATATTTACGTACGTACACTACTTCCCATTAAAATTGCAACACCAAGAAGAAATGCAGATGATAAACTGATATTCATTGGACACATATACTAGATCTGACATGTAATTACATTTTCACGTAAAGTGGGTGCATTGATACGGAGATATCAGTACCCAGAACAACCACTTCTAACCGTAATAAGAGCCTTGATAAGCTTGGGCATTGAGTCAAACAGAGCTTTGACGGATTTTACAGGTACAGATGCCCATGCAGCTTTAACAAGATACCACAGTACATCAAGAGTAATGACTGGCGTATCGTGACGAGCCAGTTGCTCGGCCACCATCGACCAGACGTTTCCAATTGGAGAGAGATCTTGAGAATGTGCTGTTCAAGGCAGCAGTCCAACATTTTCCGTACCTAAAATGGCACGTACAGGACCTGCAACATACAGTCGTGCATTATTCTGCTGAAATGTATGGTTTCGCAGGAAATGTAGTGCCAATGGTCGTAACACATCTGAAATATAACGGCCACTGTTCAAAGTGCGTCGATGAGAAAAAGAGGTGACGGGGCGTGTAACCAATGGCACCCCATTCCATCACGCCGGGTGATACGTCAGTACGGCGATGACGAATACACGCTTCCAATGTGCGTTCACTATGATGTCGCCAAACACGGATGCGACCATCATGATGCTGTAAACAGAACCTGGATTCATCCGAACAAATGACGTTTTGCCATTCGTGCACCCAGGTTCGTCGTTGCGTACACCCTCGTAGGCCCTCCTATCTGTGATGCAGCGTGAAGGGTAACCGTGGCCATGATCTCCGAGCTGATAGTCCATGCTGCTGCAAACGTCGTCTAATTGTTCGTGCAGATGGTTGTTGCCTTGCGAACGTCCCTATCTGTTGACTCGGGGAACGAGAGGTGGCTGTACGATCCGTTATAGCCAGGCGGATAAGATGCGTGTCATCTCGACTACTAGTGATACGAGGCCGTTGGAATCAGCCATATTGCCCTCCTGAACTCACCGATTCCATATTCTACTAACAGTCATTGGATCGCATCCAACGCGAGCAGTAATGTCGCCATACGGTAAACCGCCATCGCGATAAGCTACGATCGGACCTTTATCAAAGCTGGAAACGTGATGGTACGCATTTCTCCTCCTTAAACGAGGCATCACAACAACGTTTCATCAGACAACGCCGGTGAACTGCTGTTTGCGTATAACAAATCGGTTGGAAACTTTCCTGATGTCAGCACGTTTTATGTATCGCCACCAGCGTCAACCTTCTGTGAATGCTCTGAAAAGCTAATCATTTGCATATCACAGCATCTTCTTCCTGTCGGTTAAATTTCGAGTCTGTAGCAAGTCGTCTTCGTGGTGTATCAATTTGAATTGCGAGAAGTGTATTAAGTAAAATTTTGGACAATAATAAAATGAAAGGTTTCACTAACTACTGACTAGACTCAGTCTATAATAATTGTAAGCATGTGAATAGTCTATCAGTATAATAATTGTTGTTAACTCAAGACCTGTCCACACCACAATACAAAAAAGAAAAAAAAATAATATCTATGAATCCTTTCAGTTTGGTCCGTAGACCTACTTATGTAAATTTCATTAAGATCTGAATCATTATAATTTATTACACCGCCCTCCGGGATCGTCGTCCAAACTGAAAAATAATTCTTAAAAGTCCTATTTTATTTCAACACACGTCCATGAATCATTCAATAATTAACTAGAGTTAATTATAAAATGGCGGCCGGTGACTGCATTTATCGGTCGTTATTGAAGAATTGGGTGCTATGAAGAACACGGTATACTGTTTTATATTTCTATTGATCATATTTGACATTTTACAATCATTTAACAGAACTTGATTACTATTGTTGAGGAAAAACAATCTCACAGCGACTCTCGCAAAATTATAATAATATCTTCCTTTCAAAACAAGGCACGACACGTACAGCAACAAGACAAGACAAGAAGGATTACACATTGCACAATTGTTTAAATAGTACTCAAACAAAGAGTTAACAATCACTACGATATTAAACTTTCTTTTTTTTGTAAAAAACAGTTCACTGACGTCCCTGGTAACCCTTTATCTTTGACATCACTGCACTTATGTTTTTTTATTATAATTCAGTACGCCGTCACTTACTATTTATATCGTTTCACCATGGGACGCTACAGTACTTTTGTAATATAACCTTATAGGGAGGGGAGTGTGAGGAAATGATCCAAGAGTTGGGGCGGAAATCAATTAAAGCGTTATTCGTTGCGAAGAGATCTATTTGCGTAATTTCTTTCGCCAACTTTCTCTTCCGAATGCGAACATATTTTGTTAGCACCCACCTACAAAGGAAGACATGATAAGCAAAATAAAATAAGTGAAATCAGATGCAAAATGGCAAGAGTGAGGTGTTTCTTTTTCCTGCGAGCTATTGGAGCATGGAACTGTAGAGAAATATCATTAAAGCGTTTTTGGAAATGCACTTCAGTGTGACTTTCAGAGTATTTATGTAGATGTAGCAAATAGTATTAATCCCTAATTGCTTTTATATGAATGCTTGAATAAAAAAATTGAAAATTGATGAAAATGTTAAGCTATTTAACTCCTGGGTACGAAATTCGTTTTTCAGAAGCGGTTTAAGTTCAAGTGATTATGATTGTCTACGAAAGGCGCTAAGGTTTTAAGGCAAAACACAACGATAGCCCCATGTGTAATTTCTAAGCGAAATTATCAAGAGTATCTGACATTACCAAACATGAAATTGTTCTATTGCGCTTTACACTAGATATTTATGTAACGAGGTATTCTTACCTATATGCTGAAACAATGATTAGGAATGACCTTGTCACCGCTCCAGGTGTTAGAAGTCGAATTTAGCAATTAGTATCAATGAGATTGGTAATTTTAGCGCCGAAGTTAACAGAGACCGTTGAAAACAGAAACACACTTTGTTCTTTTATGGTAAAAAAATAACAAATGTACGAAATGGAATATAAAGCAATAATTAATTTTCCCCTTTTTTGAACTGTATTTTAATTTTCGTTTTATTAGCTATTATTAAAAATAAATAATTTGGAGCATATATTATTCTTGCGATTTAATTGTGATTTATATGATATTAGTTACGATTGAAAATTGAAATAATTGCTGAATAAAAAACGTTTTCAGTCCTATATTAAATTCAAAATATTTCATTAAATTAAATTCATAAACCAGGTGCTCCACCTAACTGCTAGTATTCTCAGTCTGTTCTGTCAGAGGGAAAGTTATGGAACCTTTCATCTCGAGGAATCCATCTTCCAGACAATCTGTGTGAAAGGCACTCGAGGGTAACTTTAACCTTTTCCATTTACGGGGATAGGACGTACGTGCTTTGTTACAGCTCACACACGTTTCCAGAAATCTCATTCTATCAGTCATTGGTGGCTGACGAGAGACGGTTACTCTCCGCTGCAACTTCGAATTGCACTTTAGTTAATTGGTACTTCTTCCTCAGCCAGCAGGCCATCGGGGAAAGGTTGTTGTGCCTCTTCGAAACGTTTATTTTGTGTCACATTTGCTGTCTTTTCAATACAGTATCGCTGAAACCCACTTAGAAAAAGTTTCATTTTCTCTTCTGTCGCAATATAAAAAAATCTGAATACCATACAGACACACTTGTTTTAAGCGTTACACGTTTGTGCTTGTTTTGTGTGTGTTGTGTGTGTGTGTGTGTGTGTGTGTGTGTTTTATGAACTAGAAAAGTCACTTTCTTATTCTGATTTCGAAATATCTCTTAATGAAATGAGACGTACATGAATGAAGAAAGACATATGCGCTACTTTGTATGTACTGAGATGCAGTTTTTGACAATAGTATCTACATGGAATAACATACAATCACTAATTGTAAAATGTAGACGAGTTATGAAAACATTTGAAAAAGAGAAATGCTGATAAAGAGGGTGAAATATTTGTTTCTCTAATTGATTGAAATATTCTTCTGGCACCATTTACAGCTAGACGGTTGAGACATAGAAGAATGGAAAAGAGTACAAGTAGTGTGTCTGTTCACAAGAGGAGTAACTGTTGCAAGTAGCTTGTATTCGTTTCTGCATCCAAGGAAGGGGGAGAAATTGTGGCTATTAAGATGTTACACAAACTGCTTATCACCGTACGTTTAGCAAATATTTGAAATATGAAATGTAATGGAACGGAGGTAACGTTATATATATATATATATATATATATATATATATATATATATATATATATATATATATATATTCAATTTCCTTCATAATAAGAACATATCAGACAGGTTGAATGAAATGGCATTTTTGGATCTGACTACAATGATCAGTGATTACCACTTATTTTAGGGGTACTGATGACGATTAGAGCTCTTACAGTTACTGTAAAATAATTTTAAAGGGATATCGCAAGCCATACTTTGCAACGAATGTATCAACCAGGAATTTCATATCAGATGACAATTACGTATTTCATACAATTTAATATAAACCGATGGATAATAACAAACCCTTATAAACAATGCGAAAATAATGGTCGTGGTACAAGAGTTTGCTGAAGTTCTAAGATATGTGATAAAGGTAGGAGAAATGCTCATACAGTGATAAAAAACCCACAAAAAAGTAGTTATTGCACAGAACTCCAATGATTGAATACCATAAGTAAAAGAACATATTTGAAATAAAAAAAGAAAATAAATAAATAAACAGCGATGGTATATCACCAACAAGACATTGGGTACGTATGAGGTTCATAGAACCCACATTGTGCAAGAGTGAAGGCGAGTTCGTCAAATGATGATTTGTAGTCACACAAAAGCATATGACAATCAAGACGTCTGTAAGACATGATGACAGCTAGATCCTATACGACAATTTTTTGGATTTGGATATTTCGATATTCAGTCACGCTATAGCAACTCGGTTTGCACTAATCCCTCTGACACTTTTGTTCTCTTTATTAGGTCAGGATTATTTGTTGCTTACAGGTGAAGTAAGTTTTCACAAACATTTTCTGTTTTAGTGGATTCATGAACTAACTGCTGGCGATAATTTTCAGATAATTCTTTTAGTGTTTTCATGAACTGCTGGCGATAATTTTCGGAGAATGCGTTTAGTACGCTTCCGGACGACGTTTTAAGCTCGCCTCCGGTTTTGAACATGCATTTTTTCCAACGTTTCGAGAATAACAATGTCACAAGAAATTAAAATTTTGTGGGTATGTTTTTCAAATGTGATCCAAGTTTTCTATGAACATTTCTGCAATCGTCTGAGACAGTGGGGTGCTGAAAATAACCAATTATTACATTATTCCGATTGTTTGGTATAACTTGTACCCCTAACAACTCATTGGAACTATCTACTACAATTTCGCAAGAAGGTAAAACTGCTCTTAAAACTGTAGTTTTTAAATCTGTGTTGTCCTGTATGTGACTTATACCCTTTCTGATTGATAACTTAATTTGATGTTTCGGAGGTCCATTAACCTAAAACACTCGTCCAGGCCACGCCACACAACTCCCGCTACCCTGTAGCAGCTTCCTGCATGTAGTGAACTCCTGGCCTATTTAGCGGAATCCGAAACCCCAACGGCCGATGGCGCAAGTCTAGAAAACTGCAGCCTACACGGTCGCAGAACCGTCTCAGCCTGTGATTCAGACTCTCCACTCTGTACCACAGTCGGTCTTTTAAACAATGCTGCAGATTGTGAGCTCTGCTTTCATCTTGCAAGCAAAACTGGCTGTCTTTACCAGATAGCCGCTCAAATGCAGAGAGAATCTATTGCGATCCATAACACTCATAATTGGTGACGTCATGAGCCACTACCTTAAGTTGGCTGCACCCCGTACTTTTCATGGCGTCCTGAAGGATCAATTGCACATCGTTAATAACTCCTCGCGGTATGCACGTGGGCGTCATGAGCCACTAACTTAAGTTGGCTGCACCCCGTACTTTTCATGGCGTCCGGAAGGATCAATTGCACATAGTGAATAACTCATCCCGGTATGCACGTGGAATGCCCTTTGGCCTTCTCCCCCTCCCCCATAGCCTGCCAAACGTTGGTACACATCGTCTGTGATAGCCAGAATCCTGCAGGCTGGGAGTCGACATCAGGATAAGGCGTACCATCTGGCTCAGATAGTACCGCCAGCCTGTTGGTAAAGCGAACATGAACGGTCCACCATGAAGTGTTTCAGTGTCTGCCACCCACTATAACGACCTCCAAGTCAAGCACGAGTCTCCTTCATTACGGGCAGTGACGGGACTCTTCGCTGTCACGTGACGATCGGTGAACGCGACGGACGAGACAGACGCCCCTAGGCTCCAATGGCAGGCCCACAGGAAAGGTGCCCTCGACTCTAGCCCCGAGCACTGCAACTGACGCCCCGCGGAGTAGCCGAGCGGTCTGGAGCGGCACGTTGCAGATCGCTCTGCCTTCCGCGTCGGAGGTTCGAATCCTCCCTCGGGCAAGGATGTTTGTGTTGTCTTTAGTATAAGTTAGTTCATAAGTAGTTTGTAAGTTTAGGGACACGACCCAGCAGTTAAGTGCCATAAGCTTAACAAACATTCGAACATTTATTTATTTATTTATTGCAACTGAGGTTAGCAGAGCTTGAAGCTGGGAGATAACTGCCAACAACACAATTTATATTCATACAAAGCAGCCACGGTCCCTATCAATTACTATAGTACCGAGTGAATTGAACGGCAAGAAAGGCGCGTTTTACACTCTACAGTGAGCAAGAAAAGTGGAGACAACTATAGAAATTGACACGGCATAAAAGTGCAACACAAGATACTTTACGCAAATTCGAATTTACCCATTCCGCGATCGATACGCTTGAAGGTGTTATCTTTGGCTTGTAAGCTTAAACGGCGAGCACAACCTCTGGCGGGCGGATGATTGGGTATTCGCCGTTCAGCTGGGTCGTCGGCCCTGACCGTAGTATCCTGTGTAGCTGCCGTGTTGGTCTGTGGGACATGCGGTGCCTATCATGACAGTGCGTTGAAGGCAACAAGTTCGAGGAAAGAGAGGGAACGACCTGACGTGAAGAAGGGTCGAGGGCAACTCGAGGCGTGTCGTCACTTCTGAGGGAAGTCTTTCCGTGTCTTCTTGCTGCCAAGCTGGGAGGTAACCTGTATTGAGATTCTCTAAAGTGCGAGTCCTCTCCGATCGCTCCTGGTGAGAACTTGAAACTTCCGCCAAAAGTTGTGTATGTGGGAAGTTCGCCTGTGCACAATTATCGGCGTAATTCTAGGTTTATGTCTCCGGTTAAGAAGGATAAGGCGTGGTCATTACGGCACTGACTGTTGGAACCGTTTGCCATTTTCTTCAGGAGCAGGCGCTCTGGACAATGATTCGAAGCTATTATGACTCAGTTTCCCAAGTGAATGTTGTTCGTTTCATTTCTGGTTTATTGTTAACAGTACCCAGGACGGTCAGATGAGATTTATTGCCAATTAGTGGTAGGCTACTTAAAAAATGGGGGTGCAAAGAAAAAGAATTGTTTCACTAATCTTAATGATAATTTGGTTGCTAAGTATCAGTTTCATTTGTTTCATTGGGAGAAACTGGGTATGGATTTCAGGGTCGTAGTTTTATACGTTTGTATTTTGAAGGCTAAAGTAGTTCTCTGCGTGGTTTAGAGTAAGTTATCTGTGTATGTACGGACTCATGTTGTTGAATTTGTACGACTCCTGCTGGCAGGTCGCGGTGGAGTAGCCGAGCGGTCTAAAGCGTCTCGCTGCGGGGCGCGCGGTTGCTCGCCGTGGAGGTTCGAGTCCTCCCAGGGGCATGGGTGTGTATGTTGTCCGTAGTTAGTTTACCTAGGTTTAAGTGGTTTGTAAGCTACGGACTGATGACCACGCAGTTTGGTCCGATAGATTTACAAACATTTTAACATTTTTGAACATGCTGGCATGAGACGTTGGTTAGGTTACGTGAAACGCTACGTGATAAGTGTATTGACTGATCCAACGGAAGGCGAAGGCGCAATGTTCATTTTAAAATTTCCACAGAGTTTGGTGTGGTACTATTCCAAAGCTTGCGTCTATTTTACTTAAAATGTGTAAGATCTTGTTGGATAGTGGTTCAAAATTCGTGTTACTTGCTTAGTCTATCTTGGGCAAATAATTTTGTAGTGCTTTCTTGAAATGTATTAAGGCTTTTAAACACAAGGTATATGCATTTATTATAGCTAGGCTTTGTGCTGGAACCTTGTTAATGATTGTATTACTTAATTGTAACATCTTTATTTCTTGTGATTTCCAGTCGATTTACAATTCATTAGATAAGGAGTAATTTGTCAATATCTTGAGACAAACTGTTGTTTTGTAACTGGTGATAGAAATAATTATTTTCATTTGGTAATAAATGTTTAACATAAGCTTAGATAACGAATGATACTCGATTTCCTACCATCCAGTCCTTCCATGATTGTTTCCTGGTTACGTTGATATCGGCGTGCCGTAATGAAAGGTAACATGAATCGAATATATACAGGAGAACACGATGAAATGAGGAAACTGAAGAATGAACCGCTCAGAAAGAAATATATCTCTTATAGTGAAAATTAGCCAGTGCTACTACCACGAAAAAAGAAAGCCTATGGCTGACGCCTTAAAAAAGAGGCAATACACAGCTATCAAATAGCACTAATTTCGGGAAAAAACAGAACGTGAGGGTGTGCCTCCTGAATACAAAAACAAACAACGAACGTAAGAAAACTACAGAGCAGACAATTAAACAACAACAAAAGTGTAGATTTGTATTTCGCTCTCAAGTATCTCCGTTATTATGACGTCATTTCTTCTCAACTAAGTGTCACAGAACAACGTAAAAGTCTAGGGACGCACAGCCGAATATTGGAAAACTGAAAGTGAATAGAGGTAATAGTGATGAAATTTTAAATAAAAACCTGTCGCGTAAGTATGCTGTTTCTGATGCATGTTTATGACGTCATATCCTTTGCACTTCATGTGAGATGCGCAATATTTCCGTGAGATGAAGCAATATTTCGCTCATTTTATTGTTTATTACGTCATATCTCCTGAAGTATGCGTTCCAACAGCAGTGACCTTTCTCCTTGGTGTCAAGTATGCAAAATGTAATTAAACGTGGTCCCGAAGATTACATGTATGTGGAATACGAACAGACAATCACACAAACGCACTTTACTCATTGTACGCACTGTACTCTATATATAAAAAGAAAGAAGTAAACAATTTTTTCTATCATATATGTTAGAAATAACACACATCATATGTTGGGGTTGGGTTGGGATGTTTGTTTGGTATAGGGGGACTAAATAACTGAGGTTATCAGTCTCCCGGTGTGGTGGGGAAGGAGTGTGGATAGGAGTGGAGGGGGTGGGGTGGGGAAAGGAAATGCAGTCCGGAAAGTAGAGAAGGAAGCAGATTTACATGAGATGTTCAAATGTGTGCCCATGTTCCTTAATGCATAATGCAATGCGCCGTCGAAAGGATCTGCGGACGAGATGTAACATCGCCGGTGTGACGGAGTGACACGCGTTCTCGATGCGCCGTTTTAGATCATCTGGGGATGTGGACTCAGTGACATAAACACGATCCTTTAGATATCCCCATAAAAAGAAATCTACTGGTGTTAAATCGGGCGACCTTGCGGGCCATGAATGAGGACCATGGCGCCCAAACCATCTTCCTGCAAACCTGTTGTTTAGATCCTTTCGACGGCGCATTGCATTATGCATTGAGGAACATGGACACACATTTGAACATCTCATGTAAATAAACTTCCCACCGCCATAACATCCATCACTCACCACACAGCCATGTATTATGTACAGCGTGTGGTATCTGCCCCTGAAACTTTGAAGGGTTGTAGCTCCAAAACTAACAGTGATAAGAATGTAGTTTAAATTGATTTGGACGCAGCTGGTTTCAACCAATCCAATGCACAATAGAAAAAAACTATTGTTCCATTTAAAAAAAATTATATCTTTGTGCTGTAACTCTTTGGAAAATTATACAATAAACTATGTTCATAGCTCCGCAGAAAGTGTAACACTTCTTATACTGACCTACCGCATTAAAATTTCCCGTTACCTATTATTTTATAAGTTACAGAGGCAAACACACTTAGTGAAACACCCTGCAAAAGACTAGCGGAATGCAGGACTGACTGATGACCACGCAGTCTAGTCCCCTCTAAACAACAACAACAACAATGCAGGACGATATGTGGTGTATCGTCGCCTCGTGTAGGGAACTGCCAGCGAGCTTCGGAAAAATGAAATGCGAAGTGCCGCATCATATATTTTCTGTATAAAGCCATTACACTAAGATTCGTTGAAGGAATCAGTAGGAAGTGCAGTCCGTCAACAAAGGAAGTAGGTTACAAAACACGTGTTCGGCCAATCATTGAGTAATCCTCATCAGTGTAGAATCCATACCAGGTAGGGCTGATGCAGAAGATATAACGGAGAGCAGCACGGTGTGTTACAAGTGCATGTAGTAAAGTCGAAAACGTCACGGAGATGATTACTCTGCAAGAATGACGTATTGTGCTATGTGTGTCTGTGAAAGATTCGAGAGCATACGCATCACTTGCTCCTACGTGTATCCCGCGAATCACATGCGACTGCAGTTGGATGAAGTGACAGTGGTTCCCTAAGTACCTTACGCCACACACCGTGTGGTGGCTTGGGGGGGGGGGGGGTCGGACCGGATCTGAAGCGACTAGAGAACGACAGACGGACCGAGGGTATCGGCGGAGAGTTTCCGCAAACGGACAATAAGTGTTCTAAGTCATTGGGCTGGGATACCACAGATATAGATTCAATGTTGTGTGGATGTTTGCCTCTGAAGGGAGGAGTATCAGGGTAGTTCGTACGGCAGCGGTGACCTTGTTTTCCCAGGGGTGTAGTGGTCTGAGTAATTGCCCAGTAAGATGAGTTCGTATTCCGGTTGGCTTGATTAAGACACAAATAAAAATATGTTAAATCTTTCCTAAGCAAGAAATATTACAACAGGGAGGGTGCAGACTGAAAAACAGCGGGCCACATAATCAAATTCTCGTGTCTGACCTGGGGGGGGGGGGGGGGGGGGATGAGAATTGAACTAGTAAAATACCACAAAAGGGCATAGCTTTTATGGTATGTGTTTTTAACTGGAGGATTTTAGTGTGAGTAGAGTGGTGGCTCATCCTCTATTATCCTCGTGATCAGTCAACCACGCTCTACTGCTGTGATATATTTGTTCTGTTGTCTACTTCCTCAATATCTACTCTGTCTTCCGTTATGTTTCATTTTAACCAGTCACTGACACTCTTTAACCCAACGTATGTTAAGGTGTGGAGCGCGAATTTATAAACTGTTAATTTTTGGATGTGAAGTCTTAACTGAGAACAGGGGACATAATCCAGCAGTTTAGTTCCCTTTAAACACCCAACAACAACAACAACAACTACGAAAACAAGAGCAGGGACAACCCGACGTTTCACTTCATTGATATCAACAGTATCATTACTGAAGGAGGGGAGGGCACGGTAGTAAAATCAGATGGGTGCTTTAATCACTAATCCACCGAGACTTAATGGATACTGAGCCGTGTCACGGCTTGCTTGGTTTGTTTTCGTCGCTATCTTCCTTCCCGTCCTAGAGGGCATCCTTGCTGTGCGGCTAGGAGACAGGGGACGCCCGTCAGGACGCGTGGATGATCTACGGCTGTGAGTGAGAGAGGTGACGTGTCGGAAGGAGGAACACCGATCCTGAAAAGGCAGTGGCAGCGCTTGGGTCGATGCGTTCCGTGTCAGTGTGGACGGCCGGGATTTGTTGCTATTTAAATTTTGAACGAAATGGCCTGCACTTGTCTGCCTAAATATTAGACATGTCTCCAACATATCCTTTCTTCAGGAGTGCTAGTCTTGCATGTTTCGCAGGAGAGCTTCTGTGATGTTCGGAAAGTAGGAGGCGATGTACTGGCGGAAGTAAAGTTGTGAGGCGGCATGGTAAGTCGTGTCAGGATAGCACAGTCGGTAGTGCGCTTGCCCGCGAAAGGCAAAGGTCCCAGGTTCGAGACCTGGTTTCGGCACACAATTTTAATCTGCCAGGAAGTTTCATTAGATATATTGCCCATGGAATTGGAGTACTGTTGTGAACTTCTCCATGGTCAGCTTGCGGTTACAAGTATTCTGAGGCTCTGACTGAAACTTAAATTTGTGTATGTTTTAATAATTATCCTTAGAGTATTTTGTTACCTCACAAGTTACATGTGTTATTTATCTTGCTGAGCACTCATTTATCTTACCAATATTTCGTTTTGTGTATTTGAGTTTCAGTAAGGCCACAGTGCGGAGCCCCATGTTGTCTGTGGCGGCTTGAACTGCGTGTCTTATTGTTCGTTTCCAAACCTGTTGAATCACAGATATTGCTAAAGTTAAATAAATTTCTCTGCTAATTGATAAACATATTGTATTGTGGCTTCGCTTGTGTCTCGTTGATAGTTATCATTACTAAAGTAATAACTAATGGTATTATATCTTAAAGGCGTACAACTTAGCCAACTAAATATCATGCCCCCCACCCCCAACACACACATAAACATACTACGTCATATTCAGATTTCATAAGAAACATTAAAAATGAAAGTGACGCCAAGCAATAACCAATGTCTTAAATAAGTAACCAGCTTCAATAACAAGGCATATCCACGATGGAATAGCCGTGCGCACTGTGGCACCGTGCTGCGGTGCGCGCTGCCGTTCGCCGTGGGAGGTTTGAGTCCTCCCTCGGGCATGAGTGCATGCGTGTTGTCCTTAGGTTACTTTAACTTAGTTTAAGTAGTTTTCAAGCGTAGGGACTAATAACCACGCAGTTAAATACCATAGGTTTACAAACATTATTTTTAAACGGCATCTCTCAGTGAGTAACGAGATGGAATATCTATAAATAGAAGTCAGAGTTTAATAACACAAATACGGAGTAAAAACTATAGAATAGTGGTAAAGACACTTATCTGCTAGGGAGTCACACAAAAACGAAATAATGTAAGTGGAAAAACTCAGATAATTAATAATGAGACAAAACATTTTCCTTCGGAAAACACAAAATTTTCTTCGTTGCTAGTATGCAGATGATGCCAAAACAATAAAAAAGGAGACTATATGCGATTCGATACAGATGTAGTTATCTTAGAAATGTAATTTAGAGAGAAACAGCCAATACGAAAGTAAAATATCGGAGTTCTCAGACGTAAAATATATTGCACGACAAAGAACTGTGTATTATATTAGACCAAGATAATTTGACCCCCAGTAAGTTAAATACGGTAATGGCTCAGTTTATTAATGAACAAATAATAAAAGTATGTAAAGATTTAAAAAAAATAAAAGTTATATACGACTGCAGTCATCTACTACGATGTCTAAACTGATTAGACAAAGTTAAGAAAAAGAGCCGCTGATCAATACAACTACTGTACTCTTACTTAGTCACTAAAATGGTAGGCCTGTTATTAGATTACAATGAAATTTGTGTTGATTCGATAGATAATAAAAGGTAATATATTGTCCGAGTGCAACGTCCTGAATAGGTCACGTGTTATGAGCTTTGAAATTATCACCCAGATCTGAAGTCTAGCTGTACTGTTAAACAGGTCATTCAGAGCCAATAAGAACCATATTGGGGTCTGGAGCTGCACTGAGTTCCACTGTGTGTTTGTCTGCGGACGAACCGGGATTTGAGGCAACATGTGGTATGTTGGTGAGCTGAAACTAACAATAACGAAATAAAACCACTTGCAAATGGCAGCTTACCAAAGAGCACATCGTTTAACATGACGCGCTTACAGCCGGGAGAAAGAATAAGGAAAATGTCATTGAAAGTATTGACAAAACTTCTAAGTGATTTTGATTTATCGCTTAGCGTAGTAAGAGTGAATGTAGTACATCTGATATGAAATACACAGTTTGTTAATATCACAAGGGAAATTAAGAATTTGAGCTGAATAAAACAATGAGCGGGGTCGTCCAAAGTTAACTTCGGAGAACGCTATTTGCGAAATCCCCAACGTGTGACATTCTCCGTTCCTACTTCTTATATCATACACCTTCAGTTTATCACTAGTAGATGTGTTTAGTATTTTACCGATGAGAATACAAACAGATAAGATAACGTAGAAAATGCCGATATATTAGGTATATTATTGGTTGTATTCTAATTTTGAATTACATAATTATGTATGTTTTGGTTGGAAGAAAATAAGGGGCATGGCCAAGTGCCACGGGTTTATCGTACGCCGCCAGGCACCCTGAATCATCAGAACCGTACTTGCTACTCGCCAGTTGACAGACTTGTTGCTTGATGCACATAGAGACAACTGAATGTCAAAATGACCGAATGTAATGTAACTGGAATGGAAATAAAGATTCTCTATTGCGTGATTGCACGATTGCAGAACAATTACTGGGCGCAATTAATGAAATCAAATATCGGTCAGTCTGCATACGGAGTGATCGGAGATGTAATCACCACGTAATATTAACTGTGGGGAAGGTAGAAGTCTAACTGGATTCATTGTCAGAATCCTCCAGACGTGTATTCCACCACCAAAGGAATTGATATATAAAATATTCGATCGACCTATTTTTGAATATTGCTTGACAGTGTGGGATTCCTACCAGAAACGATTCATACGGGCAGACACCAAAGGCATATGCTGCAAGGTACGCTTTGAGCTTCACGGAATGGGCTATCGTCAAAGTTCCGAGAGTGTATTTTCGTAGATATATTGTTTCTTTCTATGTATATCTCGCAGAAAAGGTCATGAACATAAAATTAGAATGATTAAATCCTACGTATGATGCCAGTTTTATTCGTAAAGGATAGTCGAAAAAGAGACAGGGAAAACAGGAAGGTAGTGAAGTAGACAAACTACCCTTGCCTTGCGGTGAATTGGATGTACATGTGACTCTGTACGCAGACGTAGAGCCAGTTCCATTTGTCTGTAAGTAAAAGTAATTGAAAATCTACGAAAAATATTCGCACTAGCCGGGCGAATGCAGGATTTTGGAATTTTTCTTTGGAAAGATTTACTTAATTATCTAGATATGCTGCAATTCCGAAACATTTTGAAATGAAATCCGTAGTAACATACTGCTACACATTCATCCATTTGGTTAATCCACTTACTTAGAACTAATGCGAAGAGATAATTAAAATTAGACACAATGTTCCAATTTTCAACAGTTTGCAATCCGAAGGGACCAAAGTGCTAAGGCATTCACACCTACCCTTAGAAGTTACTGAAACTAACACACGCACATCCACACCCACCCACCCACACACACACACACACACACACACATCAGGGAAAACTCGAACCTCCAATGCGCGAGGTCGTTCTCCGTCGGGAGCTCAAATCCTCCCTCGGGCATGGATGTTTGTCTTAGTATACGGTACTTTAGTTTGTATGTTTAGAGACTGATGACCCCGCAGTCAAGTTCCACAAGCTACAATATTTGAACATTTTTCGTACTTCAACCTCCGTCGACGCAGTGACGCAACACGCGACCCGTCGTCGCGCACTGCGCTGCCAATTACACATATTCCATATACTCAACATTAACCACTTCCAACGTTGCTCCCTTTGAAGTGATAAACACCCTTCATGAGCAGTAATGGTCAGGGACTGAGCACACCTCAGAGAATCAGAGTGCTTATTGAGCCGGCCCAGATTTGACTTGCGGGCGCTCTCGGTGTCTGCGTCACTGGTCGATGACTGTTGGGTTGGCGAGTGAAGGGCTTTCGAAATTTCGGAAAATATTTAAATTAGTTTAGTGTCTCTCTAAGATACGTTATTTTGTGTAGGTCTGCCTCAATTTTCCGAGCTTCCAGAAAATTTTAGTGAATCATCCGAAATCTTTCAAACGTTCGGCCTTTCTAGACGGAATAATGAAGTATGTGGAAATGTGAAATGTGTTCAATCAGTGCTTAATGACATCGAGAGTGATTTTAGCTTTAATAGATGTTGAAACAAATAAGTCAAAAAACACGAGAAAGTTCGTTGTTTAGTTGCAGTACACAAACAAGCAATGAATATGCAAAAAGAGTTTGTAAGCTCTATGTAACAAACCCAGTTTGCCTACTTACGGAAAGAAGCAGTTTATAATCTATATTGCATTGTTTCCTTGCTAAGGATCGTAATGTAGTAATCAATTACATTTTATGAGTGATCAGTTTTGTGGTAATAAAAAAACATACTAATTGTTTGAAACATTTTTTTCAAATTTAAAACTGGGTGTAGGACCGAGATTCGAATCTGGATGTTTTGCGTCTCGCGGGAAGGCTCTTTATCGACTGCCTCACTGTCCGGCCCACATCCTAACTCCTGCCAGCACATAGCTTCCTAGTTTCCAAACATCACAGACGTTCTTCTGAGGACATTGTAAATTCTAGTAGGATATTGTGGGATGTATACAGAATGTTGTTTCCACCTGCATCGGACTGCGCTATATGAAACTTCCTGAAGATCAACAGTGGGTGCCGGATCAGGATACGAAGCCAGGAACGAAGCCATTACTAATGATTTTTGTTACATTAAAGTGTTTGTTTAAACAAGACAATGGTTATAATTCGTCGAAATTCTGTATTTTAAATCCCCTACTTTCGAAATGTCACTAAAGCAACAGCACTAAAAACTCTTTATGATACTAGTTTCGGATTTGTATAAGAATTTTACTGCTGTATACATTCAATTTTTCCTACATTTTCTAAAAATGTTAAATGTCCAACTGTTTTTAACTCTTATGGGACCAAACTATGTTGGTCCCTAGACTTACTAACTACTTAAACCAAGTTAAACTTACCTAAGGACAATACATACATCCATGCCCAAGTGAGGATTCGAAACCCCGACGCGGGAGGCAGTGCGATCCCTAACATGGCGATCAGGACCACTCGGCTACTCTCGCTCGGCAAAAGTTTTAAGATTCATCTTCGGAGTAACATATCTCTCACCTGGCAACACTGGTGAAGCCAGTGACGTCTGAATAGCTTACGCGGAGACAGCGGGGAAAGGAGAATTCCGCATATCGCCCCAAGGGTTTAGTGGTAGCGAGAGACGTTCACCCGATTAGGCTACTGCCGTCGCTTCTGAGTGCGATGTCACGCTTCTTGGGTGGACCTACTTCGAAGGCGTCTGGCACTCAGTTCGTTCCTTTCTTAATTTCTGGGATAATTTCTCATGTGCAGCGAGTTGCATTTTTATATCTGGTAAACGCTGCTGCCTTTCGCTCAGATCGCCTCTGTGCGGGTTACTGTGTTCAGCTTAAGGGCCGAAAAAGTCCAAGCATTGACAGATATTTATTTCTTGGGAATGTTGAAATATGTTTAATCCTGTAAATTTCTGATTTGTGTGCTCTAACGATTATGCAGTAGCCTGAGTTCCGTTATACCGCATGTATTAACTGCGTTCTTTTAGTCGGAATGTTGAAATGCGCATATTTATAGGGAATCTATTAATTCTGTGGCCTAAATATTATGCAGTAGCCTGGGCATCGTATAGCGCAAGCGTTAGTTGCGTTTGGAAATGTTTAAATGTACGTAATCAGTTGTGAATTTATTACGGTTGTGCCCAATGTTTATGCAGTAAATCCGCCAGAAAAGCTGTAGCGCCAGCATTCACCACACATTTCTTGTGGTGCATATGTGAAGACCAATAATTACTACTGAACAAGCCGAGTGTGTTCACCTCATGAGCTCTGGAATGCTTGGGCGTGTCAGATTGTGGCTCTAAACCTGACTATAAATAGTTTTTATGATTGCTGGTTCTGCATTGTCTTGTTACTTCGGTACTAGTACTAGGCATTAAATGTTGTTTGTTTCAGGAGAGACGTGTGCCTGCCAGTGTTTACTTTGGCTCCTGACAGTGGCCTTGTCGATATTGTAAACAGCGTGAGTCATTAGTGTGCGTATGTAGTTGGCTTATTCATTACAACCGACGGGAATTGGAGGGGACCAAATTGCAGTGACAGGTTAACTACTCGTTATCCGTATACAAACGAATGTTTGGCGGGGTGTTGTTGAGCCTGTAATTATCTCATTCGTGTGCCCCCGTACAAGTGACGCGTTATGTAATCACTTTACATGATTATGATGTCGTGAGGTTGCTTTGGTCATTGACAAACTCCCGCACAGGAGCCATTGTGTTCAGAGTGCTGATCTTGCTGACTCGTTTACTGAATTGTTTGTTCCTGGAAGGCTACTTGGAGAGGCTGCCACGTCGCTACTAGAGGCCCCTCTGCCAGCGCCTAATCCCTGTTCTGGTACACTAGTCGGCAGCCTGCAGTTACCTCACTGTACGGTGCCCTGTTGTAATTATTAGAGAGGCTTCAACCTAAGTACTTTGCGTATTCATCGTTTAAAATATTAATGAGGCCTGGAACTCGTTTATTTATAAAATTTTCGTGACATCTTCCCTTTTATTAAGTAGCTTACGTTCCTGTTGTCTTCAGGCAGACTGGTTGAAGCAGCTGTTCATGCTACCCTGTCCTGTGCAAGCCTCTTCACCTCTGAATAACTACGAGAACCCTACTCCTTTTGAAACTGCTTACTGTATTTCTCTCTCTGTCTACCTCTGCGATTTATACGCCACACACTCCACTCCAACGCTAAACTGTCGATTCATTAACGCTTTCGTGGCCAAATTACTTAAAATTTTCATATTACTGACAATTGGTATCGAAATTTCGGTTGTTATTTTTAGTTTTAAAATATTTTCGCGTGGGAAGTTTATGGCCCATTGGACTCGAGTAGGAGTAAATTCCGTTTGTTAATAGGGATTAGAATCTATAAATAATAATGTTAGTTCTATTACTTTGTCAAACATTCATTTATTCGAAAATAACATTTTTATGAAATTTATCTAGACATGGCAGAATGCATAGTGGTACTTTGCTGTAGCTACATATGAAATTTGTCCGTGTCTCCGGATTCCGTGTGCTGCATTGTCTGCATCGCTTCTTTGTGCTCCAAAAAGTTTTCCAACTGCGCATAAGCGCATATCGCTAGGAACAACAGAGAGCTCTTTCTTTATTAAAAAAAATATGATGAATGCCTTCCCCTCTATAAATCTCGCTGTCATTTGCTAGTACTCCTATCATAACTTTGAGACATGAGGTGCTACAGGTTCTTATGCAGCCTTTTCAACACGTTCGCCTTACGACAACACTTCATCACCAGGCAGCGAAAACAAGTAGCTCAACACCTCTCCTTACACTTTATTACTTAAAAGTTACATAATTTGTTCCGATAGTTAGTTGTGGTGAGTGTCACATACAAATTTCTTCACAGCAAAGCAACAACCGAATGCAATGTCGTGGCTTCTGGTATTAACATTTTGCAGTTTCATATCAGATCAAGAGAAATAAAATATTATAAAATCGCATATATACCAAAAAGCACAAATTCAGTTCACACGCTGGCTGTTAGGAAACCACAAATGTAAAAGAGATTTCTACATCTACATGAATATTCTTTAAGTCACAATGAACTGCATGGAAGTGGGTACATCTAACCGCGTTTGTGATATTTCTTTACAGTTCTATTCTTTAGTACTTCTGGGGAAAAGGAACACCTAAATTTCTCGGAACAAGATATGTTAGGATTATAAAGAGAAAGATGGTGACAGAAACTTCACAAGTACATCTCGTCGCAACGTCGTTTCTTTTAATAATTTCGGCGATTCTCTTCCCTAATACAAATCGAGCTGCCCTTCTCTGAATTTTCTTTAAATCGTCCGTCAGTCTCACCGGGTGTGAATCTCACAATAATCCTAAATAGGACGCCTAAGCGTAGTGTAGACAGTTCCCTCAGTACAACTGCTTTCTTAAGTCCTCTGCCAATCATACGTAGGCTTCGTTCGGATTCCCTACTACAATTTGTGTGTGTTATTTCCAATTTAAGTTGTTCGTAATTATTTTTCCTATGTACGTAGTTGAATTCACGACATGTATATTTCAATGATAATGAAGTTTAACGAATTTATTTTACTGGTCATACGGAAGACTTCACGATTTCCCTTATTTAGGGTGTATTGCCATTTCTTGCACCATGTAGATATCTAAATCATTTTGCATTTGCTTTTGGTCTTCTGAGACTTTACTACCCGATAAATGACAACAGTCTAAGAGAGCTACTCAGTTTGTTTCCTAAATCCTCTATAAATGTTAGGAACAGTAGGGCCATACGACATTTCCATGGGGAACGACAGATTTCACTTCTGTTTTGCTCAAAGACTTACCGTCATGTAAAACGTGCTGTGACATTTCTGACAGGGAATCACGAATCCAAACGCACAACTGTGGCGATATTGCATAAGCACGCAATTTGATTTACGCTTGTGAGATACAGTGTCAAAAGCCTTCCGGAAATCTAGAAATACAGAATCTATTTGATATCCCCTATCTATACTACTCATCCCATCGTGTGAGTAAAGAGCTAGCTGGGTTTCACAAGAACGAGATATTCTGAATCCCTTTTCATCTCGTCAATAGGTCATTCTCTTCGAGGTAGTTCATAATATTTGGGAGAAGTATATATCCTAAAATCCTGTTGCAAACGGACGTGAATGATATAGGCCCGTTATTCTGCGGATCATTCTAATTGCCTTTATTGAATACTGAAGTGACCTGCGCAATTTTCCGGTCTTATTGGTTTCGGAAGCTTCACTGAGAGAGCGGTTGTATATGAGAGCTAGGTATGGGGCTATTACATCAGCATAGTCTGAATGGAACCTAACTGGTATACAGCCCGGACTGGAAGACGTAGCTGTGTTAAGTGATTCAATTTGCTTTAATAGTCCGAAGGTATCTACTTCCAGATTACGCATGGTGGCAATTGTTCTTGATATGAATTCTGGAGTATTTGCTTCGTCTTCTAAGGTGAAGGAATTTCGGAAAACTGCGTTAAGGAATTCTGCTTTAGCAGAATTGTCATCGGTAGCATCACCAATGCTCTCGTGTAGTGAAGGTATTGATTGTGTTTTGGGATTAGTTTATTTTACGTACGACCAAACTTTCTTACGATTTTCTACCAAATTACGTGACAGGGTTTCGTTGTAGTAACTATTGCTTCTAGCATTGAATTTCGAGCTAAATTTCTGGTGTCTGTTAAATATTTCTAGTCTTGGGGATTTTGTGCCTTTAAATTTGGCATGCTTATTTCTCTGCTTTTGCAAGAGTAATCTAACCTGTCTTGTGTATCACGGTGGTTCAGCGCCTTCTTTTGTTAATTTGTTTGATATAAATCTGTCAATGGTTGTCGATATTATTTCTTATCTACACTTACATTGTTAGTTTAGAAAGCCTGGAGAGTTTCACTCAGGAAAGTATTAATCAAATCTTTATCTATATATATTTTTTTAATTTTAATAAATATACTTTCCTTTTGTTGGATTTGGTAATTTCTATTCTAAGTCTCACTAATCCTTGAGTCTGTTTTGATGCTTTTCATTATCGCAGGACTATTTGTTGCTAAGAGGTAAAGTATATTTTCACGACCATTTGCCATTCTGTGTCTTTTCTTTTAAGGTAAATTAAACTTTTACGGTTGCTGCTTTACACAAGCTATGTTCAAAATCATAAACAAGAAAGTTTTTAGTTGGTATCAAAACCCAGGTTTAAGAGATTCTAAGATTCACAGATGATACTGCTGTTCTCAGAGAAAGTGAAGAAGGATTACAGAGTCTGCTAAATAGAATAAATGGAACTGAGTACGGTATAAGGACCGAGAGTAAGAGAAAAAAAGTAATGTCGCGTAGAAGAAATGAAAGTAAGAATATTAACATCAAAATTAGTTATAACGACGAAGAAAAATTTAAAGAATTCTGCTACTATGGAAGTAAGAAAACTCACGAACGAGGACGCACACAGGACAAAAAAAGTTAACTGTCGCTGCCTCACAGGGCCAGGAGTCTACCGTACCAAACAGTGGCCTTGACGATAGCAAGGAAAGTTTTGGGAATGACGTTTGGAGCACGCTTTTTGTCGAAGTGAAACTTGGGCAGTAGTGATTCGAAATATTCGAGCCGCGGTGATGAAGACGAAAGTAAAATATTCCTTGCTGCGAAAGGGGACTGGAGGGGTTAAATTCTGTAGGGGAAAACCAGAATCCGTCACGAAATATTTGAGGACGGACGGTGCAAGGGATACTGTGAAATTATGTCGATAGCGCTGGAATCGAATTAATTGCGGTTCGCGTCAAAGCAAAGTCTTGGAAAACAAGAAAAAAAGAAGGCTTATTAATAATTGTTTCTATCAATTTTCTCTTGGGAGGCACATAATATTTTACTGGCTATCAGCTGGATATTATTTTGATGAAAATTAGGAATAGGATGCCGATTATTCAAATCGGAGTACAGCCAAAAATGTTTCCGTCGGAGTCAGTGATGTGCAGCGTCCATTTTGAAAGTCGCATACTACAGGTTGCTTTATATTTTTATATAGTTTTCATCAGAACTTTGTTAAAATAAAAGTTAAAACGGTGTAAGCAGTGATCGATCTTACTAGGAAATGAGAGGCGCGTTTTTAAGTAAGTTCCGTTTGAACAGGACACAACGAAAGGTTATTTCAAAAAAGTAACTTTATTTTCAGAAGGTACTTATTTTATTTTTCGACATAGTTGCCAAGTTTGTTCAAACACTTATGCCTCTAAACCAGATTTAAACTACCATGTTCATACAATCTTGCCACCCTTTCCGATAACCAAGAGTTCACTGACGTTTTGTAAAGCATTGATCTCGATAGGTCAGGGAATTAGTTTGAGAGACCTGTTATTGTGAAGCCCCTGTTCTTACGAATCCTCGAACTTTGCCATTATTCATAACAGTATCACCGTACAGTTCGCAAATCTTTCGATGAATTTCTGCATCAGAAAGGTTCCTTGCCGACAAAAACAATATCACTAAGCGAACCTTACACGCGATGGGCGAGTTGATAGTCTTAAACATTTAGAAAGCACAGAACAGAACCGTATAATTTAGGTACAGAGATAAAACTGTGCTCAATTGTTCCCGAGGCATCGCACGCGCTCGTTGCGGTATGTGCATGAACTACTAGTGTCTACAACAATACGGAACATACTTAACCGCGCCTCTTAGAATCCTCGTTGAAGTCGAGAAGCCTGATGTAGAACTTTATTCGAAAACTTTATGAATGATCGTAGGTAGGCTTTCCCGGTGAATTGAAGGTCTCTCGGGCATGCAGCCGGATAGATTGATCGTTGTGAAACAAAATTTCGACGGCGTAAAGTGCTATCATGAATTTAATTCTGCTGAATTAGGTGCTGGACCAGCGGGTGTGATTATACCGTCACCCTCCCCTCCTTTCCACTGATCGAAAGTGCAGACTGCGGGATTCTGCGGTGGTGGGGGTACCTCTTGCTCTGTATTCGAGGGGCGGACCTCGGTCTGCGATCTGCCTTCGTCTTGTTTAGTATTCTGCTTGTGCTGTGATCAACTGTAGTGCCCAATTCCACGCTTGGCTCAGTTAATCTGCCGGCCGCAGTGGCCGAGAGGTCTTCGGCGCGCCAGTCACAGTCTGCACGGCCGCTATGGTCGGGGGTTCGAATCCCCCCTCGGGCATGGATGTTTGTGTCGTCTTTAGTGTCATGTAGTTTATAAGAAGTTTGTAAATTTAGGTACTGATGATCCCGCAGTTCAGTCCCTTAAGCTTAACAAAAATTTGAACATTTGATTTCAGTTAATCTTCTGTCCTTGTTTATGCGATTCGCCCTATTCGGATTTCGATGGCGTTCTTGGATACATAGTCCCAGTAGCTGAATGTGTCGTGTAAAACCACCGTGTCTTCATATTTCATTTAGTTCCAAGCAATGTTCAGTCATTCCTTCTTCTTCTTCTTCTTCTTCTTCTTCTTCTTCGTTTGTGATGTTGGAGATCGGTGTGGCGTTTATGTTCTTCGCACCGTTCTTCAATTGTGCGAATGCTTTACCAGACGTTAAGTGTCCCACACTCGCATGGAAAACTCGCGATTTCTGGCATCCTAGATCGTCCCTCACAGTCCCCAGAAAGGGTTTAATCTTTGCCGGCTGGCGGTACACGCATTTGATGCTGTGTTATGGCAAAATTCTTCCGATTTATGCACATACTTTGCCGGCGTGTGGAAGGTAGTCAACCTTTTCCGGAAGATTCTCTTCGGGTGTGGCTGTAGTGTGATCTTTTGTCTGAAAGAACTTCAGATTTGGCGATCGCTATACCCGATTTTCTGGAACACTTCCTTCGAATGATCTAGCCTAGGCTTTTCTCATCGGAGATCCCATGTGTTCTATGTACCAGCGTAACCCCTTCCCATTGGGACGGGTGGTGACAGCTAGAGGCGTGTAGGTATTGGTCCATGTATGTTTTCTTCCGATAGACACTGTGTTCTAATGGTCCGTACGGTTTTCTGCGTATCAGAACATCGAAGAAAGGCAGCTGACCGTTTTGTTCCATTTCCCTGGTGAAATGAATATTCAGGTTATTTAAGAAAACCTGGTCATCTCTGTGAAGTCAAATGATGACCGTGTCGTCGACATATCTGTATAAAACTGTCGATTTTAATGGTGCTGTGTCTGGTGTCTATTGTATCGCATCTTTCTCAATACATGATGGGCTCCTAAAATTCTGGAGGATTTGCGCGCCGTGCTATGCTGATCCTTACAACCAAGGACGTCGTTACTTTCGCCGCTGTGAAACCAATAAGTAGGCTATTCATCTTCTGGTGCTTCTGATATGGATTCCCACCGGCCTTTCACTTTCTCGCCAACGTTGTTTTGGTGAAATTTGTTGGCGTTTTGTGAACGTTGCAAGCTTCTGTCATTTTCATTACTGTTTCGTAAGTGTCCTATCCCGGGAGAGGATGTTTTCGGACAGTTCAGAAGGTAAGTGGATTCCTGAGTTCCGTCTCGACGTTGTTTCGGTAAATTTGCTGCCATATTGTGAACTTTGCAAGCTTTAGTTATTTTCATTGCAATTCCTTAGGTCTAACCAAAATATTTGGTAGTTTGAAAGTACCCGCCCTGCCTAACCTTATGTGGAATTTCTTCTTTTTACTGATTTTTATTTATATTGCTTTCTCCACCCGCGGCCTACTACTTCGTGCATTTCATTCACTGTACTGCTTCACGGTTGGCGTCACCGGCCTGTTGTAAGCTCTAATCATTGTCAGATAGGTGTCTTAAGCACATCGTATGCAAGTTTACTCTGTTGTGGCGTCATATATGTACTGTGGTTTTAATTTTTAATTGATTAATGACACATTCTCTTGTGGTAATTGTTACTTACACCAACTTGCTGCTGTTCCCTTTGTAATCTTTGTAACTTTAATTTAAAATTAATGTACGGGATTCATTAAATTTTAAATTGAGCTTCACCCAATGCTTGTCTGATTTTAAGTGGTTTTCCGCAGTGAACAATTTTATTTGGTAATTTCTTATAAGAATTTAAAGTTGGTGCTTTCCTTTTGAAATCATTCTAACAGTTATGGTACGGGCTTCAACTGCCGATTTAAAATTTAAGATTAGGCTTCACCCTGCGGTCAGTTTCATTTGGTAATTATTGTATGAATAAGTACTTAAAGTTGGCGTTTTGCCTTTCAAGTCTGTCATATTAATTAGCAGTTAATTTGTGGGCCTCACCCACTGCTTGCCAAGTTTAAAGTTTTTAAATTGAGCTTCACCAATGATTGCTTTCAAATTTGTAAGTTTTGAATGTGCTTCGTGATCGTTTTAACAAATACATTTAATGTGGTAACTGTTTTAGTTTAGGTACCCACACCGTCCTTCCTAGCCTTAGGGCAATTATAGAGATTTCACTTGCAAATAAAACTTAGCTCCATGTATTTTATGCAAGGTCAGGCAAGAATTTAAAAACTACATTCTACTCCACACCCTCAAAATATATTTTGTTGAAGCAATCACTTTTAAAATAGGTGTATGCCTATTATCGTATTTTAAAATATAGGTTGCAGGATAGGAAACATGTGTTGCTATGATTCTTCATAATCTAATGTGCTCTGCCCGCAGGTCGGCTGATTGTACAGATGACCTAACAAATTCCGGTACAAAGGAACGTAAAATAAAAAGCTATCACATGTCAGTTTAACATACCTTTATAGTCTCATTAGAACTAGGGAAATTATCGCATTCCAACTCTGTAATTACCTTCGTCTTCCTAGAACAGCATGGAGTGATATGATAATTATGTTCAAATGTTTGTAAATCCATCGGACCAAACTGTGTTGTCATCAGTCCGTAGCTTACGAACTACTTAAGCTACAATAAACTAACCCAAGGACAAAACACACACCCATGCCCCAGGGATGACTCGAACCTCCGACGACGAGCAAACGCGCGCTCCGCAGTGAAGCAATTTTTACCGCTCGGCTACTCCACTCAAGCTGAAGATTATGTTTTTAAGCCAAAAGGAAAAATACTAGGTAAATGACAGAAATTTCATAGAGAAAATTATGTAAAATAGAAGTGATTTTTTATTAATGAATGAACATATAGGTCTCTAACCTAGGGCTCATTGATCGACAACGTTTTTTGTCATCGACAAAATACGGCAATAGGTGGCTTTAGTACTCGCCATCCTTGGTAAGTCGAGATTACTTCGAGCCTACGGGCCCTAAACATCGTTGTTGCTACATATCACAGTAAATTAACAGCATTTTTAAAGGACTTAAAACATTAATGTCCATGTGAAGATAAATATTTAAGATCTTAGTTACAAACTTCAACGGAGTCGAATTACCCCGTATTTGTGATGAGGAATGTATAGGCAACAAATAACGGTTATCCACGTTCCACAGAGCATACAGCCTACACATTATCAGGGGCTTAACTACTCGAAAAGTCACTCACTTTCACCGAGTCCAGTTAGCGAAAAACTTGTCTCTAACAAATGTTGGTCCCTTTAGCGTCATCCTCTAGATATTTGCAATACACTAATATTATTGTTATCTGCTTTGAAAATGGGCCAATGCCGGGACTGTTTCTAGGAATATGGCATGGCCGATTTATTTTTTCTTCTATCTGTATTAATGATCGGTGTTTGATGACTACGTTGTTGACGGGAAATAAAACAGTTTATCATTCAACATTTATTTGTGACCACCCGTCATGTACCTCTATATTATGTGTTACAGGCTTACTTTTGATTCCGCAGGTTGCTTTAAATTATATAGACTTGTTGCTGTTGTGGCCTTCAGTCCGCACGCTGGTTTGAAGCAGATCTGCATGGTATAATGTCCTGCGCAAGCCTCTTAATCTGGAAATACGAACGGCAACCTACATGTGTGTGTGTGTGTGTGTGTGACATTTCTCATTCTGCCAATGAAGATACCAAAACCACGCGCGAACGCATACGCACACACGCACGCAGATACAGTTACAGATACAGGTGCAGACACGAACACCAACACATGCTTTTCACACAATTTTAAATAGTACTAGGCCTACTCATAAAAAAATTGTTGTTGTTATGGTCTTCAGACCGGAGACTGGTTTGATGCAGCTCTCCATCCAACTCTATCCTGAGCAAGCCTCTTCATCTCCCCATAAGATCGGCAACCCATATCTATTTGAATCTGTTTACTATACGCGTCTCTTGGTCTCCCTCTGCGATTTTTACCGCATACACTTCCCTCCAATGCTAAATTTACGATTCCCCGATGTCTAAGAATGTGTCCTACCAAGCGATCCCTTCTTTTAGTCAGGGTATGCCAAAAATTCCTTTTCTCACCAATTCTGTTCAATACCTCTTCATTAGTTATGTGATCTACCCACCTAATCTTCAGCATTCTTCTGTAGCACCACATTTCAAAAGCCTCTATTCTCTTCCTGTCCGCACTGCTTATCGTCCATGTTTCACTCCCGTACAAGGCAACACTCCACACAAATGCCTTCATAAAAGACTTCCTTACCCTTAAATTAATATTCGATGTTAGCAAATTCCTCTTTTTCAAAAATGCTTTTCTTCCCATTGCCATTCTGCATTTTATATCCTCTGTACTGCGACCATCGCATGATATTTTACTACCCAAGTCACAAAACTCATGTACCACCTTCATTGTTTCGTTACCTAATCTAATTCCTTCAGCATCACCTGATTTTCTAAGACCGCATTCCATTATTTTTGTTTTGCTCTTGTTGATGTTCATTTTATACGCTCTCTTCAACACACTGTCCATTCCATTCAACTGCTCTTCCAGGTCCTTTGCCGTCTCTGACAGAATTACTATGTCATCAGCAAAACGCAATGTTTTTATATCTTCCCCCTGAACTTTAATTCCTATTCCAAATTTTTCCTTGCTTTCCTTCACCGCCTGCTCGATTTACAAATTGAATAACATCGGTTAAAGGCTACAACCCTGTCTTACTCCCTTCCCAACTGATGCTTCCCTTTCATGCCCTTCGAGTCTAATAACTGCGGTCTGGCTTTTGTACAAGTTGTAAATAACTCTCCTTTCCCTGTATTTTACCCCTGCTGACTTCAGAATTTGAAAGAGTGTATTCCAGTCAACATTGTCAAATGCTTTCTCCAAATCTACGAAAGCTAAAAATGTAGGTTTCCCTTCCCTTAATCTATCTTCTAAGATAAGACGTAAAGTGAGTATTGCCTCCCGGGTTCCTATGTTCCTCCTGAATCCAAACTGATCTTCCCCAAGGTCAGCTTATACCAGCTTTTCCATTCTCCTGTAAATAATTCGTGTTAAAATTTTGCAACCATGACTTATCAAACTGATGGTTCTGTAATTTTCACACCTGTCTGCGCCTGATTTCTTTGGAATGGGAATTATTACATTTTTCTTAAAGTCTGAGGGTATTTCGCCTGTCTCATACATCCTACACACCAGTTCAAATAATCTTGTCATGGCTGGCTCTCCCTGAGATTTTAGTAGCTCTGAGGGTATGTCATCTACTCCTGGGGCCTTGTTCCGACCTAGGTCTTTCAAGGCTCTGTCGAATTCATCTCTCAGTATAGTATCTCCTATTTCATCTTCATCTACTTCCTCTTCTCTTCCTACAACATCGTCTCTAAGTTCATTTCCTTTGTAGAGTTGCTGTATGTACTCTTTCCACCTTTCAGCTTTCCCTTCTTTGCTGAGAACTGGTCTCCCATCTGAGTTCTTGATATTCGTAGAGTTTCTGTTCTTGTCCCCAAATGTCTCTCTTATTTTCCTGTAGGCGGTATCTACTTTTCCCCTTCTTATACATTCTTCTACAGATTTGCATTTGGCTTCTAGCCACTCCTGCTTAGCCATTTTGCATTTCCTGTCAGTCTCAATTTTTAGTCGTCTGTACTCGATTTTGCCTGTTTCATTTACTGCATTTTTATATTTTCTCCTTTCGTCAATTAAATTTAGTATTTCCTGTGATATCCAAGGATTTTTTTGAAGGTCTTGCCTTTCTACCTATTTTGTCCTCTGCTGCCTTCACTATTTCCTCTCTCAATGCTACCCATTCCTCTTCTACTGTTTTATTTCCCCCTGTTTCTGTCAATTGTTGCCTAAATCTCCCTCTGAAATTCTCCAGAACTCCACTTTCCTTCAATTTATCTAACTCCCATCTCCTTATTTTCCTACCTTTCTGCAGTTTTTTCAGCTTCAGCCTACAGTTCATGACTAACAAGTTATGGTCAGAGTCTATATCTGCCCCTGGGTATGTCTTGCAGTTTATAACCTGGTTCCGGAATCTATGTCTTACCATTATAAAATCTATCTGATACCTTCCGGTGTCTCCTGCTCTCTTCCACGTATACAACCTTCTTTTGTGGTTCTTAAACCACGTGTTTGTTACGATTAAATCATGTTCCGTGCAAAATTTTACCAGGCGACTTCCTCTTTCATTCCTTCTGCCCAGTCCATATTCACCTACTATTTTTCCTTCTCTTCCTTTTCCTACAACCGAATTCCAGTCTCCCATCACAATTAAGTTTTCGTCTCCCTTAACTATCTGAATAATTTCCTTTAGCTCCTCATATATTTCTTCGATCTCCTCATCATCGGCAGAGCTAGTTGGCATATAAACCTGTACTACTGTTGTCGGTGTTGGCTTCGTATCTATCTTGACAATGATAATGCGATCACTGTGCTGTTCAAAAGACAACAAATATTTCGATATAAAACAGATCTGTACAGAAGTGCCACGTAATTGCAGATGACAAACTGTCAAAGAGGACCTATACGAAAAATGTAGGAATACTTAACTACTACAACATACAAAAATCTTGTAACATCTTTTTGTGTGCAATATGAACTTGATGTATGGATGTACAAAATAAAATAATTGTTTAATTTAAACGAATAATTTCCAGTAATCTTGTTACAACTGTAGTGAAACATCATTGTGTATAAAAAAGGAAAACCAGTGTTTTGCTTAGACACATACTTATAGAGAAATATCGAAATATCCATTAGCCTTCTAAAATAAACCAAGAAAGTTAGAAATACTTTGCTTTGTTTCGTCAAATTTAAATATTAGTGCAGAAATGGGGTTGAGGTTGTAAATTTTGCCTCTTAAATTCAAATATGGAATTTCCCACATTGGCAGAAAGAGAACGCTGGAAAGGCAGCGAAGCGTGCGTTGTTGTTTTTCTACAAATATTGATCTCGCGCTCTGCGTATCTGTATTTCATGGGTTATACTTTAAAACACTCAAAAATGTTCTCTCGGCCTGTGTTTACTCTCCTGCAGGGAGAACAAAATGTTTTAACAAAGGAAAAAAGGTACCGCTGCGCTTCAAGCTCCAACCGAGCATTACGGCGGGCAATAGGGCAACCAAAACGAGTTCGTAAAAATGTAAATGATACCGAACGTTAATTGACAACAGGAGGTCGTAGAGACATTACCAGCTTTCGAGCATACAAGGATTTTTCTGAAAACATGGAGTTATCATATTTGGTTTGAAGCGTTACAATTGTCCATGGATGCTGAGGCTTCAAATCCAATATTCGCTGGTATTATGTGACAGTTGAATTTTCTTCTGCTGCCAATTTCTGAAGTTGTTTCGTGTCCTTTTTTTTATTTTTTTATTTCATGATAGTTTAGATTTTTTATCTAGTCTAAGATTAGTGCGTATGAGTTTTTCTTTGATCGCTTATTATTGAGTTATTTACAGAGATTACACAAAAATATGGATACGGCAGGCAATAAATGTGTGAACAGACATTATGAGGTAATTTCCAAAATTTTCCCGGCGTATTTCTTCTTCCAGTAATTTTCGGGTATGCAGCTGGATCCCATTCGCATTCTGCAACGATATTTCGGCGCAGAGACGTCCGGCCATCTTCAGGTGAGTAGGCAACTACTGAAGAGTAAAATAGGCAGATTGCTAAGGAAACATAAAATCCAGGTCATCTTCCGTCCACCAGCGAAGAATATAGCCCTAGTCGGATGTGTAAAAGACGATTTGCTACTGAAAAAAGCGGGCGTTTATAGAATTCCCTGCGAGTGTGTTTCTGCTTACATAGGTCAGACGACTCGAACAGTTCAAGAGGGCTGTACGGAGCAAGAAAGACACACCCGTCTTCTGCAACCGTCGAAATCAGCAGTAGCAGAGCACTGCATTTCCATGGGACACTCCATGGACTACAACAAAACTACAATTTTAGCTCCAGTTTCCGGCTTTTCGAACTCAGTCATCAAAGAAGCGGTTGAAATACGCCTTGCTGATAATTTAATAAATCGTGACAACGGCTTTCAGCTGGATAAAAATTGGAACCCTGTAATTAAAGCTATTGAGGCACAGCGGAATCGACGGAATCATTCGATTCTCAATGATTAGAGGAGTGTTCACTTTCACCACCGAGGGCAGCACACATAGCTCGGCCATACCGCGCATGTCACCATCTGACACATGCGCAGTAAGACTCCAGCGTATTTCGCATGCGCAATACTCGGCATAAATACCGCGAACGTACCTGCGCTCTTCAGTAGTTGCCTACTCACCTGAAGATGGCCGGACGTCTCTGGGCCGAAATATCGTTGCAGAATGCGAATGGGATCCGGCTGCATACCCGAAAATTACTGGAAGAAGAAATTATGAGGTTTCGTACTTGTTTTGTGGGTGCTTCCGTAACCAAAACGGCCCAAGAACACTGCCTGTCGTAAAAGGAAAAGAAAAAAAAATTTGGCGAACATGAGGAATTCTTAATGAGGATGAGGGCGCTCGTTCCCCAAATTTACGTAATATTCTTAAAAAGGAACATATTTCCCTTTTCATGTTCATACAGGTGCACTGAGCTGTTTCTATTCTCATCCTTGCTACAACAGGGTTAGCTGCTTATATAAGGATTCAACACTATCTGTACGCTTTGATACATCTATACAGGGTATTTCTGGACGAAAATGGGATGATATGTCTGACTGATCGTTGACTGTGTTGACCATACTATGCTGTACTAGCAAAGCAGAACTAGCTCATATGGGCTATGAACGGACCAGTTTAATTACGGATCGATGTACTTTCAGGGTCGAATGGTGCCCACCTACATATATAAAAGCATACTACGCAATCCAACCTAAGATGCGTGGTGGAGGGTACTCAGTGTTTGTTACTTGCTTGCCTTCCTGTTTCACTCCCCTACAGATAGAGGGAAAAACTAATGCTCTATTTCATCTTATCTTTGTGGTCTTTACACGAAATGTTGGTCGACAGCACTCCGTGTCAATATTTCAAAGACATTGAGTGAAGGGAAAAGTATTGAATTGAAGTAAGTATGGAAGTCTGGGCTCGATTCCCGCCCATGGCACAATTTTTATTTCAACAGTTTTCCGTATCAATATGTTAAATGCATTAAGTGAAGGGAGAAGCATTGAATTAAAGTAAGTATGGAATTGTGGGTTCGATTCCTCCCTGTGGTACAAATTTTAATTCAATGCTTCTCCTTTCACTCAATATCCTATTTTTTATTACATTTATACCCAGCCTCCATGCAAACAGAGTAATCCGTTTAGATGGACGCTGTCAAAGTAATTTTTGTTATTTCAGATACGTCTCCCTCCTCCCCTCCATCCATTAATACACCCTCTGTTCTTCACAAAATACGCAAACGGTCTTGCATTTATTAATAGTTAATTTCTCTTCTGTTCTCTCTCTCTCTCTCACTCGCTGTCGCCGCTCTTGCATCATAACCTCAGTTACCCTTCTGGTCGGTTCCCTCACAATACAGTGATAAAATCTATTGGTTTCCGTGGACAGCATGCACTCTCTTTTAATTTATGCTTTATTGTGCTGTATATCAGTCCTCTCTATGAGACCGTGTCCTTTCATACCCCCTTACCTATAATAAATTCTTCGTTCCATGAAATACAGAGCTCTGGTGTTTCGATTGACCTCCTCTGCTTTCATCCCAACACACTATATTGTTACACATGGTATATATTTCCCGCTTTAGAAACCGTTTTCTAATGCGTAAGCGACGCTCCTTGCTACTTTTAAGATGCGTAATATTTCATTTATTATGGTAAGAGCTATGTTACATTCTTGAGCGCCGTGCAGAGTAGCTGCGCGGTTTAAGACATCATGTCTTGAATTGGGCTTCTGTTCGCGTCGGTGGTTCTAGTCCTTCCTCGGTTTTGGGTGTCTGTGTTGTCCTTATGTTAAGGTAGTTTAAGTAGTGTGCAGACTGATGACGTTAGGAGTTAAGTCCAATTAGATTTCACACACATTTTTCATACAAACTTGAGCGAAACGAGACTATAGTTAAATAAGCATACAGCAACATGTCATACAAAATCCCCACAGAGCATGCTAAAACGTAGTATATTATCATACGAAATGCTACATAATTCTACATACTGTATATAACTTTCTTGTTATAGTCCTAATGAACAAATCACCTGAGGTCATTAGTCCCTACCTAGCCTTACATGCTACTTTAATTAATTGACGCTAAGGAATACACACACACACACACACACACACACACACACACACACACACACACACACAACTACACATGCCCGAGGAGGGAGTCGAACCTCAGGCTGGAGCGACCGCAACACCGTGACAAGACGCCTCAGAGTCCAATAAGTACTGTTACGTAGACAGATACCGCCGAACTATTTTACTTCTCGTACCATGTGCTCTGCACTCCATTTTGACGAAAAACATTATACTACCACATCTGAAAATCGGTAGTTGATCGGGCTGATGCCATCTTGTAATGTCTAAGATATGGTTTGATTCCTGCTGGGGAAAGAGTTTTTAACAATCGCAAACATCCCCCTCTCCACCTCCAATAGCGGCAAGTAAGGAATTTAGGACTGTGGCGTCTTTCAAATCAGATTACACATGTCCATTCGCTGCTGACTAGAACAAAGTTGGATTATTTTTCGTTGTTTCTTCAAAATTCCAAACCCCTCCAGGTCTCTACGAACGGCGCAATCCCTTATTACTAGGAAACGAGATTGGGAGAGTTGTTACCTAGTCATCTGAGGTCAACGCTGACGACAGGCGCGGGGTTGGAGTCCCAGGCAGCACAACGTTATTTATTGCGCTACTTCAAAATGTATATAAATGTTTGTAAATCTATCGGACTCAACAGCTTCGTTATTAATCCGTAGCTTACAAACTAAACCTGAGGGAAACTAAACTAAGGTCAACACAAACACCCATGCCCCTAGGGGGGACTCGAACCCCCGACGGCGAACAGCCGCACGCACCGCAGCATGGCGCTCTAGTGCGCACGGCTTATCCGCCATGGCTTGCGCTATTTTTAGCCGAACACATCCACATCCCGCTAATGGTGAGAACAGTAACTATTTCATCTCTTTGCGTATATATAATAAATAGCGAATAGAGCCGGGGTTGAGTCCCTGCCGGGAATGAAGTCAATTGTATCGTCATTTCAAGTTCAAATATAGCGCTATCTGTGAATTTATTTAATATCTGACGTGTGACCGTGCTTCGTTAACGATTCACATAGGTACTGTGTTCTACTCCACAATGTTGTGACGTTTGACATCTATGAGTTGCACTGTATTATATACCTTTAGTGGTTACCTCTCAGAAACAATTTGAACTTCATGCCATTCCTGGTGCAATGCTGAAGTTAACTCGGTTCGGACATTGGCCTTGTAAACCGATACCAATGAAAACGTCAATGTCTTACGTCTCTTCATGCCTAATCTAGTCTCGATCAGAAACGCAAGCTTTTTTTTTTTTTTGGTCAACAGTGCGTTCAAATTCAGAGCACGAACAAAAATTTATTGTGTCATTGAATGAGTTTGATAAGGTACCCGATTTGTCACTTATTGTGATTAAATTGAATTTACGTTGCTCTCTAGACTCTAATAACTTGTATTCTAATGTTTTTTGTATGACGCTATTAACCGACCGACTGCCATAAGGAGCAATGATCTCTACTGCTTCTTTGGTACCCATTGTGAATAGTCGGACGACTGTACTCTACAGGGGTTTTGAATGTGGAGTACCCGCAACACAGCTACGTTAGTTGGGTTGCATTCAGCAGTGATCCACTTTTTTTGCTGTCAAGTGTACATTTTGAGTAAATTCAAATTATGAATAATGAATGCCAGTCCCTGAATAGCAATGACTAGAGAATCTGTGAAAAAAGTTAACTCGCTACGACAAGCCCTAAATTATTTAAAATCTTAAATAGTACCTCTCGAAACAAAAACAAAAATCTTTGAGTATTTAAATGGCAGTTAACACGTAAAAATTGTTTAAACAATAACTTTAGAGTAATGCTAACAAAGTTATATATAACAGGACTTCCACCTCTGTAATGAAATCACAGTCACATGAGGTTAGAGTGCTGGGCAACTCACGTAATGCAATTTTCAGAAATCGGTCAAGAATATTACATGTTGGTAGTTACAAATGCATACGCCTGATTTCCGAAGGAATCTTCAAAATGACAACACATGTACAATTTTGGGAACGTTTGCATAAGTCAATACATCTTGATTTATCATTAATATGCCACAATAAAACAAGGAACAGGTGGAAGATACACCTGAAATCTGCTGGTGAACTGGATGAATGCACAGCAGTGCCTTAGTAACTAAATTACAGAATAAGGTCTTTCAGTAGAGAATACGCCTAAGGGCCAGTTGCCACAGGGTAAAGACGCCTCGCTTGCTGTGAAGCCACAAAGGAAGTAGTCGGAAAATAGGGCGTAAGGTATAAATAAAAACCTTTGCGGACTCATGTTAAGTTAATCGACAACACATCCGCACTAGGAGTGGAATCGGATATAACCAAACTTCACACGGTACGGCTAATGAGTATATGAAAATTACGACCACTTCCAATGCACCAGGAAGAAGGACATGGAAGGAAAATTCCCTACAAACTCTTCCGTTTCGGATAGGGCGGCAGCAAAGCAACTTTCGGGTACTGATCCGGCAAAAGTAGACAAAGAAACAAGGTACACACAAAGCTTAAGATCAAATACTGAATGACACACAGGGACAAATTACATCCCCTCGCTTGGCAGTATTGGTCAAGGGAAGGAAAATGCACTAACTGCAAATAAAACCGCGGACAGGTCAGGTGGCTGACACGCGAGCAGTTAATAAGTAGAAAAAAACCGCCGGTTACACGTAAAATATCAAAGTTTCAATCAGAAAACATCAAATGTTAAAGGGCCACCAAAACCCGAGAGGGGAATGCACCGCAACAGAAACTCAAATCCACAAAGACAGCTATGGCGAACACATCTATGGCACCCAAAGTTCTGGCACAAGAAGCAGGTGGGTCCGGCTACTTGACTGTTTGTCGAAAATGGCGTTGCTGGAAGACCCGGCGACGTCGAGAGGGACAGGCGTAGCGATCCTAACACGCCCCAGCGGTGAGACGGGGTGTCACAAACGGCCCACGCGCTGGCGCCTTCTCTGTCGGGTCAACAGCCAACTGTACTCGTTCCCCGTAGGCAACGGCGACCCGGCCGACCAAAGTTCAGCCAGTGAAGACGTAGCTTACAGCTCCTTCGCCGGTGGAAAGCAGCAAGAAGGCGAGTAATGGCTGCAGTGCATAGGAAGGAGGAGGAACGGAGCCAGCACGGTTCGACATCCTACCCTTCAACTAAAATAACCCACGGATATGCGATGGCCAGAACCACGCCACGAAATATATTGGTAAATGTTCTCAAAACCAAAAGGCGCTTCAGTTGCTAAAAATGAAAATACGTTCGAAAAGTTGAAAATAAAATGAAATAAACCCTCAGGAAGACACGAAGGTTCACACCAGAGCTATATGGCGGGCGGCAGCTCAAACTCGTCCTCTCAAACCGACGTAACTGCCATGGTACACGTGGCCTCATTACGAATACCCAGACACACTGACATCGATAGCTGTGACTACATTTGTCCTCAATACAGTTACCAATCGATAGACAAACTATCGACATTCACACTGATAGTTGAGACCACTCACAGACACATATAGCCCCTACCGCCCACGCACAGCGATGGTTTGAAATCCGACCCACAACGACTTGCAATCCGAAGGAGATTTGAGCCCCACGATGCACCAACGCTGATATCTTGCAACGTCCAGCGGCCTGCGAACAACTACACAAATGCTGCAGTTCTTTGTTGAACCCTAACGACTCAGCCCCAGTCTTAACCTATTAGCACAATGAATCAATCTGTCTACTGTATCCTTAGCAGTACCTTTAGGGGCTGCAAATCCGAAAGACAGTTCAGCAATTCGACTGTGCCCGGTTCCAGTCCAGTTGTTTAGTTGTCAATTGGCTATCTTCTAGGTAGGAAAGGTTATCCGCGAGATTCTCTAGGGTCTTTTAGTGGCTACTGCTATCCTATCAATGGGTTCCCGCGAGGCGATGATGGACTGGTCAAAGGCCGCCCGCAACTGTTGAGAGCAGTAATGAGTGTAAATAAATTAGTGAAGTAAAATGCAGTTATAACTGAAAAGTAAATATGTGAAATAAAAATGGTAGCTTAGTCCAGTTCTAAGTCACAGGCAAGTAAATACCTGCGACAGCATTCCGTCAGTCTGTCGACCAGCTAACGCTGCATGTTCAGCGAGGCCACTGTCTCACCGGCTATTGACGTGAGGAGGAACGTCAGGAGGACTACATCGCTCTCCATAAGCGGAAGCCGTTGATTAAGGTATCAGGCCATCGATCGACCACTCATGTGAAATCACAGACTGTCAAACCTGACCATATCGAACTTCTCGAAGGAATGTGACCAGAAGCCAATAACACAGTCACCCGCAGAGGAATGTGACTATCGATCTTTCTAGAAACTGTACAATGTGATGACAGCAGAAGACAACGGCTCTGGAGGCGTTCACCTACAGCGAGGTCCATCAAATGGATACCAAACCAAGAAGACCCCGTCAGAGAGAGTTAGAGAGTGAGAGAGACAGAGAGAGGGAGATAGGGAGTTAGTATTATGAGATTGGCAGTAGGAGCGTTAGTAATAGCAGTAACAGCAGAAGTTGGAGTTTTAGTCATGATCAGCTAATGCAGGTTGGAGTTCAAGAAAGAAGATGGAAGAATCTGGTCGCCAGTAACAGCGTTCGGAAGGAGATCCAAAATAATATTCTCAACCAGGATGACTGACCGGTTTTAGTGGATGTGGTCTGGTCGTAAAAGTCACCTGTGATCTCCGTCAATGGTTCTGGCACACGAAGACCTGCAGCTCTAAGGCCATAGATTAGACCCGAGGGCAAGGACACACCGCCTCAACACCGCACTGCTACCTCTGGTCAAAGCACAACACATTCGTACGGAGAAGATGGGAAAATGATACAGGACTGCCACGAGGTAATTCCGCAGGATTCACGGCCTGTTAATGTACACTACTAGCTTCAACGGCGAGCACTGTTCAACTTACGAACAAGTAGCAGATATGTCGCCAGCATAATCAGAGTTCCACGGCCGTCGCTTACAACGGGATCATGTCTACAGGGGTTTTGTTTAACCTCTCATATAACACTTTCATTCCTCCTCCACGTTGCCAAGGATGACGCACAACAGTTTGCGTTTGTACGGCAATTACAGTGAACGCGAGGTTCTGCACTGTGTGAAGAGAAACTCTAAATATTCACTGACATCATCTATAGATGTCATCCCCATGCAGATGATAGAACCCAAGTCGGACTTCTTGAGGTGAGGATGAAATTATTAAACTATTGACAGTAACTGATAATAATACTGGAGTTCTTGGGATGCTAGCTAGTTTTATTAAAGGATGCAGAAAACGAGCAAACCACATGATAATATACACTTCCCACACATTGTTCTAACTGAAAGTTCAATATATTGCCATTTCGCATTGTTCCATAATGATTAAACTATGTCTTATGACCGCCTACATATGCGAGATGTTAATCCTCCGAGTGCGTGTTTTGGACAGAGGTGTGGTGACTCGATGCAAGACTGCCTTCGCTCCACAATTTGGCGCGCAAATATGGACGCCGTGCATCGTACGTCTTATATTAATTGTTTAGTTTATTAATTTTGCTATTGTTAATATATTTAGTCTAATCAAGGCATAGATTGGCTATGAGAGGTTTTCTAACTTGAATTTCATATGGAATAAATAATTAGTTTATTATCACTTTCGCTGCGGCTGACGCTTATAATCGTACGCGCTCAATGTAGGACAGCGTCGGCTGCAGCGATAGTGTCAAGTATTAATAAAAATATGATCGCATTTGGCACGTGACTGCCAGTACTACGGCCAATCGGCGTGGAGTGCCTGCTACTCGGGGCCTTCCCTAAAATTCGAGGAAACTTGCCAGTGCTCTTTCCAATGAGAACCCGACCTCTTGTACCACCTGTCGTGGTTCTCACCAGATTTTTACCATCTGTCGCCTACTGGTTCTAACCGGCTGCACTGAAGCAAAATTCCAATTTTTAATATGAAGGCCGTAATCCACAAATATTACACGCTGCGAAACGCTGGCGCGCTCCTTATCGGCCCCGCCTATACTCGCCGAGCCACCTGGTTCACAGTAAGAATAATGTATGGTTTAACTGTTTAATAAATGTATTTTGCGTAATTGCTATTTCATTTACGCCTCATACCCGAGACAAGACAAATATCCCACATCCCACATATTTTCCAAAATTGGAGGTTCTCGAAGACAACTAACAATTTGGAAAAAGCTAAATTTTGTTCTCAAATTTATAAAATCATTTAAATCCTGAAATTCCTCGCTACTTTTAACATGTGAATTTAATTTTACAAATACTTTAAAAATTTCTATCTGTTTGAGATCTTAACATTATCAACTACTATTCTGCAAAGAAATAATTAAGTGTTACAATAATAGATACAAACATACTCTACATACATAAGTACACAATATTCATTATACATAGATAAACATAATTCATACACAGCTACACACACATAAATGTCAGCACATTATTGTCTTTTTGCTAGAATTCCACACTAACATGTTATTGAGATAATTATTTTTCACTAGAGTCACATGACTCTCTTATGCATTTACTCAACGATACGTCATCCGAATAAAACTTATCATCTGCCCCATTTGCTTGCTGTTAACTCGCCACATTGCCGTCTGCCACAATTTTATTCTGGCATATACCACCAAAATTCTGCATTTTGCCGTCCGCGATTTAAGCCACTTTACACCACTACACTTAGCACTAGGACGTTGAAATTTTAGAGAATACCCTACATCACTTCTTTCAAATAAAAATAATTTTCACTATAACTTGACATTCTTTGCCATTTGTTTCACAAACACTCGCTGTAAACAATGACGTCCTACTAATAATGCGGTTTGGACAGTTCTAATCCATCTACCATCTCACAGTACACGAAATGTTACGTTTCATACAATAATATACATACGTTACGTCAATTCAAATATTACAAAATTTTATCGTAGTACATGAATTCAAAAATACCATGTCATACATACATGAAATACAGATAACACACAATAAAGAAAAAGAATGTCAAATTAGTTTAAATATTATTATATACATAAAACGCAACAGTACATATTCGATGTTGTATCAGCAGAAATGTCGAAACACAAATGAAATACCAAAAATTAAAAATATGGCATTTTTGTTGATATATGAAGACATACAATGTATGTATACAATTGGATACAATTATTGACTTGTTTTAAAGGTAATTAAAGTTCGTTGACGTATCTGTGTATGTTTATGACTGGGTCAGTGCCCTACAAGGCCTTGACCTACTTGCCTACAGGCATGCGCCGGCAACACCTGTTTCTACCCTTCCACTCTACCATGTGTACGGCGTCAGCTGGAGCTGCCGCCCAGCATATTGTAATATCGTTGCCCTGCCGTTTTGTTTAGTAGTAATAATTCTTATCACGTTTTCTTTACTCCTGTTATGTTTCTCTGATCTCGCGTATATTGCGAGAATGCGAACGTTTTTATTTCACTACTGAAAATCAATAATACCAAGTACATATAGGAAATGGACAGCCAGTTGCTTCATTCGACACCCAGGTTTCTTGTTTCCTAACGTGATTTAAAAACAAATTATATGTTATACAATGTTTTACACTGGAAGAGGAATGGTCAAGGTACAGGGACACACTACTGGAAGCAGCTAGAGAATGTCTTGGAACAGTAGTGTGTAAAGGTAGGAAGAAGCAGACAGCCTGGTGCAGGGCCGGCGCAAGCCCAAGTGCCGCCCCGTGCGAGCTGCAAAATTGCCGCCCCCCATTTTTTATTATTGTTGTAATTATATATATGTTCGTGGAATTTCATGTAATCTGTAGGTTTCGGCTACTGAGTGGCCAGTCTCAAAGCTTTTAATATGTGCTTACATCTAAACCGTCATGTTGACAGTTACGTTCAGCAGGACGGAATAGATGTAAACATAACTCAAAGCATTGAGAATAGGCACAATGTGCCCGAAATCTATGTAGATCTGGAAAATAAAAACAAAAATTCCGGCTGATTGGTGACGTTCTCTACAGATTTGTAGAAAACGGTTGCTGGGCACCATCTCAAAAATGGTGTCAAATCTGACTGACGAAATCTAGCTAATTCTAATAAGCCTTGTGAATTTACAAAAATGTTCAAATCTGCGTGAAATCTTATGGGACTTAACTGATAATGTCATCAGTCCCTATGCTTACACATTACTCAGTCTAAATTATCCCAAAGACAAACACACACACACACACACACACACACACACACACACACACACACACACACACACACACACACCTGCCCGACAGAGGACTCGAACCTCCGCCGGGACCAGCCACACAGTCCATGACTGCAGCACCTTAGACCGCTCGGCTAATCCCGCGCAGCATGAACTTACAGTTAACGTAAATAAACATATTTCAATGGTTGTGAACAGACAATGTATTCAACGGAAAACAGTATACAGTAAATAAATGTTGCCAAAGTGATAGTGTGCGAGTAGTATTGTCAAACAAAAGTGAGGGTCAGAGTTTTAATTGTTGTTCATGCAGGCGGAGACAGATGTTTCATGGCTCAAAATCAAAACGTTCGACTATCATTCAGAAAAGGATAGCAAAAATTTTGAAAAATACATCGAAACCCAACTTTTGCGAGGCTTACTACCAATGTCTTTATCCCTCGTAATTACTCGCAGCGTATTTACCAATTCGGAATACTTCTAGACATTTTAGGTGTTGGACTTGTTTGACTGTAATAATGTTCAACGATTGTTTTCCAAAGACATCAACACTGTGAGTAGACCGAATATTAAATTAAAAACACTTAGGCCTAACGTGCAAAATGTTTTTGATCTATTTATCAAAAACAAATTGTACAAACCTTTGTATCATTTACAGACCATAGAAGATGATTTTAAATTAAAAAGCCAAACGCGTCTGGTGTAAAAATAAACCTCTTAAAGGCTCGATAGCATAAGTTTACACACGCCGACAGAAGTAAGGCAATTGCTGGGTCGAAACTTGGGACTGGGTCCAATTTAATTTATTCCTGGGACGTTGTCCTCAGCAAAAACTCAATCAAGACAGCGCTACTCCCAACAACTAATATCTGGCCGCCAGAGTTACTGTAGTAATCTCGCAGAGATCAGCTCGACCAAATTGCAACGGACAAGCATCTCCCATTTTAACCAAATATATATTCTAAATGATACCGACAACCTTCGTGCGGTGGTATGAGGATGTGTGAGGAACAAAATGACTTGGGGAATCCATGTTCAGAAAAGTCACACAACGGCGCTACCCCTCGGGCGGCGAACGCGTCGTTCTATGCAGACGCAAACCGCGGGCAGGTCTGTAATATGTGGCTTGTGATATTCGGTGTTTGAGAGTGATTGCTACGATCGCCGGTGGAAAAGCACCTGTCTGAGCAGTCTATTTGCTATGAATACAACGATATGTTGTCGCGATGGCTGATGGTTACGTACTTGGGTTTCTCCCCATGGTTTACAGCCTCTCAAAGCCTCCACCTCAATCTCCGATGTAGTGTTATTGCTGTAACAGACACAGAATGACAGCGGTACTATGTTGTGTTTTGTAGACTAACGTCGTCTTGTGCAGCAACCATCTACGCTGCTGGAGTGTACAGCGATGGGCCACATGATATGAATAACGGTAGATATTTTGTGATGTATCTACTGTATTTAACGGATGGATACAATAAATGCAACGAAATGAAGGGGAGGAATACGTGTAGACACCGAAAAGCGCCAGCACCTACAATTTTGACGCTCGCTAGCGTCGTTGGGTGACGTTTCTGGACATGGCTCCGTACCTCATATTGTTCCTCGAGCCATCCTCTGCCACCCAACGAAGTTTTTCAGTATCATTTACAAACACCATGTTTATGCCTTTGCGTAGTAGCAATATTGGTGGCGCTGCGGAATACCCGTGCGCACTGAGGTGCCGTACTGCGGTGCACGCTGCCGTTCGATTCCTCCCTCGGGCATGGGTGTATGTATTGTCCTTAGGTTAGTTTACCGAAGTATTTTGTAAGGTAGGGACTAATAACCAAGGAGCTGAGTACCACAAATTTGAACATTTTGCAATATTGATAGGTAACAAATTTTTAAATTTCTGATTTAGAGTAGCAACTACGAGATAAAGAAGAAATGGCTGGAGGAGGAGGAGATGGGCGGGGCGAGAAGAGAGAAACAGATGGAAGGAAGGGGTAGTTGCACGACGGTCAGAGTAGTGGAAGGATAGGGGGTGTGCGATGGAGGCAGATAAAGAGGCAGCAGGGGCGGATGGAGAGAGGGGATGGGGAGCACGTGAACAAACGACTGCTTTTCTAGCGGTCTGTCGGATTTGTATGTATGTTTAAAGAGAAAACGGGCTAACCAAGAAATTTTTCAGACCAACAATAACAATTTTTATTCAGAAAACATCTTTCTAACGTTCCAATCATTCCACGTAGCGACAGTAATGCAACGCAGAGCGGGGTACTTGTTCCACAGATGTGTTTTAACGGCGATTTTATGTTCGCAAGATTTTTTCTTTTATCTATTAATTAATTTATCACTGACAGTCACAACGAAATGAGGCCAGGTTCAGCTCGTGGTTAATAAAAACCTGCGACTGTTGACTAGTGGGATAGTTTCATTACACGGCTGGGAGCGACAGCCTAGCGCCGGAGGCTGATAAGCTGTCAGCCGCTGCCGGCTGCCGGCTCATCGCTCTGAAGCTGCGCGCGCGGTCGGTGGGCGGCGCGTCAGGGTCACCGCCGCGGGTTTTAGCGGTGTCACCAGGTAATTAACTGTTAATGGCGGCCGCGCGCGCTTCCCACAGGCTTTGTTTAATGTTGGAATTATTAATTAACCACTGGAAGACAGAAATTAACTCTCCTAATTGCTTTTAGAGTTCGCGATGTTGCGAACTCATAGGGGAGAGTGGGTTACTGTGCCAGGAATGGTGCATAGGTAATATTTTGTAATGTTGTCGCTTAAAGTAGAACTGAAAACGTCTCTGACAGGATGGCAATCGAGTATGACGACAACGTATTGCCCACTGTAATACTTACAATGTACTTATTCAAGTCAAATAGGCGAAATTCAATTTGTCAATAGTTTCACTTCGAATTAACACAATAAACGCTTGACATATTGAAACAGTCAGAAATAAAAATTAGTAAGCCTTCTTAAACGTTTCCGAATCACTCAGTATTCTTTTTACGTGAAGTAATTAAATTTACATATTAAACGTTCAAGCGGTCGTTAGATCCTAAAGCACCCACTGTAATGCGTAGTGTAGACTGAGTGGCCTGTAACGCATTTGGTGATTCTAGTATCCATTCGATCATAGACGTGGGGAACACTGTCGTGGGAAAATGCATACCGTGCCTGCTTGTCCTGTTGACGTCGTTTTGTACGTGTTGAGGGGTGACGAGTAGCATGCATCAGTTGTCCTCACTATTGCAAGAATGGCAAAACAAACGGTCTCACAAACTTCTGCACGTACCGAGCGTCAACGTTTATCCCACAAACACCAAGGATGAACCAGAATCTTAGTTCATCGAACTCCTTAAGTCCTGGGATGGGGCCAAAGTGTCATAGACACATTACAAGACAGCGCTGGCCAGGTGTGCGTCGTAATCACTAACGACCATCATTTGCAAGCAAAGAGGATCTGCTTTCATCGCAGAAGATGGCGTAGTGGTTCCTCACTGGACTCGCATTCGGTCGGACGGTGGTTCAAATCCACCTCCTGTCATCCAGATTTAGGTTTTTCGTGATTCTCCTAATTCACTCCAGCCAAATGCCGGGATGGTTCGTTACAAAGGGCACGGCCGCTTTCCTTCCTCATCATTTCCCAAAACTCCGAGCGTAAGTTCGGCCTCTAATGACCAATCTGTCGACGGGATATTAAACACTAAGCTTACATCCTTCCTTCCTTCGATCCGAGCACATCCATGCTCTGGCGTCAGACTGGCGTGAGGTGAGCGTGCCCGTAGTCCCACTTCTTGTAACCGACTGACAATAGTTCTCGTTCACCATGTCTACACACTCTCTTATAGGCTATGTTCCGAATATGGCACTTCTGCTTTTACTAAACGACGATTGTGAGTGACTTCTGTGTTTCGTGGAAGTTTGCTACCTCATCTACGAGGCATCTGAATGTTCACGTGACCGCTGAATCGTTGCACGATTACCGCAGCCCGTCAAGTGTGTGTGGTAGTTCTTCACCACTCGAAAGGCCACAATTTGACTCCCTGTAGGAAGCACGGGTGCGTCTCCTTGATATGACGCCTTCATTCTGGAAACATCCTTTAGGCTGTGGAGTGCTAGTCTTGCGTGTTTGCAAGAGAGCTTCTGTGAAGTTTGGAAAGTAGGAGGCGAGGTACTGGCGGAGGTAAAGTTGTGAGGCGGCATCGTGAGTCGTGTCGGGATAGCACAGTCGTTTGTGCGCTTGCCCGCGAAAGGCAAAGGTCCCAGGTTCGAGTCCCGGTTCCGGCACACAATTTTAATCCGCCAGGAAGTTTCATATCAGCGCACACTCCGCTGCAGAGTGAAGTTTCATACTTGAACGTTTATTTGCGGTTATCGCAGTTGCCCAGTAACCTGAAGATCCATAGTTAAAAATTTTAATTCAACGCCCCTCTTTCACTTCATATATATATATATATATATATATATATATATATATATATATAGGTTTTGTGCCTATATTTCGCTCTGCAGCCAAAGCTACACATCGCAGATGAATAGTGTTTGTTTGTGATAGTAGGTATCAGTCTCCCATTGCCGAGTAGCCGATCGGCCTTCCGTGTCGGAGGCTCGAATTCTCCCTCGGGCATGAATGTTTGTGTTGTCTTTAGTATAAGGTAGTTCATAAGTAGTTTGTAAGTTTAGGTACTGATGACCCCGCTGCTAGGTCCCATACGCTTTACAAACATTTGAACATTTATTATCCCATTTTGCACTATGGCGGTAGTGGGTTGATAACGATAAGGTGGCGGAAGATATGGGAGTTGAAAGTTGCCGACGTGTATAAAATTCTACGTGTGGGTGTCAATATTTTGCTCTTCAGCAAGAACTAAACAATGCAGATAAGTGATCTCTCTGTGATGTTGTAGTACAAAGTCGCCCGGTGTACAGCGTAGCAGTTCCGTGTCGATAGCTATAACAGTGTGTAAGATACAATAATTGAAGGTCGTCAGCTTATATAAAATTCGGACTGAAAACCAACTATGATTTTTGACACTATAATGGCAAAGAGGGCACATACAGCGAAACGTGATGCACAATCTTCAGCTTTTTTTCTGCAACAAGCGTATAAAGAAAAATAATGCATACTGCAGTTTGCAAAGTAAAACTACCAATAGAGATGCAATAGGGGTGGTAAGTTGTATCAAAATACTCGATTTTTAAAGCTATTTATATTTAGAAGTAGAAACAACCAATGCAGACCATCCAGTCCATGCTTGCGAAGCAGCGAGAATTAAGCTAGTTATTTGTGATATTTATCGATACAAAATATGTCTCTAGACATTGATTGTTTGACATTTACATCACGTGATATTGTGCTCTTCAAATTATAGACGAAATACACTACTCCTCAACTACAGCTTTCATTTGAATTTGAAACAAATTAGTCTTCACTTTTATATTTACTTATGATACACTTATCAATGTTGATGTACATGTATTAACTATGTTTGTATGAGTATCTTATTCATTTTCTACAGTTAGAGGGTTACACATCATTGGACGTTTTGGCTTCACGGTGTCATGTCCTGCGATCTGCAGGAAAGACAACAACTCCTAAAATGTTTAACCGTTTATTAAACAAAAATCCTTCTGGGCGTAAAATTACTAAACACAGAGAAAAAGACAGCTAGTCAGTTAGGGACAAAACAACAAGTACAATAGTAAAAGCATCACACAGACAATAACTATTACAAGTGGTACTAGGCCAAGACAAAACACTATTGACTATACCACTGCGAAATCTACGCTGAGTGCTGCGGCAGCTGAAACCGGCGTAGGAGCGCCCGGTGGCTGATTATGTACTGCCGTCCACTCTACGTTGGTGCGCTTATGGCATCGGCGGAGGGCTACAATCGGTTACTCCGCTGTTATTGGCTGGGCACGGTTACATGGCGGACCGTAATGTAGTGCCGCAGCCGCAGTACAGCGCCGTTTCTTCTGCAGTTGGTCGTTGTTGCTGTTTATGTTTTACGTGTGGCGCCTACGAAAGGGAGCTCAAAGCCCGCCTTGGCTGCCTGTTATGTGGGTACTCTACACGGTCAGGGGCTCCCACAGCACATAGTCTACCTTTTCTACCTTAGGCTGCATTTAAATTCAGGTCCTTTCCATGCATTGTAAGAGACAATCCTATTTACCCTATTTTTAACATATAATTTTGTAATGTTTCCGTACCTAATCTGCGCTGTGTGGGCTTGATTTATATGGTCAGAAGTTATTTCTCTACCTCGATTATTTTGATTACCCTCAGCTCTGGCCTGCGTGAGCAAGAGACAGATTTGTCATCAAGTATCAGAATTTACATAACTTTTGCCTTCCTTTCTCTATACTCAAGCGGAATTTCCTTCTATATATTTTTTATGTGAATGCCGTTGCTGTAAACTTAAGACAGTCGGTCAGACCGTTCTACCCGACCGATTTCCTGCATTTTTGCTTTAAGCGAAAGGATTCATTCGCAGATTTGTCATCAAGTATCAGAATTAACTCAAGTCTCTCCATCCGTTATTTTTATTCAAATATGGTATCCTTCTGTCCTTGCATTGAATATTTTAATCGGTTTATTTTACGATATCTTCGGTTCTAATTAAAGTACGGAGTTCTTTTTGACATAATAACAATCAAGCTCATTTATTTGCGCCTTTAAACACTTGCACTAATTGATTATGAAGAAAGCTATGGTTGAATATTCAAATTTACTTCCATTTTTCCCAACTGTTTTTGTCATTCCACAAACTGTGCGAAGTATTCGCTTGGGTCCTCTAGTTATTCTGATTGTGAAGTGTGTATGTTCTTGCCACTACCATATATCAGGCAGTAATTTTAATGGCAACGGCCACCTTTTGACGCAAATGAAAAGTACTCACTCTTGAATTACCAGTTTCTTACTCGTATTTCCTTGCTGTTGCTTGGCTGTCAGGTGTTGTAGTGATGAATTGGCTGACTCGTTGGCGTTTCTCGCAATGCGGGTGCGCCGCCTAAACAGTGTGTCTATTTGCGCATTTTCTTCATCCGCGCTGTATTCTGGCTGGTGCAATACAAACACGGGCAGTTCTGTATACTCAGTAACGGATCATCGACAATCCCGAGTCTGGACATAAACTTGACACAGGCGCCGCTGTGGCACCCCTCTCCGGCAAGAAACACGGCACTTTCCCCTTGTCGCCACTCCCCTCCCCTAAATCCATAATACATTCTCGCTCGAACGCGACACGTCACCTTGGGGACCATTTCACACCCTTCTGCAATTCAATTTTGTTTGTTTTACACTCTCCTTCGGCTTGTAGGTCGATGCCTCCGAGCAAGGGGAGCACCTGTGAGATGGCTTGCAGGTCCTTTAGAATGACTGAGCTTATCATACAATCTTGATTCCCATTAAATGTCTTCGTTTTGTACCTATATTGTAGATAACTGACTCCTTAATGTAATTTGATGCATTTGGCTTCTACTGCTAGCTCATATGCTCTCAATTCCTAAAGTTAGAACACACATTACCATACTACGTCGTCCGTCGTCACAATTTATCTTGAGCAAATTTCTATTTCAAGTATGGTGAGAATAGAGAAAGTAATTACGACGTACTAAATCGAAACTTCATGCGTGATAGTGCTGATTTCATGTTATTCTATGGTTTATGACCTGATATCTCATGGAGTTTTGCGATAACATTGTTAATCTTTCAGAGGCAGCAGAGGACCTGCAAGAGAAACTGAACGGAAGGGACAAAGTCTTGCAATGTTATTAGATATCCAATAACAAATACAACTGTTTCTAAATCTTTTGGACGAAACTGGAAAAGTCATCAGTCCATAGACTTACAAACTACTTAAACTAATACGAAGGACAACACATAAAACCATTCCCGAGGGAGGACTCGAACCTCTGGTGGGAACGGCCGTGCATTCCGTAGCATGTCTCCTGAAACCTCGCGAGAAAATACTGCGCGACGGAACATTAACAAAACCGAAACAAGGATAATGGATTGTAGACCAAGGAAATTAGACGAAGCTGAAAGAATTACGTTTGATAATGAGGCAATAACAGATAACTGAGTTTTCTTAGCCACTCGGAATAGAGGCGTGGTCTAAGGCGTCAAGCTACGTGCTGGGCGTCTGTTACCTGCGAAAGTTCGGATCCTCCCTCGGGAATGTGTGTGTGTGTGTGTAGTTCTTCGTGTGAGCTGGTGTTAGTAGTTTGTATGTCTAGGTACTGATGGCCATAGGAGTTTGGTGCAATAGGTTTACAAATATTTCAGACTTTGAGTTTTGTTATCTAGGTAGTAAAATAACTTTTTATAGCCGATGTAAAGATCATATAAAATTCAGACTGGCTATGGGAAAAAAAGCATTTCGGAAGAAGCGGAATTTATTCGTATCTGAAATGAAATTAAAAGTTAGAATTTTCTCTATGAAAACAAGTCTGGAGTTTAGTGTTGAACGGTAGTGAAACTTCGACATCAGGATTTCATTTAAAACATTTGAAAAATGGTACTGTAGACGAATGCTGTAGATTAGACGGATAGAACGTGTAACCAATGAGGAAGGCTCGATTGGTGGGACACATTCCGATGCATCAAGGAGTCTTCAGTGTAGCAATAATCACTTGAACTGGGAGACATAAATACCACGAGAGGGTGCTGTGATCACTGACATCGTCGGACAAATTTGGTCATACGCTCCCACGGACCTGACTTCAGGGTCACGCATACCCCGTATTCCCGCGAGAACTTCACTGGTGGTAGATGTCACGACCATGAACAATATTTCTACTGGAACCTCTTTAATCGATTAGTAATTGAAATTGAACTCACGGGGTGTCCTTGTGTTCTGTTGCCTAAACTAGCGCTGGCCCGCTCGCAGATAGTAGAACTAGCTATGGAAAGAAGTACCATGGCCAGATTTTCAAGAAGAAAAAAATCTGCAGCAAGACAGAACGAATAACAATGTTAGTTAACGGACTTCTTTGTTGTCTGAAGAAGATCAAGCAAGGGTAATTACATTAGTGGAATTATACACTTCAATATCTGTGTCATATCCCATGTTGGTCATAGTTCAGATGCATGTGTCAGAGCACTGGACTACTGTAAGGAGACTTCAAGCACCTAGTCTCTATGTGGTGTTAGTTTGACTAGGCTTTGCAGAAGGCCCCAGAGGTCTGCGACTTCTTTTCCAGCGTCGTGTGTCACTCTGCGGGATTAAGGTGGCGCCACGTCTCTCTCTCTCTCTCTCTCTCTCTCTATCTCTCTCTCACACACACACACACACACACACACACATTACCAGGTAAAGTGCCGGAAGGCGGTAAAGTTTCGCGGCGCAACTGCACTGTATTGTGCGGTGGCAGGTTGGTTTATTCTTCCGGTCGTAATGTTCTTTTGCACCGTTTAACCATGTAATTAATTGTCTGCTATTGTGTGTGATTTTTATCTACCACTACAGTTTTTAGAGACGAAAAATTCATATTACGTGCAGTCAGAAAGTGATGGAAAACTTCAGCTCGACGATATCAGAATGTTCCCAATCCCTAATAATTTCAGAGGACTCGGGAACTACAATGATTATTAATTTCCACAATTCTCAATACATAATCATATTCTTTAAAAAAATACACGCATATCAGATATTAAACTGTAAATACCTTTTGGTTCAAAGCTCTCGAAACAGGTGAAATAAAACTTCCATGCGAACTGCCAAGTAATTTACCTTTACTGCCCCGGTTACCAAACAGGTAAAGTCAATAATACTCGCCTCAAAAGGAAAAAATTTTGGACACTTATCACACTGATTTTCAAATATCTATGGGCGGCCACACGAACACTGATATGGAGTTCCTGCAAGTCTGCAGACGCGAAATGCATGTGAACTTGTCTTCACCGTAATTGCAAACGTCTATTTTTATTTCACGCTGCCAGCGCACATAGGCGGTATTTACACAAGAGATAAGAACTGAAATCAACATAGAGTGAACAGAGGTAAAAGAAAATGGTGACAAAAAGGAAAAAAGTTACTTGGTGACAATGTTGAAGAATTGAAACACGATTTTATGTGGTAAAATCATGTAGCCTTTAAGCATGCGCACAGCGGCAAGGAAGAGAATATAGCTAGGACAGACACAGAAGCATTACAGCACATGGACATCTAAAAAAAATTTAAAAAAAACACATTGATAAGTACTCATTAAAACACTGGGTGCAGAGGTGGGAAGGGGACGGGAGCAGGTAAGGATGGCGGAAAAGTGGGGAGTGAAATGTGGGGAGGGGCCACACGGCCAAAGAAAAGGACTGGAGGAGTAGGAAGCCAGAGGAAGGGCAGGAGAGGGGTCAGAGAGACAGCTGACAGGAGTAAATGTCGGGGGAGGGCATCACCCAGGAGGGAGTGGAAATTGCCACAGGAAAGGATCCAGATAGTGAACAGGGGAAGGATGGAGAGGAGACAAGCGACACTGTGTAGATAGGAGGGGATGGATGAAAGGATTGGGCGGGTATAACTTCTGGGAGAGGAGGTTTCAATGAAGAAGACGTGGTGGAGGAAAGGAATGAGGTCATAGAGGATCTGCGTGGGGCAGTGAGGATAAAGGAGGAAAAGAAGGTGCGGTGGAGGGCATGGCGCTCAAGAAATTCCAGGAATTTTAGGGCTGTGTGTGGAAATCCAAGTGAGATGGGCTGAAAAGAGGTAAAAGAGAGTGGAATGGTGTAGGCCCAGGTTCACTCAATAAGGATTTTGAGGAGGCACAGACTCCCACTTTCTCTTGAATGTCGCAACAGTGGAGAGTCCAGGAGATGTTGCAGTCTTTGATTAGACCCAAATGTTTGTGTGAGAGTAAGTTGAATAGGACGATAGGATAATATAGAAATCGTGGGGGCGAAAGGAGGGCTAGGTCTGACAAACATTGATCGCCTAGGTCTTTTCAGGATCTGTAGAAGGAAGTCACTGGATGCACAATGTGGCAAAGAGAAGACGTTGGGATCGGATGAGAGTGGGAGCCAAGGCAAGGAAGCAGGTGACATCAGTGTACTGGAAGAGGTGTATGGGAGGGGGGCACTGGCTAAGGCATTTCTGAGGAGTAAAGGAGATGTAGGAGGGGAGGGAGGACAGACCCTAAGAGCAAGCTGACACAGAGTTAATGGATGGTGATGTACATGCAAAGAAAGGAGGCAATGATATGGATGCGGTTGAAGGCAAGTGTGTAGGTCAGGGATTTAAAGAGCTGCCTGGGTTGCCAGACCCAGTCGTAGCCCAAGGAGGCAGAAATGGCGGCAGGACAGGAATGTAACTTGAGGGAGTGGAGGTGAGTAAGGCAGAGGAGTTGATCGTTGGCAAAGGAGGAAGTGCGGAATCCAAACTGGTTGTCTTGAAAGAGACCAAGAGACCATTAAGGTGGTGGTGGATCTGTTGGTAAAAGATGATTTCAAAGACCTTGCTGAAAATTGCAGTGACGCATATGGGCCAGTGGGAATGGTAAAAGGGGGCTGGTTTGGTTTTGAAAACATGAGCATACATAAGGTCTTCCACAAATTGGGGTAGTGGTGGGTTTAGAGGATGGTGGTATAGAGGATTGCAAGGGTAGGGTTAGGTTTGGTTGTATGTTTGGGGTAGAGCGACCAAACTGCTGAGGTTATCAGTCCGCTGGTGGGGAGGTGAAGGATTGAGGATAGGAAAGGAGCGGAGGGGGAAAAGTATGCAGTTCGGAAAGTAAAGATGGAAGGAAGACTGCATTAGCTCGGGCTCCGTGCTCGCCAAGCACATACTCATGAAAGAACCGTGAGCCCCTGGGGACAGGATTGCAAAGGTGGCAAGGAAAGTGAGAGGACATTCCTTCAGGTGGCAGTAGGTGATACGATCATGACCAGGTCTCTGGCGCGTTTTGTGAATCAACTGTAGAGTGTGTGCAGTATTAAGATCTGAGGGCGGAGGTGGTATAGTCCAGATTAGGAAGCAGAGGGATAGGTGCAGGATGGAGGTGGGTGCTTCTTTCTGTCCATTAAAGAGGTGGAAGGCGTTCCAATACCGAGACTAGTTGATGGGGAAGTGGGCCATGTAACTGATGCTAGTCCTGGTGTCATTTGACAGCCAGAAGGCTGGAAACGTCACTGGGGTTGCAAACCTGGAGAAGGAGGCGCAGTAGAGGTGGCAGGATTTCTTTAGGAGGACAGCCTGTGGTGGGAGGGTGGGCTGGTGTGGCTAAATAGCTTTGTTGGGGATAAGGTGGCAGCATGGACTACTTCTTTGCAACAGTGGAGGGAAGAAAGGTGGCTTTGGATCTGATGGATGATGGTCAGGAATAATCATCGATAAGTTTTGGAGGTGGGGATGTGCTAGGATTCGGGTGCAGCTCACATTGGGGGTGAAGTTGAGGAGAATGGGTTTATGGTCAAGGATGTCAGCAGTAATGCACTCAAAGAGATTTGGAGAAAAGAAAACGTCATGGGTGGGTATGGCGGGGAATGGTACCAACGACACCATTAATGGTGGAAAGGAACTGATGCCACCAAAGGAGTTGGTGGGAGTGTGGAAGGAGATAGGTTGCTGTGATCACGTGAAGGAGCTAATACATGAGGAAGGAGATCATAAGGGATAGGATCACGGCTAGATTAATGGAGGGGAGAAGAAGGGTGAGATAAGATGTTGGGGAAGGTACGTAGCCGAAACAGGTGTTGCCAGAGTTGGCCGAATGAAACTCCACCTCGTTCAGGGGGGTGGGGAGAATCGTGTAGGAGATAGAGGTTGGTACTGACCTGCAGTTCAAGGAGGAGAAAGGTTTCATTGAGGATAAAGGCATCACGGGGAGTTGGGATAAGGTGTTCATGTGTTGGAGCTTATTGGAGTACAAATTGTTGCTGCAGCATAATGAGTGGCAGGGCAGGTGTGGGAGTGGCACTAAACTAAGGTGAAGGGACAGTGGGTACAAGAAAAAGTGGAGCAGTGAGGGAGCACACGCTGGCCGTTGGTTGGATCGTGGGATGCCCTGTCTGCCTGTTTTTGTTGAAATAGACTGATGGGCACCGAGGTGGCATTCAGCAAGGATGCGATTGAAGTTTATTCTAACATCATAGCAGCGTGGGCAGGGCAGGTGTGGGAGTGGCACTAAACTAAGGTGAAGGGACAGTGGGTACAAGAAAAAGTGGAGCAGTGAGGGAGCACACGCTGGCCGTTGGTTGGATCGTGGGATGCCCTGTCTGCCTGTTTTTGTTGAAATAGACTGATGGGCACCGAGGTGGCATTCAGCAAGAATGCGATTGAAGTTTATTCTAACATCATAGCAGCGAGATTATTCCAAGGAACGACGCTACCCTCCACCTATGTAGAGTAACCGCATCTCCTCTACAGTTCTTAAGATAAGTCCGACTAGCTGGTGACTTGTTTATCGGCGGTTCCTTTGAGTGTTCAATGTTGTTACTGCTCGTGCGAGCCTCACCTCGTTCTGTAATTTTGTGTACTATTTTCCTCTCAGAATGCTCTTGGGAGTTGAACCAGAGAGACTCAGATCGCCTGATGTCTACGTTTAAATCTGTTTTATTGATGGTCATTGAATTAGCTATTGGTGTTATTTTAGCTTTCAGTGGCTACATCTTTATTTATCGTAGGGCAGTCTGCACGGGATGCTAAAATCACTCTAGACAAATTTAACACGACATTTATCAATATGAAAAAAACATACAATTACGTGACTTTGATGTGAGCTGCTATCCACGTCTAACTAATACTGTTTGCCTATGTCGGTATGACTTCCCGACTAACTGAGACTGTCGGTGCTATCTAAGACTGAATGTACTGTAGCTTGTCGAATGCTGAGTCCTCTTCTTTCCTGTCCCGTCGTTGATGTGCGCGTTCTCTCGTCTCGGTGTGGAAGACGTGAAGCGGTGTAGTGCAGAAGTGGAGAACTCGGAAGATTTGGTTCTGCAGAAGAGCGGCGGTTTCCAATCATCTTCATAGGTGGTGCTCTCGGTATCGGCGTGGAGTGAGGTTTGTCGCTATGTGACTGGCCAGCGGTCTCCATCGCCTTCTTTCTCTTTCGTTCCCACTTCTGGATGCGTGGCGCCAACTTACGCCACTACAGTGGTAAGTGGTAAGAACCTTGTTTCTGTTCACTGATGGTAGTTCACTCCATTTAACGCTTCGTGAGTGTCACAGGGTTTTTAGCTGGAGTGTGCCCACTTGTGGCTCCGTTACCTAACTAGGAGACAAGCGTAATTCTAGGCTGTGGTTTTTTTCCCCTCTGCGTTATTTGCTGCCCACTCATAGTTGAAATTTGGGCAGTTCCTTTGATTTCATCTGTTATGCTCTGTGAATTCTTTCTTCTGTAATCCTTCCGATCCTGCCGTCGTCATCGAGTCGTTAGTGCCTCACCCATTTCTGTTTCAAGTGGCGTGAGGTGTTGTGTTTTAATAGAAAGATGTTATTAAATTTATGACAGGAAAGTGGTGCTGTTGTTAACTTTGAATGTATACCGACCAGAAAGGGGAAACCATTGAACTGTTTCAAACCATAGTGTATATGGGTTTGTACATTTTCCGATCGGTTGGCTGTAAGTGCAATTGTTTTGTCGATACTTTATTTGATTTAATTTATTAGTTCTGAGTGTGTGTGTCTTGAAAGCTAAGCTAGTTGGGTCCTAATGTAATTGTTCATCGCTGCCTGCTTAGTACTGTTTTCAAACTGTTAATTTTCTTAAGAAATCTGTTGCTCTCTTGTTGCTTTTTTATTGGGAGTTTTTAATGTGTAATTGATTTACTTACGTAGGTTACGTCTTCTTGTTTGCTTAATATCTGAATGTAAGTGCTATTAGCCTCACTGCTTTGAGGCGGAACAAATTCTTTCTGTTGATTACCTTGGTAACGGCAGTTAAAATGTTCAAATGTTTGTTAAGCTTAAGGAACTTAACTGCCGGGTCATGAGTCCCTAAACTTACAAACTACTTATGAACTAACTTATACTAAAGACAGCACAAACATTCATGCCTGAGGGGGAATTCGAACTCCCGACGGTGAACGGCCTCGCGTATCGGAACATAGGCAGTCTTGCGCAATAGCATCTACTTTCCTTTATGTTTTTGCCGTTTCATAAGTGGGCTTGTGACTTAACTTCACTTTTAAATGAAATTGTTGTTACCTATTTAATGTAATCTACCTTGTTACTTATATGTAATTCTACTCATGTGAAATTGCTACGTATAACTAGTTAAGACCACATTTTTGGCCATACCTCTTTCTCCATTACCTGTGTGTTTAGTAATATTACTATGCTTTTAATCTCACACCCATTGCTGCCTTGGGCTGTAAATTTTAATTCTTTTTTGTAAATTTTTGTAAATTGCTTGTTGTCTATTGGCACTTGGAATTGCAGCCTATTCAATACTTTATTCTAAAATTCGTCCAATTTCAGTGAAAGGCAGAAGCCGTTAATGTATTGTAACCCTAAAATTGGCAAAGCCACCTTCGGCTCTTGATTACTTAAATCTTATTTGTTAGTTGCATGTGCATTTTATCTTCTTATTTTAAGGTGTGTTTAAAAGAAATTGGATTTGTTCTTTTTAAAGATCTAATTACAAAAAGTTTGTTGAGTATCTTTTATAACCGACCTAGCCGCCGCATTTCGTTATTCTTAAACCCGCCTCTCACTCCTATCACTCATCTACTTGCACAGCTTCTTTATACGTATATGCGTGTTGTAGCTGGCAAGCAAGCTTACTGGCCTCCTTGGGTGCTACGGCAGCCTTCTTTTATGGAACAAAATTACTGAAATATATAAGCTGCAACATTCTCTCAAATTGTTCTCCTATTAGACGCGTTGGAACGAATTTTTAAATTATATATATCTTGAAAATTTAGAGTAAAGTGTATTACGAGTGCTGAAATATTCCAACTTCCTGCACCTTTTGTATTTCCTGTAATTAAACGCAGCTTCATCCTCTTGCACTATATATATACTTTTTCCCACTTTTGCAGAACAGATTTCGTTTTGTGTAGATGATTTGTGAAGTCAATAAAATGGAATCACCAAACATTTCTAGTAACATTTTGTTTACTACAGGCATCAAAAAATTTTATTTTTGAAGGCTAAATATTATGCGTAGTCTTTATAAATGCTGCTATTCTGTATCTGTGGTGTTGTGCTGACGCGGATTTTATGTCCAGTTGTGCAGTCATTTGTAAGTGTGACTACACAGCAGTTACACATCTAGTGATAGGCAACTGTCATACAGATAGTATCAGATTTTAGGCTACTTGTTGCTGTTGTGTGCGCAGAGAGATATTATATTATTTTTTTTCATTATTGTTTTAACTGTAAATGGTGGGACATTTCTTGGTTGAATATTGTCATGTAATTGTAAATCGAATTGAGGAAGTAATTGTTCATATTTTAATAATACCTAAATACAGTAGACAAAATCAAACCCAACCATTGTATCATACATGTTTTTTCTTCACTGTTGAAGTTTTCATGATGTATAGGAAATTGATCATTTTTGAAAATACTTTGTTGTAGATATGTGTAATTGTACATTATTATTAAATTTCTATTTGGAGCAGTGTCTCAGATTTGCAGCTGTATCAGGATGTAATTAGTCTGACAACATACATGTAATTAAATGATTAAAGCACTTTCTATGTTGAAATTAGTGTTAGTTACAGATAAACGCTACACACACTGCCAACATTTGTACTAATCAACTAATAGTCATTTCCTTTCATTGTTCAACTAATAGTCACACGATAATACAATCAATAAAAGCAATCACAATTTGCATTCAGTTTCGTATAAGTAAAGAGTTCCTCGGATTTGATTTTTCGTCATAATTGTCGCACGTTGAGCAGAGTTAATTTACACCATGAATTTCAACGTTGAGTCAAGGTACAATACGAACCATTGTTTCAACAGTTCTGTATTTAGTGGTACATGGCTATCTACCAAATTTACTATGAAACATTTGATACCAAGGAACATGTTATTGATGGTACCGAAGCCATACATTATAGTAATTAATCAATTAATTATTAGCCATTTGCCGAAAATAATGTATTATTGAATATGTTCTATTACTTGGTGACAAATGAAAATTTGTGCCGGACCGGGACTCGCACGCGGGTCTCCCGCTTATCGTAAGCGGTAGTCTTAACCACTGAACTACCCAAACACGCTCCCCAGCCAGACCCAAACTTAAATTTCTCACATTTGCCTACATCCCACAAGTGCTCGCAAACATTTAGTATGATTCCCACGACGGGGAAAGGCGCTATCTTACCATCATTTGCCTGTCTTCGACATGTAAATTAATATGAAACATGTGTTGCAAAGGAACAGACATCTTTGATGGTACCACAGCCGTATATATATTAAACAATCAATTAACTGATGGTAATATGGTACCCGTCCCTCTCGCGGGAATCAATCTGAATGTGTTCAAAAAAATGTTTATAGAGCTTATGGGACTTAACTACGGCGTCATGAGTCCCTAAACTTACAAACTACTTATGAACTAGCTAATCCTAAGGACGGCACAAATATCCATGACCGAGGGGGGATTCGAATCCCAGACCGTAGTGGCCGTGCAGATCTGAATGTGTGTCAACACTTTGGCGATGTAGGCAGATTTGACAAATGGAAGCTTGGTTCTGGCTAGGGTGCGTGTTCGGGTGGTCGAGTGGTTAAAGCGACCGGTCGCGATAAGCGGGAGACCCGGGTGCGAGTCCCGGTCCGGCACACATTTTCATTTCTCACCAAATAACAGAATATCTTTAGTAATGCATCTATTCTCTGCATAATTCGCCAATTGTATATAAATAATTGATTATTTAACTCTTTCATACCTGACTTTTCATTTGAAGCTATAAAAATTGCCACGATTAATGTATACTGCGTATATACTATGAAAGGATATGGAAGAAACATTGTTTAAAATTATTATGCACTAGTAGCAACAAAAAGTTCATAGCTCGTCAGCTATATAATGCTTCCATGACGCCCCCGATGCAGTAATTACGCTTCTCATCTTTCCAGAAAATAACTCATAATGGAACTGTAGTGCCGCGCGGCAGTAGTTGAGCGGTCTGGAGTGACATGTTGTGGATTACGCGGCCTCCCGCGACGGAGGTTCGAATCCTCCGTCAGGCTTAGATGATTGTGCTGTCTTTAGTATAAGTTAATTCATAAGTAGTATGTAAGTTTAGGGACTGATATCCTCGCAGTTAAGTCCCATAAGCATTACAAACATTTGAACATTTTTGGAACTGTAGTATGTGACTGACTAATTTACATGACAAAGGAGGAATACTAAAGGAAACAAACGCACATGTTAGGAGTAACTGTCGAAATGATTCAGTAGCACTCTGCAATTTATAATGTAGGACGAGCTACTAGCATATGTAACACTATGTATACAAGCAGCTACAAAAATGAATTTGTGATAAAATTTTGATCACTTTAAGAGATAACTGAAAAAATAAGGTTTGTAGCTGATGAGATACATTATGCATTAAACGGTTAATATCTACCAGAGGTTTTAGGAAGTATTTCGTTCTGGTAACTTTACTGGTCGATATTAGTATTATATCTGAAATATAAAGGTGTTTACAGCGCATAAATCGGCTTCATTGGTAATGATTTGATTTATAAACATCGCTCCAAATTGTGAACCACTCAGCATAGAAAACTTTCACTGACCACAAGGCACCACTTGGCGATGGGCTTACTTACTTACAATTGTACACATATTTCAGCGTCGTCTCCTGTTCCTCCGATGCGACACTGTATCTACAGCTGCCATCGTGCGTTGGTTTGGCTACAGCCTGAGAAACCCCGGTAAATTGCCAACGCAGCCACAGGCGCAGAGCATTGGGAGCAGTGGTCACTGGGGCGCGCGAGGCATGTCGAGTGCCCACTACACTCCCCATGGCTACATGGCCACCAGCTGCTGCGCCTCAATGCCCGCGGGGCGCGATCTGTGCTGGGCGCCGCTTGGCTGCCGTCAGCACATTCCATCCACGAGCAGCAGCGGCCGTTCTATGAAGAGGCGTCGTTGCATCTGCTGGATACAGTACGATTTGTATGATTTGTAACATGTGTTTAACGCATTGGTGCAATACAGATGGAAATAAGACGGAAGTAACATATGGAACATAATTCCTTTCAACTAATTCCTCAAGAGCCAGAACTAAAAGATATCGAATCGGGCAATAACGAAGGTCAATTACAAACCACAGAATGTCAGTCGTATTTTCAGTGCCCATTCCAAAGTGGTTCGTTATACAGTTCTTTCGATTTCTTGAATAAGTGTTTGTTGCACTGTAGTTTTTCACAAAAGCAATGAAACTGAAAACTTTCTTGCAGTAGTGGATCTAATCTTTTCTTTAACTGTAGTATCGAATGTTTCTCAGTACATTGTTGTCCACGCAGTGTGAAGCCTAGACAGGAAAAACAAATTGTATAGCGTATCATACAGATGTCACCATTGACAAAAAAATCAGAATCGCAAAGTTGATATCATCTGAAAATAGTAGCGGATGGTAAAACCACCTTGAAACGTTACATCGACTCCAAAGACCGCTAATTTTGAAACTTTTTATTCCATTTCTATTTTCAGCAGAACCGTCTGCCAGCCTTAGCTGCTATCACTTCATGTAACGTGGTATCATCGTCACTATTGAAATGGGAATGTGGAAAATTTATAGAATATGGTAAAATAAATTGTTTCAACGTAAGCGGTCTCGGCAGTCAGCACATCGAGTCACAACAGATCCCAGCAACAAAATGTGAAAGTTATGTTTCTCTGAAAGATTTCTGTATTCTTCAGAAAACAATTTTGAAACTCAAAGTCACAGGTAACCCTACTAATCACTCGCTCATTGCAATAATACTTTGTAGTAAAATGAGATTCTTTACAGAATCACCTACTTTTCAACTTCTATTCAAGAAGATCACAAGAACTTGTTAATCGAAAACAACGGGAAACGTGTTTTATTATTAGAACCACAAAACACATCGAAGAATAAATTTTTAGTCAGGAATTAAAAACCCTATTTCTGCGGTCCGTAATCAATATATTTTAATAATATTGAAATAGTAATAAATAAGTGCTATAAATTCTATGCGGTTTAACATGCTACTGCGTGCATAAAGCATGTAATTATTTGGCCAAAGTTATAGTAACAGAGACACTGATAATAAAGATTTTTGTTCACCGCCTAATTATTGTTACTGAAATTTTCTTCTCCCGTATACGTATAATTGTGAGCTTTAGTAACGAGATAAATATTAATTAATTTTTTATATATCTTTCTTACAAGCATACCTCTGTTACTTGCTACAGCTAGTGACCGTCAGCGTCCAGGTATACAGGCTGAGTCACGTAAGACGTAACTCACCTTTTATTCCGTGGTCGCCTCCGCACATCTCAACGCGGTTTCCGGCACGTGCCACAGCGTCGAGGGGCAAATGTATTTTCGTTCGGAGATCGGTTTTACCACTAGCATCAATTGAGATCTGGAACCGCTTACTGTTATAACTGCATTTATAGCTCTTGAGAAGACAATTATCAACACTATAAGTACCAGACGTTTTCGTACCATACGTTGTACAGTGTGGGTCATTTTGACTCATAATAGCACACTATCATTTCATTGGTATTTTTCTGGCGGTTTGGGTTTCACCATGTTAGTATTCAAGAAGTCTCTTAGGTGCAGGAAAAGGTAATTTGTTCTCTAAAATGCATCTTTCACAATCAGAAGTAAATTTCCAGTAGTAAATGATCCTTATTTAAATTTTACAGAAGAATTTCCACAGTCGTCATCAAACATCATTTAAACAAGTATATAAAATAATTTTAGAAGGTTTATGTACATAAAGAGTCAGACTCAAAACGTCTAGTTTATACGACTACTAACAGTACATTTACATTTGTTTTACTCTTTTGCAATTTTAATTTTATTTTTATTTATACGGCAAGTGCCGAGTATTTGTAAACATGCAACATGTTTTCTTCTTTATTGTAAGCAAGGGTTCGAAAATATATCAAAAAGCAATTTCAGTCTATTACTGTGTTTCCCGATATTAAGGAACAAACAGTTGACAGCAGTGTGTAAGCTAGAGTGGGGCCACAGCTGAGACATTACACTAGTGTTTTGGCTTGCCAGATTTTGCACACGTATTTGCTGCACTTGAAACATAAGTTTGGCGTTTTAGTCCCCTTTTTGTTGTTTGTAGATCCTGGGTTTGAAAATGCCTTTTATTTCCATATTGGCAAGCGCTGCCGAATGTTAGTTCCCCTCTGCAGTTTGTAGGGAGCAGCAAGCTTATCTCCTAATATGACAGTTCTTTCTCTGCTTGCCATCTTCTTAGATATGTAAAACATAAAAATTGTATGAGCACTGATCATTAAAAGGTCAAGAATGCTGTAAAAGGCATGCACAGGCTAATAGTGGGTGCCAGCCCGTCACTGTAATGTCTTGTCATTTCGTCAGCTACATCGACTCCGTTGTTTTCATTATAAAACTTCACAATTTCTGGGAGTTTCGTGTCAGTAATGTCATTGACGTAACATCCAGTAGGCTGAATACCAATAATAAAGTGATCTATAAACCCATCACCCAAATAACAGAAGAAATATAGTGGAATGCGCGCTTATTGGTCTAATGTACGTGCTTACGTTGTGCAAGAGATAAATCGTCAGATGTTTGAGATTCTTTCTTGCCGTTCATTTGATGCATCTGAAATACTTGATCAGCAGGCTCCAGTGTAACAAAATCGTTGCCTTCCTCCGCGCTTGTCTCGCTACAAGATTCGTCACTTGATTGCGTCGGTGAAATGATGACATTAGACAATCTCAGTATATGTAAGACTGAACGGTCTGCCATCGTAGTTTCAACGTCGCGAACTCACGAAAGTCAATGACAAGCTAACGTCGCTCCAGCACAAATGCCTCAGCCCACTTGGATTGACCAATGAAAAAGCTACACAGAGAGGAAACTTCTGACATCTGCTGTCGTATCATAGAACTATTAGTAGTGCCTGAGACGGAGGTGTGATTATTCTGTTGCTCCCCAGTGGATACTTGTTCCGGAAATTTTGAGAGCTCATAGATAAATGGAAATACGTTTATTGCATCCCAATATTCTAACACTACACTGAAGCTAATGATTTAGAAAAGCGAAAACATACAACTGTTGCCACAACAGTGTTTACGTTCTCTGGGGAAGAGCCTGATAGAGCTAACCTTCCTAGCAACATTCCGTGAAAAGACGCACTCCCTGCGAGGAACAGCTTACACGTGGCTGATGGCGAAGGACACGGATTATACATAGAAATAATTTTCTGGAACTTACATCAACCGTAAGAAACACGTAGAACATTCTAGAAAGAGTAAACACAAATAAATAAATATTTGTTTTTCTCTGACAGGATTCGAATCCTGGAGCGCCAGGACAACAATCTGCGATAGTAACCACTGTACAACGCGTTCTCTCGGAATACTCACTGCAATACTTGGCAATTCCGTTGCACTGTCAAGTTTATTAGTATATAATAGATTCCTACATAAGATTTACACTTTTCTGCCTAGACATAAAACAAAGATTACCTGAAATGAATTCGGACATATAAGGAGAACAATCGTACAGCTGTTTGATCTCAACTCGTCACACTTACACTTCCATTGTATTGCGAATAATTACTGAGAAAATGAGAGCACAACAGTAGCGCTCGAGAACTTTACACCTGCCGCGTGTTCTCAGTTAGCAGTTGTGGCAGACACAGACACCATATTCTCTTCCTCCGCGTGCCTGGAGCTACAGCACACCAAGTTGCGCTGCGGCACGCCACCGAAACAAACCCCGTTGTAGAAGTCGGAAACAAGCAAGATCCGAGGCGTGTCTGAGCGCAGGCGCGCGTCGCTGTGCGCAGTCTGCAGCCCCTTACTGTCTGGAGCACACACAGGGGCCTCCCAGGGGCGCTTTGAAGGCGCGGCGCGGCGCAGCCAAGTTTGCCTTGCTTTCTTGCCGGCGCCTTGGGTACCTGGAACAGTGTACTATCTATGCCTCACCTGTCTAATTATTTACTCCTCGCGCCGACGAGAGCTGGAGGCGTGGAAGCCGTGCTCCTGCGAGGGACTACCTCGCCTCTCTGATACACACTCACCCACACAGATTCTGCCAGCTCTGGTGCCATTACTAACACGTTTAATCACGTCGCATGTACATGCTCACAAATTTAGCTGCTGCACAAGCACAATGCGCGACTTCAAACTTTACAGAGTACTGCAATTTGTGACACACAAAACATGGAACACAATTTTTATTGTTCATTCGAACAGTAAACGCCGGCGAGTACACACGTGTCGCGCAGCAGCAGCAGCTCTTCACTGTGAGTTAACCGGCTTCTTACTAGAAGCGACTTATTTTCATTTCATGCGTGCATTCTCATACAGTTCATCAAACTTTCATGTGCTCGCGTGTTTATTTATTCAGAATCACTTTTAACTGAGAGATCAGTGTTGATATTTTGATTTATTAGCTCGTGCACATATTTTTCAGATTTGCCGTTAATAAACATTTTAGTGTTAAGTACTTATTTTTCGAAGCTCACTGTTTATCAAAATTTTGTGTTCTGTATCGTATATTTAGTCAGATTCGCGTCAAAGGAACAGTTTGGTGTTATCGAGCGTATACTTAAATTCATGACAAAGTTAGTTTATTGTATTCTACCACACTTTAAATCACAACATTCGTAATTATTTCGAACATAGATAGGTTTTTATAACGGCTTGGAAGTCTGACTGGTGTGAACGGATGAAGGCCGAGTTGGTGACTCTTCGCTCGCATCTTCAGGCGGCGTTGCGCGGACTTCAATGCCAGAAGCTTATAATAGTTTCCAGAACGAAATCCTGTCACGTAATCTGGCAGAAAATCCAAAGAAATTTTGGTCATATGTGAAGTAAACTAGCGACAAAACTCAAGCAATACTTTCAGTACGCGATAGCAATAGTAATACTACCGATGACTGTACTGCTAATGCAGAATTGCTAAACACAGCTTACCGACATTCTTTCACCAAAGAGGACGATGTGAACACACCGTAATTCGAACCAAGAACAGCTGCCAAAATGCGAAATTTAGAGGTAGATGTTCCTGGTGTAGTAAAACAACTTGAATCACCAAACAAAAACAAAGCTTTCGGGCCACACTATATATCAACTACATTCCTCTCAGAATATGTTGATGCAATAAATCCATTTTTAGATATCATATACAACCGATCACTCAGGTCAGTACCCAAACACTGGAACGTTGGCCAGGTAACTCCAATATTCAAGAAAGTCAATAGGACTTATCCCCAAAATTACAGGCCAATCTCATAGACGTCAATTTGAAATAGGATTTTGGAATAAAATACTTTGTATGGACATTAAGAACTACCTCGAAGAGAATGACCTATTAATCAATAGTCAACACGGATTCAGAAAGTATCGCTATTGCAAAACACAGCTTGCCCTTTATTCACATGAAGTGGTAAGTGCCATCGACAAAGGATCTCAAATCGGTTTCATATTTCTGGATTTCCCGAAGGCTTTTGACACTGTAACACACAAGCGGCTTCTAATGAAATTGCATGCTTGTTCATCTACATCTACATGGAATACTCTGAAAATCACATTTAAGTGTCTGGCAGAGGGGAATATCGCCCAATTTGTGCGATTGGATTCACAATTTCCTATCAGAAAGGACTCTTCCTTGTATTTATAAACGATTTAGGAGACAATCTGAATAGCTCTCTTAGACTTCGCTTATATTGCTGTCGTTTACCGGTTCGTGAAATCACCACAGGATCAAAAGCAATTGCAAAGCGATTTAGACAAAATTTCTACATGGTGTGAAATTTGGCAATTAACTCTAAATAATGAAAAGTGTGAAGTAATACACATGACCACTAAAAGAAATCCGCTGAATTTCAATTATACGATAAATCAGTCAAACCTTAAGGTCGTAAATTCTACGAAATACCTAAGAGTTACATTTATGAAGAACATTGACTGTAGAGACACACAGAAAATATTGCGGGGAAGGCGAACCAAAGATTACATTTCATTGGTAGAACGCTTCGAAGATGCAACATGTCCTGAAAGAGACTGCCGACATCACAATTGTGCGTCCTCTCCTGGAGTACTGTTGCCCAGTGTGGGACCCTCACCAAGTGTGACTGACGGAAGACATTGAGAAGGTTCGAAGAAGGGCAGCTCGTTTTGTTTGATCAGTTTACAGGGGGGAAAGCGTCACGGAAAAATTGCACAATTTGAGGAGGATATCATTAAAAGATCTACGTCATTCTTTGCGTAATTTCAATCATCGACTTTTTATCTGAATGGGGAAATATTTTGCTAGCACCCACCTACACAGGAGACATGACAATCCCAATAAAATATAAGAAGGAAGATCGAAAACGGAACTGTTTAGGTGTTTGTACGAGCCTCTGGCTGCACGTACATTAAGTGAAGGCGTATAAATGTGAGACTAGAATCTCCCCATCGTTTCCACCTTCTCAATTAATCAAGACGTAAACTGAATTATAATATTTAAGCGTTTATTAGTAACAGTTACACAAATGTTTTGCCAGCCGCGATTACAGTGTTACAATATGAGGAGCCTACAAGCGGTGGCCCTCTGAGACGTCCGACATGCGTCCGTTAGCGACGGAGCCTCGATACAGTCTGCCGTGCCGAGTGTCGCGCACACAGCACAAGGGCTGGGGCGGCATCAGAACAAAGGCAGTATACCTGCCGGCGGGCCCGCGGTGGTGGTCAAGCTGCCCTTGGGGTTCCAGCATTTCTCCCAGGGGGCAGACCTGACTAGGCGGCATCTCCGCCCAGCTACCAACCACCACCAGATGGCAACTGCGAGTCCAAACATCCTCCCACTCAAAATGAGGATACTCATTTTCAAAGTCACAATCATTGACACACAAAATTCAAATGAGCAAAACAAACACGAAATGTCAAAACAAACAAGAACTGGCAAAACAAACAAAAACAAACAAGAACTGGCAAAACTAACAAGAACTGGCAAAACAAACAAGAAATGGCAAAACAAACAAGAACTGGCAAAACAAACAAGATATTGCAAAACAAACAACAAATAGCACAATAGCAACAATGAGAGAAGTGGCCATAAACAGGCCTGGACCAACTTCAAGCAAGACACACAAAGTATACATCTAACACAATAAAAAAAATACACATATATACAAATTGACACAATGAAGAAATCACTGCTTGGGGAGGGGACACAACTTAGCTATGGGCCTTTTGAACTGGCTGTTAGCAGCCTTTACTAACACCACACGAACACACTTGTCAGGACCAGGAAACAGCTCGACGATGACACCCAGCTTCCACACCAGGGGTGGTAAATTGTCTTCCTTGATCAGCACATGATCGCCGATCTGGGGTTGTCAGACTGCCTCCGATGTCCATTTGGTGCGCTGCTGCAGGTTGTGTATGTACTCCGTTGACCACCTCCTCCAGAATGATTGGTACATTTGTTGGGTGATTGCCACCTGTGCAACCGGTTGGCAGGGATTTCCAGGACAGTAGGTTCAGGGTAAGTACAAAGGGGTTGTCCAATTAGGAAGTGACCAGGAGTGAGCGCAGCAGGAGAATCAAGATCGTCAGAGAGAGAACACAATGGCCTTGAGTTCAAGCACGCTTCTATCTGACTCAATACGGTGGTTAACTCTTCAAATGTTAGTATTGCATTGCCAACAACACGTTTGAAGTGTGACTTCATGGACTTGACTCCTGCCTCCCACAGTCCACCAAAGTGAGGGGCATGAGGTGGAATGAACTCCCAACTAATCCCTCCTGAGGTCGATAAGCTCACCAACCACCTCTGTAGAGTCACGGATCTCCATGTGCCCTAGTTCAGCATATTCGTGCATGAACGCAGAATATTCCTTCTTCAACTGTGGTTGCCCCTTAAATCTCCTCTCAAGATGGTCGAATCTACGAGAAGCCTGTTGTCTTGACTTGCCCAATGGTTTGCAGTCCGGTTTCATTGGCAATCGAACTACAAACCTACCTCCTTCGGTACGAGTTGTGTGGCGCTGAAAGTGAGCCTCACACTGTTTGTCCTGTTTTCTTAATGCCTTCGTAGTCCCCTTTTCTAGTTCCCAAAATCTTTGCAATTTGGCATCTAGACTATCACCCCTGACGAAGCATGATGTCACTGTGGAAACAGGCGTGTTGCGTGGAGCAGTCGGTATCCTGCCAGACAAAATCCAGCCAAATCTTGTTTCAACTAGTGAAGGATGATTCGGCTGCACCAGTCTTTCATTGCACAACACATCGAAGAAGACTTCTGCTCCAAGCATCAAATCTATGGGGCCAGGTTTGTTGAATTCCGGATCAGCGAGTGGGAGTTGACACGGAATATTCCAGGAACGTGTATTTATGTAGCTCGCTGGTAGGTTACTGGTAACATTATCCACGATAGCACAGTTTGTTTTTACATGAAAATCACGAAATCTAGAAGACAGTTCGATGTTACATGTTTGTGACACCGACGCTGTGAAGGCATTATTTACACCATTTACTGGAAATGAGTGTCTGATACGCTTCAATTTCAGTTTATCTGCCAAGCGCCTGGATATGAATGACAGCTGACTTGCACTGTCGAGCAAAACTCTGCAACAGTGCTGCCCACCTTGGCTGTCTTTGATGTTGACAACAGCTGTCGCCAACAAAGCATTGTGGTGGGTGTTTGTAGTAGCACTTACAGCTTGATGAGCTACATACTGAGTCGTAGCTTCACCATTTTGACTGTGCTTAGCATCAGTTGCTTGATGGAGCAGTACATTGTGCCTGCCCTTACAGAATTTGCAACAGGAAAGCTTGCAACTACGCGCATAATGACCACTGCGGCAGCACAAGAAACAAAGCTTATTAGTAGTTACATAATCGCGCCTCTCACTGACATTTAAGGCAATAAATCCTTTGCAATCAGTGAGTGTGTGATGCCTTTTACAATACTCACAAACTACTTCAACATCAGCACTGGCTAGATGAGCTCTCCTTACATTTTTTACTTGATAAGCCCTGCTTTGATTACTCTGCGTCTCTTTGGGAGTATTATCCCTAAATTTAATCAGTTCAAAGGCTAGACATTTTGTTTCTAAGAACTGTATGAGTTGGTTCAATGTGGTGAACGTCGACCCAGACATTTTTTCCTCCCACTCCTGACGATCTGTGGGACGCATACTAGTCAAGATTTGTTCTGAAAGGAGAATTTCATGAAGTGGCACATCAGGCTTAAGAGCTTCTAGGGCCTTCAGATGGCTACATACATGGTTAATCAACTGCCGATAATTGGTTGATGTACCGTGGCTGACGGTAGGAGAATTTAACAAAGCCTTGGCATGTCTGGCTGCGACTATCTTTGGATTATTATATCTTTGTGTAATGAGTCTCCAAGCTACTGAGAAGTTTTCTGAGGTTACTGGTAAATGTTTTAGAATGTCCCTTGCTTCACCTTGCAATGTTGAATTTAAATAATGAAACTTTTGAACATCATCAATTGAGTCATTATTCATGACGAGACTCGAGAAAGCATCTCTGTAGGATGACCATTGGAGATAATCCCCTTCAAAGGTTGGCAAATTGATGGCAGGTAATTTCAAATTGCTAACATTGCTCGAATGATTAGAGTTGGCAGGCTCAGGCTTTTGAGTGTGCCTCTTCAATAAACCCCTTATGGTACATTCAATGATTTCACAAGCGTCCTCGAAATCTGCCCTATCATTGCTGTGATCCGTTAATTCATCGTCCATTTCGAGTTGGGACTGTGGGGACTCAAAATCCGCTTGAATTTGCGCCAATTTGCTTAATCTATATTCTAAGATTTCAATGCTAAGTGTCTCTGCATCTTGCATTGAATTACTCAAGCGTGAAAGAGCTGCCTTTGCAAGCCCTCTCTGCTTGACTAACCGAGCTCTTGCTGCTGGCTCCATTGCAGGGAAGAGCAGATTAGAAATAGGATGCCAAGCGGTAACACTCACCAAGGCTGTAGCGGCGCTGAGGCAGTGCAGAGGCGGCGGCCGCGGAGTCCCGTGATGCCGTCGGCAGACGTGGTGCGAGGCGCAGCTTCCGTTGGCGCCAAACTGCTGGTTGGTCGGAGATTATGCTGGTGCGTGATGGCGTCGGCAGTCGTGATGCGAGCAACAGCTTCCGATGGCGCCAAACTGCGGGATGCTCGGAGACGATGGCGGTACCGTGTACTCGCTTTAACGCGATCGCGCGTGATGCAATAGCCGGTCACAAGTACTGCACTCACACACCGTAGTCAAGGCTGTTATTTGCGTTGTCCCGTACAGACCTTGAGACACACAGTGGCGCTTACAAGCCGCGAACATGTGCAGTTCACACGTGGTTTACAAAGTTCATTCCGGAAAGTAACTCATTGCGAATGCGCTTCCGCGTGAACACTAAATCTTGCGGTCTACGTTTTCGTGGTCACTGTATCCGGCCCGGAGGACCAAATTTACGAGCCTCTGGCTGCACGTACATTAAGTGAAGGCGTATAAATGTGAGACTAGAATCTCCCCATCGTTTCCACCTTCTCAATTAATCAAGACGTAAACTGAATTATAATATTTAAGCGTTTATTAGTAACAGTTACACAAATGTTTTGCCAGCCGCGATTACAGTGTTACAATATGAGGAGCCTACAAGCGGTGGCCCTCTGAGACGTCCGACATGCGTCCGTTAGCGACGGAGCCTCGATACAGTCTGCCGTGCCGAGTGTCGCGCACACAGCACAAGGGCTGGGGCGGCATCAGAACAAAGGCAGTATACCTGCCGGCGGGCCCGCGGTGGTGGTCAAGCTGCCCTTGGGGTTCCAGCATTTCTCCCAGGGGGCAGACCTGACTAGGCGGCATCTCCGCCCAGCTACCAACCACCACCAGATCGCAACTGCGAGTCCAAACAGTGTTCTGTCTTCCCGCGCGCTATTAATGAATGGAACGGTAAAGAACGGTTATTAAAGTGGTTAAAGACCCCTCTTCCAGGCACTTAACTGTGATCTGCATGGTATCTATGTAGGTGTAGATAACTCTATACCGGCTTTCCACTGCAGGATGCCTGTCTTCCGTCTTACAAGGGCACGCCTTCCGAATCTACAAACAATTAAAAAATTATACAAAGTATACCAATGCTTGGTCACTTGACAACAACGATATGCCACAATCAGTGTGATAATTCGTTACCGTTTATTCTTGACGGTTGACATGTAAATATAATGTTAAGAAAATGATTACATTTATCGTTAAAGCTTGTTCTAAGTGAATAAGCGCTCTCTTTATGAAACCGTGGGTGACTACATTACCGGTAATTAGGGGTAATTTGCTCTACGCGTTTGGCTTTGAAACACGTCCACATAACGTCTTCCATTTAATTGACACCCCATGAACAAATGTTGACGAGCTTCAACCATTTTTTTTTTTTTTTTTTTGAGTGTAGCAAGACACCCCACTCGCAATATGCGAGATACCAGGCAGGATATATTGATTTAGTTTTATCTGTATGTAATATTCTAAGTGTCTATGTTGTACATGAGGCCCCAAATAGCTATTAGAGTGTACTGTGATGTGCTCCCACTGGCCCTGGCTTCCACAGAATGAATGAAACTTTGTATGTAAGAAAGTTTAGCAAGTTCTAGGCGCGCCTCGTCTCTTTTGTGTCATCGTTTCTTTCAAACGCTGGGTGTTGAATGTCTCCGGGCGAGAGGTAGGTTTGCCAACTGCTGAGCTGAACCCAGTCTAAGCAAAGTTTCCTTGGCTGGGAGTTGGTTAGGTTACCTGCCTGACGAACGGTGACACTCTCTGGGCTCGCCTCCACTACCCCTCCTCTAACGGTTTTTCAGTCACACTTTTACAATAGGAACATTAGGAACATAATTACCAATGTCTATTCACACTTGTACAATAGGAACATAATTATCGATGTCTGTTCATTGAAGCAAATGCTACAACTGAAATATCACAAACAATTGAGGAAACATAATATATAAAGGTGAATAGATGGGGCATAACAGCTTTCAGATAATTACAGAACGATATGTTGACCATAGCTGTTTATTAATTCTCAATGCTACCGGTTTCGGTTATTTACCATTGTCAAGCGTTAGCAGAGATTAGCTAATACCTTAACATGTCGAAAAACAAAATTATAACACAAGTATTCGTTGTCATTGCTGAAGTTATTGTCACAGTGGCTGACTGCTACAGACTGCACCTTTTGGCGGTGTCGGCAGAATGCTTTCAAAGCAACATCAGAGAACGTGCCACCAGCGAACCCTGCCCCCTCGTGGGCCCTGCCGGCCCGCGGGTGTCGCCAGCGCCTTCCGCTTCAGAAGACAGTTATCCCATCGGCGATACTTACAATAATCAAAAACAGAGTCATACTCCGAGAGAAAGGAAATTTACCTCCCAAACTCCTATTCTCTGATAATTACAAGACAAAATGAAAGAAATTGAATATAAACGAGATAATACTATTGATATCCTTCCAGAATAAATCCAAACTACATTATCCAAATAAAAATGGAGCAAATAATTTTAAAAATAGGACCACCCCATCTCTATTCCCCCCTATTAACTAAAATTTTGGATGTAAATTGTCACATTTAAGGGGTAATGTGGCTAATGAGCAGGAAACATTTTCCTATTTATTATAAAATTAAGTACAACTAAAGCCAGTAAAATATTTTCTTAAAAAATATCAAAAACAACACTATAAACACTATACAAAATTTAATATGACACTCATGCTGTAGGGCCCCCCATTCACTCCCTAGCTCTTTGTTTGCTGGAGAGTTACGATGAAATGGATTTGTATTGGTTAGATTCCCTCTGGCCATCCAAGCCACAAGTACCACAAATAAAATACAATCCTATTGATCGAAACACATTCATACAATGTCCCCTGTCGGAATTCTGGGCCCTAGAATTTAATAAAACACCCACATCCAACAAAAATAAGAAAAAAGGAGAGAAACAGAACTAGAAACGAAATATACTACTAACATAACATAACAAAACAAGATCTATTAAGAACCAAAGTATATATTCTAAAAGTATCATATAGAAAAATTTAAATGAATTATTTCATATCGTTGATCCTAAAATAATAATAATCAATGCTGTACAACTTACATTATCACAAATAAAACAAATACCATAAGGACATAAAATACAAATAAGAAAGATAATTCACAAAATCCTACAATTTTACTTAGAATAAACATTTATAATATTATTATTATTTAATTGATAATAATAAAATTTAATTGTCTGCTTACAGTTCACGCTGAAAAAAATTACGAAATACTATCCTGAATTCAAAATAAAAAATTAAATTCTGAGGCTAACACTGTGGAATTGAGCCAAACTGTCACACGATACACACACACACACACACACTTGTAAACACAGCAGAAGACTAGATGGCGGTAGTTTATTGTGCATAGCGTCGGTTTCCCATGTTCTGCACGGCTGTGTACCCCATTGAGCAGGACTTTCCGATGTGAAGGTCGAAAGGCAAGGCTTCGAGGTCCTACCCTTTTACGATGATGCAGAACCAAGTCGTTCATCCTCAGGCGATAATCTGCACCGCAGATCTCAACCCAAAGCCTTTTTTACCCTCCGAATAAAGATCCCTTGGGCAAACGGATGCTCGCAGATGGGGACTGAGATCGTGGCGCCGTGAAATCTCGGAGAGTGAAGGAGTATTTGGGCAATGGCTGTAGGCGTGGTCGCCTGCTAACAGCAGGGCAGTGGCCTTGACCATCGTAAACTTGTCGGCTGGTACAAGGCGCCAAACCGTCTGCTGTTTCGGCCACTCCGGTTGCTTTTGTTGGACCCTCTTGTCCACGTGGCGTGCTGCCCGCTTTGACATCTCCATGGTGTGCCCGGCGACATGCTGTCTAGAGCCCCTGTCCCACCAGCGGTGTGGGGAGTTTCCCAAGGCCACGTGCTTGTTTCTCTCACTGCACGTGGCCGTGCAGCTGGCTGTGAGTGACAGCTACCGATTGAGGACTGCTTGTAAGCCGCGTCGATGTTTTGGTGGGTCGACTGGGACCGGAGCGGCCCGTGCTGCCTCCATTGTGTGCCACTGCTGGTGCGTGCCGTTATAGGCGTCGCTTCCGCAGCTAACTTGCACAGTCCCTGGGTACTCTCCCTTTTCGCCTTCACTGCGTCATTCATGAAATAGGTCACCTGCACCTGACAGGTTTCTCCCCAAGCCGCCATCGCTCGTCTCGGCAGGCAGACGCCGTTTCTGCCTTGTGGTGTGGTGTGCGACTGGAGTCGACGAATACACCATATTCTGCATTCTCTGCACAAAACTCATACACTTGCATTAGACTCGGATTAAGAGAAATTATGGACCTTCTAATAACTTTAGATAGGCCAACAAAATAAAACCATAAACAAGCATACATTTTTAATTAAAATTATTATAATTTTACAAAAATTCTATTTTTATAACAAATATTTTCAAATTTCTTTTTTTTATCTATAGGCTCTACTGATAGTAGTCATTATGTCCATGTGTCAAAAGGAAGATGTCACGTCAGTCTAGTCTTTTCAACATTACTTTCTACGATAAAATAACAAGAAGAAAGATATTTTTCTACTTAAAGTTCTTTAGCTAGCGCTGAATACAATATGACAATTCTGTGTTTGAAAAAAAAAAAAAAAGAAAAGAAAAAAAGAAGAACTATCCATAATGAGCAACATCTTTCTCTATGACAACATCAAAACACATTCTTATATCTACAATACTTATTCTAAACATAGGACAAAAATTCCGTTTGCACATAGTACTTTATATCAGAAAATATGCTACATAATTTACAATAGCCCCTTACTCCAGATATGGTTTCAGGGGGGTTGGAACACTTGCGCGGAGTGACACTTGCGCGGAGTGACACTTGCGCGGAACCCGGGACCCTTGGGGCGGCTAATGGCTTTTCCTGGGTACAGGCACACCAAGAAGTCTAGCACTGCTGTCGTCAAGTTTCCACACTGTCAACATAACACGAAACTCAGTGAAATTGCACAACCCTTTCAAAGCTGAAGAGCAATATAGTAACTTGTTCTAACTACATATGAATTCGTTGAGTTTTCCTCCTGAAAACAAAAAGGTATTTTAATAGTGATAGTGTTTGGAGAGATATTAAGACATTCTTTGCTACTACAAGACGATGACTTTCCACAGTCATACCTCCTAAAAGCATATTATTCAGAACACTAAGCATATCAAGACACCTGCACAAGCAATAAATATATTAGGCATCCTGCACAGATACGTTGATGTAATTGACCGCTATGTAGTTAACCCCACTATCACGCAACTTCCATCTCTTTAAAAATAGCTACTATGCTTTTTAATAGGAGACGCAACCTTAAACCTTCAATTAAAAAACGTTAATAATAATGAGTCAATGAGTATTTTACATACTTGAAGCGTTTATTCGTAGACTCCAAAACGATTTGGCTGTATTCGAATTAGAAATACATCTAAGAAATGTATGAAATACGGAATGTGTAAGGGAATGTCACACACCGAAAAATGCTAAAGATAAATTCTATTTTCCATCACCGTCATATAGAACAATTTTTACTCCGAACTTGGCATAAACCAACAGGGAGAAACAAGTTTGCAAGACTTCCAGGAAAAATGAAGCGAAATTGGCAGCCAATAGTTGGTTATAAATTACATTGCCTGTTAACTGTATAAATATAAATTACGGAATACGCGGAACTCCTGTTCAGTACAGTCAAAAAGGTCTAAGGTAATAGACAGTGGTTTACAATCAGATATCCGTATCACTCTACTCCTCAAGAAGTCTGTGTGAAGATTTATATTCAGAACATTCAAGAAAAAGGTGTTGAAACTATAAGAAGCAGCTCATTTGCTCATGAAGGGAAAACGTTATGGTGCCCGTAAATTTGAATGGCTGTATCTCTTTTAGTAACATTTAATTTTTGATAATATGTTAAAATCCAATATACCAGAATTTTGTTTTTCTAAACTCAGTGCCAATTTTTTTACCGAAATTTTTGCAGGAAGTAGTCTTGACGTGATTTCATACTTCTATGCATTAATATTATCATACATGTAATTTGTGTCACAAATTGCTCGGCCGGTCCGGTCGGATGTTAGAGTCCTTCCTCGGACATGGGTATGTTTGTTTGTACTTTGCCTACGTTATTTTAAGTAAGATTAAGTAGTGTAAGTCTAGCGACCGATGACCTAAGTAGTTTGGCCGCATAAGACTACACATATACACGTAATTTATTTATTTCATCACCACATTTAAGTACTAATAATTAAAGAAACTTAAATGTAGAAATTTGAAATAAACACTGAAAACAAATGATTGGTATTTCTCATAAAATGAATGCACAGAACCGTTGAATTATGCCTTGTGAATGTACCTACAAAATCTGCCATATGAAAATTGTAGTGTGAGTCCCAAATTTGTTTTTTATGTAATAACATTAAAAACATATTAAAAATTGAGAACTCGAAAACCAGTGAAGTTATGGACTTGAAGCGTTTTGTGTTGCTAAATCTTTACATAGTAGACACGATTTTAAAATTTGGTTGCTATCGCCAAAGTAGACGAAAAGTTAAATTTTTTGGGTAATCTTCGCCGTGTAGACTGTATGTTGTAGAAGTCTACGTCGAACCTAATTAGAATCATACCTCTGAGGAGGGAACGTTGTTTGCACTTCTCCTGCGTTCCCAGTCGCCGTGCTGTGCTACGTAACGACATCGTACCGTTCCACTTTACCGAGAGCTATATATGTATTGGTGTGATGTTTGTTCTTTCGAAATAAGACATCACACCAATATATGTACCATTTAGACGCAAAGATTCTGGGTTCTGTTTTCATCGCTAACGCGACTAACAACGTTAGACCTCGTGTGTAAACAGTTAAAGGTTATGAGTGCCACTGGAAAAATGCATAAGTAACACCTGTTGTTTGAGACTTGAAGATGACCTGAAATTAGCCGAAATCGATATCTCATAATAAACATAAGGTGTAGCTGTCTATATTTCATAATGCTATTCCTAACATATTTAAAAGCTGCTCAAAACTACCTACAAAAAACATTTATAATGAGATTGTATATAATTCCACGATCAAATTGTGTTTTAGTTATTTGTAGTAATACACCCAAAGATCTGTCCTAGCTTTTAGTGCCTTGATCAGCTTTTTATTTTTAGAGGTATTACTAGGGACAGGAAAAATTCGCATTTGCGATAAATGCGAATATAGATGCGAATTCTGACTCAAAATGCAGTAAATCCGAAATTATAGTTAGCAACGGCTGCGCTCAATTCCGATTTCATCACATTCATCTACACATGGTGCTGTATTGTAAATCGAGTGATATTTGTATGACGTGTTATCTCCCTGTTGAGTGAGGCTGTAATATCTCCGGGCCGTTACTACAGCTCCACCTCGCTCGGTGGGCCTTTCCCTGAATACGGCACAGGTAGCGGCTGGAGGGCGTGTAGTAGGGGTGGTGTATCCCTACTTCTGGAACACCCTGTTCACTACCTGCAGCGTCCGGGTCTCCGCGCAAGTGTCTACAAATTCCCTTTCCGCGCAAGTGTCACTCCCCGCAAGTGTCACAAACTCGGTTTCAGGTGCCCCCATTGCTATGCCGGTTTTTATGGTTTCCAGCAAGGCAGCATAGGGATGTACCATTTTTCGTATTCACAGTGGGCCGTTATACACAGAGAAGAACTTGTGGCATAGTTTCTTTTCTTTATTGGAAAGGCGAAAAACTTTTCACCAAGTCCTTGTCCCCAGCTACAAATTTACGATCACGGGCATGCCTGTCCGAAACTTGCTTCCATTTACGTGCGACTTCCTTGATGTGTTGAATGGCTAACTCAATCACCATCTTGTGACGAGGCGGCGTAACGGCGGAAAATCCACAATCTCTTTTAATAGGTCGTTAGGCTCAATGTTTTTCAGAACCGTGATAGGGGAAAGACGCGTTGTACTATGCTGGATATTGTTGATCACGTCTTGGAAATCTCTAAGGAATGCATCCCAAGCCGCGGGATTTTTACTGTAATATACCCGGCACAGATTGCCAATCTTACTCATCACCGTTTCTGCAGGATTGCTTTGGGGACGGTAGACAGATGAAAAGATTGGCTGACGGATGAAAAGATTGGCTGACGGAGTCGACGTAACGTGTCTTTCATATCTGCCCACGGAACTGAGGACCATCATCTGAGATAACCCGTTCGACCCTGCCAACTTGTTTTATAAAGTCTCTACAGAAAGCGTTGCCAACAGTTGCTAAGCGTTGCTAACAGCACGTAACAAACTTCGATGCAAGTTCCATAACCGCTATGATGTAACAGAATTCTCTACTCGTCCTAGGTAGAGCACCCTTTAAATCTGCACAGGCTACCTGTAAAAGTCGTTCAGGGATAATTGGAGTGGTGCTTGCGTACTTAATGTGCAATGTTTTGCCTTTTGGCATGGTTTGCAGACTGCAAGCACCTTCCTAATTCTGTTGTTGTTATGGTCTTCAGTCCGGAGACTGGTTTGATGCAGCTCTCCACCCTACTCTATCCTGAGCAAGCCTTTTCATCTCCTCATAAGAACGGCAATCCACATCCACTTGAATCTGCTTACTATACGCGTCTCTTGGTCTCCCATCTGCGATTTTTACCCCACACACTTTCCTCCAATGCTAAATTTACGATTCCCAGATTTCTAAGAATGTGTCCTACCAAGCGATCCCTTCTTTTAGTCAGGGTATGCCAAAAATTCCTTTTCTCACCAATTCTGTTCAGTACCTCTTCATTAGTGATGCGATCTACCCACCTAATCTTCAGCATTCTTCTGTAGCACCACATTTCAAAAGCCTCTATCCTCTTCCTGTCCGCACCGCTTATCATCCATGTTTCACTCCCGTGCAAGACAACACTCCACACAAATGCCTTCAGAAAAGACTTCTTTACCCTTAAATTAATATTCGATGTTAGCAAATTTCTCTTTTTCAGAAATGCTTTTCTTCCCATTGCCATTCTGCATTTTATATCCGTTGTAGTACGACCATCGCAAGTTATTTTACTACCCAAGTAACAAAACTCATCTACCACCTTCATTGTTTCGTTACCTAATCTAATTCCTTCAGCATCGCCTGATTTTCTAAGACTGCATTCCATTATCTTTGTTTTGCTATTGTTAATGTTCATTTTATACACTCTCTTAAACACACTGTCCATTCCATTCAACTGCTCTTCCAGGTTATTTGCTGTCTGACAGAATTACAATGTCATCAGCAAAACGCAATATTCTTATTTCTTCCCCCTGAACTTTAATCCCTATTCCAAATTTTTCCTTGCTTTCCTTCACCGCCTGCTCGATGTACAAATTGAATAACATCGGAGAAAGGCTACAACCCTGTCTTACTCCCTTCCCAACTGGTGCTTCCCTTTCATGCCCTTCGAGTCTAATAACTGCAGTCTGGCTTTTGTACAAGTTGTAAATAACTCTCCTTTCCCTATATTTTACCCCTGCTGACTTCATAATTTGAAAGAGTGTATTCCAGTCAACATTGTCAAATGCTTTCTCCCAATCTACAAAAGCTAAAAATGTAGGTTTGCCTTTCCTTAATCTATCTTCTAAGATAAGAAGTAAAGTGAGTATTGCCTTCCGGGTTCCTACGTTCCTTCTGAATCCAAACTGATCTTCCCCGAGGTCAGCCTCTACCAGCTTTTCCATTCTCCTGTAGATAATTCGTGTTAAATTTTTGCAACAAACTAATGGTCCTGTAATTTTCACACCTGTCTGCGGCTGATTTCTTTGGAATGGGGATTATTACATTATTCTTAAAGTCTGAGGGCATTTCGCCTGTCTCATACATCCTACACACCAGTTCAAATAGTCTTGTCATGGCTGGCTCTCCCGGAGACTTTAGTAGCTCTGAGGGTATGTCATCTACTCCTGGGGCCTTGTTCCGATGTAGGTCTTTCAAAGCTCTGTCAAATTCATCTCTCAGTATAGTATCTCCTATTTCATCTTGATCTACTTCCTCTTCCCTTCCTACAACATTGTCTCTAAGTTCATTTCCTTTGTAGAGCTGCTCTATGTACTCTTTCCAGCTTTCAGCTTTCCCTTCTTTGTTGAGAACTGGTTTCCCATCTGACTTCTTGATATTCGTAGAGTTGCTTTTCTTGTCCTAAAATGTTTCTCTTATTTTCTGTAGGCGGTATCTACTTTTCCCCTTGTTATACATTCTTCTACAGATTTGCATTTGGCTTCTAGCCACTCCTGCTTAGCCATTTTGCACTTCCTGTCAATCTCATTTGTTAGTCGTCTGTACTCCATTTTGCCTGTTTCATTTACTGCATTTTTATATTTTCTCCTTTCATCAATTAAATTTAGTATTTCCTGTGATATCCAAGGATTTTTTGTAGGTCTTGCCTTTCTATCTATTTTGTCCTCTGCTGCCTTCACTATTTCATCTCTCAATGCTACCCAGTCCTCTTCTACTGTTTTCTTTAACCCTGTTTCTGTCAATTGTTGCCTAAATCTCCCTCTGAAATTCTCCAGAACTTCACTTTCCTTCAATTTATCTAAGTCCCATCTCCTTATTTTCCTACCTTTCTGCAGTTTTTTCAGCTTCAGCCTACAGTTCATGACTAACAAGTTATGGTCAGAGTCTATATCTGCCCCTGGGTAAGACTTGCAGTTTATAACCTGGTTCCCGATGTCTTACCATTATAAAATCTATCTGATACCTTCCGGTGTCTCCTGGCCTCTTCCACGTATACAACCTTCTTTTGTGATTCTTAAACTACTCTCCATATTTTTAAAATAATGTAACGACCTAAGCTTCAAATAACACTTCTTTGGACCAACGTATCCATACGACAGATGTGTGTGCCAAATTAACTTATTAACGAGGTCATCCTGCACGCACACACGCCATGGAGCTCTCTCACCACCAGAGGTGAAGAACAAAACCCCTTTTCGTAAGATGCAGAGTTTTCGAAGCACTAGTTCGTTCTTGTCTTTGACTCTTGTTTTCAGTTTCAGCAGAACTGCGTCCTTATCCTGTTCTTTAGCGATGTCTTTAAGACTCGTTGTTATAAAATTCTCGAAAGCCACTTTATATATCTGTAATGATCTTGTTCCAATAGCTGATGGCCTAACTGCTCAAAACCAACCGGTGATCTCGAAAGAGCATCTGCAATAATATTTTCCACCCCCGGAACATGTTCTATAATAAAATCATATTCTTGGAGTGTGAGTACCCAACGGGCAATTTTCTTACTTTTTAATTTTGCAGATAAAATGAAATCTAATGCTTTGTGGTCGGTGTATATTCGAGTATTGCGGCCGTATAGGAAATATAGAAATTTCTCAAATCCCCCATACAATCGCAAGGGCCTCTAATTCTGTGACGGAATAATTGCGCTCTGATTTACTGAGAATCCTGCTTCCAAAAGCGATTGTTTTAAAAACAGTATTATCAGCTTCCATACATATCTGAAATACCATAACCCCCAGACCCGTATAAGAGCTGTCCGTCGCCAAACACAACTCCTCCGAAAATTTCTGATGCGACAGAATTGGAGCTTCAACCAGAGCTTTCTTGAAACACTTCTACCTCATTGTCCCAATTCCAGAGGGTGTTCTCTCCCGTAAGGAAACAGAGACGTGGCGACGCCAGCTTCTTAATAAAACGTTTATAAAAATTTATGACTCCCAAAAAAACTCTCAATTGTCTTTTGTTAATGGGAGTCGGAAATTTGACTATTGCCTCTATCTTTTCAGGATCTGGTGTTATCCCCTCCGCAGAATCAATATGACCCAAATATTTTACACTGGAGTTTCCGATACACGACTTATTAATATTGACGGTCACTAAGCACTTCAGATAGTATGAGGTTTTGCTGTTCCCAGTTTGGTTCAGCAATTAAGAGATCGTCAACATACGTCGTCAACATACGGCAGTCTCTAACAAGGCTAGGCAGAACCCACGTATGAACCCAGCACAGCTGATATTGAACCCAAACTGCAACCGTTTGAAACGGTAACAATTACCGAATGCTATAAACGCCGTATACTGCCTGCACTCCGGATCCAGCGCAACCTGCCAAAAGCTATAACGCAGATGAAAATACGTGCCCCATGAAAATTCTGAAGTAGCTCCTCAATCCGTTCAGGAGTCTCATTTTCCGACTCAATAATAGTGATTATTTGCCTTGAGTCCGAAACTAGGCGAACCGATTTATCTGATTTTTCCACTACGACAAGGGGGGAATTGTAAGTTGATGTTGCTTTCTCGATTACATGTTCCTCCTCCATTCGTTTTAGTTCTGCCGTACAGCCTCCCTGTGTGCTGCCGGAATCTGATATGGTGGTACAGCGAACTAGATGTGTGGTTTGATTTAAAATTTATATACAAAATCACGGATCGCACCTGTTTTCGGAAAGAATACAATGGTGTTTCCCTTTCCCTTTCTAAGCTGTTCCCTATCCGAATCCGAAATGTTATTTTGATTGGTGACCATTTCGTCAATCACTGTTATTACTTCGTCCTGCAGAAGTTCATACTGCTCGTCTCGCACTGGATGAAATTGGTTAGTACCTCGTTCTCTTTGTACATTACGGTCTGCTCTACTGAATTGGAAACAATTGGCCGGTATCTCACTTTTGTGACATAATTCACCAAAACTAATTGTGATATCTTTGTTAGTACCAAGGGAAAGTTCTCCCCGTCCTATGTCCAAAGTAGCCTTTTGCTCATTTAGGAAATCCACTCCTATGATTATATATATAGCTAACAATGACACGACGTACAGGTTAATTTCCCAAGAGAAACCTTGACAATGCATTGTCATCCTGCTGTGTATTTGTATCTCGGTTTGTTTCCCCATGATGACACCCTTTACCTTTGCCTTCTTTATTTTTAATTCAGGCCAAGGACAATCATTCAGACATTGGAATATGCGGATTCGGAGATAGCAAAGATTTGACTACCGCTATCCATTATTCCAGTTAAGTTAATACTGACGATCTGCACAGCAATGATGGGATGAATTTCCGGTTTTCACAGTGGTTGTTTTTCATAGAGGAGTATCTCGCGGAGATCCTCATACTCGAGGAGATACAGTGTGCGACTACCGAGTGTCTCTGCGGGGCAATTATGCACACATACCGCAGCTACATCCCGTTAGTTGTGGTTGTTCCGCCCGTAATTCTCATTAACACTAGGGGCGGGATTAGGTGGCCGGATTTCAACTATAGCTGCATCTTGTGGTGGAGGACTATGCTATTTTCCCTGGTTTGGTAGCAGGCGCCATTGATTACCATTGCCCTGATTCTGCCAGTTGTTATTGGAGTGGTTGGGCCAATACTGGCCTTGTTGTCCCTGGTTTTGACAATTACTCGGGGAATTACCGTTGTGTCCACTATTACTACCGCTACCGTGATCCCGCCAATTACCGTGATTCATCGCATCGCGGTTCTTGTTGCCATTCTTATATGGTTTAGTCTTCTGACCCCAGTTGTCAGAGTTATTACCTTGGTTCGCTTCCCAGAATGGGGCTTGAATTCACCAGTTCGTTATTATTATCTTTCCGATTCCTACCAATGCGACACTCGACCAGTTCTACATCTTTTAATGCACTGACAAACTGATCGATGGTGCCATCGCATTTACCAATCATTGCCCGCTGCAGGTTCACCGGTTGGATGAGATAATTGTTGTTTTCTTTGTAAGTTTGAATATTTTGTACGGAAAAATAATGTTTGAATTCTAATGAATCATCCGCTTCCTCATTCTGTCCAAAACTGTCCCGGTGCCGTTCGCGAGACTGTCGGTCTCTCTTGTCACGTACGAACGTGGCAGTATCTCGTGTCCTGTCAATACAATTTTCAGTGCGTCTGAGACGAATATAATTTCCCTCCCCATGTTGGTCAGAGTCAGGGACGGAATCGTAATCGCTTCTACCAAGGCAGGTATCTCTCGATAGAGACATTCCACGCCTTTCCTTATTTTGAACCCTAACATATGTGGGGTCGGTTCTGTTAACCGATCGAGACGAACCATTGTCTTCACTGACACCTCTTGTGGTTTTCTTTCTGTTCGTCAGCCAGCTTCTTCTGTTCTTCTGCAATTGCAGAATGTTTCATTTTTATATCTGCTGTCTCACTGTCGTGGTTAGCAATAGTGTTTTCCGACCTAATCAGTCTTGATTCTGTCTCTTTCACGATACTTGCTCCATGCACTGTAAGTTTATTTGCAGATTTACATACGCTGTTCTGACATTGGCTCTTGCCACTGCCTTTGCGGCACTGTCGGCAACCTTTCTAGCGGCTCCTGCTTCACATCTGCCCAATTTCGCTTCTCTCCTAACTTCTGTGGAAATCTGTTTCGCCTCACTGGCCAACTTTCCAACAGTATCTACCTGTTCCTTAATAACACATATTTCCCTTGAAACTTTCGTTATCTCTTCTGTATTCTTTTTAACATCCCTTTTTGCTTTCACAATTTCTTCCCTGTTTGAAGCTATTTCCTTTTTTAACCAGTTTTTCACTCTTCTTAATTTCTTCTCTGATCTGTTTTATCCCTTCTTCATTCTTCCTTTCACTCTCCTTAAACATTAACTTGGTTTCTCTCTGCCCATTCTGAATCAAATTTAGAATTTGAGCATATTGAGAATTACTATTGTCACCCCCCCCCCCCCCGGGGGATGACACCCTGGAATGCTCTGTTGTACAATTTCCATTTGAGTAGGACGCCGCATCGTCACTATAAGCATAACTTTTGTTCATTCTACTGGTTTCCTGATGGCTGTTGTGTAGAACATTCTCATCGTCACTGGAATCAACATGAGAATAATGGCCAGACAAATTACAATTATTTGACTCTTGCGACATATCGCGGCGTGTACGAGATAACCGACACTTTTGTCTCTCGTTTTCCATCTGACTATCTTCGTTATCACTCATCCTGACCGAATTCTTACTACTTCAACCTAATATTCTTGAACAATACCTCGTTAATATTTACAGAAATATGCCAAAAATCTATTAATTGGTCTCATTCTCTGCATACAACGACCACTATAGAATACTCTAATACAGATTGGCACCATAAAATGATGATATTCACTATGACGAATAATCTACTATTAATATTTTCACAAATTAAATTATTTTCCCTTCCAAAATAATACCTCGAATATGCTCACCACACCCTTTCAACGATGTCACCGTGGTACAGAAATCACCTGATTCAGCAACAGCTACGGAAAAAATAAGATTTCGCACAGCGCCACATTTATGTTCTTAAAATTATTGGACCTGTCTTGCAAGGAAAGCGAAGTGACTGCATCTCAGCATCAAAGATCTTATGGCAGGGTACGCCAATTGAAAATACGTGGTCTTTAAAATAAGAATGTTATATGTAAACCTAAGTTCCTTGTTGGATTGATGCAATCATTTTTGCTTCTACCTCTGTGGAAGTCTTATTTAAGGGTCGCCACTAGCTTTTATTTGATACAAAAAAACTAGAAAAAATAAATATATATCCGTAAAGTGAATTTACTTTATAATGTTACTAACGACATGCAAGCTTTTTAATTGCACAGTGGAAATCTTTCCCCCTGACCTACCTATCTTTAGAAGAATTTTCCCTCCAAAATATTTACGGTTAAAGGTGGTTGAGATGAGGTAGGCACAAATTTGAGTAAAAACTATATTCACAAATTCTATCTTACACCCTGCCCAATACAACAACACTTGTGACCATATGCCACATATATATAAAATTTACAAATAGATCAGTTTTGAAAGACAAAAACATACTCTTAATATCTAAATGGGTGAATTTACATGAAAATTAACCAAAGTTGGTGCAAGAAATAAAATGTTTTGACTGGCTAAGTCACATGAGGGAACTGGCAAACTCACGAAGTATAAAATTAAGTACAAAAATTAAAATTGACCCCAACTCTGATCAAGTCTATTTTTTATCTACAAGAGTAAGGACGTCCCTTCTGGCACACGATAAACTCCCACTTAATACTACCATTCACCTCCCATTTCTCAGAAGATGCATTGGCGCAACCTTACAGTCTTTCTGTGGAATAGCGTTGCAGGTGTGGAAGACCAGCTGAAGGCACTTCATTATTGACAGCACTGATCGCGAATGTGGATTGATACGATTACAACACGTTTTGCCAGTTAAGCCGACGACAATACTAAAGTGAAAATAAAACTGTACTCTCAAGAAACGGTAAAAATTCTGATTAGGAGTGGTGTAGCTGACAGCAAACATGCATTTCAGAATATTACAAGTTTCAATTTACTCTATAGAGCAACACAGGACTAACACCTGACTTTGCAGAAAGCATACTGAAATAATTCAAAGTTAACACCGAAAATTACACAACTCAAAACGGCGCGATCCGGTCAGGAGCACGGCCCAGACCAAAGTCCCAAAAAACAGCACGATGCGGCAGCAGCGCCGCAGACACCAGAGTCCTTGCTCCACAGCAATAATTCCACAACTCCAAAATCTTCCTCTCAAGCCCCTCCCATCGGTGACCTCAAACCAATCACAAATTTTGCTTAATAGTCCAACCAATGGAATACGGCAGCTGTTGTTCAACACGCCAGTCTCCTTCCCCACAAAACTGTCCCACGCTGCATTCTGCACGTAAGCCAGCATTTCTCAGAAATCCATAGAATTTGCGGACCTTTGGAACGATTCTGCAGACGCTGAAATGACTTTACTGTTTACCAGAAGCCAGTGTCCCGTAGCCTGAGCGTCGCTCTACCTTCCCCACTAATCACCTCTGGCAATTTACAGAAACATTCGCAGGCGCCCGCCCCTGGCGTTCTAAACCTCGGGTGCACGTGCAGACCAGAACAACACCTAATTCTACTGCCTCTGCTCATTGTACTTTGGCGCCCTTCCGGTGCGTCGTGACTGGAGAGCCTCCCTACACAAAAGCAGCATCGAAGTGGTAAACAAACTACCTGGACTCAGGTCAGCCACAGACGTGCCCAGCCCAAATATAAACGTCTGTCTGCAGACGGAGTGGTTTCACCACGGGTGGTGGCGGCCAGCGGTCGCCCTCCGGGCGGTGTCGGCAGAATGCCTTGAAAGCAACATCAGAGAACGTGCCGCCAGCGACCCCCGCCCCCTCGCGGGCCCTGCCGGCCTGCAGGTGTCGCCAGCGCCTTCCGCCTCGGAAGACAGTTATCCCATCGGCGATACTTACAATAATCAAAAACAGAGTCATACTCCAAGAGTACACAAATTTACCTCCCAAGCTCCTATTCTCTGATAATTACAAGACAAAATGGAAGAAATTGTATATAAACAAGATAATACTATTGTTTACCCTTCCGGAATAAATCCAAACAATATTATCCAAATAAAAATGGAGCAAATAATTATTCCCCTTTCAGTATCAACGCTACGGCTACGCATAAAGTATTAAGAAACGTCATGTAGACATTTTCCACGCGTCTCAGTGTACAGGATGTCATATATCCTGCACTATAAGTAGTACAATCAAATAACTCTGTAGGTACCTTAATTGGCGTAAATGGCTACGGTTGCGAAATATGTTCCGAATACATTCAGTTGAAAAGAAGTAACACATTTAATAATTATTCAATATTTGGCAGTTTTTCACGCATCTCATTGTCAATCACGTCATATCTCTTGAAATATGTGTCATACACTGATAAGATTACTCCTAAAACCCCAGAGAATGTACAAGCAATATGTTGACACAGTTTCATTCGGATCAACGGTACGGCATCGCATAAAATACGAACAAAGTTAAAAAACAAAGAAACATTAATTTTTTATACAACAAATGTGAAAACATGCAAATCAATATTAACCCTTTGAGTGCTGCACCTGCGCGTCCGGCTTGCCGAGTCAAGCCTGCCCCGGCGGCCGCCTAATCCGCCCACCTGCGATGGCCGCTGTCTCCGCGGCCTGTTGTGTGTGCCTGAGCTCTCCGCCTGGCCGTCCTCGCCCTGGCCGGAGTATTTCTGGAACCAGGACAGCCGCGACAGTCTCGCTGTGTGCTTGCTGACGTTACAAATAAACAGAATATCTGTATACTTGTTCCTTAACTTTGGATCTTGAAATAATTGCCCGACATACACTGAAACTCCTTACGCTACTAACATGTAGGGCCTGGGTCATTCCGTGTTAAATCCCATAATTTCGGAATATTTTTCTGCTCTACCATGACGGAAAAATTTATGTGAACATTCGAACATGTCGCCAATCAATCGATAATGATAGGTTTTAAGATTCGTTGAAGCAATACTGGACGAGTTATAATCATTTGTTTGACGCCGTGCGCAATTTTGCGAAGGGCAAGCGTGAATTCCTGGCGACTTTGGGATGTTATAACTCGGGAAATATTTCGATGACAAATATGAAATTTGGCCATCGTGAACAAATGTATTCGTTTTCATAGGAATAATTTTGAAAATAATTTTACGTGCTATATACAATCATAAAAGTTTAAACAAAGTTGCTCTAAAAATTGGTGACCCAAAAAACTTCAACATTTGGCACGTTGTATCTTAGGGACTAACTACAAGGTTCTGAAACATGAAGTTTCGTTTATGTACCACTTTACAATATTAAATAAGTTAATTGTAAAAGTTGAAGATATTAGAAAGGTTAAAAATGCGGTATTTTCAACCTTATTTTTGTTTTATAAAGCCTTCCAAACTGGGCTTATTAGATAGAACATTATTTTAACTGCAAACAAAATGTAAATGTAAACGAAGGCTTCCGCAGCCGTTGTCATTGTTGATAAAACTCTTCTGGGTATTGGACCGTATCGTCAATATATCAAATATTTCACCGACGTTTCTGCCACTATTGCAAGCGGCCATCTTCTGGGTGTTACCTTTACTTTACCAGTGAAGGTAATACCCAGAAGATGGCCGCTTGCAATAGTGGCCGAAACGTCGGTGAAATATTTGATATATTGACGATGCGGTCCAATACCCAGGAGAGTTTTATCAAAATTGTAAATGGTCAACCAACGCAGGCCGACAATACTAGATGATTTGAATCAAATGTGAACGCGTAAATCAGGGCGTGAGAAAAGGGTAAATTTTGGGTTCTATCTCCGACGGTAAATGCATGCTGCTCATGAAACTTAAAGCTTAATAGGTTGGTAAGAGAAATTTCAGCGAATGTTCATATAAAATTTCAACAAAATCTGCAATAGTCGAACAGAGAATGATAGGTGAGCTGACATGGAATGACACTCTTCATCAAAGGCTTTCTTTTATTTCCGTTTAGTTCTTAAGAATCATCATAAAGTCTTTATATACATCTGAATTTTTTTGGCATACTGGTACTTAATTATCTGATTTTTGTACGCAGCTTGCGATTCAAACGCTCTAGAATCCGTAACGACTAAACTTTGACGTTCTTCTGTACTAGCTCAGTAATTCTCGCGAAAACTACTTTCGACGAAAGCATCTGGAAGCCGAGTCACACTTTTGAATCAAACCACTATATTTTGAGAGCATTAATCCAAAAAATTATCCGCAGGGAAACTTAAAAACATAACATTCAACATTACTGGGACGCAATTGTTATTGTACAGTAGAAATAATCGATGATGTACTACTCTTGCTTAAGAATTAGATAAAGAAATATTCAAGTTTCTAAACAACCTAATTAAACGTCAGATTTAATTCCTAACGACCTTTTGTGCTTCAGGAATGGGCGAGTTTGTACAACTAACCAATGTGTGGCAAGACGCCCTTTCCAAGTTTCCGAATACATTTCGATTACGCAAACCCAGTTAATTGTCTGCAAGCAACGATCAATCAAATCGAGGCTTCTTAGTACTTATATTTACGTCTGAATAATTTCTGTTTATCATAAGGAGATGAATGTCTAGGCCTATATTTTTTTTCACAAATCCAAAAATAGAACAGCAACCCATTACTAAATATCACTAGAAAACTGTAGCCTCAGTTGCGGTAATAGACATTTATTTAAACGGCGACTAGTTTCGGCCGGAGCCCAGTTGCAAACAAACATGTAAAAAAGAAATGTGACAACCACATTTTAGCAGTTAATAAAATCGTAGGATATGGATAGCTGTAATGTGATTGTCACAGTCTTTGGGCGTGTTTGGGCATCGCTCGACACTAGTCGCCGTTTAAAGAAATATTTTTTACCGCAACCCAGTTCAGAATATTCTAGAAATAATAATGTCAGAATTTTTTGTTTAATTAAAAATATCTAAGGATTAATATCTAGCAAGAAGTTACGGAAGAATTCATAAATTTGCACTAAGTATTTATTTTTGCATCCTATGTCCGAACATTTGAAGCAAACAGATTGGATATTTGTCTGTGCCGGCACGCAGCCCTGCGGCTGTTCACGTCCGCAGACCCGCAGGCAAAGGGACCGGCTGCGGTGTAAGCCGGCATTAGCGCCCAGGTACCGGCACAGAGTAACCGTCCAGGCCGCGCGGTGAATGCCGCCTGCAGGGCCCGCTGGAAATACCACTGCCGCGGCAAACCACGTCCTTCGGCCCCACGGCCCGGTGGAGCGCGGGATATCCGGTCTGCAGCGCTCAAAGGGTTAATGAATGTGATTTGCACCAAAAACTAGGTCATTGACATATAGTTTTGGCGATCTATTATTGTGGAATTTCGTTTTATAACAGCATTCAATATATTTGTGCTGGTAATTTTCCGTTAGTTGCAGCAATATTAATAACTGATAACGGGCGCATTCTGTAAACACTCAAATTTATTTTCCAGTTATGTTTAACAAGGTTCAATGTAGAACGGTAAACTGTCGCTGTTTTAAACTATATTAATAACAAACTGTTCTCAAAGAATACATTTTTGAATGCAACAGAATTGATTCAACAAAATTTTCTAAGCAAACAGCACAGAAAAGCGTTTTTGTCATGTCCTTATTATGGCACATTACTCAAACTTGTTCAGTATGAGCCAGCTGGGGCAAAGTTAGAGGAGAAGGTTGTTTCATTATCCTGTACCCCTACCATGGCAGTGAAGATACTCTCGTATTATCGCAAAACAGCAGAGCGATCATAAGCACCTAAAATTTGTCGATTTTTGGCTTTATAACGTGAAAAATTATGGTTACGAGCTAAATGAAGAATCGACTCAATGAAGAAACCAGGATTAGTTTTACTGTGTGAACTTTCAGCCAACTACCAGAGCAAGGGATGCCATCATACACAGGTCCCTTTCTGTAAATCCAGTGCATTGGATGATCAGAGCGGCTCTACACTGTGATATACTGATGATTACTGTCAAAACTTCTGGGGCTCTGTGAAGCAAAGGGACACCTATAGCTTACGGTATGTAGGCGGTAACGAAATCTTCTTTAAACTGGATATGCGCTCAGCCACCGTCCCAGGTGGGCGGTTTCCTTTCGGGGAATAAGCACGTAACTTAATACAGCGTCTTGATGCTGTTTTACGATTTTACGTTAGTACTTAATTGCCAACAGGCACGTCTTAATGTACATAGAAAAGCTGATACCAGTACCTGCGTAGAGTAATGTCAGTGGATTCGTAAGGATAGAGTGAGAAGTTGAAGGAGGGAATATGCTAGTTAGCTGCTACCCACTTAGGACGTAAAACATTGTTGTTGCTGGCCAGACTGGGTAGCACATTGACGTTTACTTTTCAGCTGAACAATGTTTCTACCAAGTAAGTAGTTTGTTAGTGCTGTAATGGTGGACGGTCGTAGCGGATTAGACGGGTATGGCGGATTAAGACTCGTGGTGCCTGGGCAAATACAATTTACTTCTTAATTAGTTTCTCGTGGTTTTTGGCTCCTCTGCCCGTGTCTCGGGCAGGTGTTGCGAGTGGCAGGCGGAAGCGCTGGCTAAGGCACCAGGCCGCCTTGCGGGAGCAGCTCGGATTCCGCTGATCGAGCTGATGGCGGACCTCGCCACACTGCGCCGAACGTCGATGGAGACACGCGCCGCCTTCTGTACGCCCCGGGGGTTTTGACTCCAACCTGATGTAGGCCGGTGAGGTCTCGCTGCTTACCGGCGTCTGGCGGAACCCACTGAGGGAGCCCCTTCCTGCCACCTGCGTCTCGGGATCCGCTGGTCGAGATGCTGATTGGATAAATGTTAGTTCATGACGTCATATACGTTAGCCAATCAGAAGCGCGACTCGACCTACGCGACCGGCGGGTCCCGAGTCGCCTCACGCATGTAAACAAACCACCTGCATCTTGGTTTGAATGCTTTTGCTGTAGTCGTTTATCGTATTTATGACTACGTATTATGAGAAATATGGCTTTCCATTGACCAACCGTATTACAGATCTGGCGCAAATCAGTTGTTTGAAGTGCAGATTGTTGTGCTATAGTGACAGCAAGTATGATTTCAGTATATAGGCGTAATAAGATTTATGAAAAATGAATGCAAGTAGCCCATTTCAGATTCTGTTACTGTCATCTTCAGTGCCTTTTAATACTTACCACCGGATTTCAGAAACGCAGTAATAAGGTTTCTGGCAGTATTACAATTTCTGATTGAGTGTGTCTCTTAAGAAAGGAGATAACTATTTCACAGTGTTATTTACTTAGGTGCACTTACATGTAGTTTCGAAATTTTGTATATATTGTTGTTTAATACGAAAGGCCTCATACAAATTTACGTATGATACCGTATTCCGAATATCTACTGGTACAAATTGTGCAACAGATGGAACGATGTTGTTTCGTATAATTTGCCATATCGGGTTGCATCTAAATGCATTACTTATGGTGAATAAAGCATGAATGTTTATTTGCCGTAGAATAGACCACTCTACATATCTGACATGGTAGCCTAATACAACCAAGGAAAGCAGGGTTTTACGTTACAGGACTAGCTAATACGCTACTTTGAATGTGGAAATGTGCCGGTGGCTTGAACCTTCATGTGTCATTTTTTGTGTACAACTAACGGTCATTCTGTTGTTACTGACATAATGGTTTGAATTTTATTTGTTAATAGTACCATCAGCATACATTATAACACTTGCTAGAAAGGGACTGATGACCTAGCTGTCTAGTCCCCTCAAAAACCAACAACAACTTGCTAGAAAAAGAATTCAATTGGGCCAGTACACCTAGTGTATTGCCTCATTTGCGTTTAGGGATAGCGTTACAATGTTCAGAGATTCTTCCATAGACCTACTAGAAATATGAATACCAGTGACTATTGGAAACTGAACAATAAGTAACTGAACTTATAGATATGTCCTGCAGACCTTTTGTTTGCTATTTGCATATTATTTTTGAGGAAATAGGAATAAAAAAATGCGTTATTTGTTATTGTGTACCAGTTTGTGGGATTTTGTTTATATAGTTATGTAGTGTTCATGCAGCAAATGTAAGAGCTATCATGTGTGTCCAACAATTCTCTACCCTGCTCTTCATTGTTTTTGACTGCTTTCCTGAGAGTGCTAATGAATATGCAGACTGTCTCTGCCATATATGTGAACTTTCAACTGCTTTTTTGAAGTACAAGGACTTCATTTCTTTTAGTAATCTCTCTTTTCCAGTAGTAGTTATTAATTATTTGATTTGCTACTTATCGTATGATATTTCAGTTCCTCTCTTTATTTTTTAATAAGATTCCATTTCCTTCTTTCCTTCCTCATTATTTTTTACTGTTCATTTTAATTGGCATAACTAAAGACTGGGATACTACCCATTAGCTTTGACCCATGATGTCATCAACATGTTGGGCAACCCATAGATGGGATACTATCTTAATACTCGTATATTGTAGATAATAAATAATATGGGATTATCCTCATAAATTACAGATTCCAACAACAGAATGTACCATCAATCACTGATATCATCCCACCTTCGGCACTCACCTGTGCACTGTTAACCTATACCTCCCTATCATAGTGGAGCTGCAGATCATTTTTTTAAATACAAAATCTTAATCTATGTTCTGCTGATAAACAAACTGTCATCTTTAACTCAGCCATCACATAATTATTCATGCCACCTACAAACACAAACACGACAAAACACCGATGCCGCAAGTCAAAGCCGATGGGCAGTAGTCCCATTTCCTGTGAGCCATTTAATCAAATTAAAACCTATTTAGCCTTTTTTCACAATCATTCTGTTTCCAGGTTACAATTCCTTTTTATAACACTTAACGACTTACAAAGAGGAGATTGAAATAAATATGTGAACTTCTTAAGGGATTGGTTCTTTGCATTTACTTGCTGAAAAAGTTATCTCTGGAAATAGTTCTGACAAAATTCATAACAGTAACAATAACTTAAAACATATTCGAGTAGAGTTCTGGACAGGAATGAAATTGTAGTACTTATAAATGGAAGCACCTTGTTTCTTCTCCTATGTGGGGGCGGTAACATTTGGACCCAAAAGGAATTAATGAATTAACTTCGATCAAAAGCTTACATTTTGCAACTGAATTAAATTTTTTCATTCAGTAATAAATGTAGTGATAAACTTTTTTTTTTTTAATTGCTAACTGAATGAGCTTTGCACCCTTTTTGTGTAGAATTTCCATATTGCCAACAGCAACAGTACCCACACAACCCTTCTACTATGACGTAATGGGCAGGGACATACTAAATGTAAAGAAACAAACTCGTGCTGGATGGTGAAGGTAAATTGATCTGTTTGTATTGTAGAAAGTAAGGACACATTCGCAACAAAAGAATATCCCTATTGCAAATGATCAGTATTTCGAGTAGTACAACACATCACACTGACCACAGGGGTCAAAGGTGACAGGTGGCTTAGTGTGCTTCACTTGAGCCGGAATGTTGGGGTTTTGGGCGAGGACATTCTAAACTGGGAAAAAACAAGAAGAAACCAAACCGATAAACACACAAAAAATGAAAAATAAAAACAGAAACAACCAAGAAATTACATGGTAGTGAATCATTCAATTAACCGTAAGGCATTTTTGGCTGGGAGATACAATCTGCGATTGTTCGGCCGTCTAGTGCAAGTCATTTTGCTTGACGGTACTTCGGCGACTTGCGTGTCGATGGTTATGAAAATGACGACGACAACACAACACCCAGTCCCCTGCCGGGAATCAAACCCGGTCTCTCTGAGTAGTAGTCAGCGACACTGTCAACTGAGCTATGGGAGCAGATAATGGACCTATAATACACCGCAAATAAAGACAGCGATACCAATTCAACATCCTCCCCAAAACAAGCAACAAATAACAAAGAAATAGTATCAAATACTCAAGTCATATCAAATGTTCCCTTCTAACGTATCTTTACCACAACCACTCTTGTATTTTCACATTTGTTGGCTTTGCCTACTCTCAACCAAATTAGCCTCACAACCTAACATGGACCTCGGGATACACTACAGATCACTGTCATTACAAACAGTTCTTTGCTCTTCACAGTCTTTGGCTTTGAGAATTCACAACTATATAGTATCGTCCAAGCCTATCCAAAACCTCGGGCTACACTACAGATTAGCTTTATGTGGGTCTTGGTATAGAAATCTGTTAAACACTTAATGAAACCAACAATAGGTGCACCAGATAAATGATGCATTTAGAAATGGAGCAATGTGAATCTTCCAAATAACACTAGAAGAAAGCTACATTCACAGTGGTATGTGATGCTTTTATGCTCCTGCCAGTGTTATTTGGAATACAGAAGAGTCAAGTTGCTCAACACCCTACTGCAGAACTGAATCATGTAACCTGGACACATATTGTCTGTCACAATCGTGTTTATCAGATTTCTATACCAAAAACCACATACATGCTTCACAATATCAAACAATGGAAATTCCAGGAAGGATTCAGCAGTATTTTTGTGAGAGATAGGTTGCTTACCACAGATGTCCAATGAGCTGCAGAAAGTCATAAATAAAAGAATACAACTTGATAATTTTTGGCCGTAAAGGCCTTCGTGGGTTAGAAAGACACACTCACACAGACATGACTGCCATCTGGCTGTTATTGCATCTGTTTTATTCTACTTTTCAGTCATAGTTTTACATTTAGTTGTCACATGTTTTACTTATTTCAGTCTACAATAAGTCTGTTTTCAAACATCTGATTCATGCATTAACCAACATATACTAATATGCCAACTGATATTTTAATCTTAAAATCTAGGCTGATGTGTGCATGTGTCCAGTACTTGCATTCACGCTAGCAAATATTAGAATATGATGCTTAAGCACAGGCCAGAGGTTTGAAAATGTAATTATCAAAGCCCAAAGTCTGACAACTAAATGTGAACCTTGGTGGAAAAATGTGATAAATAAAACATCTTTCAATAATTAGGTTATATTACTACCTGCATTTCACATGCTGTTCATTATTACACCACTATCTATAAGGCTAACCAAAATGTATCATTACCACTATAGGCAAAGCCAATGAATATGAAAGGCGAAAATCTAGTTTCGGTGATAGGCTCATCTGTAGAGCAACATAGGTTTATGTAGGTAGGGAGCCAACAGTTCGGTTGTGAGTTGGTGAGGGCAACGAATGTGAGACGCGAAAATCTTGTTTATCTGACAGGCTAATCTGTAGTGTAGCCCAAGGTTTAGGTTAGGCTTGGACACGACATTGTAGTTGTGAGTTGTCAAAGCCAAAGAATGTGAAGAGCAAACGACTCTAATGACAGTGATCTGTAGCATATCCCTAGGTCTAGGTTAGGTTAGGAGGCAAGTTTGGTTGAGAGTAGGCAAAGGCAACAAATTTGAAAATACGAGAGGGGTTGTAGTGAACAGCTGTTAGAATGGAACATTTGATTTGGCGTAAGTATTAGATACTATTTCTTTGTTATTAGTTGCTTTTTTTTTGGAGGGGGGGATGTTGAATTGGTATCACTGTCTTCATTTGAGGTGTCTTATAGGTCAATTGTCAGCTCCCATAGCTCCGTTGACAGTGTCACTGACCACCACTCAGGGGGACTGGGTGTTCTGTTGTCATCATTTTTATCATCATCAACACGTAAGTCTCCGAAGCAATGTCAAGCAAAAAGTCTTGCACCAGACTGCTTAACAACAGGATCTCCGAGCCTAAAATGCCATACGGTCATTCCTTTCATAGGTCAATTGAATGATTCTATACCATGTAATGTCTTGGTTGTTTCAATTTTCATTTTGCATCTTTTGTGTGTTTATGCAAACCAGTGCTATACCCCACTGAACAGAATGGGTCATGTGGCCGGTGGCGGCCACACTGCATCGGGCGGACGGCATTGCTGTGACTGCTGGCGGGCACGCAGCGTGAGGTCACATGGCAGTCAACGTGTTAAGTGTCTGTTGTAATCAGTATCAGTGAGAGACTTAGCTAATGTACCTGGTTAAGAGTCCCAGCAGTTTGTGTGTGGAATTTAATATCCTGCTGCGTACCCCAGTGGAATGCTTGTTGATGTGAAAAAGGCTGCACACACACACACACACACACACACACACACACACACACAAGCCAAAAGCTATAATACAGCTGTATATTTGGATTATTGTTACACTTGCTGCCCAGGCACATGAGTATCCTAAAGTAGTCTGATGGGATTTGTAAGAGCAACAACTTAAGAAAAATTGTTCTAAAAATCAGATGATTCCCGAGCACTGTTAGATGAAAAACATTTCATGCAAGTTAGCTGAACATGCAGTTTTCAAAGATTCTCTTGTTCACACCTCCTTTGCTGCCATATATTTTACAATTCCTTTAATGCTGTACTTTCATAAAGTGTAAATTATTGTAAATAAATACTGCATTGTAGTTTTATAATATAAATAACACTATCTTATTTTCAAATGTGGCATCATGAAACATTTGTGTTAAATGGCATAAAATACATCCACAGGGGTTTTCACTCTGTGGTGGAGTATGTGCTGGAATGAAACTTCCTCACATAGTAATCTGCCAGGAAGTTTCATCAGTAACAATTGCAGATTAGGTATGCTTATTTTTCTGCAGACATCATACCTGGTCTGCAGATATTACTATATTATGTATTTGCTAAATGCAATTCTGAATGTTAAACAGTCTAATGTGGTATGTGAAACTTTTATAGAATGAAATGTATGAATTTTTAAATATTTTCAAATGAAATGAATTGAATTTAGGAATGGAAGAGAGAGAAAGTTGAAGATAAGTAGATCATGGTACATAAAAATCAAAGTATTAGAAAATAATGAATAAGAGAAATTTACAGAGATTGTGGGTGGCGCCAAACTAAATTGAAACATTTAACAAATGGTAAAAATTGGAATTTGCTAAAGCTAGTATGAAAATATTTTTTTAAAAACAAAAGAAGTCTTGGAATCAAAACCTAGAATTACCAATTCCAATGATACCAGCATAATATTGTTATTACTGTTATTAAAGATGAAGTGTTGCTATCAGTAAATAGAGTTGACGTATAGACCTCTAGGTCAATCCTAGTTACCAATACCAACCATTCCTGAGAAAAATATGAGGAACTAATATCGGTAACTAGAATTTAGCTATATACGTACATTTTAGTTACCAAGATCAAACATTCCTGCAGAAAGTATGAAACGCTGATTTCGGTAATTACAACTAGAGTTATATGGGTGAATTCTATTTACCGATTAGAAACACTCCTGTAGAAAATACTAAGTGCTCGTATCTGTAACTATACAATCTTGAGCCACACAGATCATATCTGCTACAGTGGCGGCATAGTGTACTGATACTGGCAACTATCTTTAAATGCTATTTGAAAACCTTGTAACATAAAAGGAGAGGAATAATCTTTTGTGTTGACCTTGTAATAAATAATGTTTCTACTTTGTGGTTGACAGGTTCCTATATGTACCCTTTTGTGCTCAACAGAATTACTTATCTTTGGGAAGTAAACGTTTCATTCCAACATCGGCACACTATGCAACTGCTGCATAATTCAAGTCCTTCCCCAACAGTAATTCATTACTATATCCTAAGTTAGCTAGCTTATCACTATTTATGAGAATGTGGTTAGGTAGAAAAGTGAAAGCACAGCTCAAGTTTATGTCAAAATGCAGTTACATTGTGTGATCATAACTATGAAATCCAAAGAAATATATTGATACAGAAGAGTCCTGAAAACTCTGCGTAAAGTGGACCGAAGATTGGTCGATTTTGTGAAAATGCCGGGTTATCAGGAATGGTGCTAGAAAATGAATAGCTGAGATTGTTTCATTATAAAGTACTTTCTATTGTTACTTTAGAATACAATACAAATGGTGGAATACAGTAACACTACATAAATGTAAGACAATATCATGCAAATGATATTCGTTTCTTACACTCACATGTATTTTACAAAACACAGTTAAGAAAAGGCAAAGTCTGTAGGCAGGTGATCGGCAGAGTGCGCATGGTCGTGCTACATGTCTGTCATTATTGTCTGTTGTAACTAAGTTCATTATTTGACCATCACGCCTAAGCTGACTGTAAATGACACTGAAAAGTTAAACTCCCATAGTTTTGATCATAACTGTTTTTAGTATGAAGACACATCTACATACTGCATTAATGAGACAAAGGATTCTTAAATGGAGTGTAGGTGGCACAAAAAAGTCTGGACCCACACACATCATAGCCTGTAACTGCTACAATTTCATTTCTATCCTGCAAGCACGGAATAATTTCAGGGGGTTATCCGGACTGCCGGGTTACCGAGTTTTCGGGACTACTGTAACAATATTTTTCTGTGACTTGCAATAACCACAAATATAATCATCAATAGATACAATGTAACATGTGACATCTTTGTTCAAAGCTGACAGGTGGTATTGGATACTAGGACTGACCCCCAGCTTCTTATACTGTTGTGAAATTGATATTTCATTGACATCTTGGAACACACACCAGTTCAGTTTCATTTGCTTTGCCATTTAACTCTTAACATATCTGACTGGGATATTAGTGTGTTTTAAATATTGGTTCAAACAATGGAAATTCCAGAAAGGACTGACATTTCCCTCAACATGCATTTTAATCTTTTCTTATGGTTAAGGAGAAAAGCCATACTTGCAAATCCCAGCTTAAATATTAAGAAGCAGCCAGATTTAGAGCTGAAAAAGCTGCACTGCAATCAAAAATAGTTTTGCTTTTCATAGAGCAGGCCCTATTTAGCCAATACTGAGTTGAATATGAAGTCTGCAGACTTCACTTTGTACATATTACATTTTATGGGACAATTTATTCTTAAATTTGTCCTACCTCTGCAAACTATTAGGCTTTTCATTGTATTTCTGCCAACAGAACAATTGCCAAAGTCAATGTTTAATACAAAACTAAACTAATGAACATTTGCGATATCTATAAGGGTTGGTGTGATGCCACAGTATCCTACAGCTTGATTTACTTATGAACTTTGTGTCCTCATTAAGTCACACTAGCCTTTTGATTGTGAAGCTTTAGGGTGGGGGTTTTCTTTTTTACATTTATAATTTGTAGTCTTTTCAAGTAGTATGTCCTTTTCATTGAGAAAATATCTTAACCAGCTGATTTCAAATCTTTAGTCTCAACATTAATCTCTTTTGTATAATAAAAGACCAATGCTCAGCTATATCTGAAATAATCTTACCTCTTCACTTACATAAACAGCAACTATCTCCCTTCTGCCTGTCTACTACTATGCAAAACTTCACAAAATTGTTCATTACATTTTCTTCTGGTCCAAGTTCAAATGAATCATCTGCTAAAAGTATACTATAAATTTTGCTGCAAAATTCTTACATTTTAACAAGTTATGTTGAGAATGTGTAATGAAACTAAATGAACAAAAATAGGTGTAGCACACTTCTGAATTTCATTTCCACTATGAGTAATTCTCTAGAACAGTAATGTGGTGTACACAGTTAAGTGACAAAAGGTGGAACAATGTATTGAAGCTGCTGTAGCTCACTAAACAGATCACAACTTGTAGTAAAAAATATCCAGAGAAAGTGCACATTTGTCATCCAGTGAACTAAAAATGCCTTTATTTAACAATAATCACATATCCATGTAAACTTGTTTAAACGGCAAACTTCAATTATATTGCTTACAAGTAATGAAGCACTCTGTACCAAACAATGAATGAAATACCCCAAAAAGAATAATTTTGGCCTCTGGACTAAATGATATTCTGTAATCCATGTTTTGCACACACAGGGTATCCATTTACATTAATCACACATGTTGAGAACAAGGTAAGGCATACACAAAATTTGATTAAATGTGTCATTGCTGGACATGACACAATGAAATTCTAAAAGTAATTTAAAAGCAGCATGAAATGATACTGAAAGGGTAATTACTAATGTTTTGGAAACTGTGCTAATTTCACTACTATGGTCACCTTTGATACAAAGCACTAGTTTATTCAAGCAGAATAAAGTGTTTTAAGTCTTTGGTCCATATGTTAGTCAATAATTGCTGTAAATTTTTTCAGTTAATATTTTAGGACTGTTTCAGAATTGGAAAAAAAAATTGTTATCACTTATATTTTGCATTTTACAATATCTTGCAAGACGATAAACTTTATAGCCTTGGTTATATGGATACCAAATGCACTGACAGATGTGTAACTTGTGGAGAGAATTTGCAAAGTAGTTAAACAGTATTTCAATTAAACATTTTTAACAACACACAAATAGGAAAAAGGGTATCATCAAATGAAACAACTTTTACAACACATTTTCAATTTTATTTATTAATGTTGCCTGGGTTTCCCCATCACCTACAGAGGTACCAGACATGATGTGTTACTCTTTATTTTACATGGCGAGTGTCCCCAGGAGGCCTATAAACCATGGAATGTTCAGAAGCACACAAATCAAATCTAGTTCTTACAGTAGTTGTGGTCAGATCCAACATGAACATCTAAAACTTCACTTTCAGGCTGTCTCAGAGCAACAACAACATTTGCTTTTTCAGCAAGTGTTGGTTTTCTCACACTGCACTTTGACCTTTTGTTGGGCTTACTCGTTCTTCGTTGTACTTGCAACTTCTCATTGCAGGGACGACGTGGCGCTTCCTTACAGCCAGTCTGACACAGTGACAATGAATGGGCAGCATTTTTCTGCAGCGATTTCAGGGTTTCTGTAGACATTGTACCTGAACTCACACGGTTTATCAATATCTGGTACGTGGACACTAGTTCTCGCACCAGAGAAGTGTTCTCTGAATCAGAACTCCTTACTTGAAGTGAACACAAAATAGCAGAAGCCTCCTCTCTTGCTGTTTCACTTGATTTACACACTGTACTGGAATGTAGACCATATGCCATTGACACTGCATGTATATGTTTACATATATTCAAGTGAATTAAATTGTCCACACATGAACAGCTAAATGCATGTATACATATATTACATACTGAACAAATCAACTTGCATGATAATTTGCATTCGATTTCATTCAAAATCACAGTATGTAATATGCCACGATGTGTTTGTGACTTCACATGAAACTGTGTACCATCACTATTGACTGTTATGTCATCCTTGCTAATAACAGATGAGCGTTTGTGACGCGTCTACACAAGGTTGATGCGGTGTGAATGGCCACCCTTGTACAGTTTAACCATTCGATCAAACAGTTTGTCATGCACTAGTTTCATCAACACAACAAGTAGCTTGTCAAGTCTATTGTTGGTTTTACCATCTAGGTAACAATACTTTAGAACCCTATGCATTGCTTCAAGATGCATATTTGTATTAATACCCAGTTTGCGACGATAACAATACGCCCACTGCTGAGGACGGGACAAATAGTTTGCAGAGAAATATAAACCAAAGTCTTTTGTATCATCATCTGCTTTAAGCTGCTCGACGAACAAACACACCAACTCCTCGAACCTATCTATGTCCACTTCTTCAAGTAAGGTACAGAGGGCTTTGTATACCAACACTTTCTTTTCCCGATTACCATTTACTTTCTGCAAATTATTCTGCCAGCTGTGGTGTACGTGCCAAGTACACAACAAGTTATTTTCTGCAGGTCCCATAACTCTTGTCCATGCAGTGCGGAACGTATTTGTGTCGTCAGACATGAATACGGATGCTTCTATAGTTCCTGCTTTTTGCTTCACTGCACTGAAGAAATGTGTCATTACGGACGTAGTCTCTCTATTTGAAACACAGAATGCCACAGGAATCCCCGAACCAAAATCGTCTATCACTAATAATGTTGTTACCAACAACTTATATACATTAGTACAGTGTGTAGAATCTACACATACAATATTTTTTCCAAATTTCTGCAACAACTCTTTCTGGCAATCTGTCATTAATACTATAAGAGAGTCACTGCTATCAAAATGTTCTATGACCTGGCCTTCTTTCTTATGGAGGAGAACACAATCCTTCATTTTGTCCAACCACATGCTCACACTCAGTTCATCAATAGCATGCTGTTGAGTATCTCCAAGAGCAAAATCTCTCTTTATGTTGTGGAGATCATGTTTTGTCAGGAGATGCAGCCTCTCCACTTCACTGGATTGACAGAGTCCCTCACATCATCCAGAATCCTTTGGAAAGAGACACCCTCAGCAATTTTACCTGTAACAGTTTACAATTATTGAAACTAAACAGGCCAGCTCTTAATATGTACATGGAGTTACTATGTAGACAAAATACTGCATTCAGAATAAAATGATTCAAACAGAATTGCTGCTGCTATTAAAACAAGCTTGACAGTAAGTTATATTCAGAATAATCTTTCAGGAGAATTGTGCCAGTAAAAGCCTGTTGGAGAAACTAATTTACTTGATATCAGAACTCAGCACCAGTTGCAATGTGTTGTTTTTAATATAACACTTTGCAACAGGGGCAGTAATTTAATCTCAATGCCATTACTACAGTATCAGGCCTACCCTGATCCACCAGGTTAAACAGACAAGAAATTATAGATTACATTGCATTTACACTCTGCAGATGCAGTAACCATCTATTCTTGTCAAATAAGTTACTGACATCATTTAACATTTTACTAACGTCTCTTCAGCCATCTAAGTCATATGTCTATTACACATCATTGAAAAGGTTTGGCGATGCATATGGAAACTTAAAAAAATGTTAACATTTATGAATTGCAAATGTACTGGGTTCTCTGAAAGAGTGTCTGCAATTTAACTCACCAGCAATGGATTCTCTGTCGTAACTAGAGAGATGCAGGAAAGCTATGTTCTGTTCATGGCCAAAGTGCGTTTTGTAGTAAATGGCACTACAAATTCCATTTACTTCTTGGTGAAGTTCCATGGCAGCAGTGCAATTACTTCCGATCTTGCAAGTACCTTGGGACTTACACAACCGTTTGCCTTCCGATTTCGACGAAAAAGTACCACTTCTGTGGCAAACAAAGGTGGTTTTTGCAGTTCCGTCCTTTAAACGTTTAGTGCCATAACGCGACACGAAACTGCTGTTTGTTTTTCGCTCTTCCTGCGACTTCCAGTTCTCAAAGTCTAAAACAAAACAATACTTATGTAAGGTGCAAATATGTCGTTTAGAGAACTGATTACAGGAAAATTTCAAAAACTTACTTTAACAACCACAAATAGTGAACCAAGTTCACATACTTTTTTTTCCCCACCCACAAAGTACGACACCAAGCTGTTCTATTAAAAATATCTGATGCGGCCTGTAACGCTTTTAAATAATCACAAACGAATTTACTTTAAAAAATTATAAGTTTTCAGGTAAAACATTCGAACCTATAATTTAAACAGACAGTGTGTACTTACCGCCCTTCGACTGAAATTGTTTAATTTCCTTTGCCATCGTCACCATGTGCTCTTGCTCCACATGCAGTCGCAAGTTACACAAAAAATTACACGTAAAGTTGCAGCCAATTTTAGAGCACTTAATTGTAGCTTCTCCACTAGCGTGTATTTTGTGTACGTTTCTCAAATGAACATTCAAATGCTTTTTCGCTGAAAATGTTTTGTCGCAAACATAACACACAATATCAGCAGCCATTTTGCGAAAATAACAAAATACCTCAATCGGTCTTCAGCGCACGTGTTCAAATGAGTGAACAGGGTAGCAGAAGATATGCATGCCGTCGACTCGAGCTCCTCATTGGTTATCGTGTATGACGTTATGAAACAACATTGACCAATCAGCATCTCGACCAGCGGATCGTGAGACGCAGGTTTCCTGCCCAGCCCGCGTGATGACGTCGGTGGAGCATTGTGCCGGCCTTCCAGAGCCTCGCCGCTGAAGGTCCTCACTTCGACGTCCGCTGTCGGTGGCGTGCTGCCCTATTCGGTCATTCGTTCATGGAAGCGACATCCGGCATAGAGGCGTTCCCGTCTCTGCATTCTGCGTCACCGAACGCCCACTGCCCAGTACAGCGCCTTTAAGTACTGCTTTTCTGCTGATGTGTTGTCAGGCATGCCCCACTTAGTGTACATCAAACTCCGAGGCTCTGCATACCGTCGGTTAGTGGTTCAAATGTTTGTAGGGGTTATGGGACTTAACTACAGGGTCATCAACTGGCTAACACTAAGGACGGCACAAATATCCATGCCCGAGGGGGGATTCGAAACCCCGACCGTAGTGGCCGTGCAGACCGTGATTGGCGCGCCGCAGTCCCCTCGGCCACCGCGGCCAGCTCGGCCAGTGGTCTCGGCCGTGTCTCTTCCATTTTCCGGGTTACTGCAATCAGCGGACTTGTTTCCAGACCTTCTGCTGCCACCGCCTTCTGCCGCTAGAAAATGAACTCGCGAAAACCACAGTATAACTTCACTTGTTGCTTACGAAAATTAACAAATATCTCCAAGCCTCTACAGTGAAAAACCAAGTCACATTCCCCAACGAAGGAATAGCAGAGGGGCCGGGGCTGAAACGTGGTTCGCTAGAGGGCTTAGCGCGGTGGCAAACCGCAAGTTAGATTGTTTGAGCAAAACAGTGGTCAATAGGAGTGCTCCAATCAGGAGGCATTCTGTTCTGTTAGCAATAAACCTGTTTTGAGTGCAAAGTGTTGTGCTCCCTTAACGACCAACCTACGAATTCCGGAACAGTTGCAGTTTTCAACGTGACACTATTTGGTTGAGGCACTCGGTATCCTGCAATATATATCTGTATTATCGTGAGTCCGATTAGCTGCGCTTACACGGACAAGAACCGGAGTACAAAGGGTTTACTGACTACCTCCATCCAAAGATCCGTTTCATCAAAAGGCTCATGGATATGAAAATAGCGGAAAACCAGCTGCACATCACATACCCATAGGTATTCTCTGGAGTCGCTGGACAGGACCCAATAATTTTCTGAATGGGATCACACGATATCCTTGGCTGGATGGGACAATCCAGCAGTGTTTTGGGAACATAGCTGGGAAACATTCCAGACGCACCTCAAGAAGATGTTTGGAGACCACCAGAGGGGACTGATAACCCAGCAGTTGAGTCCCCTTTAAACACACAACAACAACAACAAGACCACCAGAAACAAGCCATTTATGAGAAGAGCAATTAAAGAACAGGACCCAACGACATATTGAGTCACCACTGTCCTATATGGATAATGGTTTGGCCCTATGTCACGTAGTTAACCCAGATATGATTGAGGCCGATAAAATTTCACACTTCATGAATGGTATTACAGAAGACACGTATCAAATTCTTCTGTTCATCGACACAAGACTTTATCCAATGGTGCCGGAAAATTGAAGAGGTGCAACAGAGGAGGTATGGACGAAAGAAGTACGATAGACTCCGAAGTGTAATGCCTATAGCCATTGTGGAAGACCAAAATGACTTTCTTTCTCTCATACTACAAATTGTGAGAGAAGCACTACAACAGTTTATAGCAGTCTGGACTATTGGACCAAGCGAACAACAGATTATGGCCATAGATGTCAGTTCTGTACGTCATGAGGAAGCCGACGATGCCGAGGAAAGTGTTCCAAATATTAGCGCCGGTCTGCTTCGCCAGTCGCACCCAACGTGAAGAACGTCTTCACCATGACATGCTGCAGCCGCCAAAAGGCAGCCTAGGAACCCAATGATGTGGCCACAACCCTGTGGAAACTACGACATCTCGCAGGTGGTCAAGCTCAGGGGGCTTAGCCTTCATTTTCTGGGTATGGGCTTGGCGAACCTGGGGCCCTGAACTGGAAGACTGCGTCGTGCCAACAGCCCTCTACACTATAAGCTCAGTGAGTGCCTCAACGACCATTGTACGGCGCGATGGTGGTACGTTGCATGTTCCAGAGCCCTGGGATCTTGGCTTAATCGCCTGGAACGCGAGAGCGGTAGCAAACTCTTTATTAAAATTAAAAAAAAAAAATAAAATAAAATAAAAAAAAAAAAATAAAAAATAAAAAAATAAAATAAAAAAAATATAAAAAGAACCTAAATCTCTGCATGAGCTGCACACTCGGGAGATGTAAGGCTATTCAGGCTGAACAGTCACTAACGGGCAAACTCTGGTAATACCCCTCATTTTTATTTGGCTTACCCAGACATACCCCAGACATACCCCAGACATACAGAGCTGTGTCGTAGTTGCTCTTGGGACCAAAATGAAAACAAGCATCTCACACTACCTCATAAGGTGTTTCTATATGAGGAAGAGCCGATTGAAATGCTGCGAGATACGGTCCCCGTTCGTTTCCTTCCGTGACTACACCATGAGAGGAACGTCGGGCTATAAATACAGATGAGCCGTATTCTCCCAAATTCCTGGTGTGCATCATTACTGATGGCGATTCATTTACATCCACCAACTCTCTTTTCTTCGACGATCACCTCGAAGACAAGTATAGGGCAGTGGCAAGTATGTCGGAGTATCGGCACTGTTTTCACAGAAGCAGCATCCCCAATCCAATAGCAGGCGTTACTTTCCTGCGACAATCTGCGCATCACACCACATATGTCACTTCTCATGATCCAAGGAATATTTTTCCATAATGATCTTTTGTTACAGTTCGCCGAAGAGTTACGCGCCAACTTAGAGTGATGAGGTATTCACTTTTCCATAGGGGATCAAAACGTCGAAAGTTTGAAACCGGTGCTTTCATACTGCCCTTCGAAGGCAATACACTTCCTGAGAAGATCAAGGAGGAAAGTAAAAGTGTTATGTATTGTTATTTGAATGATGAAAGTAATGTGTGTGTGTGTGTGTGTGTGTTGGAACAATCGTGTCACTGTTTGTGGCAACTGACCGTGCCCGCTAAAATTCACAAAAATTTTCTGTTACGGTTTTGGCTACAAAATAACTTGACTAAGCAACGAGACTTAGTACCTTCCTTTGACCTGTCAGAATAAATTACAACAGTAGTCTTACGTATATGTGGTTTTGTTTCATGCGCAATGGATAACACTTCAAACAGCACAGTAATTAAACTCGTAATTTGTATGCACATTAATTTCGTGTGTGACAGACAATATGAGCAAATGAAATGTTCATATTTGTTAGCGTGCGCCATATACTAGAAGCCAGACTATACACGAACAATTGGACTGCGAGAGCCAACAAAACAGCGTGTTACTACTGTGATATTTTTGTTATTTCAATAAACGAGATTTCAAACAAAGACATTTAAGGTTAATTGTATACCAAAATCACTGCACTTGATAATGTGCAACAATTACTATACTGATTCAATGATATAAAAATGTCCTATAAATCTGGTATGTTTTCAAATATCATACACCAAATATTTCTTTTCTCATTACGTGATCTCACAATCATTGTGTAAAATACTCTTTACGTGATCTAACTATTTATCTTCTCATCAGACAAATCTCTTGACTTCGTTACTAACATTAAGTGACCTAATAATATGAACTTACATTAACACAGAAAATCTCTAACTATGAACTTCACTGGGTTTATGAACAAACTACTTCCTGTTCTCATTAATAGACCAGTTGACCATGACAAAATATGCACACTGAACTGTTCTAATTAACATTTATAAATTTAATAACACTCTAATTATGTAACACTACCACAAGAAACAATGATCAGATCGGATTGCACATTAGCTTTCAAATTGGTGGAAGGAAAGAGGAACTGATAAAATGACTCAGGCTTAAATGATAACTGCAAGCTGCAGTGAACAATATTCATTAGAAAAAGACAAACACCAATTACAGTACTTCTATGACGAACACACAACACCGTGATTCTAATCCTAAACAACAACTGTTTATTTCTCAGAGAGTAATACATCACAGAATACATAAATCATGGAACATCAATATATATATAAAGATTTTATAAATATATCAAAAGTTAACCCGCAACAACTTCAAGTACAAGCAGCATTCATAACAATAAAAATGTACAAGTTTTAGTTTATTAATGACAACATTCATTTAGATCAGGTTTACAAAAATTACAATCTGCAGAATTGACTGCGAATCTTCAAAACTGCTAAAGCCTTAAATCTTCCGATTTTTACTCCTCCAGACTTAAACACCCACAGACTTACTCGACAGTATCACGACTTCTACACATCGACTGAACTCTACCACAGTCACACAACGTCTACTTTAACGCAACAACTGTGAGTGCAAGACACAGTCTTTGGTTTACAGCAAAAATATGAAAATAAGTACAGCATATTATATGGATTAATAAAATGATACAAAACATTACATACATTTGTTTTCTACAGAATTATAGCTTAGGTTTCTATAACGAAATAACCTGAAGACTGAATGATAGGCAAAATTAAGCGATAATTATATTATACGTTGCTTGCAGTAGCCATTTGAGCAGCAGCTGAATATTATGTATATCACTGTAATGTTTTTAAAGGAAACGCCTTTTGCTACTGCAAATGAAGAGTTTTATTTTTATAAGTCACCCATACGCGTTTCGCCTTTGTGACAAGGCATCGTCAGTGGGTGTCCTACAATATTTACATGTTTCTGTTTACACATAAAAGTTAGGTTTCTTATATATGTACAAAACATTTCGTTTCTCATTTAAAAAAAGTTCGTTGTTTGCTATAAAATGGTGTACTTACAGCACTTGCTACTCCACATCAGTCTCTTTCCGGCAACCTGGTCGAAAGGTTCCACTGTTTTTTGAAAAACTTTGCATTTTGGTTCCACTGCCATCTGCTGCCATACTGTGTCCACTGTAGTTTGTTTTGTAGTGTTGCCAACCTTCTCACCTTATTTGAAATTCAATGGTTTCATTGAAAGTGTGTTGAAGGTATCTTTGGGGTCATCAGTCCCTAAACTTACAACCTACTCATGAACTAGCTTATAATAAAGACGATACAAACATCCATGCCCGAGAGGGGATTCGATGGGGAACGGCTTCGCGCATTGTAGCATAGCTCCTCAATGCGCTCGGCCGCCCCACCGCGGCCTCTTTGTCAACAAAAATTAAATGATACGCCTCATATATCGGGAATGGTAACCGTATGTCCACTTTTTTTGTCAATGGCTCTTCCAAATGTCCTATAACTACCTCCAAGTCGTTTCACAAATATGCTTTTGTTATTAGAAAAATTTCTGTCCTCGAAAATTCAATTCTAGAATACGTTGCATCAGATGAAACTGAAATAGAAAAACGTCTATGTTACAGTTTTCGTCATTTTTCTAATTATTTTAGTCTTTTAACTGCTTCTTCGCATAGACTATAATTTAAATTGTACAACTACAGCTCATAATTAGTTAATTCTATTGTCATTTTCGAAGATGTCTCAAAATTGACATTTTGCAAGTGTTGCTTAAAACGTGGCTCAAAGCCAGAGTAGCAACTAATAGCAGGATTGGAAGTTTAATTTACGAGGGTAATAAGGTATACTTGCGGACACAGCGCAAAAGAAAGCGGAACATGGCGGAACTCGTAACGTATCTCTATTTTTAAGCGCATTTTACAATTTTCTCGTCCGTAGATTAACTGAAAAATAAACATGCATAGTGATATAAGCTTTTTCATAAGTACATATCTCATGGAATACCCTCCATATTGAAAGTATTGGCTTAAGTTGCACAAAGCACAGATAACTGTATTCAACCACAAGACTCTTTCTGTAGCCTGTCTAGCCGCACGCTCGCTAACAGTGAACTGCCGCATTTGGCGTGATGTGTATACAGAGTAGTTTGTTGCCGCACAGTATACATCCGTGACCAGGACGATGTGTTACACTGCCCCCGAATCGTTTCCCGTGGCCTCCCGCAAGGTGCGATATTAAACCCTTGCTATACGCCTTGCATGTTGCCGAATTAGAGTCTATCTTTCACCCTACTAACAAAGTTCTTCAGTACGCGGACGCCGTCTGTTAATACGGCTACTCGTCGTGGTTTTGGGTGACAAACACATGGCTTACTAGTGCGTGTGAAAAGCTTGACTCTATACAAGATCTTGAACCGCTCTGCTTTAGATTACGGGAGTATCGTCTTCACCACTGAAGAGAAATCAACTCTTCACAAACGTGATGTCCTCCATTACAGAATGCTTCGTCATGTTCTCGGCGCTATGAAGTCAACACCCACCAACGCCCTGCTAGTGGAACCGTCTGAAATGCCGTTAACTATACGACGACAGATGTTGTCCGACATTTTCCTCCTGAGCCGAGAGTCAATATTTTATTGTACCTCTCTCAAAACGATGCTCCAATTTTGGAGACTTACAGAAACGCATCACAGAAGAGGCATTACCCAAGTCCGCTTGCTGGTTCGCAGCTATGAGAAGTGGAGACACCTCTTACCACTCATCAAACAGGACACTAAACTTCCTCTTTTTTTTATATTTTATTTTATTTTTAATTTTTTTTTTTTTTTTTTTTTTTTTTTTTTTTTTTTTTTTTTTTTTTTCGTATCACCTGTTTTTCAACCCAGTCCCGGTCACATACTTGCCGTCCGACTACACAGCGGGTACCAACATCAATCTCGACATGGAACAGATTCTTTTCCGCAACTGGCCACAGCACGCTCAAATCTATACTGATAGCTCTGAAACTGAAGCAGGTGCTGGATACGCCTTCTTTTGCCGTCCAACGGCACCTTCCGAATGTTTACGCTTCCGCCTGAAACATCTATTTACACGGCACACTTTATTACGGCACATGAAGATTTGACTATTGATCCTCACGGACTCACAAAGCGTGTTACAAAACTTGTAGCTGTTATATTTGAAAAATATCTGGAAAGTGGAGACGCATGTACTCCTACTCGAATGATTAAATTTTTCCCCACTCATCTTGTGTTTATTTCGTATGTGCTTGTTTCAAGTCAAATATCTGTAACGTTTTATATTTGAAATACACTTTTTCTCAGTTTAGAAAACAAGTTCATACACTGGTACTATGTTCACATTTCCTTAATTTTGATTTTATTGCATCACCACACTTCCATGCGTTCATCACTCTTTAATTACAAATGGTATACAGATATACTAAAAAAACATTTCAGCTCTCTTTATTGCTCATGAAAACAGAGTTTTAGAAGTTACACGAGAATAATCAATGAATATGACATATCGCAATTTTGTTAAATGTGTCATGTAACATTCATGACGTAAAAATTCCATTTTTAATTAAAACAATTTTTTTCTGTAAAATTTTTAATTTCTATGACAAAATTCTTCTACTGAGTAGAACTAGATGTCATTCAGAAATTCTTTTACCTTTTAAATGCAGATCACACTTCTGATGTTACTTGGTAAATGAGGAATGACTTTTGTGGCAGCATAATTCACACCTTTCTGTGCCAAAGTTAGATTAAACCTTGAACAGTGAACATCATCCGTTGTCCTACTGTTGTAGCTATTCATACTGCTATTGCTTTTGAATGTGGTTGTGTTATTAATAACAAATTTCGAAAGTGAATATGGATAGCTGCTCATTTTACAAAACTGAACAACACTGAACAAACAGTACTAGGTCACAAAGACAAAGAAATTATACAAAAACACATATCCACTAAAACAACCAAAACAAATAAAGCTGAAAAATATATTCTCAGATCCATCAACAACAAACTACAAAACCATGATGCCTTGGCAGTCAAATCTGACAAAGGCTGTACCTCTGTCATCATGCTTAAAAATGATTATATTCAAAAAAAGACTTGAATTCTTTGCAAAAAACCAAATACATAAAATCCAGATTGACACAACACGAAAATGCCAATAGAAAATAAGAAAATGCCTCAAAAACAGTAACTTCCTCTTTACCAAAAATGATGTACAATTCTTATTGTACTAAATCCCACAACCCAAGATTTAGATCACAGCCAAAGCTCCATAAGACTAACACCTCAATCAGACCCATCGTGAACTCAGTCAGTAGCCCAGCCCACAAATTAATGAGAGAACTACATGACTTATTGGTTGAAAAATATACATTTGAAGACACCTATGACATAAAGAACAGCTACGAACTGCTCAACAGTATGAAAGACTTGACAGTGCCATCACAAGCCAGATTTATATCATTACACATTGTAAACCTACACACTAGATGAAACAACTGAAATAATAAGAATCAACCTCTTGATGAACTATACAATGAGCACACGAGAAGTAATAAAACTTATTGATGTACTCAATTTAGACTCTCTCATAACTACTTCTCTTTCAACAACAAAATTTAAAAACAAGACCTAGCACTAGCAATGGGAAGTCCTCTAAGAGACCTATTAGCAGAAACTTTCATCAACCATATAGAAAACAAACTATTGACCCTACGAGATAGCATTACCAGTAAAATTAAATTCTATAAGGGGTATGTGGATGACACCCTCATTCTGTTTGATGGCACTGATGCTAAAAATAAAATAATAAAAAAAAAACTTTACAATGAATTCAATAACCTACACAAGAACATAAAATTCACTCTTGAACAAGAAGAGAACAACAGTATACCTTTCCTTGACATAAAAATAGCGAAACAAAACCAAAAAGTAACTTGCAGTGTTTACAGAAAACCCACTTACACAGACACAACTGTACCATACTCCACCACACATCCGAGCATCCACAAGAAAGCAGCATATAGATCAGTGCTGTGCAGAGCCCATAAATTTCCACTTCAACACACTGAACACCAACAAGAAGAAGAAATCATTAACCACATTGCATTGAACAATGGATTTGATCCCACACTCATCAACACAATGTCACCGCAGATAAAAATAAACTGAATAACAACACAACATAACACTTTCAACAGGCAGCATCCCAGCAGTAAAATATGTAAAAACCCGTAGCTTGGAGTAATGTCGAGAAAACTGCAAGGCTCTTCAGAAATACAGACGTAAAAATCAGTTTCAGCACAAACAACAATCTAAGTAGAAAGCTCATTACAATATGAGACCACCAGGTACAAACTTTGATGCGTCTGGGATATATAAAATTACCTGCAGCTAATGTGATAAATATTATATAGGCCAAACAGAGAGAAATTTCAAAACCAGTTTCAAAGAACATATGGACTTCTACAGACTTAATGAATGTAGTAAATCAGTAAATCAGCAATAGCAACACACATCAAAGACAGAACATCCCTTGAAAATAGAAGACAACCTTAAAATTTTACACAGACTCAGTAAAAGTAAAAAAAAAAAAAAAAAAAATTATTATATATATATATATATATAAAATCATGGAAGAAATGGAGATCTCCATCCATAATAAAACATGAGACGGAAACATGCTTCACGAAATAACACAGTTCAAAATTTCTAAATTCTTCAATAGTCAAAAACCAGTTCTGTTAACAATAGCCTTAAAATGTGACATGGCAACCAAAAAATTACCAAACAACCAACATGGAAAATACCACTACAAATACAAATACAGAAATTGTTCAAAACTCATTAGCTAACTTAATTCTGATGTAATACAGTTAAGATTTGTGAGAGCCAAAAAGTAAGCTACCGATCAGTTAATATCGAACTATCGCGTAGCTTTATGTTAGATGAAGCATAATTACGAATATTTACTGCTTGGTTACTCGGTGCCTCAGCATGCACGGCTATTCCGCCGCGACTTAATTTTGCTGAAACAAGTACATTGTCGGGTATAAACACTTCTATATTCGATGCATGGTACTAAACAACGTTTATTTGTAGTGTCTTAGTAAAGAAAAATGATGTTACGGTAATCGATGTTTGTCAGAGTAGTGTGAGTTTAAGGATATTTTATAAGCAACTTTTATTGCTACTGCAAACAGGAGCACTATATTCAAATAATTAATTTCACAGTGCGTAGTGAAATGTTTATTTATTTTTTTTTTTTTTTTTTACTTGTGTAACTAATTGTAATATAAATGACTGCAGAAGCAATTGAACCCCTACAACAGTGGGTGTTGCAGATGTTGTGAAGACGTATCCAAATCCCTATGTGCTGCACATCATACTCGTATTTTTGAAGCTTTCATGGCACATTCTTGACATGCCGACAGTTGGCATCTGTCTCGGGCTTTTCTGGTAACGTTTTATGTTTGTATAACTGTTATTCTTCTGTCGTACAGAAAAGAAAAAAGCAATCCGTAAATAAAACGCCGGCTACTTCGTAGATTTATGTAAACAACAGACGAGTGCCAGCTCAATACAACACGATCTGTTGCTTCGTTTCCATTCTGTAGCCTGTAGCCTTTCGTAGCCCACTCCAATCTCCTGAAGAGAGAGTTTACATGCTGTTAAAAATTACAGGCAGCTCCGCTTCGTATTTTTCAACACAGATTGCGTCATTTGAGATTTAGCTAATACAATCGCAGTTTCTGATTAATTTAACATTAGTAGAGTTGGACAGTTTTATGTGCAGTATAATCATACAGTGGACGACAGTTCGAAAAAATTGTAAGCAAACTGCATTTCTTCCGGGACCTATAATTCGGGTTCTGTTGATCGAAGACATAAAGGTACACCGTTTCGGATACCCCTTAGCCCATTTATCAATTGTATACTCGTCACAAGTATTGGCATGCTGAAGGTGACTTACAATACACGGTACATTTTAAATTTTGCTCGTTTCATTTAGCCCAAAAAACTTGAGCTGAGAAAACCAAGAGAAACTATGATTGAGTACGAGGTCTAAAAATTGTGTGATGGCCACTAATATACTTTTTATTAATTGCAAATTATCAATTTCCTTTAACCAGTTGTTGCTGACATTATATTCTCAAACATTTATTTGTTTATTTTTTAAATATTATCTCCGTTACTAAAACATAAAGATTCTAAGTTACCGTTTTACGCGCAAAATAAAAAAATAAAAAATGATAATAAAATAAAATTTAAAAAAGTATCTGTTGTGACCGATTCTGCACCACGGAACCCGAACATGTAAATAACTAACGTTAGCCATTAGCTCAAAACCTTAAGAATGTATTCTCTCCACATTTATCTAGAAACGACACTTTCCTCGGTTTCGGTAATCGTTATTTTTACAGGTACACCCGGAAACAATGTTTTTTTTTTCGGGTACCTGCATGCCTGTTGCACTGAGAGACGGCGTTGGGGCCGTTGTTAAACTTAATAGGCCTACTCGATTTCGAAAACCGTGCTTAGGGTAAAAATTTGATTTTGGCATATCTTACTGTTTGTTATCTACGCCCGTAAATATTTGATTTTATATTCTTTATTCTTTACAGTACAATCAAATTAATACTGATTTTAATAGTATATTTAGCCACCTTTGGTAACAGTTATTGAGAGTCTAATTAAGGACAGACACGTTTTGTTTTATTTAAAACATCTTCATTTATCCACTGTGACAATATACAGTCCGGGCTATCGAAATTGCTACACCACGAAAATGACGTGCTACAGACGCGAAATTTAACCGACAGGAAGAAGATGATGTGATAATTATGCAAATGATTTGCTTTTCAGACCATTCACACAAGGTTGGCACCGGTGGCGACACCTACAACGAGCTGACATTAGGAAAGTTTCCTTTTCGACTTCGATAAAGTTCGGATTGTAGCATATCGCGATTGCGGTTTATCGTGTCGCGACATTGGTGCTCACGTTTGTCGCCATCAAATGACAGCAGAAAATGGAATCGGTGGCAGGAGGGCAATACGGAATGCCGTGCTGGATCCCAAGGGCCTAGTATCACTAGCAGTCGAGTTGACAGGGATCTTACCGCATGGCTGTAACGGATCGTGCAGCCACGTCTCGATCCCTGAGTCAACAGATGGGGACGTTAGCAAGACAACACCCATGTGCACGAACAGTTCGACGACGTTTTTGCAGCAGCATGGACTATCAGCTCGGAGACGATGGCTGCGGTTACCCTTGACGCTGCATTACAGACAGGAGCGCCTGCGATCGTATACGTAACGACGAATCTGGGTGCACGAATGGCAAAAGTCATGTTTTCGGATGAGTTCAGGTTCTGTTTATAGCATCATGATGGTCGTATCCGTGTTTGCCGACATTTGAAGCGTTATACTGTCGTATCACCCGACGTGATGGTATGGGGTGCCACTAGTTACACGTCTCGGTCACCTCTTCTTCGCTTCGACGGCACTTTGAACAGTGGTCGTTATATTTCAGATGTGTTACGACCCGTGGCTGTACCCTTCATTCGATTCCTGCGAAACTACATTTCAGCAGGATAATTCACGACCACATGTTGCAGGTCCTGTACGGGCTTCTCTGGGCATGGAAAATGTTCGACTGCTGCCGTGGCCAGCACATTATCCAGATCTCTCACCAACTTAAAACGTCTGGTCAATGGTGGCCGAGCAAGTGGCTAGTCACAATACGCCAGACTGCATTGACTCTGTTTGCCCAGGCATACCAAGGCCGTTATTACGGCCAGAGATGATTGATCTGGATACTGATTTTTCTGGCTATATGCACCCAAATTGCGTGAAAAGTTGTAGTATAATATATTTGTCCAATGAAAACCCGTTTATCATCTACTTTTCTTCTCGGTGTAGCAATTTTAATGGCCAGTAGTGTATGTTGTACAGTTCGGTATTATTGATCTTCATCATATTCAAAATATTATCAAGATTAATTTCTTCTAAGCGTTTCTCCACATATTTCGTATTCTCTGCTTACCTAGCGCAGCAACTTCCCATGTCGTGATGTTGCTGCGAGAAACATATCTCTTGTGTTCGATATGCAGTAATCGGGTAGTTGACAACCACAAAAAATGCTGCATCACGTTCGTGCCGAGTTCTCCTGTAAAGTTCAGTCGCATTACTTAGGTAACTCCGTACATTTCCGCCACTTTTAATGCAACAGGCCAAGAAGTCATGGGAAAGACAATGAAAGCAAAAACTGAATTACCCAAGATAACTCAGATTACAATATATTGCTGAGAAATATCATCCCGAGATTAACTCACAATTTTTTGTATCGCTGAAGAAGTATTGTTGCAGTTGAGTGACCGAGGGGTGTAAGGCGCCAAGTTGCGGAGTGCGCGATTGCTCACTGTCGACGGTCTAGTCCTCCCTCGGTAATGTGTGTGCTTGTGTGTGTGTTTGTGTGTGTGTGTGTGTGTGTGTGTGTGTGTGTGTGTGCGTGCGTGTTTTGTCCTTAGATTAGTTTAACTTAAGCAGACTGTAAGCCTAGGAGCTAATAACCAAAGAAGTTAAGTCCCATAGAACATTGAATTGATCTGAAGAAGTGACCCTATTAAAATCGTGGTACATTCCTAGTTTTTTTAAAAAAGAGTGGAGCCCCTCCACGCTCGCACTAGCATGGTGACCAACTCAAGAGTTCTACTGTCACCTCTGCATGTGTTAGTAAGTTAATGTAGGCGTCACAGGAGCGGGTACTGTGATGTGTTCCGTACGTGTGGATAAGATTACCCATTAATACGGTCCATATCGGGAGATAGTATTGGTCGAAAACCTCGAAAGAAGAGCGGTTTTAAGGGCAGAGGGAAAAAAGTGCCAAGGCAAGCGCCAAGGGAAAAAAAAAAAACCTCTGCGACAGTCAGGTGCGGGTAGTAAGGGCAGTAGCGGATTCCTTGCTAGCTGCGATAGTTCATGCAAGGGTAGGTTGAGTTAGTAGCGGGTATCGTGCATCGATTACCGTGTCAGAGCTAAGGTCGTCATAAAGACATCAATCCGTTAGTGCTGCAGCAGAACCTGCTGCGTTGGGCTGCACTGCTACTCTCGACCGGCTGGCCAAGTGCGGCAGCGAGCCGCGATGTATCTGCGTCCTCTCTCCGGCGGTGGCGTCCATTCGTCGCGGTACCTCTGCGCGCAAATGACTGCGCGGAGAGGTTCCTGCCGCCGGTCGTCTGGGCCGCAACTTTACTGGGTGGCGCACGATTTCTTCAGCGACTCCTCCAGTGATTGCCCCTCCAGTGAGGCCGTCAGTTTGGCGTTGAACTCATCAATCGCCCGCTGTTGGGCAGGCGTCTACTTCTGGGCAGCTGTCGACTGCGGTTGCAAGACCACAGGAGCGCCGGTCGTCACAGCAGTGGGCGCCCCAGAGCTCTGCGCCACAGGGGCGGACTCTGTAGCGTCCTCAGCGTCGTCGTCGTCAGCGTCGTCGTCGTAGAGGTCGCGCGCCAGTTCGGCGTGCAGCTGCCGAATTTGTCGGCAGACCTCGTCCCTCTCCGCAGCAAGTTGGGCCTGGAAGGCCACCCTCTCTGCTGCCATGGCGGCTTTGAATGCCGCCGTTGCCTCCTCCGCGGCAACGCGCAGGTCGTCACCGGGCCGCGTCGTCTTCTTTGGGGCGGATGGCGCCGGCCCCCTTTCCGCTCTCGGCCGGTCCGCGCCGCCGTTGGCGGTGTTTTCCGGCCGGTCGCGGTCAGGGGGCGCGGCTGCCGCGCCGTCCCCTCGTCGTCGTCGTCGCCGCCGTTTCCGCCGACCATGCGGCGCCGCCGCAGCGGCCGCCGCGCCGCCTCCGGGTTGGCTCCGGCTTGAAAAAGCCGGGCAGCCTCGCCAGTTGGCAACGTGAGGACCGCCACAACGGGCGCAAGTCGGCGTCTCTTCCCTGCCGCGCACGCAGTCTCGTGTGTCATGCTCGCCAGAGCATTTGACGCACCGCGCTGCGTTGCGGCAGTATTTGGACACATGGCCTACCCCCTGGCATCTGAAGCACTGAGGGAGAGGGTCCATGTCGGCGGGGAGAGCTTCCACCGTCACTGGGAAGCCCAAGAGCTTCCGCAGGGCGAAGACGTCGCCCCCATCATCGACCGTTTGCACGGCGACAACGTAGAGCGGCGGCCTCGCCCTGTTGGTCTGGTTGTGCAACTTAGCAGTTACACCACCGAACCCTGCTCGCCGCAGCCCTTCCCGGACTGCTGCCTCGTCGTAGCACCATGGCAGGCCCTTCAGGAGCGCCCTGGTGTACTTCGCGCGCTTCCCTTCAGACGTCGTCTTCAAGGGAGGAGCGTCGACGATGAAGGCGGCCACTGCGCTCTTCAGTGCCCTGTGGTCCGTCTTCGTTGCTGCTTGTAGCGAAATGGTCGCGTTCGAGTTGACCAGCTCGATGCCGACCTCTTTCTTGCAGCAGCCGACTATAATATCGTACACCTCGACCCACGCGCCACTGCACGAGATGTACAAGGGCGGGGAGGTGTACAATCTTTTTCGGTCTTCTTACCGTGATCTGCAGCCTCGATGAGTTGCGTGACCGACGTCCCCTTCACTGCAGGTTTCTTCTGCTGCGCCGATTTCTTCACCATGCTGTGGTGCGGGAGGACACGACAATTTTGCAGCGTTGTTAAAACAACGCAACGACAATTTGCTTCGTTCCCGCCACAGCACGGACTTCCTCACAGCTCTCCGGCAACTGGAACAGAGCGCGCTGCACCGACGATGCGCACGCCTCCGCTGCTCAGCTGCAACTACCTACAGCTGGTACATTCCTGCTGCTAGTAGGATTTGTACATTCCTGCTGCTAGTAGGATTTATTGAGGGATTCGATCTTTATTTGCATACTTATTAAAGCAATACTGTGTTATTGATTATCATTTTGGTGCAGCTGGAGAATTTCATCCATATGAAGTTATTGGAAATGAAAACTGACAATTCCAATGAGGACGAGCAGCTGTCCGAAGTTATTTCTGGTTTATGGAAATTTTACGCGAATAATCGTTAACACACATTTTTGATATGTCACTTTCGTAATAATAATAAATGTGAATTCCTGTTCAGGGCTGAAGTGCTCTATTTACCTTGGATTGGGATTTATAATATAATATACCGGTTCATTGTTCTGTGTTCGTTTTTTTATTGGATGCAAGGTTGCAGTACGTCTTACAAAAGAAACTAACCTTCCCATTCCCCCCTACTCGGACTTAGTGCTACGATAAGGCAATGTAGATCCTGTCGATAACTGAATTCAGATCAGGCATGGAAACACGAAGAACAGTGTATGTAATTGTGAAAAACTGAAGAAAATAGAAATAGTGAGCGATCCAAGCACAAGATGTGCAATGTACAGGCGGATAAAAAGCAACGGAGGCGTCGTGGTTATGCGGTCATGGTGTTGAACTGCGTCTTCGGAGATCTGTGTAAAAGTCCCCGTCATCCTCTATGTTCTTATTTTTCATTTTATTCTATGGCTTTCGGGAAACTGTGAACTGTCCTTCCAGTTGTAGTCGTACGGTTGTTATTTTTCTCTCTCTTTCTTCTTTGTAGGTTTGGCAGTTGTCATACCACACGTTTGTTGTAGAATATGAGACAGGTGGTGAGAAAATATTAGTCGGAAAAATAAGTGACGAATAATGAGAGTAGGCGTGATGAAATATAGAATTCTCACGGAAACTGAACCAAATAATCTTACTACTAAATCAGAAAGAGTTGCGACTAGCAGTTTTCATTGTAATAATATTTTACAGGAATCAAGGCTTTTATCAAGTTAAAAAATAACATCAATTATAAATGTAATCCTATACATTATCCAAAACAATTACCGGACAACAAGGGTAAAAAGGACGGATTGACGACACTTACATACCTGATTGATGTTGCTTCAAAATTATATGTCAAGAATATGTAAGAGAGAAAGATTTTTAAGGGTATTTCTGTATTACGCAAGGAAACTTAAAATGACGTGCGACAGCGTGAAGGTTCGAAATGGAAAGTGCTTTTGTTATGCGGTTTTCACAGGATGGCTTGTTATTCAAGTGCTCGTATTCTTCGCCAATAAACACAGAAAGTGTATTTTCGTGCAAACGTTCAATTTTTAAGTGAAACAATTCAATTTTACCTTAACTCCGACAGGTTGCTTGCCGTCGGAGGTTCGAGTCCTCCCTAGGGCACGGGAGTGTGTGTTGTCCTTAGGTTAGATTAAGTAGTTTGTAAGCTACGGACTGATGACCACGCAGTTTGGTCCGATAGATTTACAGACATGTGAAACTCCGATAAGGGTAAATTAGAATGTCAATTGGGTGTTTTATGCGACTCTAGTGGAAGACATTTAGCAGCTATCGTTCCACACCAATACTTGAAGAATACCTAAGGTAGCACAAACTAAAGAATAAGACGAATGCATATAAAAATGATGTTGATTCCAACTAGTAAAGAGATAGACGGACGCATATTGCGTTCAAATGGCCACCAGCAGCGGTAATACATGTTTCCAGTCTCTTACGGAAAGACATTAATCGACATCGCAGGTTGTGGAGGCGATCTGACCTCTGGGGATTGATGACCTAGATGTTTAGTCCCCTCAAAACTAAAACAACAACAACAATAAACAGCACGTATAACACAGCACTTGGTGGAAACATAAAATACATAACTTAAAACATCAATAGCTAATAAGAAAAAACCGGTTGTCATAAAATAAATTATTTTGCGATTTTGCCTTTCTACTTTTGAAGACAATTCATATGGAAAAACTGCTGCAAATTTGTTGGAAATTCAGCGGAGATATCTCAGCTGGCTGCAGCAGTACGTCGTTGTATATCATCGGGTATAGTTTATTTTTCCCCTTCAGAAACCAGACTACGTGAGTCAAACCCGAGGAACGGGCCGACCAAGGTACTGATCATCAGCGTCAGCTAGTTCAGAATGTTTAAATGTTTGTAAATATATCGGACTCAACTGCATGGTTATTAGTCCGTAGCTTACAAATTACTAAACTACGGAAACTAACCTAAGGATAACACAAACACCCATGATCGAGGGAGGACTCGAACCCCCGACAGCGAACGGCCGCACGCACCGCAGCACGGCGTCCCAGTACGCACGGCTAATCCGCCGTGGCGTCCGTTCATGAGATGCTGTAGTAATCCTTGCACTATAAGCTGGGCAGTCTTCATGTTGTTAACAGAGGCTCTTTCTCGTCTGCAGAGGAACGTCTTCTAGCAACCGTGACAGACGGTCTGCTAGGAGGCTGCGAGACTTCTGCGTGTTCAGTGTACCATTTACGAAAACTGGGGCTATGAGCGGACGTTTAAGTGTTCCACTGCACATATTTACATTCTATGGACAATGGCAAAGAGATTTGTCAGCCGGATAATAACGCACATTTCAGCGGTTTACCTGTCTTTCATTGGGAAAAGTGGCTTCTTCTGTAGTAGACTAATTCCCATTTACAGTGTCCCACGATTCTCATAGTCGTTTCCATGCAGCTCTTGAAGAAGAAACATGTGGTACGGTTGGAGACATTATCGATGGAATATAGGTAAGGCACTTGCCTGACTGATACTACTTTCTAGTGCGATTGCGCGAGAACATGACGAGCAATTGAGCCACAACATTAATTTACTCCACTTCTGACACTAGTTATTTCTCGTTGCCTAAGTGCTACATTACGGAATTCAAGTTACCGCTGGAAGAGCTTGATATATATAGATGCCTATCTTGCATTCTTTTCGGAAATATTTCCGCATACGCCGTACAAACACTTTCTCCATCGCTCTCCATACACCATCAGCTTGTCAGTCTGATAACCCACTCACAAATTACTGCGTTGATTGTTGCACACTAACTAGCAAGACGCAGTGCAATGAAGGAACATACAAGCACGATGTAGGCAAACATAACATCGTACCAAGCAACTGCGAAGATTGCATGCTGCAAAGAAGTGACGGTTTGTAAATAATACACATTAAGATATCTCGTAAAGGAAAGATACTAGAGTCCTGCAAAATTTGTAATTTACCCTGCTGTTAGTTTGTTAGTGTCAACAGGCAACAATTAATCATTACACAAAAAGAACGTTTTATGTATCATAAGAATCTTTTTATTATCAAACAATAACAGCCCCCGCCTATCACTGCAGCCTGTGAAAATCTTATGCAGTAGCAACTTCCATATTCGTAATATTTGCAGTGCACGTTTCAGGTGATCATCGACTACATAGGGTGTATATGAAATGAATATAGAAAGTAATAGATCTGGTGGAGTACGTCATAACAACAATATTTCACATAGTATGTTCACATCTTTCAGAGTACGGCGCTACGCGTCGTTAAGTAATATCGCCCGCCGGCAAGAGGGTGGTCCCACAGCATGCCATCCGAGTCGTCACAGTAGCGGGACTTCAGGGCAACGCCTTCAGTGAATTAATAGCAGCTTGGTAAATGAGAATTTGGTTTGAAGAGATACAGTCATATAACGTTTATCTTACAGAAGTTTGATAAAGTGCTCGAAAGTATGCCCACCAGCTTGAATGCACGCGTTCAGTGGTTGCTTCTTATTCACTGGATTTCAGGTGGCTCCAGAAGAAGAAATATGCGGCCGTCAATTTGGAGGAACGTTCAGGCCATGCCGCCGGCCTACCCCACCCTATCCAAAGGTTTCATTGAAATGCTTTCAAACTGCATTTGCAAAGTGCGTAGCGAAACGATCTTGGTGATTAGGAACATAGGTGGCTTGCGGATAGCCGTGCGTACTGGGACGATGTGCTACGGTGCACGCTGCCGTTCGCTGTCGCGGGTTCGAGTCCCCTCTCGGGCATAGGTTTGTGTTGTCCTTAGGTTAGTTCACGTTAATGTATGTAGTTTGTAGGCTACAGATTAATAACCACGCAGTTGAGTCTCTAAGGCACATCGCTGCGGAGCGCGCGGTTGTTCGCCGTCAGAGGTTCGAGTCTTCCGTTGGGCATGGGTCTGTGTGTTGTCCTTATATTAGTTTACCTTAGTTTAAGTAATTTGTAAGCTACGGACTACTGACCACGAAGTTTCGTCCGATAGATTTACAAACTGCAGTTAAAAAATGTTCAAATGTTTGTAGAGTTTATGGGACTTAATTATGGGCTCATGAGTCCCTAAGCTTACAAACTACTTATTTTGTTGTATATAAAACTCTTCTGGGTTTTGGACCGCATCGTCAAAATATCAAACACTTCACCGACGTTTCGGCCACTATTGCAAGTGGCCATCTTCTGGGGGTTAACACCCAGAAGATGGCCACTTGCAATAGTGGCCGAAACGTCGGTGAAGTGTTTGATATTTTGACGATGCGGTCCAAAACCCAGAAGAGTTTTATATACAATGACAACGGCCGCGGAAGCCTTCGTTTACTTATTTTGTGTCCCATCCTCGTCGCCACTTTTGTGTCTCGTTGTCGTAGGTGTCGGTGGCCGAGTAGAAAGAGGTCGACACAGGAATAAGTGATGCACGCTTGTGAGCAGCCAGTGGGACAGCAGACACTAGAAACACTAGAGTAAATTAGAACGAGATATATATTTCATAGAGAGATTACAATACTTATCTTTCATAAGTTTCATGACTGCAGAACGCTGATACATAGATTAGAGGCTTGCCTACTGACGATTTCTAGTGCCTATCCGATAGCCAAGTCTCTACTGGTGCCTATCTGATTCCGAAGTGTTAACTGGTTCCTATCTCAGTCCCAAGTGAACGATGCAGTCCAGTGGTGGCCACGAGCGGGATAGCAGGGCGCTCGTGGTTGACGTCGTAAGAACGCCGCGCCGTGCGTGCATGGCGGCGCGCGGAGAAAGTAAGTGGCGCGCACTTGTGCGACACCACACCTTATGAACTAGATATTACTAAGTACGGCACAAATATCCATGCCCGAGGGGGATTCGAACCCCCGACCGTAGTGACCGTGCAGACCGTGACTGGCACGCAGCAGACCGCTTGGCCACCGCGGCCGGCAAACAGCAGTTGAGTCAGATTTATAAACATCTGAACATTTCCTTTTCCCTGTGGCTGTTGAACATGCCGTCTCGTGTAAAGCATCATTTGTAAAAGGGTCACAGTTCGTAAATTCCTGTTGAAGGCCATACTTTTGCAAAATCTATTGGCAGAATTCAATTCGACCTGCTAATTATTTTTGCGTAAGGGCTTGAACCTCCTGAAGACCTGGAAATGGAAGCTAACCGTAGGAATGTAAATAATCTCAATGCAACACACGCCAGATTGTGGAATAGCTTTCTCGTGAAACATCACAACGCGAGCTTGTTGATGGTGTTCTTTGCAGCAGGGCTCCGCAAACCCTGGTGTACCCACTGTACGTTGATGACCGCGTCCGTCGTGCCTTCGCACATATAGCACGAAACGAATTCATCAGGATTCCAAGTAGGGCTCAAATTCAGATGTCCCATTACGAGACCGTGCAAGTGGAAATCTTAAATGAAACTGTTTCTCTTAGGAACCTGCGGATGTCAGCAAATAGACGTTGATCTGGCTATGGACGATTCTGAAACTGCTGAACGTACGACGCACCGTAAGCGCAGTGCCCGTCTGACCTTTCGTCCAAGAATAGCGCTCCATTTAGTATCTCCTCCTCAGAGTAACGAACACAATAGAATCCCCGTTTCATGACAAACGATACAGGGCGAACCATACTCTGCAGTATGCAGAGGTTCTACCAAAACCAATGAAATAGGCATGTGAACGGTCAAAAGCAAAGTGTTCACGTCACAGTATATGGCGGAAAACCGTTGTCTCGCCTGGAATATCTGAAACTGTGCCGACGCAGCGATTACGAATACAGATCATAAACCTTCAACCCGGCGTTTCTTTTACCATTGGTCACAAATGCATTGAAAACGTTGCTGTGACTACTCGGATGACTCGTTGTGTCCGTACCCTATTGCCGGCACTCGACGCTATTTAACTACACCCAGCACCATACGCTAAGAGATGCGTACCTGGGTTGCAATGTGAAATTTGATTGTGATGAACCACTCTACCAGCCTTCTCATTTTCTATTTATTTCAGATACTTCCTGTATAATTAGGAAAATGTGTACCATGTTTTGTTTATATGACAAAAATCATAGTGAGGGGTATTCGTTTCTTATTTCTCCGGAAACATGATACAAAGTTTTATTTGATGCTGCTATAGAATCTGTGGGAAGCTACCGCAGTGGCGCTGTGCTCGTTACAGAGTAGCCGTAGGCGGCAGACAACGGTCGGTGGTGCCTGTTGCCTCGTAATGCCGCGGTACCTAGCGCCGCGCCGCGCCGTGGGGCTGCCCGCTGCCGGCTGGCGGGCCTCCTATACGGTATCTGGAAAAAAGACGTCGCGAGCATGGCGCCCTCCTCGCAGATCGTAGTGCTTCTATCTCTGGCAGTTCGAGGCCCGCTGTAGTGGCAGCAGAAACGTCGATATTTGTGTCATGTATGACTCGTTCACGTGCATCCACATCAAGTTCGTTACAGAAGATTAGTTTCTCATGTACTAAATATATGCACACTATTATAAAGGTTACATGCAGATTGTCGTTATTAACTGCACGTCATGATTTGATTCGTACTGGTAAAGTAAAATCGACTCTTATATTAACTGCAAATAATTACAAACATTGTTACGCAGCCAGTCATGATTACGACACGCAAAAATGAAGTTAACGAAATTATTCAGACTATGGTGAGATACATTTGGTATATGAATTCTATCTTCGGTTTTCATCTGAAGTTCGACTATTTTTCTGACGATCCTCGAACAGGATTGGTTGACATGCACGTGGCGCAGTGGAGTGACGTCTTGTGAGACAGATAGTACGTATCTGTCACGGCAACGCCTGAAGGCTTTCTGTTGGTCATTACCACGGTGATATAACGGATCTTATCTGCAGAACAGTAATCGAGATTCTTTTTTGCTTGAAGCTATTGTCGTGTTTGTGGACTTTCCGTAGTAAGCCCTTCTCCGTGGCTAGGCCGTCGACGTCGGTAAATATTGATACAAGGACTAGGCGTCCATTACCGCCGGAGATATGACTCCTCTCACGGGCATGTATGTGTGTGATGCTACTTTACGCGGATTTCTGCACCGAATTTGTCACTTCTAAGATTAAAACAAATGTGACTATATGATGTGACTGTTTCTGCTCCTATTAATATACGCATTAATGAGGAGGGCATTATTACTTCACCTTTTCTGGTTAGCTGCCCGCTACTGATTAACTCATTGCGGAAAGGTTGTACACGTATTCAGGTATTTTGTCTTTGGCTGAGGCATTTATTTGATATAAATGGTTGTGTGTGCTTCAGGTGAGCCTAGCCGCTGTCTGAGGCCGGATGTATCGGTCAACTGTGAACTTACCTGCAGCAGACTGCGTGCTCTGAGAGAGAGCAGAAGCTAGAAACTGCAAAGAGGCTACCCTAGGCAACCCTAGGTAAAGGAAGCTTATCCATGCGGCTTATAGAAAGTGACGTAGCGTAAAGTCAGCGCCACACGCCAGACGCACGAGAGCATTACTACATTTCGCTATCCGGCTAGGTTTTTATTTTTACATTATGACAATTTGGAAGCTGCATTCGGGTTTAGTACTTTAACGTGACCATATTAGTTCTAATGTGTATAACATGATTAACGCTAGATTTACAGAACGCTGGGGTACAAATTACACCCTCCGGTACGTAAATCTTTGGCGAAAGAAGCTTGCTTTTACACTCACAAAACATAGAATGAGACCTCCCGTAGATAATTAACTAACGAAATGTGTACATTTAACTACACATTACGTAGGACAAGATGGTATGTTCTTGGGGTACGTCACTGTCACCGAAATGAGTACTAGATACTTCGTGACAGAAAAACAGCTATCAACCAGAAGATAGTTTGAACCTTTCTTTTCGAACCTTCGAACTGCCTTAACCAGCCACATACAGGAAGACCTACAATAAAAGTCGGATGACTGGCAGCGGATGACCGGCAGCCAATCACACGCCGGCGCCGCACGTCCTGGAGGGAGAAACCGAGAAGCGCGCCCTCTACAAGCGGCTCTATCTAGGCCGACATGCGTCTGGAAGGGCCATCTGAACTCGGCTCCGAACTAGGCAGTCACTAGGACTCAGCGTAGCTAGTAAACGTACAGGAAGACGCCGCCGCGAGAAGAGACAGGCAGACATATGTTCAAAAGTTAAGTAACCGTAGATATTCGTAAATAAAACTTGTATTACTAATCAGTGTAGCTGTTTTAGCTGACCATGCATCCCACGCGTCCTGAATAGAACCCGTCCTGAAATATAAGCCGGGAAGGACAAAACAGAAGGGAAATGAAACTCTTGGTCATCATTTCCCGTTGTAATACAGCAATTCATAAAACCTGTGTTGATGCCCGACGGTGCTGTCAAGAATTGGCTAACTTCCGTTTTAGAACAGAATGAGGTGGCCCAGGGGAACAGCGCAATGCCGAAATATTCGGTGGTTCAAATCCTCCTACGGCCACACAGTTTCGCGTGATTTCTCCTTCTTTGGTTCCACGCAAATATCGGAAAGATTCCTTTCAAATGGCACGTCCGATATCGTTCGCCATGTTCATCAAAATTATTCCTAGCTTGTGCTTCGTCTCTAATGACGGCGTTTTTCACGACACGTTAAATCCTAATGTTGCTTCTTCTTTTCTTCCTTCCTCCTAGATCTCAAATGTGCAACATTTCTGCGTCAACGGAAATTTTATTGCTGCATTTATTTGTGATAACTTTGCAATTATTTCTCTTCATTAGCTTATCTTTAAATGTTATGGCATTCTGGAGTAATTTTCTCGTGCAGCAAGTCTACTAAATTTTTTTTCCCAAGCAGACTTTTGAACTGGAATAAATTAAGGCTGTATTAACCTTTATCATAGAACTATAGTATTTAAATAAAATGGGATTTCCTCTATTTACTCTTTGGGTAATTTAGAGTGCACATAATTTAAAATATTCTGTAAGTAGTCCGATCATTTTTGTATGGGAACACTCGAATTCTGAAATTTTTAATCTACACAAGAATGGTTCTGGAAAGTCCCAATACAACTAGCTGGGCGGCCAAACCCTCTGAATGAGCCACTTCTGATAGCAGATCTGGCTGCAAACAGGCCTCGTCGCCTTCTCGACTAGCATCACATTTGTGTATTGTCAGTGTGTGTCCTTCAAGCTAGGTTATCGAAATAAACAATATGTCAAATTTATTTTACGACCTGTTAATAGTAATCATACTACACAGCATTTAGTTTGCGGTTGCTATAGATCCAAAACTACTTCTCAGAGAACGGACGCCATATAAGTGCCGATGACGATGAGTGCAGAGGCACTCCTAGACGCTTACTCTAATGAAAATCATTTTACAAACTACGAGTTTGAATAATAGTGGGCTAGGTAAATTTGAGAATTTCTATAATACAATAATTGAAGCAGTGATGCCCGCATATAGTATTTAATATCATTTTATTATGATGACTGGTTTCGATCTTCATGGATCATCGTCAGATCATGTCCCTTGGTTAGGAGATGGCCCAGCTCTTGAGGAGCAGTATTGCTCCACTAGAGATAAGCCAGCTCCTCACCAAGAACATGATCTGATGATGATCCATTTAGATCGAAACAGATAGCCATAATAAAATAAAATATTATATGCAAATTAAACTGCTTCAGTTATTATATTACTTTCTAGATAGCTGCTATTTTCTTAGGAACAATGTTCCTTAAAATGTTGAGAATTTGTATCTGACGAAAGGCGTACTTAGGTAATCCGTGCTCGTGTCTTGATCGCTGCCTCTCCAGTTGTACAGTGGTCAGCTGAACTGACTAGAGAGCAGAAGGCCCGGGTTCAGATCCTGGCTGGATACCAATTTTCAACTTTGGCCATTTCACAGTTAATGCCATACATTCAGTGAATATGAACTTATTTTTGTGTCCCAGCCTCGTCGCCGCTTTCGTGTCTCGTTTCCGTCGAAGGTGTCGGTGGCTGAGTGGAATGAGACCGACACAGGAATAAAGATAGCACGCTGGTGCAGGTACGGAGGGGAGCAGCCAGAAACTAGAAACACTAGAGTAAATTAGAACGAGATATATATTGCACAGAATTTATACAATACTTAACTTTTACACAATTCAGTACTGCAGAGTGCTGATACATAGCTGAGTTAGAGGCCTGCCTAGTGCCTAGCCGATAGCAAAGTATTCACTGGTGCCTATCTGAATACGAAGGTCTTAACTGGTTCCTATCTCAGTCCCAAGTGAACGATGTCGTTCAGTGGTGGCCACGAGCGGAGTTGCAGCAGAGGGCGCTCGTGGCTGTCGTCGTAAGAACGCCGCGCCGTGCGTGCATGGCGGCGCGCGGAGAAAGTAGGTGGCGCGCACTTTGGACTTGTGCGACACCACACTTATGCAAACACTTCAGGATGTGAACAAAATATATGGCGAAACAACGGTAACAGTTCACGATGATCTAATAAATTCTTCACTTTAGACAGAACAAATTTATCTTCGCATTTGGAAAGAGAAGGCGACTACACACCTCTTCCAGAACACTCAATTCTGTAAAACATGCTTCCTTATATATAAGCAGCGATCATTTCACAGGATGATGTGAAAATAGCTGCGAAGTAATTCTACAGTTCTGTTGTGCACGTCAAAAGTGATATGAGATGACGTGTGTAGTGCTGCAGAAGATGTTCTCTAAACATGATACCGACAAACAGGGTGAATCTGCTGTCAACAAAAAAATCATAATAACTGCAGGACATGCAGTGTACAGAAAGAAAGTAAAGTTTTAGTTTTGTTGTTCACAGGATATAAAAACAAATCTTGTCTTATGATACACAAAGTTGATCATTTATCGGTCGCTGATCACATGTAACAGCTTCAAGTGTTCTTATTATATGATGTAATTAACTGCTTGTCATTGTGACATCAACGTTTTAATGTGTTGGCTGTTCTCAAAAGGTTTTTCTAACGTAACTTTGATTGAAGCAAGAATATAGTTTAAAGTATATGATTGACTATTCAGCTGATTTGGCTATATTTAGAGGGCTAAATGACATAGCGAAGGAAATTTATTTCTCCTCGAATAAGAAGACGCATATAACAACAACGTTAGGGAATTTTTAATTTCTGAACTGCTATATCTACATATTTTATTCAACAAACAGCGTTTTTCCCTTAGGTGAAATTTCTAGACTTCACATCCAGGCCGTGGCAGAGTGGCCGAGCGTATTAAAGCGCCTTACTCCGATGCACGGGGCCGTTCCCCGTCGGGGGTTCGAATCTTCCCTCGGGCATGGACGTTTGTGATGTCTTTAGTATAAGTTAGTTTATGAGTAGTTTGTAAGTTTAGGGACTGATGACCACGCAGTTAAGCTTAACAAACATTACAATCAGATATTTGGAACGCTATGCCCTATTGTTCAACTCTTCACTTACCTGCAATATTTTGTTTTGTAATAGTTTATATTCTTCAGTGCAGAGTTCACTTATTGCGTTTTGTATATTGCAACAAGTCTAGGAAGACTTTCTGAGATAATTGACTTTTCCAGTTAGGTTATCTTGGAGCAGAAAAATTACTGTGTTTAAGGAGTCCTGTTCCTCTTTGTCCTGATGTTAACTATGACGATCTGTCGCTTTCTGCGTTGAGTACGTCTTCAACACCAGGATTTTTCCACAAAAAGTAGGTATATTCTAACGTTATATTGCATTTCACTCCTTCAACCTTTATGTAAGCTGACCTAACAACAAATTTTCGTGTCTCACTTGAAACCTAGTGGCCGGAAATATTGGTAGCCGATCCTTCAATATTCAATGTTGACATTCTACATCACTTTTGACGTCGGTTTTCTATGTCTATGGGGAAACTATGGTTAAACACTCCCTTCGTTCTGTGACCAGGGCAGTATCCTTTTACTAGCAAAATAAAGTGATTGACTCATTAGATAACAAAATAAGTGGTTGAACATTCAATGGGTCGGAGCTACGTATAACAGACGAACGTACCTCGTCAGAAATAACAGCACGCATGCTTCAGAAAGTATGCGTAGTCGCCGATTAACATCACGCTTCACCAGTCCTGGTAACCAGAAAACTTGTCGCTAGCCAGGAAAACACACACTTGGCAGCAGGTAAGAATTGCCGGATTCGTGTGTTCCTGTTGGGGTCAAGGTTAGAAGATTTGACGAATTCGGATGTTTGATTTTCCAAAATCAGACAGAAATTGAGGATTTCCTGTGAACCATTTAGCTTGAGTCAGTTTAAAATAAATTTTCATTTCTCTTCATTCACATTTGAGGTGATACAAATTGTAGAGTAATTAGTTTCTTAATGATTACCATAATTCAAAATACTTGTAATTTAGCCGGCCGAGCAGTGTCCGGCGTGCCAGTTGCGGTCTGCACGGCCACTACGGTCGGGAGCTCGAATTCCCCCATGGGCATGGATATTTCTGTCGTCCTTAGTATTAGCTAGTTCACAAGTACATTGTAAGTTTAGGGACTGATGACCCCGTAGTTAGGTCCCATAATCTCTACAAACATTTAAACTTGTAATTTATCGTGTTTTTTTCCAAATATTTTGTCTCGAAACTGTTTCAAAATTGTTCACAGTTGACTTGTTCATATAGAGTTGACTTGTATATGTAGAGTTGTCATGATTAAAAAAGTCGTCATAATTGAATTTTTTATGGATAAGAAGGAAGCTTTAGTGAGTTTTTGAAACTACTCACTATTTGAATGTAAACGTATTATGTTTTTAAGGGTGAATGTGTTTTGAAGTACCTTGGGGCTCAGTCAATCAGTTCCTGTTTTGTATCTGTCCTCAATTTTATTTTATTTTATTGTTGTTCATGTACAAATTTAATGGTTGCTTCAAAACTTACTTACTACTCTTGGAATAAAGCTAATGACGCTTCTCCCCTTAAGCGTACCATTAATCACAATTTTCTGTTATAATTATTTTTTGTGATCAACAGCGTTAATTAAAAGAGTATTTCAGGAACATTCATGCCAGAGCAAGTACCCCCTGAACACGCTGGTCTGGCCTATGTCAAAGAAGCATCATAGGTAAGCATCAACGAAAAGGGCTTCAAGTGCGGGTGAGTGAGAAAAAGGGCTCAAACTTCGGTCAAGCAACGCGTCGAATACTATCGCGAATGTGATACATCCAAGTTCTTTACCATGCTACACAGCCCTTAAACGTATTTGCTATCTGTAATACAGCCTATTCAAGTGGAATCCATTATGTGGTTAACGGTGTGTTTCGAATTCCGCTCCGATGTCTTAGGAATCGCACAAGTAATTATCCATCTGTTGTATCCTCTGACGCAAGGGTTATATATATGAAATCTTGCGGAAGTTGTGCAGGTAAAGGGGATCTTTATGCTACTCGAGAACATTTGTTAGATCTATTATCCAACAGCCTGTATTCCCTCGTATTAAAAAGTAGTTCGAATGCCAACGTTTTTCGCATGCTCAGGGATCTCAAGTAACAGAAACTGCGTTTCTCAAGTCAGCACCGCAGTTTCTGTAGCTTCCAGTTACTGACGGCGAAATAAGATTGTGTTAGGGCATCGTATCTACGTCACATTTTCTCAAAAATCCACTATGTTTGACGATTAAGACATCTTAGTAACTTCCATTGCGGCCCTGAGGGCCACAATGTACAACGCAGTAGACTTAGGGAAAATCACCCATATCCCCTCGTAAACCTTGTGAAATCTGTGTCGCAGTTGTATAAGAAAGATTGTTTCCACTTCGGAGAAGAGAGGTATTTTGTGAGCAGTGACGGATCTGTGGGGAAGCAGAGGGGGCAAGCTGCCACCTGGTGCAGAATTTAGGGGGCGCCAGAAGGGGCAATATACTATCCTGTTTGCAATTCAACGATGTAATGAGCACAACGTGCAACTCACTACGAAGGCAACCTCATCTACCCTAACCAGTATACGTCTCTCCCCTGCACGCAATCAAGAGGCTGTGTGCGCCTCGTTCGATTTGGATAGTTCCTTCTAGATTATGACTAGCATTTCGAATTTGGAGCTTCGTATTGTTTCCTACTACTGTGTGTTTTGTCCAGAGATGTGGGACTGATATTGGGCAGACGTTGCCTCTGGAGGCTGCGGGTAATTACAATTAAAAAATTTTCTTGGTGCATCGTATTCAAGATCGGGATTACACAACTTACAGTTTGGCGAGCTCTGTGTGGATAAGAATTTTCCACGAAAAAGTAATCATCGTTCAGCGTGATGGTGTAACATCAAATTCGACGTCACTGTTAGCTCCCTCTAGCTCCCTCTAGCCCATATTTCTGGTACGTAATGGCAAGCAAGGAGACCATAAACCGGTCGTAGACTTTAGGCTTTTGTACCAGTGAGTTTTTCTGGAGTGCGTCTCTCGTCCCTCTTTTCGCAACTGTTGCAATTGCCGAGCGTTCCAAAGAGCTTTGCTGCGTAGCGCGCCACTGCTCGTCGTCGGAACTTCAAGTCCTCTCACGGCCTATGGGGTTTTTGTTGTCCTTAGCATAAGTTAGTTTAAGTAGTTTGTAAGCATAGGGATTGATGATCCGAGTCCATAGATTTACGAACAGCAATGGGCCCAAGCCGAACCTTGTGGCACCCGAATTTTGATTGTTCCCCAGTTTGAGGAATCAGCTTTTTTTGCATATTATGTGAACTGCTTATGTCAGCTTTCTACACTCTTTCTGTTAGGTATGATTTAATCCATATGTACACCGTCCCATTCATACCACAATACTTTAGTTTATCTAGAAGAATTCCATGATTTATACAATCAAAAGCCTTGGGGAGATCACAAATAATCCCAACAGGTGATGTCCGGTTATTCCGAGCATTTAATATTTCATTGGTGAAAGTATATAACATTTTCTGTTGCAAAGCCATTCTGAAAACTAAACTGACAGTTTGTTAGAACTTTATTTTTACCTGTGACTGAAACTACTCTAGAATACATTACTTTTTCATGAAATTGGGATATGGCTGTCAGAAGTGATATTGGGCGGTAGTTGTTGACATCAGAGGTATCCCCTTTTTTGTGCAGTGGTTTAACAAACTTATATCTCAGTCTATCAGAAAAAACACCCTGCTTTAGAGAACTATTACATATGTGGCTAAGATTCCTACTTTTTTCTTGAGAATAGGCTTTTATCAACCTGCGGGAAATATTATCAATTTCATGTGAGCTTTTGCTCTTGAGAGAGTTTATTATTTTCTTAATTTCAAAAAGAGAGGTTGGTGAAATTTCTATGTTATCAAATTGTGTGTGTATGGCCTGTTCCATTAACTGCCTAACTTCTTCTAATGAACATTTAGATCCTAATTTCTCCATAACATTCAAAATATTTATTAAAAATGTTTTCAACTTCTGGCATGTTAGTTGTAAGTATTCCATTCACTTTAATGGTAATGCGGTCTCCCTGTGCTCTCAGTTGCCCTGTCTCTCTGGTAATAATATTCCTAATTGGTTTAATTTTGTTATCAGAGGTACTAATCTCAGATATGATGAACATGCTTCTGGACTTTTTTAATAACTTTTCTTAATGTAGCACAGTAGTTTTTATAATATTTGACTGTTTGTGGGTCAGTACTCCTTCTTGCTGTTAGATAAAGTTTCCTTTTTCGGTTACAAGATATTTTTATTCCTTTAGTAAGCCATGGTATCTTGTATGGTTTTCTGTCATTATATTAAACTATTTTCTTGGGGAAACAATTTTCAAATACTCTTACAAATATATCATGAAATAAGTTATATTTTGAATTAGCATCAGCTTCCTTATACACCTCATCCCAGAAGCACTGCTCAAGATTTTCCCTAAAATTTTTAATTATTGAATCGTTAACTAAACGCACAAATTTGAATGGCTGTTTTAAATTACAATGAAGTCGTTACTCCAGGCCTCATAGTTTTAGAAGATGTATAACGGGAGATAAAGTTATTTCAATTGTAATTATCGTAACTGTTAATGTATTTATACAACTACGAGACAATGTGTTCCTACTTGCATGACAAATAGGTCTGCGATTCGTGAATCTACGCAAGCCGGCAGCTTTTCGCCAGAAGAGAGACTGTCACGAATTAATAAGAAAATTACATCGTAGTCGAAATAATTTTGGCGGTGTTTGCATCGGGATTATGTCATCAGCTTTCCAGTAATGCCCTTGCGCGTCCTCCATACAGCTCCGAATTCTCCTTGCATAATATTTTTAGGCCTGTGATACCCTGTACGTGTATTTATTTACTGCGCTCAAAATGGATATATATATCACTTGTCAGTACTAATACTTTTTAATTGAAATAATCCCTGTGACGAGAATAAGCACTACAAACAGTCGGGCGATACATGGCTTTGTCTGAAATATCGCTCGGCATTAACTTTCGGTCCATTAGCGCTTATCTGCTTTGGTGCCACAACGCTAAACTCGCTGAAAAAAAATAAGGGCTTTGGGTTGGCAAAGGTGAGGTTTAACAGATTTTAAATATTTCTAAAATGATATGTTGACCACAGCTGTTTTCTTTATTAACTCAAAACTACGGATTTCAGTAAATGTGCTTCACTTTGTAGCAATCAGTTACTGAAAAAAATTATGCCAAATATTTATTTAAAAGTTTTTCAATTATGTAACATTATATGTTACGAAACTGACTAAGCTCTGCTGGCACTTGAGAATATTACATTAACCGAAACCGGTAGCTTTGAATTAATGAATTAAACACTTGTGGTCAACATGTCATTTAACAAATAATTATATAAAATGGCAACTATTTGTTCATAAACGATACAAAAGCGTTACATGTTTGCGCCTGTTACTGTTCTTCAAAGCAGCCACCAATGTTGTGTAGAACCCGTTGCCAGCGACGTGGAAGGCCTAGTATACCGTCAGTAGAGCCTGTTGTCTTGATGATGAGAATGGAGCGATATACTGCCTGTCGAATTTCTGGAACATTTCTGAAGCGAGTGCTACGAAGTGGTTCCTTCACCCTCGGAATCAAATCAAAGTCACAAGGACGTGAGTCAGGGGAGGATGATTGATGGTAAAGTACTTCCCAGTCCCATCGACCGAACACAGCAGCCACAGCTTGCGCTGCCTCTAACCGCGCATTGTCGTGCAGTATGATGGGTGGGTGGCGCAGAATGCGTTGCCTTTTCTTACGCAAAGGTTGTCTCAGGTGATGCAACAAAAGCGAACAGTAATACTGTGCATTGACGGTCTCCATTTGTTCCTGTTCCGAAAACATAGTGACACCGTTACGTGACTGTTTCCCTCGACATTTGCGTAGCTGTGTCTGCGTATTTAAAATCAAATCAGATTCTTCCTTAACTGTTCAGCTGAAAACAAGTTTTAAGCAGATCACAATTTAGTGAAAGTCATTGTGACATTAAATATACCACAATTACTACAGTATACTTTGTTGTAGTGGATGCCGTAAGGGGCATGGGTGTGTGTGTGTTGTCCTAACTGCAAGTTAGTTTCAGTAGTTTGTAAGTATAGCAACTGATCACCAAAGCAGTGTGGTCCAATATGTTCACAAACATTTGAATATTTTTGAAAGCATAGGTAAACTTTTAGGTGAGACGGTAGAACGGATACCGACAATTTTAAATTAAGCAAATTGATGCCCAATTCTCTTAGAAACTATTTAGCAAATTTGTCTGAAATTTTCGCTGAAAATGAAATTATCTTTCTGCAACTCACTGAACCGAAATCGTTGTGGTATTGCAATTTATAATATACCCATTAATTTAATTGTCATGCATTAAGATTTTTGAGAAGAAAGTCATAAACATTTTTATTACATCAGAATTACTGGTGCAGCCTACACCATAATCAGGATTCTCATTATATTTGGGTTCATTTATTCTAGGAAATACTTACAGATCTGTCCTCAAGAAGTGGTTACAACCATCCTGCACCATAATCAGGGTTCTCATTATATTTGGGTTCATTTACTTCTCCTGCTTCTTGGCTCTTTAGACATTAGAGAAGCAACAAAATCTGACTTGGAAAATGAAATCTGTCAAGTTCTCTTAGAAAAGTTACAGTATTCTGTCCGAGTGATATGCCTAACGGTCCTAAAACGTTTATTCTGGTATTATTTCCATTGTTCGACGTTATAACAGCATCTGACACTTCCAGTTCTGTACCCAACAAACACAGTTTTAGGGATGCGTGTCCACACGAAGTTGTTGATGCCCTCATTTACGTTATGAGATTTTCCATGGAAGCACTTCCCCAGATCAGGGTGGGTAAGGTGTCTGTAGATTGGTATAATTTGATCCATAACTGATTCAGGGATAGAGAGCTTGTGTGTGAATGTGTTGGTAGAGTATCAGGTACCAGAGACATGCAACTGTTGCACTGATATTGACCTTCATTTTCTACAGTTTTCTTGTTTTGATTTCTACGGACTTTACGTTCCTTGAACAAAGCTTTCGGTTTAGTCATTATGCAAACACATGTTACTATACACCACACATAAAACATTCAAGAAACTTAGTATTTACAAACAATAGCAACCACTGAGAGACTTTTTACAGGGCTAACTCTTCTAAGAAAGGCTGGTGTTTATAAAATACCTTTTGAGTGCGGCTGAACATACATATGGAAGATTATTCGTACCGTCAGTGACAGAGGTGTTGAACATCACCGCCATACGCGATTGATGCAGCCTGAAAAATCCGCGGTGGCTGAACACAGTCTCTCAGAGGGACACAAGATGTTATACGACAAGAGACAAGTTGTTGCTAATACCTCACGTTAATGGGATTGTGTTTTGAAAGAATCAATTGAAATTACAATAACAGATAACACAACCGTTACAGTGTTTATTTTCTGCGTAAATCGTGGAATCCTGTATTGTCAGGCCAGGCCAGGTAGACAGCAGAAATATTGTGTACATTCGTCGTATGATCCGGTTGGAAACGCGACAAGGATTTTATGAATCAAAAATGGTTTGTGTGATGTCGCAAATGTCTGTACTGCAGCGCCCAGTACCTTGGAGCGGCATAGTACTCAGGGACTACCGCAGGGAAAAGCACGTGGCGGTGGCACGGCTTCCATGCACACGCCAGCGCTGCGCATCGCTGCAAGCACAGAGGACGTTCCTACTTACGAGTGTAGCGCGGAGAACGCCGCGGCAACTGCGGGCTTGTCATGGGAACGCTCTGGACGGCGCGGTGGGCAGGCGGGGCGGCTCGGTTTGTGAATGGCGAGCCGCTGCCGACTGGTCTTCAGTCGTCGCAGAAGGTGTGGTGCGTGACGTAAACTGTGTCCACAGGGGGCCAAGGGAAATACTTGTCCCGTATACACAGCGACTACGTGCGTTCTTGGCGAAGAGCTGTAGCGAACTTGGCGTCTCAGCTGAAATAAGTATCATCCGATTTTAAGAAACCTGTTCAGTGAATTATTTTGACACTTTGTTATTCTCCAGTATATGCACCCTGGTGTTAAAACAACTCCGTGTAATTTCAATTCTAAAGGTAATTTGTTTTAATGTATTAGCTTATCAACAAGAGTCAATGTTTCGCTATTATTATGGGCGAGAATATCCAAGTTGCCCGCTCTGATGCTAACAGTCGCAAAATTGCATTTTTGTGAGAACCAATCTGTTACCGCCAATATGTATTAACTGCTCTTTCCAACTGAGACGCGAGGATTGATGCTTTCTTTGTGTAAATTGTAAAGTTACCCTATGGTGCTCCCAATTTGCTTCTTATGGACTGCTACAAGTTAAGTAATTGTTATTAATTGCAATAGTTCCGCTTAAGTTATAAGTACTGTCTGGTCGGCGTAATGATTACCAGGAACTACGGCTAAACAATTGCTTTGAAATTTGGTAAGTCAGCCGCTTCCTTGGACGCCACTGCCGCCATCGCCGCTCCCGTTGCCACAGACCTGAACGCGGTCTGCTCTATCATCTCCGTTGGTGAGCCCGCCAATAGTGCAGCCACCGCTACCTCGGCCATCTCCATTGCAGTTTTCGCCTCTCTCTGTGGAGACGCCGGTAGCTTTGGTGCTCCCTCACGAGCCTGAATTCGTGATCCCTTCTGCTGCCAGGTCTTCCGCTGTCTTTGCGGATGGCCCGCACAGTGGGCGTAGGCAGCAGTATCATGGCCTGCTGTCGTGGACTTGCCAGCGGCCCCAATCACCGTCATGATACAGAGCAGTACACAGGAAATAAATTACGCTGCAATTTATGCGCTAAGATTTAGTGCGCATCCTCGAAGACCATCTTCTTAAGTTGAAATATTTTCTTTGAATCGAAATGTGACTGAATCAATTGCCTTATATTATGAACTGTGCCCTAAAACACATTGGATTATGTACAAGCAAGCGATTATTTGAAATAACATAAAATGTATGTCATGTATATACATGACAATTATTTCGGACATAAGTTTTTTTTTTTTTTTTTATCTTTTCAAAAGTTCAAATGTTTGTAGTTCTATTTGACCAAACTACGTTGGTCATCAGTCTGCTCTAAAGCGTCTCGCTGCGGCGCGCGCGGTTGCTCGCCGTGAAGGTTCGAGTCCTCCCTGGGGCATGGGTGTGTGTGTTGTCCTTAGGTTAGTTTACCTAGGTTTAAGTAGTTTGAAAACTACGGACTGATGACCACGCAGTTTGGTCCGATAGATTTACAAACATTTCAACATTTTCATCAGTCTCTATACTTACAAACTACTTGAACTGAGTTAAACTAAGGACAATACACACTTCCATGCCCGAGGAAGGATTCGAACCTCCGACGCGGGAGGCCGCGCGATCCGTAACGAGAACCGGTAAGTGAATGTCGCAATATGTTTAGCCACAGTTAAATGATTATCAGTTTGGAATCAAAGCAACTAATCACTGATACGAGCGGAAAACTGTATATATGGTTTCAAATCTTAAAGATAACGCTCGCTGTTTCTGTACACACTCAATAACACTAAATATATTATTTAAATACCACATTTAAAAGTTTAATGTTGCGAAGATTAACATAAATTAGCAAAAGAAAAAATATATCGTAAGTAGTGCGACTCCTTCTCAGGACAAATAATTGTGTACTTCATTGTTGCCCATGCTGCGCAACCATTGATTATAGCGTTACTCGAAGTACTTTACACAAGCATTCTTTCGCAAGGGTGTTTTGTTTTTCTATTGCCATTTTGGCGTGGTATTTCTGAACTTAAAGGTTTTATGTACTAGCTTATGCTGCCGTAGTTAAAATTTTACTTTCGGCAGCAGCAAGGATTGTATGCTGCAGTAGGCCATTAAGATTGAATGCTTAGCAGAATTTTACTTATGCCACGGATAGAGATAGTGTGTTGCTCTTGCCAACGACCGTTGATTGCTCTTTGGAAACAGTCACTTAGAATCAGGAGAATAATTTTTCGTATTGATCATGAAATAATTAATTAATGCTGTTGCTGCTTCAAGGTGGACAGTTACTTGTATGTGTTGTTCTCAGGTCAATTTAGTAAAACTCTTTGTGAGACCGAATTTTTATCTTGAAGTTTGTGAATGAATCAAAAGCGAATGCAAATGGCAGCCTTAAGTACTGTGTATGTGGATTGCTATGTTGTAGATGTTACCTAAGTGAATGTAACATGAAAAAGAAAATGAGAGAAAAAGGAAAACAAGAAACTCTTTTTTCGTTAGTTTGTGTTACACACGTTACGGTGTGAGTTTTTGATGTACTTTTATGTTACCGCTGTCAACCCTTTACCTGTGTTATTCAGATGCTTTATGTATGGCCAGATGTAATTAATTCTGTTTAATTATATTTTGTTGTAGATATATATTTTTAGCAATATTTTTAGCATTTTAATCCATCTTCAGATAAAACTTGGCAGTTGTAGAGCCACTTTCTTATTTATTACTGCTGTTAATTTTCCTGAGCCTTATGTCGCATTTCCAGGTGTTATTATAGAAATAAGTCGCCCATTTAGCCGTAATTAAAAACCATGTGCGCGCGTGCATGGCCGTGGGCTCTGCCTTTCTGGAGAGTGGGCGGCTGCTCAGCGTCGGAGGTTCCAGTCCTCCCTCGAGCATGTGTGTGTGTGTGTGTGTGTGTGTGTGTGTGTGTGTGTGTGTGTTGTCCTTACCATAAGTAGTTTGTAAATGTAGCGACTGGTGACTACTTATGTTGGTCCAATAGCTTCACAAACATTTAAACAAACCATTTAATTCGATTTAAATGGTTTTATCCAAATACACAGTACTGTGTAGCAGATTCTTTGGGAAAATTAGATTGTACATAAAAATTTGATTTCATTAATTGCTGTTTTCACTATGTAATACAAATTGCAGTTAATCAGTAATTAATAATAAAAAATTAGTTCCGTCCGTCTGATCATAAATGAGCTAAATAGAAATTAAAACGGTCATTAATTTCTTCATACATCTCCGTTATTATTTTCAAAAAGTTTAATTTGATACAATTAGGTGCAAGAACATGGCGCAGAATGGAGGAAAGCATAATGGTGTGCCGGTTACTTTTGTATAAGCTTTCATTTCGTCGGTTTCATTAATTCCGGTTCTTGAAAACGTCCATTTCGACCGCAGTACTAACTGCCTGTCGTTTCGTGTTTAGTATCTCTCTGTTTGGATTCGAGCGCAATGCTTGGCTTCATACAGATCAGATGCGCTGCCCACTGCCTTTCCTTCAACATGTCCTTTATTAAATGATTTCCAATCCGTGGTGTACAGCAATCAGTGAGAATAAATATTGCTTCAGAAAAAACCTTCTTGATTTCAAATTGTTTTATTCCTTATTTAATGACGCGTTTTGCCATTTAGCAGGGCATCTTCAGATTATTTGCGTGACAGAATTTACAAGGCGTAATTAAAAAACGTGGATAATGGGACGTGGGCTTATTTTGTGTTTAGAAGACAGTATAAATGTTATACAAATCTTGCAATGCCCTCTCCGTCGTGTGACACCATAAGTCGTTTTCTCGGTGTTTTATGTGTTTGAAATTTGGATTTGCTTGTAACCCTACAAATGATCGGATAACAACGAATTACAGTTGGAACATACTCAGTAAAGATGTAAGAAGCGTAAAACCGATATTTAAGATTACCATAATAAAAGCGCTGGTCTCTGATGATACAAGATAAGCCCATGTTTACAATTGCGCTTGCGGGCCGTATTCGGGAGTGCTGTGCTGCTCCGCCGACTTGTACAGACCAACTAAAGGAATGCGGGTAGGGAGTGACATAGGTAACTGTGTATAAGACGGGACGGATGAAATCTAGCTATTTGAATATAAATTTAACGAAAGGGAGGTTATTAAGCAGGACAGAAGTTAATAGTTTATGTTGGCACTTATAAATGAAAGGAATTATAGTATTTTATTTTAACAGAGACATCATAATATCCAGAAATGTTTTATATTTGTATGCCAACTTATCGTTTAGGAGGCGTGGGTGTCCAAAGTAAGTACGTTTCGCTATCTCAAACTCTTCCAGTAAATTTAACTTCCGTCCCGTCTGCGCAATACGTATAATTTGCATGTTGTCAATGGTAGGTTGTTAATGTTCGGAAGCTTTACTGTTTTCCGCAAATGGGGAATGTTTTTTGAGTTGGCCTATTTTTTGTAAGAAGACGTTCAGTAAAACGTACTTTAAAGGTCCGGAATGTCTGTCCTACCGCAGAACAACTTACGGTGTCACACCACGGAGAGCGCATTGTAAGATTTATTTACCATTTATACTGTCTTCTAAACACAAAATAAGCCCATGTCCCATTATCCCCGTCTTTTAATTACGCCTTGTAATTCTGTGTAATTTCTGTCAAGCAGATAATCTGAAGATGCCCTGCTAAAGGGCGAAACGCCTCATTAAAAAGGAATAAAACAATTTGCAATCAAGACGGTTTTTTCTGAAGAAATATTTGTCCTGTATTGTGTGGTCATTCCCAGTACACCGCACAGCGGGTCTCAGTACCGCAGGGCCACGTACGACTCAACACGTCCAGCAGAAGGCTGAACGAGGTCCACCCCCGCGCAGACACTGCAACTGGCCTGCTGCGTCTGCGATGCCCTGGCGACGACCGGCAACGCCTGCAGCACCCTGCCAACCATGCCAAGCCATGCCGCCACGCGACTTTCCGTGCTGCCACAATGTTTTGTCAGCTGCTGTGTTTCTGTACTTCCCAAGCAACATAAACGCGCACGCCCCTGTGACAAGAGCCATCTATTCTCTAGTGGAGTCAAAGTCTTGCTCCCCAACTCAGTCTTATAGATAATGAGTGTACTTTGATTATTTAAGGAAGGATTTCTGGTAAACGTGTTCACTATTAACGCCTGTTCAATGTCTGTTCAGTCTACAGTTTATGTGCTGAAATAAGAGACAATCGCCGTGAGGCCCAGATACCATAATGTTGGCGTCACCCGTTTTGTAAAATGCGGTGTTGAAACACGTCCACTGAATGTGTGGTCGTGTTCCATTTGAGTTATTCATCACTAAAGGGTTTCTGCACCATTAATATTATTTAATTGTATGTCAATTATTTTATTCTTTTTATTAATGATCATTTCCTCATGTTTATGTGTGATTCCTTGTTTGAACTTGTGTCTTCATGTGAATGTGGAAGGTTGCTTTTAATATTGACTGACTGCCGCACAATAGCTTAGTCACCGCCTTGCGCTTTAAGCCTCGTTTAGTTAAGAACGCATGGCTTCGTTTGTCGTCTGTGCTGGCGTCTGCTGGGTGGCAAGATGTAGCGAGGGTTGGTAGACACGATGCTCTGAACGCGCTCTGAATGGCTTTTAGAGCGCTCTACAACCGGTGTTTGATGGGGAAGGTTTTGGCGTGGCCTTAAGTGGGCAATCTTGCTCCAACAGCCGAGGTGAGTACATCGTGGAGTCATCCTGAGGGGAAGACAAGCTGTTAGGAATTTGCTTTCTTTGTGATCAGGCTGTCTTGGTTTATCAGTGATAGTTTTCTTGAGTAATTCTATCGCTATACGAGGCGAGAACTCGAGTAATTCAGTGTCCATTTAGTATTTGCATTTTCATCCTGGTGATGATTTTTTGTCCGGTTTCACTCAAGTTAGAAGTCACATGTTTGGCCTTCAGCCTTTGTGTAAACTTAGTATCTTTGAATTTCCTTGTTGTTTTTTAACTAACGTTTTCACGTCATATTTGTATCCGCGAGTATGCTAAATATTTTTCAGATTTTCTGTTTTGATTCCATCTTTCCTATCTGGGCGTGACTGATTGCACCACATGCTTTTGTAACGGTTGTTACTTCGGCCTTCAGCCATGCTTTTCCTGTTACTAGGTTCCTTCTATATGAATGCTCACTTTTACCCCACTTGTCTATTCTAAATTAATTTCTTTTGTAAATTCTTTGTTATTCACTGTGCTCGGACGCCATGCGGTACTTGAGAATAATATGCCGCTGCCTCCCTGAACATGAGTTTGTTTGGTACCTAGTGTGTTTGTAATAGCGCTTCAAGACACCCACCATTTCATCAATATGCCGCTGCTAACAAGAGTTGCCGAATGAGTAATGTGTTGCAAGCATTATGCTCATGTCTGTGAGTGAATGAATGTGCTTTCCGTATCCACTGTATTTGCAAGCTTCGCCCACGATACCTCCATATTCATAAAGGGCAGAAATAATTTTATTATGGGCAGTAACTTTATGATTTAATTTCAATTTTGTACAAGGTGTGTGCTTTATCATGTTTAATGTGGTCTCCCCACATTTATTCGCTTGTTCATTTTATGGAACAGATAATTATTTCAAGTATCAAACCTCTGATTTATAATTTCATGCTCCATGTCCCATGTTGATTTATGTATTTGTTTTTATATGTGTTATTTGTGTTTGTTAAAACGTTGGCTGCTCCCTTAAGAAGTGAGCAGTTAGATAAATTACCATTTCTCAAGTACTGTGGCCACTCGCAAAGTAATTTAGAGCAGCAGTGAACGTTGTAACTTGCATTTGTAGATCTCAAGTGCCCGAGATCTTACTTAAATAATTTAACAGGTTACTTTCAGTGTCTTACAGTAAGCAGGAGTCCTTAACTGCCTGCTGCATAAACTTGCCCTACTGGAGTCTCCGACCTTTCAAGGCTACTTTTAAGGGACTAAATGCGTGATAAACGTAGGACGAGTGATCGAGTGTTTCCAACTTAAGATAACGTAACTGCTGAGGCTGCACCCCAAAGTGTCCGGAGACACGTGTCGAGCAGCGACGAGCACGACTCCAGGAGCACCATGAGAGGTGCTAGAACTATGCAGCTGTTTGTCCATAAAATCCAGTCCTTCCTTTTTGTATGCACTTTGGAATAATGCAGCCATATTTCGCGTTTCTGAATGTAAACACCAAAAATTTATAGGAAACGGAAGTACGGACTAGAATAATGGGCTATACGGATATTCCAAAGGAACAAATTATGACACAGTTTACTAGTTTTTTGCAACACATCCCCGTTCCAATTTTGGCACTTCCTTTGACAAATTACATGTAAACCAAGTTTCATATTCTTTCTCGGTCTTCACAACATTCAGCAGTTACAAGTTTACAAATGTGATCGTTTACTGTTACTACTTATTTTATTTGGTTAGTGTAATCACAGTAGAAACAACATGCACATTATTGCCTTCATTTCTGTGGTCTGAAAGCATTTGATGAACATGATTACTGATTAATTTTAAAGTATTTCTCAGTGTCCAATTTCTTTGCCGAACTTACTTCCGTGCATTAGGCTCTCCTATTTATGAGAAAACACTCGGATTACCTGCAGTTAGTTGACGAAGCACCGATGCTCGGTGCTGACCATACGGTTATCAAAACAATTCCCTCCCCCTCCCCCCGCAACACCCTACTTCACTTTGGCTACTCAGAGGAGTCAAAACAAAAACCTCCAAGGTGCCATTACCTCAAACGTTTGATTATCTCACCATCAGATGCCTTGTTCTATATCAAGTAACGATGTATACACTTTGATTTGATTCTGTGTTTCCTGTCTCTAATTTCGGATAATAATGAGTTTGATATGTTTTTTAACTATTTCCTAAAAACAGAGAGCGATATTATTTCGTTATTGCGATTTCTTAGAACTGCTATCGCAAAGGGTCCGAAAGAGCAACTGAATGGAATACACAAAGAAGGGTGTAAGATGAACATTAACAAGAGGAAAGTAAATATTTTGGAATGATATCGAATTAAATCAGACGTACGCGGGGAATTAGGGTAGGGAAAGAGACAATAAAGATAGTAGATTGATTTTGTATTCAGGCAGAATAGTAACAGAAAAATGTCAGAGTAAAGAGAATAAATATGACAAATTTCTTAACATCAAGTATTAAGAGCCGCGGCGGAGTGGCCGCGCTCATTGTGGCGCTCTCCGTCGGGGGTTCGAATCCCCCCTCGGGCATGGATGTTTGTACTGTCTTCAGTATAAGTTACTTTATAAGTATTTCGTAAGTGTAGGGACTGATGACCATGCAGTGAAGTCCCATAAGGTTAACAGACATTTGAGTTGAAGTATTAAGAATCAGAAAGTCTTTTTTGAGGACTAGTGGAGTACAGCCCTATAAGGTGACATGTGGACCATATGCATCTCAAATATGAAGAGGTTGCAAGATTGTTTAAATACATTGCCGCAGTGAAATGCTGATAATTGGATGGGACGGTCGCAAAACTGAGGAGGTACTTAACAAAAATTGAAAGAAAGCTATGTGTCATAAAGTGAATAAAAGAAGGCACAGATGGATAGGATATATTCTGAGAAACTAAGAAAAAATCTGTTATTATAGGGGAAGTGTTAGGAGTAAAAATCGGATAGAGAGAACCACGATACAGGCTCATTAAGGAGATTCAAATAGGTGTAGGTTGTTGTTGTATTTGGAGATGAGGACATTTGCACACGATAGAGTAGCTTCGAGATCAGCGTATAACCAATCTTCGGTTTGAATACCACGACAAAGCACAAAATCTTTCCGCATGAGCTACTGATAAAATCATCAGATTCTTGGAAGGTATTGACAGCGTCATGTAAGATGAAATAGAAAACTCATTAGCGTCAAAGCAAAATTAATGACTGTACTCATATCCTAATACAAATTGAGTCATCCTATTCGGTACATTCCTTCATGTGATCACTGATTTATGTCATTCGCGCATTTCACGTTAACGTTGTCGAATGATATCCTGGTCGAGTAAGTGAAGAATTTTGTCAGCATCTCAAGGCGTAAATACATTTTAAAAATATTTGCGAATTACCAGAAAATATATTGGTATCTCCCTACTAATTAATGAAGTGTCTCTCTCACTTGAAGGAGATGACTGCAATATCTAGCTCACAATTAGTGCCGCAAAACTTTAAAGCATAGGAAATGAAATGGCCAGTGATCTAGGTTTTTCGGGAAATGAAACGGGCCAAAGGAATGAATGTCATTTTATTACTGTTCAATCAGCACTTCTTAAATTAAGAAACAGCAGCAATGTACAAGTACGTATACCAGTATTGTGGATATAATTCGGTTTACCAACAACTAGATGAGGACACGATTCAAACCCGACTAACTTTCCTCTTATTGCGCAAGCTCTTATACAGAACAGTGGAATAATAGCGCATTGGCTGTTACTCTTAAGACAAGAATCGCTAAAATCAGAAAAAAAGGAACAATTCACATCCAGTTTATAAGTAACATTGCCCATTCCGAAAAAAAAACTCGCAATTAAAGCATTTACCAATTAAGAAATGAAACCTATCGCAGAAGGATAAAAGCGGACAATATAAAGCGCAAATCATGAATAACGGAATACAGTCATTACAATCCTTTAAAACAGAGCAAAAATCCACCAAGAAAAGTAGTAAACAAGTATAATCAAATGGGTGTAATTAACATATCAGAAAATAATATCTATAATTTCCGAAGTACATGATGCACATATAATGCCAGTAGGCAAACGTGCCGGAAACATTCAAATAAAGTTTACCGTAATCCATTAACTATTACTACTTCTACTACTGCAGATACATATATTAGACGTAGCCCAAAATTATTACATTTTGCTCTTTGAAATGCATGTGTAATGGTAAAAATAACATAACACTCTTCCACAGCTGTTTTTGCTACCACTGACTGTGCAGCTAGGTTGAAACGTAAATCTACAGATAGCTTTAAGTATTTTATTACTTCGACTTCTTACTCTAATCCTAATCTGTGAGAAATATTAATTTACTTTCCTAAAATGAAACATCTCTCGTGCTGTGGATGCCAGAACTTAGTGGCCGCTTACCTAATAGCGGTATTTCCAACTTTGCACGGGTAAGAGCGACTTAATTAGGGTTTGCTAGGTCGCTGGGGGAAGTTGGAATCACACCTGCAGACACGTCGGCTAGTTTCAATAAATCGGGGAGGGTGCCGATCAGCTCTGGCTCCACGATTAATCACTTCCCATATGTGTGCGTTCCGCTTCAGATATTACGAGCAGTCGGAGGAGGGGGGGTGGGGTGTCGTCGGGCAGCTCATAAATTACAAATCGACACTTGGCCTGGGAGAATGTCGCATTATCCTATTGAAAAAGTAATTACCGTTGGGAAACAAGATCATCCATAACCAGTGCACCATTCTTGGTGGCCGTCACAGTGGTGCATTGCATGAGCTGCACGGGCTCCATGGGTCCCCACGTTACTGTTCTCAATGAGTCGCCCCCAGCTTGCTACTTCCCAACAGTAAAGGTGTCAGGGGCTTGTCCAGCTCCCAGTATTTTCAGTCAGCATGATCCATTTGCTCAGCCAATTTACGTTGAGCTGGGTGGTGACAACTATCAGCTTGCAAATACAAATCAGTATGAATTGGCTTCCTGTAAACAGCATGTCCCAACGTACCATCTGCCTTTCTCCTGACCAACACATCAAGGAAGGGAAGGCAACCATTCTTTTCCACTTCCATTGTGAAACGGATGAATTTAGATGTCCCAGAAAATTATTCAAGTTCTCACTACCATGAGGCCAAACAACAAACGTGTCGTCTACATATATGAAAAAAGAAGCAGGTTTCAACGCCGGTGACTCCAGTGCACGATCTTACAGTCTAGCCGTGGAGTTGCCACAAACTGTATACAGTGGCGGCATGCAAGCTTTTCATTTGGCAATTTTGCACACTCTGTGCAACTGAAATATATTTCCCTGACCTACCTATCTTTACAAGAATTTTACCTCCAAAATATTTCTGTGAAATGTTGAAATCAGGTAGGCACAAATTTGATTAAAAACTATATTCACGTTTTTAGATTTTTTTACAGCTTGACCAATACAACACAAATGTGACCATATGCCACATATATATAATAAATGCAAATAGATCAGCATTTCTCAGAACTCCATGAAAATTGCGGACCATTGGAACGAATCTGCAGACGCTGAAATGATTTTCCTGCCGACCAGACGCCAGCCTCCCGCGAGAGCGCCGCTCAAACTTCCCCAGAATCACCTCTGGCAATTTGCACAAACATTCACAGACACCAGCCCCGGTGTTCCATAAACTCCAGAGAGACGCCAAATTTTACTGCCTCTGCTCTTTGTACTCCAGTGCCCTTCCGGAGCGTCGTGACCGGAGTGTCTGCCTATACAACACAGAATCGTAGCGGCAAAACAAAATACCTGGTCTCAGGTCAGCCACAGACGCGCTTAGCCCAAATATATATGTCCAGGCGGTGTCGGCAGAATGTCTTGGAACCAACTTCAGAGAACGTGCCGCCAGAAACCCCTACCCCCTCGCGAGACCACAAGAGTGCCGTCTGCTTTTGTCGCCAGCGACTTCCGCCTGGGGAGACTATTATCCAATCAGCGATAATCACAATAATAAAAAAAACAGTGTCATACTCCCTGTGAACAGAAATTTACCTCCAAAATTCGTATCGTCTGGTAATTACAAATGAAAGATATTGAATGTAAACAAGATAATACTATTGATATCCCTTCAGAGTAAATCCAGACAATAGTGTCCAAATAAAATGGAGAAAATAATTCTGAAATAGGACCACCACCTCTTAATATAATACAAGTATTATAAATAAATTATGCCTAATATATCTAACAAAATTGATAAATCAAAGAACTCGTCCAAATGACCGTATAACCAAAAATCTGTAACATGTAATACTAGAAAATGAAGGGCAAAAACCAACGAAATATGGCACAATATATGCCGATAAATGTGTGTGTGTTAAAACAAAACAAGGTGTATTGCATATGGCGGATTATATCACAAATCTAATATACACATCATTAGTGCCATTTGTGATTCTGTTAAGAGTACTCGTAATTATGTACCGAGATAGTTTTATCAGCTTTCAATCATACCATTTATCGCCAGTGAGACGTAAATTTTTATTTGTAGATGACGGGTCTCTCTAGCGATTAAACGCTTATTTTAAATGGAAAACTGTTGAAACTTCCAGGTTCAGTCCTAAAATGCGATAACTATTAATTTCTTTAATTGTTTTAAAAATGCTTTATATACAGATAAATATCTAGTAAACTACAAAAATAATAGCACTTAAATGATAGAAAAATTAATAGAGCAATAACTTTCCGCGATTATTTATTAGAAAAGTATTGTATGCTCTACATCGTAAAAATAATTTCAAACTAAACAATCTTGATAGTATAACATCCATTTTAACTGATCATTTCCCTGATCAACGAATTAAAAAATCATCTACTATGGTATACATAATTTTGATACTAAGCAATCGTGATCGCATAACATTGATTTTAATTGTTCCTTGAGACCATCTCCAGATCTGTTTCTTGATGGACCTGCTTCACGACAATTCCATCAGCATCAGGAAACTGAGCTGTAGATGATTTCATAGAGATCCAAACCGATCAAATTGCAATTAAAACCAGTCCTTTGGGGTAGCGACTGTTTGTATCATAATTACTGAAAATTTTAGATAATTACAATTTTTTTTAACCTAAAATAGAATTTACCTGAAAGAAACATCGAACCTAGTCGGTTGCGTGGCAATCTAGTCCAGAACAAGTGATGCGACTTCGCTGGACTGCCTTAGCGTACATTATGACCAGTATACGAGCTACATGTAAAAATTCTCTCGGAAAATATGAATGCGTATCAACTACCACCAGCAGCGCAGTGGTCGAATTATCGTAGTCAAGATAAATGCGAAGCCAACACCACAACAGTAGTACAAGTTTATGTATGTGCCCACCAACTCTGCCGATGATGATGAGATCGAAGAAATGTATGAGGAGGGAAAGGAGATTATTCATACAGTTAAGTGAGCGGAAACCTTAATTACAATGGGGGATTGGAATTAGCTAATAGATAATGAAAGGGAAGGAAAAATAGTAGGTGAATGTGTATTGGGAAAAGAAATGAAAGAGGAAGCCTTCTAGTAGAATTTTGTACGGAACATATAATTAAAAAAAAAAAAAAAAAAAAAAAAAAAAAAAAAAAAAAAAAAAAAGACAGTTGGTTCAAGAATCATGAAAGAATATTGTAGATGTGGAAGCGACAAGGACACATCGAATGGTTCACGATAGGTTTTATAATGGAAAACATAGAATTCAGATCCAGGTTTTTATCTGTAAGAAAAAGCAACTGAATGGACAGTGTGTTTAAAGGAGCATATAACTTGAACATTAACAACAGAAAAATAAGGATAATTGAATGCAATTTAAGAAAATAAGGTGATGCTGAAGGAATTGGATTAGGTAACGAAACAATAAAGAAGGTAGATTACTTTTGTTACTTGAGCAGTAAAATAACATATGATGGTCGTTTTACACGGGATATTAAATGCAGAATGGCAGTGGAAGGAAAAACGTTTTTGAAAAAGAGAAATTTGCTAACACCTAGTATCAATTTAAGTTTGAGGAAATGTTTTCTGAAGGCATTTGCCTTGTATGAGCGTGAAACATGGTCGATAAATAGTGCAGATAGGAAAAGGATAGAGACGTTTGCAATGTAGCGCTGTGGAAGAATGCTGAAGATTAGATGGGTAGTTCGCTTAACCAATGAAGAGGAACTGAACAGAATGACTGGGAAAAGGATTTTCTGATATACCTATACTAAAAGAAGGGATCGTGTGGTAGGATATAATGTTAGATATAAAAGAAACATGAATTTTAGCGTTGGTGTAAGGTGTATGGTGTGCAAGTCGCATAGGGAGATCGAGAGCCCAATGCAGTAAACAGATTCAAATGGCTGTGCGTTTTCGTTATTTCGAGCAGATGAAGAGTCTTTCTAGGGTAGAGTAGGGTGAAGACCTGGATTAAACTAGTTTCTGAACTGAAGAGAACAATAAGAACAACACCGATTCTATGCAGTTTAGCGTAACACATACAGTATAGAGCACTCACTCACATGGAGAGCTGCTGAAGCTCTCTATACTCGTCAGCAATATCTATTTCTGTGTCCTAACATTACATTTCAAGAATAAATGGAAAATTTAAATGCAGTGCATAAACTTCCTCCACTAGCAAGACCCCTTTAAGTCAACTCCATCACACATAATCACTCTTCCAATGCACCCGGTACTCAACCAAGCAAGGTATCAGTAAGTAACAAATAATATGTTAAGTTAGATATAGTGGAGATTAGTGAAGTTCGTTGGAAAGAGGAATAGGATTTCTGGTCAGGCGAGTACAGGATTATAAATACAAAATCAGTTGGGGGTATTACAGGAGTAGGTCTGATAATGAATAAGGAAAAAGGAATGCAGGCAAGACATACATAGGGGCAGATATAGACTCTGACCATAACTTGTTGGTTATGAAGTGTAGGCTGCAACTGAAGAAACTACAAAAAGGTAGGAAAATAAGGAGATGGGAGCTCGATAAATTGAAGGAACCTGAAGTTCTTAAGAATTTCAGAGGGAGCTTTAGGCAACAATTGACAGAAACGGGAGAAAATAAAACAGTAGAGGAGGAATGGGTAGCATTGAGAGATGAAATAGTGAAGGCGGCAGATAGCAAAATAGGTAGGAAGGCAAGACCTACAAATAATCCTTGGATATCACAGGAGATACGAAATTTAATCTATGAAAGGAGAAAATATAAAAATGCAGTAAAAAAAATGAAATAGGCAAAATGGAGTACAGACGACTAAGAAATGAGATTGACAGGAAGTGAAAAATGGCTAAGCAGGATTGGCTAGAAGGCAAATGCAAGGATGTAGAAGAATGTATAAATAGGGGAAAATAGATACAGCCTACAGGAAAATAAAAGAAACATTTGGAGATAAGAAAAACAGCTCTATGAATATCAAGGACACTGAAGGAAAACCAGTTCTCAGCAAAGAAGGGAAAGCTGAAAGGTGGAAAGAGTATATAGAAAGGCTCTATGAAGGATATGAACTTAGCGGCAATAGTGTGGAAACGGGAGAAGAAGTAGATGAGGATGAAATAGTAGATACTAAGAGATGAATTTGACAGAGCACTGAAAGACCTAAGTCGAAACAAGGCCCCTGGAGTAGATGATATTCCCTCAGAGCTACTGAAGTCTCTGGGAGAACCAGCCATGACAAAATTGTTTCACCTGGTGTGTAGGATGTATGAGACAGGTGAAGTACCCTCAGACTTTAAGAAAAATGTTAAAGAAAGCAGGTGCAGTCAGGTGTGAAAACTACAGAACCATCCGTTTAATAAGTCATGGTTGCAAATTATTAACACGAATTATTTACAAAAGGATGGAAAAGCTAGTAGAAGCCGACCTCGGGGAAGATCAGTTTGGGTTCAGGAGAAATGTAGGAACTCGGGAGGCAGTACTCACTTTACGGCTTATCCTAGAAGATAGATTAAGAAAAGGTAAACCTACATTTCTAACTTTTGTAGATTTGGAGAAGGCTTTTGACAATGTTGATCGAAATAAACTATTTCAAGTTCTGAAGCAAGCAGCAGTAAAATATAGGGAGCGTAAGGTTATTTACAACTTATACAAAAACCAGACAGTGGTTGTCAGAGTTGAAGGGGCATGAAAGGGATGCAGTGGTTGGAAAGGGAGTAAGACAGGGTTGTAGCCTTTCTCCAATGTTATTCAATTTGTACATTGAGCAAGCTATAAAGGAAAGCAAGGAGAAATTTGATAAAGGAATTAAAGTTCAGGCGGAAGAAATAAAAACTTTGCGTTCTACCGACGACATAGTAATTCTGTCAGATACAGAAAAGGACCTGGAAGAGCAATTGAACGGAATGGACAGTATGCAGAGAGGTGCATATAAGATGAACATAAACAAGAGCAAAACTATGGTAATGGAGTGCAGTCCAAGAAAATCAGGTGATGCTGAAGGAATTAGATTAAGTAACGAAGCAATAAAGGAGGTGGATGAGTTTTGTTACTTGGGCAGTACAGAGGATATAAAATGCAGAATGGCAATGGGTACAAAAGAGTTCTTGAAAAAGAGAATATTGATTTAAGCTTAAGGAAGTCCTTTCTGAAGGCATTTGTATGGAGTTTACCTTGTATGGGAGTGAAACATGGACGATAAACAGTGCGGACAGGAAGAGGATTGAGGCTTTTGAAATGTGGTGCTACAGAAGAATGCTGAAGATTAGGTGGGTGGATCGCGTAACTAATGAGGAGGTACTGAACAGAATTGGGGAGAAAAGAAATTTCTGGCATACCTTGACTAAAAGAAGGGATAGATAGGAAGTGTGAATTTAGCGTTGGAGGGAAGTGTGTGGGATAAAAAGCGCAGAGGAAGACGATGAGATGGATAAAGTAAGCAGATTCAGACAGATGTAGGTTGCCATTATTGTGTGGAGATGAAGTCTGCAAAACTCTGCAGTCGTGCGTTAGAGGCCTCTGCGTGTACCATGCCGCATTGCAGTTTGACCTGTCGGTTCGCCAGTGGGGACGGTGCAGTGTGCCTCCGAAGTTGCATTTTGTGATGTTATTTGTGTGGTGAAGCCTCAGATGGGGCGGCGATTGCTAATCCATCCTGCTAATGTATTGCAATTAGTTGAGATGATGTTACGAAGAACCCTTCTTCGTGAAGATGCTATTAGTGTAGAAGATGAATCATTTGCATAGGTTACATACTGTTGTTACAAACTCATAATAATGATAATAGGGATGATAATGACGAATGACTCATTGCAAGCGGTAGTGCTACAATAAGTGCGGAAAGAGGCGATGGAAACAGTGGCAGTGAATACCAACTGTCTTTCGGGAATAAGGTTAAAGTTGCAACTATCATCACGGCTTTTGATGACAATTCGCTAGAGAACATCTACGATGATTATTACATAAGTTATAGTTAAGATATCTGCATTACGTATGGCGTCTACAATTACATCTACAGTGCTATCTAGAGCATGGTTGCAGCACATTGAGGTGTACGTAGAGATCCTGTGACCAAACGTTCATACAGATATGTTTGTTCGTGCCCAGGTACTTTCCTTGTTAGAGTTACGCACCAAACACGATGTTGTTTTAGTAGAAAAAGGCGTGTTCCATACGGGAAACAACGCCAGTGTGCACCTCGCCACACACCGCGACCCGACGACCACACCGGTCGAGGTGCACCGCGACGCCCCCAGAGGTACCGCTGCAGACGGGGGCAGGCGGCGGCCGGCCTGACCTGCTTGCGGTCTCTGGGTTTCACCCGTCGAAACGGACGCTGCGCCCTTGTTGCCACCGGCGAGGTTTCCCGTTCAGCGCCTCACAGAGACTTTACACCACTTGCCAAGTATAGAAATACCGCTAAGGGAAAACTGGTTTCCACATTAGATGTACTAATTAGCAGTGTGTATATGGCGGAGGCAGCAACCGGATCACATGGAAGAAGGACTGAGATTTATTAAACGTAGGAAAATATTTGTCGTCCAAACCACTTCTTGTCCTTTCTTTCATAGTTTAGACATTCTTGCCCGTTCCAGCTTCACAGTTGTTTACAGCGTCTCATGGGTAGCCCTCGGACTCTTCGTGTCTTCGACATCTAATTCCATGCGTGATAAATGATCGGTCCAGACAGCAGTATTTACTGATTACATATTTCACTCCTTCTTAATATCCTCCTTTCGTATCCCATGTATCCTTGTACTCCCTTTGACAATTCTTTAAAAATTTCATTTCTGGTAACTATTTTGCTTTGATTTTTAGAGCGACCACTTAGGATTCGCTGCTATGAATCAATTTAGGCAAAGACGTTACTTTAGAAATTTGCATTTATTAGATTAATTTTTATACCCTGTAATCATCGGACTAAATCTCCTATAAGTTTCATAATTTTTTAGGTTTCCCCTTTTGAATACTTTTTTATATACAGTTATTGACCAAGAGAAAGGTATATGGTAGTTTTTTCATCAAAATTGGTCAGATGTAAGATTCTAAATTTACATGTTATATCCTTAGATTTAATAAAATTAATATTGTATCCGTCTGAACCCTGCTCCATCCTATTTTATCTTAGTACCGAATTTAGTTCTTGTAAAATTCTGGGTTTTATATCAGGTTCTTTGGATCTATTTCTGCTTCTTCCAGTTAATAATTATACCACAATTTTTAAAGCGTTTTACTATTATTCTTTATTTATTAAATCAGTCTTGCAGTATGTTCCTCTGATTTACTGACGTGTTTCATTAGTTTATATCCAATTACCTGTCTCCCATGTCCAAAACACAGTCTCGGAATATGTTAGTATACCTGCAAAGCCGCGCGGGAGTAGCCGTGCGGTCTGGAGCGACACGTTGCGGATAGTGCGGCCTCCCGCGTCGGAGGTTCGAATCCTCCCTCGGCCATGGATGTTTGTGTTGTCTTTAGTATAAGGTAGTTCGTAAGTAGTTTGTTAGTTTAGGGACTGATGACCCCGCCGTTCAATCCCATAACCTTTACAAACTCTTAACTTGCAAAGATGACGTCGATTTTGTTCCCATGACGGAAAGTGTTACCTGAGGGATAATAGATTTAATGATAGTAGTTTCAACGTCGTCCGACAACATACGACAACATAGCTGTCAAAACGTCATGTCTGTATATCGTATAATACAATAATAGAGGTCATTATGAAATCAACGTGCTATGCCACGACCACAAACTCGTGTGTCCAGTCAACTAATATTAAAAGGGACAGCACTACAGCAGACAATTGCAACACAAGCTGTAAGTGTTGACGATGTTAGCTGCAATGATCATGTGAACAGTCTCACATCCGTAGACGACTTTCAAGATATCAATGCAGAATAGACGTCTGCCAAAAAAGTCTTGTGGTAAGAGAATCAGTGGACTATTGTACAGCTACCAAAGCACAGTCGAGTGAGTGTGTGAGACGAGAAGTAGCACCACGGGCGCGCTCTATCCGGTCTTCAAGTCGCGCCACGGCATCCAAGTGCACGACTCGAGTGGTGTAAGAGGATCGCTTGAAATGGCGAGCCGTTGTCTTCAGCAGTGAAAGCCCTCACGCGAGTGTTCGTTTGCGTGTACGGAGATATACAGGAGAGCGCTGTCTCGTACACACAGGTCCCATCAGAGGTTCTACGGTCTGATAAGCGATAAACTACGACTCCCGTTCCTCTGTGGTTTTTGTGGCATGAACGGTGGCCAGTGAGTAGTTCATATAGAATGTCCTAAAACGTGTTGTTGTTCCAATAGAGTAATGTACGCCATTCAGTGCTAGTGAAATGCAAGACGTATAGCAGCTTTCCTGGCTTGCATAATCTCCGGTGTCCAATCCAGGATGCGTGGGATAAAATGGCAGGACAAGTGAAACGCAAGGTACTCTGCAAGACGTATAGCAGCTTTCCTGGCTTGCATAATCTCCGGTGTCCAATCCAGGATGCGTGGGATAAAATGGGAGGACAAGTGAAACGCAAGGTACTCTGCAAGACGTATAGCAGCTTTCCTGGCTTGCATAATCTCCGGTGTCCAATCCAGGAGGCGTGGGATAAAATGGGAGGACAATGAACACGTGCGATTCGTAACTTATGACGCCAGAGAACAGATCTTACAGGGGTGGAGTAATGTATCAGAAAGAAGTATTCGCCTGATGTATCAGTGAATGGATGTCAGAACTGGGGCCTGCATTGCGACCCCTGGTGGCTATGCCATGTACGAATATCGATGATGAAGCATGGAAGTACGCCTCGTAACTCAGTACCACTTGAATTATGCATTTGTAAATGTAATCATTTTTTCACCCCACGCTCACTGATTCAGGGGTAAGACCTGAGGCAATTGGAAAACTAAGACGGTGCAATAATTTTTATTTTTAATAGTGTAAATATTAACTTTCCCTCGCAAACGCCAAGTATTATTTTACGTAGAAAGAAAGTAAGATTAGCAATTAAGGTGGTCAATGTGGTCTTTCCAGATGGACCTCATGCTCGATTTTGGAGTAAGAATGGGAAGGAAATTTTCCGTGGGAGACGTCTCCTCTGACAAGGGTCACCTCTGACCACGAACGCTTGGAATCATCACGAAACCGTGCTTGGAATAACCGGCAGTCATAAACAGGACATTGGTGTGCGTCAGTTCTATGCGAAACATTACATTCTTCACGTAGCGTTTGAACATGGAGAAGAAAAATAACGAGTTATCAATACCATAGGAAAGAAAGCGTGTATAATTTAATGGCGTCAGAATATCATTACGTATTCAATTAGCAGTGCCAAAACCTTTTTGCCTAAAGTACAATAGTACACCAACATTAGTCCTCAGAGTGCAGATGCGGGATTTCGATGAAGTGGTTAAAACAAAGAGGCAGAGGACAATGTGCACACCTCACTAAAGACACCTTATCACATTCCATTTCATTTTCTCATTCACACAGTCCAATATGAAAAGATACATCAATTACTTTTAAAATTTTAGTTTTGGTATGTTAATGTCATACCTTGGCTTTGACAAAAATATTGCAACGTAGGCTTACACATAAGTTCAGCAAATTGATTGTAAATCAACTTCTGTAAAATGCTCGGAAGTTCCGCGGGCACTTTCGGGAACAACAAACCAAACTATCCCTGACTAAGAAAGAAGTATCAAAAATCTTCAGTATTGGAAAAAGTTGGTATGGCTCTTTACACAACAAAATATTACTGTTTATAAGCATGTATTGGGGGGACCATATGAAAAGTTGAAGATAATTTGTGGGATCATAGGAAGAAAAATTTTTAACACACGCCAGTCAAATTCGCCAATAATACCTGATCTAACCTTAACTGGTGTATCAGATGAAGTCACTAATTCCAATCTGATCAACAACAATCGTAGTAGCAGGCAATGTTTCATCTTACAAGGACAAAAGTGTTCAGTAGGTGACAACTGCGCATGGCGGTAAGTATATTCTCTGTTTCGGTCGAAACAGGACAAGAGCGCAAAAACGTCGACTTACTTTACCTCATTGAAACCAAGTCTCAAAGAGACCCCAAAGATATAAAAATGCCAATGACATTAAATCAATAAAAATGAATTTATTGTGGTCTAAATAACCATCTAGACGATTCAGAGGCGACGACATAGAAACACCACACATGCGAAACATAATGAGGGGCATCCAGAACCCCTACTCTTTTTAAAAGCTAAAGCAACATACTTACTTAAACAACTCTCGTACCAAGGGCTTCACCTACTTTTCTACACGGTCGTCAAATAACTGAGACAATTATCATGTTGTGGGACTAACTTCTGTATTCCTGTGTCACAAGAGACTGCCGCCTGTAACTGCAACGAGCGTGAGAGAGTCGTGTTCAGTCCTGACTGGGGAACAACGTGCAAACTGCGCCATTTAGAACAAGAAACGTGCAATGCTAACTGCAGCCATTATCTTGCATGAAAGTGCCCTCTCTCCCCATTCGGATTGTCGCACAGCAAGTGTTATGTAGAAGTTCGGCTGGAAGCTGTTTCATGTTTGTAGAGCTTATGGGACTTAACTACGGTGTCATTAGTCCCTAAACTTACAAACTACTTATGAACTAGCTAAGACTAAAGACGGCACAAACATCTATACCCGAGGGGAATTCGAACCCCGACAGGGAACGGCCTCGCGCATCGTACCGTAGCGCCTCAATGCGCTCGGCTGTTCCACCGCGGCCAGCTGTTTAATAATACAGCACACAGTCTTGATCTCGTTCCCAACGATTTATATCTTTTCTTGCATTTCAAGAAATTCCTTTCTTCCAAGCAGCGTTTTGGCAACGACGAAGAGCTGAAGACGAATTTTTTCAGGGAACAAACATTTCTTGATTCAAACGTACTAAGAGGGAGACTTTACAGTTTCGCAAATACGTTTCTGGGTGAGATTATGCAGGTAAAAAGTATAATCTTGGGGTGTCCACCCATAACAGTCACCGAGCACATTTATGTAGTGTTTATACATTTGGAAGGATAGTGGTTGGAATCCACATTCGACCATTTAGATTTAAGTTTTCCGTGCCCTCCCTAAATCATTCCGCTCAAATGCCGCGACAGTGTCTTGGAAAGGGCACGGCCGATTTCTTTACACATCTACACGCAAAAATCTCAGCGTCTCTAAGCCGAAAGATTACGAGATAAATTCTGTCAATGTATGCTGGCCAATTTGAATGGCTTGACAAGCCGACGAAGTGGATGCAGCTGCAGGCAGCGCGATATGGCCGCGTGGTCTAGGGCGTCATTCTGCTGTTGGGCGGCCGCTTCCGCCGGAGGCTCGAGTCCTCCCTCGGTCGTGTGTCTGTGTGTGTGTGGGTATATGTGTGCGCTGTCCTCGCTGTAAGTTAGTGCAAGTAGCTTCTAAGTCCAGGGACTGATGACCATACCATTTGGTCCAATAGGTTTACAAAAATATAAATTCGTCATTGCGACTTGAAGAGATGTGATTGGTTATAAGAATAATAAATTATGCCCAAGGTCGCTAATTATATTATTTTTACTATATCAAGTGACTAGGTTCAACAGATTTAACTTCTATCATCGGACCTGAATATTCATGTCAGTTTCATTAGATCATTTTAAAATTAGAAAAACTCCCCAGTTGTTTGTATTTTAAAGTTGACATGCCAGGAATGAAACTTTGGAAATGTTTTAATTTTAAAATGATCTAATGAAACTGACAGGAGTATTCAGGTCCAATAAAAGCACTTAAATCTGTTGAAACTGGTTACCTGATGTAATAAAAATAAAATAATATCGAAAAGGAACAACTTCATGATGTTCTGCAAAACTTATTTATTCGTCTCAGAGCGGCTTTCGACTTCTTAGGCCATTGTTAGGTGACAACTGATTGAAGCATACATGTTTTCAAAGATGCTCTAAACAAGTTACGATTTACAAAGATGTTATCACATAAAATGAGATACTTCACAGGAAAGTACATTAAAAGTACATATTTATGAGAGTTATTAATATTTATATAAAATATAATAAATCTATGTTGTTGTTGTTGTCGTCTTCAGTCCGGAGACTGGTTTGATGAAGCTCTCCACCTTACTCTATACAGTAGAGCTGCATGTCCTCGGGAAAAGTAATGGCTGTAGTTTCCCCTCGCTTTCAGCCGTTCGCAGTAACTGTATGGCAAAGGCATGTTAACTGATGTTACAAGGCCAGATCAATCAACCATCCAGTCTGTTGCCCCTGTTACAACTGAAAAGGCTGCTGCCCCTCTTCAGGAATCACACGTTTGTCTGGCCTCACAACAAATACCCCTCCACTGTGGTTGCACCAATGGTACGGCTATCTGCATCGTTGAAGCTCGCAAGCCACCCCACTTCGGCAATGTCTGTGGTTCATGGGGGTATATATAAAGGATCAAGACTGACATGATTATTTTTGTTGAAAGGGAAAGTTGGAAAATAAAACTTAGTTCAATAGAGGTGCAAAGAGGAATTGGTTCTGATTATTTAATAATAATATTAATATATATTCCAGTATTAAACTCTCAGATCCAGTTCCCCTTTACACCTCTACATACATAAGTTTTATTTTCCAACTTTCCTTTTCAACAAAAATAATCATGTCAGTTTTCATCCTTTACTTATACTTCTCATATTTTTATGTAAATGTTAATAACTCTCATAAATATGTACTTGTAATGTACTTTCCTCTGAACTAGTCGATTTTACTTGACAACATCTTTGTAAATTGTAACATGTTTGTAACATCTTTGGAAAGATGTATACAACAGTCAGTTGCTACCCGATGATGGCCTAAGAAGCCGAAAGCCGATTTCTGACGAATAAATAAGTTTAGCAGAATATCAGGAAGTTGTTCGTTTTTTATATTATTATCATGTTCTGTCAAGCACCGACGGAAAATTCAATTAAAAATAAAATAATTCGCGATCCTGAGCAAATTTTATTATTGTAATAGGTTTACGAACTTCTCAACATTTTGATGCACCTGATTGGGGGTCGTCTGTCACACGGCCATTCGCGGTTCAGTCCTAGAATCATAGAATTGTTTTAAAAATATTTTATATACTGTTAATAAATCTAGCCAATGATATCCTCCAACTTACATTATTGAAATAATGGGGCACTAAATTTTCATGTTTATTTATTAGATAATATATCGCGTACGTTGGTACAAACTATTTCGATATTAAACAATCGTTATAGCATAAGATTGCTTTTAATTGATCATTTTCCTGATTGTTTGTTTAAAATATTGCATCGTGTACTATGGTATAAATAATTATGCTACTAAACAATCATGTTCGCATCAGATTTACTTTAATTGTTCGCTGAGATCATTTTCAGATGTATTCCTTGATGATGGACAAACTCCACAAACCACAGATGGGCCTGTTCTATCACAGTTCTGCCATCATCAAGCAACATACCTGAAGATCATTTCAAAGGGATCCAAAAAGGTAAACTTACAATTACAAGTCTTATGGTAGCACGATTGTTTGTATCATAATTATTGTTAATTGTAGGTAATTATTTAAATTTTATAATTTTTAAAACAAGAATTTGAATTACTCTGAAGGTAAGATCGAACACGGCCGACTGCGTGGAAAACTAGCCCAGAACAAGTGATGCTACTTCGCTGGTCTTCCTTATCGTATATTCTGACCAGCATAAGAGTTGCATGTAAAAAACGTTTGAGCCCTTTTTCTCGGAATCTAGTGCTGTCTACAACTTAAATGTATCGAGACCGTTGAAGTATACTACTAAACTTCACGTCTTCAGGCATAACTAAATTTCCGAAATCATAAGGTCCCTTTACACATGCGGTTTCGCCAAAAGTATTTTTTATTTAGGCAAGTCACCGCAATTTGACGTTCGTTGCACGAGACGTGTTCAAATGAAAAGCTTCGAAACCTCTTAACAACCAGACCGGTTGAAACTTGAATATACCGCTTTCAGGTAACGTAGTGCGACGTACGTGCGCTTATATCCCAACAGCAAAAATCTTCCCCAGAAATACTACATGTTGGCTTCGAACAAAGATCTAAAACGTTCATGCAGTACGGATGTGGAGATGCTAGCTGTTCTGAGTATTCTGTATACACTAGCAAAAGAAATTAAAGTTATCCTGTTAGGATCTTAGTTAACCACACTCTCTGTAATAGTGGCGTATTCAGGAATAAATTATCAAACGTTGGTGACAAGTGAGGAATATAGTTGTAAGCACACTCTCCGAAATCGCGACACATTCGAAACAAAGCATTTGAATATTTGGGTGGAAATAAAAAATATCAGCTTTTCCATACCCTCGGAAATCAAGAGATATTCGGAAAGAAAGAGCCAAATCATTCTGATTAGCGAATAGTATAAATGTCACTGATACACATTTCACTTACCAGCAATTTAAATGTTCCTATAATTTTGTCTCTAACCATATTCTCGAAAATCGCAAGATATATGGAACAAAGTTCAAATATTTGTAATAAGGAAGAACACTGCTGGTGGTACCACTTGCAGGAGCAATTTCATTCTCCGTTTTTCAGTCGCACACATATCACCAAATCGAATTTACTGTCTCCTGAGACAGCACTCACAAGTAACACAGAGTTCTTGGTAACATACTACTGTAATACGAATAAAACATCCTACAAACTGTTGTGGATAAATAACTTCTGCAATGTGCTACAAACAATAAGACTGAAAAACCTATTTCTATATGACGAGCTTTGAATACAGAGCATCTTGTTAAGTAGTTCACTCTACCCATTACGCTACAACTTCCTGCTAGTGGCGTCCTTTGTGTATTATATAATGTCATTCTCACACGTTTCTTTTTGATGTCCATATGATTTTATTTATATTTAGTCATAATAAATTAATCCAGATGTGAATTGTGATTCACCTTTAATGCGTTGTTGCCCTAAAACGATTTACTGTGAGTTGTAAAACCGAAAATTGTGACATATACAGCAAATCAAGATGGACTCTGTGACATGGAAGGAACAAATGAATGTCGGTTCGACGTCACTTTTAGGTCGTCGCTCATTCGCTAATGTCACAGTGAATTTCATTGGAAGGAAAGAAACTTTTGCTTGGGATATGAGAACTCCTGTGCGGTGTCTACGGAAGCAAAGCATGCATCGTCACCTGCCCCTAAAAAAATTCAAGTTGTGCCCTCAGCAGGCTAGTTGATGCTCACCTTCTTTTTCGAATCCGCGGTCCGATACTCATCGAATTCCTCGAGCACGGATAACCCATTGACAGTGACGTGAACTGTGAGGCCGTAGCATATGCACGTGCATCACGAGCAGACGGTGTGGACTGCTCACGCAGGGAGTGAGTCTGCTCTATGATAACGCGCGTCCACACGTCTCCAGAGTCACACAAACTGTACTGGCTAAGTTCAAATGGGTGCAGCTTGAGCATCCGCCATACATTCCGAATATCTATTCATGTGACTTCCATTTGTTTCGACCACTAAAACGCATCTCAAAGGGAAGCACTTCAACTCGTATGACGAACTAAAGCACACAGTAGAGGACTGGCTCTTGTCACAGCAACAGAAATTCCGGGAACAGAGAATCCGTCGGCTCGTTAAAAAGTGGGATGGTTGTGCTCAGGCCTCTGGTGATCTCCTTTGAATAAAAACTTTCATTATACCCAGGGTGTCGTTTCGTACCTTTTCATTTGAACATCTCGTCTCCGTGGTGGTGCTATTTTAATGTCCGACAAGGCAATAACTTGATCGAAAGAGGTTAGAAAGGTATGTTCCATGACTGGGACTGCATAATGACCCTATACTCATCTTAAAACTTAAGATACTGCAAAAAGGTAGAAAATTAAGGAGATGAAACCAGGACAAAATGAAGGGACCAGAGGTGGTTGCAAGTTTCGTAGGGATCATTAGGCATGGATTGGCCTAAACGGAGGAAAGTAAGTAGAAGAAGATTGGGTAGCTCTAAGAGACAGAGTAGCGGAAGCTGCGAAGGATCACGTAGTCAGAAGTAAAAGGCCTAAAAGAAATCCTTGGATAACACCAGAGATACTGAGCTTAAGTGATGAAAGAAGAAAATATATAAATGCATCGAGTGAAGCAGGCAAAAGGGACTACAGACGTCTGAAAAAATGTTTGTTAAGCTTAAGAAACTTAACTACTTATGAACTACATTACACTAAAGACTACACAAACATCCATGCCCGAGGGGGCATTCGAATTCTCGCGTATCGCAGCATAGCGCCTCAATGCGCTTGGGCACTCCGCCGCGGCTGACAGGAAGTGCAGACTGGCCAAGCAACAGTGACTTAAGGAGACATGCAAGACCGTAGAAGAATTTATAACTAGGGGAAAGATAGATACCGCCTATAGGAAGATAAAAGAGACACTTGGAGAAAAGAAAAGCAGCGGTATGAATACCAATAACTCAGATGGAAAAGCAATGAAGGGAAAGCTGAAAGGTAGGAGAAATATATAGAAGGCCTGTGCAGAGGAAATACACTTGAAGGCAGTATTCTAGAAAGGGAAGATGAAGTAGAGGAAGATGAGACAGGAGATACGATACTGAGAGAAAAATTTGACAGTGGACTAAAACATTTAATTAGATAAAAGGCCGCTGGAGTAGATGGTGTTCCGTCTGAATTGCTATCGTCGTTAGGAGAGCGAGTCATGAAGAAACTGTTCCACCTAGTACGCAAGGTGTATGAGACAGGGCAAATACCCTCAGACTTCTAGAAGAATATAGTGATTCTAATATCTAAGAAAGCAAGTGCAGACAAATGTAAACGTTACAGAACTATCGGTTTAAAAAGGCACGATTGCAAAATACTAACAGGAATTATTTACACACGAATAGAAAAATTAATGGAATCCGACCTTGGGGACGATCAATTTGGCTGTAGAATAGATGTAGGAACATTCGAGGCAATACTCACATTAAGACTTATCTTACAAGGTAGATTAAGCAAAGGGAAAAATGTGAATTAAACATTTGTGGATATAGAGAAATACAATTTTTTTTCAGCTTGTGAAGGTAGCAGACGTATTGTGAGCGATGAACTATATTCGACTACTACAAAAACGAGACAGCAATTATTACAGTCGAAGGTCATGAAATAGCAGCAGTGGTTAGAAAGGGAGTAAGACAAGGTTGTAGCCTTTCCCCAATGTTTTTCAATCTGTACATTGTGTAAGCTCTGAAGGAATGCAAGGATAAATTTGGAGAGGGAATGAAAGTCCAGGGAGAGGTAATTAAACCATGCGGATTTCTGACGACATAGTAATTCTGTCAGAAACAGCAATGGACCTGGTAGATCAATTAAACGGAATGGACAGTGTCTTGAAAAGAAGGTGTAATATAAACATTAACAAGAGTAAAACGAAGATGTTGGAATGTAGCGTCAGAAAGCCACTCGATGTTACAGGAATTAGATGAGGTAATGCGACAGTAAAAGTAGTAGATGAGTTTCACTATCTGTAGCAAGATAACTTCTGATGTACGAAGTAAAGAAGATATAAAATGCAGAATGGCTATGGGAAGTAAAGCGTTTATGAAGATGCGAAATTTGTTGACATCCAGTATTAGTTTAAAAGTCAGGAAGTCTTTTCTGAAAGCATTTGTCTGGAGTATAGCATTGTATGGGAGTGAAATATGGACGATAAAGAGTTAAGACAAAAGGATGATAGAAGCTTTCGACATGTGGTGCTACAGACGAATGATGAAGATTAGATAGGTAGACCATATAATTAATATGGAGGGTACTCAGCAAAATTGAGGAGAAACGGAGTTTGTGGCATACCCTGACTAAGAGAACGCAGAGGTTGGTGGGTCTCATCAAGGAATCGTCAACTTAGCATTAGAAGGAAGTGTGTGGAGTAAAAATCGTAGAGGGACACTGAGGGACGAATGCAGTAAGCCGATTCAAAATGATGCAGGTTGCTGCACGTATTCCCAGATAAAGAGGCTTGCATAAGATAGGGTAGTGTGGAGAGTTGCACGAAACCAGTCATCGGACTGAAGACCACAACAACAGCAACAACACATCTTTATGAGGGATCTCAGGCAGTGTCGTTTTCACATATCGGACACGCGCCCGTGTGTTCGGGTACGCACCCGCGTGTTGGCCTACACTTGTTCCAGACAAGTGGTGTGCGCAGATCGCAGATTGCAGCGGGCCGCTGCTGCAGTTCATTAGCGGGCTGTGGCGACACAGCGGTATCGGCGGCAGCCTCCGCTAATTAAACGGCGCGCCGCGTCGCTCGCTTTAATATACGGCGACGGCCGCCGCGCCTGTCAGCTGCGCGACCACCCGTCACCGCCCGCCGCCTCCGTCAATGCCCACGTCAATGACGTCACCTCCACAACCGATACCGAAAATGAGGATAAAAAAATTCAACACGCAGACACAGGGCACAACGCGTTTCGCTATGCGGATTATCGAGTGGCCAAACAGTGGGATAATAAAGAGAGGATTAATTTTATTTTAAAACATTTCGTTGGTGATTTTAAACAGGACGTAAGCCCTAACAACTCAGAGCAGTCAGTCGTTCGCTGGGTTATCCCGATGAACACAAGGGAAACACTGACTTGCTAGTGATATGTATCTAGAGAAAACGATGCACCACAAAATATATCTACATCTACATAGATACTCTGTAAATCACATTCAAGTGCCTGGCAGAGGGTTCATTAACCACTTTCTTAACTTTTCTCTACCGTTCCATTCTCTAATAGCGCGCGGGAAGAAAGAACACCTAAATCATTCCGTTTACGATCTGATTTCTCTTACTTTATTGGGATGGTCATGTCTCCCTAAGTAGGTGGGTGCTAGCAAAATATTTTCACATTCAGTGGTAAAAGTCGGTGATTGAAACTTCGCAAACAGATCACGCCGCAATGAATAACGTCTTTCTTTTAATGATTTCCACCCCAAATCTTGCAACATTTCCTTGACGCTTTGCCCCCCGTAACGAGATAGAACAAAACAAGCTGCCCTTCTCTGAACCTTCTCAATGTCTTCCGTCAGTCCCACCTGGTGAGGGTCTCACAAGGGGCAACAGTACTCCAGGAGAGGACGCACAAGAGTGATGTAGGCAGTCTCTTTGGTGGAGGTGGTGCTTCTTCGAAGCGTTCTGCCGATGAAACGTAACCTATGGTTCGCCTTCCCCACAATATTTTCTGTGTGTTCTCTCCAGTCAAAGTTGTCCGTAATTGTAACTCCTACGTCTTTGGTAGAATCTACGACCTTAAGTTTTGACTGATTTATCGCGTAATTAAAGTTCAGCGGATTTCTTTTAGTGGTCATGTGTATTATTTCACACTTTTCTTTATTTAGTTTCAATTGCCAATTTTCGCACCATGCAGAAATTTTGTCTAAATCGCTTTGCAGTTGCTTTTGATCCTCAATTGACTTCACTAACCGATAAACGACAGCATCATCCGCAAACAGACTAAGGGAGCTACTCAGATTGTCTCCTAAATCGTTTATAAACACGAGGAAGAGTAAGGGACCTATAACGCTTCCCTGTGGAACGCCAGATATCACTTCTGTTTTACTCGATAACTTACCGTCAATTACAACCAACTGTGTCCTTTCTGATAGGAAATCTTGAATCCAATCGCACAATTGTGGAGATATTCCATAAGCACGCAATTTCAGAGGAGCCGCTTGTGGGGTACAGTGTCAAAAGCCTTCCTGAAATCCAGCAATATGGAATCGATTTGAGATCCCTTGTCGATGGCACTTAACACTTCATGTGAATAAAGGGCAGGCTGTGTTTCGCAAGAGTGATACTTTCTGAATCCGTGTTGACTACTGGTTAATAGGTCGTTCTCTTCGAGGTAGTTCATAATATTCGAACAAAGTATATGTTCCAAAATCCTACTACAAATCGACGTCAATGAGATAGGCCGGTAATTTTGGGCATCACTCCTATTACCTTTCTTGAATATTGGAGTAACTTGGGCAACTTTCCAGTCTTTGGGTGCGGATCTTCCGCTGAGTGATCGGTTGTAAATTATAGCTAAGTACGGAGCTATTGCATCAGCATACTCTGAGAGGAATCTAGTTGGTATACAATCTGGCCCGGAAGATTTATTTTTGTTTAGTGACTTAAGTTGTTTTACTACTCCAGGAACATCTACTTCTACGTTTCGCATGCTGGCAGCTGGTCTTGGACTGAATACTGGAGTGTTCACTTCGTCTTCTTTCGTGAAAGAATTTCGGAAAGCTGTGTTTAGTAATTCTGCTTTAGCAGCACTGTCATCGGTAGTATTACCATTGCTATCGCGTAGTGAAGGTATTGTTTGTGTTTTGCCGCTTGTGTACTTCACATATGACCAGAATTTCTTTGGATTTTCTGCAAGATTACGAGACAGGATTTCGTTGTGGTAACTACCACAGGCTTCTCGCATTAAAGGTAATGTACGGTACTATGCAGTGTAACCAGTGGCGACTGGTGTTTCAGGAGAATCGGGCTTCACTTCTTTCAGTGCCAGGTTTTGATAGAGGCACCGCCCTCCGCCCCCCAATCCCCGCTCGGCGTCCAAACAGACAATTTTGAGCACCAGTGCGCGTGGCGCTGGAGGAAAGCGCCCCGTTTTTTCCTATCCCCCCACCCCCTTAAGATATATTTTCGTTATAATATATTCAGAATGACTTACATAGGCTTCTTTGCACTTGCTGCAACTCGAACTGAGGCGTCGGCATACGAAGCTTCTTCATTTCACAATTTTGTTCCGACCTTAAACCTGAGTAATTTGTTTTTAAAACACAATGGGCGTTGTTTATTTTTCTTTGATAATAAACACTAAGAGCACATGAATATGGACATGAACACTAAAACACAGTAAGCACCTGATAAGACTGATAAGTGACTGTCACAAAATGAATCTGTTACGATGAAGAGACAAACTACCTTCAGGTCATGCGACACCCCTCCTAATCTAACGCATGCGTAAAGGCTGATCTCCCCCATATCTTTTCAGACCGTTAAGTAGTTGTTACAACAAAGAGTGTAAATTTCATTTACCCTCGAAATCGCGACACATTTCCTAAAGCGTCCAGATACATGTGGCTAGTAACAACACAAAAGTCATTGTTGTTCCCGTATCTGTTACAAAGAAGATTGGGTTTAAACAAATTTGCTTGCAGTCGGTCTCGAACCCACTATATTCGACGGCGCTGCGTGATGCCGATAACCATACGCCTATTCTTGCTAGGTGGAGAGTACTGCCTTCATTATTGTTTGTGATCGATCGGATCTTCTGAAGGCTTTTGGAGTTGAGACGTCTTTAATTTATAAGATATTTTAGCAAATATGGTGTGTTTTTTGATGAATCTTCAAAGCGACAAACCAAATATGTAGGGCGGATATTGCCTTCAAGAGGGATTTGCGCATGCGCAAGGCGAAATGCGCAGTAGCTACATTGACTTGCTTCAGGACCATTCGTTCTTAATCGCCAGTACTCGAGTAGCGAGGAGCTGGCGTCTGTAATAGCTCCAACGCTATCGTAAAATGCGGCGTTTCCGCTTGACCCTACCTGCCGCGGGAGCGCCCATATGCTGCTTCCGGGGGGTTCATAAGGGAATTTGATCTTCTGCCGCGCATGCGCATTGCAGTGCTGTGGGCACTGCCGCCTATATTAAGTGGCCGCGCTACGACTCGTATACGTGATGTCTCCGCGACGTAAAACGTTTCGCACGCGATAAAAATACTTTGAATGTGCATATAAAATGATCTGGTAGAGAACTTTTTTTCACGATGATCTTCTTTCTGGGGGTTCACCGAACCAGTGAGCACATAGGACGCGCCGCCACTGAGTGTAACCGAAACTGAGTCTTAAATGTGTCCGAAAAGCGTAGCTACCGACGGCTGTCGAACTCGGTGATAAATAACGGCGCGACAGCAACACCAATGGGTCTCCAGTCTAGACACAGAGTGGGCATACCATTCATGCTTCCGCATTTCACGAAAACGACATATCTGTCGTAGAAATACCATGCAATAAGATGCATGACCAACACGATATTTCGACAGACCAACTGGCCACCATCTTCAGATGAGTGTTCTCATTATACTTACTCGCTGGAAACACATAATCAGTTTCATAAAATCTGACCATGGAAACAAGAAATATCTGGCGCCAACTGGTACCAAGAAGACTTGCTCACTCCCACTTCAGACTGTCACAGCACTTGTGGCCCAGACCATCGTCTTGTGGTGAGAGACTCTGGAAGTGAGTGCCAATTAGCTACATCCAGTAAAATTTCCCACGAGTGCGGGGCTCATCGATCATCGAGCTCAAGAAGTAGCCCTCCTCGAATAGGACACTGCCCATTGTCACATGGCAATCAAGCACCTGTGTGCCCGAGATTTGAAACACAACTGTCCGCTTGGCATACTTTAGCAGTGTCTGAAGACGGACTTGGGTATTCCACAGAACCTACCCTCTTATTTAACTGACGATAAGGCAAGTGTGGATTGTGTTCAAAAATGTTGTGCGATTTCCGGACTTCTTCCCAACATATTACATGTGAGATTTTAATGTTTGGCAGAGTGCTCAGTCAGAACTCATTTCTATGTTTAGCCACAACCATTACTCAATCTTTTAATCGTGTATGTGGCGGTAATTTACTCTGCCCTGTTTTATCTATTTTTTTAGAGTTTGTCTGCCTGTAATAATTCTTAAAATATTAGTGCATGTTTTGCAATTCTGTGTATTCAACTCAGTCTGCGTTTTCAATAAGGACGTTGTTGACCCTACTACCTATTTCCCAAAAACGCTAATTGCTCTGATGCCACAGGCCCAACGCCTGTCAGCCGCCATACCTCACAATAGGTCTGTCAAGCGGGCAACGCAACTGGACAGTCGGCGCGAGACCAACCAGCGCCTGCCAGGTGCCAACACACGACCAGAACATACACAAACAGTAACCTCAAAACAAACACAAGTATTAGAGACTATTTGTTACAGATGGCTCTGTGAACCGACTGAGTGTCCTTCCGCCTTCCTCCGGATTGGCTCCAGGTATCTACTTAAGCTCGGCTCGCCAGCCGATGAACCAATCGTAGCTGACTCGCCAGCGTGAGGAGCGTCGCGCCGCTGCTGTAAGTCCGGCGGTAACTTCGCACAAGATTTCTTACGACGATGGCAGGAACATCTACAAGACCTAGGCGACGGGGACGGTCGACGGGCGGTTTCCTCGCGTCGGTAATTCAGCTGCTAGCGGCTGAGGTCTTGGCTTTGGCCGGTGGCAGCGGACAGGCGAAGTTTAAGAAGAAGCGGAAACCTATACAGTGCTTCCGCTGCCAGAAGTTGGGTCATCTTGCCACCAACTGCAAGAGTACATTCGCGTGTCTACGGTGTGTGGGGGCGCACGACACGCGCGAATGCACACAGGCGCGGGATGCCGCGAAGAGGTGCACTAATTGTGGCGGCCCCCACGCCTCCAACTTCCGGGGCTGCGAGTATATTCGCAGCTGGAAGACCACCCGTACGACGGGGTGCGCCTCCGAGGGTGCTCCACGGACGACGGCGACGCCAGTCGCAACTGCGGCTACAGCACGCCCTCTCCTTTCCGGGAGTGGGATGATACGAGGTGCGGCGGACACGGAAACGGCACTGCTCGCCCTCCAAACTGCGATGGCAGAGGAGAGGGCGCAGTACCGCGCCGACCTCGCGGCTGCGCAGCGCAAGATCGACATGCTTGAACGGGAGCTGCAGAAGGTACAGGCTGCAATGGCTGCCATCACCTCTTCCCCGCATGTGGGGTTGATCAGCAGGGCGGATGCAGCCACACAAGCAACCGATGCAGAAATGTCAGCGGGCGCCTCTCTGGCGCCTATGGAGGTGTATGCGCCTCCACCTGGGAGACGGAAGAAGAATCGGAGGTGGAGGAGGAGGACGACGACGAGGCTCTGCCGATGCCTGACAAGCACAGCGTCGCCCGGGTCTTGTCCAAGATTGTCTCCTCTATCGAGGATAAATCCTATCCTCACTTCCACAATCCTTATCCCTTCCACACCCGCCACCTAAGACCACCATCACCGCATTTCAGGTCCGTCCTCGGGCAATCATCGGACGTCATGGGTTCCGAGCCATAAATGACCGCCCGTTCCCCGTCAAAAATGTGCGTGGTCATGAGTCCGTAGCTTACAAACTATTTAAACTAAGTTAAACTAACCTACAGGACAACACACACACACACACACACCCATACCCCACGGAGGACTCGAACCTCCGACGGCGAGCAACCGCGTGCTCCGCAGCGAAGCGCGTTTAGACCGCTCGGCTACTCCACCGTGGCCGTTCCCCTTGGGACCATACCCTGTGGTATGGATATTTGTGTTGTCGTTAGTATAGCTTACTTTATAAGTAGTTTGTAAGATCAGGGACTGATGACATCACAGTTAAGCCCCATAAACTTAACAAAGAATTTAAAAATTCATAAAAATTCATTTTTGTTTTATTTTTCGAACTTCAATGTCGTCTTTTTGTAACGTAGTGTAAACTCAGGCAGTCTGTAGCGCTATAGTCAGTTGTTTGAGTTATCAGAGGCCGCTTCTTCAGTGAGACAAGCAGTCAAGTAGGGAAAAGAGCTCGATGGAGAAGTACAGGGACTACCCATCTTGCTTGTAGCTTTACGGGAAATGGCCACCATCTGTAAACGGCTGAAAATAGCATTTCCCAAGCTCCACAGGCTTCAGACTGATACGTCGGACTGCGGAGGCAATACTGGAACTGTGCCCTGGAACTGGAGTCCACCGCACCGCCTGCGATCTCCGACGCCGCTTCATCTTCCGATTGCCACAGTCCTTCCGGTCGAAAATTTTCTGACGGTGAGTGGCAAAATGTGAAAAGACCACGCATCACTGGGCGGAAGGCGAAATCGGGAACATACCGTAAGGGGAATCCGTTAACGTCTCAGCAACACGTTTGTGGTATTTCACAGTGCTGGTATTACCTCTGATCCAGGCTAGGAAACCTCTCCCGTTTCGTCGTTGGCCAATACATCCGAAGATCCAGACAAATGTATGGTATTGGGTTCCTTGGCAGCTGTATCCTTACGAGGGACTTGAAACCGCTTTTGCATAAAGGGGAACGTTTGGGAAAGGTGAGTGCAGTGTTTGCTGGGCCTCTCATCAAAGATGAGGAGGCGTTGAGGTGCTGCCGTCGTGTATGGAGAGAACCGGCTGCAGCCGGCTGCTAACCGCTGCTCATGTCGGCACCAGTGCCGCCTGTCGCTCGGGCACAGGCAGCATCTTCGGATACCACAGGCGGTTTGATGCGAAAATTACTTCGAACAATTAAATAGAGAACCGACTCTTGGAGATAACACAGCTGTTGAGGAAAAACACATCCAAACTTTTCCACTCTGTGATCACGGAAGAGGGATTCTGTGATTATAATTACGTTATGGCACCACTGAATACAACTTTAAATTAGATTATGAAGAGGGCCTCTTTATTTAGCAAGATCAAGGAGAGTCAGATTTCTGAATATAAATGAGCACCGGTGTACAAACTTCAAGAGCGTCGATCATTGTGCTTTAGGCAAGTGTGTGACAAGTAAAATTAGAGTGAAGATCCACAGTGTTTTACAACCGAGTTAGATATCTAACACGAAAGGAAAGAGAAATCCGTGGCATATTTCAATGTTGTCCAAACCTCACTGAAAGACAAAAATTTTGGCGTAGTGCGTGAAGTGTACCACGACGTAGAAAGTAAAATGCTATACATCGACTTGCCAGAAAATGCTAAAATGTGACATAAAAGTTTTCTGGTTGTTGTACCGCGTCATAATGTAAGGAGGCTATTAATTTAATAACCGACGATTCGGCCAAGATGAAGGCCACTGTATAGTTGGCCGAAACGTCGGTTTTTAAATTAATAGCCTCCTTACATCATGGCGTGGTACAACACCCAGAAAACTTTTATGTCATCTGCCTCTGGCCGCGGAAGCCTACACAATTATAACCTAAAATGTCTTTATAAACAAGTTGTTAGATAATACAAACATGTTTCAACTGATATCAGTAAGTGTCAATACACACTATAACAACAATGGTGTTGTAACAGAGGATGAAGCACAAAAGGCCGAAATACTAAACCTCTTTCACAGAGGAAATTGCAAGTTGTCCCCTCCTCTAAATTATCGCACGGGTCACAAAATAGAAGATATGACAAAAATATCAGTGGAATGAGAAGCAATTTAAATTGTCCAGAAGATGAAAGGCCGCTAGAGCTGATGAGATACTAATTGGATTTTACACCCAGGAACGTGCCACTTTTTTAGCTGTGTACCGAAGGGTTCTTGCTCCATTAAAAGAGCGAAGCTCTCCTAGTTTTATGAAACGTCGCTGGTCATTCCTGATTTCATAAAGCGTTGTTGAACAGATGAATAAAATTACAGTCCTTTATTCTGACAGCTGATGCAGAATTCTGGAATGTTCTTTATACTATTATTCCTGGAGACCTAAATTCTCCACTGTGAATCATGTAAAATCGAGTTAGCAATATTCGTACACGAGACCCAGAAAACATTACATACAGAATCCCAGGTAGATGCTTCGTTGCTACACATTCACAAGACGTTCCTTTTGGTGCCTCGCGGTGATTAACAAAATACTTGCGGACCATATCAACTGTGTGATAGAAGTCAAAGAGTTTCTAAGTAACAGCACGCAGCATTTTACCCTCAATGAAGTGAATTTTCAGATGTCATACAGGTTTCTGGGGTGTCCAAAGGTAGTATATAAGACCTTTTGACAATACATGTAAATATCTCATAGATAACATAGGAAGTTTAGTGAGAATTATTCGGCTGATGTTCTAATATATCAATAGGTGGCAATGCAGGAGGATCTGCAACGTATCGACGCTCGGTGCAGTGAGTGGTAACTGAGTCAACCGAAAAAAATGTAATGTAGGCCTATTGAGAATAAATACAAGGAGAGTTCCTTCATTATATAACTAAACAATTTCAGAGAAATCACTGGAATATTTCCATCCGTAACGTATCTCGGAGCGATTTGAAAGGGACTGTGGACATGCAGGTAACTCGTGAAAGGCAGAGAGTCTCTATAAGATTCATCAGGGAATTTAGTCCATAATTATCGAGACTGTTAGAAACATAAAAAAGGAGACCAGCCCCCTTAATCACACATTCATTTAGTAAGCCCTAATGCGTCAAAGAGATGATCGAATAACTCCAGTGTCACGTTTTCGACATTACGGTATGGGCCTCCTTCGAATTACAGAGAGGATACGCATCTTGATGCGTCAGGCAAGGCTTGCTTCCCTTCCGTATATCTCTGAAAGAGACAACAGGGATAACGTTAGAGCCCGCATGGAAGCGTGCCTGTAACCTGTTTCGAAAAATAAAATCAATAATTCAGTCAGTCCTTGCCTATTATGCTTGATGATACTGATGAAGATTATGATTAGTGAAGTGACCACCACGGTTCAAGTTTTCACAACACAATTTATTTAAGTCAAAGAAAGTACACTCTGGATTCGTGAAACGAAACTATATTCTTCTATAGAGACAGAAATCCCAAACCAAACACAGATTATAATCTGGTACATCAAAGGCACAGTCACTAGCATAGTTCAGTTCGTCACTCGCAATCCACCAGGTAAACGTTGTAGCCGCTTCCGTCCGGGAGGCCATCGGCGAAGTCGATAGAAGTCGGCGACCTTGTATAGTGGAGACGGTCCTAGGCGGCGAGAGCGAACACACCAACACTGGCTCATTTTTTCCCCTTATGGGTGTAAAAAGGGAAAAGAGGTACCATCGCTGTTAGGCGATCTTCACCTCAAGTTTAACAAGGTAGGGGTACACAATAACTTTATTTATTTATATAAACGATCGGGGCGGTTTTTTGAGAGCCACAGGGGCTCGTAAGACCCCCCGGATGGTGTCTAAAGTTGCTTATCTTTTTCATTTATTTCTCGGCCGATGGTGCGCCGGTTCTTCTCTGGAGGAAGAGCCGAGGGTGAACCCCCGAGCCGCATCGGGGTCGATGTTTTCTTCCTTTAAATATTCTCTGGCTAAAGTGGAAAGTTGGTGCCACTGGTATGTTGTAAAAACCGTTCCGTTTACCATTCCTTCTCGTTATGAAACAGCTGCGCCTGAAACAGAAAGTTCCTATAAATTCCAGCAAGAAGAACAGATTAATTCAAAAATGTTTGTACACCTATTGGACAAAACTGCTAAGGTCATCAGTCCCTATACTTACAAACTACTTAAACTAACTTACATTAAGGACAACACACAAACCGATTACCTCCGCCGGCGTACAACCGCGAGCTCTGCAGCAAGGCGCCTTAGAACGCTCGGCCAGTCCACCGCGGCAACATATTCTTGTAAGCCATTGTCACCGGTGACCTTCAGACTTCTTCTTTCTGAATCTACTTTACGAATGACACCTTTCTTCTTGTCCTCAAAACTGGCTGCTAGTGCATGACAGCGCTTGTGTTCGGCCAGTGCTTGAAATTGGGGTTTACTTCCTTTAGTGCCAAATCTCCGATATTTCCAGACTGGGGCCGAAATTTGATGTTCCATCATGTCCACGTAACGCAAGTTCAAACTCACCGTAGAATTTAATACAGTCAATTATTTTGGAAAGAACGTAGCAATTTTTCCTTGCGTTGACATCGTCTTTCAATATTCTGTCTAACAGCTGTTGCCTAATTCCTGTTTTTGCAGGGACTGACAAATCTAAATAAGCTTTCTTGTGTGTAGTAGACTCCTCGTGCTTCTTAACCTTATGGGTTAGATGAGGTAGATCTGATACACTAGTGCATGTCCAAGTTGTGTCTTTACCCATTCGCAAATAACATGCACAGAAAACAAAATAGTTTATATGTAGAAAGGCAGTCGCAAATCCACAAGTTTCATTTGTATACATTCGTTAAGAGATCTGGAGAATGTCTTGCTTGTGCTTGCTTCAACTCGAGCTGATGCATCGCCCTACCAACATTCTTTATTTGACATATTTCTTCCAAATCGGAGATTTTTTTCTCCAAAAGGTACTGAAAGTTGTTTATTTTTCTTTGATAGTAAAGACCAAGAAAATATGAATAAATACATGAACATTAAAACACAGTAAGTAACTGATTACAACATTGACTGTAACAAAATGAATCTCTTACAATGAAGAGACAAGCTACCTTCTGGTGGTGTGACACTATAAGCAGCACTCCTTCCTAACATTAGGTATGCACAAAGGCTGCTCCCCTCCCACACCTCCTGTGAAACAGTTAAATACTTTAATTTTACCAATGTTCAAATGTCAAATGTTTGTCAAGCTTATGGGACTTAACTACGGGGTCATCAGTCCCTAAACTTACAAACTACTTATCAACCACCTTATACTAAGGACGGCACAAATATCCATGCCCGAGGGGGGATTCGAACCCCCGACCGTAGTGGCCGTGCAGACCGTAACTGGAGCGCCTCAGTCTCCTCGGTCACCGCGGCCGGTTTATACCAATGACTCTAAAAAGGCTGAATGGTCACGAACAAGTATTCACGGGATGTTTTTGAATACATTTATTTTGCATGACGCGTTTTAGTGTCTCCCCATCTTCGGATGACCTGCTGAAAATCATACAAAAGTCATCTTCTAGTTTCTGCACAATTTGTAAACGTGACGTTAAAGAGTTAAAAAGGTATACTGAAATTAACGATACACTAACCATGAAATAGATATCTGGCACTAGGCCACAAATAAAGAAAAAGTAAAATGAGAAGCACCATCAAAACTGAAGTAGGGTGCAAACTAAAGATCTTCCTGTGGATGGCGACGAACTAAATGCGGCGAGCCGCTGCAAACGCTATACAGGAAGTGATTGGTCCCCTAGATGGCGTCCCTGTACGGTTTTACAAGAACACCGAAAGTGCCGAATAATATCATAGTACAATTTTATGATTACAAATTGAAAATAGGATAATGATAAGGTTCTTGAGTGGGGGACAGTTGACATTAAAATATAAGTAAATTTCTAGAATAACAACTTACGTGCCGCTTTACAGAGGTGCATTATAACATAAAGAGATGACTCAATATAACGCAATATTCCTGTAAACAAATGTACAAGTTTGTACGGACCTAAAAGTTACATTTTCAAGAATTACACAGAGCTAGTTAAGAAGCAATATAAAAAGGTAAGGCAAAAACAAAATAAATAAGTAAATAAATAAAAAGCCAGAGTGGAAATACGAACATACATTCTCTGTGTAGACATTGGCTAACTCTCGATATTTTGCCTTAAAAATAACTAATCAACAATTTACATGCCAGATTTACAAAGTTATTTTAACATAACAGGAATATAAACATAATTCATTAGTTCTGTCTAACAAAAAGTAGTGGTTGGCACAAGAAAGGTACATTTTCAAAACATACACAGGGCTAGTCAAAAAGTAATATAAAACCAGAGTCGAGAAAAAGAAAAATGCATTCTCTGTGTAGACCTTGTACACCTCTTTATGTTGTCTGTCTAAACAAAACTTGATCAAAAATATTAAAAAACCAAAGCCAGCCACTAGTGGTTTGTTCATTAATTATCTGATAGGGGCACTACGGCAATTACTGCAAACTTGTACCACTTCCAAAATATCTAATGTTTTACCTTTTTATTCACAATGTAGTATACTAAGGCTGTTTTGAATTGGGTCTAATGTATGTTTGTGGTTTTTCAGATGGTGTCCGAGAGCACTATTATTACTAGCATATGTGTTTCCGATACCTAGTAATGAAATCTATACGCTTTTGGCCAGTATAGAAGTTGTCACAAGATCCACACTTAATTTGGTAGACACCCTTAAATTTGTTATCGTCAATGTCTAGGTTGTGTCGCAGAAAATGTCGCAGTCGATTTCTGATTTCGAAGACCACTTGAACTTTTCCTTTTCTAAAGGTATTGGCTATTTCATCAGAGCTAGGGTCAATATAGGATAATGAAATGTGCTAACAGATATCTCGCTTTTGAAGTTCTTGACTAACTGCCTTTTGAAAATTTTATTTCCTAGGGCGCGAATGTCTTTCTCAGCAAATCCTTTGCTTAAACCAACTTGTACAATTGTACGGATTTCTTTATCAGTGGCATCTTTATGAAAAACTATTTTAGCAATACGATGGAACAGTGACGAAAGATATGCACGTTGAAAGACGACCGTCTGTTGTCTTCCATATATTTTTGTATAGTTTCTGTAAAGTTATAATTTATTTAATGTAGCTAGATTATCATTTTGTTAAAACTTGAACCCCATTCTTTTCAAGGCTTGAGGAAGAACATTTTTATTTAATGTGTTACAATATCAGTTAATATTGCGTGGTGTTTCTTACTTTTTTAAGTTAATAATTTATTATTATATTAATTAATGTGGCATAACTACGGCTTCTCAGTTACGCCACTGTCCCTGTGAGAATGTGCAATTGTTTTATCTTTAAGTGTGTGCTAGAATCTATGGCTGTCTGAATGTGGGTAGGAGTAGCCCGCTTTGCATCGTTCTCTCTGGCTCAGTATCGATAGCTGCTGATACTACCCTATACTTTCTATACCCTTTGGTTGCGAGCTGGTTGGCGAGTCTCTCGGTTCCCCAAAACCACAGATTTCGTGGATTTTCCAGCTTCCGGTGGCTTCCCGGGTTTCCCGCGGCCCGGTGGCCGAACGGCGAATCACTCTTGGCTGGTCGTCTGGTGATGTAAGGTTGGTTCTGCTCTAGTTTCTGGAGATGGTAGCGTTTCATTGTCTAGCACGTTTAAGTTAGATTCGTGAACTTACAATCATTTTTTAGAATATTTTCTCCGATCGTGTGCGGAAATGTGTTCTCGTTTTTCAATTTAGTGATTTCCAATAGATAAACGCGTTCTGTGTGATTCTATTTGCAATTTGATAATGGTTTGGTATGTTAAAACCTTTTGTGATCATGTGGCGGTGTATGAACTCTGTGTAAATACTTTCTAGTTTTGCGGGGCCCGATTTCTAATAGGTGATATGTTCATTTTGTACAGTGCATGTAAAAAGCTTCTCATCGTTTTCTTCCGTGAGTAATATGTGTTCCACGTGGTTGGTTCATTAAAAATGCCTTCAGCTTCCACTCTTGTTTGTTCCATGCCCATCATGCAAGTAACTATGCGGGTATCCTTCTGATTTCTACTAATATTTCGCGATCTTCTCTCTCCGCCTATTTTAATGTTGCCATTTCTTGTCCGACTTGTAGTTCGAAGTCTGTCTGTGTCTGTAACTCTCCCTGAGCCATGTACAATCCTCTTCAATAGCTTCCTCATGTAATTCTAAACATTTCTATGGGTTGCATGCTGTAATTCTTAATTTTGTTTTTCCTACTTCGAAATTATTTCACTTTTACGAGTTTTGGAGACTGGATTTCATCCGTCTCTGTAATCGCTCCCTATCGCGTGTAGCTGCATTTCTTTCACTTCTTCATGTAATTCTAAACATCTCTGTGTTGCATGCCGTAATTATTATTCTTATTTTTCCGACTTTGTAATTATTTCACTTTTGTGTTTTTTCTGAGATCGGATTTCATCCATTACTGTAATCCCCCCCCCCCATCGCGTGTAACTGTATTTCATTCTCTTCCTTATATAATTCTAACCATTTCTGTGGGTTACATGCAGTAGATAATTTTCTTTATTTTTCGGAAACGGGATTTATTCAATTTAATCGGTTTTCGGGACCACGTGGGTCCGAGTACCGATGTGTTTGTAAAGTTATCGGACAAACTGCGTGGTCATAAGTCCGTAGCTTACAAACTACTTAAACCTAGGTAAACTAACCTAAGGACAAACACACACACCCATGGCCCAGAGAGGACTCGAACCTCCACGGCGAACAACTGCGCGCTCCGCAGCGAGACGCTTTGGACCGCTCGGGTACTCCACCGCGGCCCGAGTTCCGACTTCCGGGATATGCAGCTAGTCGCCTGAGTTCACGCCACTTCTCTTATAAAACCAGTACCTAGCTCGATTTCTAACATACTGCAACTTAAGAATCCACCGTGATTTTGTATAATGAATCCGACTTTCAACCACTTCACCTTCAGTGGAGTGCGTTCGTGTAACGTAGCAGTGTGTCGCCGTTTCCGTGTTTGGTGGCGGTCCAATTCAGATGTAATTTAACTTGCTATACACACGCGCCATCTCAAAACAGGCGCGACAGACCAGAGCCAGCTTCAGAGTGTTTGTATATTGTGTTTTGTGCTACCTCCGACTTGCTGACTTTCGCCTACGGTAGCTGCGCCTGCTTCCGCCTCCTCTCAGCACGCTGTTTTTGGCGAGTTCCCCAGTGGCATTGCGGGTGTGTGTGAGGGAATGAATGTTGTTTGTGAATCCTTCCCCTCCAGTAGCGTTAAATCATGTATAATTTAGGCTGGGCATCATCCGCATTAATCCATGTAAGAGATGCATTTTATTGTCTTAACGAAATTGGTTTCCCATTTTGCTTGTTTTCTATCTGAACAAGTTTAAGTTCAGCATAACCCGTAAGTTGCCTATAAATTCCAGTTTTAAAGCATTTATTTAATCTTGTTTCACCAGTGCTGAGAACATGCTCAGATGCAATGTTCTTATGACTAAATTCCTTTGCGCCATAAATGTTTTCTTAGCCACCTTTCTAAGATAACTTTAATTGTGGTGGCTTTCTTATTCATGTCGGTGTATAATAACGTGTGAGCTGCTATGTATATTGACCACTGTAGTATTAACTTCCTGTTAATGAAGTAATTTGAAACGTGTCTGTTCTCAGTTTGGGCTTTATAGCAGGAAGTAACCAGTAGTTCACACGGACCTTTTTTTACTAATTTCAGTGACAAAGCAAGGCTCTTGTTACGTGCAGTGGTCGACTTTTATCTGGCTTACCGCTGCCAGGATTCACTCTTCTAGCAGGTCATCTGTTTAATAAAATTGTTTTCTTCTTCTTCTTTATTTATTTATTTGCTTTAAATGCGTTCCCTCTTCCAGTGGATGAATGTGTGAGATTAGCAGCGCGCATTAATTTATTTCATTTTATGTTTTCAGCATTATCAGTATTGTTTTCTGTGTTTTTTTGGTAAGGTTATTTTTTTAAATGTTTTTGTAAAAAGAGCACATCCATGATTGACTAATTTTGTGTTTGTTACTCTTTTTGTTCTAAATTACTTGTGATAATGGAGAAGAGTTCTGCCTCGTCCGTTTCCACTCGCTCTAGGCGATTAAACCAAAGTGAGGTCCGTGAAAGGTCGTCTAGGTCAGATCCTTCGATCGAAAGGGAAAAAGTAGCGAGTACAGACGGCTCCGTTCCCGTTGAAATCGCGACTTGTTTAAACGTGGACGCGAGCGGAGGTGAGGTCAGGGGCGAACAGAGCGAACCACATAACAATATGCCGGTTTCTGCTACTGCGTAAACTATTTCAACCAGTGTTATTAGGCCCGTGCGCGTTTCTGATACGACACATAAGCGACCTCCTGGTTTTCATGACAGAAATAAAAGCATGGACGGAAGCGCAAAATGCTTCTGTTCTCGAATTAAAAGCCGGGATGGAAGCGCAGAATGTTTCAGTCCAGGCCGAACTTGTCAAGGTTTCTGCGCTATGCAGGGAGGCGCAAACTAATTCCGTTCAGTTTATTAACAATAATCTGGATGGATTGCGAACCGATATAGTGCGGCTAGTTCAGGGACGGCATGAGGTAGCAATGAATGGTATCTCAGAAAACGTGACCAAAATTTCAGGCAATGCTGAGGCTACATCTGCCCTCTCCGATCGTGTAGATACTAATATCCACTCACTTGAGGAGGAAGTCGATTTGGAAGACGATCGGGCGAAAACGTACACAGGTGAATTTGGCGCGCGTTTAAGAACTGGCGCAGCTTCTACAGGCCGGGGAAAGGTCGGCTGAAAGAGCAGTTCCCGCTGTTGTAAATGAATCGGAGAAAGTTCGCGACACACCGGTTCATACGCCAGTATGGCGACGCCGAATACACACTTCCAAGTGCGTCCACCGCGATGTCGCCAAACACGGATGCGACCATCATGATGTTGTAAACAGAACCGGATTCATCCGAAAAAATGTTTTGCCATTCGTACACCATCGCAGGTGCTCCTCGATGTGATGCAGCATGAAGGGTAACCGCAGCTATTGTCTCCGACTTGATATTCCATGCTGCTGAAACGTAGTCGAACTGTTCGTGCAGACGGTTGTTGTCTTGCAAACGTCCCTATATGTTGACTCAGGTATAGAGACATGGCTGCACGATCCGATCCGTTACTGCCTTGCGGATAAGATGCCTGTTATCTCGACTGCAAGTGATACGAGGTCGTTGGGATCTAGCGCGGGGTTCCGAATTGCTCTCCTGAAACCACCAATTCCATATTCTGCTAATAGTCATTGGATCGCGACCAACGCGAGAAGCAATGTTGCTATAAGACAAACCACAATCGCGATAGGCTGTAATGCGACCTTTATCAAAGTCGGAATCGTGATGGTACGCATTTCTTATCCTTACACGAGGCATCACAACGTTTCAGCAGGCAACGTCAGCTAACTGCTGTTTGTGTATGAAATCGGTTAGAAACTTTCCTTCTGTCAGCACGTTTTATGTGTCGCCACCGGTGCCAACCTTGTCTGAATGCTCTGAAAAGCTAATCATTTACATATCACAGCATCTTCTTCCTATCGGTTAAATTTCTTGTCTGTAGCACGTCATCTTCGTAGCAATATTAATGGGCAGGAGTGTACATTCTTTCCGTTAATCTCCCCATCCTTCAGTTTCCATATTTCTATCCCCATATCTTACCGTCACTTTGCCATTTCTCAGTTTCCCTCTGTATTAGTTAGTCGATAACCCAGCGTTGATCTGGTATTTAATTTTTGATCCTTTCTCTCTTTGTCAATCACCTCCCATTCCACCTCCCTAGCTACAGATACCTATCCTCCGTCCGCCACCGTAACCTTCTCCTCCACGGCCTCCTCCTCCTCTTCCTCCTCCACCACAACCACAACCACCACCACTACTACCACTACCACCGCTACTCTTGTTCATTTTCCTCGTCGTCTTTCCCTTTCTACTCCTACAATCCATCCCCTCGCCTTTGTAATTTCATCCTCCACTCTGTACCAGTTTACTGCTGTACCCTTCCCGTGTTCTCCTTCCTCTATTTATAAAAAAATTTACACATGCCTGCTCAATTTCATGCTGATTAGTTAAGCAGTGTTGAAGTCTGGAGTAAGGAACTATGCAGCTTCCGATATCTAATGCTGATGGTGATGTCCTCCTTGTTTTTGAGGTCAGATATGCAAAATTTTATGAAAAACAGTAGATTGGTGTCGGAGTCTTTTGTCAAGTACACCACCCCTGCCGGCCGCGGTGACCGAGGGGACTTAGGCGCTCCAGTCACGGTCTGCACGGCACCTATGGTCGGAGGTTCTAATCCCCCTCGGGCATGGATATTTGTGCCGTCCTTAGTATTAGTTAGTTCATAAGTAGTTTGTAAGTTTAGGGACTGATGACCCCGTAGTTAAGTCCCATAAGCTATACAAACATTTGAACATTTACGCCACCCCCCTCCCACATGGACTATACGAATTATTATGTAGACAGTGTTGTTCTTCTTCTTGTAATTACCAGAATTCTTATAACTGTCAGCCAAACAGATCGAGTTGTTCTCGTATGAAGCTCTTACATTCGTGCTGCAATTGTTTTCTTTTTATGTAGAAACTGTATTTCGTGTTGTGAAGCTGTAAAACGCTACACCTACCTATCGCAATTAATCCGTGAAGTATGAGTTTACATGTTTCTTTGCCTCAAACTTCCGTGTCGTAACCCCAACCTCGGTAACACTGGAAACGCTAACTGTAAATTCGTTTTCAGTCGCTGTCGCAAGAGTTCCGGTATACGTACAGTACGAAAACGTAATCCCAGAATCTCGCTCCTGGCTCCAAGGGCCAGGAGTCATTGTAATGCAGTGCCCGGACGGGCGCTGTCGGCAAACATCTCGCCCACCGTCTACACGACATAGAGGGCAGAGGCCCACTGTCTCTACGACAGGGCGGGGAGCCTGACTGTATGAAGGTCTAATAATAAATATTTGTGAATAACTATGGCTCTCTCTCAATCCTTCGGCAGCACAAGTGTTGCCATCCTGACAAGCACGACAAGGACCTTTGCTATTGGTTCGATGGCCTTGGCTGCAACATAACTTATACTAAAGACAACAAACACACTCATCCCGAAAGGAGGACTTGAACCTCTTACGGGAAGCACCCACGGAATCCGTAGTGCTGCAGCTTAAACGTTTCACACGATATGCATCACATTGATACATATATTTGTTATTTTATATTTGCACCCTACGGAGGGATCATGATGAAATTAACAGTTATATTACCGTTACCTTAAAATGTATTCTTATGATTAAGACAACGTTTAGCGAAAAAATGTTTACTAATGATAAAATGTTGAACCTGATCTATGACGATGTCGATCTATATCATAAATACTTTTTAAATTGGACACATATATTAAAATACTAGTAACGTGGAAAGATTAACTTACGAGTAGTACGTACCCTACTGAAATATACTCATATATTAGAATCAGGTTGTTATTCTCATATGCGAAAAGTAATTACTGAAAGTATCCTGTGACAAATAAACTGAACCTATAATACCTTCCATATGCAGCATCATTGCCAGTTTCGCGTCACCCACTGATCCCCTGATGCTGTGTGAGAGGCACGCAGCCCACCCGCGAGTGGAGCGGGCTGATGGTGCCGCGCCGCGGGATCCCGCCTTCAGGAGGTGCCTGGTGGCGTCAGGTGAGCTGCGAGCTGAGCGCTGGCCCACAGCCACGGAAAACCCTGCAGGAAGGCGAGAGCGTGTTGCAGATGCAAATGCAGCAGCTGCGACACCTTACCTAGCGAACTACAATGCACGTCACCAGACAGGACTACGCGAAAATCCTTTGAAAGGCGAGCATCGGTTGTTGCAGAAGGTCCCCCTTGTGGTTATCGCATATCCCATGGATGTGAAGTTTTATGCTTTTACACCTCAGAATTATTTACTTACGAAAAAACTTTGTTTTATAAAACGAATAATAAATAACCATAAACATATGTCGAAGTACTAATTATAACAGGCATTTTTCTTTATTCCTTCTTCTGCTATATATCGTCAAAATTATTAATACTGGTCATTGAGGGCAAGGCGAGAATTCCATTCTTGAAGTGTTCTTAAAATGTACACATGAGCTATAAAGGCCTGTAAATTGCTAAAATGAAGTCAGTGGAGGTTCGTGGGAACACGTTTTGGATATTCACCAAAATATTTAAATTCCTATAAAGTATGAATCGGCATCGCATTGTAATAGTTACCAATGTCAAGAAATTTATACAACTTGAGCTACTGTTATTGATCACAATTATGATAATAGTGATTTACATACCTTGCCTGTCGAAACAGAGAACTGTTTTGAGCAATTTTTTTTTTTTTTTTTTTTTTTTTTTTCGTACATAATAAAGTTCGGTTTATCATAAGAAGGATATAAAGTGTAAGCACTCGCTACTCTACGTTTCGTCAGACACATGTTAATATTACCAAAACATTACCGCTCACTAGATCGTTTTTTTCTAAACCAATAAAGTTGCATATATCCTTATGAGATTGAGCCGTCCCTGCTCCTGTATCTTCGAATGACCCTGTCCTTCATTTAATTAATGGCGCAAGTACCATAGATCTCTCTGTGCTTGCACCACTCGTGCCGCTATTTGATCGATCGCGCGTCAATTGTCTTCTGATGTGTGTTTTCCTTGCCGCGGGTGGCGCTACGATGGCGGGCCGAGACAGTTGGTGAGAGGAGGGGGTCAGTCGCTGCGGGGATGGCGGAGAGGGTATCAGCCAACCAGTTTTGACACGATAGCATTGTTGTTTTGATTAAGGGGCCCTTTGTAGCCGGGCCATGGCGTGTTCATAGGAGTTGTTCAGGGTGGGACTCTGTCTGTAGCGAGCCATGCATTCCGTGAGCTGAAGAGGTTGGTTCAGAGAGGTTTTTCTGTTAAGTTATAACAGCACCTCGGCACGGGCTGTTTACCTCGTCTCCCGGCTATGTGGTCACGTTCCTAGCGGCCGTGCGACTAGTACTTCGCACTCAGCCCCTGGTGCGCCTCACCTCGTTCCAGCAGCTTTTCATCGGGGATAAATAAATTTCCGGGCGTTGGTTGACACCTTCCTCCTACACCATCACAAGGCTGCCTGCATTTGTCGCGAAGTAAGAAATAAATAACTTAAGTGACTGATACAGACCTGCGCCGCAAATTCTTGTGTGAATTTGTCAGGATCGGTGGTCGTGCCCCAGAGTCCGCCATTGCCTGTGTCTACGTCGTTAGTTGTTTATTCATTTGTTATGTCACACTTTTCGTTCGTTTAAATTGAATTATTTTTCTCTCTTTGCTCTGAATAGCAAGTACTCTATATTCATTAACTTGGCTAACGTAACTGTGGAATTTGTCTGGTTTGTGCCCCTCTGCTTGGTCGCATCTGCACGGCCGGTAGAGCTTTTTTTTTTTTTTTTTTTTTTTTTTATCTTCTCGTTGCAGAAATTTTTCCTTCCTAAGGCATCGCCACCCCGCCGTTTTAAGTTGGCGTTCTGTCCGTTTGTGTAAGCCCCTTCGTGTCAGAGCTGTAGTTCTTGTTGACCGTTGGGCACCTTATTCCTCTCCTCTCTGCTTTGAGTACCCTCATCTCTTTTACCTGTATGAGTGTATCAAATTAAAATTAGCCAGCTCCTCTACCTCTGTGTCATTTTCCTGTAACTAAGCTGAACTGCTGTCATTTAAATTGCAGGGCTCGTTTGTAAATTTTATTGTGTGTTGTTTAATTGGCCTTCTGCCTGCTGATATCACTGAGCGTAGTTTCCTGCTACCAGCTCTTATTAAAGTAAAACTCAGACTTCACTTAATTTTTGATCTCGTTTTTAGTGTGTTTTGGTAATTGTATTTTTAAAGGGCTGTGTTCACTTAAATTTTGGAGACCCACTTTAGTGTGAATTTGATAGTCAAGCTGAGCTGTTTTTATTTAAATTGCATTGGTAATTGGAAATTACGAGGAAAATAAGACCGCAAAAGGTGGAGTACTAATATAAAATATATATTTCCAGTGAAGTGCATTTCGAGCTTACTCAGTTTTAATAACACTTTTGTATCTACTGTTTTCGGTCTTTGAGCATCCAGTAATGACAGTGATGTGACCAAAATTTACAGACATTTTATTCAAGATGGAAGCGGAATGTACCGAGCTTTTCAGGTCGCTGTTAACGTAGAAGATAACATTCATGGTTTAAATAGGCAAGTTGACTTCCAAATAGAATCTAAGGTACTTTTACTAATCTAAGGTAATTTAACTGTTTTCATACAAGAGTCTTTTGCGATGTACGGTAATTAAGTTACTTTCATGTGGAATGTAAGGATTGCTGTCTTTGACGTTTGTATGAAGTGTCTTTAATATTGTTTGGAATTACTGCAATAGTTTTGTGATTCACAACAACATATGAAATCTATCTCCATTCTGCAAAGTAACAGTTTCAATAGCGTTAGCTTTTATTATTTCAACGATTTTTAGCTGGCAAAATATAATTCACTCCTTATTTAAGCTTTCGTTGCAGTTAAGTTAGCTCATCAAGTTGTTTTAGATAATGAGAGGCGTTAATGTTAAAATAAGCTTAGTGTATTGTTAGTTTTGCATAATGATACCGAAGGACTTCGAAGTCGTGTAGCCTGCTAATGCATAAAGGAATTTCGTAATCGGCAGTTCACCATCACTTCGTTTAATAGTGTTGTTTACGTAGCGGTTCTACTTCTAAGTGAAACAGTAATACCACGTGCTCATTACGAAAATTAGGAACATTCCAAAATAAGTATATTTTAAGGGAAAGGAAACTTTGGGCTCATTTGCCAACTCACCACATTGTAGGTCTTGTTCCAGTGATGAATAATGCTGCCCACTACTGTACATCACATGAATGAATTACGCACATTTTAGTGCGTCTGTATAAGGTGTTTCATTGCTTGTTTGATTCATCCACATTTAAGAAGTTCCAGACTAAAGTAAGCAGTCACAAAGATGTTTGTGGGGTCTGCAAGGTAAGTAGCAGCCAGTACCCGTACCTAGGTTTTGCCATACTTCTTTATATATACGGACTATAATCATTATGGACCTTCTTGTCCCGCCAACATCCAATTTCGTGCCGATGTTGCAAAATACTCTTACTAGCTGTGCTAAAGAGCTGAATAACACCACCTATTAGCGCAACAAATATAGCCTAGTTTTATTTTGTCAATAAATTTATATTGACAATCTTATTCCGGGGCATAATATATCTGAAGAGCCTTACAGGAACTAAGTGTGACTCGGAAGAATGGTAGTCTATAAACTTTGTGGAAGATAGGTGGATTAACCTTCTTAAAGAAACAAACTCCTGAACGAAAATATCGCGAGTGTTTATGTTCCCGCACACAATGCCAGTAGTGAAGAGTAATTCCGCTGACTTCAGAAAGGTAAATAACGGCAGGAACCGCGGAAACAACAACACAGCGCCAGTGTAACCACAAGCTGTCTTGTAACAACAACATTCTTTAGTTAGAATCCCATTGTATATTTTCATTTTTACTTTATTTCCACACTACCCGTTGCAACAGACAAGCTGTAATCTTCAGACATTATAGAATAATTTATAAAGATACAAATGTTCGTAAGTCCAAGGGACCTAACTGCTACAGTTATCAGTCCGTAGCTTACAAACTACTTAAACAAAATTATGCAAAGACAACACATACAGAGACCCATGCCCGAGAGGGGAGTCGAACTTCCGACTATGCTCTCCGAAGCAAGGCGCCTTAGAGCAGTCGGCCACTCCACCGCGGCAATTTATAAATCACGCGTTTAGTCGCCATACTCAGAAGACATCTCAGCTTATCTGTTGTAACCTGTAACATTAAAGCAAAACAAAATGAAAATATTAAACGTGGTCCTGGCGGAATAACTTTTCGTATATATATACGAGCTGAAAACCCAGGTACTTTATTTATTGAAGCCCTCAATTATTACTTCATTATTCCGTCTCCCTCTCTCCCCCCCCCCCTCTTTCTCTCTCTGCCCTTTTTCTACTTTCTAAAAGCACACTTTATATTTGCCCTTCTGTGATGTCGGATGAACGTGTACCTCCGGAATATTTACGTTATTTATCAGGTTAGTAGAGTGGAATGTTAGGAAACTGACTGCGAAATTTGTTGTAAATGAAGTTGGTAGTAAATACATAGTAAATTACAACCTCATGCTTATTAGGGAGAATTTTCAAGCATTGCATTGTCTTTGATGTCGTGACACCTGTCCTATATGTCGTAATACGATATTATTTCGAAGGTACATCCAGTGGTGTACATGTTAAACGTCTGCAAAACACGTAATAAATCAAAACGCCATGCGTGATGAGGCGGGTTTTAATGAACATAATTGTATATGTCTCCACATCTCATGAACTGTGTGTCGTACTATGAGAAAAGTTTCGAAAGTACGTTCAGTACGCCCAGTATGTGTGTATACTGTCTGTAACATTTGTCGCGAATACAGTTAATAGAGTATGAGTAATAAATTGTAACGTCATACCAAATACCGTCATCATACTGAATGAGCGCTGAAAAAGTAGTAAGCGACAAACGTTTTTCATTTCATCATTTTGTTGGGGTTGTCAGCGGGAAAAGTATCGTAAAGGTTTGAAATTATGTTTAAAGCTTGTAGGTCGCTAAGTGGTCTCCTTCTCAAGTAGTGGACTGATAGTCACACCATTACGTGCCACAAGTTGGGGAAGTTATCATTGTTTATGACGTCATATTTTCTGAACTTTCGGCCCTATCGCAATATATATGTATCCTCCATTGTGATTGGGCGTTTCTTTTGCCGCTTTTTGTACAATTTCCACATTCTCTTCAATTTTCAATCGATGTACTGTTTCTTTTGTTAGTTTCTTTAGTTGATTTGTTACATTTATGTAGTCCGTAGTAGTTCACGTGTTCTGTAAACCTGGCTTTTAGTTTCTACTTGTTTGGCCTATAAAGTATTTGTGACATTCTCTGCAAATGGTTTTGTAAGTTCCAGATGTATCACTTCCTTCAGGTGGTTTTGTGTGGTGAATAACCATTTTATTTAGCTTCTTAATATCTGATCCAATTTTTGCATCTGTGTTTCTGAATAAACTTGCTAATTTATCAGACAGTATTCCACTATATGGGAACCTACATATTTTACTGCTGGCATACTGTCTGTTGACAGAGTTGTATGGTGTTTTTATTCAGTTTTTTTTATCTGTTGTGACATTGAATTAATGTGTGAAGGAGTTAATCCATTGTTTATTGCAATATGGTTTATGGTTCCAATTTCATGCTATGTGTTAATGTGGAATTTTGTGGTCTATGTACAGCATTGATCTATATGTTTTTGCGAAGTGACATGTATAGAAGAGTATGGTATAGAGGTGTCTGTGGAAGTAGGTTTCCTTTCATTACTGCACTTAAGTTATTTGTCCTGTCTGAATGCTGTTATTTCAGGAAAAGTATTCTGCTGCTCTCTTCTTGTTCAAGGGTGAAGTTGAAGTTTGAATTTAATAAAAAGATGTTCTATTTGAACTGAGCCATCAAACAGGATGAGTGTATCATTCACATATGTCTTACAGATATTAAGTTTTCCTGTAATGTCATCATGTATAGTATTTTGTTCTATATGTATTTGATGATTATCTGTGGTAATAGGCAACTAAGACGGCTTCCCACTGCTAGACCAAGACCTTGTTAGTAAATTTTATTGTTGGAAGAGAAGCAATTATGTGAGTTTACTAAACTGAGTACCTGTTTAACGTCTATTATCCCTGGTGTGTTCACTGTATTGTCTTTCAAAAGCTTTCATCTTGTAATTTCACTTGTTTCATCTACAGTTATGCTAGTGTAGTGGTTTTCAATGACAGCTGTTTTTAGTGAGCAGATAGTGTCTTTCATGTTGTTTCGGTTATTATATGGATTTAAGTTATATTTCAAGCCTTTATTAAGTAATTCCTTTTCACTATCATTTCAGTTTTATTTGGAATCCTTAGGGAAATGTGTTAGAATTGTAGATTTTCTTTGTGTGTTTATTGATTAGGTGTTTGTACTTCCTTATTAAAGTGTCGGACTTATTTTTAGGACATAAGAGATATTTATTATATTTTTAAGAACGTCATAGAATAATTAGGTCTGGGTTGGATGTATTATTAATTCAAGAAAAGTAGTTTTGCCTTATCTGTTGATGCATTGTTTCTTTCTTTTTGTCAGCTGTTTCACTTCACATCTTGCCAGAATTACTTGCCATTAGTTTTGGCAAGCTGTGCTAATGCAGATCTACTGCTAATCTTAACATTCACTTATTTAGGTGGCGTATTTTTATATTGACAAGTTTTGTTGAATCTAGGGGTCTGGTATTCCATGGATTACCAGAAAACCAAGATTTTGGCCCAGATCCCCTAGATTCTTGAATAGCAACATCACAGAATCAATAGAGATCAAACTAGCACAAAACGTGATCAACCGAGAAGCAGGACACAAACTGAGCACTGTGTGGAATCCGGCACTGGAACTGATGAGGCAATATCGAGACAAAGTTACCAACTTTAACAATGAGCCAAGGGAAAACCAGGAAGTGAAGAACGCCACTGGAGGCGGCCATAGCGGTCGTGGACGGAATAGTGAACACCCATAGCCGGGAGTACGCGAATCATGGGAGCGGACCAAGTAGGGAACACCAGGATGCCACGACCGCCAGAACGGGCGAGGACGGCATAGTGAACACCAAGAGCGCCAGGGATGCGCGATGCACAGGCGCGGACCGCATAGAAACCACCAGAACGCGACGTCCGCCACTGGAGCTGCCACAGTGGGCCCAGACAGAATATTGAACACCAAGAGACCCAGGGGTGCGTTCCTCGCGGGCGCGGACCAAGCAGGGAACACCAGGACGCAACGACTACTACTAGGAGTAGCCAGAGTGGGTGCAGACGGCAGATTGAACACCAAAGGTGCCAGGGGTGCGCGACTGGTGGGCGCGGATGTAACAGGGAACACCAGGACGCCACGACAGCCGCTGGGGGCGGCCAGAGAAGGTGCGGACGGAAGATCGAACTCTAAAAGCGCCAGAGGTGCGCAGACCTAGTAGGGAACACCAGGATGCGACAACCATCGCTGGGAGCGACCAGAACTGGAGCACGAATCGTGGGCGCAGCCTGAGGAGGAAACAACAGGACGCAACGACTGCCATCGGGGGCGACCAGAGCGGGGGCGGATGGCAGATGGAACACCAAAGGCGCCAGGGTTGCGCGACTAGCGGGCGTGGACCTAGTAGGGAACGCCCGATTGGGAGCAAACCGAGAAGGGAACACCAGGAGGCCATGACTGCCGCTGATGGCGGCCAAGACGGGCGCGGACGGGATAGGGAACACGCCACCAATGGTCGCGGACCGGAAACGAAACACCAGGCACTGGCCAGGCATTAATATCTCATCCAGTCTCAGGTAACACCTGAACAAGACACCGAGTAACGGTCGTTGAAATATCGTGTTTGGAAGACGGTGATATCCGGCAGAAGACGCGACTTCGAGATATCAACAAGTCGCCGGGAAAATCTAAGAAATTACATATAATGCAATAGCTTTTAATAAACGTGCTTTGTAAAACAAACCACTATCTTACAGGCAACATCGAAAATATCGCTGTATATGGGATTGTTGATACTAGTATAAACATTATAGTTGATCATCTTACTTTCCAGACCCATTGCTAACGTGTATGTGAATAGTTTTCGTGTGCGTGTATGTCTACGTGGTCGAAGATAAACTACATAATGCAGTGTCTTCACCAACGCACCAGATGCACAGGAACGGAACGGGTACGTCGTAAGCGAAGAACAAAGTCTTACAATAGTGAATCACGCGAGGACTAAACCACAACATTTGACGCAAAATTGTCTGCTTCCAAAACGTGGCGATATAATTCAAAACCACCGGCAAAACGAACAGAAGGTGGTTTTATGTCCATTCACTGTCCCTCGTCTCTCCTCCCCCCCCCCCCCCCCCAATAAATAAATAAAAATCCTGATACTACCCCAACAACGGAAGACAACAATAACAGTTCATTATATTGTAATGTAATTTTTCATTTTATACCTTTAACTTCTGTTTGTTTTAATGTTTCTAGATTGTGTTTATATGGTATACTTTTTTTGGCTGGATTTTAGTCTAAGGATTTAATTCTTGAAATTGTTTGTTTAAGTTGAATTAATTTTTTTTCTTTTTTTTCCTCTATATTTGACAGCATGATAATGAGTATAACATGCTTGAAAGTCGTTGCAGTGTTTCAAATTAAACAAATGCAATAATGTCTGGTAACAATAATAATAAATATTAACTCTTTCCTTCTCTTTCCTCCGTTGTTGTTTCCATTGGTTTATTCGAAAACACTTAAGAAAAGGGCATATGTAAATCAGAAGTTTTTTCTGCAGATGACCAATAGTGTCACTCCTCAAATTATACGCATTTCCTCCTGACGCACAGCATATATTGTGATGAAACATATCTTTTTACGTTAAACAGTTCTAACATGGCAGGCACTGGGCTGGATTATTGCCCAAAAATTGCTTCATTTAATAAACTGTAACTAGTGCCTTGACATCTGAGTGATTGTTAGCTCTAGTAGGATAATAACGACGCCAGTAAACATCTTATGCCTGCACGCGCACCCATAGTCTTCTCTCAAATGTGACTCATCCAAGTTCAGAAACTTTATCGCATGTCTCGGAAGCGCCGATAAAGAGTACTCTTGCTCATAAAACTTCAAACTGCCCAAATGTTTGTAATTCTGTGGGACTTTCTTTGGCCATTAGTCCCTAGGCTTATAAACTAACTTAGACTAACCTAACGATAACACACACATCAGTGCCCGAGGAAGGACTCCAACCTTCGACGGTAAAAACAAGCGCGCTCCGCAGCAAGTCGCCTTAGTACGCTCAGTCACTTCACCGCGGCTCACAAAACTTCCACGCAGAAACAAAAGACTCTTAGTCACTGTTATCTCGTAGTTCTGTTAATAAGCGTAAGAAGCTACGCCGCAGAAACTCTTACAAAGTTTTACGAGTTCGCTTATTACGTGAAACTCGGTCTAGCGTCTGCAAGACTAATTAATCTTCGAAAATCAGGTTTCCTTCGGACGGCTGTTATAATAGTGTCAGTAATCTCCAATTAAAGAGACTATAATATTTTCTTGCTTCCTTAGTGAAAACATTTCCTGGTCCTAAAGTTTTAGTAATATATTCGGAACAAGTCTTATGTTTGATATACTTCAGCTCTCACAGAGCATGCTATTGTACATTACTGGAAAGTCAAATGGTTTGTATTTTTCGTACGATCGGCGAACGGGTTTTCCGAACTCTTGTACGAAGTTTTGGGTACGGAAATTCAGAATATTTTCGTGGAATATATACATATATATGGTCAAATGTTTGTAAACCTAAGAGACCAAACATGTGAGGTCATCAATACATAGGTATACAAACTACTTAAACTAACTCACGCTAAGAAAACACACACGCGCGCGCGCACACAAACACACACACACACACACACACACACACACACACACACACGTCCGAGGGAGGACTCTAAGAATCCGTGTGAAGGCACTTTAAACCCCGCGTAACTCTCGCTCGGCATTTCTTCTTATTAAGGAACTGTGTTTTGGTGATATATATTCACATATTTAATGGGTTTTCGTAGATTCGACGACCAGTTGTTTTTACTTATAGTTAGGTAAGAAAATTATAGTGGTAGACTACCGATGACCAATTTGTAATGTTCTCAAAATTTTTACGAATAGATTTCTTTAATTAATCTGTTCCAAGAACAGATAGAACAGTGCTCGGCAGTTGATATGGCATATTTCTAACATGTTGTAATGAGTACTATCGACAAGGTATCTCAAATATATTCTGTATTTGTAGCATTGCGGAAGGAATTTAACACTGTACCTCACTAGCATCTTCTAATCAAACTGCGTGCTTATGCAACTGCGCCACAGCTACGCGACTGGAATCGTGATTTACTGTCAGAAAGGACGCAGAACGTTCTAAATGAAACAACGTCGTCCAGTAAAACAGAAGTGATATCTGGCGTTCCACTAGGCATTGTTATACGGCTCCTGCAGTTCTTTGTGCCCTGTATCGATTATTTAGATAATGTGAGCACCTCCGTTAGACTGTTCGCGAATGATGTCATTTATTGGTTAGTAAAGTCACCAGAAAATCAAATGGAATTGCGTGATAATTTAGAATCTGTACGGTGCGAAAATTGGCAATTGAGCCGAAACAGTGATAAGTGTGAAGTCATGCATATAAGCACTAAAAAGAAATACGTTTAAATTTATTTACACGATATATCAGTCTAATACACAGGCCGTAAAATGAAGTAGAAACATAAGAACTTACACTGGAAATAACACACAGTAATTTTGTAGGGAAGGTGAAACAAACGTTACTTTTAATTGCCAGAACACTTAGAAGATGCAAATCCTGAAGTTACTGCTTACACTATTGCGTCCTGTTTTGGAGTATTGCTGCCCATTGTGGGATCCCTGCCGAGCGGTAATAACGGAGGATATAGAGAAAGTTGACAGAAAGAAATATCGTTTTGTATTGTTGCGATATAGGGAATAGTGTCTCACGTATATGATGGACGAGTAGGTCTGGAAATCTTGAATCACTTTGTTCGTTGTTATTTAGTAAACTTCTTTCAATAATTTTCTGAATGTGAACCTGTACAGTGAGACATGATCATCGTCAATAAGTAAGTGAAATCAGATCTTTTTTTCTTTATTGTATTTTAATGCCCCATGGGGCAGGCTGGCAGCAGCCTCGTACGCTGCTATGCATATGTATTTGACAGCTGGTGATGGTAGTTTAAAACAGGAGATGAAAAATGTTGAATTTAACAGTAAAAAAGAAGATAAAAGCTGGCAAATTAAAAACAGTATAATGGAGGCTTTAAAACAAACATAATCAAAATAAAAAACAAAAAATGAAGGCTTTAATACACACAATATCAGAATTAAAAATGCCACGGTAGCTAAAAAACAGATTTTTCAGAGTTAATGACGACGAAAACAGAGACTATAAAAAAACAAGGCAATACGTTGTTTGGCCAATGCGGCGGTTGCTGAATTCTTAAAATCAAGCTCAACATTTCACACTAAAACTTTAGCATGGTGCCCTGTTAAAAACACGTTTAAATGTAAAGCACTGCGACCCCGCAAGAGGAGAGGGGAAGGAAGGGAGATGCGGAGCGGCGGGAAGGGGAGGGGTGGGGGAGTGAGGAAGGAAAACGTAAGAACTCTGAGTTAGGGGGAATGGAAATCCAAGCAGAGGAGGGGAGGGAGGGGGGTGGTTGGAGGTAGCCACGCAATATAAGGGGAGGAGAGGTATTAGGGCTGATAGGATGGGTAAATATGAGGACAGAGGGTGTCATCCGCAGAGGGAGGTGATGAAAATCACCCTGGGAGAGGATGTGAAGAGTATGAAGTTGTAGGGAGGGAGGGATATGCTAGAACTGGCATGGCATAGGCTCAGGGGCATCAGAAGGGGAGATATAACAGTGTGGTGGAATCAGTTTTATGGGTGGTGAAGAGCATACGGGCAAGTTCGAGGAACTTTAGAAGGTAAGGGAAAGGAATGAGATCGTAGAGGAGCCACAAGGGGGAAGGGAAGCAGATGCGTTAAGCGAGGCTGAGGGCTTGGCGTTCTAGGATTTGGAGGGATTTATAATAGGTGGGGGAGACGGATATCCAAACGGGATGGAAACTGCACAGGACAGGCCACATCAAGGAATTAAAGGTGTATAGCAATGTGGAAGGGTTAAGATCCCATGTCTCGCTGGAAAGGAGCTTGAGAAGTTTGAGACAGGAGAGGACTTTTTGATGGAATGTTTGAAGGTGAGGGTTCCAGGAAAGGGAGCGATCCAGGTGAGGCCAAGGTATCTGAAGGTGGAGGTTTGGGGGATGGAACTGTCATGGAGTGTGAGGTACAGGTCGCAGTGACAGAATGATCGCGTGGTGTGACCAATAACGATTGCATGGGATTTGGTGGTGTTGACTGAGAGGGGCCACTGGGTTCACTACATTGGGAGAGATGGAGGAGATGGTGTTGACGGAGATGCTGATCAATGCAGCGAGAAAGGATGGTTTCCAAAACCTTGCTGAACACCGAGGTGAGGCTCATAGGGCGATAGGAAGAGGCATCTGAAGAAGGCTTGCCAGGTTTTCCACAGGTCGGGTAAGAAGCCAGTATAGAGGATGCAAGGGCAGTATGGAAGGAGTCGGGACAGGCATGAAGGTGCCAGTTGGTTAAGCAGTCATGGCTGGTGGCAGTGTTGCGTTTTGTGTGTAATGTACTGTAAGGTCAAGGGCTATAATAGTCTGAAGTGGAGCTATGGACCAAGTACTAAAAGCAAAGGGTGAGCAGGGGATGAGGTATCGATGCACTCATGGACTTTGGGAAAGAGGGAGAAGTCAAATATGGGATCGTCAGAACCAGAAAAACATCAGAAAGATGGGTGGCGACATGTTCAGCCATACTGGCATTGTCGGATGGCCATTGTGGAGGAGAGGGTAAGTGGAGTCAGAACGACTGGCAGTAAGGCGGTGGAAGGCTTGCCAGTACTTAGAGTAATTGATAGGGAGTGTGGAATTAAGACCGGTGCATGTCTGTCGCCAGGGCCGGCGTTTTTCCGCGGCCAAGAGTTTCCTAATACGTCGTTGGATTTGCCAGTGACATTGGAGTGTATCTCGGCCACGGATCTGCAGGAAGGATCGATGGAGGTGGTGGGATTCATGGAGTAGGAGGGTGGCCTGTGGAGGGAAAGTGGGGCGGTTGGGAGGGATGGATTTGGTATGAATATGGGCATGAACGATCTGTAGAAGGAAGGATGAAGCATGGACTATATCTGTGTGGGTGTGGAGAGGTAGAGGGTGGCTATCGACCGAGGTATATAGGGAACGACGGTAGGCATCCCAGTCGGCATGGGAGTAATCATGGACTAGTTTAGGAGATGGGGTTAGGATGGGGAGCGCCGTCAGGACGGCGTCGGGTGGGGATCAATGGTAAGGAGTACTGGGGTGTTCACTGCCAATGTGGTCAAGGAATTCCGCCTGAAGGCGCCCAAGGAGGTTGGGAGAGGCAAGAACGATGTCGGGGATGGTGTTGTTTTTAGGGCACGTAGGGCGATGAAGGGGAATAGTGTGACCCTGATGTGAGGTGACAAACTGACGCCACTGCTAGAGTTCACCATTGGGACGGGAGGCGAAGGTCGGCGGTAATCACATAGAAGAAGAATGCGTAGGGGAGGGGAACATGACTGCGGATGTAAATAATGGCCAGGGTAATGGTGAGGGAGGAAAGAAAGAGCCTGAGGATGAGATGCTTGGTGGGATCATTTAGGACAGCCTGTAGCCGGACAGGATGGTGACGGAGGTGGCCAATCGCCACTCCACCTTAAGCAAGGGGTGGGGGCCATCTTTACAGTGTAGGTTATAGGTTGTCATACCGATGGAACGACGGGGTTGAATGATTTAGGCGAAAAGCATCCATGCAGTGTTGGGATAGGGTGTGCATGGAAAGGTGCTTGTTGGCAGGAAGTGAACGGATATTATGATAGACAATGGTGTGGGACAGGCATGCCATGGAGAACTGGAGGCGGGCTGACGGGGGTGGGAAGTAGGTGTAGATGGAGAAAAGGTTATGGGTGTACTTTATACAAGGGCAACTTGCCGGAAGAAGGTGAAATGGAAATGGTTGCGGGAGAAGGTGGCGATGGTTTCCAGCTAGAGCTGGCAGCGAAGGCGGCGTTGGAGGATGTGGGGGTGTTGGAATGGGTGAATGTTTGGTAGGACTCTGATGACTATTCGGATGACGTCCTTCACAGTGGGAGGGAGACAGAGGAAGTTTTTGGGATTGATACAGGGGTCGATAGGGCAGATGGGGTGGGGGCCAACACATGTGTTGCAGCTGGGATGGGAGGAGATATTGGGGCACTGTTTGAGGGAATGAGAGGATTTGCAGTGAGCGTTTCTACAGAATTGGGTGAGGTGGTCGTTGTAAACTAGACAACGACCAGTGTGGTTTGACTGGAGAGGGTAGTGAGACAGATCACCTCGTAACGGTGATCATATCTCAGTAACCCTTTGTTGAGGAGATGGTCAATGGAAAATGCAGATTCTGTAAAGATACGTATTAGGTAGTTGGGGCCAGACGGAGTTTAGATACGCTTGGAGGAACGTATTTCCAGGTCTGGGTGAACCTCGAGTTGGCCCAGCACCGGGCTTAATTTGGTGATCACGGTGGTGAGGGTGGGCGGGCGGCAGGGAGGCAGATGTTGGCGAGGAAGGGAAGAGTAAGGGTGAGGAGTGAGTGTGGCATGGGGTCCAAAATGCAGTTTGCACCCATGTGTTGAAGGAGGTCGTATGGAAGGTAAGGGAGGTGAATTTTATAAGGACGGGAAAGGAGGTGTATGGGAAGAATTTCCTTATTTCAGTCGACAGGATACGATTGTCAAGGTATTTTGGGTCAGGGCAAGAGAGGACGTAGGTGTTTATTCCGGGAGTGAGGCTGGAAGCGGAGGTAATGTGGGTGGTGTCCATTGATTCGTTTCATGGTAGGGTTGTGACAGATGCAGTGGAGGTGGGAATTGTCTTGGGGAGAACAGGAGGGGGATCCGCGCTTGAGCATTTAGTTTTGGGTGCGACAATGTGGGAGGTAGGAGGTGGAACGGGTTGGGCGATGTGCTGGCGATGCGCTTTAATGCTGGAGGAGGCAGTTGAGTCTGCCACCGTGGCGCGGCGATGAGTCACTTTGGCAGGTGAAAGCGGGGTTACTCATGGGGGGCAGTGATTACATTAGCGGGAAGTGATTGTGAGAGCAACGCTACAGGAGCAGTGGGTGGGTGGTAGGGGACTTGGTCAGAGAAAATGGTAGGTGCAGTTTCTGGCAGAAAGACAGATAAGGGAAAGTAGACTGTTGGATAGAGGCAGCGCACCATGTTATTTTGCTGGAGGCTGGGGAATGGGATGTGTAGAGGATAGAGATGGTGGTAGTAGAGATGTCAGACATGGTGAGGCAGGAAAGGACAACACACAATACGGGCGACGATTTTGAGAACGTCGACAGCGACAGACGGCGTAGTTGAGAGAGGTGACAATGACATCAAGAGTTGCGAGAAAACGAGAAGAGGAAGACGACGACGAAGACAGAGACACAGCAGCACGTTGGAGGGCTCCGATCCTCAAGTGGTGGTAGTGCTGGCCCAGAACGCAGCGACAAGGCTACCAGCAGGTGGGCGCGGCGAGGGGCTGCCCACTTAGGACACAGCGACGGCTAGCGGCGACGTAGAGGAGCGGCAGACCGGCCGGCCGACCGCAGGAACGACAGGAACAGGAGGGAGTAATGTGTACCAGGTAGCCAACTGAAGTAACTGAGATCAGCCCGACAGTATCTACAGCTGGTGGATCGGATGAAATAAGGTCGAAATCGGAAAATTTTGTTGTTCCTTTTTCAAAAATTCAAATGTTTGTTAGGCTTATGGGACTTAACTACGGGGTCATCAGTCCCTAAACTTACAAACTACTTATGAACTACCTTATACTAAAGACGGCACAAATATCCATGCCCGAGGGGGATTCGAAACTCCGACCGTAGTGGCCGTGCAGACCGTGACTGAAGCGCCTCAGTCTCCTCGGCCACCGCGGCCGGCGTTCCTTTCTCCCGTGCACCTTTAGAGAACGGAACTGTAGAGAAAAAACATAGAAGCTGTTCCATGAACCCTCTGTCATGTACAACCAAGAGTTGTAGATACCTTACGTAGATGTATATGTGGATGGTATGTGTGGCAGTGGTGAAAGCTGCACCGTGGCGAGTGTACAACAGGGCACAGGGCGTGAACACCGTCTGCTCGGAGCCTTACGGGTAACAGCGAAGCCCCGCGGCCCCTCTTCGTGTGCCTCGTTGAAGCTGCCCGTGTTCGCGCGCGTGCAAGTGTGCTGCTGGCAGCGGGCGATCACTTTGCTGCAGGGCCGGGGGCGGGGGCGGGGGCGGGGGCGGCTGACTTCTGGTGTCTGGTAGCGGCGGCTCGTCTTGTAATAGCGTTTAGTTGCCCGTGTTACGACAGGAACAGAGCATGTTGGTCTCTCCAGCACGGTAATGTAATTATTTGTAGTAAGTGCTGCTGTAGTATCTTCTAATATATAAAGCAGTGTGTCCGTATGTTTGTACGTGTTGCATACAAATCTACAGTTTTTTTCCAATCTGTATGGAATTTTGTACACTTATGCTTCAATCCGTAAGGACGGTCGCCGTAAGTGTAAGAATCACATACGATATATAGTTCACGAGATATGTCATAAACAATGAGATGCGCGAAAAACTGCTGCATTTTGCGACAACGCTGCTCATTTTCTCCTAAACCATTGGACCGATTTCAACAAAATTTGATACACACACATTCCTTACCGTGAGGTAACAATTGCTGCAGGGTTAAGAATCACATACGACACAAGGGTCAGAAGATATGTCATAAACAAGAGGAATCCCAAAAAAACTGCCACATATTGGGGTGGGACTTTGTAATAGCATATGCGTATGAGAGTACTTAGCGTGTTGCGACAAACTTTAAACATAATTTCGAACCTTTATTAAACTTTTTCTCGCTGATAACCATAGCAAAATGATGAAAAATCTTTCTCGCTTACTACTTTTCCGCTGTTTATGGTGTAAAACTACGGCATTCGTTATGTTACAATTTATAATTTGTAGACTACAAATTGTAGCCACAGGAAATTTTACAGACTGTATAACACATATAGTTGAGTGTACCTTCGAAATTGTATCGCACTACGACACATAGCCATAAGATATGAGAACATAAACAGTAAAGTGTCCTCTACAGAGTTCATAATATTGACAATACTACTGTGCAATATTTTTGTCGTTCTCTCCTAGACTGCTCAATAATATTGTGGTGTGAAATGTTGGACGATAAAGACGCTGCTGCTATTATTATTGCTTTACTTTGTTGGAAGCCGAATACAAGATGGATGAAAACCTGGTATAAGGATTGTCAAAGAAACACGAAACAGCAAACATAACAACTTAGCGCGATAATCTGTCAAAGATATTGTCAGTACTGCCCACAGACGCACAATATGTACAGGCAGCACAATATATTTCAGAAGTTTTTGATGTCCTCAATATTATTGCGCTACTTCTCAATCGCACCTCTAGACCGACAATGTTATTGCACAGCCGGGAAATATTGTCAATATTATTGACCGTGTAGGGGCCGCTTAACGTTCATGTAAAACCGCCCTATCAAGCACCAAGTTTTAATATATTACTTCTTCAGTACTAATTGTATTTCCAAGAAATTTTACAGACGTACAGACCTTGTACAAATGATTATATACCTGAAAAAGGAGTAAATAAATAAATATCCGGGCAACGCCGCGTTTTCAGCTAGTAGAAGATAAATATTGATTAAAAATTCTGGATTCAAATTTTGTACACGCTTTAATCTATGAGGACGGTCGCTGAAACTGAAAGAATCACGTACAACAAACAGTTCACGAGATAATACCGTCATAAACAATGACATGCGCGGAGGGCTGTTGCTTTAAGCGACACTGCTGCTCATTGTCTCCTAAATCACTGGACCGATTTCAACCAAATGTGGTACACATATTCCTAAAGTGAGATAACAATGGTTGTACAAGTACGAACCTGCCGCGGTGGAGTAGCCGAGCGGTCTATAGCGTCTCGCTTGCAGGGAGTTTCGAGTCCTCCCTGGGGCATGGGTGTGTGTGTTCTTCTTAGGTTAATTTACTTAGGTTTAAGTAGTTTGTAAGCTACGGACTGATAACCACGCAGTTTGGTCCGATAGATTTACAAACATTTGATTTGATCAAGTACGAACCACGTATGACCCTTGGTTCCAGAGATATAACACCACAAACAATAATAGTTGCTAGAAACTGCCACATAATGGGACGAAACTTTATAATTACACTATATGACAAAGACGGTACTTAGCTACTTGCAAAAAAAACTTTAAACATAATTTAAAATCTGTATTTAATTTCTCCTCGCTGAAAACCACATCAGAATAACGAAAGGATAAAAGTTTCTCGCGTACTACTTTTCTGCTGTTTATGAATTACAACTACAGCATTCGGTATAACGTTACAGTTTATAATTTGAACACTGCAAATTGTAGCCGCAGGAAATTTTACAGACAGTATACAAATATACAGCTGAATGAATCTACTAAATTGTATCACAGTACGACATTTAGTAAGTGAGGTACGAGCACATAAACAGTGACAATTACGGACAATCACCCCATCATGCATCAAGTTCTAATCTATTACGTCTTTACTAGTAATTGTGTTCGCAACAGATTTTACAGACGTACAGCACTTATAAAAATGAATACATATCTGAAAAATCATACAACTGTACAACATATATATCAACAAATATGAGATTGTACGAATGTTTGTAAATCTAAGGGACTTACCTGCTGCGGTTATTAGTCCCTAGGCTTACAAAGTACTTTGTAAAGTAGGAGGCGAGATACTGCAGAAGTGAAATTGCAAGGAAGAATCGCGAGTCGTGCTGGGATAGTCAGTCGATGGAGCGCTTGACCACGAAAGGGTGCCGCGGTGGAGTTACGGAGCGTTCTAAGGCGCCTAGCTGCAGAGCGCTCGGTTGGTCGCCGTCGGAGATTCGAGTCCTCCCTGGGGCATGGGGGTGTGTGTTGTCCGTGGGTTGGTTACCTTAGTTTAAGTAGTTTGTAAGCTTCGGACTGATGACCACGCAGTTTGGTCCAATGGATTTATAAGCATTAGAACATTTGAACCACAAAAGGCAAAGGTCCCAGGTTCGAATCCCGTTTCCGGAACACAATTTTAACCTGCCAGGTTACTTTAACTTATAGTAACGACAAAACAAGCACGCACACACACACACACACACACACACACACACACACACACACACACACACACACACACATGCCGGAGGGAGGACTTGAACCTGAGGTACTGCGCAATCCGCATCAGCGTTAGAACGCTCGGTGACTCCACCGCGACTATTCAAAACCATCTTCCACTGCTGTTTATATTACCCTGTCTATATGTGAGAATTTCCTTCCTTATTTTGAGTTTACGGGCGTTCACTCTATCTAGATATAGCTTTTAATTTCCATTTTCAGACTTTCTAGATTCACAACAATGTTCAAACATCTCACATTACATACTCTGACTCGTAGAGTGTCATCATTTCATCAGGCATATCTTTTTTTTCCGTTGACAATGCCGTCAGTGTACACGTTCTGAGCCTTTAATGTCCTTCTACATCCTCATGCCTTTTGAGGCATTTTCCCATCCATAGGCAGAAGCGGCCAGAGCCTCTTTTCACACCTCCACCCTTTCTACGAGGCCTTTGGCAGACTTATTATTCCGGAGGTCGTTGATCGCAATTGCTGCTCACCGTTATTCATAATTTTTGTAGCGGGTTACGTACCAGAGACGGAGGACAGTTTGATTATTGATACAAGACTCTCCCCTTATGCCACACGTGTAGCGTAGTAGTGTGTCGTGTTCATTATCAGAGTGTTAACAAATTGTATGATTTGTCATTTGCCATTATACATTCCCAAGACCCAGCCTCTTCCCATCCAAACCCATGTTGCTGCTAATGCCAGATTCTCTGCCGCACTAAAATAACTGACGCATCTAATTTGCACTTCTGTGACAGTAAGTAAGCATTTTTAGGTCACGTCGACAACGTGGTAAGCTGAGACGGGGCTAAAATATTCAAATGTTTGTAAATCTATCGGACTGAACTGCTGTGTTATTAGTCCGTGGCTTACAAACTACTTAAACCAAGGTACACTAACCAAGTCCCCCGAGGGGGACTCGCACACCCGACGGCGAACGTCCGCGCGCACCGCAGCACGGCGCCCCAATGCGCAAGGCTAATCCGCTGCGGCTGAGAGGGAGCAGTGGAAGGAACATGGCCGTGCGCTGCAGGGATTAACGAAAATCACGGAAAACGTACATCTGGATGGTCGGCTGCGGGTCTGAAACTCTGTCCTCATAAATGCGAATCCAACGTGTTAATCAATGCGACACTTCGCTCTCGTTTCATATATGAAAAGTGTTATTATGCTTGGAATCTGAATATAAATTCTCGCTGTCTTTCCAAATCTACAAACATGTCGACTATGTCATGAACCCGTAGTTTATCATGAAAGAAGCAACTCGTTTACGACTTGAAGAGACCGAGGTAACGCCTGGGAAAATACGGAAAAGCGGTAATATTTGAGTGAGAGAGGCCGCTACAAAAGCGGCAACGACTGCTGCAGCACACGCATGCTGGCCCGGGAGAATAAAGGACGGCGCGACCCGAGCCACTTGTAGCGCCGGCACTGTGCGAGGATAACAAAGCGGAAAGCCGGCACCGCCGTCGCCAGCGCTCTGGCGGCCGCGCCGCGAACTGCGCACAGTGCCGGCGCGCCAGCTCGTCTCGTCGTGTCGTCTATTTTTAGACCCCTCTCTTTATATTTCTTTTTTCAGGAAGTGGGTAAGCGAAACGTGTCCTGTGGTCCAAGAGTTTTGTCAAATGACATTTCAACTGAGCTACGGACACCACTATACTTTCCATTTGTACAAAAAATTACGAACGTTCACGCAAAGAATGTGGAGTGGCAATAAAGCGAGATACATTTTTCTCGTGGAATTGGTCGCATAAAAGCTGATGAAATACTCCTGAACTTTCGAACACGTGAAAGTTTTAAAACGTTTGTTCAAAGGAACTGAGTGCTGAAATATTTCTCGTACAAGTTGTTACATTAGACCAGTATGAACGCAGTGAAATATTCCGACGCCAACGACTCCATTTGTTCGTCGATAATGTCGAGTTTTAAATTAGCCCAGTGAAAGGTTAGGGGCGCGTAACATCCCCACAAGAAGAATATAAATTATTGAGATTATACACTATGTATGCTTCAAATCCCGTGACTTAATTTCAGTATAATTTAGGAAAAATGCAAAGAATAACTCTATTTTGAAATGGTACTTTATTTTATGAGCCAGTTTTAAGGCATTTTCATGTTCATCTTTAGATGCTGCAGGTTGTTAAATGTTCATTTGAAAGTGCGATGTTGTCTGCTGGATCTGTGGTAGGAAGATTGATCATGCTTTAATAAATCAAAGGCAATGTTTACGCCACTCTGTTGTACACATTAGTGCAAGAATACCAGTACTTTAATATACCAAACAACCAAACATTCAAGATAATTTACGTGTAGATAGGTTATTTAGCTCAAAATATGAAATAGACTTCTTTGCTAAAGGTTTCTGGTGAAATTGGCTTTTTTGTGAGCCACTAACACGAGGCTACTTCATTCTTAATTACTTTGCAGCCATTCCATGTCAATTTACCTTACGAAAATTTTTTTTGTTCTCGAACAGTATAAATTGTCGGTATGTGATTGGGAACCTTGACAGTGAAATAATTGTAACTGCTGTCCTACTATAATCTCAAAATACATACACTGTGACAGACGGTACACTGTCAGTTACAGGGTAATTTCAAGTAAAAACAGTCTCGGTTGCAAAGTGGTATTATTAATTACCAATGACGCTTTCTGCCCTCACAGCAGGCCATCATCTTACCTGCATGACAAATGTTACACAAGAATTACTACAACATTTAAAGTAGTGAAACAGGGGCTGTTGTAGCAATTTGCGTAACGTTTGTCATGCAGATAATGTGATGATACCCTGTTGAGAGGGCGAAACGCGTCATTGGCAATTAATAAAACCACTTTCCAACCAAGACTGTTTTTACTTGAAATTCAAATTTGACTGGTTGCTGTATCCGCCACACCATGGACTATAGAAAGCCTTATATAGTTACTTTGTATGTATATTGAGGTTATAGGACAGCAGTTGCAACTTTTTCCCTGTCGTGATCTAACAGTTACTACCCCATGCCAGCAACTAGTGAGTCCAGTTTTGGCATTTTATGCAATTTGCGATCAGAACATTTTGTTTTCGTCATCATCATCCGTGGATGGTGCCAAGTTATAACATCAGTTACATTATAGCACTACTGATTTACTTGCATTAAACTCAACTAGAAAGAAGATGCACTTAAGCTGCACCTACGAACTTATTATTCCAACTTAACAGTGCCGTTGAAAACATCTTTAATGTCCCCCCCGCTCTTGTTTTCTGTTTTTTTTTGTGTGTTTGTTTTTGTTTTTCTCGAGAAAGTCTAATTAAATATTGATTCAGAGGAAAAATGCTGAAGCTACTTGGATAACATGTAGACGCTTGCTATTGAATCCTGTCAAAAATTCTTCAGGTAATTTTAGTCTTCCGATTTCTATTGTATGTCGGAAGTGGCATTCAGCACAAACACAAGCATTCCCTTTTCCTTAGAACCCTACAGTCACCATTATGAACTTGCAATTTTCCGTCAGTGACAGCTAGCAATCCAATATTTGTAACTTTAAGTCATAGAACTAGATTTACTGTCTTTTTTTATCCGAACTTGTATGTCACCAATATTTTAAAACGAGTTAGAGAACTGGCATCTGTCCAGATAAACTTTGCTATTTTTAAAGTCATTTTCTGTTGGCTCGGGCATGTGCTTTATTACGAAGATTGACTGACTGAGCTGCAAGCTAGAGGCTCAGTAGTTGTCACATGGCGCGCCGAAGGATAGCGCGCGGCGCTAGCGCCCTCAAATTTCAACACCCAGTTCGCTATACTGGAGCGATGTACCGCTTTCTATTCAGGTTTAAAAACAATTTTACAATGTTGGCTACATTTCGTACGCAGTCATGTATAACGTAAAGTTAACCAAACGAAAAGTAGTCAGCGACTATATTTTTTCACTGTAAAAGCTTCAAATGTTATGCGATAGGTTAACTGGAAATTAAGTATCGTAATAAGTACGGCGAATAGCGGAAAAACAGACACTCCGTTATGAAGCTGTTATGTTAGGCTGCAAGATGTGCAAAATTCAGTGAGGTACGACAGTTAGTTTCGTCAGAATCGAGTGAGAAGTATCCTACGTCAAGGAAAACGCACAAAACCGGGAGAGGTGGTTTTTATTTTTTTACAGCAGAAGGAGAATTTTTATCGAAAAACTGACGCCGGAGTGCGTTGTAGCTTTGTTTCATACACATGCAGTATTTTTTTTTCAGAAAGAAAATGGAAAAGTAATTTTGGTCATGTATTGGCATCAGCCGGCGCGCGGTTGGCTGCGCACTGTGGCCGCTACCAGCTGCCATCGCGCCGTTGCAGCGCGCGCGGTCCGACCGCTGCGAGTTAAGCGGCCGAGCAGCTAGCGGGGAGCCTTTCACTATAGCCGTACCCTAAGCCTAGAAGGCGGTGATGACAGCCGCGAACAAGCTCAGTTGTCAGTTATATATATAGAGGGGGGGGGGGGGGAGGCCGTGTGGCGTGGCTAAGTAGAGGTGTTTCTTCTCCGCTGTGGAAGTGCTTAGCCGTATTGGGGGACGTCATGTGAACTTGTTTACTGTGGTAACTGTTTCTGTTCGGTAATGTCGCTGCTTGGTGCCTTCAATTTTATTTTAAAAGTATTTCATTGCTCTGGAGTCTGGGTTTATAAGGGATCATATCGGTTTAATCGCTGCAGTGCATTAGATCGCTCGCCTACCTCCTCAATGCTGTTGCTCTACATTTGTAGAGCTAATGGGACATAACTAAGGGGTCATCAGACCCTAAACTTACAAACTACTTATGAGCTAGCTTTTACTAAAGACGCAACAAACATCCAGGCCCGAGGGGGGATTCGAACCCCCGACCGCAGCGGCCGTGTAGACCGTGACTGGCACGTCGCAGACCGCTCGGCCAAATGCTGTTGCTGTGTGTTAGAGAAGCTTGAGCGTTTGTTGAATGTGACACACAGGCATTGTTTCGCAGAGCAGAGTGTAACTGCTATCATGGAATGTGCATATGTGTTCACCTTAAATCTGTCTATTGGGAAGCTGGCGCTTTAGTGGTTAACTTGTGCAACAAGTGAGCTTAGACGATGCTTTACCCTTTACCCTTTGCCAGTCGGAGGTTACCCTATGCAGAATGTAACCATTTTAATGTACTATCAGACACAGGAGCCGTCTTGCAGCAAACGGTGCGACAAAATTTACGTAATATATTTAGTCTGGTAGTGTTCAATTCTGAATCTTATTATTTTTATTTTTTTTATTTTATTTCTTTTTTTTATTGTCTATCAATGTGAGAATGTACTCGTGTGTTTTCTGAACTGTTCATTGGGAAATTTATTGATTTACCGAAAGGCAGGAATGTGTAAATGTGGTTTCACTTTCAGTGCTCTAACAGAATTGGGTTGCCCCTAAGAAGAGTGCTTTTATACGTATGCAGTTTGAATTCTGACGCTTAGTGGATATCCATACTGCCTTTACGTCAGATCTACCCATTTATTTGTGTTGCTAGTTGTGAAATTGTGTGGTAGAGACACGGCAAGTTGAAAAGTTTCTCTCCTCTGAGAGTGCTAAAATTTGGCTTTACGTTGAGGACTCTTGTCCTCTCGCTACGGAGTAATGATCAGCCCAGAACATGAGACAAGTTTCCTGACATTGTGTCGATAAAACTGCAGTTTATGCGGCTCGCGCTCGCTAGGTTAAGGAACGGCAAAACAGCCAATCAGGAGTCGCGATGCCGCGGAAAATAAGAAATGTTCAAATGTTTGTAAAGCTTATGGGACTTAACTACGGAGTCATCAGTCCCTAAACTTACAAACTACTTATGAACTAGCTACGACTAAGGACGGCACAAATATCCATGCCCGAGGGGGGATTCGAACCCCCGACCGTAGTGGCCGTGCAGACCGTGACTCGAGCGTCTCAGTCCCCTCGGCCACCGCGGCCGGCCGGCCAATAAGAAAGAGAGTTAAAATTGTACTATGTAAACAAATCGAAGCGGTGTATACAAGTTTTTTACGATCAACAAGTTATAGTTCATATCAGTATGGATGTCGACAGGAAGATAATGACAACAAACGACGACCGTTTGTATTTCCGAGCCTGTTTCCTGTGAAGGTGGCTTCCTGGCAATACTATGTAGTAAAAATAAAATAAATAAAAGATGCTTTGTCTTATGGTTGACAGGTTCTTGCATGTAACCTTGTCCGGACAGTAAAAGTAATTTACAAGTAAAGTAATATGGTAATTTCCAAGAATGCTTGTAATCGAGGTAGCTCGGATATATAGATATATATTCCTGCAAACCTGTTGTTTAGTTCTTCCACAACAGCACGCGCAGAATGGGCTGGGTGACCATCGTGGTGCATCCACATATGGACTCTCGTGTGTAGACACACATGTTCAAGGAGACCACCCAAACTGTCGGCTATAAAAGCGCGATATAACTCACCTGTTAGTGTACCTGGGAAGTAGTGTGGATCGATGATTTCATCCCCAATGATTCCACACCACACGTTAATAGACCACCTAGGTTGACGGTTGACAGGTCGTACCCACCGAGGATTTTCTGCGGCCCAGTAGTGCATGTTATGGCGATTAACTGCACCATAATTTGTGAACGTGGACTCATCAGAGAACATAACACTTTGTAAAGACTCCAGTGTGAAATTACGCATGGCCCACTCACAGAATGTCATTCTTGCACGGAAATCGTTCCCATGCAGCTCCTAGATCAGTGACAGGCGGTACGGGTGAAACCTGTGGCCGTGTACTATACGCCACACAGATGTGAGACTGACACCAGCGACTGCAGCAACGGCTCGCAAGCTGACATGAGGATCGTGGTGTAGTGCAGCTAAAACAAACGCCTCCATCTCCTCACTTCTTGCAGGTCTTCGTCTGTTACTGCGGCGCATTACCAAGCTGCCTGTTTCTGGAAGTCGTTCGGCACGTAAGAACGTAACGGCTGCCTGGGCTCTTCGCTTAGGATATCTCACGGCATACGCCGTGGCAGCTTCAGTGGCATCGTATCGGCACTCGCCGAGTATCAGCAACATGTCAACGTACTCGTTGTTCGTGTATGCCATCGTCATCCGAAGTCAGTAACTATGGTATATTGAGCCCCGGTTGTTTGTGTGGCTCTAACTGTCGGGTATACGGCCGTGTGCGGCGACAGTCGGCAGTCTAACAGCGCATCGAGAAAGCTTCTCGCTCCGTGACACCGGCGACGTTACAACTCGGCCGCACCACATTTAGAAGGCGCATTGCATTATGCGCAGTGTTTGTGGTATTTGCCCCTGAAACTTTGAAGGGTTGTAGCTCCCAAACTAACAGTGATAGGAATGTAGTTTAAATTGATTTGGACGCAGCTGGTTTCAACGAATCCAATGCACGATAGAAAAAACTATTGTTCCATTAAAAAAATATATCTTTGTGCTGTAACTCTTTGTAAAATGATACAATAAACTATGTTCATAGCTCCGCAGAAAGTGTAACATTTCTTGTGTTGACCTACCGCTTTAAAATTTTACGTCACCTATTATTTTATAAGTTACAGAAACAAACACATTTAGTGAAACACTATATATTTCGAGCGTACAAATGTAAATTGTTTCTGAACCGGAGATTAGGTGCTACGTGCCCTCTCATACAAAAGGGAAACCTCTTTTTTAACCTATACCTAACTTAACTTTCACTTAAAATGATCACTGTTTCGTACACATCATAAAATAAAACATGCTATACATGCTCTGTGGTTGACTGCTGTGGTGTATTAATAATAGCTCACTTGTGACAGTACTACGACAACTATCTAAGAATCTCTTATGAATGGAAAATCAATTACAATCACAGGAAATTCTCAAATAAACTTTGAAATTGACGCCACATTTACTCGTTATGAAACACGCAATCTTATTGGCCGGAATAACTCTACTCCTGATTGGCTGCTATTCCGTTCCTTAACCTAGCAAGCGCGAGTCGCATAAACTGCAGTTTAACCATTGTGTCTAAGTACTTTCGGGTTGTTGAACTGTGTTCCTTCAAAATAACGTTAGAGCTTGTAACTGTGCTTAAATGACTGCATTGCCTACAGAAAACGTAATCAATCCTGTCAGTTGTGTATACTAATACTTCTGTGAACCTTTTTCAGTTTAACTTGTGTATATTTATCCTATTACTTCTTGAAGCGAGTGTGTTTTTCTGGGAAATATCTTCATGAACGTCTAGCATGTCGTATGTTAAGGTCCATTAGACTCAGTGAATTTAATTTGTAATTGAATTACCTTGTGTTTTGTGACCTTTATTTTAATAATTTGATTATCTAAAATCCATTCCAGACAATATGGGAGTTACTGGTTAAGTCCCTCTGGCGTAGGAAGTCAGGTTTGATTTAAACAGGATAGTAGCTTGTAACAGCACCTTCGTTCAGCAGATATATGATTCTACTTAAATTAAAATCCTGGGTGCCCTTGTAACTGTGAGGGCCTACATTTATTAGAACTGTTCACATCTTAACTTTATAGTTTCTTACATTTACCGTAAGGTTTAACTGATTTTGATTTAATGATAATTGGTATAAATACCGTTGTTTAGTCTCCATTAATTTCAAAAAATTATTTACCTGATTGTAACTTTCAGCGGGCTAAGTGGACCAAATTGAAATTGATACTCGTATCCATTGAAACGGTACTGTTGGTACCTTTTCCTTAAGTTTCGTGTTCTATAACGATTATATATTTATTTGGGTTCCGGTGCTTTGTCTGAGCTGCACTTGGTCGTGACTGTGTTCATTATAATATTTATTCTCAATTACGCTAATCAGGTGTAAACAGGATGGGTTGCCTGTTGCAGTTTGAATAATAAAGAAAATTAAGGAGCCACCCTCCGCAGATCCAACTTCCTTATCCTTTGGTGAGAGAGAATGTTTGTGTGTGGATGAATGAATTTTAGAGTTCTGGTACTAGCAGAGGTTTTCGAGCATGCTGTTTTGGGGTAGGTTTGCCAACTTCCGATTTTGCTGGAATCTGCAGAGAGGTTTGTTTGAGTTTGAGAGGTTGTGGTTGATAGCAGCCAGTTCGGGGATAGTCAGGTTGGCTAGAGGTTCGCATTGGCGGGAGCCTATGAGAGCGAGGCTACTAGGGAATTTGTAGCCGGAGGCGGTTAGGCTGGGGGTCCGGCCATGCTTAGCAGATGTGACCAGAGTGTTGGTTGAAGAGGTTGTTGGTAAGAGTAGCGGAAACAGTGTAAATATTGTCGTTTTGGTAAATGATTCACTTGGAGTTTTGTTTCATATTACTTTTGAGACAAGGTCTGGGGTGATTTTATTAATTTTGTTCAAGTAAAGTGGGGAAACGTAAAATTGAATTGTGAGATTGACTGTGAACTTGACTGTGACTTGCTTGTGTAATTGAAAAGTGGGGTTTTCTGATAAAGGACGTAGGAAAGCAGGAATCTATCGGTGCCGGCGATAATTCTCGGCCGGCCGCGGTGGCCGAGGAGACTAAGGCGCTCCCGTCACGGTCTGCACGACCACTACGGTCGGGGGTTCGAATCCCCCCTCGGGCATGGATATTTGTGCCGTCCTAGTTCGTAAGTAGTTCATAAGTAGTTTGTAAGTTTAGGGACTGATGACCCCGTAGTTAAGTCCCATAGACTTTACAAACATTTGAAAGATTTGATTTTTTTGATAATTCTCGAGCTCTCTGCTGGTTCTCGTAAATGACGATCTGAGCATTAGTATATCAACGTATTGGGATAGTGGAATTGAATGCGTGAATAATGTTCCTTGAATCCTGTACATACAAAGCAAAGAATAAAGAAGGCCCTACCCTATGTTTTAATTTAGGAGACCATTAATAGAAGATAAAAACTCATAAATATGTTAGACTATAAAAACAAATGTACGAAGCGCTGTTCAGAATAATTAATAAATATTGTCAATGAAAAGCTTCCCCTGCTTCAATTAAATGAGGCGCACATATTGCAAATTGTGAGCCGAAGTATAGTAAAGCCAGGTTGAAATTAGATAGGAATTAATGTCTGTTTTGTGTTGAGTAAAGTTAACAAATCATTGCACCTAACAGGCAACTCGGTTCATGTGCAAAGACGTTATCCGTTGCGCGTTTAAAAGAAAATTAAAGTCTATTTGCAGTTGGTGGTGTGTGTATTTTTAAACCGCTGAGTAAACATCGGGCCATGTTGCATCAATTTAGTGCACATATACCTCCCACGCAAAGAACCAAGGCGACTGGTAATTGGGCACAATTATCCTCTATCTAAATAAATATAATTACAAGGCTTGAACAATGTGGATACAAAAAGAGCAGGTTTCACCTAAGTTATAACTTACTCCCACCACACCATACAAATTACGAAAGAAAAAGGTGATCGCTCACCAAGTTTAGAGCTTGAGCCTTGCCTGGCGGCTGAGACCTTTTACTTCATTTTTATATTTCACCTTTATTTAATTATCAATAGATGTTCGACTTGTTCTTGCCTAAGATCCGAATGTTAACAGATTTAAAATTTATATAACTGTATATTTTGTTGAGTCATTCTAGTATTTCATTAGCAAGCTAATAAATGGGGTCGTACAAGGCTAGAAGAGAATTTACTGGGGGTCTGAATGTTTGGAAACGAAACAACAGTTTAAAAACAGACGGAGATAAGATCGCGAGGTACTAATGGAAATCAGAAAGATGCATGCATAATTTGTTGCCTGAAGGGCATAGAAACAGACACAGGGGTAGCTGAAGGCTTTATGTAAGAAAACACCATGTGGAGTACATATCACTTGCGCAAGGAGGAAACAGAAAAGAATATTTCACATACTACACAGAATAAAAATATTCCCGCATATTAATCGCGTTCCACAAAGCTAAGAAGATATTAAACAGAGTTCATTAGCCGCCAGCTAGTCTCACACAGGTTACCGATTCCCAGCCGTTACCGAACCGAATTACTTGCATCTTCACTGCGTTTACCTATGCAAAATCACGAAATGAAATTGAATACATTTCCGTACCTGATCGGAGAAACTTATCCCGAAAAATGAACCTAAGATCTGAAGTCTAACAAACTAGACAACGAATCGCTGCCATCGCAAGGGAGGAAAGAAAATCCAGAACGTCTTACCAGATCGAAGCACAGCTACAAAATGTTCAGAACTGACACCCGGTCCCCTCCACCACCGGAAATCCACCGGAAATCGGTAAAAACCATGGGAAAAACCGAGGTGGTGGGGAGACTGAAACTAACGCGTTCTGTCAAGGCTCGCTAACTGGGAATTTCCAACCAAACGTGTAACCAAAGGGTGGAGGAACCTCTTTTGTAGAACCAAAAGCAGAGGTTGGTAACGACAATCTATCGATACGAAGCCAGAGAAACACTAGTACCGAGCAGCTAACAGCCGACGACGAAAATTCTCATACATACACTCAGACTCCCTTGCTAGCAGATCCTCATACATGTACATACAGAATAAAGCAAGTACACATTCTCACAGGGATAGCAGCGTCACGGAGAAACAGTTCATATTGCCATATTCATAAACACAATGATAAATTATTAGCATAATAAAATTGCAGCAATATTACAGAAACTAACATTTAAAATCCTGAAATACTATTCCTCATGCCTCCGAACGAGAGGGGCTCTCATTTAGTAAAAAAAGGTCGTCTAGTGAGCTTAGATAACTTACAAAATTAAAAAGGATTTGTTTATTAACATTTTAACCCAGCCTTCACCTCTCAACGATGTGACGAGTCGCCAGAAACGACAGGTGGTTCGGATTCCACGTTACGATGTAGGTCCCCTTTCCGCAGTTGGAGAACTGGGGTAGGCTAGGGACACGAAATTCCCGGAAAGTGGCGTCCACCTGAAAGACTTGTACAAGGCCAATGAGCCACACGAAATTATTATTATTATATTTAACAAAATTATTTTCGCAAATTATATATGGAACAGTGAATGATGTTGAATAACTTGTGGGCTAGTCGTATGTATGTCCATCCCAATCCTTCCTTGACTGTATGTGATATGCGCCCTGCACCATTACAGTCGGAGTTACAATGTCGTGTCAATTGCACATGTGTTGTAGTTGGTCACCATATTTAAATTGGTTGTTGTATTTCTTGTTGAGTTTGATTATGATTATTTTTTCCTGTTTTTTTTTCTGTTTGTGATGGTGCTTTAGGGCTTTCTATTTTGATTTCAATAATTCGTTCTCATGGTAATGATTTTTAAATTCTTTCTTTTTGTGTTTATGTTAAGGTATTTATTTATAATTGTTTTTTCGATCCCTATTAATATACGGTAATTCTGAGTATGTTGGTCTTGGGGGATATTTTGTAATTATTCTGTGATCTTCTGATATTCAAAAAGAAAGTTCAAATATTTGTAGAGCTTAAGGGACTTAACTGCGGGGTCATCAGTCCCTAAAATTCCAAACTACTTCTCAACTAACTTATACTAAAGGCGGCACAAGCACATACATCTATGCCCGAGGGGGCATTCGAACTCCCAACGGGGAATGGCCTCGAGTATCGTAGCTTAGCGCCTCAATGCACTCGGCCGCTCCGCCGCGGCTTGTTCTGATCGATCTAAAAATGATTGATCTATTTCTAACTGTTCTTTCAAATATAGTTAAGGTGAACATAATGATTCCAACAGTTGAAGAAGGTGACCCAATTCCTGAAATTATTTTTCACGATGAAAAAGCGCATGTTCGTTAAATTTCCTGCAATATTCATCATAACCAAGTATAAGACCATATGGGATCATTATGCTTTTACAAAAATATTGCTCGAAACTCTGCCGCGGCTGATTAGCCGTGCGCACTGGAGCTTCGTATTGCGGCGCGCGCGGCAGATCGCCGTCGGGGGTTCGAGTCCCCCCTCGGCATGGATTTTTTTGTTGTCCATGGGTTAGTTTACCTTAGTTTAAGTAGTTTGTAAGCTACGGACTAATGAGCAAGAAGTTGTCAGATAGATTTATAAACATTAGATTTGCTTGAAACTCTGTGCCTCAAAATTTGGTTTTTAAAGCCCCGCGGAATCATCGTTATCATCTGTCGGCTACAGGTGGTGCATTGTGTTGTAACTCGGATCTCGCTTTAGGAGTGTATTTTGTAGAGGATAAGTAAAACACAAGACGGAATTGCCTTGTAAGGCTGTACAGAAGGAGATGCTCAGAAAATGCTTGGAGTACAGATGAGTCTGAACCAGACATACAAGATCCGTCCGGTACAAGATTGGCAGCATTACGACTGTTATAGAAAACGGTTATGATGGTCGTGATATGTTTGAGGATGCGAGCTTCTATCTATCAGTAAAATATTTTCAGAACCTCTTAAATAAATGCGAACATGTATGTATCATGAAATAAATGGGTAGATTCGTAAGGTGCACTATTCAAAAGTGTACATTATGTCAGTGATTTCTGTGATCATTTCGAACATGAAAAAAAAATGATTCAGGAGATAAAAAGTTATGAAACACTAAGTACTCTGGCAAATGATAGCCTGGTATCCTATCACCAAAGACGAATATGATTCTGTTTGGCATTTTTGGACGTTGCGATCGGACTGTCTGGAGCAAGTCTTTGGGTGACGCCACTGTGACGACTCGTGTGTCAATAACAGCCCAACATCCAGTCCCCGAGCGGAGAAAATCCCCGCCTAGGCCGGCAATCGATACCGCCCTCCCTCCCCCCGCAACTCAATCCACCACGCTGTCCCTCTGTTACGGAGACAAAAATTGTGTTGAGCGCTTTTTCTGTCTTCGAATTGTAATGGGTCATTTCCGAAAGGTGACTGTGAAAAGCTAATGGTCTACACATCCCTTACTAAACACACAACTATTTTTCTCAACTAAACGCAGTATTAAAATTTCTGAATTAGAAGGAAATTACTAATCACTCACTCGACATACTCAAATCAATATGGACCACTTACAACAAAAATTTGCGGCATCTCTTATTCCAATTTAATATCTGCTTTGATGGAAGTCTGTTATTATGAAAGGGTACAATTAAAGCAATATATTCTCTTGGAAAATCGTTGTGGTTTCACACTTTTCAGGATTGTAAACTGTGATACATGATATGTTTTGGCTCCATTCTTTATACTGGTGTTGATACTGATTATCAGAAATTTGATCATGAATATTACTGGCGTAGCTGTTGCTCACTTCTGTCAATCTTATTTTTTACAAGGTGTGAATAACGATCATTGATAATTGGTCGACATCTCCAAGTCTAATATTCACAGAATATATGACATCAACTGCGATTGGGCAAAGCTGAAAATGTGTACCCAGCCGGGATTCGAACCCGGGTCTCCTGCTTTCTAGGCAGTTGCACTGACCCCTACACCACTGGGGACACAGTGATCACCGCACCTGCAAGGACTACCTAAACACGCCTCCCGTCAGATACAAATTCCCAGCTTCGCCCTGCCCACAGTACTCAAACTCGTAGTTATGAATCTAATTCCCGTAAGAGTAAGGGCTTCAAACTTGCCCACCCCTCCCCACTAACGATAGGATCATTGCCCGTCACCGGCATATTATATATATATACATCTGGCGTCTGTTACGAAAGAACAGACGTCACTTCTGATCCTGCAGCTGTTATTACTTAGTATTCACAGAATATATGACATCAACTGCGATCGGGCAAAGCTGAAAATGTGTACCCAGCCGGGATTCGAACCCGGGTCTCCTGCTTTCTAGGCAGTTGCACTGACCCCTACACCACTGCCAAGAAAGCAGTGGTGTAGGGGTCAGTGCAACTGCCTACCCGGCTGGGTACGCATTTTCAGCTTTGCCCAATCACAGTTGAGGTCATATATTCTGTGAATATTAAATAATACCAGCTGCAGGATCAGAAGTGACGTCTGTTCTTTCGGAACAGACGCCACATGTATATCTCCAAGTCTAGCTGACTTTCTCCATTATCGATATAAGGGTATGGTTGTACCGAACAGGTAGTGGATGCCTAAGCTGGGTAACAAATTATGCCGTGTTGAAGCTCAATCGCTCATAAGCGGCCTGTAATGAAACTGCGTGCATATGGAATATCGCCCCAATTGTGCGATTGGATTCACGTTTTCCTACCAGAAAAGATAGATTTCATAGTAACACACCAGATATATTGATCAGCATTGGCCGTTAATGTTTTATTTAAAAAAACAACAGATCGATTTCAATCTCATAGTGACCATCTTTAGTGTCCTTCAAACAAGCATTATGAATGCCCTGAATGTAACTGCAACGGCTAACAGAATTTTATGTTTGCCGTTGCAGGGCAGGGCATTCAGGGCATTCATAGTGCTTGTTTGAAGGACACTGAATATGGTCACTATGTGATTGATATCGATCTGTTGTTTTTTAAATAAAACATTAACGGCCAATGCTGCTCAATACATCTGGTGTGGTCGTTGAGCACCATGCTGGAAATGAAATCAAACCTCATTTCATAGTAACTGACGGTAAGTCACCGAGTAAAACAGAAGTGTTATCGGACGTTCCCCAGGTAAACGTTATAGGTCCCGTACTCTTCCTTGTGTTTACAAACGATTTAGGAGACAATCTGAATAGCTCTCTTAGACTGTTCGCAGATGATGCTGTCGTTTATCGGTTAGTGAAGTCAACAGAAGATCAAAAGCAACTGCAAAGCGATTTAGACTAAATTTCTACATTGCGAAAATTGGCAATTAACACTAAATATGAAACGTGTGGAGTAATACACGTGACCACTAAAAGATATCCGCTGAACTTCAATCACACGATAAATCAGTCAAACTTTAAGGTCGTAAATTCTACCAGATACCTAGGCGTTACAGTAATAAACAACTTGGACTGGAAAGAACACATTCAAGATATTGTGGGGAAGACGAACCAAAGGTTACGTTTATTGGCAGAACGCTTCGAAGATGCAACAGCTCCACTAAAGAGACTGCCTACATCACACTTGTGCGTCCTCTCTTGGAGTACTGTTGCCATGTGTGCAACCCTCGCCAGGTGTTACTGACGGAAGACATTGAGAAGGTTCAGAGAAAGCTCATTTTGCTTTATCACGTTATAGGGCGGAATGCGTAACGGCATTTTTGCAGGATTTGAGGTGGATATCATTAAATAAGGACGTATTTGTTGCGGCGAGATCTATTTGAGGAATTTCAATCATCTACTTTTACTTCTGAATGTGAAAATATTTTGCTAACACCCACGTACATAGGGAGACATGACCATCCGAATAAAATAAAAGAATTCAGATCGAAAACGGAACGATTTAGGCGTCCTTTCTTCCCGCGCGCTATTACAGAATGGAACGGTAGAGACTGTGAAAGTGGTTAATGAACGCTCTGCCAGGCACTTAAATGTGATTTCCAGGGTATCTATGTTCACTACTAGTCATTGTAATTGCTACACAAAGAAGAAATGCAGATGGTAAACGGGTGTTCATGGGACAAATATATTACACTAGACCAGGGCCGGGCAGCAGTTGTGCCCGTGTGAAGCGCACTCGCACGCGTGCAGTGAACTATGTGCAGCGTGCACGCAGGGGCGAGCCGGCCAACCGCCTATCTTGCCTACCCTACCCTCCCCGTTATACCCTTTCCTGTCCTATCGCTGCGTCTTTCTGTAATGATTATTTTCCTAGCTTGGTTTATTAAATAAAGAAACAGGATTAATAGGATAGCTGAAAATAAATCGTGGTTTGAATCCTATTAACAATTATTCATTTTACTCAATGATCACTGATTGTCTTTACATACGGTTAATGGCTGGTACAAAATTTCTACATACTGCCAAACGCAAACGATTACCCCAATTTTCATCACTCATGTTTGCTCGTAACCGTTTATTAAGTTTCATTACAGAAAAAAATCGCTCACATACATATGTCGAGCCAAATACTGACATTATCTTCGGCACTTTGCGATGGATACGGGGAAACACTTGTTGTGGAAAGTCTTGACGAAAGTCTATTAGACGTCTTGCCAGAAGGAACTTGTCTTTCAGACGAGAATTTCACTGTAGATCTATTAGTTCCATTTGCAGTTCATGATGAATATCATCTATAGAAACAGCAAATGGTCTCGAAAACCATTCAAGAGGTGGGGATACATGTGATACATCCCCACATCACTCGAGAAATTCATCTTTTATGGCAATAAAAGAACAAAGAAATACTGATACTCCCAATCTTTTTTTAAAAGACGGCACATCCCGAATTATCCTTTTCTCCGATTCATTCTGCATTTTCTGGTGCTTGAAATGTAACGCTCGCTATGTAGTGGTGGCTTGGCATCAACGTCACTCCTATTGCCACACTGCCGCAACCTGCGAGTGGCCGCCGCTGCCTCAGTGCACGATTGCTCGTGTGCAGCACGCGTACAGCGCGAAGTGCACGCGTGCCGCATGCAACGTTTGCTCGCCCCTGCACTAGACTGACATGTGATAACATTTTCACGCGATTTGGGGGCATATATCCTGAGAAATCAGTACCCAGAACAACGACTTCTTGTCGTAATAACGGCATTGATACGCCTGGGCATTCAGTCAAACAGAGCTTGAATGGAGTGTACAGGTACAGATGCAAATGTAGCTTCAACCTTCAACACGATACCACAGTTCAACAAGAGTAGTGACTGGCGTGATGTGACGTGCCCGTTTCTCGGCCACCATTGACCAGACATTTTCAGTTGGTGAGAGATCTGGAGAATGCGCTGGCCAGGACAGCAGTCCAAAATTTCCCGTATCCAGAAAGGCCCGTACAGGGCCTGCAATATGCGCACGTGCATTATCCTGCTGGAATGTAGGGTTTTACGGGATTCGAATGAAGGGTAGAGCCACGAGTCGTAACACCTCAGATTTGTAACAGTGCCGTCGATGCGAAAAAGGGGTGACCTAGACGTGTAATCAATGGCACCCCATACCATCACTCCGGTGATACGCCAGAATGGCGATGAGGAATACACGCTTCCAATGGGCGTTCACCGAGATAACGCCACACACGGATGCGACCATAATGATGCTGTAAACTGAACCTGAATTCATCCGAAGATATGACGTTTTGCCATTCGTGCTCCCACGTTCGTCGTTGCGTACACCATCGCAGGCGCTCCTGTCATGCAGCGTCAAGGTCAACCGCAGTCATGGTCTCCAAGATGATAGTCCATGCTGCTGCAAACGTCGTCGAACTGTTCGTGCAGATGGTTGTTGTCTTGCAAACGTCCACATGTGTTGACTCAGGTATCGAGGCGTGGCTGCACGATCCGTTACAGCCATGCGGATAAGATGTATGTTATCTCGTCTACTAGTAATACGAGGCTGTTGGGATCCAGCACGGCGTCCCGTATTGAACCCACCGATTCCATATTCTGCTAACAGTCATTGGATCGCGACCAACAAGTGCAGCAGTTTCGTGATACGATAAACCGCAATCGCGATAGGCTACTATCTGACCTTTATCAAACTCGGAAAAGTGATGGTATGCATTTCTCCTCCTTACACGAGGCATCACAACAACGTTTCACCAGGAATGCCGGTCAACTTCTGTTTGTGTATGAGAAATCGGTTGGAAATTTTCCTCACGTCAGCACGTTGTAGGTGTCACCACCGGCGCCAACCTCGTTTGAATGCTCTGGAAAGCTAATCATTTGCATATCACTGCATCGTCTTCCTGTCGGTTAAATTTCGCGTCTGTAGCATGTCATCTTCGTGGTGTAGCACTTTTAATGGCCAGGAGTGTAGATGTACTTAACGTCCCATGGATGGCTAATAATGGGAAGATAAAACTGTTGGCTCATGTTGATCAGAGTGCATGAACGTTTTCACAACTGGAAAGACACTTCAGGAAGATATTATATAGCCAACATATGTTCATGGGTATAATCAAATTACGTGTGGTATAGATAATAACGAAGACAGTGGAGAAAACACTGAAGCGGTATCGGAAACTCTTTCTCCACGTCCTCCTCATGACTAATGCTCATACTTTACATAAACATAGTTATTAGGAACTTATGTTACTCCGTCAATTGAGATTAGAGATAGCGACACCAGTATTTAATCTTTGTGACGCTCGAAACTGTACTTACAATATGTTGTTGTTTTTTTTTTTTTTTTTTTTTGTCGTCTTTTCAGTTCATGTAAATGGGGCGGGCTGTCAGCGCACACAGGCGCTCTTCTGCTGAAAGATATACACTAACAAAAAATAAGTGCACAAAGAAAGTAAAGCTGTTAAAATTAGAAGGTAATTAATGTTTATATTCTGCCAGTGTTGAAAAGACAGTACACGACTTAAAACGGAGAGAAGAAAGCATTGAATGATCTTGGTGACAATGAAGATAAAAAGTAAATAAAATAGACTAGGAGACCATGTAGCACATAAAACGTCTAAAAGAAGCAAAAAGAGTTTGGTGCGTGTTGGCTGTTCACTGTTCATTAAAATAAAATACCACAAGGAGACAAAACCAAATTCACGAAGCACTCATTAAAAATGCTAAAGATGATGAAATGGGTGGAGACACGGGAAAGGGGGAGAGGGTGGTAGAGAAACACTGTCAAATTTAACACACATGATGTATGCTGCAGGTTGTCCTTTCACCGTTTCAAAAAACACACTTTGTTAAACGCTTAGGACGTAGCACCAGGACAATATGATGACAAAGAGTGATAGGTTGGGGGACTTCGAGAGAAGGTCGGAGGAGAAGCGTGACGGCAACGAGGAGGGGCCACAGTGCCAGTGGAGGAAAGGGAGAAATGTTGTCCTAGGTTGCCTGGAGGGATCTGAGACGGGAGGGATGCCAGAAGACGGGGGAAGAGACGAGTGGATAGATGGAAAGATGGCGTCCTTTGGAAGGAAGGAGTTGGAGGATCATAGCGGGAAGGAAGGATAAATCATAGGGCAGAGGGCGTCATCGGGGGGGGGGGGGGGGAGGGCATGGAAGTTGCAAAGGGAAAGGATACGCATGATGGACAGTTGGAGGGCAGGGGGAATACAGAGAGGGGGGCGCGGAAACGAACCAGTATCTGTGATGAGGGGATGGACGTGAGGATTGAGCACGTCTAAATCCCAGGAGAGGTAGAGGATGCGGAATTGTTCAATAGAGGACAGACTGGGGGATGCGTATGAGGGATAAAGGGGGATACGAAAGGCGAGGCAGAGTGCATGGCGTTCTAGGATCTCGAGACATTTTTAGGAGGATTGATGGGTGGAGATCCAGGTGGCAACGGCTACGCAAAGGGTACGGCAGATGAAGGATTTAGGGTTAAAGGTCCATGCAAGTGTGTGGACCATACGTTCAGGAGTTTCAGGAGATGGGGATGGGAGAGATCTTCATGTTGGATAGGTATAAAGTTCTAGATATTTATAGGTAGGGTAATGTGGGTGGGGGGACTATGTGGGGACAGAAGGAGGGAATGGTTTGACCTAAAATAATTGCTTGGGTTTTGGTGGGATTGATAGAGGTGAGCCACTGTTTACAAGTGGCAAAGAGGTCAAGGTGTTGCTGGAGGAGAAGACTGGAACAGGAAAGGGTGGAAGCCAAGGTGAGGAAGGCAGTGACGTCAGTGTATTGGAAGAGATGAGGGTAAAGCTTTGGCATGTCAGTGGTGTATGGGGCATGCCAGCCGAGGGTAAAAGAGATGGTATTCGGTATCATGGACAGTGATGTAAGAGGAGCAATTGAAAAGGAGGCAATGATCCAGATGAGGTCTGGAGTTTGAAGATCAGGACCGGATGCCAGAACTGGTTATAGGCCCTTTCTAGATCCAAGGAATCAAATATGGCAGCAGTATGAGAATTTAGCTGCAGAGGGAGAGAAGTTGGGTGAGGCAGAGGAGTGGGTCGTCGGAAGAGGAGGAAGGTTGAAAGCCACTCTGGGTGTCAGGGGGGTGGTTGTGAATATGGAGATTGTGGTGGATGCCTCAGGACAGGATAGTGTCAAAGACCTTGCTGAAGACTGGGTGAGGCAATTTGCCCAGTAGGTGTTGGTGTCAAATGGAGTTTCGTTCGGTTTGAGGAACATGAGGATACAGCACGTTTTGCACAGGCTGGGATAGAAGCCAGTGTAAAGGGTGATGTAGATATTAGCCAGGGGGTGAGGAAGGGTAGGGAGCGTTTCTTGAAGTGGCATTAGGTGATGTAGGTGATGCGGTCCTGGCCGCGAGCAGTGGTACTGGCCGTATTAACTGTATTTCATGGTTTTTTTTAAATGTTTTTTTTCTATTTTTTTTGGAACGGTGTGCTCAGCGACGTCAAAACAGTGAATATAATAATTATAGTACGCAGCATTGGTTGTTTCTAATTAATATTTTTGCATAGCTGATGTTACAGTGACTGGTGCATTGGGGATGATTATGTGATCGAAATCGATCTGCAAAAACATTAATAAAAACGACCAATGCTGCATACTATAGTCATTAGATTCATTGTATATCATGTACTATGATGGGGTGTTAAAATCAAAGGGAAGTTGGGATGTGGACCAGGTACTGGAAGCTAGTGGTGGGATTATCAGGAATGGAGTAGATGTCAGAGAGGAGAGAGGCAAAACGGTGAGCCTTACTGGCTTTGTGAGGCAGTGGCTGGTCGAGGTGAAGGAGAATGTAGGTTTGAAGCAAGTGAGGCGCTGAAAGGTGTCCCAATACCTAAATGAGTTGATGTTGAGGTGAGAATCAAGCCGTTTTTTGACAGGATGCTGCACATGTGTTTCTCGAGTTGGCAGTGGCACAGTAGTGTATCCCAGTCACGGGTGCTGGACAAAATAGCAGTAAAGACGGTGGGATTCCCGTGGGAACAGAGCAGTCTGTGGTGGGAGGGTGGGGCAGTGGGACTGAATGTGGGAAAGTATGGCATCAGAGGAGGTCTGCTGAAGGCAGGAGGCAGCATGGTCAATATCGTAAGGAGAGTGGAGGAAGAGGGGATGACATCCGAACTCGGGGGTGATGGAAAGGTAAAAGGCATCCCAGTCTGCCTGGGAATAATCGTGGATGAGTTTTGAAGGTAGAGGTGAGTAGGGATTCTGGGAGCGATGGATATTCAGAGTGAAAGTGGGGAGAATCAGGTCGTGGTCAGTGCCAATGGGGTCAAGATCTTCTGTGGTGACACGCCTTTGGAGATTCGGAGACACGAGACGACGTCAGGGGTAGTGTTACTGCGAGGAGCGGTATTTCAGGGAAACGGGACGATGTCGCCACGAATGGTGGGTACAAATTGATGCCACCAGCAGAGTTCTGGGGGAAGAGTGGATACTGAGGTCGTCGGCAATCACATGGGTCAGGAAGGTCCTTTCTATGTGGGGGCTTGTGCTGACTTGTATGTGAGGAACGAGAAAGGTTGCTTTAAGGAGGAAGGCATCCACGCAGTGTTCAATTCAAATTATAAATCTATAGTACTTAACTTCTCTGGTCACAAATGCCTAGGCGTAAAATCGACTTACTAACTTATGCTAAGGACATCGAATACACCCATGCCTGAAGGAGGACTCGAAGCACCGATGGCAATCAGTAGCGCACTCTGCAGCTAGGCGCCTTGGAATGCTCGGTCACTATGGCACACTTGGTGTTGGAAGAGGGTATTAAGAGTAGGAATTTTTTGGTTGGGAGGAAGCGAAAGTTGTAGAATAAAAGGGTAAGATTATGCTGCGCCATGTTGAGTGAGAGGGAAAAGAGGGGAGCAAGAGTGTAGAAAGGCAGGGACTAAACCAGGGTATGCTGGTGGTTGGTAAAAAATTTTGCTCGTGTTGTTGACATACAGTGGCCTGAAAGTTGAGGTTGAAAAGGGAGTAGGCAGCAAAGGAAACTTGGTGAAGGGTGTGAAGCATTTGAATGAGTGAATGTTCTAAAGGACAGTGGTAAGGATGTGGTGGTGTCATTTGCAGTAGGTAGAAGGAACAAGGGATTATTGGTGTGGATAGGCGAATCAGTGGGGTGAACAGGACTGTATCTCCTTGGTAGGAGGAGGGCAGGGCTGGTATTTGTAGGAAAAGGTGTGGTGAGCTTCGCTGCAAGTGTTGCAGGATGGGGTGCAGGACGATGTTGGGGCAGGAGTTTTTGAAATGGGAACCTTTGCATTGGGGTCAAGACAGCAGGGAGACAGCAGTTTTGAGTGAGGGCGGCCATTGTAAGTTAAGCAGTGGGACCAACAGTAGGATTGATGAGGGGCGCGGTAGGGTTCCACAGTATGGAGGCAGTTGTAAATAAGGAGGTGGTTAATGGATGATGCCTCTTCAGTGAAAGTGTGCACCAGGTAGGTGAGGCACATCGCTTTGTGTGAGAGGTCCTCCAGTACCTCCGCCACTGTGATCCCTGGACTGATCTACATGGCATTGAAGGAGGGAGGCCGGCAGGGGGTTGTGAACAGGAGGCAGCAGGAGAGAGGGATGCAAGAGTAGCATGGGAACCAAACTGAGTATGGGGTAGTTTTTGACGGATCACATTGTGGACGTTGGGTTTGGGACATTGTAGAATGACGATCTGGCGGATGATTGGGGAGATGGGGATAAAGGGCATACCTGCAGAAGAGGGGAGTGAGAGCATGGGAGTCCAGAGATTTTGGATTTTGGTTTATTTACGATGAAAGTCTTTTCTTCGGAGGGGCTGGGAGACAGGTGTGGGAACAGGGTTGTCAGGGAGGTGGTGTGGTTTCTACACAGAGCAGCAATGTCATCATGGGCTGGGGGGACAGAGGATCTAAAATGCGATCCACAGCACAGTCACCATGGGAGTATGGGAGGGGCAAAGGAATCAAGGGGGATGGTGGAAGAGGTAAGTGTCTGGGGGACAACAAAAAAGGTTCAAATGTCTTTAAATCCATCGGACCAAACTACGTGGTCATCAGTCCGTAGCTTACAAACTACTTAAATCTAGGTAAACTAACCTAAGGACAACACACACACCCATGCCCCAGGGAGGACTCGAACCGCCACGGGGAGCAGCCGCGCGCTCCGCAGCATGGCGCTTTAGACCGCTCAGGTACTCCACCGCGGCTGGGGGACAGCAATGGCAGCCTTTGTGAAGGTGGAGAATACGACAACAGGGGTTGGTGAGGGTGAGGAAGGAAGAGATTGTGGCACAAAGGAGGGGTGAGGAGGTACTCCAGGAGAGGATGGTGGAGGCACTAGAGGGAGTGGCGAAAATGATGGTTGAGGACACAGTAGTGGGTGCAGGGACGACATGAGAACGTTTAAAAAGTCACCCAGGCATTGAGTTCTGAGTTGTGTCCCAGCAGTCCAGGCGTGACCGGGAACGGCGCGGCAAGGCATCAGTGGAACGCCCTCCAATGAACTGGGTGCCAGACAGAACTAGTTGTATGGGCTGCAGCCCCGACATGGGACAGAGAATACTGCTTTCGGAGCGGGAAGGCAAAAGCTGCATCATCATAAGTGATGACTGTATGGGGCGTCAGACGTTTACGGGAGTCAACACAAGGAACTGCAGTGCAGGTCAACCAGCTTGGACCCTTGGCAGCAACCGGTGGTCGGCAGCAGCGGAAGCTTGCGGCAGCAGTAATAGATGGTGAGACGACAGAAGATACTGTATTGTACAGAGAAGGAGCTGCTGAATACGAAACACAAGATAGTAGCCCTTGTCAACGTGACAGTAAGATTGATCAATTACTTTTCAAGCTACCTACATATATAGTTGGCAGCAGCCTCCTAAGCCGCTCTTAATCATTGCGATTTAAGAAATGGACATGTTTTTAAAACATTGACATGAAGATAAAACATGATGATTTGAAATTGTTGACGAGATGAAATTTCGATTGATACAAAATTGAACAGATGATAAAAACAAGCTCCAGTCTGTGCCACACTTCCAAAATCAAATGTTTGTATAGCTTATGGGACTTAATTATGGGGTCATCAGTCCGTAAACTGACAAACTACTTATAAACTAGCTAACACTAAGGACGGCACAAATATCCATGCCTGAGAGGGGATTCGAACCCCCCACCATATTGGCCGAGCAGACCGTGACTGGCGCGCCGCAGTCCCCTCGGTCACTGCGGCCGGTCCACACTGCCATGAAAATGACATTAATAACATTGGACCAGACATGACGACACAGATGGAAACACTGATAAAACATGGATGTTACTCTTGTTCTTTTACAGTGGATGCACTGGTAAAAACGCAATATACAACGCATTTATACAAAAACTGGATGGTACACTGATGAAAACAGTTTTTCAGGAGGATCTCACAGGGCAGGAGTGGATGGGAGGGAAGGAAGTGCGCGATGAGTGGCAGGGATGGAGTAGGAGGGAGTGCAGAAGGACTGTAGGGATTGCAGGTGGAAGAGGGGAAGGATGGGGAGAGCCCAGTGATGCAATTAAAATGGAGGGTAGGGAGAGATGCCTTTCTATCCATGGGGAGAGGATAAGGGATGGTAGGGGGGATAGATTTGAGGATGAAAGACGTCATCTAGTAGGGGCAGGTGGTGGAAGTTACCCTGCAGAAGTTACGCTGTCTAGTCCAGCCAAACTGCTGCTCGCTGCCTATATTGCCATCTACAGGAGGTTGCCACTGGAGGTCGCCTCGGCCTATAACTTATCGTCATCGCAGCCAAGCCCCCGACTGAATCCTCAGGGCCTGCGAGCGCATCCTGAATTAACCATTCTCCATCCGGGGAATGGCCTACTCACCCAGCTGCCCGAGTTCACCACAGTCCCCACAGTTGTCGCTGCCACCACACCGGCCACAGTTGGAGCTACCATGTCCCGCACCCTCCTTCACCCTCCCCAGCCCTCCCGCCCGGCCACTATCGACTGCCAGCATCATTGCAGCCTCCTCATTCACTTTCTACCCTCTATTTCAAAAGTGAAAAAGTGATCCCCCACCACAACCACTTCACAGCTCCAGTCCAAGCCTCCTGCCACCACCACCTTGAGTATCTCTTATGCTACTCCAGGTGGTGGTGGCAGGAGGCTTGGACTGGAGCTGTGAAGTGGTTTTGGTGGGGGATCACTTTTGAAATAGAGGGCAGAAAATAAGTGAGGAGGCTGCAATGATGCTGGCGGTCGACAGTGGCTGGGCGGGGGGGGGGGAGGGGGGGGGAAGGAGTGCTGTTCTTACCCGCACCACTACCTCCCAAATAGTCCTTCCACCTTCCCCATATACTGGCCCACTCCCTCCCAATGATGGCTCTCCCTAGCTCACGCCTTCGCCTGTCAAGCCACTTTGGGTGAAATGCCCCAATCTCCACCAAAGTTACAATCGCCACAAAAGTGCACTGCTCCTCATATCATTCGCTTTAAGTGCATATCACTTCATCTTCCAACCCCCCCACCTTCTCAACGAAAAACAAATCCTCCAAACATGGAAGTGCAGAACCACCCATCTCCCGGCATGTCCAAGAAGACTACTACCCCTCATCCTCCTCTCCCCAACTCAGATGAAATGGACATTTCTCATATACATCCTCCATCCCAGCCTGACGTTTACACCCTTTGTCCTCCCACCCAGACCACAGACTCTCAATAACTGCACCCTATCAATTGAACCCTTCAAATAGTACCATGCCACCCCTATAGTCCAGATGAGCCCCTATAGGAACTCACTCCTGTTAAAACCTCCCTCGACACACATGTCCTGCAATGCATTCTTCGCATCCACCTCAGTCCCCACACTATCCTGACTCCCCATCACCCGTCTCCCCCACCATCAAATCAAGCCTTGCCCCCCTGCTGGTTGCCCACCCTCACCACTGTGATCATCAAGCTTAGCCCAGTGATCATGGAGGAGAAAGTATTGGGCCAACTCAACGCCCAGTTTGATATGCAGAATTCTACCTAATTGTCCTCGAGGGGGCACTGATCTAAGACTTCTGCTACCACTATCAGTTCTACTGCTGTGCTAGGTATCTCATTTACAATGACAACCTGGCAAAGTGTTTCAACTCTTTGACCTGCTCTATGAAACTGCCCCAACCTTGCGTACCCTCCTTCCTGTAACACTTGTGGCAGCATACTCATATAAGTAAGTCCATTCCCTCGCCACCACCCCAGAAATCACCATCCCTGTCTGCCAATCACACTATGCATCCAAACAACTCCTTGTGCCCCCCCCCCCTCACCATCACCCACTGCCGAGGACGACATCCATTTTGTGACCATCATCCTACAGAACATTCATCCCCATACCCTGCAATATATTACCCTCTCTTCCCTATGCGTCTTCCAACTGGACACCTATGTCTATACCTATTTCAACTTCTCCCCCCCCCCTAGTTACTCAAGTCTAAAAACAAACCTAATGTCTTTTTCCGTCTACCCCTGCCATCACCGTCCTCTCCCCCACAGAACCCTATGCCAAGTCCATCCTCCTCGACAACAAACAACTATTTATACATACCCTATCCCACAACCACGTTGACGCCTTCCTTCTGAATGGAACATTCCTACAACCACAACATCCCATCATCCCACTTCTTCTGTAGCACTGACGGCCCCATCCCCTTGCAGAAGGTGGAGTGCTGATAGGCCACGTCCGCCATCACCCTAAATGGCTACAACTCATCCCCCTTAATGATTCTACCAAACATCTGATCGTCAGCTATTTTCTTCCATCCCTCACCGTCATCCTAGCCAACATCTAAGCCTGCATCACCACTGCCATCCTTATGACTTCCGTTTTTATACTGATCGCTCCTTCATAACCGATTTGATTGCTGCCGACATCAACCTCTTGTCCTGTCGACCTGCTGAACTCCACCAGAGGCGTCAGTTCGTCGCCACTTTGCTCTGAGGCGACACCCTTCCCATCCCCCGCCTACCCACACCAACGACGTTCTGGCGAGTCTTAACCTCGCCAGGTGCCTTACGGTGGATATCCTTGACCTCACATGTCACATGCAGTGACCATGCCCCGATCTAACCCCGTCCTGCCCACACTCCCCATCTTGCACCACCTCCTAAACTCTTCCATGATTAGTCCCATGCTGTCTGGGATGCCTACCAGCGATCTTGATACTTTAGTCATAAGTCACCTCCTTCCCCTCCATATGCCCTCTGATATCGACCACGCATCCACCGTCCTTCACGACACCGTATCTGCCATGGTCCACGTCCACATTCCCATCAAACCCATCTACCCCCACTGTCCTACCCTTCCTCCACTGTCCTCCAATGACTATCCTTCTCCTTTGTGAATCCCATCGCCTCTACCGTTCATTCCTACAGATCCATGACTGGGACACTCATACGCCATGAGCAAATCCAACGTTACATAACAAACCTTTTGTCTGTGAAGAAACGCCTCTACAGCCGGCAGACATGCACCCGATTAAATTCAAAGCTCCCAGTCAATTCCTCCAAATACTGTCAAGGTCTTCCACCGCCTTACGGGCAGTTCACTGCTTCATGAAGATTGTCCTTTCCCTGACCACTAAGGCCGAACATTTTGCCTCCTACCTATCTGACATTTTACCGATACCTCCGCCACCCCTAACGAAATCGCCTATCACCGCATACAGCATCAAAGCTTCTGCTCACGAATGCATCCCTACAGGCACCTTCGGGCCTAGTTGCAAAAGTATGAACAGAGGATAAAATCACATCTAGTTGCCTCACTTTGGCTTTAGGATGAGGAAGCAGAGGAAAGCTGGAGACAGGGCTATTATCAAGAATGATAGTAGGCCGTGGTGTCGCGGCTTCCTTCGACCTTCGAGGTTGGCACGCCTGGGGAGCCTAAGCTGGTTTGATAACTTCTTTGCCTCATGGCATTTGATGAAGACGCGGCGCCACGGGAAGGTGGACCGAGGAGGCCCACCGAGCTGCACACAAGTGTTGACATCGTCCACGTCTGGGGGAGTGTCTTGGTATCGGCTTTGCTGCGAGCCTGCGCTGTTACGTGGAGTAGAGCGAGAAATCCCTGGCTGACGTCTCCCGGTGTGGAACATGCTTTTCTCCGGCGTCGTACACTGTTGGTGTGGTAAATCCATATAACGGAAGACGTAAGTGGTTTGACCGTCACTTGAAGCTGTTTACCTTTGGTTTGCATGACAAGTGAACATGCTAGTTCCTCTTCTGCATGTGTCATTCTTGCTGCCTACAGCGCCATGTGTGCACGTATGTTTTAGGCTAGCAGCTCCTTGTCGCACGCAAATAACTTGTTCTAGCTTCCGGTAGCCTCCGTTGTGTTAAGTGATATCATGCTAGTAACATGTGCAGCCCCTCCCATTTTACTACACTGTCCGCGGGCGTGTATATTTAATGTTTGCTTGTTTAAGTAAATACAGATTTTTATATTAGTATTTTTGCTCGGTACTAGCAAGGTTATCTGGCACTCTAAACTTGTATTTAACAGAACTACGTTCCTATTGGTCTATTACCCAAGGTGCATATTCACGCGCAATTAATTTCTGTGTTTACTATTATGCGGTAGACATCGTGGCTGCGGGGTCTCAGCCTTGGGCTAAAGTCAAGTGTTTGACAAAACTTGTTTGGTATTTTAATAGCGGTCAATGTGTTAAAATTTACCGTCTGAGAGAAAGTGTATGGAACTATATCTTTTAATTTTCTCAAGAATGATTTACTACCCGGCAATTTCATGTTTGTTGATTGTATCTGCCTTACGTTAAAAGATTAGATTTTCAACTTATAGATTTCTTAAGGCATATGGTATTTGTACTGCAGTACCTATTTGCGGTAAAGTGTAAAAACTGCGATCTGAGAGACTGGTTGAAATTAATTTAACTATATCTGTTCAATCTCTCAGATATTATTACCAGTCAATTTTGTGTTCCGCTTCGCATCTATTTTATGTTAAAGATTAGATTTTACATTTATTAAGAACCTCTGTTTCTAGATATTACTTCTTACGGCAAATTTGCGTTTGTACTAGTATTGCAGTTGCTTGCGCCAGTGTTGCTTTATGTTGCAGTGCTGTCACGCCCGTGGGGTCAGGTCGACCGGTGGCGAGCACGGGCGGTGACCGGCAGTGATAGACGCCTCCAGCGTATTCAGTCCAGCAGTGGGCGCTTCGGGTTGTGTGCGAGCGCTTGTGGATTTGGCCTAAGTATTTGCTGTCTACCGGCACCGCGTTCTTGTCTCCTGTCGATTTGAACTTCCTGGGTTCTCTGTTGATTGAAATTTAAAAAAAAAGGGGGTCAATTAAAAGAAACTTAAAATAATTTAAAAGGTTTTTTATGTCATTGTTCGGTAAAAAAAAAACTTACAGCAATAGTTGCCAAGGGTTGACCTATGCTTGTTGTTAAAATTTAGAAGTTTGTGTTTATTATTTGCAGCTGATTTGTAAATTTCTTTAGAGCTGAGTGATCTTTCTTGTGCCTTTCTGTTAATAAATTTGGTATTGTTAAATTCACTTGGGGGGCCTGGCAGTGCTCTGTTGCCCCACGTCTCGTTTGATCCTCATTTATCTAACGTACTTAATCCTATCAGATAGCTGCCAGAGCTCCCAAAGCTCTCATATCCGACAGGAAGAAACCTTGTTTCTGTCCTCTGGCTTAGACAGAACTTGTCTTTGCAGGGTTGTGTCTCTATCTTACTAGTCATGAAAGGAAGTTTTCGTCCTGCCACTGGCATACAGTCTTTGGAGGAACTTCATCATATACTACCGTTAAGACACAGAATTCCGCCTTTTGTGGTCTCTGTATGTACTGGATGGACGGACACAACCTTAATGTGAGCGGATCTTGAGTGAATCGCCTCTCCTTAATACAGCAGCTGTTGTATCGGTGATTCCTAATACATAAAGAAAATAACTTAGGAATCAATGGTAAAGGTTCTCTGCCGCAAGAAAGTGGCCGCGTGGTTTAAGGCGTCTTGCAATTCATTGCGTGACCGGTCCCAGCAGAAAGTTTGAACCCTTCCTCAGGAATAGGTGTGCGTCTTGTCCTTAGCATAAGTTGGATTAAGTAGTTTGTAACTTTAGAGACCGGTAGCCACAGTTTTATAGTCCATTAGATTTACTCAATTTTACAGCAATTTATTGTAATAGATTCTTATGTATACGTTAAATAACAAAGTGATTTTTTCCATGTTACCATTTTAGACTTCGTTGTTCCCAGTGGGAGAGAGTCAATATCCGTTTATTTACAGACGTACATGTCTGGTGTTTGTGCAGTGAAGATGTCGCATCTCCCTTATTATGGAAATATAAATTCTTACTATATTTTGTCGGTCTTAATATTAGGAGCTAGCTTCCAGACCGATGAGTTCATTCTCAAGAATATATCAACAGAAATAATTCACTGATGCAGTCCGTGTAGCACAATAAAGGTTTTGATTCACCTGATAGTTATTTACCATTAGGAAAACTTTAAAATGTCATGATCTCGTTTTCGTGATTTCTAATGGGCTATTAATACTTTAATGTACCCTTACTTTTCGTTTCTCGAAGCTATATACTGGAAACTTCCAAAAACTCTAAAGTGATATTGAAAGAACTAAGAGGTGTTACAAATGGTGACCGCAAGTCAGGTTACGTTCCTATGATCTCCTGCTAGAAAATACTTTGATTGACTGGAAGCTCTACTCAAAAATTTTTTGTGTAAATTTACCCGAAGATGATCACCAATTTCTTTCATATATTTGAAATTAAATACCTTATGTCAAGTATCTCTACTATCACATGGTAGTGTTGTATCAGATTTATCTATAATTTATGTTGTATGTATCGCTGGTGCTTCAACTTAATGGATGCCAACACAGTGGTTGTTCTCCTCTTTCTTTCACTAGAATAAACCGTTGAAAAATATATTAGAACACCTTGATTGACGACGATTTTCATCCGAGAACGCCAGATAACGCGTGAGGGATAGTGTATGGTTTCATCGTCGTCGACAAACGGCGCCTTATAAATAGCAATCTGTTTGTACACTTAAGTAGGAAATGCTTACGATCATAAACATTAATGGAATATCGTCGTTCGAAGACAGGGGGCACCATGGAAGGAGTCTCAAATGTGCTTCCTACAGCCCAGTGAACGAGTTAGAAAGGGATGGTCATTTTGTGCAATTGCCTCAGAAGTTTGACATATTTTGTCAGTTTTTCAACGATGCTGGTTGAAATGATCACATGAGTGTTCTCAGACGAGGTTCCGGAGGTACACGCAAGACCGACGTCCGCCGAGATCGTCTCATTGCTATGGAAGCAGTGGCAGATCGTACAGCTTCCACTGTGCAGACAAGAAGGTATGTGAGCCCTAAAGTGTTAGCCCATTTTCCACTCATGCCACAGAATCAATGTGCACGGTTTGACTACTGTTGTCGGAGGATCTCTTGGAAAGCGCGCCGTAGTCCACAGAGATAACAGCTGGGTCTGACTCCACGAACGTGATGGTCATTTGTTCATACGACGTAGGCCTGCGGGAGTGTCTCGAAGAGTGAACTTGGTCAAGACAAGTCGTCTGTCGTTTAGCTTTGATGTTTGAGGAGAGAAAACTGACAAACGCTATGTACACGCAGAATATTGCGAGGCCCGTATCGGTGCCTCTCTCGCAACAAGTCAAATCTAGTAATTGTGTGTTATGATGGTACGACAACTGACATGCTCGACTCGTCAACCCTCAAATCTTGCTAACTACGTGAACAGCTTGAGTTGGCGTGATATTATGCTTCGTGGATGCCAAGTTGTTCCACATTTCACGATTTATCGTTGTATGAAGCTTTCAGTATACGGCAAGCTTAGTAAATAGTGAGTGGCATGCATATTTGGTATGATATTTCTTGGTAAATCACACTTCAATAAACCAAATTTTATATGATTTTTGTTTGTGGCTGTTGTATATATTAATATGAACATGATTCCTCAACATGCTGTTTTTAGGTTATATTTAAGGCTGGATGAATGAAAGATGTCTGTAAATAATCGTATTGGAGCTACAATGAATCCTAAGGAGTGATAGTTTATTATGTATGGAAATGTCCCATACAGATTTGTATTTATTTTATGAGATAGAAGACATTTTCATAATTTGGGCGAGTCTAATATAAATAAGAATCGTATGAAGGTCTTGTCAGAATGGATGAATATTTTTGTAGTGGTATTGACACTGGATATTCCTTTCGCTATCGACATTAATTAATATATTTTACGAACTGTGATTTTTAGATACATTTGTACACCATGACATAACACTGAGGATAGCCTCATGGCTATGAAATTTTACTTTGAAAGGGCAGCGTCTGGGCGTATGGTGGCTTTATTTCGTGTGACACAATAATTGCATCATTCGATTTAATAGGAATACTCGTGTTATTATAGATGTGGCGAACGTCCGATATCGTCATATAAGCTTTAGTGCTAATGACTCAGAATTAATTGCATTGTGCTTGTTTGAATGTTTGGAGGAAAAGGAACTCAGAGAAGTGGGAAGCAGGTTTCACCAACATGTAGTCACAGTGGATCAGATAGTTGTTGGGACTGAAAGGACTTCTCCACGAAGGACAGTGAATTGCTATTGTAGGCAGGTTACAGACTTGGACGAACCAGCATTACCGGAAACAACTGAAGTGAAATCAGAGTGGCGACGCAACGCTGTCGTGGGCGCTGGACATTTGACGGGGTATTCCTTACCTAGCAGGGACCTTGTCGCAGCAACAGAGTCTAGGACGTGTAGAAACGAGGGAGAAAACGGACTGATTCACGCCCCAGACAACCACAGTAAACACTATAAACATTACTAACTTGCACACATTGTTCATCGCAGTTAAAATGGGAACTGCCAGATTCTTCCACGTGAAGCTGTTTCTAGAACTGCAACTCCCATACTATTGTAGGGGTCAGGTATTTTCTTTAAAGATAGCGCCAGATGCAGAGGGTCGATACACGATATGCAACATGCAACGTCAGCTATGAGTCTGCCTCAGTGCGTCACAAAGGGTGCTCCAGGGCGCACTAATGCCTCCTAGAATACTTACCGTTGCGTCATGTAATATTTCAGAAAAAATGTGTCTAAATATAAAACAGCATGCAGTGTTCAGTTATATTCATTTCACGGCAGATGTAATACGGAACGAGTCATTACGTTTTGTGGAATAGTTCAGTTTGGTTCAGAAATAAAGTACCTTAGTTTCCTTGTAGTATCAACGGTATTCTAAACGTTTCCTGTCGACTGCCTTCTCTCTGCCTTCCCATTGGTAAGGAGCACGAGTACAAATGAAATACTTCCAAAGTAGTAGATCATTAAATAAGTTTAGATGAAAAACTGAGTTTATATTTTCCGTCCGTCAACACTGAACATACGATCGGATTCGAATCCCATTCATGGAAACTTCAGATTATTTCGTATTAACATGAAAAGAAGAAGAACCACTGGCAACCTCGTTCACAGTTGATCATCTCTGGACAGCTCCAAAAGTGATAAACACTCAACGACACTTTCAGTATATTTCGAGTTTCTTTCTGACATGAAACGAAATAATTTGGGTTTTATGCACAAATTCTATTATACTGTGCTTAAAGTACATATTTGTAACATGAATTTTCAACCTCTATTACAGATTCGTATGGAATAGGCCTAGCTATTCGACTCTCGAACATTTATGACAGCATGTAATATTGTATCAAAATATTCGAGCAATTATAGATCTATAGTAATACAAAAACAATATTATCTGGCGTGACATGTCTGTTCACTGCAGTTGTCGGATGACGAAGCTGCCTCAAAGAGATTTGCGGCACCCGATATTCACAACGCCAATACAGAACGCTAGAGAGGTCTTCATAGAAGTTTCACAGGAGACATTAAAGTGAAAGACAACACAAAGTATTTTATAAAGTATTTTATCACTTGAAACGCAGTGTAGCACACGATAATCTTTCTGGCTTTCGGCTTATAAGTCTCTCTTTCACACTTCAAATGACTTTCTTTGTCGAAGAAAATATCTTTATACGGCCTTGGAAGAGATGGTAATCACCTAGACTTTGACTGACACTGTAACTCCTTAGTAGAAGACTATGACTATGTAACAATGTAAATAAAATTAATAATGCGAATTAAAGAAATAATTTCTCGTAACACTGCTAAAGGCTTTTATCGAAAAAGCGTTACTTGTTACAATTGTAGTTAGAGGGTATTTGGAGCACTTAGCCACAACAACAATAATTACAATTGGAGTGCAGTGTCATCACTGTACAAGGAAGAATAAAAAATTATAAAACATTTTTAATACTTAAGTAATTAAAAGTGTAGAAAAAATACAATATAGCAACACGGACTGGACAGGAACAGAGAGTATAGGAGAGAATGGAAAAATTGAGATTTTATCTCGTCCTGCAATATCAAATTTGCACCCTTGAGTTGGTGATTACAATTTTACAATGTTTTCAACAGGTTGAATTTGTTACTAAGTGAATTGCCTGGGATTGTGGATGGTTTTTGCGGCCCTCAGTCAGGATATACTCACCATACATAGTTGTCTCTGTAACCTTTCGATGCGCGCATTCTTAGTCATCCTAGTTGTAATGTCCCTAACTCATTAACGAATATAAAACATACAACAATCACGAGAAGTAATTTTATGTGTTGTACTTGACAGCAGTCGGGTTTTAGCTCTTATGTAGAAAATAAACACATAGTAGGAAAGCAACAATTGCTACTTGACTGCAAGATACAGTTTGAGTTTTTTACGGCAGAAAAGTAGAGAAAGCCCGATTATGTATTGCCTGAAATTTGAATGGCTTTGCATGAAGAAACGCAAAATCCATTAGATCATATCGTACAAAACATATCATTCTGTTGTTTTTCGTTTCGGTCGTTGCAAAATCTCGATCGCACGATTGAACGCCATGTCTAGAAATTAGATACTCATGTTTAATGCATTCCAACCTACTGTAGGACACTAGAAACGTACAAGAGTAGAAGCCATCTTCACTATCAAATGTCAATTGATGGACGGCAGAGAGCCAGTAGTAGAACATGAAAAATGCGCATATCGACTTTCAGCACGGTTTGAACGTCATCGACGAGCGGCGATAGAAAACTATTGAGAGCCTGTATGGGCATAGCTCCCCTCCTTTCGTAAAGGCATTGACCCGTGACCCAAAATCACACATATAGAAAAATCTAGTTCTGCACAAATATGTCCTTTAGACAAAAAAAAAAAAAAAAAAAAAAAAAAAAAAAAAAAAAAAAAGGTCAAATGTTTGTAATGCTATGGGACCAAACTACGTTGGTCATCATACTCTTACAAACTATTTAACTATGTAAAATTAACCTAAGGACAACACGCTCATCTATCCCCGAGGGGGAGAATTCGAACCTCCGACGCCATGCGATCCGTAACGTGGCGTTGAAACCGCTCGGGTACTCCCGCGCTGCTTCCTTAGACCCTTTTGAAATTGTAGTATTCAATTTGTAACACACTACAACATGTTGCTTACTTTTAACTTCGCTTGAATGTGCACTCGCATTGTCTCATTCTTCAGTGTCACAAATATATTAATTGTAAACAAAATTTGGAAGTCTAAATTGTGATCGAAGTGAAATTACATCTACATAAGCAACGCTTACTTAATTACTGAATAAATTAGTGTGTACATCATACAAAAGGTGAATCTAATATATAAAATTAATCTTTGTTTGTCCATTTGTTCGTATTTTATGCACGGCCATACCGTACATCCGATTGCGATAAAACTCTATCAACTCATCGCTTGCATTCGCTCGAAGTTTAACGGCATACTAAAATATTATCTTGGTATGGTGCGTGGCGGAGGAAGCTTTACAATAAGTTAATTCCTTTCTTACGCCTTCACGCTGAAATGGCAGGTCGGATGTGGATGAAATTTGGAATGCAGATAGATTATACCCTGATTAATACATGGGCTACCTTTAGGAAGCCTCCGTGCGTTGAAGGCGGAGTTTACCTTTCAGTGGCTTAACACCTTTGTTACTCTTCACGCCGAAACAGCTGCAAGCAACTGAATGAAATGAGGAGTGAAGATAGCTTACACCTGGAATTAATATATGGGCTACCTCTCGTAAGCCTCCGTAGGTGATCGAAGGAGTGTACGTTACAACAAACATCCAAATTGTTTGACAGGTCGCCATGAAAGTCAGCACATAAATGTTTGTTTTCATGAAACAGATTTTTATAATCTGCAAGGCAGTGAATTTAGCATGGCGGAGGGTAACTTGCGACTTCGACACCGTTTTACCAGTCACCATGAAACACGAAGGGGAGATGTAAGTGGAGGAGACGGACAGAAAGGAGAGGGTGGGTAGAGAAGGAGCGTGAGAGAAGGGAGACGATTGAAGACGGGTGAAAGGAGATGAACAAAGGGAAGGGAGGTGTAAATGGATAGAGAAAGGGACCGAGGAGACGGGAGACGGACCAAGTAGGAGGAGATGGATTAATGGAATATTGGAAACCTCCTATATATTTGTTCATTTTTTTGTATTATTTGCTCTGCCATAACATTCATCTGATTGCTATAAAACTTCAACTTCTTGCTCTTACGCGAAGTTTATGGACATAATGCAATTTACTTAAAGTAGGTGGCTCGTGTGTCATATCGTCAAATGTATTTGAAGAGCCATTGAAATAGTGAGATGTTTGAATGTAACACACACACACACAGAAGCAACTTTACCTACGAACTACGACAACATTTGTGGTTTTACTCGGATATTGATGAAATTTTGCACATTTTTTGGGAAGCGAGAGGAGTAGAAGGAGATGAAAGAGAAACGGTAAGAGATGTATAGGGACAAAAGGATACAGAAGGTTCAGAGAGAGATAAAAGGGAAGATGGACTAAGTTAACACAAGAATAAACAAATAGCCGGGTGACAGCGTGTTTTCAGCTAGTTCCATAAATAAGAAACTGCACTAGCACATAAATCATGTACTGACTTAAAAGTACCAATCTGCTCCAAATTCTTTGGGGAGATTATAAGTAAATGTACCTAATTAGCCGTATGTCAGTTGCATTTTAGAGATTATGAAAACACGCATTAACCCAGATTTTATACTAATGAAGCGAGTGTCAAAAGTATCGATGTTCATGTTTCTTCATGAATGTAAGAAAACCTTGGTGGATGTAAATATAATAACAGTATTGACAAGGCTTAATGCAAACTAAACAGTATTCTTACTTATCAAACACCCCTGTGAGCTTTACATCATGTCCGACGCGTCGAGACGCAGATCAGCAAGGAAATAAAAAATAAGGCAACTAGTAATCTGAAAGGGACCTTCAGGCACTTGACACTTTGTAATGCAGATGAACCTGCCGTCTGAAATAAACAAGTGATAAGTGTTCAACTAACCCACATTTTGAAAGGTTAAAAAGAGAGGGCCATGAAGGGTAGACCAAAAACAGTCTGTTTATAACTAAGTTCTCTTTAATTCTTTCTCTTCCCATTATCTTTACAAAAGCAACATGTCACCCGTTGCTGAGGGGAACCCAAGGTTATTCGACGAAATTGAAGTAAATCATTGAAATGGCCTCGGGTCACGCACGAATGAATATTGCTTACTACTGAACGTTATTTTACCGCACTGTTAACAGATGTCAACAACAGGATTCCAGACCATGGTTGAGGATGAGACGGTTGTTAAGGATTTCCAGTGAATCAACCGACTCCTTGTGATGAGGAAATGGGGCGAATTTAAGTAGATGGCACGCCATTTGTGAATCCGCCAAGAAAGGGGCTTATCTTTCGTGGCTGGACTAAAGAGAAGAAAAGGAAGTGCTTTGAATCGGAAGCTCTGTGCTTAGAGTAACTGTAACGGCTACATTGTGTGCCTAGGACGTGAGTCGTTACGCTAATAGCGCGAGAGAAAGAAGTTATTGCTCTTTGATGAAACAGCTATTCATATCGCTTCAGTGAGTTAATTGTCTTAAATGGCAGCCAGACTTTCTCGTTTCCTTGTTGTTATTCCAGGCGAAACCGGTGCGCCCAATGGCTGTTGTATTCTCAGACAAAAACTGGTCCTTCGTCATTATTCTGGCCGTTTCATTAGGCTTAATGAACGGCGAGAAAACGGGTAGCTTCTCACAAAAGCGTAGGAGCAAAGCGAAGCAAGGACGAAAAATGGCACATGCCTTGGAATGTTAGTTGCAGGTAACCAAATACCTACGCTACGTTAAAACTTACGCGCCGTCAAAAACATATCGTTTTATGACCTGTTTATTAGTTACGTTTTAGGACCTGTTTATTATTTACGTTAATGGTAAGCTCTCATTGTATGTTATTGTAAAGTGTAGTATTGTTATTAATAAAGTTTTATAATTAAATCTGTTGCTTTTTCGCAACTTCATCAATGATTACCATTGGAATAACCTCAAAATGTTTAAGGTAGCAAATTTTATACGCTATTCGATAAGTTTGTCGCAAACTGAGGTTTGTAGCTGAAATTCGAGCATTTATTAAATGGTAGTTCTCTGAAGAGAACTGCTCCGATCGTTCACACCGCAAAGGGGTACTAGTGATGTAAAGATTTCTCTCTCCTGACACGAGTATAGTGACAGCGAAGAACTGAAAATTGTATCAGTTATCCTTTTTATTCGCTTTTGAAACTCACTACATATTTAACAGATCTGTGTGTTTGCCAAACTAAGCGCTACAGCAACTTGTATTTATCTGATAGGCCCGTCCCATATGAAATGCTATTGAATTTGAAACCATTATTTGCCAATACTCACGACATCAAGTCCGCCGCACTTAGTATCTTGTGTAATACGTTTATGTTCAGTAATGAAAAATGATTAAAAAGTGATTATAGAAAATAGAAAGCAAGGAGCTTGTGACTTTTCGGCAATGGAATGAATCTCAACTGTGCCTCGAGTATACTTCTGCGTACGTATTAATTCTGCTAGCCTGTTCCCGAATAAATATGGCAACAAACCGTGTGAACAGCACAACTGCTGTAATCTTGGCATGATTGCAAAATGGAATAAATTCGTGACATAGAACATCGACGGGAATTGAAAGAAGTATTCTGACACATGAATCCATTTCCGATATGCCCTAATTAAATCCAGGAAAGTGTACTAAATTAAATGTAGTATGCTTAAATGTATCTTGTAGTGATAAATTATTGTTAACCATTACACGAATATGATTTCCTAGCAATAACTTCCCAACGAATTTTCGAATTCATAAAACACATTTGGTATTCCACTAATTCTTGATTCAGTACTAATAAAGGCTGTAAAATAAATTAAGAGCTATATACTGTGATGAAGATACATGATAGAGGCAGTACATAGCGCAACAATTTAGTGTGTTTATTGCTTTAATCGGAAAATATTCATTAGACACTCCTCGCCATTAAAATTGCTACACCACGAAGGTGACGTACTACAGACGCGAAATTTAACGGACAGAAAGAAGAAGCTGTGATATGCAAATGATTAACTTTTCAGAGCATTCACACCAGTTTGGCGCCGTTGGCGACACCTACAACTTGTTGTTGTGATGCCTCGTGTAAGGAGGAGAAATGCGTACCATCACGTTTCCGACTTTAATAAAGGTCGTATTGTAGCCTATCGCGATTGTGGTTTATCGTATCGCGACATTGCTGTTCGCGATGGTCGCGATCCGATGACTGTTACCAGAATATGGAATCGGTGCTGGATCCCAACGGCCTCGTATCACTAGCAGTCGATATGACACGCATCTTATCCGCGTGGCTGTAACAGATCGTGCAGCCACGTCTCGATCCCTGAGTCAACATACGGGGAAGTTTACAAGACAACAACCATCTGCACGAACAGTTCGACGACGTTTGCAGCAGCATGGACTATCAGCTCGGAGACATGGCTGCAGTTAGCCTTGACGCTGCATCACACAGAGGAGCGCCTGCAATGGTATGCGCAATGACGAACTGGGTGCACGAATGGCAATATGTCTTTTTTTTTTTTTTTCGGATGAATCCAGATTCTGTTTACAGCATCATGATGGTCGCATCCGTTTATTGCGACATCGCGGTGAACGCAGATTAGAGGCGTGTATTCGTATTCGCCATACGGTCGTATCACCTGGAGTGATGGTATGGGGTGCTATTGGTTACACGTCTCTGTCACCTCTTGTCCGAATCGACGGTACTTTGAACAGTGGCCGTTACATTTCAGATGTGTTTCGACCCGTGGCTCTTCCTTTCATTCGATCCCTGCAAAACCCTACATTCCAGCAGGATAATACACGACCGCATGCTGCAGGTCCTGTACGGGCCTTTCTGGATACGGAAAATGTTCGACTGCTGCTCTGGCTAGTATATTCTACAGATCTCTCAACAAGTGAAAGCATCTGGTCAATGTTGGCTGAGCAACTGGCTCGTCACAATACGCCAGTGACTACTCTAGATGAACTGTGGTGTCGTGTTGAAGCTGCATGGGTATGTATACCTGTACACGCCATCCAAGCTCTGTTTAACTCAATGCCCAGGCGTATCAAGGCCGTTATTACGGTCAGAGGTGGTTGTTCTGGGTGCTGATTTCTCAGGATCTATGCATCCAAATTGCGTGAAAATGCAATCACATATCAGTTGTAGTATAACATATTTGTACAATGAATACCCCTTTATCATCTGTGCATTTCTTCTTGGTGTAGCACTTTTAATGGCCAGTAGTGTAGTTGTAAGAACGTTACGCAAGTCTTTATTGTTATACATCTTTGTAAAAAAGGGAACCTGAACTGAAAACACAATTTTTATCGACGCATATAACGAATTAAACTTTTCTTTCATGCTCTATTGTTACAGTACGTGACTGTGGCCAAAACAGTTGGAATGTACTGTTGCGCTTATAGTTGTACACATAGTTTTGAGAAGGGAATGTGTAATTATGATTTATTTAATATGATAAAATAACTTGAAAAAAGCTTAATTGTTGTGACTATCATTTCCATACACAGAAATCGTGTGACACATTATCAGTTTAGACAGAAGGGACTTTTTCTTGCACACTTTAGAGTCTCACACATATTTCTTCAAGAAGTAAGCCAGTAAGGGAATTTCCCGAATATATTCCATATGGGACTTAACTACGAGGTCATCAGTCCCTGTGATTTTAACAGGTTGTACAAATGGTATGGGATTTCTATCATTTCTATCTCTTGATAATTTTTATTCACTCACTGCTTCTATAAAACGGCAAACATCATAGAATGTATGAAATACTAGAAAATTTAAAGAATACAGTGTGGAAAACTCCTGCTGCAAGTACTGCAACCCGATTTATAGAAAAAGCAAGAAATAATTTACTTGCTAGTATATTTTTTGCCACAGATTATGTACGCGCGTGAATTTGTGTGTGTGTGTGTGTGTGTGTGTGTGTGTGTGTGTAAGAAAATGTTCACCCACAAAATAGTTCACTTTTATTCCACAATTACTTTGAATGAAAGAAAGAAACGTACCCTTTGTCATACGTATTTAAAACAGCAAACTGTTACTCACTGAACATGTTATGTAGATCAGTTCACGCATAAATATCGAATCAGAAAAAAGGCACATAATTAACAGTTACGAACTAAATTTGTTCACAGTGGGAGTAATAGTCTACAGTAATTTTAACTATTTGTACTCAGGAATGGTAAATTTAACAAAATAGTCAAGAGAGTCTTCGGTAATATTAGAGATTTCTCCTTCGTGTTAGCTTCGCATAGATATCAAATTCATATTTATATGAAAATACTGATAAGCTGATTTATGAAGCGAACGTCTAAACCTGGTGTATTATACGGACTTAAAAGAAAAAGACGTCTCGTAAATGAACAGGAAAAATTATTTGCTCACTCACTGTAAAGAGTACTTGATGTACTACAGTACAAAATTTAAAGCTATTTCTTGAGCAACCCCCTTTCTTACAACCACTTACGGATGCAGCGAAAATATTAAGAGATACGAGAATTAAATGAAGTTTGATTGAGTGTTGAATGCCCCCCACTGGTACACCTAACACGCTAGGAGGTTGTAAATGAAACGTCGACTGATCCATGCTGGTCCTACGAGCAACTGGGAAATAAATGTTCGCCTAGACAGAGCCCATGCCTAAGTAAGCATTATACAAGCAGACCTCATTGGTATCGGGTATTAGAGTTTCCTCATATTTGTGGTACGCTAAGTTCAGTACTTAAATAACAGTCAAAGTCATTCGATACAACTCTCAAAAATTCTCGAGAAACTTTTGCAAGTACGTGTAAGTACCAATAAATAAAACAGTTGCTAGCATCGGTCAGTGTTACCGTCACCGTTATGACCTCTCAAGCATAGAGTTGATGATTCGAATTCCGCTATGGCAGATATATTTGTAATTTTTATGAACAATGCTCGTGTTTTTGTGTATTCGTAATTTTCTATATTTTGTCAATAATGATGATTTAAATTTAAAAACAGAAAATACTAAAAACACTGCAAATTCCAAATTTGTGGCAGTACTGAAAAACAAAATATCCTTCATTTCGATGTGGTCTCACACGTGCCAGAGTGGTAAGCACTGTAAAAACATGAAAAAAAAATAATTTTCACGGCATCGAGCACATCGTACAAAAAAAAAAATGTTCAAATGTTTGTTAAGCTTATGGGACTTAACTACGGGGTCATCAGTCCCTAAACTTACAAACTACTTATGAACTACTTACGAACTAGGACGGCACAAATATCCATGCCCGAGGGGGGATTCGAACCCCCGACCGTAGTGGCCGTGCTGACCGTGACTGGAGCGCCTCAGTCACCTCGGCCACCGCGGCCGGCCACATCGTACAAATGCTGCACTTTTACAGTCGCTTTTTTTATGTCATCTGGAAAGCAATTCTCATTTCTCTTACATGGCACAGTTTAAATTATTCTACCCAAGTTCGAGAGGACACTGGTGATGAATAATTGGAGAAAATTTTATGCAATCTTCTTTATCAGTATTTTCATGTCCTCGTGCCATTAATCTGTAAATGTAGCAAGGGTGGTAGCTTTTCTCGTTCGATCAAGTATGCGCAGTTTTATAGGATCTTAATGATTTATCTTTTTAAGTTTAATTTTAATTTTTATTATTTTTTACGTTATTTTATTTTAATTTTTTTTTTTACCTTAACGGTAGAAATCCACGGCACAAGGCTGAACCATTGGGGTTCATATGGTAGAATTACTCGCACGGTGAAGGTAGGCAGGTGACTGTCTTTTCAGATAACTTCTGTTGTAGCTGTCTGAGGCTACAACTTTATTCAGCATAGGGCGGTCTGCTTGGGAAGCTGAGAACAGTCTAGACAAAGTTTAACAAATTTTTTTTTTAATATGGAAAACATACAATTGCGTAACTTTTATGTGAGCTGCTATAAATGTCTATGTTGAAAAGTCTGAGACTGTTCAAATTCAAATGTTCCAATGTTTGTATAGCTTATGGGACTTAACTACGGGGTCATGTCCCTAAACTTACAAACTACTTATCAGCTAGCTAACCCTAACGACGGTATAAATATCCATGCCCGAGGGGGCATTAGAACCGACCGTAACTGGAGCGCCGCAGTCCCCTCGGCCACCGCGGCCGGCTCTGAGTCTGTGGGTGCTATCGTTGTACATTCTGAGACTGTGGCTGCTATCGTAGAATGTTGTTGTTGAGTGTGTTGCCTCGCGTCCTATAGCTTGTCGTTGCGCGTCCTTTCGTCTCGTTGTGCAAGACGTCAAACAGTGAATTGAAGAAGGGGGTTCTCCAACAGTGAGCGGCGCTTGCTCTATCCCCTTCGTAGGTGGCGCTCTCGACTCGCTGTCGGCGTGGAGGGAGGTTTGCCGCTGTGTGACCGGCCAGCGGCTCTCCATCGCCTTCTTGCTCTTTTGTTCCCACTTCAGGATGACTGGCGCCAACATCATTGTACAACACGGGATCGGTTTCTTCACTCCAAGAATCAACCAGTAAAAGGAACATTTCCATTATCACAATTGACTTATTGACTGATTTCCTTTCATTACCAATCAAAATGTTCAAATGTTTGTATAGCTTATGGGACTTAACTACGGGGGACATCAGTCACTAAACTTACAAACTACTTATGAACTAGCTAACACTAAGGAAGACACAAATATCCATGCCCGAGGGGGGATTCGAACTCCCGACCGTAGTGGCCGTGCAGACCGTGACTGGAGCGCCTCAGTCCCCTCGGCCACCGCGGCCGGAAATTACCAATCGAACGGGACCGAAGACAGTAGTAATTTGGTCCCCCCTAAAACATGCAACCAACCAACCAATGGAACTCGCGTTCGTGGTGTAATTTCATGGAAGATGTAAATAAAATTTACTGTTTCAAATTCAGTTATATAACATTTTGGTACCTCTAATTCCACGTGCTCTATCAGTTTTTATGTGTATCATCTAAAACGATAACTGACTAGATTAGCTGCTTGGAAATTGATTAGAAGCTATGGAGATAACTTTCCAAAAACAGTGTCGTAGCTCTTCAAAAACTGAACAATCAAAGACAACTTCAACTAATAATGAAGCCAATATTGTAAAAAATTTAACTTTTTTAACTACCATTATTAACAGCCTTTTATAAAATATACAAAATTACGAATAAACAAAATTACGTAAATTTTTCTTAAAAAAATGTGTAATTATTCAAACACAACGAAAAAGAAAATCTGTTGTGGCGGGATTTGAACCAGAACTCTACGATCTGAGCTACAACGACAGATGCTGCAAATTATTCTACTAACTTTTTCTTTCAAACCTTCACAGCCCATTTTCTCTAGAATTATTGAGATATGCCTTGAATGGTCTTGTCTCATTGTTATTTGAGTTCTGAACCTCAAGTACCAAAGATAGCAAAAATTCTATAATCTGATACCCTTGTGGTCTCCTTACCAGTAATATTCGCGCATTGATCGAATCTACCAGTTACAAACCTAGCGCCCGCATTTTAACTGCCTTATGTCCATTTTTTTTAAATTTTATTTATTATTTTTTAAATCTAGTTGTTTTCAAGTTGATGTATTATATCACATAACTCATACTTACACCTGAAATAATATTTATTCCCTCCTTCAAACTCTGTGTACAACCATAAGCGCGACTGTACCTAACTACTGCTTTGGCCATAGTCATTTACTGTTGCAGTAATGATGGTAGCATGAAAACGGCGTTATATCCCGTTGAATTCGTTAGATGCGTCGATAACAATTGTCAGTTCAGGTTTCTTTGTTTACGAAGATGCATAGCAATAAAGACTTCTGTAACGTTCAAATAACTATAATGAAAATTTTCCACGATTAAACAAATTAAACTGTTGCGTTATGTAATGTGTCTACCATGTATCTTTATCACAGTATACAGCTCTACAGTCGATATTAGAACGAAATAAAGAATTAGTAGAATACCAAATGCATTTTTGAATTCGAAAACTCGTTGTGAAATTTTTGCTAGAAAACCATAGTAGCGTAATGGTTCACAATAATTTATTGCTACTGATGAAATTAAGCCAGCTACATTTAATGTAGTAGACATGGAATCTGGTGCCAGAATATTTCGTTCACCTCCCGCCGATGTTCTACAAGTAATCAGGGAATTCTAAAAATGTTCAAATGTTTGTTAAGCTTATGGGACTTAACTACGGGGTCATTAGTCCCTAAACTTACAAACTACTTATGAACTACCTTATACTAAAGACGGCACAAATATCCATGCCCGAGGACCGTAGAGGCCGTGCAGACCGTGACTGAAGCGCCTCAGTCTCCTCGGCCACCGCGGCCGGCAGGGAATTCTAATTTGCAATCATGCCAACTTCGTTGCGGTCGCTGGTCATATTGGTTCGTTGTTGTTGGACGTGCTTTTGGCTCAGGACTCTTATTACAGAGGGCGTTCAGCCTTCTGACGAGGTGTGCTGAGCCAAGGCGCCTGGCGCTCTTTTAAACCGATGTGCTGGAGATAGCAAAGGCTTCAGTTATACTGAAGGCGGGTTCGCACAATTGTTTTAGATGAAAAGCTTCTTTACAGACGACCAACACCTTCCGAAAATTCTCCAAATAAACGGAAGTCGACCATTCGCCTTCCTCATGACAGTGCTTATATACTCTGAAAGAAATTCTGTATGGTTATTATGCAATTAATGATAAAAAACAAACATTTTAACTGACAAAACGTATATCAGACAAACGTAACTTTATTTACACCAAAGACACTACTAATAGAATGCATAAAAGTCAGAGAGTACAAATATATAAAATCTCTGAAATGTCCATTACAGATCGCTGAAGCCCAAAGTAGTTTGCATTCAATATCCAACATCCCCACCAGAATGAAAACCCATTTTATTTACACAGTACAAATGTTTGTCATACATTGTTCCTTTAGTTAAAATGTCAGCTGCCATCTCACATCCTTTCAAAAACACAAATTTTATCTTCTTCATCCGTACGTTCTCTCTGAGAAAATGCAGACGAATGTCAATATGTTTCATCTTTGAATGATAACAGTCTGTAGCGGCCAACTTTATTGCACTTTGATTGTCACAGTGTATAACCAACGCCATTATTTTCTTGTTTACCGAGTTCAGTTTTCAGTTGCTGAAGCCACAAAGCTTCCTGTGCTGCTGCCGCCATCGCCATATATTCTGCCTCCGCTGTAGAAAGCGCAACAGTCCGCTGTTTGCATGAATTCCAGGCAATACTGCCATTCTGGTATAAAAACACATATCCAGTACAGGATCTTCTATCTGTAGGATCATTGGCCCAATCTGCATCACAGTATCCGGTTATTTCTGTGACGTTTTCTTTTCTGAAACATAGTTTCAGGTCCTTAGTTCCCTGAAGATATCTGAATATTCGTTTCACACCAAGCCAGTGTTTAGTCTGTGGATCGTTGCAGTGCTGACTTAACTTGTTTACAGCATACGAGATATCCGGTCTTGTTACTTGTGCAAGATACAGCAGACATCCGATTGCTTGTCTATAAGGTATATTTTTACTATTTTCAGTAATATTTTCATCAAATTTTACAATCACTTCAATGGGAGTTCGAACAGGTTTGCAGTTTATCATTCCGAAGACATTCAATACTTCATTGAAGTACTTCTTTTGATCTAGCTTAATCAAACCTGTTTCACGATTTCTAGTTATGTTCATGCCAATAAATTGTTTCACTTGAACAATATCTTTCATACAAGATTTTTCTTTTAGTTTTTCTTTAATTTCTAGTTTGTATTGCTGATGACTAGCAAAAGTTAGTATGTCATCCACCCACACTGTAAGGAATAACATAACTGATTTATCAACAGAGTAATATATACAGGGATCTATTCTTGATCTTTTTAGTACTATCTCAAGCAGTATATAATTCAGTTTTAGATTCCACTGTCGGCTAGCCTGCTTCAATCCATATAGCGATTTATGTAATGAACAAAATTGGTTGCCTTCTGAGTACATCTTCGGTTGTGACATATAAATTTCAGTGTCGGTGTCTCCCTGCAGAAATGCACTAACTGCATCCATCTGATCAACGTCTAAGTCGTATTTAGCAGCCAAAGCAAACAGATAACGAAACGATGTATACCTTACAACTGGTGAGTAGACTTCATTGTAATCAGCACCTTTCCTTTGAACACATCCTTTCACAACTAATCTTGCCTTGTATCGAATAATTTCTCCCTTCTCGTTCGTCTTCGTCTTAAATACCCACTTACAAGGCAAAACTCTTTTTCCTTTGGGTAGATCTACCAATGACCAAGTTTCATTTTTCATTAAGGAATCATATTCTTCATCCATGGCTTCGTTCCACTTATCACCATGAGCAGATGATATAGCTTCTTCAACAGTTTGAGGATCATTCAGACATAGAACTGGACAAGATAAACTGAACTCGTCCTCTTCCTTCTCTCTGTAGTGAATAATTCGGTTTCGTGGACGTAAATTATAATCTTGTATTGAGATATCTGTAGATATTTCATCAGGTATGTATACATCATCATCTGACTGGTATTCAGTAACATCATTCATACATGTCTTGGAGTTATCATCTCTAGAGTTACATTCTCCCTGCATTTCTTCTATATTCTCTTCTTCTGTCTTGTTATTAATATCTTCAGATGGGTTTATGCTTCTCGCAGAAGCATGATGTAAGTAAAGTTTATCACAGCTTAGCACATTTTCTAAAAATAGAACGTCTCTACTCTTGATGATGTTGTATGTGTCAAGATCAACCAGACGATACCCTTTGGAAGAATCACAATAGCCAACAAATATAAGCTTTCTGGACTTTGAATCTCATTTTTGCCGTTTTTCTTTAGGAATGAAAGTCATAACTTCTGAGCTAAAAATTCGCATATGTGATAAATCAGGTTTCCTACCTGTCCACAGCTCCAAAGGCGTCCTTCCACCAATCGCTTTGGCAGGTTATCTGTTAATAATATAAGCAGCTGTCGCTGTTGCCTCTGCCCAGAATTGTTTAGGTAAAGCAGCATCAAATAACATACACTTTGCCCTTTCCACTAGCGTTCTATCCATACGCTCTGCGAGACCATTCTGCTGAGGAGAGTAGAGATAGTTGTTTGATGCTTAATACCATTTTCGTTCAAGTAATCTTCGAAATATTTGTTACAGTACTCTTTGCCATTGTCTGTGCGAATAACTTTTATTTTCTTATCTAGTTCATTTTCTACAAGGTTTTTGTAAGCCTTGAAAGCTCCCAATATACTGAGTTTGTCTTTTAAAAAATACACGTAAACATTTCTGGAATAATCATCTATGAAAGGAAGAAAATATTTCATACCTCCCAATGACGCAGTTTCCATAGGACCACATATGTCACTGTGAATGATCTGTAATGGTTGTGAAGCTCTAGAACCAGTATTATTGAAAGGCAGTATGGTTTGCTTAGCTTCAAGACACGTTGTGCATGTAACAGGTCAATTACTACCGGTAGGAGACAAACTAACACCTTTTGCACAATCTGGTAGCTTATTTACATCATTAAAATTCAAATGACCCATACGGCGATGCCATACGATAACGGAATTTAAATTCTGAGGGAAAGTTAAATTAGCATTCACTTCTCTGTGTGTGTTTAATACATATAAACTGTTTATCAATGTCGCTGAACACACAAAATTCCCCTCTTTGTTATCTATATCACACCTATCATGCCTAAAATTTACTTGGCATCCGGTTTTGACCATAGCACTGACAGACAGAAGGTTAGCAGCAAGTTTAGGAACATATAATACGTTTCTTACCTGAATTCTTCTGTTGTCGTTACCTTTCAATATCAAATTGACACTTCCCATACTTTTCACAGGAAGCGGTGTCTTGCTGGCACCTGTTATAGTAGGTATCGCTGGACTTCGTACATCATACATCCAATCATTTCGATTTGTCATGTGCATTGATGCACCTGAGTCAACATACCACACGTCTGGATCCATCAATTGTGAAGAAGCAGTAAAACCAGCTACAAAAGTTTTATCTTCTTCTGATTTATTTGCCGTCTTTTTGTTTGACACGCGGCACTGCTTAGCAATGTGGCCGTATTTATTGCAACTGAAGCACCGTGGCCCCCTGATGTACTTCACTGCGTTTTGCTTATACACCTGTTTTCCTTGAACATGTCTTTTTCCTGTGAAAAATGCTAAACTCTCCGGATCTGTTACTTCTTGTAAAAGCTTTGTTTTTATATTGTCTGCACTGATTTTTATTCCAGAGCTTTCAATTCCCATTATCATTGGTTTGTAAGATTCAGGCAAACCAGCCAACATTAGCGTCCCTAGCCACTCATCATTGACTTCAAATTTAATGTTCCTTAATTTATGAGCGGTTGACATGATTTTGTTCACATAATCTTCAACATTTTAGACGATTCCAAAGTAGTAGTAATAAGGTCTTTCAGTAATACAACTCGTCTGTATAAACCACTGTCATTGAAAGCTTGCTCCAGTTTCTCCCAGACCTCCTTAGCTGTAGGTGCATTTTGTATGTGCACGTAATTGATGGGATCTAATAATAAAATGAGTCTCGATCTTGCCTTAATTTCTTTCTTCGTAGTAGTGTTGGTACCGCAAACACAGTCCCAGAGCTCGTCATGTTCTAAGTATGCTTGTACTGAGAACTTCCAACTAGCATAATTATCACGCCCGGTATGTTTCTCAATGTGAAACTGATTTTGATGAGAACCTGACATCTTCTTGAATTAAATACAGGGAAAAAAACGACACGCCGTATCCGTCACTTAGATGATAGCTGAAGTTACGTTGTTTGACCAACTGAGAATTTTTATCATTTGCTGTTGCAACGATAACTATAAAATACTTCGTAAGCTCTGCTACCATGAAAGAAATTCTGTATGGTTATTATCCAATTAATGATAAAAACATTTAACTGGCAAAACGTATATCAGACAAACGTAACTTTATTTAGACCAAACACACTACTAATAGAATGCATAAAAGTCAGAGAGTACAAATATATAAAATCTCTGAAATGTCCATTACAGATCGCTAAAGCCCAAAGTATTTTGCATTCAATATCCAACATACTCGTTGCATTTCATATCGCTGTGCTGCGTTACGCCTAGGTATCTCATTCACGTGACTCTGTAAAGCAGCACAGCTATATTCGAACACTGTGGGATTGTTTCTTCTGCTCAACTATATCACCTTACATTTCTCAGCACTAGAAATATGGTCCAAGTCCTCAAGCATCCTAGTGCAGTCATTCAATGACAGTAACTTCCTATACTCCACAGCGTTATCAGCAAACAGCCGTAGATTGCAACTCACTCTGTCCGTCAGATCATTTATATAGATACAAAATAACGGTCCTGTCACCCCTGAGGCACACCTGGCGACACCTTAGTCTTTGATGAACACTCGCCAACGAGATCAACGTACTGGGTTCTATTACTTAAGTAGTCCTCGAGCCACTCACATATTTTGATACCTATTCTATATCCTCGGACCTTCGTTAGTAGTCTGTAGTGCGGTACCGTGTCTGCCTTTCGAAAACCCCCAGGGGATACGTGAGTACGTGCTAGCTAATGCAGTCTTTCGTCTTTCTTTCCTCCGTGGACTGCATTTCCTTTCACATCCCCTGCTTTCCTGTCCGCACTCCCCCCCCCCCCCCCCCCCTTTCCACCGGGGAACCGATAACCTTAGCAGTTTGGTCCCCCTATCCGAATCAACCTACCAACGAACCAAATTACCTCTCGAAAATCGAGAAACACGTAGTTTGCCTATTGCCCTTCATCAATAGCTCGCAAAGAGCCATGAGAGAAAAGAGCAAGCTGCTTCCTAAAGGCGTGCTGATGCAGGGACAGAAGCTTTCTCATCTCGAGGAAATTTATCACCTTAGAATTGAGAGTAAAGAGTAAACCGATGTTAATGAGATAGGTCCATAATTTTGTGGGTCCGTTCTTTGACCTTTCTTATACACGGAAGATACCTTTCGCCTTTTTCCGGTAATTCGGACTCGCGATAAATGCAGCTAAGGAAGAACAATGCCGTTTAATACTCTGTATTACACCATCTGAACATGTCGACTTGGTTGTTTTCAACCCTTTGAGCTGCTTCTCTATATCAGGTATGCTATTGGCGAGTTAGAGCGACCATCATATGTTTGCATGGTCCTGCGTGAATGATTTCTCAAGCGTTAAATTTGAAACTTACACCTTCATTATGCATTCTTGTATCACCACCCCAGTTTTTGTCAGTAAGTGACTGGATTGAGACCTATGATCTGCTTACCGAATTTACATAAGACCAGAATTTTTTCGGGTTCTTGACAAGATCTTTTCGTAAGGTATGATGGTGGTAGTTATTGTATGCTTCGCGCAAATTTCTACTAACTTTTGTCTGATTTGCTTTGCTTGACCTTTTTTGAACCAAGAGTTCAGTTGCCTTTGCTTTCTCAAAATTTTTCGATTAAACCACTATGGGTCTATCCCACCCTTAATCCAATTTATCGCCACATATTTCTCCAGTGATTTATTTACGACGCATTTAAATTTAGCCCATAATTCCTCTACATTCAGCGTACCAGAAATAAACGATGTCCATTCATCCCTTATGTAGAATGTTAAGAATTGCTAATCCGCTGTTTCTAGCACAAACACTCTTCTACGCATCTATTTATTAACATTGGTGGCCATTATCGCTATGACATCATGATCACAACCCCTGTCTCTACAGTGACATCATTGACAAGGTCTGGCCTGTTTGTAGCTATAATGTCCAAAATATCTCCATTGCGTGTAGGCTAACGATTTAGCTGATCAATCAGTCAAACAGTGTTTGGAAAACGTGTTCAACAATACTATACAATAATCCATGGTTCGAGTACAATGGCGCTACATGTTTTAAACTGTCTTTGACTGGCCGGTACAAACACCCAATCGTTACGTTTATTTCGCCCATACATGCACACATTCATATAACCTTAAAGTCACTTTCGACTACGATTCAGTAGCAGGAGTATTTTTGTGAACTGCAATGACATACCCCCCCCCCCCTCCTATTGTATCCGATTTTTCTTTGCGATATACACCTTCGCTAAATATTTCGGATGATCCAATATCGGCATTTAGACAACTCTCCGTCCCAAGGACTATTCTAGCGCAACAGTATTTCTGCAATGCAGTAGATTCGGCAACTTTGTTTCCCTTCAAAATTGACTGCTTATATTCTGACAGTTGAAGAGTCCTTCTAAACGCGGCCTGATTTCACTGTATATCGATAGGCAAATGTTCATGAGAACTACTGCCTAGCCTAAAATAACCCCTTATCCACTACACAAGTGCTCCGCTACCCTAGTAGCTGTTTCCTTTGTGTAGTGTAGCCCTGATCTATCAAGTGGATTCCTACAATTTCTCATCCGATAAAGCAGGTACATGAATCTGCAGCCATGACTGTCGCAGAGGAGGACTTTGGTTCCGAACCTCCACATGGCTGCAAACCAAAAGACCGCGATACACTCTGGAAACAATGCTGCAAATTGAAAGTTATTGTTGTGGCGTTAAGTCAGCGCCACACGCCAGACGCAAGAGAACGATCGTGAACAAGGCAACGGACGATCGGCAGCCGATCGCACGCCGGCGTCGCGCATCCTGGAGGAAGAAAGCTAGAAGCGCGCCCTCTACAAGCGGCTATGTCAAGGCCAACATTCGTCTGGACGAGACCGTCTGAACTAGGCTCCGAAATAGGCAGTCACTAGGACTCAGCGCAGCTAGCATCGTACAGAAAACGACGCCGCGAGAAGAGATAGAGATTTTCAGTATCTTTGTACAGTTCGGTAATTACTGATCTATATAGCTGTTTCAGCTGTCCATGCATCCTGATAGAACCTTTCCTGAAAGGCTGACCAGGACGACAAAACAGTTATGTTTCAGCCTGCGGTCGAGGTCAGCAGTCTTCACCAAATCTGCTACCCGCATTTACGATCTGAGGATGTCGAAAGAACCAAACGACAAGTCATTAGTGTCGACATAACCAACAACTGGCACCCCGTACGTTCAATAGCCGCTGGCAAGTCTGCCTTCACATCTCGGATAGACATAACTATTGCACATGGGAATTCTTTACGGCCCTGGAAGCTATCTGCCTAAGGGGCTCCACAACGTGTCTAACATTGGATCTCCAGACTGCTCCCCCCTTGTGTCACTCGACAGATGAACGGGCAATGCCACATGGCCAGTTTTCACTTTGGTCCTCTTCGAGCGACAATAACGCGCTACTCGCGACTCACCCCGTGGCGGGGAGGGGAGGGGGGGACTGCGCCGATACACGTCAACATGCCACGGCAGCAGAGACCGTGGCCGAACCAAGTGATAAGTAAGGTTCCCCACGCTAAATGCCAGACTCTCTGCCGCCGCCACACCCAAGGTAGTAGCCTGGAGACGGCTGCCCGTGGCCAAAAGCACGTTCATCTGTTCGCGAACAGTGACCAACTGCGTCCGCACGCAGAGCTCTGAACGGTGAGAGACTGGTAGTAGACTGCAGGATAATTATTTAACTTGAAATACACAAATCACAGATCAAAACTGGACACAATTGTACTTGGCAAATACTATTCCACGTCGTCAGCCAAGCATCCCATCAGCAAGTATCACAACGTGGGATTGATAAGGTTTCTGTAGAGGTACTTTCCTTCCTCGCGGCCTGGGAGATCTAGCCGAGATCCCTATTCCCTGAGACACACAGCGTACCACCGCAGCGTGACAGGTTGGTCACTGAAGAGTACCCAGAGGTTACGCTGTCAGAGGACTGAAGGCGCTTACCTGATCAAGAACACCAGGTTCGCCTCCAATTGAAAGGAACCGATACAGAAATAGCAATTACTGGCCGCGGAAAAGGAAGAAGTTAATGGAATGGGCAGGTTCAAGTGCATTTCAAAACATTACAGAAGTGTTGCATCACCATGACCTGTCACATAAAAATGTAATAGACATATACCAAAAGAACATTTAATTTCTCTTTATTGCTCATGAAAACACAAACTGATCAGTTCCACGACAATAATCTAGACACCCTGAAATTATTTTTCCGAATGCATCATAAACCAGTACCACTAATACCTAGTAACACGTCCTCTTTCACTCATGCATGTCTGTTTTCGTTGTTCATACTTTATATGATCAACGGAATCCTGGTCCAGACGAATTGGCGTAGATCTCTCAGATTGGTTGGTGGATCGTCTTGGTAAGGACAGCGTCTCTGAGAGAATTACAGACACGTTCGATAGGATTCTTGTCCGGCCGCTCCAATGTTACGAACGATTATCGCCCATTAAAACGAATCTCACCGACATGCTGCAAATTTGGTTGGACCATAAGACGGAGACTATAATCCCTGTAACGTATAGGGCCTTGATCACCTTTATGGCCACAAGTGGAGAACGGTCACCCTATAATGCCACCCTACAACATTATGTAACCACCATTTTGTTGCACCAACTAGACCGTGTGTCAAAAACATGTAGGCTGTGGCTCCGAAACTGTGTCCGGATGCAGACAGTTTCATCTGTGAATCCAATTCTGATATGTCCATTGAGTATATTGTTGGGCTCAAGTGTCAAGGTGTGAAATTGCATATAATGTATTCTGTCGCTGAGTTTGAATTGAAACACCCTGTGTCTCCACGTAAATCATTATTCATCATGGTGACGTTCCTCTCGGAGATTCTCCGAACTGAAATTGGTAAGTAGCGGTCACCAGCTGCTATAGTAGCCTTTGGGCGGCCAGAGTGGGGCAAGACATCGACAGTTCCTGTACCTCATACCAACTACAAGTCCGAACAACATCGCTTTGGTTCACTCCGAGACTTCTGCAAACGTCCCTTGGTGGGGTTCCCTGTGACACAAAGTTCGTTATTGACGTTCTAAGCATGGTAGTACGATGGTAGTACGACAGTCAACACAAGCAATCTTATGAATGAAACTGATCGGTCGTTTAACCCACTTCGTCGCATTGGCATTTCAAATTAATAACTATTACAAATTTACGAAATAACGCTCCATACATGATAATTAATTTGAATTTTCGTTGGTGGATTTGTAGTTCACGCTAAAGGTGGCGGCCTCTAACTAGCTACCAACCTATATTTGAAAGCATGTTGGAGTAGACAGTAAGCACCGAATACATGCATGTGCAAAAGCAATACAAAAAATTTCCTTCAATCTATAAATTTAAAAGGAAATCATTTGGGATCTTGTGGTTGAAGCACAGGTAATCTACAGATCATGTCCGTTTCATATTATAAAAAGGTTATTATTGAAACCGGTACTATGTACACTATAAGCTATTGCTTGTAACTTTATTTTGTAAACAAAAAGTTTGTAAATGGACGAAATTTGCCGAAACTAATACCAACTTCGAAATAAATGTGCAATTAGGATGGTGAAGAAAATAAAAAAAAACATTTAATAACAGGCGCTATTTCCGTTACCACTTGCGATGAATTTTCACAAAAAGAAGTTTTACAATTAAGTAAGCCAGCTGACATTACACTACAAAGAAACATAGTAGTGAGGATGTAACTGCAATGGCTAACTACAGAATTAATTAGCATATTCCAGAGTCCAGAAGATGCGGCGTGTAAAACCACTCTGCCCTGCTATTTTAGTGACTGTATACACAAGGTGATTGCCCTCGTACAGTCTTTACCAGTCGTGAAAGTGAGATGGGTTTGACGTAAATGGACCAGATCCATACAGCTAAATATATTAGATCACTTATTTTGTGTGGCTCTTAAATTAGTAGACTATTATGTATAAAATAACTTCAAATCACGATAGCAAGCAGATACTAGCAATGCAGCAGTGACAAGTGCCGTGGCGCGCCCCGCAGAACCACGACGTGGCGCCGCAGCGCAGCCCTGCGCGCGCCAGCTCAAGAGTTGCACACGCCGCTCACCGATAAGTCGGCAGCGGCGGACGGTTCGAACCGCGCGCCACGACCAAGTCCCGGCTCCTTCAGGCAAGCGGCATGCACCGCCCTAAGTCTCCAGGTCCGCTCACCGCGCAGACGCGAGGGACCTCTTCGCACCTCGCACGAAGACAGTATGACTGTCTCAGCGGCCAATCAGCGGTCGCGACATGCAAATAGCGGCGCAAGGACACTAGCCGCCGCGGCCTTAAGTACCCGCACCACGGCTAAGACCGGCGTCTTCTGACACCGCGGACCAGGAGGGAGCACCGCCGCAGCCGGACCGTCGCCGAAGCCACGTCTCCGCTACGCCTGGCCACCGACCGCCGGACTCTGCCGCTGCCGCTTCCTGCCGAGGTCCCGAAGCAGAGGACACCGAACTTCGAGGAACCTCTACTTTGTACAAGAGTCAGAAATAATTATCAAGAAGACTTGCTTCTAGGGCATTATTTTAATCTATCCAAAGAAGTTGTGTTTGTTTTTGGTTATTGGTAATTGAAATATTATTTTTCATAGTACTGTGCACGTTAAGCAGAGAATATATTCGGAATTATAAAGAGATACAGATCATCTCGTGTTTCTGTTGTATATAACAACAAGCAACAGAGCTCATTTAAGATTTAGTTTCCAATGTAGTCATTAACTCCCCTTGGTGTAAGCACTATTGACTTTCAAATAACCTTACAGGAGTATGCGTACATTAATAGCTATTGCCAAAGAATGAAAACACTAATATTAGCGCAAATGGCACATAGAAGAACAACATGTGTATCAAGCATGTTCGACAACTTTGCACACAGATCACCACTTTCTGCTAATATGATAGCAGTGACGAGTTTTTTTTTTCTAATTTTTCTTTATCTAAAAAACTGCGGATTCACTTATCGTAGAAAAATATGCGAGGTGACTACCCAGACGCAATATATGAGGAGAAGACAAATGAAATTTTCAGTCAAAAACAATATGAAAGTCACAACAGCGGAGAACGGGTACACGGGTGGAAATCATATTTACGAGCGTGACAGCACTCCATTCAGTAGCAGACAGCGAAAAGGCCGGAAAAAGCGGTTGCACGTCAGCTTGTCCATAACATACTAGGCTGCGGTCGCACGCGGGCTTCAGCCGACCTACGGGAGTCATCCGAAGGCAGCGCATCACCGCCCTCCGACGGCCGCACGCAACTTACGAGAGGGTATGACGTTTGCGTCACCGATTTCCATCAAATTTTTGTTGAATGTCCTGTATTGAATATCAAGAGACATGTATTTTTTTAATAGACACTCAATAGTTTTTGGAAACGTCTATGTCTATGTCAATGTTGATTATGGAAAAAAATCCTTTTTCAGTGCTATACATCGAAAGTTGAGGATTTTTACTATTATATACCGCATTTATAACTGATTATGGGGATTTAGCATTTATATAACGGAATTTAATTGTGGAACACTGGATGCAATTTTATGCGTAACAGTGTGACCGCTCTCGCCGCGGCGGATTAACCGCGCGTGCTGGAGCGCCGTGTTGTCGGGGATTCGAATCCCCCATGGGCATGGATGTCTGTGTCGTCTTTAGTGTAAAGTAGTTCATATGTAGTTTGTACGTTTAGGGACTGATGATCCCGCAGTTAAGTCCCTTAAACTCTACAAACATTTGAATATTTGTGAACGCTCTCCTTTTCGTCCTTTCCTTATCTTTCTGTCTCTCTCTCACCGTCTTTTTCCCGCTGTCGCTCTCTCTCCGTCTCTTTCCCTCTTTCTCACTCTCTCTCTCTCTCTCTCTTGTTGTTACTGTTTTAATGTGGCAAGCACGCTCACATTTATTTTATTGGGATAAATTCATGTGTTAACATTAGTGGGCTGCCTATGTTAGTCAGTTTTTCGCCTGGCCGAGAGAACGCACATTCCTCCGCTCGCACGGGGTGCGGCTCGAGGGGGATCGGGGAGATCGACTCGCCTTGTACGCGTTGGCTTTTTAGAGGGGAAGCCTCGCAGTGGACTCGTCCACTTGGCGACAGGAGTTCTAGAGTTGCTGCACGCTGATTGGAGGGCGTGTGTAGCACTGCCAACGTGGAATCCTCTCATTGGCGGAAGTAATTGTGAATTTCCTACAGCGTAGTAACATCTAGTTATACCCCCAGCGACTCGTCGTGGAGGGCTCATTCTCTCTCTAGAGGTTCAGCGTCTGCACTGTATCTCGGCGGCCGAGTTTATGCTCGTCGTTGGAGAAATAGAGCTTATGTCTGCAGGCGTTGTACATTACATGCGGTACTTCCGTAATTACGGAACGACGCATAGCGATCGGCATAATAAGCGATTCTTACGTGTGCACTGAGGGTGAGCCGTAAGCCTAGCGGTATCATGTGCTGTGTGTGAGGCTTCTCGTCTGGTTACGATACATGCAGGTCGTGTTTGGGACTTTATACGTTCATTCTAGTAGTTAAAGCTTGTGAGCATATTTTGAGGGCTCAACGGTGAACTGGCGGAAGCCGACAACACGCCAAGTTACCAATAGACTAGGGAAAGATAGGCAGCGAACGTACCGGCTATTCGACGACAGCCTTGGCAAAGTTATTTGAGATTTTTCTTTAGATCTGCAGCACCATCGGAAGCAGGTCGCAGCCACGACGAGGCCACACACGGTACAGTGTGCTGATTGCTCAGGGCTCCCTTCCTTCCACTTATCTCAGCTTAAGTTTGACGTCCTTTTCGCGCATTTTCACTCGTTTGCGACACCCGCGTTCTCTGACCGCACTTGTAATTTACTGATTAATTCGTGTCAGGTACACGAGATCAGACGTTTTCCTAAGTTCATGTAACATTATCTTTTACCTTTTTATGTTATTCTGCGCCTACAAGCCTGTGAAATTCGTGTATATGTTCATAATCTTTACATTCATTCATTTTCTATTTATTACATAAATAATTAAATCGAAATTTTGTTTTATAAAAATATCTCGTATCACTTACACCACCAACAAACCCACTCCTGACCCATCAGGCCCATTTAGAATAAGATTTTGGGGGCTAAAGTAGTACCAGTTCAGCATAAGACTTCAGCTGGCCATGATTTTGGGGGACTTCTCTTGCCTCAGGGGCTACCACAAAAAGACATACATGATAACCGTTACTGTTGCGCCGAAAGGCGAGGTAAGAGATTAGACAGTATAAGACTGCCCTACGTGAGCAACGCTAAACTATCAATTTCCAAATTATGCGGAATGCACAGAAATGCAAATAAATATTCAAGACACATTTATCATAGTATAAACCAAACTAACACTCGGAATGAAACTGAAGAAGACTTACGTACTATAAACAATTTACAATTTAACTCATAATGATCCTCTACTAAGTAGAAAAGAAAATTTATGCTCGTAGTTCCTTTATGACACTTTCATCCAAATAAAAATCTTCGTTATGTCTACAGCTTGAATTCTAAATGTTGTTCTTTCAGAAACAGTTTCAGTTTTATGATATGTTTATTCTGTATATTTATTTAAATCTCTGTACTTGTTTTAAATTGCAAAGCTGTATAAACAACATTCTAATTACTCGGCAAGTAAAAATTTGGAATTAATTGTTATATAGACCAATTAACGTTGCACTCTAGCTTGCTTAAATAGACTGTCCGTTTTTAATTAACATCAAATTTTTGCGAGTATATTCTTAGGCAGGAACGTAATTGCACAACTGTAATTGCTGAAACGAGCGACAATCACATTTTCATCCATGATTCTCAAAAACATTTAGCCGTTCTCTAGGAACACGTGCCAAGTTTCCTGTGTATGGTTCACACTGCGCTGCCGCTAGCACATTTATTGACACCAGCTCGGCGCTACGGTGGTCCACAAATCGATGGTCTCGTTTTAGGTTGCCTTCTCAGCGCCAGTACGTCACGATTACATCAGTGTGTGAAACGTGTTCCATCCCACTGAGCCACCCACGTTCCAACTGGCGAGCTGCCCGCTGACTACCACACAACTACTACACTACTGCCCGCTCGCCACCGATACGCCCACTCCTTCACAGAACGTCCAACCAATCATCAGATTCGCACCCAAACTCAGCATTTTGGAAGCGAACACACACGACGCGCGATGAAGATCGCCGTACGCCACGAAATAGCCAACCCACACTCCTCTCGCATACAAAACAAACTTGTAGAAACAATTACCCGTAAATAAGGTGCAGTGGGCAGTGGCTGGAGAAAGCCCAATTTCGCATAACTCTCATTTCCTGGTTCTGCTGAAATGCAAAATTTCTATTCGCTTGCATCTTTTCGCCAGGCAAATTAATACTGCAATGATGACCGAAACGGACTCTTGTAAGGTTTCAGTTGAGCACGATTGGGATCGTTTAGGAAGTGTCCTTCAGATATAAATCTGCCTTGACTTTCTATGGAAATTCTGAATACTTTTGCTGCTTTGCATTATTTATAGACTGGTGTGGACACATAATAATGTTTGTAAATCTTATGGGACTTAACTACGGGGTCATCAGTCCCTAAACTTACACTTATGAACTACTTACGAACTAGGACGGCACAAATATCCATGCCCGAGGGGGGATTCGAACCCCCGACCGTAGTGGCCGTGCATGGTGTGGACATGTCCAAAAAAGACGGACACCACACCAATCTATAATATGTAGTCATACGCCAAGTAGACGTTTGGTTCATTTACTTCACAGCAGATGCGGTCATACGCCGAGCTCGCACGGAAATTCGTAATGGCGAGAGTAAGAGGGCATGGACGATGTAGACACTAAAGCCGAAGCGCGCGACTTGTGGAAGTTTGAGACGGACCGGAGGCGAGCGCGAGTAGTCAAAAGGTTAAGGCGACCGAGGAGCCCGAGGCGGGAAACCCGGGTTGGGTTCCTGGCCCAGCTCACATTTTCACTTGTCGCCGTTGTTTAATTTCAACGTTCCAGTGCAGCTAAAGTCAATCCTTTGAGGACAAAATGCATCCTACTGAAATACTATCATGCACGAATTAATTTTTATGTAGCCACAATGAACTTCTAAACAGATATCTTGGATGCAAGCGTGATACCAAAATGTAAAAGAGTCGTAATTTGGACGAAGGGAAATTAAGTTCCTGTGATATTTGATGCCTGCGAAAGGCATCTAGAAACCCTGGACTACCTAGCGAAATGGCGCAGTGCTAACACACCAGATTCTCAAATGTCAAATGTTTGTAGAGCTTATGGGACTTAACTACGGGGTCATCAGTCCCTAAACTTACAAACTACTTATGAACTAGCTACAACTAAGGACGGCACAAATATCCAAGCCCGAGGGGGGATTCGAACCCCCGACCATAGTGGCCGTGCAGACCGTGACTTAAGCGCCTCAGTCCTCTCGGCCAACAGATTCTCAAACCTGAGGAAGGTGATTCAATTCTATGTATTCATATGGGACCAAACTGTTGAGGTCATCGGTCGCTATACTTACATACCACTTAAACTAGATTATGCGAAACGAAACACACACATCCGAGCCCGAGGGACGCACAATCTCTGGAAAGACGCCTTACCCTTCAAAGCATTTCCCACTGTCGACGGTGGCTCAAATACACCTTCGGCCATCCAAATTTATATTTTCAGTGTTTCCCTAAATCACTCCAGGCAAATGACGGAATGGTTCCTTTGAAAGGGCACAGCTGATTCCCTTCCTATTCCTACCCAAAACTCCGAGCGTGACAATGATCACGCAGACAACGGGACGTTAAAACCCTAAAACACCAGTCTTCGCTCCTGCTTCCTTCTAAACCCAACTATATATCTGCAATATTCTGGTGTGTAAAACCTACTATAAAGACACAATGAAGTTACTTTTATAGCTTTCTAGATTTAGCGAATGGTACAAAAAGTACGATTCCTGACCCTCGGCGTCGTTACGCAATCTATAGGTACAAGGCGTTGAATTAAAAAGACCACTAGTTAAAACACCGTTATTTGCACACCCCGATCAGTTTTTATGCGGTTTTATTGCTGACTGGAGGAGCAGAAGACGATTACATCTCGAAGATCATTTCCTTCGCGCAGCGAACGGATATATTCCGTTACCCACTGGCGCTGTTTGGGATGTTGAGATTTTGCGATATTATTTATTGGTGAGGGAGACAAGAGTATTTACGGAACCCCAAATTTTTCATGGGTGGATATGATGTTATGGGCGCACGACAACTAGGTCTTTAGCGCCCGTACCCAAATTTTGCAGCTCTTAATTAGTGGGTAATGGAAGAGTTTAGGTGTGTGCATTTTAGACCACACGAATTCGACTTTACCTTCAAATGCAGGCTAACTGGCACGTGTTCCACAGGTACACCAACGTGGAGGAAGGACACATAAGCGAGGATAATTTTAAGGAACTGTACATGAAGAGTGTTGCTTTTGCTTCCATAAGCAACATCTGTCGGCAGAAGGATAAAGTCACTAGACAGTTTTAATTAGTGCGTGCCTGAATTCCATTTCGGAGGCGAAGACCTGGTGCAAACTGTTTTCGCTAAGTGCACTTGCGCTACGTACACTGGTGCATGCTGAAATACTTCGATACGCTGTGCGAGTTCTGCTTACAGGCTAGGTCACATTCGTCGTTAAAGCTAGGTATACACTTCAGATTTTTTTTTTTTTTTCACTCTGAGAGAGCATTTGCGGGGAAAACGTGGCGTATAAACTGAAACGAGAGCCATCTCGTCGGTAGGGTCCACAAGTGGGGCAACATCTCAGACTCGCACTCCGGGAGCTTCGACCTACGGTGTAACAGCCACCCTCTGTCATTCGACGGCTGCTAACTGCATTTTTCTGAGAACGAATACATACCGCATTGCAGCCAGAGCTGAAAGTGCTTTTAGTGTTTCTAGCAGCTATACTACGACTAGTATTTGTGCCGTATTTTACAGATTTGCTGTACCTTGGTTAGATATTTTGCTACACGCATCCACAGAAATGAAAGTACTCACGAAATTACATATTTTTGACATGAATTGTGACCATCTCATGTTTATGGGAGAAGAAATTTCTTGTTTTACGATACCTCTACATGAACAGTATGAAACTGGGAACTTATATATTCTCACCCCCTTCCCTCTCCCACCCCCCCTCTCTCTCTCTCTCAAATCAGTTTTAATAGCATGGAGAAGGGTACCTTGTAATGGATGTCTTCACTATGTATCAACGTATCTATTTAAGTTTCAATATAGTAGATATTTTATACTCAGCAAGGCACGATAAGGTACTTGCCGAGAGTAACTATCAACAGTTTAACCCATCAACACAATAGTTGGTAAAAACAAGTGAAAAGGAAAGAAAGAATGGAAATAGGATTTACGGAAAATATGTGATCGTTTCATCAATACACAAGCAAAGAAGTACGTATTCTTTTCCACAACGATAAATGCCCCTTAAATGTATGCTGACATTTTTAGGTCAGTTGAGACACACGACATGTAATTGGTTTGTACAAATAACGTCAACCTTACAGAACGCACGGGAGTAGCTGAGCGGTCTTGAGCGCCACAGTTATGGGTCACGCCTCCTCCCGCGTCGGAAGTTAGAATCCTTCCTCGGACACGGATGTTTGTGTTGACTGTAGTATAAGTTAGTTCGAAAGTAGCTTATAAGTTTAGGGACTGATGGCCCTGCAGTTAAGTCCCTTCAGCTTCACAAACATTTGAACATTTTTACTTATGGAATGTACATTTACCGGACCACAGGAGACGATATAAGAGGGACCGTTTGTTGCCGGAAATAGCTATAGCTTTTAACTAGTACGAAATATTTACTTATAAGCACAAATGAAGATTAACTGCCATTTAACTTCACGTCGTGCAGAAAATGTTCAAATGTTAGTAAAGTTATGGGACATCGGTCCCTAAACTTACAAACTACGTAAACTAACTGTCAATAAAATTGTTCTCTGTATGAGTCCGCGTCGTCATTTTCATAAAATCTACCGACGTTTCGGCCACTATTGCAGGCGATCTTCATCAGGGTCTGTGTCAGACACATATATAAATCCCATCAAACACAAGCTTCTGCTAACGGAAAATCCCTCTCCCTGATAGTCTCGTGTGATGTCGCTGATGTTCTGCCATCATATTGGCGAACGTTGAGAATATCTCGCATGCTTGATACTGCCACACACATTGGCAAAGCCTCTCCAACGTGCGGTGTTGCTTAAGTGTGAACCCGACAACGATTTTATTAACCCGCAGTGGTAATTAGCGCGACCGTGCAGTTTCTTTTTGGTATTAAATCCCCAACTGAAATTGTCCAGCGAATCGGTCACGTTTCCCCTTAGAGTCGATAAGCCATAGATTTCTCGACGTCCCTCAAGTGATGTAACTGCCACGGAGCGGTCTAAGCCCTTCACAATAAGCTGCAAAATGCGTCAACTTAGTCCAGGTCATCTGCTCCTTGTGTAAATACGGGAACATGGATTCGTCGAAGAGCCCAATCCGTATTTCCACGAAAATTTGGTACCTGAAGTGTGGTATACGGAGAGCCAACATCACTCCTTGACGTCAGCTGGGGCAGCAGCTGGAGACGACGCGGTGCGCAGTGCGGCGCGCTTTCAGGTGGTGGCTGCCGCCGACGCGTCGATTTCCGCTGCTGCTGGGCTGGTCAGAACAGCTGCCACCCGCTGCCGCTGCCGCTGCCGCTGCCGCTGCCGATGCTGCTGACGTGCTGGCGATGGCCGACCTGGTGCGGCCGAGCGCGGTGCGCCGCCCACAACCGACGCAGGTTACTCGAGTTGACCGACACGTGTCTGAGTGTAGGGCGATCTCCTCTATACAGCGGCGCAATTTGCAAACAGCACACTACAACGCGATGATGCAAACACTAAAAATTCTACATAGCGCTAAAATTCGCCTTGACACCTTCACTTAGAAACGCACACTAATGCCTGACCACGTATTTTAACTCAATTCGAAGAAAAGTAGCAGTGTCTTTGACACGACAACACAGTGACCAACGCCACTTCTCATCCGAGTACAAACAGGTAGATTGTGTCAAAACGGAAAAATCTTTTTTTTTTTCATTTACAAAATAAAACGTTTTTCACTTATTGTTTAATTTCCAATCTAACTGCTTCTTATTCCACCAAAACATTACAACATCATAACGTAACGTACACAATGCAACAGAACTTAGCTGATAGTATTTCCATTTTAAAATGCAGACTGACATAGCTTCCAGAGGACTTCGCAAAACCAAAACTCGAACTCCCCCATGCAAGATAGTGAGGCAAATACGTAACATTGACAATAATGACATTACATTATGAATTGATCATAACAATTGAATATACTAATTTACAATTAGTAAAACATTTCATATACACAAAAATAAACACAATATAAAAGGGAAACTATACAAACAATAATTTTAGATGGCGCATATCTTTTTAAGTCGAAATCGCGGTCCTTTTAGTTTGACAACAAACAGCAATGTTAAATGTCAATTAATTTGTTACTGAGTACATCATACACATTCTAAGATATATTGAACTATCAAATATCTTGGCTATTCTCACACTAGGTTCAAAATATCACGTCAGTCAACATATACAAATAATTTCAATATTGAAATCTCGACTATTACATTAATTAACACAATTAGTTGGTCAACACAACTTGTTTATGGGCCTAACATATATACAATGCTATTTATTTTCATGTCTCTTGGATTTTGATGTATTTTCTGTCTAATTCTTGAAATAATGTACAATGACGAAACTATTGTTTATAGAACTGTTTGGAAAGAAAATATATGAATCTCTTAATGAAATCAATCACTTGTTAACTAATCACAGTATCACCGAGACTCTGTCCTACACTGATTCCTAGGCTTGTTATTTCGTTTGTAACTAACTTCACACGCAACATACATCACTATTAGACCACAAAATTCCGGGTCCGACGCAGACGGTATCGTACGATAACATTTAGATGAGAGGGCCATCAGTACCATCACAAACTGTATGATTGATTGTGTACTGACTGCCTTTTTATTGGTTTTTGCTGATTTAATACTCTTGTACTACTGTATTAAATTTAGTCATGTATCATAAATGTATCTTGTAACTAAGAAGGCACACTGATTTAGCCGGGGAAGTTAGTAGTATTATCGCTGGTAGTGTGGAGGCGCGGGGTGACCTGGTAGTTGCAATGAGCTACTGGTCTGAGTGGGGCGTAACTGTGAATCGGCATGAGTAGTGGTGTGTCGTGGAGAGCATGTTGCTAAACTTCGTTGTTTGAATGACACAAGAAGAGGAAACGATGAACAGGCAAAATTAATCATTAGTGTGGGTGCAGCGTAAGTAATTAGGAAACACTTTTCAAGGGGAATGCAGTGGGTCAAAATTTGGAGTCTTTATTTCGTCGCTGTAAGATCCTGTGTCCGCCAGTTGTTAAGTGCTAACATCGTTCTGTAGCAGCATGACGCCACTTACATGAGGTGCGATCCGCCCGACTCAGTACAATGCCCGAGCGTTTAAGGTTGCCTTGCTGCAGAACGTACATCTGCTCCCCATTGGAAGATGGAGTCCTCTCTCGGGCGTGGTTCTGAGTGCTGTCCTTACATCAATTTAAGTTACACTAAGTATCTTGTGAGCCTCGGGACATAACCGCAGGAGTTGGGTAATTCTGTTTGCACAAGGCTTCCTCCAAGCGTGACTTGATTTTGACGTCACACGCTGCATCGAACAGTGCAGCAATTGCTATCGACTCTTTCGTTAGCATTCGATAGTCGATAAGGGTATCTCCTGCGACTTGCGTGGAATCCGCTTTCCTCAACGGAACTTTCGAGATAAGAGAGAGAGAGAGAGAGAGAGAGAGAGAGAGAGAGAGAGAACACTCGTTCTTCATACGTAATGATTTAACGCGGTTTAAGATTTCGTGAAATCTAAGTTAAAGCACAAAGGTCTGCAATTCTGGAATTTCTTCGTGGTGTAGTGTTTAAGAGTGTTCGAATTAAATACAAAGTGAAAAGTTAGTTCGCGTCCTGAAACGAACAATCCCCTCCAATTCTAAAAGATTCTATGACTTCATTACTAAAATAACTGCACTGCCTTCTGTAGGTCCTAATGTTCGATGTTACACACATATAAAGGTGTTCATCCAGAAATGAGTTGTCTTCACAAATTTAGCATGGAACACTGAAATGCGAGTAAATGTTCAGAACACGCTGATTATATGATGAGACTAACATCATTCGAAATGAAAAGGTAAAAAGCAGAGACTGAAACACATAAAAAAGAACAAGACCAATGTAGGCCTATAGAACAAAAATTTACGATTGACCTACTTTTAGGACACAACTACTCCAAAGAAGTATGCATTTTATTAACGTACCGGTACATCTTGTAACCAGTAGTATGAGGTTTTTATCGTTTTATTTCAACACATTATCCCAATACTGAAACGTTTTCGAGAGATAGTGCCGTGCTGCTTTAACTTATGTCTAGTTACAGGTCAACAATTTTTTGGGTTTTCTTAAACTTATTACGTTGAGAGACATTAATGATTAACGACAGTGTTGAATATTTACATTACTGGAATCAATTCTGGCTGGCTTCAGCTTGTTGGTTTTTGCTTTGGAACTGTTCTGGCAGATCCCCAAAACCATTTAGGCTTATCAAAATCACTGAAAACCTAAATCAACATGGACAGACAGTACAATCCCATCCCCACATTCAGTTGGTTCCTGTTACACATTTTTATAATTACCCTACATACATATTGGTTCAATTGTTCATTGCTGCACACACTAAGGACATCCAGTGGTAACTCCTGTGAATGTTTCTGCTAGGCCTATGTCCCCTCTACTAACTTCAGTTAATTTGGAAAACTGGCAGAATTTTATAAACAATCATTATGTAGTTGTTTTACTCCCCAGTAGAAATGCTGTTATGAATTGCCGGCCGCAGTGGCCGAGGAGACAGTTGCGGGTCGACCGGCAGGCCGTGCGGACGTCTGCAGTGCTCGCCGCTTGCTGCAGGCTCTCGCTAACTTCGTGCGCGCTTGTGTGTGATTTTGTTGAGTATGGATTCGATGTTTCGTAAATTTACTTTGAAGTTCCGTTTCCGTTTCGACTGTCCCCGTCCTAGGATTTACGACTTTGATTATTGGATGCATGAATCTCTTGGTCTTCGTGAAGGTGAAGTTCTTGGTACCGATTACGATTTTCTGAGTAACGAGTGCCGGCCGCGGTGGCCGAGGGTTCTGAAACGCTTCAATCACGGTCTGCACGGCCACTACGGTCGGGGGTTCGAATCCCCCCTCGGGCATGGATATTTGTGCCGTATTTAGTATAAGGTAGTTGATAAGTAGTTTGTAAGTTTAGGGACTGATGACCCCGTAGTTAAGTCCCATAAGCTTAACAAACATTTGAACATTTGAATTTGAGTAACGAGTACTGCGTAAAACTACGAAATGACGAAGTCTGTCGCCGAGTTATGAGCAACACGAACGGGTCTGCCGTCTACACCGTGGAAGGCAGTGTGGTGTGTACTGCATCGATCTCCTACACCGGTCTGGGATTGCGGAATGTTAGGATTTATAACCTGCCTTTTGAAATGGACGAACAAAGTATCAGAAACTCACTAGCTGCTTTTGGTACGGTTTACACAGTAACATCAGAATGTTGGAAAAATAACAGGTTATTTAATGTGTACAACGGTGTGAGAGTGGTAAGAATAGATCTTACGAGTCATGTGCCTCCCTTCTACACCGTAAGAGGATTTAAAGCACTAGTAACATACGATGGACAGCCCCGGACGTGTTCGATCTGTATTTCGGTAGCCCACCTGCGTGCAGACTGTCCGCGCAAGCGGCCGTCGCGTCTTGTTTACTCTGGCCGTACCGCAGCGGGCGAGGTTGTCGCCGGCCCCGTGACGTATGCAGCTGTTATGAGCGGCGCGCTCGTACAGGGAAAAATAAACACCGCGCCAGAGTCTCTCTCTGATGGTCGCGCGCCAGTGCCGCACCGCGCCGATGAGGAAATTCCGGACCAGGTGATGCGTGAACTAGAGGACGCACCCCCACCCGTTCGCAATGAATCTGTGACTGCCGACGCACAGGCCTCACTGCAGCCTGGGGCGCACGAAGAGACCCTCCCCGCTACCGTCGGAGACGAACAAGAGGATGCGCAGATGCGCACGATATTGCAGAGCAGACCGCTTGTACTAGCCATGAGACAGACAGTTCCTCCGGAGCCAAAGATGAAAACCTTAGCACGGCCACACACTTGGGCATCGGAAATCCTGACATTTTCGACTTCCTACACGGACACTGTTACTTTGCTACACGATTGTTCCTCCCAGCCTCCCGTGCCGTCTATAAGTTCCACCACCCCTTCGAATAAGCCGAAAAAGGCGCAGAAGGAGAAGGTTAAGGCCGAGGACGCACAGTCCCCGCAGAATACGAAAAAGATCCGAGTGGCAAAGCCTCTGGACCCGGAACTACGACAGAAACTAAAACTGAAGACTGAAAAGGTTATAGAGAGGCTTAGAAAGGCGGAAACTGGTTCTAAGTCTCCTGCAGTGGAGAATGGCTGTGTACGAACGGAGGCAATGGACACGACGTAGAGTAGCCCGACGAGGACCCCGGCGTGCGACCTACCGGAGAGCTTGTAGGCGCCATGGCGTTGCGGACTTACAACATTACGACCCTCAATGTCAACCGAATTTCGAGTCCCACCAAAATCCGGGCTTTGCAGGACTTCCTATACGGAACCTCTGGACATTGCTCTCCTTCAGGAGGTCGTCGCTGACATTTCAGTTCCGGGATTCGCAACAATTAGCAATATCAGCAAAGAAGACGCCACTGGTACTGCCATTCTATTTCGCGAAGGTATTCCAATTTCAAATACGAGGTTTTTACTCGATGGACGTGGCATTTCCTGTATGTTCAATGACATGTTACTAGTCAACATCTACGCCCCATCTGGCAATAGTCGGCGGCCTGAGCGGTCTCACTTCTTTAAAAATGAAGTGCTGAAATTAATCGGCCCTTGTGCAAATAACATTCTTATTGGCGGAGATTTAAATTGCATTATTAATGCAAAGCATCAGATACCAAACAGCAATATCTGTCCAGAACTTAAAACTTTAATCCAGGGGCTCCACCTTTGCGACACTTGGGACAAACTCCACGGTGATCGTCAAGGCTTTACTCATGTCACCCATTGCTCAGCCAGCCGGATTGACAGAGTTTACGTCTCCCAAGGGCTACGGCAGTATGTTGTAAATGATGATATCGCTCCGGTAAACCTTTCTAATCACTGTGCTTACCAGGTTTACCTAAACTACCAACCTACTCAATTCACCAGAGGTAGAAGATATTGGAAACTCGACGTCGGTTTATTAGGGGATGAAGAACTCGACGAGGAAATTGCGAATGTTTGGAGTCAGGCCTTACGAACTAAATCTCGTTTTCATACCACTCTGGAGTGGTGGGTTACAGTAGCTAAGCCCAAACTTCGGACAACTGTCATGCGTTACGCTCGACAGACGGCTTATTGGCGTAAGCGAACAATAGAGAGCTATTACCAGTGCTTACGGGATTTGTACGAACAATCCACTGGCTCACCCTCTTCGGACAAAGCCCGGCGAATCAGTCAATAGAAAGCCAAGATGACAGCGATCCAGCGGAAACAACTGGAGGGACACATCATACGATCTCAACCGAAGAACGTTACCTCTGAAGAGTCCGCCTTACTATATCATTTACTGCGCACCTTCCGCCGCCGCAACGCTACGTTCATCGATACCATCACGGACGACGAGGGCACTGCCGTTTCACCCACACGCGGCGTCCTCCAGCAGGCGCACGCATATCTCACTGAACTCTATCGAAAAGCTCCCGTGGATCCACAAGCCTGCGACACTCTCTCTGGGAAGATTCGCACGCGCCTGACGGCCGAGGACGTTGACGCGCTAGAGGGGCCTTTTACTGAGGATGATATCAAGGACGCGGTCTACGGTGCAGCTCGCAACAAATCTCCAGGGCCTGACGGACTGGCAGCGGAATTTTACCAACATTTTTGGCACATGCTCGGAGATACTCTAATAGCAATAGCTAATGCCCTCCTGGTCGTGGACCATGTTCCACCTGCTTTTAAAGACGGCATTTTAGTTCTCCTTCCCAAGAAAGGAGGCAGCCAAAGCGGCCAATCACATTACTGAATGCTGACCTGAAAATCATGTCACGAGCCGCTAAGTCGCGCTTGCAGTCCATTCCCCATAAGATCTTAGGAGGGCACCAGTTCAGTGCTGTTCCCGGAAGAAGCGTTATCACCGCCGCATGCACATTGGACCTATGCCCAGAGTAAAGAATCCGCTGCGCTGCTTTTTGTTGACTTTGAAAAGGCCTACGATCGTATCAGCCACCACTTTTTATATGCAACAATGCAGAAACTAGGCTTCGGCATGAGGTTTATGAACGTCATCAAGGGAATTATTGCCGATGCAACATCTCGTCCCATAATCAACGGACATTTAGGTAAACCGGTCAACATTGAACGATCAATCAGACAGGGATGCCCTCTGTCTATGGCACTCTATGACCTGGTCATGGAACCCTTACTGATCACGATCAGTGAAGGAATTTCCGGACTCAACATTGGGAGCGTAAGGCAATGCTGTATAGCTTATGCGGACGACTTTATGCATTGGTATATCATCGACACAGGATATGATGATAGCTGGCCGGCTCATTCAAGAGTTTTCAGCGGCAACAGGTGCAACATTGAACACCAGGAAGACTGTTTTGCTGCACATTGGGGGCGGCATTACCAACGTTGGCAACATTGACTGGTGCTCTACTAGCAGTGATCATCGGTCTCTTGGAATATATCTTAATAGTATCCCCGACAAGATGAACACGCGTAATTGGGCTGATATGCTCAACCAGGTTCGGGCTGTACTTCACTCGTTCGGCGACAGACACCTCAATATTGTCCAAAAGGTACAGACGGTGAGGCTAACTGTTGGCAGTAAATTCAGCTATCTTGCACAAATTCTTCCGACCCCAGCGTCCATTGCTGCGAGCATCCAGAGGGCGTGTTGCTGGTTTCTAATGAGAGGCAGTTTTTTTAAGGTCAGTTTTGACTCTTTGGTGCTTCCACATACGAGTGGTGGCCTCAACTTAATAGACATCAAAGCACAAAGTAAGGCACTTCTCATAAATCGTTTTCGGAACTGATAGACAATCCTGAGCCCAATGTCGCTCAAACCCTGTTCCATCAGTGGGGTCCACATGACATGGAACCTCCCGTCAATATAACAACCATACCCAGGACATTTCTGCACGTGCAGCTATATGCTCTGGAGCTTAGTTACATATTCAAGGATGTCAACTGCCGAGCGAGAGCAGCAGTATTGAATAACAAGAAGATATACGGCCATTTAACCGATACTGTCAGGCGGAACCCTATTGAATTGAAGTATCCCCACCACAAGTGGAACATCATATGGCGAAATATCTTCAACGACATCTTACCATCGCATGTCCAATCAGTGTGGTACATGATGGCCAATGACAAGATTCCCACGAACGAGAAGCTGCATAAAATTAACCGTAGCCACACCCCAAGATGCGACCTATGCGGATTTGTGGACTCTTTGCAACACCGACTGACCTGCGGCCCAGCTATGACAATTACCGACTTCCTTTGCAAGAAACTTACTGTCCTCTATCGAACCACTGAAAGATGCACAGACAAGCAGGAGCTGTTGTGGCCTTACAAGCTCTGGTACCCAGGACTAAAAATAACGCGGTGATCTGGTTTGTTGGCCAAACGGCTACTTACGTCATCCAACCCCGTAAAACGAGCTTTGTCGAATATTTCGCATATATTGAATGTGAACACTATAAAATTAAACACACCAGAACCGTACGGAAATATGATGATCTCGGTTTGAGGAAGGCCGGCGTGTACCAGATTCTGTGTCAGTGTGGAAAGTCATATATTGGACAGACGATGCGTACCGTCGAGGATCGATGCGTTGAACACCAGAGGCACACGCGATTGATGTATCCGAGCAAGTCGGCGGTCGCTGAACATTGTCTGTTGGAGAATCATGCGATGGAGTATGAAAGCACTAGGATTCTGGTACAGACGTCGAGATACTGGGACTGTGTCATTAGAGAGGCCATTGAAATTCGCACAAGTGACGACCTCATAAACCGTGACTGTGGCTATAATCTTAGCAAAGCTGGGGAACCAGCGATTGGGTTAATTAAGAGTAAATCTAGCAAACGTAACGAAGTGACGACCACGGCGGACAGAGCCCTCACACCGACGTCATCTCAGACGCCGTCGCATTCGGTTCCACTGCGTGGCCGCGGCGCGGGGCGCGGACCGCGGAGGGGTCGCTCCACGGGCCGAGGGTATTTAAATGGCCCGTTACCGGGCTAGAACCCAGTTCCCTGCGAGCAGCCGTAGCGTGCGGATCTCCGTGCCGGTGCGTTTCCAGGAGCTCAGTCCGTCAGTTCACCTGATGATGGCGACATGTATGATCGCCGAAATATTGTGCCCGTTGGACACTATAGACCGGCAGTACACCCGTGGATATTTTGATTATCAAATACGCCGGGAGAAACGGAAGAATCACAGTTCATAAGTAGTTTGTAAGTTTAGGGACTGATGACCCCGTAGTTAAGTCCCACAAGCTATACAAACATTTGTACATTTGGGCGCAAATCGAAACTAAATCACAGACGTCGTCGTTCGCTAACAAACATTCTGTTGAAACAACATAATGCTATAACGCCTAAAATGACTGCAGGGCTCAATAGCCATCTTCGAGGCTTTATATCTATCGGAACAATCTACCGATAAATCGATGAGACGAAAATTCATAGACGAGCTGTATACCGAAACCATAAGTCACGATAAACAATGAAAAGAATCGTAAAACAGGGTTCATCAACATAAACCCTGGATGGAAGAACAGTGGAAACTCGTAATATGATTGACAAGTCAACGGATCCGTTATTTCCAACGTCGGTCCCATTAGCGTCTGAAGAACACCAAAAGAGGCCTACAATTCTGATTTCTTTAATCAAACGGTTAAGCATGGATATGGAAGTGAGGTGGTGTCGGCACCCATATCGTGGTAATCTGCTGGGCCATCATTTCTCTCAAAGGCCGTCTTACAACCAACGACAATGTGAACATTTTAGGTGATCAGGTGCACCCCATGATTCAAATTTCGTTCTCCAGCAATGACGACGTTTTTCAGGGCGATAATGCACCAATTATAATAGCCGGGACAGTACAACCGTGATATGATGAGCATTCTATTGTGATAAGGATAGCAGGAACTGCGGGGAGTTGACCGGTAAAGTTAGGCTAGGGTACTCAGTTCAGGTTCCTTTGTCACATTTTATTTTAACCAAAATATAAAAATATCTCTTCATTTACAACTAGAGGCAGAATGCCCGATAAAGAAAATTTTAATTTTATTTTTTATTTTAAGAAAAACTGTAAACAGTTCAGCTAGGGTGATGCAAGGCAGAAGGCCGAAATTAGTTTTATATGAGTTGGTAATGAGCTGAGGAGCCGAAGCAATCCTTTATATAAAAGTAGCTAAATATGGTAAACAAGACAATCAAGAGGGTCTGCAAAATTAAGTAAAATTATCAGGCTGAAGACCAAGTTAAAATTTTTTCGAGATTATAACGGGCTGAGGGCCCGAAGAAACGTTTTACAATTAGTAAGCAAAGGTTAGCTTCAACCCAACATTTAAATGAAACCATCTGAATCAAGCTGAAGGCATACTTAAAAAAAATTGACACAATTTAGTAAAGGGCCGAAGGCCCGAAACACAATCCATATCTTACTTTTACAATAGTAAGCAACAACCAGAAAGCAGGAAAGTCAAACAAATCCGGCTTAATGATAATACAAAGCAGAAGGCCGAGTAACCAAATTATGTACCATAAGAGAGACCGGACTTCCCGGAATAATAAAAGAGCCCAAGCAAAGTTACCTAAAGCCAAGACACAAACATAAGATACACACGTTTAAACAGCAATTAAATAAGGCTCCGAGACAATCAATACTATTCAGTATAATATAGAATTAATTTAAGAACAGGACAGGCTACTATTTAACCTAATACACACTCCAACAGACAGGAAGGAGAGGGGGCAAGGTGTCGAACCGTGCAGGAGAACTGCATCTCTACGGACTCAGAGCCAAATTTCAACCATGGGTTACGATCTGCAAGCAGATGGAAATAAATAGAAAAATTAAGCTCTACTACTACCGCACGTTCAGATTCGAGCTGGCAGAGGGGTACAAATCAGATAAATTCCCTAGTGGTATAGCCAAGTTAGTGAAAATTCAATAATTGCTACTCAGAGCAAAAGAGAATAATTCAATTGAGCCGAACTAGAAATACGACACAACGCACAAGTAAAAATCAATAGATGTAGACATAGGCAACGACGGTCCAGGGGAACGACCACCGATCCTGACAAATGCACGCACGCACACACACACACACACACACACACACACACACACACACAAATTTCAGCAACAGGTATGTACATGTCACTTAATTTCCACACTCGAAGATAAATGCAGCCCTCGGGAAGGTGTAGGGGTATGATATCAACAAACGCCCTGAAAGCATTCCATGGATCCCAAGTGGAAAGCAGATGGCACGACGCGAGGTGCAGCCACGGACTGACTGCGGAGTACAAGTTGTTGATTACTCCGCTGCTTGGCGAGAAACCAACGTGGGATCGCTCGACCGTTAGGAACACGACCGCATAGCCGGGGAGATGAGGTACACAGTCCCCGCCGATCTGCTGCTAGAACTTGACACAATTCCCTCTCAATGGCCAGACCTCTTCAGCTGTTCATATGATCGCATATATGACTCCAACAGACTGACACGATGCCACTGCGGAACTATGTCGACGCACGAGCCGGCCCGGCCGCAGATGCCCAATTAATGTAGATAACTCGACCCTAGCGACGCCATGCAGTGTATCAAATTAACACTGCACGATACTAAGATGTTCCCCGCGGCGACTCTCTTACCCGGTAACCAACCTCTCCGGAACTGCCTCGGCGCCCAGCACTAAAAGCGCCGCTCGCGGCCAGCATTACACGAGTAACAAGACAAGTGACGCGCGATAGATCTAACAGCGCCGCGAGCGGTGAGAGCACAGAAAGATCGATTAGTACCTTCGCCAGTAAATTAATATAGGACAGGGTGAATCGAAGAAACACGAGCCGGGACGGCTCAAATTGATCTGCAGCGTCCTCCTTGGGCTGTACCAGTACATTATCGAATGTTTATGGGCGGTATTCGAGGCGCAGACTCCGGCCTTGCAGGAGTTAGAAGACGAATGGCATAACATTTCACTGGAGACTATACAATATTTGTAAGAATGCATCGTCTCGCGGCGATAACAGGGGATGTAAGGTTCTCTGGTTTCCGTCCGTGTCAAGTGGTTAAAACTCCGCGAGCTTTCGGCCATGAACTCCTTGGCCATTGTCAAGTAATATTATTGCCTAGTGGCTGCTGGTACCGGCTGTCGGCTGTGACTTCACTGTTGACTCTCATGCGTTGAGTCGGTGTTAGATTCCCCCGCCGTAACTCCGCGATCGCTGGATCCCGCGCCGCCCTGAACAGCAGGCCACCGTCTCTGTTAAGGGTGTTGTCAGTTGTTCTAATTTCGATTTTTTCTTTAATTATGCAGTCCCAGAAGCCGTTAGTGCGAGCCACGACGGAGGATTCATCAAATTTGATGCAATGTCCGTATTATAAATCATGACCTGGGTATCGCAAACGATAAAACCTTTCACGTACCTTCCTGCGTCGGCATCGGTTTTTCATCTGCAGACATATACATATAACTTATACACTACTAGCCATCTTATTTATTGCTTTCTTATTGTTACAGCTTTGTTGAGCCAACAAATGATGATAAGAATCTGAACTCTAGATTCATCAAATGTTGCCACCCACGACTTGTGTGTGTTGTTGCTTAGGATCTGTAGTCATGATGCTAAATCAACAGAAATTTTTACAGAATTTTGGCCTAAGGCATTGACCTCATGTCGTCTTTTATGATTTACTTTCTCCTATTATCCTAATTTCGGGCCGGCCGCGGTGGCCGAGGGGACTGAGGCGTTTCAGTCACGGTCTGCACGGCCACTGCGGTCGGGGGTTCGAATCCCCCCTCGGGCATGGATATTTGTGCCGTCCCTAGGATAAGCTAGTTGATAAGTAATTTGTAAGTTTAGGGACTGATAACCCCGTAGTTAAGTCCCATAAGCTTAACAAACATTTGAACATTTGAACATAATTTCGGTCAACCACCCATTCTTCCTTATCCACTGGTCACATGGGAAAGAACGCTTCTGCAAATGAATTGGAGATAAGAATGATGGTAATAATGAAAAACTAGCAGTCAAAATATTTACCACATCACAGCAGAATGATAACGAGTAAAATAACAACAGAACATAGCTACTTCTTGGTAGAAACACAGCAATGATTTTTGATATTTTGACACTAAATACCGTTTAGAACATTTTCAGAGGAGAAAAATAGAGCTTAAGTCACACACATCGCTTACACAACGGTGTCTCACGAGACGGGAAAGGCGCCATAGAACTAACATAACAGTGCTGGTTGCGCTGTCTCATATTTTTCTCTCAGCTGGCAGTTATTCAGACAGTCCCAGCATAAAACACGTAACTTTTTGCAGTTTAAACTGGGGACGACCTTCCTGTTGTCGAAAATTAAATTCAGGATGACACTGTGATATAAATGCAATGACTAATCACATCTCCTCATGAATATTAGAAAATAGGACGAATGCTGGAACTAAGTCAACGATCAGAGTTGCCTAGCGTCGTAAGCAATATTGTCAAGCAATAGGAAGAACTGCTAGGGCAGCCAACAACATCTACACTCCTATAAACAACTTGCCTCAACTGTCTTTAGCTATGCCGCGCTACCAAAGGAAAGGCTTCACTCCGAAAGCAGACAACAGCACTGAATAACGCAGATGAATTTATGACTTAACCTCATCAACTTTCAGGAAGACATTCTGTTAACAAAACGAAGAAAGTGCGAAACGACCGATTTCTCCACAGTTTCCACGTGCTGTTGTCTCAAAATGGACGGTATCTACTTTCAGTCTCCTCATACACGGCTCTCATTCCAGGAATATCTTCAAAATGAGTATCTGGTTTGTAACGTCGTTAAGCAGCTATTAAGCACGTTTTTGACCGATATTCATTAAATTGACCGGATGGCTTTTGCTGCAGAATTTGTCAACTTTTATTAGGTCTATCTTTTCCGTTGAGACATTAGTTTCTTCGTGTAGTGATGCCCCTGTTTAGGTGAGTTATAATGTTACTGTTTACTACTGCTTCAGAATGACTTTTTCTTTTTAAAGTTTTTATCTTTGTAGAAGGTTCAAAGTAATTGTAACAATCATTATCCTTTCAAATCACATCATTCATTTACTCCGTTATTTGGAAAGTAATTACAACCGTTAAAAGTAAAACTGTCCTATAAAGCAAACCGTTTGGTTAATTTAGGAGATAACACTCTTATCCGAAATATGTCCACGAAAGGCAAAGAAGCGGACGTTTGGATATAGTAAGGAGCTATATCTCGGGCGGGTAGTCGGTCCTCTGTGGAGAATAGATGGAATCCTCAACTCAGAGGCATGCATTAACATATTGAATTTCATTAAGAAATGAAAATTTCGTCAACAGGCGGTTTCACACAGAGGGTGAAACGTATTTTGTGCATGTATGAACAATGGAAAGTGTAGAGCAGTTACAAGTACTATCAGGTTTTCTGTAAATTTTTAAACTAGTTTCATTACTCTCCTCTTCGAAATGACTATCCTACTTCTCACAGAAAACTGACAATTCTTTTTATCTGCAGGTAGTTATCTTTGGTCGTTTCCAACCGCATTAAATATCCCGTTGTCTCCAGAAGGAGCGTGCCTTGCCTCTGCCGGACGCAGCTATCACATCCAAAGAAAAATGTGCTCCACGTAATTTATTTATCAAGAGGCGGCCGTGTTTTTACCATTGGTATATTTACTTCTACGAATATTGTTCGTAAAAACAGATGGTTGCTCCTTCCGTTCTTATCCTTACTATTGTTAAAAACTTATTTTTCCCTATAATTCTGCTGCGCCTTATTATTGTTAGTACCATTAGTTTTTATTACAACATTGATATTGGAATTTTTTTATCACCTTTACATTTTGTTGTTAGATATGTTTCACAGTACTGGAGATCAACAAGTTCTCATAACCATTAAGATAAACAATTTACACCTAATGTAAAGCGGCTATTTTTGTCTTGTTTCATCCATAAAACACGCCCTCGATATGTAGGTCACTTCATTTTGCACCCTATACTTGAAACCGAGAGGACATTCACGGTTTCCTTAATTAATAACTTCTCATTCTTCTTTTATTCCACTCATAATGATAGTTTTTATTAGATTTATTTACAAATTGTGTCTTCCATACGCAGTCCATTTACTTTTTTTAATAGTCGTAAAATTACAAACCTGCTGCTTCTACTGCATTTTTCTAAAGCAATGAGATACGGCAATGCATTTATTTACTATCTTTTAACAAGAAACATTGCTTTTCTTATTACTGATTGAAACCATGCCACAATTCACCGATCAATTTTAACTTCAATCGTTTTAACACGTGTTTTTTACGTTGCTTTATTGTCTATTGTGTGTTTGGTGCAAATTTTACAATGGATTTTAAACTACCTTTACGTTTAGTTGCGACTAACGTGAAAGGGAATTTATTTCATTAACTTTTTGAAGTCATTATGGGGTGTGATGCGGGCGCGGCGGCGACCGCTGTCGCGTTTAGTAAATGCGGCACATCGAAAGAACGAGAGCGCACGCGACTGGAAGAGGAGAAGGCGGAGTACGCCTGCTAGAGGGTAGGGATAGTTGTCGTTCTGAATAGATGAAGCCATCAAACGGAGTAACAGAAGTTCGGTAGAATTTCCCGAACATCCGGTTCTGACTGTAACATAAGAAATAAAAGAAATTCAGGAATTGTATTGAAGATTTGAATAGTAAATTGTCATCTGTTATCTTCAAACGCTACTGATCAAACGATAATCTATTGGCGTCAGATATCTGCCACCTAAAAGTCACCATTAGTTTTGTACTCTGAAACCCATCACCGCGCTGTAGAGAGAAAGTTTCAAATAAAACTAAGTCTGCAAAGTTTCTGGCTATCAGACCACGAAACAAAATGATCAAATGTTTGTTAAGCTTAAGGGACTTAACTGCGGGGTCATCAGTCCCCAAACTTACAACCACTTGTGAACTAGCTTATACTAAAGACAACAAAAAACATCCTTGCCTGGGGGGGATTCGAAACCCCAACTACGAAACATTTTGTGGAATCAACGAGGAAGGCAACAGTAAGACATCTTCGAAATCCATTCCGCACCTCATCAAGGAACGTGCTCGAAATATTTTTTGGATTCAAATGAGACCTTATTTAACGTACCAAGATGTTCTATCAATAACAGGTCGCTTGTAATTTTCACATCAACCTGAGGATATTTTAATTACTCAGGAAGTAAACACGAAGAATGAGGCAAGTTTTACACCAGTAATTTTTAGCTATATAATGGTCACTTTCTAAAAATGTAGCTCATTTAGAAACCTGTTTGTTTTGTTGCAAAAGCTGTATCTCATTCATTCGTCTCGTTTCTTTATTAATTTTTTCCCTGTGTCAACTGTCTCCGGACAACGTCATGGTAGATGTCACAGCCATCTACTTCAAGAATATCAAGTGACTCACAAACAAAACGAAAGAAAAACTTTGCAAAGAACCGAAGAACCGGAAGATGACTATATGTTTTTTGTTCATCTTTGCATCAAGCTTTGCGCCAAGGTAAAAAACATATGAATATGCACAATTACCCACTTCCTCTGTTTTGTTTCAGCTTGAAGGGCCCTAAATTCAAATCATGCTTGCGAAAATACTGTTTGATCAGATGCTCCACTGCATCAATGCTTTGGTATATTTTCCTGAACAGCTACCCATTTTTGTAATATTCCTCGAATGTGAATCGAGTATGACGAGACCGAATAATGAATGAGTTGATAACGATAAGTAATTATTTCATCTGGTTTTTTTTTTTTTTTTTTTTTTTTTTTTTTCCAATGCTGTCATCTGCTATCGGACTGAAGACTTAGCGCGACAAGGCTAAAAGAGGAGTGAGGCTATCCAAGAGGTTCTTCCTATTGCTTGGCAGTATTGCTTACGACTTAGTTCCAGCATTCGTCCTGTTTTGCAATATTCATGAGGAGATGTGATTAGCCATTACATTTATATGACAGTGAAATTCTGAATTTAATTTTCAGTTATGAACGGTTTTGTGTTTTATGTCGGGACTGTCTGTATTACCTACCAACAGAGAAAAAAAGTGTCAGATAGCTGTAGCAGCACTGTTATGTTAGCTCTATGGCGCCTTTTTCGTCTCGTGAGACATCGTTGTACTAGTGATGTGTGTGGCTTGAGGTCCATTTTCCTCCTCTGAAAAGTGTTCTAAACGGTATTTAATGAGAAAATACCAGAATCACTGCTGTGTGTCAACCAAGAAATAGCTATTTTCTAACGTTATTTTAATCGTTATCATACTGCTGTAATCATTATTACCATCATTCTTATCTCCATTTCATTTGCAGAAGCGTACTTTCCCATGTGACCAGTGGATCAGGAAGAATGAGTGTTGACCGAAAATAAGACAATAGGAGAAAGTAAATCATAAAGGATGACATGAGGCCAATGATCAAGGCCAAAATTTTGTAATTATTTCTGTTGATTTAGCATCATGACTACAGATCCTAATCAACAACACACCCAAGTCGTGGGTGGCAACATTGAAGAATCTCGGGTTCTGATTCTTATCATCATTTGTTGGTCCAACAAGGCTGTAAGAATGCGAAAGCAATAAATAAGATGGTTAGTACTGTATAGATTAGATGTATATATCTGCAGATGAAAAACCGAAGAATTTCACATTGCTCACTTATATAGTTTAGTTTCCGTCCTACCCGCCGTAATTTTAAGTATCTTGTCATCCGAATCCTCAAATGAACTGTTTACTGTGTTGCGCAAATAGTTTGTTAACTACGTTTCTTCTGACTTTCAACTAAACTTAAAGAATTCTGTATTCACGCTCAAGACAAGAAATTTTAATGTACGGCCACATGGTTGCATTTAAAAAGGCAGTCACTTTTGATGTCCGAAGTGTACGATCAAATCAAATGTTTGTAAATCTGTCGGATCAAACTACGTGGTCATCAGTCTGTAGCTTACAAAGTACCTAAAGTAAGTAAACTAACTACGGACAACACACACACACACACACACACACACACACACACACACACACACACACACATGCCCCAGGGAAGACTCGAACCTCGGAAGGCGAGTAACCGTGCGTTCCTCAGAGAGGCGCCTTAGACCACTGGGATACTCCACTGCGGCTAATGTTTCGTGACAATGGGACAACGTTCATTTCCAGTAACTTTTCATGAAACCAAAATTAGCTTTCGTCGCAATGTTACGAAGTAATTGATTTATTGAAACTTCCTGGCAGATTAAAATTGTGTGCCGGAACCAGGACTCCAACCTGGGACCTTTGCCTTTCGCGGGCAAGCGCTCTACTGACTGAGCTATCCCGACACGACTCACGATAGCGCCTTCTAATTGATTTTTTTTATGGGGGGAGGGGGGGGGACTGTAACCTTGCTGGAAGATTAAAAATCACATTCTTTGACCTGCCGTATGTTGCAAGCACAATATCAGTGATACTTACTACCCTAATCATTTGCAGAAATGCTTCAAATAATTTAAACGCTTTGATTTGGGCATAACTGGATGACAAATATCTGAAACCTAAATGTGGCGTTTCAATCCATCAGTAGGCAGCGCCGCATATTAACCAAAATCCGCGACTTCCCTCTGAAAGCCCATGAGTCGAGCGCGATGTAGCGTCGCTTATTGTTACAGAAGTCTTCCCAGCACAGCTAAGAACGGGCAACATCGATGCTAATATTTGGCAACACTGTAACAGTGCAGTTACTTCCGCAAATGGTACTGAATTGTCTAAGTTTACTTGACATTTATTTTCCACTTCTATGTCGCAGGCTGCATAGTGCTCACGTGATATGAGAGACCGAAATATAATTTTTACATTCAAGGAATGCTGTAATTCATGTAAGTGACCACGTTATCTTTCGCGATGCGATGGAGGCTCAGCATTGAATATGTCTCACACTGTGGGTGAGCGGGGAGGTGTGTCGTTGGCTGTGTTGTTCTGCACGTCTTGTGATACAACGAGTGTGTGATTCGGCAGTTCTAATTCTGGTTGTAGGCGGTATCGTTAGGGCTGGTATTATATTTTACATTATTTCATTTTATACGTTGCAAATTGCAAGAATAAACTCTTTAACTAAATCATAAGAAAACCTTTACACAGTAAGTCTTTCAGAAAGGTCGACTGCAAATTATGGAAATGGTCTTAGATATCTTCTTCGCCATACAAACGCATTTGAAGAAATTCGAATTGACCACCATCGATAGGAATGTAATTTTTACTACTTCCTTAGGACCCACATGCTAGGGGATACTTATATAGGAAGTGAACATAATGATCAATACAATTCCGCATGCGATATATCTGCTGTAGAAATGAGACACAAAGACACAACCCTTGCACAGTGCCTGTTTCGCATTAGAGCATGCACTGAAAGAAGGTATTCACATAATTTACCGCATACATTTAATTTAGTGTAAAGAATCAAACAACGACACTAAAACATTAGAGTGCAGTTACGCACTGTGACTTGATGAAAGCCGGCCGCGGTGGCCGAGGGGACTGAGGCGCTCCAGTCACGGTCTGCACGGCCACTACGGTCGGGGGTTCGAATCCCGCGTCGGGCATGGATATTTGTGCCATACTTAGGTTTAGCTAGTTCATAAGTAGTTTGTAAGTTTAAGGACTGATGACCCCGTAGTTAAGTCCCATAAAAAAATAAAAAAATAAATAAAAACTTGATGAAAACATACGAACTGATGACAATGACAAATTACATGAAGGGCTTCTCTGAAAGGAAAAGGAACGAGATTTAAGCTGCAAATATCAGTGTTAACCATCGTAGAGTGTTATTTGATTGGATCAACAACAATGACAATTTTTTGTCTCTCTAATGTATTGTGTATTAATTAGTGTAAGAAAATGCTCACCATTCAAAAGTGGATATTATGCTCCGTTGATATGGAGTTTGAAATACAAATCACAATATTTTTTGTCGATCACCAATACCAGCACTAAAAATTTTACGTATTCAGGGCGATGAGCGGCAGCAGGGTGTGTGGGCAGAGGGCGAGGTAGCGCAGCGCCGCCGGCTGCCGGCGAGTGGGCCGCGGAGAGCTCTGCTAAGTGCTGCGTCCGGAGGCAGAAATGTTATTGGCCCGAAATGTTATTACCAGTGCGTCATAAAGTGAATTACGTTATGGATATGCTCCCTTCACACTCGTGCTATCAGCATTAATGAGGACCGTGAAATAAAAATTTTGTCAACAGGCGCTTTCAGTCGCCAGCACCCGCCGTCGCAAGTCACACACTGTACCGCGAGTCCAGGTATGTACTTGATCTACATTACTTGTAACTGAAGAGAAGACGTACTGTATGAACTGCCCCAGTCTACAGTGTTGCCAAATTGTGCACATAGCCGGAATTAAAGCGTATCAATGCCTTCAATTTTATAGTCACATGTCGCGTTCGGCGTGGACTTAGGCTCAGCCCGGCCGCCAGTCACGGTCTGCACGGCCGGTGCGGTCGGCGGTTCGAATCCCCCCTCTGGCATGGATGTTTGTGCCGTTTTTGGTATAAGCTAGTTCATAAGTAGTTTGTAAGTTTAGTGTCTGATATCCCGTAGTTAAGTCCCATAAGCTCTACAAAAATTTGAACTTAGGCACAGCGGCGGACGGCCGCCGGCCAACTTTTTTGGAAAGAGTGCACATCCGAGAAGATAAATTCGAAGTACCTTTCTTAAGCCCTTTATGATACGGTAGATACTAGGGTATGTCGTATGTCTGTATACAATATTCGTAGGTTACCTGCATGCACTGTAGGTTCTTGAGATGGTTTAAGGTAAACAAAGCGTTACTATAATCGCAAAGACCTGATTTACGACATCAGTATATGCAGTCACGTCTGGGACGCCCGCTGGGTAGTGTATTTACAGATTACACCGAATCCGGCCATCGTGGCCTTAATTTCTAGGATGTTTCTCGATTACTTTTATGATATGCTCCAATGTCTAACAAACGCTATATCACTGTAGTTGTTTTCTAAAGATCTAAGGAATGCAGTTATAAGAAGGTAAGCAAATCCATCATAAAATGTACTTGCTTCAATATCTCAGTTGATATCGGTCCAAATCCTTCGCAAACTATGAGTGTGCTGAAAACCTTGGTTCACAGGGCTCAGGTAGTGTGTGATGCTGACAGCTTGCAGGATGAACTCCTGCACCTGGAGGCGGTTTTCAAGAAAAATGGCTATTCGCAACATCAGATTAAGAAAGCATTGCAAATAAAAACACCAAAAAAATCTCACATACGTGGGTAATGTTTCTTCAAAAATAGCCAGAATCATGAAGAATCATAAAGTGGATGTGATCTTACGCCCACCAGCTTAGACCTTAGCTCCTCTGGGATCTGTCAAAGATGTTCTTTTATTGCGAAAAGCGGGGGTTTATAAAATCCCTTGTGAGTATGGAAAACGTTCTATAGGTCAAACCACGCGCACTGTGCAGGAACGATGCGTTGAGCACCAGCGGTATACACGCCTTCTTCAGTCCAACAAGTCTGCAGTAGCCGAATATTCTATTCTACTGGCCATTCCATAAATTACAAAGAAGTAAAGATTTTAACAATAGCTTCTACTTCCTGAGACTCAGTTGTAAAGGAAGCTGTACACATACAACTGACGGACCACCTATTAAATCTTGACAATGCATGGAAGCCACTTATATCACGCCTTCGTTCTGAAAGAATGTCTGCGTCTTCACTTCCGATTGATGTTACCACTTTTAATGATTAATTATTCATTTGTAAGCACTGTGGATACGTAACAGCTATGTTTATGTTTGCACTCAGTGCTCACATGTTTCTCTTTGAAGTATATATTTATCTATGACTAGCGCAGCAGTTAGAATGTGATATCTTCGAGCATGCGCAGTCTAATCCTCAGTAGCTTTGCATCGCGTGATTTACCGTATAAATAGGCACGCGCAGACGCTGAGAACTCAGTCTTGGACTCGCCTTGACGATGGCTGTAAGGTTTGCAGCCGAAATATCGGATGAAGAATGGTCGCTGTCCCGGGTGTACTCACGAAAGATGATGGAATATTATGTCCGCCGGGAAAACTTCAAGAATCACATCGCAAACCTCTTCGGGGAGGAGATGGTTTCAAGTATCCGGAGGTTGGATAAGGTACGAACTTTAAGAGCAAGATTATTGAGTTCCTTGGGCTTTTTACAAAGATGCCGTAGCCATGATATTATACCTAAATTGGCGAAAGTGGTACATTTTATCAAGACTGCTAATAAGATTACTCGTAATGCGAGTTTGGCACTGATTAGGTAAAGAATTTGATATACTCGCAGTAAGGTGGATTTCATTTCAGAAGAGCTATATCACTTACATCTTAAGATAGCAGCCAGCCTCCCACCTTTTTCTTGGGAATGGACTAACGGCATGACATGGGCAAAATAGGGCTGGACTCATCAACTTTCCACTTCAAGACAAGTTGCGAAGTTCGACCGTTTGACCACTCAGTCGCAGCCATATGTAAGTTTTAAAACCTCAGTTTTTAATTTTACAAATAAGGATTTGGACAATGAGACGATGGCAGTTTTAGGAAAGAGTCTGAACTTTGCTCCTACGCCAAAGCCCTTGCCCTTAACATCTTTTATCTCAGGTATTGAAGAAGCTGTTAGAAAGTTATCTGGTGACTCTGCGGAAGAAATAAGACGCGAAGCGTGCCGTACTCTCACAAGATCCCGTCCACCGAAAAGTAATTTATCTTCAACTGAAAGAGCTGCACTACGTAATCTACGGAATGATTCACAGACCTTGGTTCTTCCTGCAGACAAGGGGAATGCCAAAAATTTGCTTCCACGAGACGTCTGCGATGAGAAGATGCACAACCTACTGGATGAATCAACATGTTGTAAGATTGACAAGGAACCCACATCTCGTGTTGAGAGGAAGACTGCATCACTTCTGTTCTCTACCTAAAGATGTTGCAAACAAATTGAAGGGCCGCAGTTCGGTGTCCCCCAGATTATATGGCCTTCATAGGTACACAAAGTTTTGCAAACGTCCAGTTCAGAAGAAATTGAAAATCTTAAACTAAGTTTAGAGCATACATTGAAAGTGTTGACTTTTCGACCAATAGTTAGTAACATAGGTGCAGCAACGTATTCATTGGCAAAATATCTAGCCTCATTGTTGAGACCACATGTGGGGAAATGTGAACATCACATCCGTTACTTGTCGGATTTTATCAGTAGGTTAAAAAACCTGAAACTTAACAGCACTGATTTATTAGTTAGTTTTGGCGTTGTCTCGTTGTTCACCAAAGTACCCTTGGCTGACTCTTTGTCTCTCCTTAGCAACATGTTTGAGGATGATATAACAGCTTTATTTAAGCATGCACTTCCTCCACTTACTTTTTATTTCATGAACAATACTTTGAACAGACTGACGGTGTCGCTATGGGGAGTCCTCTTTTTCCTCTAGTGGCTAATTTGTTTATGGAAGATTTTGAAGAAAAAGCCCTCAATTCAGCCACATTAAGACCGACGGTCTCCTGGAGATATGTGGACGACACATTCATAATGTGGCCCCACGGAGAGGATAAACTGACAGAATTTTAGACCATTTTAACTCCATTCATGAAAACATCAAGTTCACTATGGAGCGGGAGAAGAATGGCTGTTTACCGTTCCTGGATGTTCTGGTTCGACGCAAAGAGGATGGATTCCTAGGTCATTGCGTATATTGCAAGCCCACACATACAGATCTTTATTTGCAGGCGTCCAGCTGACACCATCCTTCGCAAACTATGAGTGTGCTGAAAACCTTGGTTCACAGGGCTCAGGTAGTGTGTGATGCTGACAGCTTGAAGGATGAACTCCTGCACCTGGAGGCGGTTTTCAAGAAAAATGGCTATTCGAAACATCAGATTAAGAAAGCCTTGCAAATAAAAACACCAGAAAAATCCCAGGAGAAAGATGAAGAGGAAAGGGAAGTGAAATCTACAGCCCTTCTCCCATACGTGGGTAATGTTTCTTCAAAAATAGCCAGAATCATGAAGAAACATAAAGTGGATGTGATCTTTCGCCCTCCAGCTAAGACCTCAGCTCTTCTGGGATATGTCAAAGATGATCTGTTATTGCTACAAGCGGGGGTTTATGAAATCCCTTGTGAGTGTGGAAAACGTTACATAGGTCAAACCACGCGCACTATGCAGGAACGATGCGTTGAACACCAGCGGTATACACGCCTTCTTCAGTCCAACAAGTCTGCAGTAGCCGAACATTGTATTTCTACTGGCCATTCTATGAATTACAAAGAAGTAAATATTTTAACCACAGCTTCTACTTTCTGGGACTCAGTTGGAAAGGAAGCTGTACACATTCAACTGACGAACCACCTGTTAAATCGTGACCACGGATTTCATCTTGACAATGCATGGAAGCCACTTATATCACGCCTTCGTTCTGAAAGAATGTCTGCGTCTTCGCTTCCGCTTGATGTTACCACTTTTAATGATTAATTATTCATTTGTAAGCACTGTGGATACGTAACAGCTCTGTTTACATTTGCGCTCAGTGCTCACATGTTTATCTTTGAAGTATATATTTAGACTAGCGCAGCAGTTACGAATGTGATATCTTCGAGCATGCGCAGTCTAATCCTCAATAGCTTTGCATAACGTGATTTACCGTATAAATATTCACGCGCTGGTATTGGTCTTGGACTCGCCTTGAAGATGGCTGTAAGGTTCGCAGCCGAAATCCGAAATATCGGATGAAGAATTGACGCTGTCCCGGGTGCACTCCCGAAAGATGGAATATATGACTGTCTTCCACCCTTCTTAATGCGAGAACTTCCTTTTTCATCTTGCAGTCGCATTACTTCTTCGTTATTCGTTTACGTAAATATATTACCTGCAATTTCAGACATCTTGAGAAAAATTAAGTAGTTAAGTAATTGCATCTTAAGGTGCGCTGCATAGAAAAGTAGCCTTTGCCTCGCCTTCCCCATGACATTATCTATATTTTATTTCCAATTAATGTTGTTGCAAATTGTAATTAAAAATATTAATTTGAATTTAATCCTTTCATATTGCCTGATTTATTGTGTATTTCAAGTCAACATTTTGGATTATCTTCAGTTTTGTTTCTGGTGTCAAGCACAGATTCAGGGACTACATATCTGAATCCATCATCTTTACTAAACCGAAACTGATCATCATCCAATAATTGCTCATTCTCCATTCTTCAGCATATCTTTTTCGTCAGTACCTTTTTTCTATGAGCAGGTAAGGTGATTGAGTGGTAGTCCATACACCAAAGACTGGAGGTATGTCGATAGTTTTATCGATTGTACTCACCAACTAAGAATAGTCATCTGATTGCTAAGTCTCGAAAGACTTTTAGAAATTCCAAATGAATTTTATCTAATCCTTATGGCTTATTTGGGTTCAAGTTCCCCATCTCTCTTATAAATTCAAATACCGGATTATTCATGCTCACCATCCAAAACCATCCCTTTTTATAGCAGATCATCACAAGTCTTCCCCCTTGAAGAGGACTTCAGTAAACTCTATCTTCCTATCCACTCTCTACTTTGCGCAGATCAGTGAGATTCTCTTTTCATTCCTAATAATAGCACCCTTACATTTAATTAAACTGCGAGTTGTTTTGACCTATTTGTATGCTAAGACAAGCCTACTAAGATAATTTCCTTTTCGATTTCTTCAATTTTTTCCTGCGGCCAATTCGTCTAACCTTCACAGAAATCCGTATTTATATTGTTCCTACGTAAAATTTAAATCCGTCTTCATGAACTCCCCTCCACAATTTATGCCTCCATCGTTAAATTCCTTGTGCATAAGTTTCTCTTTACTACATTTGTGATCACCCTTTTCAGAGATGTCTACTCTACGTCATTTCAATTGCATACTCTCGTATTCGTTATAGCAGTCACCGCATCGACTGTGAAACTCAAACTTTAGTTATCAGTCCTCACTACGGTTTTCTTCAACCCTGTTTTTTTTTTCTTTTTTTTTTCCCCTGAAGATTTCATAACGTCACTCTTCATCATTGATCAACTATGATCTGATGTCAGCTCCTAGGTACGCTTTACAATCTAACATCTGCTTTCTGAATCTCTGCCGCACCATGATGTAATCCATTCCTTTCCAAGTATCTCTTCTTCCCTTGGGATTCTTGAACAGAGGAATTTTATTACAGATTGGTATCCATTACCACAACTCTTCCTTCTGTTAGTCCTTGACCTACAACTGGATACAGTTCTAGTATTATAATTAGCTTTTCACTTCCCTTTATACTGTACTAACCTTTTCTGCTCCTTCGTATACCCTCTCTACATCAGCTCCTTCTGACGTCGACTCCTGCTTTAATTTATTTATCAAAAATCGTGTCATTTCATATCACTTGTGATTACAAAAATCTTTACTTATTTAATCGATCTTTTGACACTAATTGTGGATGTTGACAAAATTTAATTACTTATTTAATATTTCTATTTTTATCAGTTATTTTATTAACATAGGATAAAAATTACGTCGAATGGTATTTTCGTTATAGAATAGTAATTACACTTGATCAGTTTATAATATTATCCTTTTCATCCATGCGTGGTTCCTCTGGAAAACTGGGAAAATGAAGGAAAAGGCCTGAAGTGCGAAGAAGTATTCGCAGATAATTATCAACATTTTCTTTATTTCTTCCACAATTCTATACAACTCCGATTTTCTTAGAGCTCCTTGACACAAAAATCCCTGAATGTATCAAAATGTTTGTAAAACTAACGAACTCAACTGCGAGGTTAATTGTCCATAGATTACACAAAACTTAAAATAAGTTAATCTAACCTAAGGACAACACAAACACCCATGCACGAGGGAGGACTCGAACCTCCGACGGCGAACGGCCATGTGCAGCCTAGCACGGCGCCTCAGTGCGTGAGATTCATCCCCGCGGCTCAGAATGTTACAGGTCAATACATTTCTCTCTCTGTGTCAATTATCATACCTTTTTTGTTAATTTATTAGTTGCATTACTTGATTCGATTCAGATACATTCCATACGAAACTCAGTTGATTATGCTTTCACCATCGACAGCCCGTTACGTAGGCACAGAAACAGTAATACATCCATGCAGAGATGACACTTCATTGGGTTATTTTTTTTCGTTGTTCATTTGTTTAACAAGTTCTGGTTTTCTGTTTGCCCTATTTTTAGAACCATTACAATCGACTTTGGAACTTATATTTGCAATAACTATAATTATATGGATTAACAGAGGATCATTGAATGATGCGACGGACGACCATCGAATGTAGAAGGTATTCTGACGTTCAGCGAAGGGATTTGAGAGATGAATACAGTATTTCATCCTGTACGTTAAAATGAAAAAAAAAAAAGAAAAAAACGTGAATCTCAGCTGGACACACTCACACAGAACATCAGTACAACATAAATCACTGCGTAAGAAAGATAATTTTTTATTTGAAAAGTGCCTTTGCAAGAACAGTTGCTCAGTTACCGCCGACTAGGTCGGGGGTTCGAATCCCCCCTCGGGCATTGATATTTGTGCCGTCCTAGTTCGTAAGTAGTTCTTAAGTAGTTTGTAAGTTTAGGGACTGATGACCCCGTAGTTAAGTCCCATAAGCTTTACAAACATTTGAACATTTGAGTTACCGCCGGCCAGTGCACACGTGACCAGCAGCAGCTGGTAACCGGATTCCTTATAGAAGCGATTTATTTTCATTTCGTGTGTGCTTTCTTCTGTAGCTCTTTATACATTAGTGTGCTCACGTGTTTATTTATTAAGAATCGCGTTTAGTTGTCAGTTCAGTTGTTGATCTTTTGATTTATTAGCTCGCGTATATATTTTCAGTTTCGCCGTTAATAAACAGTTCAGTGTTAGGTTCATATCTTTAGAAGGTCACTGTTTATCAAACTTCTGTATCCTCAGACGTACTTACTTGGAAGAAACATAGGTTTATAGAATGGCTAGGAACTGTAACTGCTACGAACGCATGGAGGCAAAGTTGGTGACTCTTGGCTCGAAGCTTCAGGCAGCGTTGGCTTCGCTGGCAACGCTTGAGACTGCGATGGGTGGGCGCCGCTGTTGTGGGCCGCTTGCGGGGGAGCAGCAGACGCCCTGTTCGTCTGTTGTGCCCTCCGATCGGCCTGCGGCTGTGGCCAGCCCGCTCACTGCCCGCGAGGAGGTAGCCCCCCAATCCGTGGTGGACTGGGGGTCTCCTAAGCGCGTCAGGCGGCATAAGACTTCCCGGGGGACGGAAGTGGAGGCTTCCCCGGTTAGTCTTGCCAACAGATTCGAGGCGCTGTCTGTGGAAGAGGATGTTTCTGACGCAGGTGGTGTCGCTTGTCCTGTACTCGCCCCTCTGCCTTCAAGATCCGGGCACTCAGAGGGTAGGTTTGTTAGTAGTTGGGAGCTCCAACGTTAGGCGGGTAATGGAGCCCCTTAGGAAAATGGCTGCTAGGAAGGAGAAGAAGTGCAGTGAGCACTCCGTGTGCATACCAGGGGGAGTCATTCCAGATGTGGAACGGGTCCTTCCGGATGCCATGAAGAGCACAGGGTGCAGCCAGCTGCAGGTGGTGGCTCATATCGGGACCAACGATGTGTGTCGCTTTGGATCGAAAGAGATCCTCTCTGGTTTTCAGCGGCTATCAGAAGTGGTAAAGACTGCCAGTCTTGCAAGATGAAAGCGGAGTTCACCATCTGCAGCATTGTCGACAGGACTGACTGGAGACCTTTTTGTTCCGAGCCGAGTGGAAGGTCTGAATGAAAGGCTCAGACGGTTCTGCAACCGTGTGGGCTGCCATTCCTCGACTTGCGCCAAAGAGTGGTGGGTTTTCGGGTTCCGCTAAATAGTTCAGGAGTCCACTACAGTATACTCAGGAAGCTGCTACACGGGTAGCGGGGGCTGTGTGGCGTGGACTGGGCGGTTTTTTTAGTTTAGAGGGCCTCGGGAATACACAAAATGGGTTTCAGTCTCAAAGGCGGCAGGTCAGACACAAGAAGAAAGCAGATCTAGAAACCATTGGTATAACAGTTGTAAATCGTCCTAGCTGTAAAAGTTCCAGAGCTCCAAGCGTTGATAGAAAGTACTGAGGCACAAATCGTTATAGGTTCTGAAAGCTGGCTGACGCCTGAGATAAGTTCTGCCGAAATTTTTTCAAAGGGCCAAATGGTCTTCAGAAAGGATAGAATAAATAAAATAGGGGGTGGCGTGTTTATTGCTGTTACAAACGGTTTATCCTGCAGCGAAATTGAGGCAGATACGTCCTATGCGTTGGTCTGGGTAGAGGTTATACCTGATAACCGGAATAAATTAATAATTGGAACTTTTTGTCGGCTCCCTGGCTCAGACGATGCGGTTGCATAAATGTTCAAAGAAGGCTTGAATCACATTTCAAATAGGTATCCGAAGCATACTGTTATAATCGGTGGCGACTTTAGTTTACCCTCGATATGTTGGCATAATTACGTATTCAAAACCGACGGCAAATATAAAACATCATCCGAACCGGTTCTGAATGCTTTTTCTGAAAACTACTTCGAACAGTTAGTTCATGAACCCACTAGAATAGTAAGTAGTTGCGAAAATACCCTTGATCTCCTAGCAACAAATAATCGTGAGCTACTAAAGAGCATCAAAACAGATACAGGGATTAGCGAACATCGAGTTGTAGTAGCGAGACTGAATGTCGAAATTCCCAAATGCACCAAAAATTAACGAAAAATATATCTATTCAATAAAGCAGATAAAAATTCGCTTCACGCTTTCCTGAGTGATAGTCTCCAGTCTTTCAAAACTAAAAATGCGGGTGTAGATCAGTTGTGGCTTACTTTCAAAGACATAGTATCAGTAGCAATCGAGAGATTTATACCAAATAAATTAATAAAAGAGGGGGCTGACCCCCGTGGTATACAAGACATGTCAGATCACTGTTGCAGAAACAAAGAAAAACGCATGCAAAATTTTAAAAGACACAGAATCCGCAAGACTGGCAATCTTTTACTGAAACTCGCAACCTAGCGCGGATTTTAATGCGAGAATCTTATAGTAGTTTCCACAACGAAATCCTGTCTCGTAATCTTGCAGAAAATCCAAGGAAATTCTGGTCATATGTGAAGTACATTAGCGGCAAAACACAAACAATACCTTCACTACGCGATAGCAATGGTAATACTACCGATGACAGTACTGCTAAGGCAGAATTACTAAACACAGCTTTCCGATATTCGTTCACCAAAGACGACGAAGTGAACACTCCAGTATTAAATCCAAGAACAACTTTCAGCATGCGAAACTTGGAAGTAGATGTTCCTGGAGTAGTAAAACAACTTAAGTCACTAATCAAAAACAAATCTTCCGGGCCAGATTGTACACCAACTAGATTCCATTCAGAGTTTGCTGATGCAATAGCTCCGTACTTAGCTATAATTTAAAACCGATTACCCAGCGAAAGATCCGTGCCGAAGTTACTCCAATAATCAAGAAAGGCAATAGGGGTGATGCCCAAAATTACCGGCCAATCTCATTGACGTCGATATGCATTAGGATTTTGGAACATATACTTTGTTCGAATATAATGAATTACCTCGAAGAGAACGACCTATTAACCAATAGTCAACACGGATTCAGTAAGTATAGCTCTTGCGAAACACGGCTTGCCCTTTTATTCACATGAAGTGTTAAGTGCCTTCGACAAGGGTTCTCAAATCGATTCAGTATTTCTGGATTTCCGGAAGGCTTTTGACACTGTACCCAACAAGCGGCTTCTAATGAGATTGCGTTCTTGTGGAATATCTCCCCAATTGTGCGATTGGATTCAAGATTTCCTATCAGAAAGGACACAGTTCGTTGTAATAGACGGTAAGTCATCGAGTAAAACAGAAGTGATATCTGGCGTTCCAAGGGGAAGCGTTATAGGTCCCCTACTCTTCCTCGTGTTTATAAACGATTTAGGATACAATCGGAATAGCTCCCTTAGACTGTTCGCGGATGATGCTGTTGTTTATCGGTTAGTGAAGTCAACAGAGGATCAAAAGCAACTGCAAAGCGATTTAGACAAAATTTCTACATGGCGCGGAAATTGACAATTGACACTAAATAAAGAAAACTGTGAAGTAATACACACGACCACTAAAAGGAATCCGCTGAACTTCAATTACGCGATAAATCAGTCAAACCTTAAGGTCGTAAATTCTACCAAATACCTAGGAGTTACAATTACGAACAACTTTGACTGGAGAGAATACATAGAAAATATTGTGGGGAAGGCGAACCAAAGGTTACGTTTCATTGGCAGAACGCTTCGAAGTTGCAACAGCTCCAACAAAGAGACTTCCTACATCACACTTGTGCTTCCTCTCCTGGAGTACTGTTGTCCTTCGTGGGACCCTCACCAGGTGGTCCTGACGAAAGACATTGAGAAGGTTCAGAGAAGGGCAGCTCGTTTTGTTTTATCACGTTACGGGGGGAAAGCGTCACGGAAATGTTGCACGAATTGGGGTGATAATCATTAAAAGAAAGACGTTTTTAATTGCGATGTGATCTGTTTGCGAAGTTTCAATCACCGACTTGTACTTCTGAATGTGAAAATATTTTGCTTGTACCCACCTACTTAGGGAGACATGACCATCCCAATAAAATAAGAGAAATCAGATCGAAAGCGAAGCGATTTAGGTGTTCTTTCTTCCCACGCGCTATTAGAGAATGGAACGGTAGAGAAGAGTTATAAAGTGGTTAATGAACCCTCTGTCAGGCACTTAAATGTGATTTGCAATCTATGTAGATGTAGACGTAGGTAGAACATATTGATTGTTCAGAACATATCAAAACATCAAACAGATTACACTGGTTGTGATATCTGTGATTTTATAATAGTGAGTTTCAGGAATCTCTTTCCTTTAATATTCTTCGTTTTTGAAGTTCATTTCATTTCTCGCTACTATTCATACTTCTGAATACCCATGCAGCTTTGATTTGGTAACACTGCATTGAAACGTTTTCACTGTCGGAATTAGTAGGTGTGTTACGTCGCGCAGTTTGAGTCTCTGTCAACTGCGATGCAGACTCGTTTCCGAACCTCAATAAATGCACAAAGTACAGAAGCCATGTCATTTTTCCCGATAGATACGATGGTGAGCGTTCATATCAGGGATATCTGCATACGCCGACGCGCGCATTGGGTTCCTTTCTGAAACTCTCTACAGCGTTGCCAGGACATTGGAACTCATGTACATCACAATCTGATGACATCGACTGTCCCTTAACAATTCAGTATTCATGTACGCAGAGATTTACTATGATAGAGATACATTTTACTCGCAATATAGTCAATTTGTGAGCCCACTTTACAAAAACACGTAGAACATGAACGTAATTGATCTTTTATGTTAATTTAAAAGATCTCTTAACAATTATCTGTAGATGGAAAAAAGGTGGAAAGTGTATAATCTTTTAGCCATTTAGGTATTTTTCAGACATATTTGGAAAATTGTCACTAGAATGTATTCGTATCATTCCAGATAATCGCTCATATCCGCGTAAGAGCCAAAATTGGTAATGCACTCTTTTTCAATCCCTACAGTTTTGCCATTATAGTTATTTGTGTTTCGTAATGAGTAATTTTCGATAGTCACTGGCTTAACGCACGGAAAATCAACTCCTTCTGACACTTGCATTTACAAGTAAATATTATCTGATTACAGCTCCAAATGATACATAAATTCATAAATAGGAATCAGCAAATCCAACTAGATATCTCCATGACTGAAAAAAAAAATCGTTAGCAAATATCATTCTGAAGTGTAACGTACACTAAGAAAATGAATCTAAATACGACACATTATCAAATCTGCAACTTTTTGAACTGCTCCAGTCAACCTCAGTATTACACATATTTGTTCAAGTCTTTATGGAATATTATTCCTTGTATTCGTACCGGGGTACGATATGAAACATGCACAATGGAGAATGTGGTATGTCGAATATCACAAAATGACCTAATTACCTCATGTGCAATTCAAACATCATCCTCACTCCCGGCGAAACAGCTGTTTGGTAGGAGAGCAGAAACGAAGGATTCTGTAGTTTGACATTCAAGGACATTCATATAATACTGCAACAAAACCTAAAATTACGACACCAGTAATGTCCCCAATATTCCTTTTAGAAGCGGATTGTACGACGATTTGCATAATGGTAATTCTCAGGTCACAAATCCTCACGATTATTCTTTGTTTGCCTCTCCTCTTTTCCTGTTCCGACAAACAATGGAGGGGCTAATAGTGGTCGAATTCAGTCATCTCAATAGAGAGAAGTCTTCAGATGTTAAAGTGATCTCAGGCGTGACATAGAAGATTGCTACAGGACCATTTTTTCTGACAATATACACGAATGACCTCGTAGATAACATAGGAAATTAAGTGACGCTTTTTGCAGGTTATGCTTTAGTTTATCAAGGAACCGCAATCCTGGAAAAAGGTGGCGAAATGCAAGAGGATCTGAACCGCGTTGATGCAGCGTAGAGGGAATGGCAATTGGAAGCCATCATGAACAAATTTAAAGCGATGTGTTCACATAGAAGGAAAATTACAATAAACCCACACTATAGCTGGACAAATATTGGAAGCAAATACCTGGGAGTAGAAATAATGGGGAATATGGAATGGAACGCCCATGTACGAGTAATCACGAGTAAGACAAAATACTTATAAGGTGTAGTCCGTCAACAAAGGAAGTAGGTTACAAAAGTATCGTTTGACCAGAGCTGGAATAACGCTCAGCAGTGTGGGCTCCGTACGAAGGGGTGTTGTTAGAGAGAGAGAGAGAGAGAGAGAGAGAGAGAGAGAGAGAGAGAGAGAGAGAGAGAGAGGATACAACGGAGAGCAGCACGCTTCGTTACTGGCTTATTTAATAAGGGCGAAAGCGTTACTGCGGAAGGGAGACGATATGTATCGCAGTACGGGCTGTTGACAAATTTTCGGGAGCGTATGTTTCATAGAGAGTCAACCCATATGTCGCTTCCTCCTAGATCTATCTCACGAAGCGATCACATGATGAAAGAGTCACACGGATGCGTACAGGCAAAAAACCTGAGATTGCCTATACTCTCCTACTTCGTTACATTCTCGTTACAATTTGGTCAATTATAATTTTGTGGAAAGTTTCCGGTTTGAGATGGCCGTTGTGCACCATCAGTCAGGTTGAATTGTCTGGGATTGTATATCCGATTCTGCTTCCTGGTTTTTCTATGTTTATTGCCATTAGAGATGACTGATTGACATTGCTTTAATTGTCACTTTCTCTCAATTATTGAACGGCTAAATATAGAGGTTCAGTTTTTGGTCTGTTTCCTGCGTTATTGTTGTAACTTGCATCGTGACCACCATCATTTACAGCATTTTCTAATAAAAATTAGTGTCTTCGCTTATAATATGGACTTCAGTAGCCGAATCGCGTCAATTATCCCAATATCTGACTTGAAAGTTTCCCAAAGTTTTGGGTCAGAGTTACAAACACTGGCAGAAAAAAAGTTATTACTTGAAAATCCGAGGTCGATTTTGATCTGATGACGGCAGACAGCACATGGGATGTAGTGATAATGGTTTCAATTGCCTGCCAACAGGTAACATAGTGAAACAGCTGCCAGATCTCTGTGTGTGTGTATAATTTCATAGAGATTGTGTACGGCTATTTGATTCATTTTGCTACCAACGTGTCAAGCAAATAGAAGTCATGCCAGGACGAAGCACTCGTGCTACCTATAGTCAACGGTGCGAATTTGAAAGGGATCAAATAGTATCCCAAAAAGTGGCGAGGTGACCATCCTGAAAATGGCCAGTCACATTGGACGTGCAGCGTTAGTTAAGGATCGATGCTGTTTACAATCATCACGGGAACTTTCTCACGCCCATAAACGAGCTTCTGGACATTAACTCAGCACAGAAACCTGTCAAGATGGTAGTATTCAATGGGCAGCCATAGCCGAACGTACAGCTACCACAGCACCGTTAAAACTAATTTTGTGTCCAGACGAGCCAATACGAAATATAGCCACACGTTTAGTAACAGTGGGACTACAAGCGTGCACACCTCGAACTCGTCTTCCACTCACGCCGCGACATCGTCGTGTATGGCCCGACTGGTGCAGTCAGAGGACTTCAGCGATGAAAGTAGATTCTGTCGGGACGCGGTGATTGTCGTTTGCGCTTTGGCGAGCGCCTTCTGGAAGACATTCTGACACCATCCCAAGCCTAGTTCGCCTTTAGTAGGGTAACGTTGGGGCAAACGGACATGGAAGCAACGGACAGAACGTAAGCAAATGTGGTGTATTTACTTCGTTGAAGTTGGCAACACCGTTCTTGTGACATTGTTGCAGTCTAGTGTATACGAGCGACTGTGATAAGTATTGTTTGAAATAACCTATTCAGAAAGTCATTCTGGCTTGTAAACTAAAGCAGGTAAGCAACATATGCTGTGCAGGCAATGACTTAGTTCAGAATATTGTTCGGGAAGTAAGGGTCGTTGGTATTTCAATGAATTCACTGAGGTTCTATCCGGTGGCGGGGTCCTGCTTCCCTCCACGTGCCAGTATGACGATATGCCTTGGTGGTGCCATCGTTGTATTTTTACGACACTAACTCAAATATTGCTCAGGTGGGGCAGACGGACACTTGTTCGTGGGGTCAAACGGACACATTAGTTTTTAATAATAAAACAGTTATGGAGATGTAGGAAATATCTTTAACTGACTAATAATTTAATTTGTAGTAAATGTCAGTAGTTGTGACTGAATGCTATTCTTATTTAGAGAATGGACCGTAATCGTAAAAGGAACACAGATAGAAGGCCGAAGCCAACGCTGTGCGTCTATTGTGTTTGCCCTCTTACAGTACTCACAGGCTACAGCCCTTGATGTCTCTTTCTTTGCTCCACTAAAGACATTTTTCAATGAAGCCTGCAGGTTGTACGTCAGTAGAAATCCAGGGAAAGGAATTAATAAATTGGCATTTGGAGCTGTTTTTGCTGAAGCATGGAAACTTTCAGCTACAGTCGGGAGCGCTGTAAATGACTTCAGTGCTTGTGAGATTCATCCCTTCAACCCCAATCGCTTGCCTGACCACGTGTTTGCTCCCGCAAGTGTGCATGAAGACCCCACTAATAACCCAGTAGGAAATCCTGAGACTCAAACAGCAGACGTGCTGATGACAACATTATCAGGAAATAGGCCTCACAGAGTTGCGGAACTGCAACCACAGCCAACAACAAGGGTCACCAAACATGCTGCGAATGACAGAAGTTTCTAAGACCTCAGTGGTATACCATCTACTTCAGTATTTGCCAAAAACCAACGCAAGATGGGAACATCATCCATTCTGACAGATCCTAGTTTTATTTCTGGTCTAAAAGAGAAAAAGACCAGGGCGGCAAAAAAGAAGGCAGCGAAAAATACCAAATGTGATAACTGTAAGAATGATATGTCCAATGTGTGTAAAAAAAGCTATACAAACATGTTGAAAATTAGGAAATGATCCTTACTTTGTTTGCCATAATTGTAACAATGATGACAGTGATTAAAAAGTAAAGTGTCCGTTTGCCCCATATGGAGTGTCCATTTGCCCCTATAGTTGGGGACAAACGGACATTGGCGCACCATCCATTTGTATCAATTATCCTGCGCTGGAAATAAAATTTAAAAATTAATTAAACATGTATTACTTTGACATAAGGTATAAGCGTCTTAGTTATATAAAATAAACATCTGGAATTAGGATTTTTTAATAGTTATTGTAAAAAATCTGCTTAGAGTGTCTGTTTGCCCCAACCTTACCCTATTTGTACAAGGAAAGTTGACTAGCGCTCGGTACCTGTAGATCATTTCAATACAGTTTTTTTGCTATTCTTGAGACAGGATGGTAGTTGCAACAGAATGCGTGAAAATGTGCTCTGGAAGACGTGCAGCAACTTCCCCGGCCATCATGATCTCTGATCCTTTACGTTAACTATTTTGGACAATCAGTCTTTCTTACTTGTATAACTTTGCAGGATACTTTGAAGATCTGTAGGGATCCCCTTCATAGATCAGGGGTGCAGACACAAATTAAGCAGCTATTTGTACTTGTACAGGGTTTTCTTCTCCTTTTTTTCTTTATTTAAGCTAGGCGATAGTTGTGGTGATTACTTTTCAGTTGATATACATACGATGAAATCAGACCGCAGTCAGAAGGACTCATGGACCGTCAAAATATTAGCAGAATTAGAAACAAAGTTCCCTAATTTACTGCACTGCAAGGAAGTTATCGCGCTCAAGTTTTCTTCGGGACAGACAGTTGGCTGAATCCCGACTTAGGAAGATCCGAAATATTTATCGATGAGTGGCGTGTATATCGCCAAGATAGATCAGGTTCAATCGGAGAGGGGGTGTTAATTAGATTCCACAAAAATATTGTTACTACTGAGGTCGAATTCTAGAGTGACTGTGAGGATATCCGGACGCGTATAATAGGTATTGGCGAAATCAAGCTAATAACTGCGCGTTTCTACCGGCCACGCGGTTCTACCATCACAGTGGTAGAGTCATTCACAGAAAGCTTACGCTCAGTAGCACGTTGTTACTCGGACCATGCATAACTAGTTCTGGGCGAATCCAACCTGGCGAGAATATACATGGACGTCTATCGTTTCACTACAGGGGGTACAGAGAAGCAGCCTTGTAAACTACTGTTGTGCGCGTTTTGCGAACATTGCTTTGAGCTGCTAAATCCTCACTCCGCACGCAGCTATTTTATAGCTACAAAAAGGCCAGTTCGTGACTAAAGGGTTAGTGATCATACTATCGTTACAGCGAAAATGTCCACCATTCTTTATAAATCGCTCAAGAAGGCTAGGAGAATGTTTGTGGTAGAGAAAACAGACACTTCATGTTGCGTCCCACTTAAGGAATGAATGGGCATTGTGTAGTTCCGGTACGGTGGGCGTAGAGGAATTTTGGGAAAAATTTAAATGCATTGTAATTGCAGCGCTGGAGAAGTATGTGCCGAAAAAGGGATGGGTAAATCCTCCAGTGGGTTAATAATAGTATTAGAGAAATGCCGAGAATGCGAAAGCAGTTGCTCTCTCTCGGTTCAAAAAATGTCAAGCAAATCAAATCAGGAAAAACTTACCACAGATTTGCACGATTATGAGAAGAGCGATGCGCGAAGCATACAGTAACTACCACCGTTCTACCTTAGCAAAAATCTTGCCGAGAACACAAAAATTTCTGGTTGTTGTGAGATCAGCAGGTGTTTTAAAGACTTCTACTCAGTCACCCATTCATCATTCTCTGGTGATGAAAAAAGACAACAAAATAAGGCCGAAGTTTTCAATATAACATTTCACAAATCATTCACCCAGAGAACCATGCAAACATACCTTCATTTGATGGTCACACGAAGTCCCAAATGGACGACATAGTAATAGGCATAGATGGTTATAGAAGCAGATGTGAGAGTTGAAAGCAAACAATTCGTCAGGTACACATGGGGTACCCACAATCTTAGAATTGGCCCCATACTTAACTTGTGTTTATAGCGAATCTTTGATCCAGAGTAAAGTTCCAAGCAACTGGAAAATGGCTCAGGTAACTCCCGTGTATAAGACACAGAGGGAAGAACCCAAACAATGAGACCTATATCATCAACGTAGAATTTTTGAACATATCAGTTCTGATACAGTAAATTTCCTTGAGAAGGAAAAGCTTCTGTCCAAGCTACAGCATGGCTTTAGGATTCATCAAAAACGTTCGTAAATTTATGGGATTTAACTGCTTGGTTATTAGACCATAGCTTACAAAAAACTAAGTTAAACTAACCTAAAGATAACACATGGGGGACTCGAACCCCCCGACGGCCAACGGCCACGCGCACCGCAGCAGAGCGCCTCAGTGCGCACGGCTATACCGCCGTGGCTAGGAGTCATTCATTTTGCGGAACTCTACTTGTCTGTTTCTCTGACGACAGCTTGGGTGCTATGGAGGGAGAGCAACAGGCAGACTGCATGTTTATCATTTTCGAAAGGCGTATGACGCGATAACGATTTGCAGACTGCAAATGAACTTAGGAGCGTATGGATATGTGAGTGACTCCAAGACTACTTCAGTAATATAACCCAATACGTTGTCCTCGATGGCGGGTGTTCATCCGAGACTAGGTTATCGTCAGGTGTGTCCCATGGAAGTGTGAGAGGATCGATGTTATTTATTAATTGCCCAAAGTAATGTAATGTGTCGCTGTTTGCCGATGATTCTATGGTTTACATGAAGTTGTCGTCATTGAATGCAGAAGGATGTAGGATGACTTGGCTAAAATTTCTAGCTGGTGTGAGAAATGCCAGCTAGCTCTAAATGTAGACAAGTGTAAGGTGAGGCCGATGAGTAGGAGAAACAATCCCTTAATGTTCAAATGCAGCAAAATAGTGTGCTTCTCGCTAGCTTCATTAAATGTCTACACTGTACAGCGATATGAAAAGGAAGGAGCGTATAAGAATAGTCGTTGGGAAGGTGGATGCTCGACTGGGTTTATCGGAACGTTTCGTCTGTACAGGAGCCCGTATATAAAACGCTTGTACGACCCAATCTCGAGTATTGGGCAAGTGTTTTGTATCCCCAACAAATCGGCCAACCTATATTTTGCGTAAAGACCAAAAAGATAGGATCAAAGAGATTAGATAATCATTATTCTCCGCCACGCACATTTGTTTGGATTGTGGATTATGTATGTCTATGTAGAAGAGCTAAAACACTGTTGTTTTCTCAGGCAAGGACGCCTAACAATCAAATAATGTGTCTGTTAGGTGTGCAAAAAATCAGAACACCTGGACTGGTGTGCAGACTGGCCCAGAGGCAATGAGATCTATAACGGAATTTCCTAATGTAAAAATACTGGTGTTAAATATCCTGAGGTTTTGTAATTATTACAGGCATTTCAATAATTCTACATGAAATTTTAACTCCCTCAGGGAGTATTTCAAATCTGACGCTAAATTTCCTTGGACAAATCTCAACAATATTATTTCGATGCAATGAGAAGGGCTCTGACAACTGTACCTGTTTTCGATGTGTTATACAAGAGAGCACCAACCGAGTTCGTATAGATGGTAGTGGAAATGGACTTGGCTCTGTTTTGTTACAAACAGAATGTAACAACATATTTCTCCACGACATGCGCGAAAGATAAAAGAAATTACCTGACTACAGAACTCGAGTGTCTTGCCGTATGATAATTTTGGTAGTATATGTATTTTTGGCCAATCACGGTTGTTACAGATCATCGTTCGCATGATTGGTTTACATGTCTTAACGTGCTCCATACCTCAACAAAAGTAATTGAAATCTCTCCACTCCAATCTTTGTGGTGCTGGCAACGCAACAGTAAAATATATTTCGCTAAAAAAAGTCTTAGTTACACAAAAGCGATGATTCACTTATTTATACATGACGCGCTTCTCCTCCTCTTTGCATCATCAGACGTTAAAGAGGGGGGGGGGGAAACTTATAAACATGTTAAAAAGAACAGAGCTAAAATATGTAAAAATATTTCCGAAGCAAGAAGTATTAGAAATAGGAAAGGTGCAAACTGAAATAACTGCAGGCAACATGAACACATTCAGGTTTTCGCATGGGGGAATATGAAGATTGAACTAATAAATACCTCTGAAGAGCATGGTTTAACTACTAAAATTACTTATAACTTAGGTAGCAGAGTGTCAAATTATTAAATTCAATAAAATGGAACCTTTAAAATAGATATTTATCTGTTGCTCAAGAATGGGGGGCAAGGAAATCAATGGTAAAACAAAACTTAACCGCACGAAGCTTTGTTTACATACGTATGAGCCGCTCCCTGCCACAACTGCGGCCCTCTCTCGCGCTGTCTATCTTGTTAGTAACTGTTCAACCCCGCGCGTCGAAGTTGCGCAAAAGGCTCTTAGATGGTGCGCTGTACTTCGACAAAAACTACAGATTTGCATATGTGATGTAAGCAAACTTTATCATAGGTGGCAGCCGTTACTGGAAGATGCCTATAATAGGTCGATATAATTTCGTTGCTGAAAAGTTTCGGGGATTAGAAAAATGTGTTTTGATAATTCAAATGCCCCGATGGATTTAATTTGTGGCCTTTTACTAGCCATGTGAAGTTTTCTAGGCTATGGGGTGATGGCCTGAATATTTATGATGGACTAAGGTGAAGAATGTCTTTAAGTGACCTTTTTCAGTCAGTATATGCTCGTTAAGCCTAACGGCAAAGGATCTTCCTGTTGATCGAAATATTCAGATGAACATTCGGTACACCTAATACTGTACACCTCTGACTTGGAGAACATATTCTTATTGGGTTGCTCATTATGAGGGAGTGAAAATAGTGTGGGGGAATCTTTTCAAAAAACTAGGTGAACATTAGTGTGCCTAAAAAGCTTTTTAGATTATACGTAAACGGTCCAAGGAATGGGATTGCAACCAGACTGTTTGATTCTTCAGTGGGAGTAACTGATGGATCAATTGCAGGCATTAGAGAATTCTTCGATTCATTATACAACTGAATTTCTAAAGATGGACTGTAACCATTTTGGTAAGCTACAAACCGTGCATTCTTCAATTCTCTGTCGATAGCACTATCAGAAAGAGGGAGCCCTCACATTAGTGTTACAGCAGCCCGAAATCAGCTACGTTTGTAGCTTTTTGAATGGTTAGAAGAGGAATGCACTGTTGAAACACTAGTCGACGGTTTTCTGAAGGTGCCAAAAGAAATGGGGCTGTCTTTCAGCCGTGGGGAGAGATTATGATTATTTAAAATACCGTATTAGTCCATTAATTCATGGGTTAATACCATTTTAGAATGCAACTAATTAAACTCTCCACTCAGCAGAGCCACCTCTTCATGGGTGCCCTTAAAGGTAATCAAAACATCACCCACATACTTAAAATATGATTTTTTCACACAGAGGATTTTTGTTTGAAATAGATTCAACAGAATGAACAAATGCACTGTCCATAAAGATATAAACTTAGCTATTTTCGGGCTGCTATAACACGGATGTGTGACCTCCCTCTTTCCGAGAGTGCTATTGACAAAGAATTGGAGAATCTACGGTTTCATCAGTTGCTCCAACTGAAGAGCAACACTGTCGAGCTGAAATCCCAATTCCTTGGACCGTTTTCGTACAACCTCGCTAAACTTTTTAGGCACAGCAATGTTCACCTAGTTTTTTTCAGAAGGGTCCAACATACAATATTCACTCGCTCACAATGAGCAGCCCAGTAAGAGGTTATTTTCCAAATCAGGGGTGTACAGTATTAGATATACCGAATGTTCAGCTGAATATTTTGCTCACACAGGAAGATCCTTAGCCGTTATTTTTCGTGAGCGTCAATAGACTAAAAAAGGTTACTAAAAAACTCCCCCCCCCCCCCTTCTACCATCATATTAATTCTTCAGGCCATCAGCCCCCAAGCCTAGAAATCTTAAAAATTAATCACGTGGCTAGTAAAGGCCACAAATCAGTTGGGGAATTTGAACTGTACACGTATTTTTCAAATTCCCGAAACTCTTCTACAACGAAATTATATTGAAACATCGTAAATTTTTCGACATATGATAAACATCTTCCTATAAAGGCTGCCACCCATGTCGAAGACCAGCGAGCAATCTACGAGCCTTTTGCGCATCTTCGAGGCGCGGGTTTGAACAGTTACTAGCAAGATAGACAGCGCGGGAGCTGGCCGCAGCTGTAGCAGCGAGCGGCTCTTACGCAAGTAAATAAACCTTCGCGTGGTTAAGTTCTGTTTTACTATTGACTTCGTTGCCTCACCTCCCCCCCCCCCCCCCGTCTATTCTTGAGCAACAGATACAACATCTATTTGAAAGTTACAATTTTATTGAATTTAATAATTTGACGCTGTGCTCCATAAGTGATAAGTAATTTTATTAGTTAAACCATGCTCTTCAGCGATATTTATTAGTTCAATCTTTATTTCCCACGCGCTAAATGGTGAATGGTGAATGGTGAATGTGGTCAAGTGGCATGCAGTTTTATCAGTCCGCACCTTCCCTATTTCTAATATTTCTAGTTTAGGTCACATTTTACATAGTTTTAGTTAACTCCTTTAAATTTTTATTATCTTATTATTTTTTAATTTTTTTTAACAAGCTTGTCATTTTCGCCGCCTTCATTGTCTGATGATGCCCAGACAGGGGAATCGCGTCATGTATAATTAAGCGTATTATCGCTTTTGTATAACCAAGACTGTTTTTTTTATAAAAAAATCATCAAAAGTATGTCATTGTTATAGTTTTCTATAATGGAAGAAAACAAAGTTTTCCTCTCAAAACACCGAGTGGAACATCAGTAAGAGAGTGATAAAGTCAGGTTTTAGTGTACTCAATAATCTTTCTGTTGATGGATACCAATCTCTCCTAATCGATGCTCTGAATAGAAGAGATCATGTTAAAGGAGTATGTAACCTTCTTAATGAACTACTTTACTATAAAAAATTCTATCCCTTGGGAAACAGGTGACGACCAGTTATTCCTAAATATGTTTATTTGGAAGTTATACGGAAATTAATATAATATAGAAATATATAGGCGTAATAGGATCAAGGAATTGTCATTCACAAGTGAATACCTTTGGAAGCTATACAGAGAGATCACATAGTTCGTTAATCAACGCAAAATTTCGCTTGAAAGTGTAAAGGTGTTTATGTGGGTGGCATTTGGAACCAGCGCTGAAGAAGAGCTGTTTGTAACTATATTAATAGAGCACGATATCAACCAGCAGCGGCGAAATGCCTTTGGGTATTCAGTACACATACCGCCTTTCAATTGCATGGTAGCGCGCGCAAACATAATTTTGGTATAGCGACCCAGACACTACAATGACCCTTGTCCTCTGTAGCGAGGTACGAAGAAAAGGAAGGAACCTTAGGGTTTAACATCCCGTCTACATCGTGGTCAGTAGGAAAGGGGGACGAACGGAATTTGTGAACTATATCTAACCACGACTTGATAACTGGGCATATTTTATTAAATGCAAGCCTTTAACACACAAAGAGTACACCGGTAAACCAAAACATAATGAAGAGTCAGCTAATAGCCGGCATGTCCACACTAGAAAAACATAATAGCAGCGATACGTGTGGGAATGGAAACAATGAGATTATGAGGGTGACTGGATAAAGCTGGCACGACATCTGCACACACAACTCACCCAATTCCCGTAAGAGAAAGGGACGACGCCACGTTTATTCACACTCCACGTCGATCGGGTTCAGATTTGGAGGGTTGGAGAGCCAGCACTTCAACTGCAAGTCGCCACTGTGTTCCCCGAAACACTCCATCACACTCCAGGTGGAATGTCTTTCTTCCACTGCCTGGATTACGTCCTGTATCCAGCGTACGATACTTTATGGCCGTCATTTGGCTTCGTACGACATTAACGGGTGCCCTATGAGATGTTTCCAGTGTTTAGCTGAGCCTCCATTCGTCAGTAACGGTGTCAAGGAGCTGAAAGTCGATTTTTCTGGGTTCAAATAATATTACAACCAAAATCAATTTTTGTACTTGATATTAAGCTAGAACCATGCATCTTGGTCTGTACAAAGTACCTGTAAATTTCTAACGAGTCTCTGAAAATGTGATATTTTTTAAATTTTTTATAAGAGTCAATGAAACTGATACGGATGGGTGGTAGTTTACGTAGTATGGATAACCTTATGAGAAGAATCTGCAGCGAGACGTCGTATGAGAATTTTGTCTTAAATGCCAAGTTTGAAAAGTGGACTTTTATTGATTCAAGGAAGTTCATCTTGCTCCGTTTTCGGATATGATGACAGTCTGCATGATTTACATTGGAACTGTGGCAGTCTTTTAGTAGGTGTTTGCAAATGTCTTTCTCAGTTTCAAACTTCTGTGATGTCCCTATGTCCCTTCATTCTACTACGTATTGCTCTGCCTGACCGACCAAACCAGAATTCGCCACTATTACGTTTTATATTTTAGTCCCTTTTTCGATGCTACAGCGTTATCGTTGCCTTTGAACAGAGAGTGATCAATGATTTTGTCAACATAATTTTTTTAATATAAAAAATAGGCCTATATTGAGCTAGGCTCTCTGGCCAAATACATACAGACTGCTCCTAACTGTGCACCATTTGCTACGGTCTTGAGGCATTGAATTAAAAGAGGATAAAGTGCACATCTTCCTGGCTGAATAAAACCTCGTGCCGCACACAGGATTCCAACCTTTAGCGGGAAAACACTCTATCGCCTTTACTCTATGGCTCAGTATTTTACTTTCTTATTTTCTCTTCTTTGGGAGAGAGAGAGAAAACACGCCAGCGCTGCTCTACTTCCTCAGGCAAAGGTTCCAAGGATCCTGATTCGGATCCTGAGTGCGGCACACAAAATTGAACTTCCAGGAAGTTTCATATCACCGCACACCCCGCCGCAGAGTGAAAATATTTATCCTGAAAGAGAGCTGTTGTTACTATGCATTATAGATTCTACCGAGGCAGGAATGTAGCCATTATTTGTTGGTGTTTGTCTGACGGTGTTAAATGGAAATTTTCAAGTGTCTTTTTCATAGGGAAAGGTAATAAGCGATGTAGCATGCAATGAATTACGTTTCTGAGCAAATGTATTTTGTTAACTGGTAGGTTTTACGTCTATGGTGGAAGGCATCCTATAAACCTACAAGAATTGTAAATGATTACTAATGTCTATAGTTAGGCCTAAGTAATTTAAATAGTTGTCTCCAAACACCATTGCGAATTTAATACCTTTATGAGCAAAATATAGATTTTTGAGGCGTATGTATTTATGTGGTAGTATCTATCCATATGTAAAACGCATCATTAACAGAGAAAAACCAGTAGTCAACATTGGAAGAAAGTGAGCCATTTTACAAAAAATATTTCACAAAGTTATCTTAACTACGGGGTCATCAGTCCCTATGCTTACAAACTACTTATGAACCAGCTTATACTAAAGACGACACAAACACCCATGCCCGAGGGGGGATTCAAACCCCCGACGGGGAAAGGCCTCGCGCATCATAGCATAGCGCCTCAATGCGATCGACCGCCTCACAACACGTCCTTGGCCGCGGTGGAGTAGCCAAGCGGATTAAAACGTCTCGCTGCGGAGCACGCGGTTGCTCGCCTTGGAGGTTCGAGTCCTCCCTGGGGCATGGGTGTGTGTTATCCTTAGGTTAGTTTACCTAGGTTTAAGTAGTTTGTAAGCTACGGACTGATGACCACGCAGTTTGGTCCGATAGATTTACAGACATTTGAACAAGTCCAAGTCATACCGACAGAGTGCCTCGCAAGCTTACCGTCTGAAGCTACGAGGCAGTGGGCTGTGCAACAGCGGCCAGCCAGTGAGCTTGCGATGGCAGCCTATCGATGTGACTGACACGGACTTGTTGTGAGGCCTTGTATCTAGATGGTGTTGCTTAACCGCATCTCAATTTTGTGGGCCACTCTCCACCACTGCGGACGGAGACAATCCCCGTTGGCGGCACAGGGCCTTGTGTGCCGGCGAGCATCCGATTACGGAGTTTACGGGAACAGGCGGCAGGCGGCAGGCGGCTTAGGCGTGGCCGCCGGCGGCGCTGCGCTGTTAGCGGGACACTGGCTGTCCACCCCACCTCCTCACACCCATCTCCGTCACCGCCAAACTCCCGCCACACGGTCACCGCGTGCAGGGACAGATCCACTCCAGTGCTCTAGCAAAGGCGCCAGATAATCGGGTACTACAGTGAAAGCATCCAGTTTGAGAGCTTTATTGACGGTGACTAGTGGCTATGTGTTCTGCAGGACCCGATAGACGGAAACAAACGGAATTAAATTCTTCCATTCTATGATCAATTAAACTGCATACAGATTCAGTTTTAACCTTACTTTGGTTTCATGGTAATTCGTTGTAAGCTTGCCTACATCATCTTCGATGGGACCAAAATATTGGTTCTTCTATTTGAAGGTGTTCCAAAACTGAAACCAGTAGCTCTACCGTTTGTAAATCTCTTCCGAACGTATAGGCTCTTAAAATCAGCTATATTGCACAAAACAACTAGGGGATCAGGGATATCAAATTATGCAGCGTATTTTATTCAGATATTGGTTACAATTGAAATTTGTGTGTGATACAGTACGATATTTGCAGTTTCAAATCCTTACTCGAAATTTATTTGGCGTTTACTTAGAGTGTGGCACCACAATAAGGTCGTTCTCCTTGACATCTAATATGATGTGTGATTACCTCGGACGGTCAGTACGGTTGCACACCTGCGTGTCATGGACAGTAAGAGGTTATCAATCAGTCTTTGCAGGAATATTTGGCCAATGTGCCAAGATTGCAATATCAAGCGCTGCAAACGTTGTGGGAGGTGCTGATCTGACTGCATTCCGTCTGCCGAGTGCATCCCAGATATGCGCAAACGTTTTTAACCCTTTAATGCATGAGTTTTCATTCAAATCTTTATAAATCCCACGATTAATGTATAGTGCGTATATACAGAGAAAAATATTGAAAAATAAAGATCCTTGAAATTATTATGCAGCCCTTGCAACAAAAAGTTCATATTTGGTCAGATACATAGTCCATGCCTCTGATCTTTCGAGAAAGTAACTCATAATGCAACAGTTGTATGTGATTGTGTACTTTTACATGGCAAAGGTGCAATATCAATGTCAACAAACGCACATGTTTGGAATAAGGCCGGCCGCGGTGGCCGAGGGTGCTGAGGCGCTCCAGTCACGCTCTGCACGGCCACTGCGGTCGGGGGTTCGAATCCCCCCTCGGGCATGGATATTTTTGTCGTCCCTAGTGTTAACTAGTTCATAAGTAGTTTGTAAGTAAGGACTGATGACCCCGTTGTTAAGTCACATAAGCTATACAAACATTTTTGGAATAAATCAATGCTGCTAACTGTAGAAATGATTCAGTAGCACTCTGCACTTTATAATATCTAGGAGGTGCTAATCGGATATGGAACACTATGTATGCAAGCAGCTACAGATGAATTTGTGGTAAAATTTTGATCAGTTGAGAGGTAATGGGAAAAATAATGTATGTAGCTGATATGCTACGCTGTGCATTAAAGAGCTCGGTAAACTAGCAGCGTGCTCCATTATTTCGACTCAGGTATGTTGCCCACCAGTGCAGCTCTGTTCACCAGATGGAAACACCCCAAGGCACTAAAGATCTCGTCCCTATACCTCTTAGCAGTCAGAGCGTCATTTTGAACGGTATAGACGTCCACACGTCCGCCAATACTGACTCCTGCCCACACCATGCATCGGGTATCATGATATGGTGATGTTTCCTGCACATAATGAGGATTGTTTTGAATTCCACGTTCTCTCCAGAAGACGGAACGTCGATTGTCAGGTTGATCAAAAAATTTTGGCTCATCTGTGAACAGAACACGGTGCTGTTGGTTACTATTCCACCCTAATGTCGTCCACCCAGTTTCTGCCGGCAGAATGGGTCGTGGTTTTAATGGGACACACAGCCCTCCTTACGAAGAGGCCTCATTTCCGTAGGCAATTTCGGACTGTTTACGTCAATATTGCGAGTCCTGCGACATCCTGTAGGGTGCGTTGCAGAGTTGCTTTCAGCCTCCTCTCCCGACGGGATGTTGACCGGAGATAATAGTTATCACCTGCTGATGTCCCCCGTGGAAGACTTTGGCCTTGCCTTCTTTTAGCAATTCATGTCGTCTAAAATCGGGTCCAGGCGCTTGATATTACACTTTGGGACACTCCAATAGATTTAGCCATCTCCTTCTGTGTCTGTTCCGTTCCCAACATGCCTATGACTCTATGCTATAGATCAGAGTAATTAAAGTTGTTGCTGGATTGCACTACTAGCTCATTACACGTAACTGCCACGTCTGAAGCAATTTTCTGTTATTACCGCTAATTCGGTTGCTGTAATGTTGTTGTCTCTACTCCACAGAACCGACATAAAGGAATCAAACAATTTTACATATTAATTCACTCCACCCATGTCAATACTTCAGATCGTTGTACTGGCGAACGAGAGGAGAACGAGGCTTTTTTCTCAAGTGAATTGACTGAAAGACGGTCTGACATCTTATTTGCATCGTTCGTCTGACCAATGTAGGGCATACTGCATATTGTAAATGTTGGATCTGCTTACTGCAACGTTAATTTTTACTGCTCTAAATAAAGTCCTGATTTTTCTAGGTGGCCAGAAGTCACTCATGATGTCATGTTTCTTTAGTATTCTGCTGATACTGTCAAAAATAGGCCCTGCATATGGTAGAATTGCAAGCTTCTTGGTTTCTTCTTCTTGATACTCTTCCGACGCCTCCAGACGTTTGTTGAAATGCAATGCTTTACGTATATCACTGGCTGAAAATCCGTTGTCAGTAAACGGTTGTTGAAGATGTTCGAGTTCCTTTGTCAGGCTGACAGAGTGTCTTGGCTCGAAGTGTTCCTAGCAGCCTAGACCTCTGTGCTGGGTGGTGGCAGTTGTTGGCCTGTTGCCGGCCGCGGTGGCCGAGGGGACTGAGGCGCTCCACTCACTGTCTGCACGGCCACTATGGTCGGAGGTTCGAATCCCCCCTCGGACATGGATATTTGAGCCGTCCTTAGGATTAGCTAGTTCGTAAGTAGTTTGTAAGTTTAGGGACTGATGACCCCGTAGTTGAGTCCCATAAGCTGTACAAACATTTGAACATTTGTTGGCTTGTTGATGTAACTCTGTGTATGTCAGTACACACTATGCCCATAGGTGTCATACACCTTCTTCTTTATCATGACATCCGGAAACAGAGGTTGACCTTTCTCTCTCCATAGTGAATTTAATACTTGGATGTCCTGAGTTCAGGTGATAAAAGAACTCAAGTTTTTTGTGACCGTAGGGCTAAATGACAACTGTGTCACCAACGTATATCAAGAAACAGGTTGGCTGGCAGGGTCATCCTCGAATAGGTTGGCAGCTACTGGTGACAACTCTCTACCCATTGGCACCCCTTCAGTCTATTCATAGAACTGACCTCCATATAGAAAGTTGGTCGATGTCAAAATATGTTTAAATAGATCCAGCACAGCTCCATCAAACTTTTCACTGATTAAACGTATGTGTCCTTAAGTGGCATTCTGTTAAAAAGGGATACCAGATACAAACTCACCATTAAACCCCCTTTCTTGGAAATATAGATTTTTAAGACGTTCCGCAAAGTCCAACGAGTTACGGATGTGGTGGTGCCACTTTCTCACATATGGCGGCCAGAGCGGACGTCGACAGAATAGGGAACAGAGTTGCGGGACAGCGCAGGTCCTGGGCGCAGATCGAATAGGAAACGCCCGATACGGAGTGGACTAAGAAGGGAAATCATGAGGACATGACCCCTGTGGGCGTGGACGGAACCGGAAACGCCTATAGTGGCAGGGAAGCGCGATTCATGGGCGCGTACCAAGTAGGAAACACCAGGCACTGGCCAGTCAGAAATATGTCAAACAGGCTACCAGTGTCTGGGTACACCTGAAGAAGACGTCGGATAACATCACCGAAATTTCGCATTTGGAAGGCTCTGGTACCCGGCTGAATACCCGATTTCAACGAAATGTGAACAAATAGCAGGGAAAGGTCTACGAAACTGCAACAGTGGGCGTAGTGATCATTGATACAGTAATACCATCCGTCACAAGTGTGCCCCTCTGTCTCCCATTGTCTTCACATTACAGTTAGTTGTTCTCTATCTTATTAAAAAAATCTTCGAAAACAAATCATCCAAGGTTAACATGATACAAAAGCCACATACACAATTTGGGAGATTAAATGGGGACTGTGTACTGAGGTTCTAGCACAGGGTTTTTCGGCTACAGAGTACTGTACCTCACTGTTCCATCCTGATCCATGCACAGCTCAACGAAACGATGTGAAAGATTACTGGGGCAGACGGACTTTTACTCACTGGTTCTCTTGCTCATAAAAACTGAACTTCTGCTCATTACCACAGAAAACAAAAAACAAAAACAAAAAAACGAACTATGTATTCAACATATAATACCTAGGACACCAGATGCTCGCCACACACAGAAGTACTATAGTCAAAGAGATAGCTACAAGTAAGAGCATGGGAATAGATCTCTAGAACATGAACCAATAACATATAGGAATTAACCAAAACCGTAAACTGCTTACAATACAATGTGGTAGGAAACTATGGGCCAAATTGAACAGATACCTTACGGCATGTGTCGATTAGTGTAACTCGCTCTATATGTAGGGTACTGTTGAATCTTCATGCTTCGACAGTAGTGTGCTGTATAATGTTCCAGCCTGACTATTAATTTTTGAGATTAACAAATTTACAGAAGAAAGTGGTTTGAAGTTAGAAGCTATGAAAGATCCCAATCGGTAAATTACGGGGAAAATTATTACATGCATTTAAATGAAATGGTAAGCTAGTTAACAGTGGAGTGTTGTGCAGGCAGAACATTACAAAAGAATCGACGAGCAGTTACCTTTAACAATAGATCCATCGGTGGTTGAAATTTGGCTGTAAATGAAATTTTAATAATATGATAACCACTCGCCGAACAGTGGATGGCAGTTCGTCAGTATTAAACTACGACTCGTGTAGCAAACAGTAAAGTAAGATAAGTGACATGATATAAATCGGATAGGAATATCACGTAAGTCAAACACATCGGACTTCTAAAAATTTACAAGAAAATCGACTGCAGGTTCTATTGCCAGTAAATGATAATATTATGGAATAAATTTCGAAACAAAACTTGCAGGCTACACGAAATATCACCATTCAATATTAACTAAAAACTATGCCATCCATTGTTGCGGTGATTCAACAAGGCTGAAAAAGACATTGTGGGCGGAGGGAGGATAGGGCAAAATTATTAATAAAAATTCATAAGTGCGAATTTAAGTGAGAGGTGGGGGTTTATTTATAAATTTAAGATACGCGCATATCACTTATATTTACCTGAATGTACATAATAGCGGCCACATAAAAAATAATGAAGTACAGCTCCAGTCTGCAAGATGCTATCGCTACGAAGTACAAAGCAAGAGTGTCTTCTTTCTTACAAAAAAATTTAAAGTGTTGTTCCTAAATTTTCTTTCTCTGACTTTCATAGATAACAATTTTAACATGCCGAAATAATATAAAAATACAAAACTTTCTCTGATAATATCGGGGAAAGGAAAATGTGTCATTAAAGCTGAAATAATCTATCATATTTTATGAGAATCTACCTAAGTGCCTCTATACCCATCTCGGCAATGTTAACAATGGTGATGCATCATGACATGAAGGCAAGCAGCCTTAGTAGGTCGTTGGAGAGAGTTGGCGTCTGCACTTAAAATTCACCTATGGCCCGTGCTTCTGGGTAGGAAATCAATTCGGACTGACTTCAAGTTCTGTCACATCACATTGTGTTCTGTCAGGCGAGTCTGTGGGCCAGCACATCAACTACAACGCGCCACTGTGCTCCTCAAACCATTTCTTCACACTCCTTCGTTGCAAAACATGATCGTCATAAGGGTTTTTCGAGGTATTCGACCAATTACCTCTTGGCCATCATGGCGCCTTCCAAGAGCTGCACTGGACCATAGAAGGCCGCGTGAAGTTTCCACAGACTGAGCCGACTTCCCGCAGTATAGCTGTCAAGAAGCTGTTCCCCGAGAGTACAATGGATTCGCACCCTCCCATGGGCATGAGGAACAATTGTTCGGGTTTCATCAGACTGTGCGTTACCATGCCATTGCGCCAAGGTTCAACTACGGCGTCCACGTGACTATTTAAATGAGTTGCAGTTACCGTTGTGTGTGATAAGTTCCATCGGTAGGAGTTTTTTGGGCACCGTGATTTCAAAATGTACTCTGTCCAACATTAATATCTGATGACAGTTCGTCACAGTCCGCAGGGTATCATGTTTCATCATGGTGTCCACGACCAACATCTGTGAAAATAGGTGGCCACACAAACGCTCGAATCTTCGACGTTTTAACCTTAGTTTCGCCAGTTATTGAAGACACTCACCACACTACTCTTCGAACACCGACCAAGACATGTTGATGTTTCCGAAACGGTTGCGTCGTGCCTGCAGGTTACCTCAGTCTGTCAAACTTGACAGGTCACAGTCCTTCGCCATTCCACAAACTGAAAGCACGCCCACTGATACACAATACACATACACATGCTCCGTGCGTGCGCCCCGTTAGCAGGCGAAGCTAGCGCCTGGAAAGTTTTATATCGATAGTCAGCATAGTGTCACAGTTGATTAATGTGTAACACAGGACTTCGTACTACAATGCCATATGTGTAATAATTTTATGAATGTAGTTGTGGAAAAGGTTAAGAACCTCGATATCGATATTCGATTTTTTGTATTATACAGTAATTTACTATACACAGTATAATTTCACAGTATGTGTGTGCCATATCTAATATATAAAATTATTGTTTGTTTGTCTATTTGTTCATATTTTATGCACAGTCATACCATTACATCCGATTGCGATAGCCGGCCGCGGTGGCCGAGGGACTGAGATGGTCCAGGCACGGTCTGCACGGCCACTACGGTCGGGGGTTCGAATCCCCCCTCGGGCATGGATATTTGTGCCGTCTTTAGTGTTAGCTAGTTCATAAGTAGTTTGTAAGTTTATTGACATGACCCTCGTAGTTAAGTCCCATAAGCTATACAATCATTTGAACATTTTTGTACCGATTGCGATAAAACGTTTCCAACTCATTGCTTCCACCCGCCCGAAGGTTATAGGCATACTAAACTTAACGCCTTGGCGTTGATATGGCTGGACGGTTATGAATGAAATTTGGACCATAGGTAGCTTCTGCCCTGATTAATACATGGCCTAGCTTTCGTGAATCATCGTACGGTGCATGTCGTACGGTAACTTACAGTGAGTTAACACATTTGTCACTTTCAACGCTGAAACAGCTGCCCGATTTTAATGAAATATGGAATGCAGGTAGCTTATACCCTGAATTAACGCATGAGCTTCCTTTAGGAAGTACCTTACAGTGGGTTAACACGTTTGTTACTCTTCACACTGAAACGGCTGCACGGAATTGCATCATGTGTGGAATGAATATAGGTTATACCCCATATTAATACAAGGGCTACCTTTCGTAAGCCTCCGTAGATGCTTGGCAGATATCCAAATTGTTTGACTGGTCTCCATGAACGTCAGCACATAAATATATGTTTTCATGAATGACACTTTTATAATCTGCAAGCCAGTGAATTTAGCATGGCGGAGTATACCTTGCAAATATTAGCCTACATCGTTTGACCAATCACCATGAAACTTGGCGCAAATATGTACGTTTTCATATATTGTGAGGAGAGAAGTATGTGGAGGAGGAGACGGACAGGAAGGGGTGAGAGGAGAGGGCAAGTGGTAGAGGAGAAGATGGAGGAGAGAGAGGGTGAGCGGAAGACGGTAGAAAACGATGTAGTCAGGAGAGAGAGATGGACTGAATAAAAAAAATACAACGCTGGATTTTATGCTAGTGCATAACAATATAATGTAGGTATGAATTTGAAAACTACGTACTTAATCAAATAACTGTAAACTGTATGTCAATTCTACAATCTTGAGAGGCCCAGAGGTTCCGACAGACCGCCATATCATTCTGAAGGCGTCCTCGCAATGACTGTGTGCACCGTGCTTGCTAGTTGCGCTTGGCAGACCTGGACAGTAAACGAACCATATTCTAGCAAAGCTCGGCAATATCTATCTTCAGAAATCTAGAGGCAACTGCTGTATCCACTGTGGCATGACCGTTGGCATCAAGTATTTACTTCAGGATGTCCACTACCGGACATCCATTAAACCTGGAAAGTGCATTATCTTCTTGTTCGTTCGGGGGTAACATTGCAATGTTGTAATGGTTGGGCATAGTATTATTTAATTATGTGTGTAAATGTTGTTCAATATTTTTAGGTCTGTGAAGATGTGTTTTGGACTGTATTTCCTGCCTTTAAAATGTTCCACAAACGTATATTAACAACGCTTTCTTAGTGTTCTTCTCTGTTCTATGTATCTTGTATGGAATTTTCTGCTTCTCTGTACAATAGATTACCAGTTCTGAAATGTCATTTGGTAAAATGCAAATGTGTTGTGTTTGTGCAAAAGGGCCGCGCAACAATGCCTCCTCGGTTCTATGTGGCATGACAGGGAGTGTGGGTTCGAGTCCTCCCTCCGGCATTGTTGTGTTTGTTGTTCTGAGCTTAAATTAGTTTAAGTATTATGTGAGTCTACGGAACGATGACCACAGCAGATATTGCAAATGATTACAACTGTTTCCATACTTTGATTTAAAGTTGAAAGACGACCGTCTGTCGTCTTCCATATACTTCTTGTATATTTCTGTAAAGTAATGATTTATTTAATGTCGCTAGATTATCATTTTGTTAAAACTTGAACCCCACTCTTTTCAAGGCTTGAGGAATAGCTTTTTTATTTCATGTGTTAAAATATTTGTTAACATTGCTAGGTTTTTCTTATTTTGTTGTGTTAATAATTCATTATTATATTAATTAATGTGGCATAAATGTAACCTCTTCGTTACGCACTGTCCCTGTGAGAATGTGTACTCATCTTACTTTTAAGTGGATGTGCGAGAATCTATTGCTGTCTGAAAATGGGGGGTGATAGGTCGCTTTGCATCGTTCTCTCTGCCTCAGAGTCGATAGCTGCTGAGGCTACCAAAGAGGTATCTACACCCTTTGGTTAAAGTCCAGTTGTCGAGCCTACTCTAGGGCGAGTCCGTCCCCACCACCGCTGATCTTGGCTTTTTCGGCTTTCGGTGGCTTCCCGCGTCTCGTGGCGGCCGCAGTGTATGCTCATTCAATACTGGGCGTCTGGCGAGGTAAGGTTGGTTCTTCTCTTGCATCCGCGAGATGATAGCATTCCACTGTCTAGCACGTTTAACTTAGATTCGTGAACTTAGCATTATTATTATTATTTTTTTTTTTTTAATATTTTCTCCGATCGTGTGCGAAAATGTGTTCTCGTTTTTTAGTTCAGTGATTTCCAATAGATAAATGTGGGGTGTGTGATCCTAGTTACAGTTTGATAACGGCCTGGTTTGTTAAAACCTTTTATGATCATGTGGCGGTGTATGAACTCTGTGTAAATACTTTCTAGCTTTGTGGGCCCGATTTCTGATAGGTGATATGTTCATTTTTGTACAGTGCATTTAAAAATCTTCTGTTTCCTTCTGTGGGTGATATGTGTTCCACGTGGTTGCTTCATAGAACAAAGCCTTCAGCTTCCACTCTTGTTTGCTCCATGCCCATCAGGCAAGTAACTACTCAGGTATCCTTCTGATTTCCACTAATATTTCGCGATCTTCTCTCCCCGCCTATTTTAATTTTGCTGTTTCTTAGCGACTGGTAGTAAGCACTCTGTCTCTGTCAGTAAGTCTCTCTGAGCCTGGTATAACCTCCTTCAATAGCTTCCTTGTGTATTTCTAAACATTTCTATGGGTTGCATGCTGTAATTCTTAATTTTATTTTTCCGAGTTTGTAATTATTTCACTTTTATGAGTTTTTGAGACTGGCCTTCATTCGTCTCTGCAATCGCTCCCTATCGCGTGTAGTTGCATTTCTTTCGCTTCTTCATGTAAATATAAACATTTCTATGGGTTGCATGCCGTAGTTAATTTTCTTTATTTTTCTGAAACTGAATTATTAAATTTTATCGGTTTTCGGAACCACATGGGCCCGAGTTCCGACTTCCAGGGTTTGCAGCTAGTCGCCTGAGTTCACGCCACTTTTCATATAAAACCAGTACCTAGATCGAATTCTAACAGACTGCAACTTAAGAATCCACCGTGATTTTGTATAATGAATTCGATTTTCAACCACTTCATCTTCAGTGGAGTGCGTTCCTTTATGTAGCCGTGTGTCGCCGTTAGCGAGTTTGCTCGTGGTCCAATTCAGATGAAATTTAACTTGGATATGTACACGCACCATCTCAAAACAGGCACGACAAACCAGAGCCAGCTTCAAAGTGTTTTTGTATTTTGTGTTTTGTGGATTTGCTGGATTTCACCTAAGATAGCGGCGCCTGCTTCCGCCTCGTCTCAGCACGCTGATTTTGGTGAGTTTCGCTGTGGCATTGCGTGTGTGTGAGCGTATGAGTGTTGTTTCTGAATCCTTCAAGTAGCGTTAATTACACATGTTTTAACGCTACTTGAAGGATTCAGAAACAACACTCATACGCTTAATCCATATAAGAGACGCATTTTTATTGTATTAACAATATTGGTTCCCCATTTGCTTGTTTTCTATCTGAATAAACAAGTTTAAGTTCAGCATAATCCTTAAGTTGCCTATAAATTGTAGTTTTAGAGCCCCTTCCCTCTTGTATTTAATATTGTTCTTCACAAGTGCTGAGAACAAGCTCAGATGCAATTTTTCTCGTGTCTAAATTCCGTTGCGCCATAAATGTTTTCTTAGCCACCTTTCTAAGATAACTGTAATTGTGGTGGCTTGCTTATAAATGTCTGTGTGTAATAACTTGTGAGCTTCTGTGTATATTGACCACTGTAGTATTAACTTCCTGTTATTGAAGTAATTTGAAACGAGTCAGTTCTCAGTTTGGGCCAGAGAACAAGTTTTTATAGCAGGGAGTAACCGGAAGTTCACGCGGACCTTATTTACTAAATTTACTGATAAAACAAAGCTCTTGATTCGTATAGTGGTCGACCTTTAAAGTACAAGGGTAATAATATCAAATTGGGGTAATGGACAATATTCAGGAACCACCGTATCGAGAGCTGTAGGGAGGACCTACTGACGTTCTGCTTTATCCGAGAAAACTTGTCAAACTAAGGTACCAACTTCCCCTCTCTCATCATGAGGTACAGAATTCCAGATGTGTGCTGCTCAGTACCCGCAAATAATTTTCTATGATGATGGTAACGGCGCATTAATCTCGACGTCGAAGTTCCTGGAATATTGCTACAGAATTCAATTGCGGCTTATTTATTTGTATTTATTTATTTTTTTGTAATAGTAAGCATGTACCTTCAATAAAAAGAGGTATGTGTTTTTCTACAGATGTAGCATCATCAACGGGTCTTTTATTCTTTTCTGTTGAAAAAGGAAATATACTTAGTTAGTCGCAAGCATAAAGTATTTTCAAGTTCCTATTTCTTTATTACTAAGAACATATGAGATTATACATGGAAGGATAAACATTATATAATGCAACTATACTGCACTTACGTCTAACACTATTTCCTATCGACATTTGTGTGTTCTGGGGTTGTAATGGTTGGGCATATTATTATTTAATTATGTGTGAAAATGTTGTGCACTATTTTTAGGTCTGTTTTGGACTGTATTTCCTGCCTTTAAAATGTTCGACAAATGTATATTAACAACACTTTCTTAGTGTTCTGCTTCTCTGTACAATAGATTACCAGTTCTGAAATGTCATTTGGTAAAATGAAAATGTGTTGTGTTTGTCTTGATTGTTCTTATTTTCTTCCTTGTTGAGTTGTCAGTTCTGTGGGATGTATTATTCGTGGTTTGTCGACTATGTTGCCTATTTTGTGGATTGTTAGTTGTGAGACTGTATCATATGTTTGTTATTATGGAAATTTTGTGATTGTATCCTTTTGTGAATGTGTTTCATGTGGGTCCGCTATGGATGTAAATACAGTGACAGGAAACACCAAAGTAGTGGACATAACTGTCAATGGAAACAAAGATGTTGCAAAGAAGATCTTAGGTTTTAGGAAGAAAAATTGTGAAGAAGCTCAGGGTAAGCACAACAATGCTAGTATTGAAGTACAAAAAATGTAAAGTGGTAGTCATGAACACAGAAGTGTATACCAATAAGCAACAAAATTCATTGGATGTGTAGTGTAGACACGGAGAAAAGACTGTCGAAAAATTAAAAGAAGCATAGACTTTAAAACAACAGTCGTAATATTAAACAAGTGGTGAATTCTATTATTAAACCCAAAGGAGAAACCTATGTGTTGGAACCGTTTATTGATAGCCTCTTTCGTGATGTGCTGACCATTTATCCCTCCATATTGGAACCATGGACCCCTTCTGGCTGATGGTGAAGCCAGCATGAGAGGGAGTATGTAAAAGAGACCTGGAAAGATTGAGGTCGAATATAGGAATAGATAATCATCCATCAGAATTTCTTAAATGGTTGCAGGGAACTCGTTTCCAGAACCTATGAGACTAGTACATATCACGCTGCTCTCAAAACCCTATCATCCACACAATTACGAAGACAGCGTGGGCGATAATTATCGAGGAATTACCTTAACAGTGCAAGCTGACATGGAACTGACGAGTATTAGCTGTAAAATTACGTAAATCAAAATTTGGACTTGATACATGAGATATCCAATGCACAAGTGAACAAACAAGAATAGTGGACCTGTTTGGGAGACATAAGATGAGAATAATGACAGCCCATTAACAAGCTAACACAAACTAGAAAACAACCTGGGGCACGTCTGGAAACAGGATTTGGGAAAACAGCTAGACTATGTAGCAATCCGTGACAAGGTTCACAGAGGGATTATGAAGAAATAGTGAAGACAAATAGCAGGAATGAATCTGATCACTACCTTGTCGAAATAAAATTCAGATGGATAAATAAAAGAGAAAGGAAATGTTGGACTATAAATACAGAAACGACCTAGATATTTTGAAGAAACGCGGAGCAGAGTATGCAAAGAGAATAGTAGTTCGGAATGATTTCAAGAGAATAAGAGATATGATAAAAGAAGAGGCAGTGTGACTCGCTACTAACAACAAGAAAAGAAATCATAAGTGGTGGACAGATGAATGTGCGAATGCACTCGAGACCACGAGGAAAGCATGAAGGAGAAGGCAAACCTGTAAAAAGCAATCAGAGTAGTCGAATTCTCAGAATGAGAGAAGAATTTATAGCAACACAGAAATTCCAACAGAATTAGATAGAATAAACTTGAAGAAGCAAACACAGCCTTCATGAAACCCAAATTATGAGTCTTTTTACAAAGAAATGAAGAGCGGAGTTGAGGGCTTAAAAGTAAGAAAATCATTCTTAATAGGACAAAATGGTACAATAAAGTAGTCGAGAAATTGTGCGAGAAAATCGCGAGATATATTATTGATTTAATGAATGCAGAAGCACCTACAATAAAGTGGACACAATAAGTCAGGATAGTCTAGGCAGAACATCCAGGAGGGCAGAAATAACAGAGGCAATTAAAAATGTAAAAACAGCAACGGATCAGGTAATGATGGTTTCTTTGCTGAAGAGATCAATTAGGATGGAACTTAAATATAAATGAAAATTTACAGTATAATAATGTATATCTGGAAAAATAAGAAAATAACCACAGACTGGAAAGAACTATAATACCACTACACACGAATGGGGACAAGAAAGTACTGGATAACTACAGGGGCATCTCTATCTTAAACATAGGGTACAAGGTTTTGTGGAGCGTGTTGCTGAACATAGTAGAAGACGAAATGAGACCGACAGTAGGAAAGTACCAATGTGACTTTAAAAGTAGTGTGTGTTTGTTTGAATGAATGCTTAATGGTAGTAAGTGTCTGGGGCGAGCGTGTCACTGTTTGTGTTAAGAGACCGTCCCCGCTAAAATTCACAAATAAATGTTCTGTTGTGGTTTTGGTTACAAAGTAATTTGACTAAGCAATGAGACTTAGTATCTTCCTTTGCCATGTTAGAATAAATTGCAACTGACAGGGATGCAATGAACTTACGTAAATGTGGTTTAGTTTGATGCGCAAAGGATAACACCATAAACTGTACAGTAGTTAATAAGTTAACAGTAATTAAATTCGTAATTGGTATACACATTAATCTCGTGTGTGAGAAACAATGTGAGCAAATGATAACTTCAGAACTGTTAGCGTGCACCATATACCAGTAGCCAGACTATACACGCACAATTGAACTGCGAGAGCCAACAAAAAGAGCGTGCTACTACTCTGAAATTTTTGTCACTTCAATAAACAGGATGTCAAACACAGATATTTGAGAATAATTGGATACCAAAATCACTGCACTTGATAATGTGCCTATCTGAACAACAATTACCATACTGATTCAACGTAATAAAAATGTCCTACAAATCTGGTAATGGTTTCAAGTCTCACTCACTGCCAATATTTCTCATCCCTTTACGTGATCTACTTCTCTTCTGATCAGACAAATCACTTTAACTGTTACTAACATTAACTGCCTTAATAATTTGAACTTTCATAAAGACTGCGAAAATCTCTGTGGACTTTACTGTATTTATGAACAAACTACTTCCTTCTCTCATTAATAGTCCAACTGATCATGACAAAATCCCTACACCGAATTGTTCTAATTAGCACATAAATTTACAAACACAATAATTATGTAACACTATCGTAAGAAACAATGATCAGAACGGAGAGCAATTCAAATTGGTGAAAGGAACGAGGAACTGGTAAAATGACTCAGGGTTAAATGATAAATGCGAACTGCACTAAACAGTATTCATTAGCAAAAAAGACAAACACCAACTACAATAGTGCAAATACAGGCTAGCAGACATAACAATAGAAAAGTACACTTAACTTATTTGAGACAGATTAATTTCCATACAAAAATTATAATCTGGAGACTTGGCTGCGACTCTTCCGAATTTTTACTCGTCGAGTCTAACACACAGACAGACTAGCTCTACAGTTCCACGACTACTACTCATCGACTCAACTGTACCATAACCAGACATCGACTCTCCTTCACGAAGGTCACACACCGACTCGTTCAACGCAACAACTGCGAGTGCAAGACAGGCTCCAAAGATAAAACAAAGTCTATGGTTTACAGCAAAGATATGAAATTAAGTACAGTATGTTCTATCGATTAGTGGGTACAAAATATTACATAAATTTGTTTTCTACAGCATTATAGCTCAGATTTTTGTAACACAACATGATCAAGGCTGTATGACAGGCAAAAATTAAGTGAAAACTCTTTTGCGTACTCCTTTCAACTTTTGAAATGGTAGGAAGTGTGCAGAACAGATATTTGGTATAAAAATAACAACACATCACAGACTTACGATAGGAAAAAAGACAACAGTGACAGTTGTGGACTCCAGAAGGCGTAATATTTAGTTGACACCTGTACTCTCCTTGATAACAGATAGAGGATGGAAGAGTGGATGCTCCAAAACATGCAATAAGCCGTGCGGAATGACCGCGTGGTCTAAGGCGTCATGCCACATAGTGAGCGCTCGTTCCCTACTGAGGTTCAAGTCATCCATCGCGCATGTGTCTCGTGCTAAAGGCATAATTTTATCAGCTGTTGTCCGAACAAATCGATTATGGAGAGAATAAAAAATTAGTTTAAGAGGTTTAGGGACTTTTGACTATTGCAAATTGGTTTAATAGGTTTACAAGCATTTCAACATACAATATTAAACGAAACATTAAGCGACGCTACTGCCAGGAATTGCAGTACGCTGTCAGACAGCTTCGAATTAAAAACAGGAAACCGACAAGGGGATGTTCCGTCACTAATCATATTTAATCTAGTTTTGGAAGAAGTAAAGAGAGAATGGAGACAACTAAATAGTAATATGATGGTCAAAAGCGTACAAATAGGGCACAATGTCAAGCATAACGTAATAAGGAACCATCTGACATTCGCAGATGACATGGAACTTTTAAATGAGACAGAAGGAGAGGCAAAGACAACACTAAAATTCTAGTCGAAATAGCAGGTCATAGTGAAGATATATAATAAGACTAAGACATTGCATTCTGAGTGTGACTGGGAAAATGATGGCCACGTCGTTGTGAAAGTCAACAGTTTTCTTATTTGGGGGAGAAGATAAGTGGTGGAATACAAAGCAACATAAACGCAGTAGTCATGCACAACTTTTATAGAAGCTAGGTATTCTGCGAAAACAACATAATAAGATATATCTGCCAGGGAATGCCAGATTTGCGACACTAAACAGCAACCGTACGAAATGCTGCACTGTATGCATCAGAAACGATATCACTCGACAAATGAGCTTGTATACAGTAGGAGGAGGATTAACGAAATATTTTCAGAGACAGATGGGGAACTGAAAGACACAGGGATATTTGGATACACACAACACTGCAAGAACTGTAAAAAAAATATTGGACCTAAAATGATCAAGATACGGGAGAGGAGGCTACGATTTGTTTGGCACATCATGAGGATGGACTATGAGAGTCTGACTGAGAAGATATGGAATACCACATGTACTGGATAGAACTGGGTGAAGTGTCAGAGATGAGCGGAAGACTGTAGGAATAAAAGAAATGAATCTGCAGGCATTAGTATAGGACTGTCAGAAGTATAAAGGGTTGGCGGATGGTCACAGGTGGCAGGACCCCAAAATCAATGTTCTATTAACCGAAGAAGAGAAAACAGATGAAGCGAGAGAATGAGAAGGTGTTGCAAAGAAAGAAGAGGTGCAAACCAAGCCAGACATGGTCCTGAAGGGTTCTAACGAAGCGGAAGAAGTTTAGTGTAGATTCCGGAAAGGTAAGAGGCACCAGTGACAGCTCCCAAGTTGCACATCACAATGGAAGTAAAATAAAGAAAATCTAGATCATGGTATTTGTCGTTCTAATTGTGCCAAAAATTGTTTAATGGTACAGAAAGTTTATGAGGAAAGTAGGAGTGACCTATATGTCACAAATAGTTTTGAAGAGCAGAAAGAAAGTGATCGGTTACCGTATATTTCGTGTGATCTAGGCTGAGTTCCTTACAGCTTCTAAAAGCACTACTTTTTCATGGTCACTTCCTAAGTAAAACAATAAAAGTATGATAGTTTAATATTAAATCTATAAATTATAAGGAACGCACTTCTAGATAATCCATTTATTTCTAATTGCCAACACTTTTCTCATATGCCCTTAATAAGATATTTTCGAACTACTATTATTTATTTGACGTGCCACACGATTGAAGGTTAGATTCAGACGGTTACATCAGTTATTTTGGCAAACACAAAAACGGTACTCAACATTGAAGGATTTACAAAAGAAGACATTTTAGCTATAGTTTACATAAAGAAACCAAGCGACTTTTACGCAGGAGGAAATCTTACTGAATTATGTAAGTTGTAGATGTCTGTAGTGAATTTATGTACCAAATCAAATTTACTGACATGCCATCCTCCTCCTCTGAAAGCTATTTTTTTTCTTGAGGTGGTCCCTCTCCTTCAATCAGTTAGGGCAGTCTAAAATCAAGTGGTCAACAGGTTGGATATCTCTATTACATGTGCACGTTGCGTCTTCAGTTATTTTGAAGCGCTGATAATAGGCTTTCAGTTTCCCATTACCTGTTAACAGTGCTCTAAAATTCGGAGATATTGGCAGTTTAATTATTAAACGTTGTCGGATCTTAGGAAAATACAGTTTAGTGCTTTCCCCGTGTTTTATTCCCGAACTGAATTCTCGAACTACTTTTTAAATTTATTTCTACGGACAATCGAAATCGAAATGTTCTTTTGACAGCAATTACTCCCAAAATAAAAAACCACGTTATTGTGGCTTTTGCTTCGTCGGCCGCAAAGTCCAAACAACTAACAGTAGCAAAAGTCCAACAATATATTTTATATACATTTATCTAGAAACGGCATTTTCCGTTTTTCGAAATTCTATGACATGCGTGAAGATACGCTCGGAAAACGACGATGTTTGTGTACCGAACGTGCCAACTGTGCTCACAGACTACTTTCTATATGCTACGAAACGTACCATTGAGTTTTAAGAGATTTACTCGGCAAACAATTAATTCTGCCAGATCTTACCGATAATTGATCTCTGTTATTCGTCACAGTTCAATTCAGTATCAAATTACATAATGTATTGCAACACATTTTAAAGAGTTGGCAGAGGTAAAGTACACTCCGTAGACTTTCGTGTGGTGGATTTTAGCTATTAAATAGTAGCGTATGAGACAGTGGAAATATAAAAATTTCATTTGAAACTAAGGACAGTAAAATATTTCATTCCGCTGTAAAGATTGGTTTCATATCTAGTAGTCTAATTTATAGAATTTTCCCATATATGTCAGAGTGGACTTGGTAGCAGTCATGGAATACTTTATCACCTGAATTGAAGAAAACTATACTGAAAAACTAAAATTATTTAGGATGCCTAAAAATATCTTTACTAGGTACTGGAATTATTTTGTAAACCAAGGCTCCCGCGACCGTCGTCATTACCACAAAAAATTCTTCTGGGAATTGGACCGCATCGTCAGTTTAACAAATTTTGTTATTTGTCAATCCCTACACATAAATGAGCCGATGCGTATGACGAAATCTTCCAATCCGGACTGAACAACACATTTTAACTGATGTAATTAGCACATATTATGCTGTAGTAAACAAAAGAAAGGAACTTGTAGAAAAATGCTCTTGTCGAACAAATAATTATCTACATATGTCTATCATCACTTTTATCGCCCGTTGCGAAAGTACCGTATTTCAGCTAGTGTATTAACAGCAAATTGGATGGTTGGTTGCTTGGTGTTTTAAAGGGACCAAACTACTATGGTCATCAGTCTCCTCAAATTAGAGTTACGCAATCCATCATGTTGCAGGACACAGAATATGATGCAACTTAACTTTTATATTACGGTCGGCTCTTGTTGTGCAATACAGGTACATGTCTTAAAGTTTATCATGCATGCTTCCACATTCAGGGACACCTGCTATCGCACTTGTACCTTTCCCTTCCCTCCCTTCCATAGCTGTGTTGGGGAATCAATATTAACTCGTGAAAACCTAGAGTGTGCCAAGAGATTTGTTATTTAAATGTTTTAATGCTGCTGTATAAGTCCCAAGGCCAGTTACAGTTTTCTACAACTTTGGGCAGGACATATTCGACATCACCTTTTGTTGTGCTCTGAAATGAGCAATTTTTAATCTGGTAACTATCACACTCGTTTCCATAAAGAGACGAAGCATGAATCCGACGGGGCTAAATAACAGATTTTGTATGGCACAGCAAATAAGGTGCGTTTGTTCGTAAGATCTGATAGAAATATATTTAACTGAAGTCGGTGGCATTGTGAATTAACTTTTGAATTAACTGCTTGTATGCAGGACTGACCCATACATTTCGGCCGCGGCGGAGCCGCCGAGCGCATTGAGGCGATACGCTACGATGCGCGTGGCCGTTCCCCGTCAGGCGTTCGAATCCCCCCTCGGGGATGAATGTTTTTGCGTCTTTAGTATAAGGTAGTTGATAAGTAGTTTGTAAGTTTATGGACTGATGAACCCGCAGTTAAGTCCCATAAGCTTTACAAACATTTGAACATTGAACATACATTTCAATTTCCTCGTACCTTTCAGTGAAATGACTTTCATAGCTACTTCGATGTTTTAACAACGTGCTACCATGAGTTATCCGTTTGTAAAGTTGCAACACTGTGCTGAAATTAATTACGAAACATGCACAGGTGGCTATTATTTGCTCGTGAACAATGCTTGTCGCGTTCCTATTGTTCGTGGGCTACGGAGGCGTTATATCACCTGCATAAAGGAAGTTTGCTTCCTCGCAAGCAGAAGGGTACGGTACCTGAGTTACAGTGCCTCGGAGCAACACTCACACATGGCAAAATTTGTGAAAATTTCTGATCGGATGCGCGGTTAACACATACAGATAACTCAAACTAAATTAATAGTTGCCTCCTTATACGGGCACTACGCCCTACAAGACATAATTGATGGACGGTTATAAGAGACTCGAAGTTGCAAATAGTTACTCCAGTCATACGAAAATAGTTGATGGGATCTTTATGCTCGAAAATAAATTTCTGTAATGCCGATTTGTGCATGGGCTAATGCAAATATCAAATGGTTAAATCCTGCTTGAACTGTTATCCCCAAATAATTCTGAACAAATTCAGAGCATCGTGACCGATACAGGGATTAATAAAGACAACGTCGTTGAGCGAGGCTCAATACCGTACTTACAAACCCACCACAATTAAACGTCAATCTATACATCCATTAAAAATCTGACAAAAATTAGCTTCCTTTCAAATTAACTATGGAACCATTTGTGGCTTAAATGGAAATAAATTACAACATAAATTAATAAGAGACGGAACTGATCTCCACGTGGAACGCAAAACAGGTCTGTATACTGCAACAATAAGTATGTTAAATTAAAAAAAAGCAAAAAGCAAAATCTCCACGAGTGGCTAAGATTTAAAAGAGCTTGAAATTCAGCATCAGATTCAATGCGAGATACTTATAATTGATTCCACAACGCGACCATGGGTCGAAAATGTATACTAAAATGTAAAGAGCTTCTGGTCGTACGAAATGTAGTGATGCAAGTATTGCTGAGGACGCTGCTTCTAAAGCAAAGTTACGAGATTTTCTGAAAGTCTTTATCAAAGTACACGAAGTAAATATCGTACAATACGCAACAAATACGGCCGTTAACTTTAACGTAGAAGTGGATGTTGTAGATACTGGAAAGAGACTATGATTAAAATGCATTGTATAAACTATGTATCTTTCAAAGTATGCTAATAGCGTTATTTACAAAATTTACCTACTAGCTTCATCTAGTTGGTAATTACTGGAAAGTTCAACTGATCAGACAAATATTCAAAACATTAAAATGAAGATATCAATTTAATTACAAACATAATCACTGGTGTCGATTTGCAGTACTATTTTGAAGCACTTATATTATATCAACGCGAATCATCATGAAGAAAACTTTTTCTTAACACAACTAAGATGGGTTTAGAAAATATTGGGCAGTCACAACCAGCTTTTTATTGTCATTAATTAATAGCTCCTATTAACAGAGGATCTCAGTTGAATCCCCACTTTCAGAATGGTTTTGACATCGGATCTCACAAGCCATTTTTAATCAAATTGTTTGCCTAGAGGGTTAAGCAGTCAGCTATCCAAAGACTGATTTGAACACAACAGAGCGTTACTAGGCATGGTCATTTTTGGAGATGGTATGCCGTTGCCTTTCTCCGACGTTGGAACTGACTTACCCAGCCAGTTTTAAGGGGGACCTACATTTTAACGTGGATTACAAACTGCGGTGCTACTAGGTATTTTTCATATAAACCATATTGCAGAGGTGAATGAAGTAAAAGTGACAGATAAATGCGACTTGGCGGGGATCGAACCCACCAACCTTTGCATTAGTAGCTTGGGACTCGACCACTGTGCTACGGAGCCACTCTACCCATTGCTTTTCGTAGGAGTTATGCGATTCGATCCGAGATTTCATAGCATTAATTCGTTGTAATGGAAGGAAAAATATCGAGTGAGACGGAATGGTGATAGCTTGCGTTTCCAAAAGAAACGAAGGATCTCTGCTGTTACTATTATACATAAGGGATGAGCTGTGTGCATATTTAACAATGTAGCCGATGCAAATAAATGTGCTACAGGTCACAAGACTACAACAAATGGATCTTTCAGTGCGGATACAAAACATCAGCTGTGTAGTATTTTGGTAACATGACAGCGATTCGATGGCGTATTTCCCGCTTTTATCGAGCGCTCACATTAACCATAACGCTACCGCTGCACCCGTCCCGCACCGACCATAGCTTCCACATGCAATATTTTGTCTACTGCGCTTGTAGATTCCATTATGTAATTCCGGCACAGGGAGAGATGTTACAAAATTCGATGATTTCTTGTATTCATGGCTTTTGTAATGTCAAACTGGACAACTGTATTAATTACATCGTTATTCGGGCATTGCAAAACGTGTAAACCCGGACCTATAGGCCTCGAGAGACCCAACAGATACTGACCGACTGCCATGTCATCCGCTGAAGGCTGTCAACGGATGAGTTATTTGGCAACCCCGACTAGAGATAAGGTCTGAGTGCTCTTGTTACATACAGCTGGCCGAGAACGCGTTCAAATATTGAAATACTTGTAAAGCTGTTGCACTAAACTGCAGTGATCATCAGTCAATAGATTTACAAACAAAGAAACTTATTCTAAAGACAACACACATGCTATGTCCGAGAGAGGATCCGAACCTCCGACGGGGACGCAAACGCATTTCATATTGCAAGTCAATGAGCTACATAGAATGAATCTTTCACTCTGCAGCGCAGTATGCGCTGATATGAAACATCCTGGCAGATTAAAATTGTGTGCCGGAACCAGAACTCGAACCTGGGACCTTTGCCTTTCACGGGCAACCGCTATGCCGACTGAGCTATCCCGACACGACTCACGATCTCAGCCTCCGGTGAAAGTAAAGTTGTCAGGCGGGATCGTGGGTCTGTCGGGATAGCTCAGTAGGTAGTGCGCTTGCCCGCGAAAGGCAAAGGTCCGAGGTTCGAGTCGCGGTTCCGGCACACAATTTTAATCTGCCAGGAAATTTCAATCAGCTGCCTATTAGCAGTCGTCATTGTGTAACGTGAGACGACAGCGTGTAGGGGAACGAGGTCAGCGCCCCGCACTCCTGGCCGTTGTGGCGGTTTTAGAGACCGCAGCCCTACTTCTCAATGGAGCAGCTCTTCGGTCGGCCTCACAAGGGCTGAGTGCACTCCGCTTGCCAACACCTCTCGGCAGACTCGGTTGGTGATCCACAAAAGTGCTAACCAAGATCGACAATGTGTAACTTCAGTGAACTAGCGAGCATCTCAAATGTTTTAAATGTTTGTATAGCTTATGGGACTACGGGGTCATCAGTCCCTAAGCTTACAAACAACTTATGAACTATCTAATACTGAGGACGGCTCAAATATCCATGCCCGAGGGGGGATTCGAAACCCCGACCGCAGTGGCCTTGCAGACCGTGACTGGAGCGCCTCAGTCCCCTCGGTCACCGCGGCCGGCAGGCAGCATCTAGCGCTGCACATAATGACGCGTAGCCGTTGGGATACCGACAATGCAGTTAGTACTTAAACCAAAGCTAACCTTATGACACTTGTAGAAAATGACCCTTTCCTTATGTGGAAATTACATAATTCCGCAGTTTGCTATTTTCCGCCCAAGCAAGTATGGATAGGTTAACTGAAGTGCCAGCTAGAAATCAGGGTTCGAATCCCCGGCCCTCAGTAATAAATTGTACAGCTGGTGCTGATTGATATTCGCATTTCTTGTAATGTATATAAATTATGTATCAGCGGTCCTAGACTGTCTGCTCATTGTCACTTGGTAAAGGCATCAGATGATCAATACCAACTGCACACTGCAGTTCACAAAATACGTATCTGTATGTTAAAAAAAAGTTCAAGTTATTCCTAAAACAAGACAAATGTTAGCATATTTACGTTTCTACTAAAAGAACTTTGATTAATTGCGGTAACACGATGAAAAGCACAAATATTTCGATTCAACTAAACAGATATGAATTACAGTTAAGAACACCTTTAGTAAGAAATAACACATACATAATATTTTGCGGAAGGTGAATCAAAGACAGTGCTTTTTGGCGGAAGACTTAACACACGCAGAAACTCCACTAAACACAGCCCAAACCAAGCTTTTCCGTCCTCTAGTGGAATGTTGCGGTTCAGTACGTGACTCATTGTATTGTTAGATGCTGTAGAGAAGGTTTCAAACAAGAGCAGTTAGATCAGTGTTACCACACTATGGCGGAAGTCAGAGCATCGTACCAGTAATTTTCCCAGCTGAACACAAAGGTGTCTGTGGGGCACCGTGTCTCGTCTTTATGACAAACAGAGTCTATTAAACAATATGAAACCAGAATGAAACTTTCACTCTGCAACGGAGTGTGCGCTGATATGAAACTTCCTGGTATATTAAAATTGTGTGCCGGAACCGGGACTCGAATCTGGGATCTTTGCCTCTCGCCCGCGAAAGGCAAATGTCCCAGTTTCAAGTCCCGGTTCCGGCAACAATTTTAATCGGCCAGGAAGTTTAATATGAAACCAATTTCACCTGTCAATCTAATAGGACAATATTCAAACACAATGAAATACTGATGTGATTACGTAGAGTTTCCCGGCGTATAAATTGTTGATATTCATGTCGGGTTTCCACCCGGAATATCGAGTCATCTTGACACAATATTTCAACGGACCACCTGGCCGCCATCTTCAGGTGCTGAGTCTCGTAGGAAACTGAAGTCTTGCCGTGCCCGGCGGCCTTATATACGCCGTGAAGTACTAACGGCGCGTGCGCCAGAGAGTCGTGGCTGCGTCCTCTGCCGCAAGCAGCCGGTGCAGCGCCTCAGTGGAGAAAACTGGCAGGAACGATGTATCGCTTACATGCGCTAGTTGTCACAGGTGGAGAAAAGAGCACGCTGTTTTTTAAAATTAGACAAAACTGGATTCCACATGTTGCTAAGAGGGAACCCCTTGTCTCTATTTATTAAATTGTCCGCCAACCTAATCTCAATAGATTCCTTTAAAACGCATTCCCAGTAGCGAGACGCAGAAGCAAGTACATGTGTTTCGTCATACTTCATTCTGTGTCCTTCGGTTAAACAATGCTCCGCTACTGCAGACCTGTCAGGTTGTAACAAACGTGTATGTCTGTGGTGCTCGGTGCATCGATCATTGACGGTGCGATTGGGATTGGGTTGATTGTTCCACCTGGGCAATGTCGGACTGGGCGCACAGGAGCGCCGTCACAAAGCAATCCTCCAAGTTTCAACGTCTGTGTACTCAATCCACGACATCGGACGACACCTTCAAGCGTATCGTGATTAACCTCACGAGTAAAGATTTGGACGACGCCACTGTGTCTGTGTTGAAGAAAGGTTTAAATTTTGCTCCCACACCGAAGACACTTCCTGTGACTGAATTTATCTGTTCTGTGGAGCAAGCGGTGTCCCGTCTTCCTGATGACAGAGCCGATGAAATCAGACAAGAAGTTTCAGCTGTATTACATAAGTCTACCCCACCACAGAGTAACATTTCTTCTATTGAGAGGGCGGCTATCCGATCCCTTAGGCAAGATTCAGATTTGGTCATCTTACCAGCGGACAAGGGCAATGCCACAGTTCTTCTTACTCGTCATGATTATGTAGACAAAATGGATCGTCTACTTCAAGGCTCTGCGTACCGCAAATAGCAAGATGACCCCACAGAGCGAGTAAAACGGAAGACTTTTTCGCTTTTGAGGAATAGCTCGTTACCTGAGGAGGTGGTCAAAAAACTTCGCCCTAGTGCTGCGGTTCCTCCGAGACTATACGGCCTACCAAAGGTCCACAAAGATGGGGTGCCATTACGTCCTATAGTAAGTAACTTGGGTGCACCGACGTATAACTTGGCAAAGTATTTAGCATCAGTCCTTAGTCCTCACGTTGGAAACTGCGAACACCATATCCCAAACTCTTTGGTGTTTACTCAACGGTTGAAATCTTTGTGTGTTGGTCCATCTGATATGATTGTCACCTTCGACGTAGTATCTCTGTTTACACGGGTTCCTCTTGAAGAGTCTTTAGAATTAATTGGTGACAAACTGGACGCAGAAATGACTAAGCTTTGTCGTCATGTGCTGACCTCTACATATTTTTTATTTAATGACCAGTACTTTGAGCAGAATGACGGAGTGGCTATGGGAAGTTCTTTATCCCCCATAGTCGCCAATTTATTTATGGAGGACTTTGAAGACAGGGCACTGAGGACAGCTCGTCTGAAACCTACCTGTTTCTGGAGATACGTGGATGACACGTTCATGGTGTGGCCTCATGGACCGGATGCTCTTAATCGGTTCCTGGATCATTTTAATTGCCTCCACCCCAACATTAAATTCACGATGGAAGTGGAGAGAGATGGGAAGCTTCCATTTTTGGATGTTTTAGTGTACAGGAAGGACGATGGAACCCTAGGACATAGTGTGTACAGAAAACCTTCGCACACAGACCGATATCTACATGCAATGAGTTGCCACCCACCGAACCAACGCACAGGCGTCCTGAAAACTTTAGTTCGAAGAGCTTATGCCATATCGGATGCAGATACCTTAACACAGGAACTAGAACATCTGAAGTTGGTGTTTAAGGAGAACGGGTACACAGAGAGACAGATCCGTCATGCCATGCAGATTGGGCCGTCGCCAGAACCAGAAGAGGACCAATGCACATCAGTTGCCTTCCTTCCGTACGCTGGAAATGTGTCATCAAAAATTGGAAGGATTTTAAAAAAGTTTAATATAAAAAGTGTGTTTCGACCACCTGCCAAGACTAGGGCTCTTCATGGCTCAGTTAAAGACGATTTGGGGCTGAGAAAACCTGGTGTTTATAAGATTCCTTGCCACTGTGGGAAAGCATATATAGGACAAACGATTCGCACCGTCAATGATCGATGCACCGAGCACCACAGACATACACGTTTGTTACAACCTGACAGGTCTGCAGTAGCGGAGCATTGTTTAACCGAAGGACACAGAATGAAGTATGACGAAACACATGTACTTGCTTCTGCGTCTCGCTACTGGGAATGCGTTTTAAAGGAATCTATTGAGATTAGGTTGGCGGACAATTTAATAAATAGAGACAAGGGGTTCCCTCTTAGCAACATGTGGAATCCAGTTTTGTCTAATTTTAAAAAACAGCGTGCTCTTTTCTCCACCTGTGACAACTAGCGCATGTAAGCGATACATCGTTCCTGCCAGTTTTCTCCACTGAGGCGCTGCACCGGCTGCTTGCGGCAGAGGACGCAGCCACGACTCTCTGGCGCACGCGCCGTTAGTACTTCGCGGCGTATATAAGGCCGCCGGGCACGGCAAGACTTCAGTTTCCTACGAGACTCAGCACCTGAAGATGGCGGCCAGGTGGTCCGTTGAAATATTGTGTCAAGATGACTCGATGATCCGGCTGGAAACCCGACATGAATATCAACAATGAAATACTCTCTATAGATAGAGTATTTCACTGTGTTTGCCTCTGTAACTTATAAAATAATAGGTGACGGGAAATTTTAATGCAGTAGGTCAACACAAGAAGTGTTACACTTCCTGCGGAGCTATGAACATATTTTATTGTATCATCTTCCAAAGAGTTACAGCACAAAGATATAATTCTTAATACAACAATAGTTTTTCTATCATGCATTGGATTCGTTGAAACCAGCTGCGTCCACATCAATTTAAACTACATTCCTTTCACTATTAGTTTGGGAGCTTCCATCCTTCAAAGTTTCTGGGGCAGATACCACACGCTGTACATAATACATGGCTGTGTGGTGGGTGATGGATGTTATGGCGGTGGAAAGTTGATTTACATGAGGTGATCAAATGTGTGTCCATTTTCCTCAATGCACAATGCAATGCGCCGTCAAAAGGATCTGCGGTCGTGATGTAACATCGCCGGTGTGACGGAGTGACATGCGTCCTCGATGCGCCGTTTTAGATCATCTGGGGATGTGGGCTCAGTGCCATAAACACGATCCTTTAGATATCCGCACAAAAAGAAATCTACTGGTGTTAAAACGGATGACCTTGCACGCCAAGAATGAGGACCATGCGCCCCAACCATCTTTCTGCAAACCTGTTATTTAGTTCTTCCACAACAGCACGCGCAGAATGGGCTGGGTGACCATCGTGCTGCATCCACTTATGGACTCTCGTGTGTAGACATACATGTTCAAGGTGACCACCCACACTGTCAGCTGTAAAAGCGCGTATAGCTCGCCTGTCAGTGTACCTGGGAAGTAGTGTGGACCGATGATTTCATCCCCAAGGATTCCACACCACACGTTAATGGACCACCTACGTTGACGGTCGACAGTCGTTCCCACCAAGGATTTCTGCGGCCCAGTAGTGCATGTTATGACGATTCACTGCACCATAACTTCGTGAACGTGGACTCATCAGAGAACATAACACTTTGTAATGTCTCCAGCGTGAAATTACGCATGGCCCACTCACAGAATGCCACTCTTGCATGGCCGTTTCCCGAGAAAACAAAGAGAAACCATAATGCAGGAATTTCGGGAGACGCCATTGAAATTTGTTGTAATTTTTACTGTACGTTCTTATTTAATTATATATTGTTATATGCTGTACATAATTGTAACATAATATATAAAGTCAGTATCAAATTTTTACAGACATGTTGAATGTTTGTTAGACAGTTGGGACATACTGTTGTAGCAAGGAAGAGATTGGGATCAGCTTAGCCTCAAACATTATGGAATGTAAGCATCTTCGCGAGTTTTTGTTCTGAAAGAAAATAGCAGGAAATGATTGTGGAAGTGTGTGGCAATGGTAGAGAAAGAGAGAGTACACAGCCATTGTGGTTGTTAAACAGTTGCAGTAAGAAGAGATGGTGAAAGCAAAAAAAGAAAGGAACCAGTGAATTAAAAATGAAGGATGGTTTGGGAGCAAACATAAACTGTTGGATGAATTTTAACAATAAAACTTTTCCTTGACTCCGTGTACGTGCAAGTTAAGTTTTCTACAAAGCCCGTCCAATCCCTCCGAAAGGGCATTCAAATGTTCAAATGTTTGTGAAGCTTAAGGGATTTAACTGCGTGGTCATCAGTTCCTAAACTTACAAACTACTTCTGAACTACCTCATACTAAAGACAGCACAAACATCCATGCCCAAGAGGGGATTGGAACCCCCTACGGCGAACGGCTTCGCGCATCGTAGCATAGCGCCTCATAGCTCTCGGCCCCTCCGCCGCGGCCCGCAAGGGCATGTGTATAGAAAAGACGTGACTGATAAAGAAAGGGATGGTGTCAATTTGAGAAAAAAGGAATGCGGCATGTGTAATGGAATAGAAACAGTGAAACTGATAAAGAACGTGGTACTAAAGATCGAGACAAAGGGTTGAAGGTAGTAACACTGGGAGAGACAGGAGCAAGCACAAAAGGGGGACACAAAGAAACGCATTCATAGCCAATGACAGTGATAGGGAGATGATGTGTTTGGAATGTTCATGATCATAAGAACTGGGTAAAGGATTACTATGGTTGACAATTTTTGAACGAGTGGCCGTTAGAATCCCCCCTGGGATCGTGGTAATTCTAAAAAATGTTCAATCGTTTATAAACTTATTCGACCAAAGTGCTATGGTCACCAGTATCCAGACTTTTACTTTAACTTACACTAAGGTCAACACATACATCCATGCCGACTCGAATGTCCGGCGGGAACTTTTTATGACTACCTCTTGCAAGATTTTGCAGGCGAATTCACTTCGGTGAATTGCTTGTGGATGTTGATACATTAGTGATGAGGACAGCAAACACACAGTCGCAGGGCGAAGAAAATTCCAGACCCCACAATGAATAAGACTGAGGCGCACTGCATGGCTACCAACCACACCGTCCTCGGAAAGGGAGGCAGACATGATCTGAGTTAAATGAGCGCGAACATGTTCGCAAGGCAAAATTTTTGGTTAGGATGGCAGAATGAGTGCAGATGCTGCTGGTACCAATTCATATGTCAGTGTTTTTTAATAGAGTAAAAATAAATGTTTGTAAATCTATCGGACCAAACTGCGTGGTCATCAGTCCGTAGCTTACAAACTACTTAAACTAAGGTAAACTAATCTAAGGACAAACACACACACACACACACACACACACACACACACACACACACACACACACACACACACACATGCCCCAGGGAGGACTCGAACCTCCGACGGCGAGCAACCGCACGCTCCACAGTGAGGTGCCTTAGACCGCTCAGCTACTCCACCGCGGCCTATAATAGGGAACTTATTTCCCTTTCTTATATATTTCAATTGGTTAATTTACGAAAAATTTGTTTCAGGAGTAGCTGTTATTAATTACTATTCTAATAAATACATGAAATATCTTTTATATGTACTTCTTACCTATTCTTGCCCTCTACTCTCACGGCAATGTAAAATATCATGAACGATTTATAAGAACATCAGAATTTTATATGCTAAACCTGAAGCAAATATAATATATGGTTTTCGAAACAGTAATAACCTAAAAAGGAAATCGCATACCACTTCAGACTACCCAAATATTGTTGTTGTTGTTGTTGTTGTGGTCACCAGTCCAGAGACCTGTTTGATGCAGCTCTCCACCTCACTCTGCCATTATTAAGCCTCTTCATCCCCTCATAAGAACGGCATCCCACATCCATCTGAATCTGCTTCCTATATTCGTCTCTTGTTCTCTTTCTGCGATTTTTTCCCGCATACATTCCCCTCCAATGCTAAACACGATTCCTGGATGTCTAAGAATGTGTTCTACCAAAAGATCCCTTCTTTTAATCAAAATAGGCGAAAATTTCATGTACTCCCCAGTTTTGTTCAGTTACGCTATCTACCCATCCAATCCTCATCATTATTCTGTAGCACCATAATGTAAAGCCTCTGCCCTCTTCCTGTCTAAAGTATTTATCGTCCAGGTTTCAGTCCTGTACAAGATAGCACTCGACACAAATGGTTTCAGAAAAGACTTCAAAAATGTTCAAATGTTTGTTAAACTTATGGGCCTTAACTGCGGGGTATCAGCCCCTAAACTTACAAACTTCTTATAAACAACTTATACTAAAGACAACACAAACATCCATGCCCGACGGATAATTCTAACCCTCGAAAGGGAATGACCTCGCGCATCGGAGCATAGCGCGTCAATGCGCTCGGCCACTCCGCCGCGGCTTACTTCCTTACACTTGAATTGATATTCCATGTTAGAAAATTTTTCTATTTCAATAACACGTTTCTTCCCGTTGCCATTGCGAATTTTATTGCACATGAAAACATAAATTGACGTGTTACAAGACAATAACGTAGACAACAGGATTTCTAGGTTTATATTGCAGCATTCACTAGCAGTTCTAGTAACCGCAAAACGTACTCTTGCACTGATGCATGCCTATATTCGTCGTGATGCCGTGATTAACTATTGGTTCAGATTCTGCTACGCCCTTTTAAATGTACTTTATACGGTTCATGTCAGTAGAATATGCTGGTCATTCTAATCTTGTGATATCATCAAATGTTCGCTTTCAGAATATGTGTTCGATGAGTGGGAGAGTTGTCATCCACTGAGACAAACGACTGACGAATGGTGCCAGTAAGATTGCACTATACGGAGTATATTGTCAGCCCTGTCCCGTATAACCATTTGATGGCATTCTTGGACTACAGGTGGCGTAAGGTGTACCGTAGCAGGCCATTCTAAAACATCAGGGAAACATCACGTTGCTGAACGCACTGGATGGTAGACGTACAGATGCAGATGCAGGTCTCGACTGTGAATAACGCTTGATGCTAATGCCGTGTTATTCATTCAGTGTGCTGCTGGTCCCATCTATACCGCAATGTGAGGGTGCGTGTCACACCTAGACATCGCCATGGACATCGAGAGTAAGTTTGATATCATGCAGCATATTACATACCGTTTGAGTCGAAATACAAAGTGCTGTGGCTGCACAAACATCATTACTCAACTTGTTGCCGTTCCTCTAGGGGATCCTCTTTGTTTGTAAATATATGGGGCTTAATTGCTGGTTACTAGTCCGTAGCTTACCAACTACTTAAACCAGGTTAAACTAACCTAAGGATAACACATAGAGCCATGTCCAAAGGAGGACTCGGACTTCCAACTGCGAACGGCCTCGTGCACCGCAGCACGGCGCCCCAGTACACACGGATATTCCTCCAAGTAGCGGTCTTCAGCTGCTCTGGTAACCTTTGGGTGACCAGATCGAGACTAGTCATCGACAGTTCGTGTGTATGTATTCTCAACGTCCTAACAACATCGCTTTTGTTCACTCCACGTCGTTTGGAAACTGCCCTAGCATTGCGGAAACGATCACAATTTGATACTGACCTTCTAGGATTGGGAAAACTACAGGCAATAAGCTGTGTATTTCCTTCCCGCTATAATGACTGGAACTAATAGACCATCGTAGCCACTTCGTCGCAATGGCTCTGCTCACGTTAGTATTTTATATCTTTCTGTGATTTCAGAGTTACGTATAATCAACCTATGGAAAAGTGATGTTGATGGAATATACACAATCAGCGTCAGTTATCAGGAGACCTTCGAAACAATATGGTGTAACACATTTCTAATGAGTGTACCTTTCATACATTTACAGACTTAGTCCGTTTCGCCTTTTACGAGGATTGGAAATAAAATAGTGGCAACAGTGCTGTGCAGAGACTATGCAATGGAATCTCCTATTGCCGCTGATAGCATACGTTGATGACATACCGGTCATACCTCTGAGCAAATGAACTCTCCCGTCACACGTCTCCGGCGTGCGCACAATCAAGGGAAACAGAGTCACTTGTGAGCGAGCGGTCTAACGTAACGGAGTCACTATGTTTCCAAAACAGGAACAACGGATTTGGATCAAGACAGAGTGTACCATACGTCGTACAGAACAACAGTGCTGTCTTCAAGAGGCGTGCAGGGAATCGGTATTGAATGACAATGCACAAGCTGTGGCTGCTCTGTAAGATCGATGGGACCGGGAATTTACTATCCACCATACTCCCCGGACGTAAGTCTTGTGACTCTGATTTGATTCCTAAGATGAAGAAACCACTTTGTGGCATTCGTTTCAGGAGATTCGACTGGCATCAGACCGTTCCATTCGCTTCATTAACAGAACAGGCACTGCTAACGGTATACTACGCCTCCCACATCGCTGGGAACGTGTTCCGCACAACGCTGGTGACTACTTTGAAAGACAGTAACAAGTGCAAACATGTAACGCTTTTGTATCAGTTGTGAATAAATAGTTCCCACTATTTAACTTCCGACAGTTGTATTTTGACGCCTATAATGTAGCTTTTAGAAACAGATAACGATAAATGGAGACGCTCAACATTATGGCGCCTGATTTCTTGAGCTTATGAATGTGGAAGCGGTTTCTTCACTTTCGTAACAAAGAGACAACACGCGTAGGGAAAATTAAATCAGTTCTACACTTCGTATAAGACATCATTTTTAATATTCTTCAGGTGTATGGAATTAGCTAGGTGTAGATACGTAATAAACGTGGATTAATGTGCTAAGAACTACGAGTAATATCGAATCCTGTACATCGCACCTGTACACAGAGACGACAAACATCGCGTGATAGCGATATGCACATACTTAGCCGCTGACAAGATCGCGTATGCAAGGTGTAATAGGGCAGAGCTATCACAAGTACTCCGAAGATTCATGTGATAAGTATCCATGCGAGATTATCGCAGCACGGCAGGAATTAATAGATTCTGAACGTGGACTGGTAATTTGAGCTAGACGCATGGGGCATTCGATTTAGGAACTCGTTAGGGAATTCAGTATTCCGAGATCCAAAATGTGCAGAGCATGCACAGTGCATCCAATTTCAGACCATTATGTCCCACCAGGGACAGAGCAGTGATCGAAGTGCCGCACGGCGTTTGCATAATGCTAACAACCAAGTAACGCCGTGCGAGGTGACGGCGGAAGCCGCATTGGTACGCATGACGGACGTATCGTATAGGAAAGCGCGGCGAAATTTGGCGCTGATGTGCAATAACAGCAGACGAATGGCCGCATTACCTGTCCTGGTTTATGACCATATCGGACACACAGGAGAACTACAAATTCGTCAGATGAGTTCCGATTTCAGTTAGTAGCACCTAATGGAAGAGTTCCATCATGGAACAGACCGTACGACGTATGGACTCACGTAGCCAAAAAGATACTACACGAGATTGTGATGGCTCCACAATAGCGTGGCCTGTTTACTGATCAAATATAAAATGCTATGAATAGCCGGACATCACCCGTTAGGATTATTTTTTATTTATCAAGGGCTTCTAATTGTGTAAGTAATGGAATTCTTCTGCTTGAGCTTAAGCATTTTGGTGGATCAGTGCACATATAGTGTCATTCGTACTAAACTGGAAGAGGGGCAGAAATCAGCAAAAATCAGATGATTCCTCATAGTTGGGAACGATGGAGAACGGAGTTTCATATGGCATAATGGTTTGGGTAATTCATCGTGGGAGCCCGCCCAATATAATTCTGCTGATAGTTATTTAAGGATATAGGGATCTTCACTATAACTTCGTAATCAATATCGATATTCGCATATGAAATTTGTTATTAATTACGCAATCTATATGAAACGCAACAGCAGTGTGCATACCTACAACAGCGGGAGAAACGATGACCTACACTGTTAAAGATTAAATGTAACTTCGGCACGAAGAGGGTGAATTACGCTGCCTCAAAGCCTTTAGTCATTTACCAAATAACATTAAATGTCTGACAGATAGCCAACCAGCATTTAGATACAAATTGAAAGAATAATTATCTGAATGACGACTCTATCTACTCAATAGATGAATTCTTACACAGAAATTAGTTGTTTGTTCCTCAGTCCGGAGACAGGTTGATGCAACTCTCCACCCTACTCTATCCTGAGCAAGCCTCTTTATCCCCTCAACAGAACGGCAACCTACATCTATCTGAATCTGCTTACTGTATTTGTCTCTTGGTCTCACTCTGCGATTTTACACCACACACTTCCCTCCAACGCTAAATTTACTATTCCTTGATTTCTAAGAATGTGTCCTACCAATAGATCCCTTCATTTCTTCAGGGTATGCCATAGATTTCTTTTCTCCCCAATTATGTACAGTTCCTCCTCATTAGTTATGCGATCCACCCACCTAATTTTCAGCATTCTTCTGTAACATCACATTTCAAAAGCTTCTATCCTCTTCCTGTCCGATTTGTTTATCGGCCGTGTTCCACCCTAATACAAGGCAACACGCCACAAAAATGCTTTCACAAAGGATTTCTTTACGTTTAAATAAATATTAGATGTCAATAAATTGCTCTTTTTCAAAAACGCTTCCCAGTGCCATTCTGTATTTTATATCCTCTGTACGCGACCATCAAAAGTTATTTCACTGCCCAAGTAACAAAACTCATCTACATTCTTTATTGTGTCAAAACCTAATCTAATATCTTCAGTATCACCTGATCTTCTTAGACTGCACTCCACTACTCTTGATTTGCTCTTGGTAATGTTCATCTTATACATATCTTTCAACACACGGTCCATTACGTTCAATTGCTCCTCCAGCTCCTTTCCTGTCTGTCACAATTACAATGTCATCGGCATAACACAATGTTTTTATTTCATCTCCCTGAATTCCTTCTCCAAATTTCTCCTTGCTTTCCTTTATAGCTTGTTCAATGTACAAATTGAATAACACTGGAGGAAGGCTACAAACTTGTCTAATTTCCTTCCCAACCTCTGCACCCCTTTCATGCCCTTCAACTCTATAACTGCTGTCTGGCTTTTGTACCAGTTGTAAATAACCCTTCGTTCCCTGAATTTTACTCCTGCTGATTTCAAGATTTGAAAGAGTATATTCCAATCAACATTTCAAATTATATCCTTAATCGAAGATAAGCCGTAAAATTGATATTTACTCACGTGTTATTACATCCAAATGATCTTCCTCGAGGTCGGCTTCTACCAGTTTTTCCATGTAACTGAAAATAATTCGTGTTAAAATTTTGCAACCATGACTTATTAAACTGATTGTTTTGTAATTTTTACACCTGTCTGAACTTGCTTTCTTTGGACTGGCCCGTCACTAATGACCACGCTGTCGAAGGGACGTTAAATCATAAACTTCCTTCCTTCCTTTGGTATGGGGATTACTACGTTCTCCTTAAAGTCTGAGGGTATTTCCCCTGTCTCATACAGCTTAATCACCGTATTTGATAATCAAAATATCCACGGGTGTACTGCCGGTCTATAGTGTCCAACGGGCACTATAGACCCGCAGTACACCCGTGGATATTTTGATTATCAAATACGCCGGGAGAAACTGAAGAATCACACCGTATGAAGTAGTTCTGTCATAGCTGGCTCTCCCAGAAATTTCAGTAGTTCTGAGGGAATGTAATCCACTACAGCGGCCTTGTTCGACTTAGGTCTTTCAATGCTCTGAAAATTCTTTTCTCAGTATAGTATCTTCTATTTCATCTTCATATACTTCCTCTTCCGTTTCTACAGTATTGTGTCTAAGTTCATGTGCTTTGTAGAGTCCTTCTATGTACTCTTTCCACCTTTCAGCTTTCCCTTCTTTGCAGAGAACTGGTTTTCCGTTTGAGTTCTTTATTTTCATAAATCTGCTTTTCTTTTCTCCAATCGTCTCTTTTATTTTCCTGTAGGCAATATCTATATTCCCCTATTTATTCATTCTTCTACAGAGTTGTATATGCCTTGTAGCCACTCCTAGCTATTTTGGAATTCCTGTCAAACTCATTTCTTAGTCGTCTGTATTCCATTTTGCCTGTTTCGTTTACGGCATGTTTATATTTTCTCCTCACACCAATTAAATTTATTATTTCGTGTGATATCCAAGTGTTTTCTTCTTTTTTTTGTATGTTTTGACTTTCTACCTATTTTGTCCTCTGCTGCCTTCACCATCTCTCCATGCTATCCATTCCCTTCTACTGCTTTATTTCCCCCTGTTTATGTCAATTGTTGCCTCAAGCTTCCTCTGAAATTCTCAAGAACTTCAGGTTCCTTCAATTTATTCAGGTCCCATCTCCTTATTTTCCTATCTTTCTGCAGTAATTTCCGTTTCAGCCTACAACTCATGACCAATAAGATATGATCAGAGGCTACATCTGCCCCTGGCTATGTTTTACAGTTCAAAATCTTTTTCCGAAATCTCTGTCTTACCGTTATAAAATCTTCTGGTACCTTCCGGTGTCTTCTGGTCTCTTCCACGAATACAATCTTCTTTAATGATTATTAAACCAGATGTTTGTTATGACAAAATGATGTTCTATGCAAAATTCTACCAGGCGGCTTCCTCTTTTTGGCCAATCCATATTCAGCTACTACTTTTCCTTCCATCCGTATCCTACTGCCGAATTCCAGTCTCCCATAACAATTAAGTTTTCTTTTCCCTTAATTGTCTGAATAATTTCCTTTGCCTCTTCATAAATTTCTGCATTCTCATCATTATCGACAGAGCTAGTTAGAATATAAATCTGCACTACCCGCCTAGAGATCGGAATGTGGAATATTTTACCTCCAGAATATTTTACCCATGAGGATGCCATGTCCTCGGGAAAAGTAACGGCTGTAGCTTCTCCTTGCTTTCAGCCGTTCGCAGTAACTGTGTGTCAAAGCCACATTACCTGATGTTACAAGGCCAGCTCACTCAATCATCCAGACTGTTGCCCCTGTAACAATTGCAAAGGCTGCTGCCCCCTTCGGGAAGCACACGTTTGTCTGGCCTCTCCACAGATACCCCTCCGCTGTGGTTGCACCTACGGGACGGCTATCTATTACGTTGAGGCGCGCAAGCCACCCCACCGCGGCAATGTCTGTGCTTCATGGAGGTGACAGAAATTAGTAATTTCATTAAAAAAAAGTATAAGTAATTTTATTATAAAATTATTTTGAAAAATTAAAAATAAGAAAATAAAAAAATAAAAATTGAATCTCATGTTAAGTTCCCTTTTACTAAACTGAAACGTACGCATTACGAAATCTCGTAGTCATGATAGTCATGGTTTATGGAACAAGTATTAAGCTAATCAAATGTACATGGTACGGACATGGCACTGTGGTCTAGATGAACCAATCAGATGATAGGAAACTGTTATTTTCGAAAAGTTCGAGGTCATTTGTTGTCATCCATAGATTCCATGTCCCTAAAAAGCTGTGGTGTTTTGGAAGTTGAAAATGGAAAATACCATCGAGACAGAATTGTTCACGGGTGGCCTGAAGACCATTCTTGCAGTATTAGTGAATAATTTCGGATGTCAGACGTAAGCTATCTTAAGTGACATTTTGCTCACATCAAGGAAGAGCACAGGGAAGCTGTTGCGTCGCGAAAGTAAGTCAAATACGCAATAAAGTCACTATGGGTGCATAGATCGCGTACCACACAGTTCAGGACCTATGATTCGATATACAGCTTAACAGGATGGAAGCTGGTGTATCCCGCAAAAATGTGCACATTATGTCCTAAATCACAAGACCGATTTCAATCAAATTTGATGCACCTGTTCCTTACAGTAAGGTACCACCTACGACACATAGTTCAGGTGACATGTTGCAAAAAAAAAAAAAAAAAAAAAAAAAAAAAAAAAAAAAAAAAAAAAGTGATTTAAAAACCGCCCACCCACGAAAAATGTTTAACTGTAATGCATACAAATCTACATTGTTATTCCGATCTTTGTGAAGTTTTACACTCTTCATCTTCATCGTCACCTATTTACTGTTTTACTACAACGTTGATAAAATTTTACACCACCTTCGAAACAAGAGTAACATCGCCGTCAGATTTCGTAATGAGCGTGAGGAGGAGGAGGAGGCAAACAAACACAGGGGACAGCAGGTAATGGACAGGCAAGAGAGGCAGGAGGAAGATTCAAGTCAAAACAACTGATCATGATAACTGAATAAATTTTGTTTTATAATTCCTTTAAACTGACTTTAATTCTCATGGAATTATTTGAGAAAGCGAATGGCGGAACTAGTGTGAATATGTGTTTCACTAACTTTTGCTGAAGTCACATTGACACCGAGTAGACTATTTCCATACAGACTGCCAATTTGCTTCAATATAGAAAACCAGCTCAGTGCAGCTGTCGTTCACCACGCCTTACTAAATACTAGTTTCACCGTTACCACAGTCAGCAGCAACCGCTAGGAAGTTGTGATGACGAGCACCTTTTCACAAATATTACTGATACGTTGATTCCTGGAAAAGAAACCGTAATCATCGTCGTTTCCTGACAACTAAGAGAAACAGAAACATTTACGAACACTGTTTCCAGTAGACTTGTGACGATTCGTGAATGAGTCGTTCGTTTGAAGGAATACAAATAAAGAATCGTAAGAATGGAATCCTGATCCGGGCGAATCGTCGTTCAAAAGAATCGTCTGTCTCTTGACGATTCCAAAATTCAACACTTCATGATTCGATGGCAATCGTGCCGAATGATTACGAAAGCCAGAAAGCAGTCAAGGGGGAGGAAGCGTATGAAGAAAGGAAGCACAGAACGAAAATCGTGAGCTATTTATTATTATTCATGAATTACAGAACAGATGCTAGAAACGAAACGCAGCGAAATACACAGCTGCTAACACCCTCGATTAACATCAAGAAATAAAAGTATGATGAAAACTTATGTACTTCTTATTCGTTGCAGCTGCAGTGCAACCCACACACGTCGTTTATACAATTTACATATGCCGTAATATTTTTAAACGAGCAATTCTTGCACATTCATATTTCGCGTATCCTATAAACGGCTGCAACGATATGGATTATATTTTATATTCAAAGAGGTTTTGCTTTCTGAGTTCATTTACATAGTTGTAGTTTTTGTAAAAACTCAGTTTTGTACAAATATTCTTTTTATATGAAAACGCGATTTTAAATTTTTTATCATCTCGAAAACCTTTTTACTAAAGTTTACAAAGAAACGTTTCATATAAAATCACGAATTTTTTATATCTCGAATAAAATTTTGTATTTAAAGATGGATTTAGATTTTTAAAGCTTATCTATACAGGTGTGCTTCCTGAAACTATGTAATAAGTATCTTATAACGATTAGATATGTGTTAATTACTATACATTTAATGAAATTTATATTTAAATTATAAAGTTGCAGCAAGATTCTTACTACGTGACCTGTTTCAACAGTTTCGACAACGTACAATGCTACCAAATGAGCTACGCTGACAGCAAAAATAATAGGTGTCATAGTATGTATTTACATCCCTTTGCAAAACTTCAAAGACTATTTTCTCCCGAATTTTTGAGAGCTGAATCGAATGGCTTTGGCTGATTATTATTTTAAGTTTGAACGTTACACACCATAAATATTTAAAAATCCGATACCCATATTGTGTCCTTTTTGGAATTATGTAATAATCGTGCCGTCGCAGACCAGAAATAATCGTGAACGAATCGTAGGTAAAGATTCGCAAGGTTTGTTTACAGTGGATGTAGAATGTTTTTAGCCATTCTGTAAGAATCGTACAATTGCAGAGTATAAATAATCATGAACGAAACTTACGAATCCATTCACATTGTGGGATTGAAACGCAAGAATCGATTCCTGAAAAAGAATCATGTTGTCCAACCCTAGTTTCAAGTGTTACACGAAATAGAGCTATAAATGAAATCTTATTCTTAATATCTCTTAGTTACCGAATATTCTTTCGTATATAAATCCAGTGTCAGGAAAAATAGCTTTGTACTGTTCTAAATCTATCGGGATTTCAGATCTTATGTAACAAGAAAAATGAAACAATAAAAGTAGTATGCCTCATTAAACTTAATCACTTTCAAGGTTTACATCCTTAATTCTTACTTCAGCTTACCACTCCTAAAAATGTACAGCGAGTTTCAAATATAGTTTTTTACGTAAATTACTAATGATATTTTCTTCTGAAAGTGTATCGTACGTCTCACAACCTGCAGTATGAAACATTTGCGTATTTATTAGTCTTCTCCAGCATATTTTTCTCTGCAATGGCATTTGTCTACTATATTTGCCAGTGTAAAAAAAGAGACACGCTCTTTCAGTACACAGCACATTGATGTCAAAGTAACTGCACTGATTTATCGAAAATAGTTCCCCTCGGCGCTCTAATATTTTTTGTGACGTAAATTAATTATCTTAGAAAATCCACTGCGAATAGAACAAAAAAATTCTATAAATGTTTCTTATGTTTAGGTGACGATGCTTTCAATCAATTTATTAACGGCAACAGCCAAGATCGCTTCTAGTTATTTATTTAGATAACCGGTTTCGGCAGAGAAATACATATTTGAAAAAAAAATCCACTTTCGAAACTAAAAGCTTTTAAAAACACACATATTTGCCAATATTATTGTTGGCTTGTCATCATATTAAAAAAAAAAAAAAAAAAAAAAAAAAAAAAAAAATCAACTAAGGTTCAATCCTGAGATAAGATGTGCTAAGTTAAAATACAACTGACTGAATCTGCCATCCTACTTACAAACTGGTACCAGATGGCGCTCTAGACATGACATTCGAGCATTACCTTCTGACGTCATTAACAATGAGCGTTCATTGGCAACGACATTCATATTTGCAGTGTGAAATTATACTATGGACATGTATCTCAACGTATTGTCAAATTACCTATAAAATTAAGTACACAAAATTAACTAGGTGCCATACAATGCAAGTCCTGCAATTACAAATTTTTAAAAGCTTTCAGGTGTGATGAGGAATGAAATGAGGAGAAATGAAATGAAAGTCGGTTTCGAATGTGTATTTTTAAATGTATGTATTTCTCTGGCTGATTTTATTATAAAATTTTGAGTGTTTTAGCATGTGCTTGCAGATCTGAAGATGGCAGTTCAACTGCCGAAACCGGTTTTCTAAATAAAAATTAGAAGCTATCTTGGCTGTTGCCCTTAATAAACAAAATAATTCTGTCTTCTAGCGTTCACTGACAATAATTTGTCTTGCTTATAGAGGGAAGGAATATTTTAAAACTATGTTAATCATCCTGGAATTCAGTCCATCCAAGCAAAATTAATATTAAAATCTTTTGTAATATAATTTTAGCCTTCCGTTACTCATCGTTAAATTAAGTCATTTTTAGAATCCCTCGGGCAAATGAAGCGGTGGGACAACCAAAGAAGAAACTCAAAAAATCCCGACAGCATAGAAAAAATTTATGAAAGGAATGTCTACTTCATATATAAAATTTTCTCGATGCGTTCCTACTAGTTTTGTTAGGCTTCGTCGAACTTCGGTAGTTAACACATTGAGCTTCTGTTCAACCTTCTGTTACTTCCAACACTTCGTCAAAATTTGTTAACTACCGATTATCAACGTGAATCAGTTGTATTTTTTTTTTTTTTTTTTTTTTTTTTTTTTTTTTTTTTTTTTTTAATTTTAAACCCGCTCTTCATGAAAAGAGGGAAAAAAATCTCTTAAGCATTTGATTTTACCAATATTTCCGGTACTGCTGATATTATTACGATAGAATTGCCCAAAAATGTGGCACTCTGTGGAGTATCTCATGGCGCTCATAGCGTCTCAGACACACACACACACACACACACACACACACACACACACACAAACACACAGATATACCTTCGGGGTTTCAAAACTCGCCGTCGTTCAAATCTAAATAAATGCAAGGCAATAGCACATATCAATGCCAGACTCTCCCTACGTTCAGATGTTTCGCAAGGAGCAGATAGGTCAAGCACTGCGAATCGTCGCTTCCCATCACTTGGTGGTGGACAATGAAGCAACAAACTTTGTGTCCACGGCAGTTAATGCCAGTGAATTTACGGACTTTAGCTTTCTCATAAACGGTGCCGAAATTGACTAACTATAATCTGAGATGCGCCCTGTTGACGTATGTGTCTATTAGACGCAGACCTCTTGTTTTCGGGCTGATCACTTTTGAAAACTCAGTTACTTGTTATCCCCTTACTGTTCTGTTCCTGCTTCCTACCTCAACTGAATGGAAGCTTGCCGCATTCTTTTCATTTTTATTTTTTGGGGTCATGAGCCTTAGACAGTCTTTGATAATCCCCGCTACATCGTCTTCAATACTACGATCTGCATTTCAAGGACAGATTGAAGTCAGATATGGTAGGGATTAGCGAAGCTTCGTGGCATGATGGATAGGACTTCCGCTTATACAACTTTATAAACATATGATTTGCATTATTAAGTCCAATAAGGAAGACAGGAATGTGTGCAATATATTATGAACATTATAATGCTAGCAGTATCTCAGCCAAGACTGACATAAAGCCAATATCCATCTCAGAGGTGCACGTGTACAGTTTAACCATGCAGACGATTAAATTGTATGAATGTACGATGTGCAGTGTGCGTGATTGTCGATGCAACCACAAAACTGTCCTCGAGATACACATACATGTATGACAAAGGAAAAACACTGCAGCGAATACAGCTGTCAAATTAAGTACGAGAAATGAGTTTGCAATTTCGAATCTTATTAAATCAAATGTTCAAATGTTTGTAGAGTCTATGGGACTTAAATACGCGGTCATCAGTCCCTAAACTTACAAACCACGTATACCAAAGACGGCACAAACATTCATGCCCGAGGGGGAATTCGAACCCCCGACCGCAGCGGCCGTGCAGAACGTCACTGGCACGCCGCAGACCGCTCGGCCACCTCGGCCGGCAATATTATTCAGTATCGGCTGTATGATGCAATGCAAACATCTCAAAAATTATGCCGGACTAAGAGTCGAATACATCGTATTCAGTAAGCCACACCAACGTTTGCAACAAACTTAGTGAACGTCTCCCCCTGTGCTGGACTCGAGTAAGACGCGTACAAGCGCCATGGGCAGTAGGCAGTGTGTGGCATGTGGAGATTCGGTCGAGCCGAGAATCATCCGCGGACAGCGTGATAGTTAACGAGTCAGCTCGAAAACAGCGGGTCATCGGGTTTCGAGTAGCGGTCCGACACTAATTCTCATACGTCACTATTAATGCTAATTACAATAAAGAAAAAAATTACATTATGCACTATATAACCCGTGCTTCATACAGGCATGATCCCAGAAGAGAGAGATATGTCCACGTAGCATAAACCGAAAAAGGGAAATCTTAACTGCCATGTATAATGGTAACATAGATATTTAGAATGTTATTTAAATTTTAACACAATTCCACTGACGATCTAGAACTATGGCCATGATTGATTGCTTATAAACCGTATATTATATTGAATAATTTACAACAAGCTGAGAAACAAAATGACACAGTGATAAAATCTCCAAAGGTTTCTGAGAGCTTCGATGGAAGTGGATACATGACAGAGGAAAAAGACACAGTAGTGAAGCTATGGAGGCGGAGAGATAAAATATTGAATTTAGCGGAAGATCATGTAGGTAAAAACACAAAACCTAGTAGAAATTCTTGGACAGCATACGATGCTCGTTAACTCTCAATAATAACAACTTCTTATATCTGTTTGTATCTACATACTGCAATCGTCTCTTGGTCTATATCGGCTATTTTAACTCATACACTGTCACCCGACACTAAACTGACGCGTACTTTTCGTTTCATAATGTGTCGTACTACAAGATTCGTTTTCTTAATCAAGATATCCCAGAAATTTCTCTTCTCGGGAATTCTGTTCAGTATCCATCATAGGTGTATAATGAGTGCAAATGTGGAGGCGGCAGCCTGATTATAAATGTCGCAGATGATGATGATGTAATTACAAGTTCTATTTACGCTTTCAGAATGCGTCACCATCAGAATCTGAAAGGTTTCGAAATCAGGCAGCAGAACTTGTGACCGATGCCGCAGTGCGAATGGGAGAGCGGAGGATCAACATGGAATTATTCATAACGAAAAGTAAAATTATGAATGTATGTGCTTCCATAAAATTCATGTATGACAAGGAACTCATGTAGAAGTTGCATTTCAGATACTTTCGCAGAATATTTGCGGTCAGCGTAAAAACAGAAAGCTCAGCTTCGTGGTTGAGAACACATTCACGTGGCAATGCAATAGATAAAAGTGTGGCATTACAGTGAAAACATGTCGTACAAAATATGACATTGGAGTGACAACATTTCATGCATTGCTAACGTCACTACTTGCGATGGGTGAGGATATCTCGACAGAAAGCACGTGGGTTTCAAACCACCTGATGGGCTGGAACTTCATCTATAATTGTTCATCTGGATAGGACTGTAACGTCCCAAAGTCAATAGTGGCATCTATAATAGTCTACATATAACTGGAGAGGATTATTCCCACAATAACTAGGCCTAACAGTTACGAATTACCAAACAGTCAAATCTTATCTACAAAAATATTTGTGTGTCCTGTCAATTCTCGTACATTAAACACAGAGGCAAAGAGATAGCAACGCCTTCCATGGAGCACGTAGACAAAAATAATAGTTAACAACAAATAATACAGTTCTTTGAGACAACATTATCTCGTTATACCAAAGGTATTAAATATAAGGATATTCATTGAATTAAAATTTGTGCGAAGCCGGGATTCGAACCGGGGAAATATATTTTCTTAATATATAATAAGAGGAGCGCGGTATTGTTGCCGCCGGCTTGGTTAGAATCGTCCGAACGTGCCTTCTCGTTGATTGGTCAATAAGTTTCGTTGTGGGTTATGTTCAGTTCAGGTGCGTTGTGTTAATATTTATCTTCTCCTGGCTTGGACGTTCCAGCTGCGGGGCGGGTCATGAAAGGCAGTCCGTGAGAAATTGGAAAGATGTTGCTGATGCTTTGGGTTACGGATTAGGACGCAGTGTCGTTTATTGAGAAATTTGAGGTGTCATGTGTTGCTTCAGAAAATGGAGCGAACTGGATATCAAAGACGTCCTTTTTATTTTTAATATGAAACAGTGTAAGCGGCAAATTTGTTGCTTATTATGGAATAGTTTCGACCCAATGGTGGTCAATTTTCAGGTTTTCATAGTTAGGTCAATTTTACCATCTCAAGGTGTGCTACGTACCAAGGAGATGTATGGCTGTTCAAGTTGGTCGTTAACGAGCAACTTCTGGGGAACCTGTCGCACTTCAGGTAAGGGGGGCTCTGCCTGCGTGGACTTTTATTTCCCTAGCTGCTTGTGACACTTCCATGAAAAGAGCTCGGAACTTTGGCGGACGTACAACTACCGCCTCTAAGAGAGGGATAGGAGACTTTAATGCTGCTGAATACGATCTTTGATCATACCCTTCGCTGGCCAAAGTCAAGGTGAGGAGTATTTCTTTCGATACTTTGAAATTTGATGATGGACTGCGGAAGAACCTAAAGTAGATAGGTGTGCGTTTCATCTGGCACATCTCTAGAGGTCCGAAGGGCAACAGGGTTGCAACTGGTGTCTTAATCTTGGATTTTGAGGTGGCAGGTTACCTGGAAAAGTCAAGGTGATGATCTACTGGTGTGACGTAAAACCCTACGTTCCTCCCCCTATGCACTGCCTTAAGTGCTGGAGGTTTTGGCACATATCTTCTCGATGTGTATCCAACCCCACGTGTCTGAAGAGCGAACGTGCATCATATCCAATCTTCCCTTGTGACCCGTCTCTGGTCTGAGACCAGCACCATCCCCTGATCACTAGATTGTACAGCCCTCCACAAGGAGATAAAAATCATGGAGAATAAAGCCGTCGACAGACTGACGTATTCAGAGGCAAGGCGTAAATATAGAAAGCAGAATCCGGGTAGCATGGCTACATCTTACGCCACAGCAGTTTCGTCATCATAAGCCCTGTCATCAAGGTCACCATCTGCTCAGCATACTTCCGTGGGACCACAGGCCCGATCACCCTTGATGGTTGTGTGCAGTTCCTCTTGTATTCCCTACAAACCATCTACCTCGAGAACAATAAACGTCAAACAAACGGGGACACTGGTCCAGGAGCCCGAAGAGCTGCAGCTTTCTCCGGCCTCTCTCACTTGGATCCCTGTCTTCCTCAGTTCCCTCGCTGAAAACGCGGTTGCCAGTACTACCGAAAGCAGGTCATTGAATTTGGATGTCATTCCCTGTCCCAGAGACTGAATGAGCGAAGTCCTCCAGACAAGAGAAGCCGAAGAAACAGCGACTCGGAATTGGTAAGAAGGAGCAGGTCCCCGTGGTTCCTACATCATTGACTCTTCCCTATACCTTCGAGGACGAGGTACAAATTCTGCCGTCCCCTGATGACCTAACACTCGCAGAACCATCGGAAACGATGGGCATAGATCAAACGGCTCCACAAGCAGTGTCAGCAAGTGATACTGAGGTATAACAAGCACTTTATATTGCCTCATGTCTTCCCAGATTTCGGAAAGCGTCATCTTACAATGGAACTACCTGGGATTTTTCGCCCACCTGTATGAGGTACGACTGTGGTGTCGCACAAGTACAAAGTGCGCGCCACCTACTTTCGCCGCGCGCCGCCATGCACGCACGGCGCGGCGTTCTTACGACGTCAGCCACGAGCGCCCTCTGTCACAACTCCGCTAGTGGCCACCACTGAACGACATCGTTCACTTGGGACTGAGATAGGAACCAGTAAAGACTTCGGAATCAGATAGGCACCAGTGAAGACTTGGCTATCAGATAGGCACTAGGCAGACCTCTAGCTCAACTATGTATCAGCACTCTGCAGTACTGAATTGTATAAAAGTTAAGTATTGTATAAATTCTGTGCAATATATATCTCGTTCTAATTTACTCTAGTGTTTCTAGTTTCTGGCTGCTCCCCTCCGTACCTGCACCAATGTGCTATCTTTAATCCTGTGTCGGTCTCTTCCACTCGGCCACCGACACCTACGACGGAAACGAGACACAAAAGCGGCGACGAGGCTGGGACACAAAAACACCAACTTTTGAGAATAACACTTGCTTTCTATTTACCCACCAGGAAACCTGGTTTCCAACAATGCAAACCCCTGCCCTTCAGCCTTTCAGAGTATATTATTGCAATCGCAGTGTTTATAATAGGCTTCCAAGTGGAGTGCTAACTTCTGTTCATAGTGAACCCGTGCCCCTTCAAATTTCCGTTAGAATCAGTGGCTGTACGCGTAAGTACAACACAATAGGTCACTATTTGCAGTCTCAACCTCTCTCCAGATGGCGATGTCTCCCAGAATATTTTGGCTGCACTTATGTCTCAACATTCCCCACCCTTCGTACTATTGTTCTACTTTAATGCCCTTAACCCCTCGTGGAGTGATTGCACGATATCTGACGATGACGGAGTTGTCAAGAATTTACAATCTCATTTCTAACTCTGCCTCTTGAAAACAGGAACACCCACACATTTTAGGGTGGTATATGGCACGTTCTCGGTCACTGATTTATCTATCTGCAGCCGTAACCGTAAACCATCTGTCCACTGGAGAGCCCACGATTACTTGCGTGGCAGTGATCTTTTCCCGATCATTCTGTCACTCCCATAGCGTGAGTCTCCAAACCGCTTGCCCAGGTGGGCTCTAAACAGGGTTAACTGGAAAGACTACACCTCTGCTGCCATTATTGAGTGAATGTGAGGTCTTAAGCGACCAAACTATGTGGTCATCAATCGCTAGACTAATTAACTACCTTAAACTAACTTACAGTATGGACAACACAACCACCCATGCCCGAGGGAGGATTCGAACCCCCGACCGAACGGGCCATGCAGACCGCGACTGGCGCGCCTCAGACCGCTTGGCCACTGCGGCCGGCTGCCATTATTGGACCTCCCCCACTCAACATTCATGTGGTGTCCGAGAAAGTTATCTGATCCGTTGTTTCTGTTACAATGGTACAATCCTTCGTTGTTCAAGGCACCCACGATGGAAAACTGGCCTGAAGTCGCTGAGGCAATCAAAGACTGCAGGCGAACCTCATTTACAAGAAGCACCTTTCTCTGGAGCACCTCATCATTTTCAAAGGGCTCTGTTCTAGTACTTGTCAACTCATTATATGATAGAAACAGAGTGCAGGAAGAGGTACGTGTTCACCTAACAGGTCTGGAGCAAGGTCAGGCCCTTAAAGGGATACCACACACCAACAGGAATCCCTGGGATCTCCATAAATAGAGTATATGCAGGGACCTACCATGTTTGATGAGTGTTATGCTCGAGCCTCAGCCTCTGGGAATTACCCACCGGCCTTCAACGCATTAAACGAGCCGATACAACGCCCCTTTCCTTTACCAACCGCCACAATGAGACGTACAACGCTCCGTTCAGTGAGGGAGTTCCTGATGCTCTTACACAACGTTCCGACACGAACCCTGGGCGCCGGCCGCGGTGGCCGAGGGGACTAAGGCGCTCCAGTCATGGTCTGCACGGCCACTACGGTCGGGGGTTCGAATCCCCCCTCGGGCATGGATATTTGTGCCGTCCTAGTTCGTAGTTTGTACGTTTAGGGACTGATGACCCCTTAGTTAAGTCCCATAGACTTTACAAACATTTGAACATTTTTGAACAATCCAACTGGCTACAAGGTGTATTTACGTAATAATGTTACTATTTAGTGCAGAGACCAGAAGATGATGTCTGTGTACATCGAAACCGGTCGTCTCTCATAAATAAAGACGAAATACCGCGATCTTGGCATTTCATTATTTGCAAAATACATTTATAAGATCGCTCCCATGAGCAAATTGTAAGAGTATCATCATCCTGGTTCTTAAGCTTAGCAAAAGTATTCTTCACGTGGATAGCTATCGACCCATCTACCTTACTAATGTTCCATGTAAACTGATAAATGTAGGTCGGTCGACGGTTGTGCTGGATTCTTGTGACACTGGGCCTACTTGCTCCATGCCAGGGTGGTTTTCCACCAGGGTAGCTCCACCAAAAATAATCTGAAGTACCTTGAGTCCGCAATCCACACAGCCTTTTCTAGGTACCAACATCTTCTAGCCGTCTTTTTTACATGCACAAAGCATATAGAACCTAGAGACACAATATATTCACTACGTTACTTGAGTGGAGTCTCTGGGCCTCACTCCGAAATTTTATAAAAAACTTTCGTTGTTCCTGTTTTGAGAGTTCCATTATTTTTACTGTCTATTAACAGCTTAGCGACAGCAGTTGGGTCGTCAGTATCCCTTTTACGCTGATGATTTTTGTATCTTTTTAACTGCTCCAGCACCCAAGTTAATAACCCAGATTGCAGGGAGCTATTCGGAAGTTACAGTCCTGGGCTTTTGCACATGGCTTTCCGTTTTCTGCTGCTAACACAACTGTTATGCACTCGTCGGCCCATGGACGGTTCACCACCATCCCAACATTTTCTTGACGACCACTTACAAGAGGTAGTGGACACTCAGATGATTTTAGGGTATATCTTTGACTCCCGTATCACATGGCTTCTCCACATTCATCAGGTAAAAGGGAAGTACTGATGCCATCTTGACGTTCTCCGCCACCTGGGTTATATGGCATGTGGGTGCTGATCGCTACACACTGTTACAGCTCTACAAGGCTCTGGTACAATCCTATCTCTATTTTGGGTGCCTTGCATATGGCTATGCATCGCCTTTGGCACTGCATTTGCTGAATCCCATTCAACTTTGTGGGGCTCGCATTGCAACTGGCGCCTTCTGTACCAGCCCTATGAACAGTTTACTTGTGGAGGCCAGGGTCCCACCTTTGTGGGTCAGCTGGCAACAAGTGTTTGCAGCGTATGCAGCTCATGTGCATAGCTCAGCCTTTCGCGTCGGGTCCCTTCGGTTGGAACTTGAGTTCTTTCTATATCCATATCAGGCCCGAACACGTACACCTCCAAGGTGTATGCCAAGGCGGCATACATGGCTGGACTTGGCCCATGCGCCCAGTTTCCCTGAAACACTCCATGTCACTTTCTTTGTTGTCGTTGCTGTGTTCAAAAATGTTCAAATGTTTGTATAGTCTATGGGACTTAACTACGGGGTCATCAGTCCCTAAACTTACAAACTACGAACTAGGATGACACAAATAACCATGCCCGAGGGGGGATTCGAACCTCCGACCGTAGTGGCCGTGCAGACCGTGACTGGAGCGCCTCAGTCTCCTCGGCCACCGCGGCCGGCTTGCTGTGTTCACTGGATATGACCTGATCGACACAGATGGTTCAGTGGTTGTGGGCCGCGTTGTCTTTATATACATTCATGGCAGCCATAGCGAATAGCATTCTCTGCTGTAAGGCAGCAGTGTCTACACTGCAGAGCTGGTGGCCATTTACCGAGCTCTCGAGCAAGTACGCTCATGCTCAGGTGAGTCTTTCCTCATCTGCAGCGATTCCCTGAGCAGCCTGTGTGCTCTGCACAAGTGCTACCCGTGTTCTGCCCTAGTGTTAGCCATACAGGAGATCCTTTCTCTGTCCTTGACCGATCCGGTCGGTCAGTGGTGTTCCTCTTGTCTACGGGTCAATTTCGTATCCCAGGTGATGAACGTGCTGACACACTTGTGAAACAGGCTGTTGATGAGTCTGTTCTGGAGATAGGCCTCCCAGCTTTTTGTTTCCAGTCAGTGTTTCGCCATCGGGTGTATAAGATTTGGGACACTGAGAGGCGTACCCTGAGCATGCCCGACAAATTTCGGACTGTAAAGGAGATCACGGCTTTATGGCGTCCCTCCATGGGGGCCTCTCGCCGGGACTGTAGCACTGTGAAAACGTCGCATTGGCTATACCTGGCTGTCTCCTCCTTGGTGAGGACCTGCCTGAGTGTCGCTGTGGCTCCCGCTTGACGGTAGCCCATATCTTGCTGTACTGCCGTATTTTAGTCGTCTTGTGGCGGACTTTGGAACTTTGCACATTTGTTTGGCAAATTTTGCCATCTCGGCTCGAGTTTAATTATACAGATAATCTATTTCCAATTTAAACTCCTATATACCCACACTTTTTTGTTTTCAGATCATTTTTGCACCTGCTTGGCCCTACCGCTTGGACTATCCGGTCTATTCTACGTCCGCAACACGCACAGCCAGGGCCGTCTTATGCCATGCAGGGGCCCCTGGGCACTCAGTGCTTTGGGGCCCTTAAAAAAGAACTAAATGAATGCATCAGAATGAGTACATTTATTTAGTGACTTAGTTGGTTAAATATTACAAACCAAATGCCAATGATTAGTTCCTCAAATTAGTCTTTCTTTAACATTGATGATTTCTTTAAAGATTTCCAGAATACTAAATATAACATTTTTGGAGTATGTCTCTTTCTGTGCAGATGACTGGCACACAGATCAGGGGACCCTACAACAAAACAGAGTTTTCCTTTGAATGACATCAGGATGATGTACATTTGTTTCGTGAATTTATTGGTTATGTACAATTATTTAGTGAATTTATTGGTTATTATGGTTATAAATACACAAATAAAATTACTAGTGATTACTGTTTCGCAAATTGGACTTATGTTGCTGTTAAAGGTTTCTTTCGGGATTTCTGAAATGCAAAATCTTCTATTATATCTCCAAAATCCAACTGTTGAAGGACGCCACTTTCTATGCACATGATTAAAAAATTAGTAAGTCGTTCCTGTAGATAGTCGTTCGTAATTCATTTTTTATTCCTTTTAACTGGGAAAATGAACGCTCTCCACTGCAATTGGTTACCATTAGACAAAGAAAAGGTTTCTTCTACTTTGTCTGCTTTCATTAAAGAATGTAAGGATGATATACGTAGCTCTGGAGATTCATTTGAAATGTTTATCAAATATAGTTTTAAATGAAAACTTTCTGATATGAACTCATCAGCATTAACATCTGCATAATAAAATTCTACAAATTCTTTGCACCTGTTTCTCAGCTGTTCACAGTCGATTTGTTTTCAAATGTTCAAATGTTCAAATGTTTGTTAAGCTTACGGGACTTAACTACGGGGTCATCAGTCCCTAAACTTACAAACTACTTATGAACTACTTACGAACTAGGACGGCACAAATATCCATGTCTGAGGGGGGATTCGAACCCCCAACCGTAGTGGCCGTGCTGACCGTGACTGGAGCGCCTCAGTCACCTCGGCCACCGCGGCCGGCGATTTGTTTTACCTGAGAAAGGAAACTAAAATGTTTGGTAACTTTCTTGTATGCTTCTGAATGTAGTTTCAAACTAGAATCCAATGTGTCGATTATAAGCAGAAAAATTGATACACGAGATTTTTCTTTGACACTCAGCTGGACAGTTTCTGACCAATCTTCGGAAAAAGTGATATGCTTACTGCAAATTCTAGTCCTTTGGAAATTACCCTTATTGTCAGCACCTGGATTTTTCTCTTTGGTTTATTGAATCTACTGCTTGCAGAACTGATGATATCGGAAATAGATACAAAATATTTCGTGGCAACGTCTATTGTGACTGCACTACTTTGAAAAATTCCACTTGTGTTGTTGATAGTTCTCAAAGGGTCATCCCATATCTCCATTGGGAGAATGGTCTCGAGTTTTTTCATTTTGTTGCAAAGGCTATGAGCCTCGCTTCTTGTTTCCACTAGATGATCATTGATGCTACTAATTGACGTTAAAGCTTAAGTATCACTGTAGCCATTATGCAAAGCGTTAAGAGCGTCATCACGAGCAGACCATCTGGTTTCAGAGGGCTTCAGAAGTTTATTTGCACTTAATTATTCTTCCAAATTTTCCATCCATTGTTCGAATCAGAAAAAAAGTTGAACAATTTTTGGACATACTGGAAATATGCTATTGCTTCAGAAACACATGCAGCCGCCTGAAAACCTACTAAATTTAGTGAATGTGTGGCACATGGTACAAAAATAGCAAATTCACATTCTTCCCTGAAGACCTGAATACTTTACAGCAATATTTGCTGCATTATCATAGCTTTGTCCGTGGCAATCTTTTATTGAAATGTCAAAGCTATCCAAAAGCTTCTTAACAGTATCTTCTATACTTTTAGCCCTATGCAACTTCATACACAAATATTGCTAAAATCTCTCAACAGGCTGGCCATCTTTTACGTATCGAACGATGAAATTTAGTTGGTCAACATGAGAGAGATCTGGAGAGGAATCCACGCTTATTGAATAGTACTTGGCTGCTTCTAATTCGTTGACAATCATCGTTAACACTTTGTCCAGTTACATTAAAAAATTCATTGCAAATATTTGCAGACAAATATGATGTCTTTCCTTTGCCACGATTTCCGTAATTTCGAATGTGATAAGCAAGAAAAGGATCAAATTCACTTATTAATTCTAAGCATCCCAAATAATTTCCATTGTTTTCAGACCCGAAAATACCATGTTCTCCACGAAACCCTAGTTCCCTTAACGGCAAAAATTTCACAACTGCAAGAATTCTTTTCAATATTCTCCTGCAATAGTTGAGCTCAGAATTAAACTCTAAAAGCTGTCCAGTATCAACTTGTCTAACAATTTTGCTTCTTGCAACAAAATTCATCATTGATTCCCTGTGCTGTAAACTGTTCTCATGCTCCTTTAATAAGTTTTTTATATGCTTCCAATCTTTGTATCACCTGGAAGAACTCAAACTCCCGACGGTGTTATTGAATAGACGGCAACAATAACAGTAGACGGATTTCATGGATTAAATACAGAAGCCACTTTCTTTCCAAACAGTCCTAGTTAATTTTCTGGTTTTTGTTTTATCGCTTACATCAGCAAAATGTGTAGTGTTTTCTGAGAAGTCGCTTTTTTTGTTTTGGAAAAACTTTGGACCCATGTGAATCAAAATATGACGGACTCCTTCCGTTAAAATTTCATCACAGTACTTACCAGGGTCTTGAGATATGTTTTCTAACATACTTCTGTCTAGTGAATCCAAGTGGCTTGAGATGGAAGAAGCATGCTGTGATATGTGTGCAGCTGTCTTCATAACTGAAACTGTTGAACTCGAAACACAAATGTTATCCTCTATCTTAAACATGGGCACCGTTTCTAAGCTTTGAGATTTAGAGATATCTTGAGATGATGAGCTAGATGAATCACTTTCCCTGTTAGTTTCTTCAACAATGAAAAATGAAGTTAGTTTAGGTAGTCTGCTGATAATTTCTTTTTCAATTGCAAGTTTCTTTTTTCTTTCTTATGAACCACTTGAGTATGTTCTTTTTGACATTGTTGAAAGACACTACAAAAATATGAAGTAGACTCTGCCAACTAAACAGAGTGAATGGCGTATAATCAAATAGCGCTTCGTAACACCCCGATAACGAACTATCGCTTCGTAAGGTAGAAACTTCAAAAATGCCTAACTCACCAGGACTGTCATTGACCGTTGCGCAGTGCCGTCCTAAGCACCGTGCTAGTGCATTGGTTTCTTCGTAGGGGAAGTCGTTGCGCATTTTCCTAAGCGCCGGGCAAGTCCATTACTTTGTTCTAAGGGGAGGCTGCGTCAGTTTCAGACCCTTCTAGTTATTCAAGTTCATGTGTTACTGCTTCCATGTGTTAAACGTATGTATCTGATTAAATGGGCTCTGCCTTATGCCAAATAAATAATAATAATAATAGAACCTGTTATACATAGCACGGCATTGCAGTCTCCACCAGTTGGTGCAGGAAGGGTTCTGCATAACCAGACACGAGATATTGTGTATAACGTAATTAAGTTTATGTCGTAAGACGTAAAAGACAGGATAAAATTGCATAAGGGTTCCCTTGATAAAGTTCAACTGGGGTTTCACTTGAGACTATGAGAAGCGTAAAGAAAGTGGGAGAAAAAGCAGGTGCCGGTAGCTAATTTTTTCCTTATTCCAGGAAAAAAGCGGAATAAAGAGTTCTTACATTTGTGAGGAGACTGACACGTAACTTCCACATGACAAGTAGCGTCCCACAATAGTCACTTCTCCCGGAATAAGAGAAAATACGTCTTTTGAGTGAAGTACCTTCTCCACAAGTTAGACTTTCCGTATGTCAGATCATTTTTTTAATGCCCATCTATTGATTACACGTTGAAATCTTAGTATAAGTAACACTTCAGTTATTTACCAGATGAGTTCAAACCAAGAGACAGCGATACTGTGCTGGTGAAACGTGTACATGTATGTAGTAAATGCATTGACTAAGTAAAATAAAAATATACTGTGAACAGGGTAGGTATATTGTATAAATATTTAGGCAGTTCACATACTACACCCTGTGAGTGTAGTACAACGTCTAATTAGAGCACGTGCAGATAATAAAACCTAATGTACTTCCACTGGCCGCAAACATTTTATAAATGCGTTAATAAAAATTGATGGCAATGTTCCTGTACCAAATTACTGCATTTAATTAAATTAGTAGCTCTTGTGCTAAATAAATATTTAATTTTCAAATTCAGAGCTAAAAGAGATTACCATGAAGACGAATGTTGAAAATTTTTCAAGTCAATTGTTTTATCTTTTACTACCTGACTGAGGTACATTCATATAACTGTTACACATCGACTAACAAATATATATTTTTTATTAGGTGCCCAGAACATAAACTGACACAAAACTTGCCGAGAGACTCCGTTTGTTGTTGTTGACTTTCGGCGTGTAAGACCAGCTGTAATACATGGGGGAAAGATGAAATGCCATATTGGCTACATGCTCATAATTTGCAATGTGACCAGGGAATCACAATGATATGCAGTGAAACCTCGTTTATACGTTTTTGTAGGGGGATACTAAAATAAACGTACAAGTGAGATTAATGCTAAAACGAAACTTTCAATACTGCGCTCGAAATAGGTTTGTTAGCTACATTCTTTTGTTGAAAGCAAGCCTGTAGGCATAATTCCACATCTGAAATCCTTCATCACCGTTTGGCCCGGTTTACAAAGCATTGAATCTTTTGTCATTGGCAATGATAGTAGTTATGGTAATCAGATTGAGACCCTTTGCGTGCCTCACTAGGATTTCTTTTGCACTTCCTCAATTACGTTACATGGAAAGACATCTTTCATTTTTTTAATAAACTGTTCATTATTGCGTGTTTGAGTATTGGAAACTAATATACCATTACAAAAAGACTAATAATTCCAATAACCGGCTCTACCATCAAATGCCACTGCTCTGTACACTGTAGAGATGGGTCGTTCGCCAACGAACGGGTCGAAAGGAACGGTTAACAAGAGTGAACGGAAGGACCGAAGAACTGGTAACAAGGAACGTTCACTTTGGCAAACCCAGTCGCGTGGCCGTTCCCGTTCCAGATCCAAGGTCGCCGCGCGGCCTTTCCCTTTTAGGTCAAACGTTGCAGTTCCAACTCAGTATCGAGCTGTCGATTTATTATTATTATTATTATTATTATTATTATAAAACAAATATATATATATATATATATATATATATATATATATATATATATATATATATATATATTGGACCACAGAGAAGGAGCGTGCTCATTGCCATTTATACTTGTGCTCCATCGACTGTAGGGAATTAACTTCTGTAAAATGTATAAGACAGAGTTGGGGAGTACAGTGCTAATGCTACTTGTTTGCAATTCTGACTGTTATGAAAACCATAGGCATTGACAACGGTGAACATGAGGAAAGGAATGGTTCCAAAAAAGAAATGATCATCGGTGAAATAGGTTACTAAAGTAAACGGATTTTTCCGTGTCTAATGTACAGCACTGTGTGAATGTTGGAGTTCCCCCTCCATTACTACCTCTGGCGTCCACCCTGGGCGGAGGCCAAAGGTGCGTGCCCAGACAGGGGTGCCTGGTGCGTAACGCCAAGTGAGTGTGGGAACCTCAGGTCGGGGCTCCAGGCACAGCAGATGCAACAGCGTCGCGGGGCTGGCGGCCGTGGAGGACCTCCGCCGGCATCCGACCATTAATTGGTGTTGTCCGATAAGTACTAAGAAATAAGGGGAGCGCCGCCTTGGCGGATGACTTTTACAGGCACTTACGAAGTTGTGATTTAAAAGTTCACACCATACGCTCTGCCTCCCCATTGGATTGGGGGTGGAAATGAGCTGAGATGAGGTGGGAAATACCATTATTAATGCAGAATTGTTGAAAATAAGAAGAGGTGAATTGTGGGCCATTATCAGAGACGAGCGTCCGTGGAAGGCCTTCAGTCGCAAAGATCTGTACCAGGACTCTGACCACATCGTCTGCCATAGTGCAGGGCATACGCACGACGTACGGATAATTAGACAGTTCATATACCACCATGAACCACATTGACTGACAGAAAGGGCCGGCCAAGTCCACATGAAAGCGGTCCCAGGGGGGCTCCGGAGTAGACCACGGGGAAAAAGTGCGCTGGGGGGCAGCTTGCTGAGTAGCACACTGACTGCACGTACGAACCAAGTGCTCAATGGCGGCATCGATTCCTGGCCAATAGACAAGTACCTTCATGCGTGTGAACCCCAGTGATCCCGATGTAACAGAATTAACATACGAGCCCGTAAGTCGGACGGAATAACGACACGAGGCTCGTCGGAATCGGTACTGAGGAGGAGGACACCGTCGATAACTGACAGCCGGTGTCGAAGCTGGAAATAGGTACGCAGAGGGCCAGCCTCTTTGGCGGACAATCGCTCAGGCCACCCGGCGGCGACATGCTGAAGCACCTCTCGGAGCACAGGGTCCCGACGGGTGGCTTGCGCGACTCTATCGGCCGTAATAGGAAGTCGCTCAACTGCGTCGTGTAAACGTTCGTCAATCTGAAAAATGACCACCTCGTCGAAGGAAGGGTCGGGGCCCATGGGCAGATGGGACAAGGTGTCGGCATTGGCATGGTGCGACGAAGGCCGATAATGAATTTCGTAGTGATAGGCACTCAAAAACAAAGCCCAACGTTGAAGACTTTGCGAAGTCCGGTCTGGAAGATGAGAACGTGGACCAAACAGTGCCACCAGGAGTTTGTGATCCGTGATAAGGTGGAATTTAATGCCATAGAGGAAAACATGAAACTTCCGAACAGCGTAAACAATCGCCAAAGCCTCTTTCTCAATCTGAGAATAATTACGTTGGGCATCTGACGTCGTCTTAGACGCGTAGGCAATGGGCTGCTCGGAACCATCATCCAGTCTGTGGGCCAACACCGCTCCAATCCCGTACTGAGAAGCATCCGTAGCTAGGACTAGCTGTCGGCCTGGTGTAAATGTGCCGAGACAAGGTGAAGACTTTAACATTGATTTTATGCGTGCGAATGCCGCCTCACAAGCAGCAGACCACACAAACGGAACACCTTTCTTTCGAAGTGCGTTCAAAGGATGTGTGACCTCCGCCACGTTAGGAAGAAATTTTGAGTAGTAGCTGACCTTGCCCAAAAAGGACTGGAGTTCCTGCAAATTCGTAGGACGAGGAAGATGGTCAATCGCCGTAACCAATGCTGACCTAGGGCGGACGTCATCTCGTGATACCAGGTGACCCAAATACTCAATTTCAGGTTGAAAGAACTGTGATTTTTGGAGATTGCATTTGAGGCCTGTCGCGTGCAATTTCGTGAACAAGAGCCGCAGGTTGTTTACGTGGTCTGTGCGGGAGGAACCGGTGACGATGATATCGTCCAGATAGTTCGCACAGCACGGAATGTCGTCCAATAACTGTTGCAAGAACCGCTGAAATATCGCGGGCGCACTCGCGACCCCAAACGGCAGACGTTTGTAGCGGTACAGCCCGAAAGGAGTATTGAGAACCATGAATTGTTGAGAATCAGAATCTAAGGGAAGCTGAAGATACGCTTCCGACAAATCAATTTTTGAAAAACACTCACCGCCCGCCAATTTCGCATAAATGTCGTCCGGGCGCGGAATGGGAAAACAAACTATCACTGACTGCGAGTTAACCGTAGACTTGAAATCACCGCACAACCGAAGGGCTCCCGTGGGTTTCATTATTATCGACAGAGGTGTCGCCCACAGGCTAAAGGAAACTGGTTCGATGATACCCAAGCCGTGCAACCGATCCAACTCGTCCTTAACCGCTGGGCGGAAAGGAAAAGGAGGAGGCCGGGCGCGACAAAATTTCGGAACCGCTGTAGGTTTGTGAGTGATGTGCGCCTCGTAACCAATGGCCATTCCCAAACACGCCGAGAAAAGTGCTCCAAACTCGCGGCAAAGGGAATCCAATTCATTAAACGGTATTGAGTCAGACACAAGATGAACAGCGTCGTGAACGCTGAAACCAAACGCCGTGAACGCATCCAGGCCAAAAATGTTTTCTGAAGCCGCGCTTGTGACGGCCAAAAACGTGACGGCGCGCACTACGTGCTGGTACTCCACCTAAATCGTAAACTGATCGAGCACTGGAAGCGGCTGTTCACCATAGCCGACAAACGACGAGAAGTTTTAACAAGAGGCGGCTTCCCAAGTGCCAAATACGTATCCAAATTTACGTGAGAGACGGAGGCACCGGTATCAACTTGAAAACGGTACGGAAGATTTTGAATCAGAAGTGTGACATAAATCTTTGAAGAAGTGACCTGTTCCTGTCCAGGTTCTGTAGACAGACAGTTTACTTCCATTTGGGACTCGTCGGAATACGGCGGCCGACCGCTTGCAGAAGTCCGACAAACAGCCGCCACGTGGCCTTGTTTACTGCAGGACGCGCACCGCGCGCGGCGGAAGAGGCAGCGCGGGCGATCGTGCGCATGAAAACAATCCGGACAAGAGGGAAAGTCATGTCGTCGGTATGGAATGGCAAAAGGTAATCGTGAAGAACACGTAGACGACGAAGAGCTGGGCGAAGAACGACGCCTGTGGGGCCCGAGGACTGTACCGCCGCCACCTCTACCATTTCCTGAAACTGATCCGCTGCCGCCTTAGACACCTCAAAAGCTTGTGCAATAGACAAAACCTCGTTAACGGTGGGATACTGGAACCGCAAACCCTTGCGACGCACAGCCCTATAAGGAGCCGAACGGACAACGACTTCGCGAATTAAGGAATCTGCATACGACTGCTGACAATTTGCACAAACAAAACCACATTTACGACTAAAACCGTGAAGGTCTGCCACCCAGGACTGATACGACTGACCAGGTTTCTTTCTGCTTTGATGAAAATCCAGGCGGGAAAGCACCACGTGCGTCTGCTGCCGATAATAAGAACTAAGCAATTCCGACATACGGGAAAAGACAACTCGGCGGGCTCTGACAGCGGAACTAGTTTTCGTAGTAAACGAAACGTATCGGGCTCGATCCACGTCAAGAAGAAAGACTTTTGTAAGTCAGGATCCGTTACCTTAAAAACCGCAAAAAGCTGCTGTAGACGTCGCACGTAGGAGTCCCAGTCTTCCTTAGACTCTTGGAAAGCCGGAAAAGCCGGTCGAGCGGGGGGTAGGCCTGGGGCGGCGGCAAAGAGGCCGCAGCGGGACGAGAAGACGTAATCAACGTAGTAAGCAAATCAAGCTGCTGCTGCTGCTTTTACAGTAACTGAAGCAACGCCGGATCCATAACCACCGCAACAGAAATACACGCGTAAGACGAAACTCGTCGCCAATTATACTGTTGTAACAGTATAATGTATTGAGTACTATGGACGGTACAACAGATATACAAATGCACGCTACTGTGGTGGCAAGTCACGGACACAGCTATGTGAGACCGGCGAGAGCTACACATGACTAACGCACGCCTCGCACACCGCGTGCTCGCCCGGTTGTGGCGGCGCTGCGGGCCCTCAGAGGCGGCGCCATCGTATGGCGGACTCGGCCGTGGCGCGTCTTTCAGATGCCGCGGACGGACGGGACGCGGCATGCAGTGGTGCGCTCCAACACTGTTCGCACTACCGTCTTTACCATAGGGGCACAAGGGGCACAGGCCCAGGGCCCCCAGCCTGATGGGGGCCCCGAGAAACTAGATCATTTCTCCTACCTAAAACTTTTTTAAGTGAATTTTTGTCGCACTTATTCATTATAAAGACCCAGAAATTGTCTCTAAACCTGTCATATATGGTGTGGCAAGTGATTTGGTTTGCTGTCTGCATGCAAAATCGTATTATTGCGAGACTTAGCTACAGAACACACGGCGACACTGTTGTAGTACACCTTGTGGTAGGCTGTTAGATGTAACTTGTCGGAACATTGTATCCAATAGGTGACACACGGCGCCACACAGGGCTGCAGTTGTCCGGCCAAGCAGCTGTAGGCGCTCACGTCACGAGACGTCAGCGTAGACAGCCCAGTAGTGGTCGACAGATGTGCGTGGTAGATGCAGACAGGGTGACGATCTCCCGCCATCTCAACCAACTACGTCCTCGGTGGGGCCCCACCCCACCGCCTTCAGATCTCACTACTGTGCTTCTCGGATACCCCTCCGTAGATTCAGAGGTCGAGAGAGGAATCCATCCGACATCACGGTGGCACCGGCCTCCTCCCGCCGACGGCTGTCGCACGGCCGACTCTGCTGCGTTCTCGCCCCATTCCCACCGCCACGACGACGCCTTACCGTCGGAGCCGACGCTCGACGATGCTCGGGGAAGTGGCACTACGGATTCCCCCCCAGGGGTCCCACAGCTCTTTTGTGGGTACGTGTGTGGCGCGCACGGGGCCCCGAGCTGAGGCAGCCTTTTTTTCGCCCCAGGCTGCTTCCCTTTCCCTCCCGGTTCATGCCTTCGCCCGGAGACTGGTGTCTTTTGTGAGTCAAGTTGGTTTCTTGTCAGTCTTTCTTTTTTTTTCGTTAGTTTCTTCCTTTCCTAACCATTACTTCCGTCTTTCTCTCCTTGCTGTACTTTCCTAGCCCTTCTCTCCTCCTCATTAGTCTCCGCTTCGGCGTTTGAGACACTTCTTTCTCTTCACTTCCTCTATTCTCTATTCTTCTTCTTTCCTCCCTGTGCGTGTCTGAAGGCCGACCCACGCATTATCAAGCGTAGCAGGTGACGGGGTAACGCATAATTTCCCGCCCCGGGTAGACAAGGAGGGCACGTACGTACC